>OZ020555.1:14544547-15881630 GCA_963971465.1 Lepidochitona cinerea
GCAAGGGTTTCATCTATTCTGATTTTTCTGCAACATGGTCTTCATAATAACATTTCATTTTTTACCCTTGAGGAAAACTTCTGTGAAGGGTATTGTTGCTACGATGATCTTCTGTCAGCCAATTGTTCCTCTAGAATTATTTCACTGACAAGTTTCAATAAGGTGAAGAATTACTTATGAATAACAACTTCTTTATTTTGTTTATTGGGTGACAACGTTTCGATGTACATGTAGTTCTTACATCGTTATCAAAGTCAATAAACCAAGAAGTTGTTATCCATAAATAATTCTTCACCTTATTGGTTACCTTTCAACTTCTAAATGCCATTGAAAGATTTTACAACTTTCAAACTTTAGAAATATGTCGAATCAACCAAGTGCAGAAAGCTTGTTCAGATTTGATCGATAGATTTTTTTTCTCTCAAAAGTTATGCCCCTTTATTTCTGGGCATATTTGTGAACACATTATCTCAAGAAGTATTTCATTTTAAACTTTGAACTTCACACTCTTGAGTTTAATTAGTTAGTGTCTTTTAGAAAGTGTGTGTAACAGTATTCTTGTTATTTTGGGATTACACTTTCTTGAAAATATGGCAGAAATTCTTTTACTGATTTTTCGGTGACTCCCGAAACGGTTAAAGAATCCGGGTCCCAGAGTATGGCACCTATTGCCAGCACTAAATGCCGACTGTCTTATCCATTCAGCCAACCGACCTCCTTGACACTCTTGTTAAATACAAATACAAGCTGAATGGAGTATTTTTTGTTGACAAGAGTTATCTCAAAAAGTGTTTCTCCCATAACTTCATTCTCTTGGTAGTTTATGGAAATTTGGTGTCATTTGATGTGCCCTTTAAAATAGTCCCACAGTCCCAAGCAGAAGGGTGCTGATGATGACAGTTTACATTTCATAGATAACATTGTTGTTATATTTAGGTGTAAAGATTCTAAGAATACAGAAGCCTATTTACCCTGTAGTTTGGCATTATGGAGAATTCAGGTGGTGGACTTTTGGAGTCGATATCATGTCTGGATGGGGGTAAGTATATTCAATTATTATACCTCATTAATATTCATTAGGCTTTACTCCCATTCTATTGGTCAATACGTACCACGTGGCAGGTCAATATTTTTCGATGTATGACCTGGAGAGAAGTCCTAAACAGATATTTTATATGACATCATTAAATGCGCAGTCTTGAATGGATACACCTGATCACATGATATCTGCCGTCTGTTTCATTGTCCAAACATAGCGCAAAGTTATCACTTCGCCGAACGATCGCCGTATCGGATCCAGATCTGCAGATACTTCATGAAAATCGAGATAACAATACACACCAAAAATACTTCCAATATAAAGAAATCGGTATAATAAAACACTTTTTAACCTGCATCTGAGTCATTACCATGAATTTCATACCCTCGGCGAGATGCTGCCAAGCTAACCTCACCTCGGCCTCGGTCAGGTCACCTTGGCAGCGTCTCACCTCGGGTCTGGTATTCATGGTAATGACTCAGATGCAAGTTAATAAGTGTATATTGTATATTCCAAACAGATTTCCTTCTCATAATATTTGTTTACTTTATTCTAAGACTCTCACAAAGATGTTTACAAAGGGTAATAGTCACTGGACAGGCACTTCATTGTAGTCAATTCATTGGTTTACTTTTTCAAGCATGTGATAAATCAGCATTATACATGTATGTTATGATAGATTTAGAACCTTAGATACAACCCACAATTATCACTGGGACATTATCTACATATGTAGCTAATGGCAATGAAGCGCTTTCCGAATCATTCCGTTTAACAAGTGTACAACAATTCAAATGAAAATGAAGCTCTTTCCGAATCATTCTGTTTAACAAGTGTACAACAATTCAAATGAAAATGAAGCTCTTTCCGAATCATTCCGTTTAACAAGTGTACAACAATTCAAATGAAAATGAAGCTCTTTCCGAATCATTCTGTTTAACAAGTGTACAACAATTCAAATGAAAATGAAGCTCTTTCCGAATCATTCTGTTTAACAAGTGTACAACAATTCAAATGAAAATGAAGCTCTTTCCGAATCATTCCGTTTAACAAGTGTACAACAATTCAAATGAAAATGAAGCTCTTTCCGAATCATTCCGTTTAACAAGTGTACAACAATTCAAATGAAAATGAAGCTCTTTCCGAATCATTCCGTTTAACAAGTGTACAACAATTCAAAGCCAGCCTGTATTTTTTGTTATTGAAGCTTTCTATAAAGTGTATATAAAAATAATGCTATGATGATAATAAACATGTGATGAAGTACTGGATTACATGTAGGAACTCTCTCAGCTATTTATTTTGTGTTAAACTGTAGTTTCGATTGGCGCCATTAACTGTTACAATTACCGCCGAGCCTGACGTCACATAGATTTACGCAAAGCTTTCTGGGTAAAATGTACCTCAGTTCGCCATTTTGTTTATTGCTACCTAGCAAGATGTCACTTTTTTGGAACACATTGATGACATAACCTGTTTTTATCAACACATTTTTTCTGGTAACTTTACGCCTTTTTCGTAACAGTAGTATTTCTTCCGCCATATTTTAAAATTATGTTTAACATCCCTCAATCACCCGAAATGCTTTATGTATAAATGACAAGTGACGTCATCAAGCAATCGGCCAATTGTGGAAAATCATAGTAAAGGCTTTCAAAATGAGTTAAAAGTAATTTGGTTATTGTTTTTCCTTTGCAGCTTTCCTCAGTCATGGGTGCAGCCATTGTTACTACGGCAACCCTATATTCCATATATAAATATGTACTCGGATTTTACCAGCTGGCTACAGGACAGAGACCTCAAGATACAGTCTAATTCAAACCAAAACAATTTTACCAAAGAGAGCAGATTGACAAGAGTGGTCACTTCGTCCGCGCCATGTTGAATTTGAACTGACACGATTCGATTATTAAGAACCTCCTTTCTGTAGGGGGCGCCCAACAGTCGAATCGTGTACAGTCGGAACACCCTTCCGCTAGGGGGCCAGAAGAACATGCCGGCAATGCTGATTGGACGAAGTGACCACTCTTGTCAATCTACTCTCTTTGACTTTACCCAGCATACAATATATTTATTTTATTTTGTAGTCTTAGTTGCCAGACATAGTAGGATTGGCCTGCAGGCTGTTAGGGTATTCTCCCCCTTTTAAGACCTGCTACAAATTGCCTTGTTTCATGGTTGCAGCGTTTTTCTTTCGATGAGCAGTCTTCGACAAATCCGATACCCAGTGGACAGAGAGTGGGCGGGGCTTAAGCGTTGAATAACTTCCCGATTTTGGAAGTTGTTGTATGGCTCTCTTGACTGGGTATCGGAGAGTAAACACGTGCTAGTTGATTGACAACTTCAATCACTAATACCATGATACAAGCACGTTATTGAATGGCTCCCTCGAGTATGGAGGAAATTCTGAGAAGTTTGGCCTCATGCTTCGCCCTCGGCCACACCTCTCAGAATATCTTCCATACCCTCAGGAAGCCATTGAATAACTCTAACATAAAACTAACATAATCTTTGATATTGTTGATTGTTTCTGTAATGCTTATTGCAGACGGACATTTTCTGTTGCTTGAAACAGGATATTTTGTAGCCAGTATCAAACTATCCTAAAAAAATAAGAGTAAGGCTCGCGCATCAGATTTTTTGAAGATTCAAAAACCCTGTTTGAGCAGGGCTATACCATGTGCTCGTAATCAGATTTTTTGTTTCCGTTTTTAGTCCAACTTTAAAAGTGGCATCAGTTGGCAAATATTGGGTCCATTTTGTTGAGACAGAAGCAGCTATGTCTTTGGCATTTCTATCAAGAAGTACAAAACAAGAACTTTCTACTGATACCATAAGTGGGTACTTTTCAAAGTAGCAAAAACCATGAAGATCTTAACTATTTAAATTTTGTCTGACATTAGCCCCCATCTTTGCTTCGCGCAGGTTACTGGCTTTACCAGTATATTTTGTTTTCCGATGTCAATCCTTTAGTTTTTCATAGTGCAAACACTTTACCTCTTTTGACAATCAGAATTAATGAAACCGAATTTGTCACCTCATATCATTTTAAGTTGTTAAGATGTATACATAAAGAGAAAAGTTAAGCACTCCCCTGGAAAGTCTGCACCGATCGATAAAATTATTGGAGATTGTTGGCAAACTGATGTTGCAGAAACGATTGCGATCATAAAGGGCACAACATTCTGGCAATAAGAAATCACCAATTATGGCAATAATCTATACAATTTATTCAGGATATCGTTAGCCAAATCAAAATTTGTGTATTTTAACAAAATAAAAAGATTCTTTTAAGTATGAAACTTCAGAGTGCATCTGGCTTCATAGGGCGCACATATTGGAGTAAAATTGTCACTTTGAGTGTGTAGAACACATCCCTAGAGCAGAAGGTCAATAGCGCGTATAGCCTCCAACCTGCGTCTCAACCCTCCAGTGAGATTCAGATCTGTTGAAGGGGTAACTGCGCTCATTTGAATCCTTTAGAGCACATTTGGCATAAGATGGGCAGAAACATTCAAGCCCTAGAGCCTCCTGTACAAAATCTGGAGGAATTGAAAGCTGCATTACATCGGTATTGACGGCAGTTACCCCTTCAACAGATCCGACGTCTCACTGGAGGGATGAGGCGCAGGTTGGAAGCTAATGGAGGCTATACACTATACGTGCTTTTGACCTTCTGCTCATGCAAAGAGACATTTTTACTTCAATATGTTCGCCCTGTGAAGCCAGATGGACTCATACTTATAAGCATCTTTTTATTTTGTTAAAATAAACTTTCGATTTGGCTAACGATATCCTGAATAAATTGTATAGCTTATTGCCATTAATGGGGATTTCTTATCGCCAGAATGTTGCCCTTTATGATCACAATCATTTACTGCAACATCTGTTTGCCAACAATCTCCCTACACCAATGGTTTTATCGGTCGGTGCAGACTTTCCAGGGGTTGCTTAACTTTTTTCTTTGTGTATATATAACCTGTGGGGTGTGTGCAATATTAAACACTTGACATGTTTGAGTACTTGGGGCCTCTATCAATCATGTTTGAGTACTGGGAGCCTCTATCAATCATGTTTGAGTACTGGGGGCCTCTATCAATCATGTTTGAGTACTGGGGGCCTCTATCAATCATGTTTGAGTACTGGGGGCCTCTATCAATCATGTTTGAGTACTGGGGGCCTCTATCAATCATGTTTGAGTACTGGGGGATCTCTATCAATCATGTTTGAGTACTGAGGGCCTCTATCAATCATGTTTGAGTACTAAGGGGCCTCTATCAATCATGCTTGCGTACTGGGGGATCTCTGTCAATCATGTTTGATTACTGAGGGCCTCTATCAATCATGTTTGATTACTGGGGGACCTCCACCAATTATGCTTGAGTACTGGGGGCCTCTATCAATCATGTTTGAGTACTGGGGGCCTCTATCAATTATGTTTGAGTACTGGGGGCCTCTATCAATTATGTTTGATTACTGGGGGACCTCCACCAATTATGCTTGAGTACTGGGGGCCTCTATCAATCATGTTTGAGTACAGGTTGCCCTCTATCAATCATGTTTGAGTACTGGGGGATCTACATGTATATCAATCATGTTTGAGTACAGGTTGCCCTCTATCAATCATGTTTGAGTACTGTGGGCCTCTATCAATCATGTTTGAGTACCGGGGGCCTCTATCAATCATGCTTGAGTACTGGGGGATCTATATCAATCATGTTTGAGTACAGGTTTTCCTCTATCAATCATGTTTGAGTACTGGGGGCCTCTATCAATCATGTTTGAGTACTGGGGGCCTCTATCAATCATGCTTGAGTACTGGGGGCCTCTATCAATCATGTTTGATTACTGGGTGATTTCCATCAATTATGCTTGAGTACTGGGGGATCTATACCAATCATGTTTGAGTACTGGAGGCCTCTATCAATCTTGCTTGAGTACTGGGGGCCTCTATCAATCATGTTTGATTACTGGGTGATTTCCATCAATTATGCTTGAGTACTGGGGGATCTATACCAATCATGTTTGAGTACATGCTGCTCTCTATCAATCATGTTTGAGTATTGGGGGCCTCTATCAATCATGCTTGAGTACTGGAGGCCTCTATCAATCATGCTTGAGTACTGGGGCCTCTATCAATCATGTTTGAGTATAGTTTTCCCTCTATCAATCATGTTTGAGTACTTGGTGCCTCTATCAATCATGTTTGAGTACTGGGGGCCTCTGTCAATCATGCTTGAGTACTGGGGGCCTCTATCAATCATGTTTGAGTAGATGTAGATGTCCAATAGAGACTTGTTCTTATTTTGCCACAAATCTTTGTTCTCTCCATTGTTGTTTTAGTCCCTATTATTAAATTATTCCCTGTGCCAGAAAGTTTTAGATTGAAAAAATACTTTCTGACTGATGGTATTTTTGACAGTCTACGTCTTATATTATCAAATTGTTTTAGAGATAGAGTTAAAATGCAATGTATATTTTCGATCCGTACAATTATTTTCTTTTAATAGATTTTACAATTTTTTTTCATGCATGGAGTCAATGGGATTTTTGATATACTCATTTTCAGATTTGCTTTTGTGTAGAAGAATATGCGTGCATAGTGACTTAAAATTGACTTAATATAACCTTTTTCTTTAATAGTAAAATACTTAAACATTGAGTACTTAACATTGTTGAACAAATTGAGTGTTAAATTTATATAAAATATTTTTGGAGACCACTTGAAATTAAGTTTGTGGATGAAGTGTATAAATTTATGTGAGATGTTATTTACTGACAATTGCCAAACATATATCTACATCTTATTGTATGATCCGCCATGCTCAGAGATATTGGCAAGGGGAGATAATTACATGTGTAGTAAATTATACTTTCGGAGAAAATGTTATGTGAAAGCTGATCTTCCAAAAATACTTATAGGGGATTTAATTTATTATGGTATATTATATTATTCATGGCATATTTTTCAACTTCTGACTTCACATAATTTACATGATGTATTATAGATTTATTAATTTCTCAACTATGCAAATTTATAAGATATTTCACTTGCTCTAAATTATCCGTATCTAGTGAATCGTTGCTCAACTATGCCAAAGAAATCCATATATTTACTAAGTGTTCCGTAATTGGCTTGTGAAGTTCTATAAATTTTCATATTTAACATGAAATTTTCAAGCAAAGTTTAATGTAAAAATAATTCAAGCTTTGAGATAAATTTGTAAGTGTTCATGATTTTTACAAAACTGTTTATGTATATATGTAATAAATATATATTGTTGCTGAGAGGTTTATATATAAAAGGTATTTTATGATTTTGACTTGCTCATATCATTAAAGAATGATCTGGTATATGTGTACAATATTATCATCGTCTAGATTGTAATGTACAAGGGAAGCCTTCTGAAAGTTCCTCTCCAGTTGGAAAACCTTTAGAATTGTAGCACCATTGCTATGTACATATGTCATCAGCTTTCAATTTTTAATGAAGTGGTTTTTGTTTATTGTCATTACGTTTTCAGATATGGGCCTGGATGCTCTAGCAGATCCCATAACTAACAATACCTGCATCTCAAATATTCATCATTTTTAGTTATGACTTATTTATTTTGTTCAGTTGTATTATTTATTATTGACGTTTTTGTCATATATTATTCTATAGGGATCTTATTGTTGCCATTAGTTTACACTTTTTAGTTTACTGTTTTTGATGTTATTATTTTATTTCTACTCTTTATGTGGCATAATTGTGTTAGATTTGTCTTTAGTTTTTTTTGGCATTTTCTCCCCTAAAATTATTTCTACTTGAATGATCTGTTTTATTATTTACATTGTAATTATTATTTTAACTTTATGAAGGTAGTCTTTTTTTGTATTTAGTTGGTTTTTTGTTGACCATAATAAATATCTTTATGGAATCACAAGTCTCCGGTCATATTTCTACAGCCTCTCAAGTCAAACATATACTTCTAGTATACTGTGTTAATCCAGTTATGGGGCCGGCTGTAACAAAGCCATTTGGTTTTTGCTTTTTTTGCTTTTGCTTTTTGGCTCTTCGTCTTTTAACTTACCCTTAAACTTATTTTCTTTTGATTGATTGATTGATTTCTAAAGGGTCTGTTGACCTCTCCACGGGTGCTACCATCGTCGGAACCCTCGGTGCCACCATCGTTGGAACCCTCGGTCCCACCATCGTCGGAACCCACGGTACCACCATCGTCCGAACCCACGGTGCCACCATCGTCCGAACCCATGGTGCCACCATCGTCCGAACCCACGGTGCCACCATCGTCCGAACCCACGGTGCCACCATCGTCCGAACCCACGGTGCCATCATCGTCAGAACCCACGGTGCCACCATCGTCGGAAGCCACGGTGCCACCATCGTCGGAAGCCACGGTTAAAACCCACGCTCACGCTGATGGTGAGCTTGTCGAGATTTTATCTCTGGGCATACGAGGATGCGGTGCCACATGCCCACCACAAATGTTCGATTAGGCTAGACACGTGGCCTTGGAGGTGAGGGCAATAGACCCCTTTGGCTTAAGAATTTACACTTGAGCAGTAGCCCGCGGCGGGGCAAACTGACGCTACTTGGAGTTTTTGGATCAATCAGACGTTGAAAAACATATTCTGAGCTGAATGGGTATATAGACTGTAGATTTTTTCACGACATTGTTCGAATCGTAAGAAACGTTTGAAACGCTCTTTAATTATAAATCGTATGGTATTGACGCCATCTCTGTGTTATAGGCGCTGTGACACACATCTATCTCATTGTGTCATAGACTAAATGAGCCCGATGTCAACGTCAGATTGATTGAAAAACTCAATGTATCGTCTTTCTTAAGCCGAAAGCATAAGTTTCTACGTGATTGTCATGGTAACCCATATTTCAGAGATACGGTGCTATGATTATAATTTTTTATGTCATTGATCAAGAGTTTTCGTGTTCCCCTGAAATTGCCCGCCCGACGGCCGATGTCACGGCAGTGCCATTCATAATATTTGTATTAAAGTGGCATGAGCTGCCAAAATTCACACTTTTTCCATAATTTCTGGTCGTCACGACAGTAAGAGGCTTTGCAGGCTATCGAAAAGCTAAATGAATAGCGTTGAGGAAAATCCATACAGTATGTGGCCTATACGAACCTAAAAAGTGTTTGAAATGTAAACAAAATTTAAATAACCGGTACGACCATTCATTCATGAAGTTAGTTCAAAACAAAACTTTATCGTACATTCTCGAGACTAAAAAGCACTAAAAAGCTTCTGAATTATACTTCTTGAGAAAAATTGTCGATAATTTCAACATTCTGTTTTTACGTCAAAATATCAACATTTTGGCAGCTCATGCCACTTTAATTAACTGTGCAAGTTATCTTCGGGAATTAAACCGAATTGCCGGTTTCAACACTTGTTGCCAGTACAGTTCACTAGAGTTCTACCTGGTCACGGCAAATCAGTTCTTCTATCCTCTCCGTCTCGCAAGCAAATCCAGTTGACAATGTTCATTTCACCTTGTCTATATTAAATAGAAGGTTCACATCTGGGAGCTGGTGCAATCTTTGAGAAACAACAGTTAAATATCGAACACGAAAAATGGTTTTACACCAAATGTTTTTGCCTCATGTTTCAAACCCCCCAAAAAGTACACACGGGTACACAATTTTGTCATTCCCAAAAAAATTTTTTTATGAGATATTTACTTTTTAGCAACAGAAGCCACGTGCAGCTTGCAAATACTGCTAGCCATAGGTCGCAGCTATTGCGCCTACAACTTGTTAGTTTACAATCTCATATTTCTGAACACTAAAACACACGGGCACATGGAAAATCTTCTTGTCTAAAATCTCATATTTGTTGACGTGTTTTTTTGTGTCTCTTAAACAAAATCCTTCATCTCCATTTATCGCTGGAGTTAGAGTTTAGATGACGTGACTTGTTCTAGTAATTTAAGTTTATTGTACACATGTTTGCTCATCTTTCGTTTACATTGCTGGTTGATAAGAAGTCATATTAAAAATACAAAACGATGCCAAACTTGTGATTAAAATGGCAAAGTGATGAGTTTCTATAAAATCAATCTTCCTGTCAATATATAGGCCTAAACAGTTTTCAATTTTTATAATCGGATGTGTTCAAATCCCAGTCCAAGAAATACGTGAAATTTCTAAATGGGACTTTCACTCGATCATCCTTTGTAGGATAATCAATGACCAGGTACACATTTTCCCGAAGGTCTAGGGTTTCCTCGGGTGCCTCGAAAAACATCAATCAATTTTGATGAAGCATTTGATATGTTTGTCTACTAAGAAATCTGACCGTGAGATTGATACACGGGGACACAAATCAATCAATATCGATATCTTTTGTATTTCCAATCCTACGGTTTATTTGGACGTTGGAACCATGTACAAAGTGGATGACAGCTTTAGAACTCAATCTAAAAACACCCTTTTTATTGAATACAGATTAATAATAATAGAAAATCAAGTAAATAATAAATAAGAAGTAACCAACGGAAGCCCATTTGCAAAACTTGACAAAACCTGAGTTATCAATGAGACGATGTTGGGGTTGATTTTGGGCATCCACTGGTACATCGTCATCATCACTAACAGCCATGGATTCATTTCCCTCGAGTGGAGGTTCTCGAAGTACTGAGCGTTGTCGTAGAGAATTGTCACCAAGCATTGTTCTAGGGCTGATATCTGTCCCATGTGACATGGTCGTTTCACATTGCACATTCGTATTCCACTGATTCCCAACAGCCCATATTTCACTTCCAAACCCTAAATCATATATCACTTTAATATCGTCACCGAGAAACAGCAGATCCTCGGCTTCCTGTTCTGTCACAATATTCACTCGATATTCAAAACCAGGAAACTCTTCTTCCACTTGCCGAAGGATGAACAACATTTCATTATTTCTAGTCCAGAGCAATTCCCCGAAGGAGAAAACATTTAGTGGTTCTAGAATAGGCCCAGATTCCCAACCTATGCGGATTTCTCTCAGGGATTCTAGTAACGGTAATAACGGTCTAATCTTGGACAACTCAAGTTCATTAACTGTATAATGGATTGAAGACGGCTGCATGTGTGTTACCGTATCCATTTTCCTGAATAAAAATTAAAAACAAAAGTTAAAACCAGAAATGTGAATATTTGTATCTAGGGCTTAAGTCTACCATCCGTGGCCCAGTGAATCGGTTACGGCGATAGAAACTTTACTCTTACACAAACCTTCCATTAGTTACGGCTTTTAAATGAATTATTTGGTATGACTGCGGCTTTCAGATTTAAATCAAGTTTTTAATATCTATTAATAATACCTGCCTTTTAGATTTTACCTTCAACACACATTTAAAGCATTCCTCTTTTCATTTTACTCATTAATTTGTTCGAATTTCATTGTAAATATACCAAATTCCTCTTCATAAGAAGAAAACTTTAAAATTGGCCTGACAGATTTCAAACTCTCCTCGTACAATGACAACCTGTCAATGGTCCGCAGTATGTCCGAGAATTTCCTCAATAGCTGGACAATTTGATGACAACGTAACTCTCGCATCACATGATTGCGGGGTTTTGAAAAGTCTGTTGACTTTATCCCACCCTTTCAATGGTGGTTAATGTGTGGTTCTTCCCTACCGGTGAGTAAGTAACACAGGAAAGAGACACATGAGTGCGGCTAACCTTCCATCAATGGGTTTCCGAAGGTTAAGGGTTTCTTACCAGTGAATAGCCGACCCCTTTCTCACTAATACCCCACTCAGGTGAGATAATCCTGCGTGCAACGCAAAGTACCGAATCACTCCGAATCTTCGGGGATTTACGTACGTGTTTTAGCGGAGATAGCCGAAGTGTGATCCGACTGACACCGATCAAGATATCGCATGGTCTAATCAACAATGACTTAAGCGTGACAGCATAAGTTATCATAAAAAATCATCCACATGCCAATTAAGAATTAACTGTTAGTGTTCGAGACTATCAGTCGCTAATCTCTTGTTCCTCTTTTCACTTTTGGAAGTCTGTCCAATCAATAGCGAGATATAGGCCTACATACATCTGGCTGTTTAAGGGAACACAAACACACACACAGTCAAGCGCTGATCAAGGTTACGAATGGATCTGCCTAGATAATACGTATAATTATGTCAACAGCCGTTTTACAAGTCAGCGCGTAATAATACACAAAGAAATAGGTGTAGGCCCCTAACGCAAGGTTGCATCCAGTTGTACTATTTCCATACAAGGTGCAGTTTCCGCCTTCTCAATTAAGCAGGCTGCAGATCTATTTAGGCCAAAATAACATGAATGTTATGACATGTTATGACACGACAATTTCCAGTAAGTCCTATGTACGCCATGTGCATTTACATGTATATACAAGGTAGCTAGAGAAACACAGAAGGACGTTGATTCACAGGATAACTTAGACGTGCTATTAAAGATTAGTGTTCCTGCCTCGACTTTGCCTAAATTCTACCATAGCAATACGTGTATATAAGTTTACTATACCTGTCATACATACAATGGTTGACCTGATCCCACGAAGTCATTGATATATCCGTTACCGGCTAAAGATGCATTTTTTTTTACTTTCTGTGTCAACCTCAGGCCGATGTGATTAAAAACTGCATGCACTGTTGCAACCCGAAAAGAAAAAAAATCGAAATGAAACATTTTTTTCATTAGGCCTACCTGTCACGGGCGCAACACGCTATGAAATAAATTGTTTCATTTCGTGTCGTTTTTTTTTTCATTTCGGGCTGCAACACTGCACATAAATTGGAATGTAAGCAATAAGAGGGTTTAAGTGAGTGAGTGCTTTGGGTTTTACGTCCTGCTTAACAACAATATTTCAGTCATATAGAGGGTTTAGGGAATGCGCAAGTAGCAAACACTGACTTAGCTAGAGATACACAGCATCGAGTACAAATAACTCACGTTGACAGGAACCCGTACTAGTAATCTTTTATACACGTTTATACAGAATTTTATAGATAATTTCAAAGCCAAATACACAACTCACTTTAGATTATCAGGATTCAAGGCTACAAAGGAGTAGTTTTAAAGTGGCACGAGCTGCCAAAATGTTAATGTTTTGACGAAAAAACAGAATGTTGAAATTATCGGCTATTTTTTTTCAAAACGTATAATTCAGAAGCTTTTAAGTGCCTCTAGTCTCCATAATGTACGATAAAGTATGTTTTGAACTAACTTTGGCTTAGAATGAATGAATGGTCGTCCCGGTTATTTAAATTTTGTTTACTTTTCGAAAACTATTCCGGTTTGTATAGGCCACTTACTGCATGGATTTTCCTCATTCCAACGCTAATCATTTAGTTTTTCGATGACCTTCAAAGCCTCTTACTGTCGTGACGATCAGAAATTATGAAAAAACTTGAATTTTGACATCTCATGCCATTTTAAAGTGTTCATAAATGTTGGTGGTGCATATCTGTTTATACATTGATTTTGATGTGAATTTTGAACTTGGCTACCAAAAACTTGAACCTGGCTACCAAAAACTTGAACTTGGCTACCAAAAACTTGAACCTGGCTACCAAAAACTTGAACTTGGCTAGCGAAGACTTGAACTTGGCTAGCGAAAACTTACCGATGGCTTCCCAATATCGGTTATTGCATGGTTGATGGATGTTTTACGTCGCACTCATGTGTATTTCACTAATGCATGTATGCACGCGCTGTCCGGTTTGGGGGGGGGGGGGGGGGGGCGGCGCGTTTTACGTTCCTACATGCCAATATATGGAGAAATGTATAAGCGTCTGAGGAAACTAAGGATATGCGTATTTTAATATCAGGCGACCCACACAAATCCACTTATAAGGAAACCCGCGACTTTCGACCAGTACCTGACAACTCTTCAACATACGCGATTGAGACATTTTTCAGTTTTATTTGGTCTGAGTGGGATTCAAACCCGCACTGCATCGAGGGAATGCCTGTGTCTGACTGAGGGACAATCACTATAACCGATTGAGCCACAGAGGCCCCTGTTTTTGTATGGCAAATATCTCACAAGAAGTCTGGTGTAGGCTTTCGGGAATCAGTAAAGTTAACATTATGCTGAAGAGAGGAGTTGATGCATGACAGGAAACGGACGCTCAAAACCCTCAGCAAGTGATCCGTTAACCACTCAACCCCGCACTATCCGTCCTTCTTCATATACAATGTTATGGCAAATATCATGTCCAAAAGAATATATACCCCAAAAGTTTTAAAACAGATTTCAGACTGATAACTAATTTTCACACAATTCATTGAAATTAGACCTATTAAGTCGGGGTTTTCAGAATACAAAATGACTTTGTGTATATACTAGTTTATACAAAATACGCCGTTCATTAATACAGAGAAGTGGTTTTGGAGGGTGAACCTCGGACTTGCGTTTATAATAATCATGCCAAACGACTACTCTGTCCTTGACGCGAAATCATACTGGACTTGCAGTTGTTGGTTCAACGAGTTTTTACAATTAAATTTACCGACAAAGGCATTCTAAAATGTTTAATAATGATAATATATTTACTCCAGACATACTTACGCGCGACGCGGGGGTCGACGTCGAGTACCGCGTCGCGTCGCGTTTGTGTAAGTGGCCCAAATAGAACACCATACTTACCTGAATTCTACGTCTGTTTCAAATAATGATGATAGTTAAAGATGAGAATGAACGTTAAAGTATTGTTTGGAACCAACTTTGGCTAGAATGAATGAATGGTCGTCCCGGTTATTTAATGATGATAATCCAAGAAAGTCAAGACAATCAGTTATTGCCCTTTCTTTATCGGGACCACACGACATACTTCACAGGCTTATCTCATACACGACATATAACTATATCATGACTGGAGCTGATTATTTTGAGTATACTTAGTAAATAGATCTTACGACCAAAAACCTTGTTCCTATTTTTCCATGATAGTATCAGCCAGAATAACAGGCCGTTCATTATATACATGGATATACCTCTTTTTAATACAATTAGAAACTTGTCTCCATGGTTATTTTAGACAAGAAGATTTTCCCTGTGCCCCTGTGTTTTAGTGATCATAAATATATCGGCAGGTGCATTTTGATATAAAGATACTCAATTCACAAGCAAAACTCTTGTCCTGTTGATAAAAGTGGGTATCTTTCACCAGTCCAATTAGCAGCTTCATTAAAGTGGCATAAGCTGCCAAAATGTTGATATTTTTACGTTAAAACAGAATGTTGACATTATTGGCTATTTTTCTCAAGACGTATAATTCAGAAGCTTTTTAGTGCTTCAAGTCTCGAGAATGAACGATAAAGTATTGTTTGGAACCAGCTTTGGCTTAGCATGAATGAATGGTCGTCCCGGTTATTTAAATTTTGTTAACTTTTTGGACACTATTTCGGTTCGTACAGGCCGTAGACTTTTTAGATTTCCCTCATTCCAAGGCCAATCATTTAGTTTTTCGATGGCCTTTAAAGCTTCTTACTGTCATGACGATCTGAAATTATGAAAAAAGTTTGAATTTTGGCAACTGATGCCACTTTAATATCTAGGGTTACAAGGTAAATATATCTTTATGAACACTTAAAGTAACGAAAGGTTCCGACAGTTTAAAAAGTACACACGTAGCTTAAAGTGGCATGAGCTGCCAAAATTCACACTTTTTCATAGTTTCTGATCGTCACGACAGTAAAAGGAATTGAAGGCCATCGAAAAACTAAATGATTGGCGTTGGAATGAGGAAAATCCATACAGTATGTCGCCTGTAAAAACCGAAAACGTGTTCGAAAAGTAAGCGAAATTTCAATAACCGGGACGACCATTCATTCATTCTAAGCCATAGTTAGTTCAAAACAATACTTTATCGTACATTCTCGAGACTAGAAGCACTAAAAAGCTTCTAAATTATACGTCTTGAGAAAAATAGAAAATAATTTCAACATCCTGTTATAACGTCAAAATATCAACATTTTGGAAGCTCACGCCACTTTATTGCATAAAATCACGGACGAACATACATTTGACAACCTTAATGGTAAGACCGACATAAACTCTGAAATAGTATATGTAGAAGAACAATAAATCTGGTGACACTTTAGCAAAAAAATATATTAAACTTTATTTTTAAGACAATTCTCCCTTGGTTGAATTGGATGCCACCAAAAAAGTGCGTACAGTTTGAATAGTTTTTACTGTATACTTCAATTGGTGTATTAATATCACATAAAACAATCACAATCCAAGCTACATGGTATACACACATATCTGTCATATCTACTTGACCTCAGTGATTAACCAATCATAACCCTTCAGATGAAGCTCTTTAAAACTTGGTCTGCAGTTCGTTATTCGAAAGGGAGAAATCATTGTTTTCTAATATATTAAAACATTCACTATTAACTGCATGGGTACCATTTGTTGAGGATAGACTTATGTTGTCACGGTCTATCCATCTGCGTCTTTGAAGAAAACAAGAATTCGGACAGCTGGCTAGGATGTGTACATTTAGGTACCAGTCCGACGATTTTCTTACCATAGCTTAAGATGCGTAAGCATTGTCAATGTAATACAAAGTGTTCCAGAAAATTCTACTGACTGAGGCTAAGCTCCCGTCAGTCGTCAACCTAATGAAATATCATAACTTTACTTTATTACAACAATTTATGATGGGGTATAAAGGTCTAAATGATATACCCCTTTTTAACTTGTCTCCGTGGTGATTTAAGACAAGAAGATTTTCCCTGTGCCCGTGTGTTTTAGTGTTCATAAATATAGGTACCAGACGGTATATATGAAGAAGAATTATCTCAGAAACTTGAGAATAGCAAACATGGTGATTTACCTCACTTTGTTAACACCGTATTTCTATTGCAATCAATCATATTAATATCAATTGTACATTTTCCTTGATTGGCCGATAAACAGAGAAGTGAATTTACTCGGTTTCTCCAGTGAAGATTGGGAACGATCTTCCACACCCTCGCAGAAGCTGCTTTCAAACGATTCAGCCTTTCCAATCGATTAATGACCCAGAACAACAGAAAAGTTCATAAGTGAGACAATTTTATTGACTTTGTAAGAGAAAGTTGAAGTGTATTAATACAAAGATTGGGTGATTCAGTAAATATAAAACAGAAGAAAAGAGAAGAGCCTTAGATGGAATTCCAAGATCCCATTACCAAAGTTAGTTCAAAACAATACTTTATCGCACATTTCCGAGACTAAAAGCACTAAAAAGCTTCTGAATAATACGTCTTCAGAAAAATAGCCAATGTGTTACAAAAGGATCCCAGAAAATTCTACTGACCAAGGCTAAGCTCCTGTCAGTCGTCAACCTAATGAAATAGGTTTGGTTTGTTACAGCAATTTATGGGGTATAAAGGTCTAAATGATATACCTCTTTTTTAACACAATTAGAAACTTGCCTCCATGGTTATTTTAGACAAGAAGATTTTCCTTGTGTCCGTGTGTTTTAGTAATCACAAATATATGTTTTAGTGTTCATAAATATATATATACATACCACAAATATTAAGTACCAGATTATATATTAATCAACACTAAAACACAAGGGCACAGGGAAAATCTTCTTGTCTAAAATAACCATGGAGACAAGTTTCTAATTGTGTTAAAAAGAGGTATATCATTAAGACCTTTATACCCCATCATAAATTGTTGTAATAAAGTAAACCTATGATATTTCATTAGGTTGACGACTGACAGGAGCTTGGCCTTAGTCAGTAGAATGTTCTGGAACACTTCGTATTACATTGACAATGCTTATGTATCTTAAAGAGACATGAGCTGCCAAAATTCACACTTTTTTCATAATTTCTGATCGTCACGACAGTAAGAGGCTTTGAAGACTATCGAAAAACTAAATGATTGGCGTTGGAATGATAAAAATCCATTCAGTATGTGGCCTGTACGAACAGAAAACGTGTTCAAAAAGTAAACAAAATTTAAATAACCGGGACGATCATTCATTCATTCTAACCTAAAGTTAGTTCAAAATAATACTTTATCAAACATTTTCGAGACTAGAAGCACTAAAAAAACTTCTGAATTATACTTCTTGAGAAAAATAGCCAATAATTTTAATATTCTGTTTTAGCATCAACATTTCAACATTTTGGCAGCTCATGCCACTTTAAGCTATGTTAAGAAGTGCCAGATTATATATGTGCATGGGAAAGTGAAATAAATGTATCAAATGTGAGATGTCAGAAGCGATTTGTAGAAGCTGTATATTTGCCGAGTGGATAAGTGGATTTGTGTGGGTCGCCTGATATTAAAATACGCATATCCTTAGTTTCCTCAGACGATTATACATTTCTCCATATATTGGCATGTAGGAACGTAAAACGATTGCTATTTAGTAACAGATCTTATAAATAATAATAATAAACTGTTTTGAAAAAATTCTACACTTTTGTCCAGGTATTTGTAATTCTTGATGTTTTTTTTTCTGCTGCCGAGGTTTCTTCTTCCACTTCACCGTCGTTTGTGCCACCGTCTGTGGAAAATCTATCAACGGTCATAGCCGTACTTTGATCAGGTCGCTGTTAGCCGCCCGATTTACCAGAATAATAAAAATCGCATTATACACGGGTGAATACTTTCTGCAATCTATCCTCGTTATCTTTCATAGGTTATTGACCAATTGCTTGATGACGTCACTTGGAATTTACGCCCAAAGCATTTCGGGGGATCGAGAGATGTTGACATAATTTTACAAAATGACGAAAGGAATAATACTGCGTGCAGAGGAAGACGTAAAAGGTGCAAAATCACCAGAAATATGCGTGGATAAAAACACGTTATTTCACCAATGTTTTCCAAAAAGTGACGTTTTGCCAAGTACTGGTAAACAAAATGGCGAGCTGAGGTATATAGTTTATAGCTTTGAGAAAATCTATGTGACGTCATCAGGCGTAACGCTAATTGCACTCCACGTTGTTTCTATGATCTCTCTGTGAGACAGTTCTGTGGGAAGAGAGATTTGCCTGGATTAAAAATGACCAGTTATAACTATAGCGAACAGTATTGGTGACTAGTGCTGAAAAAGGTAATCGGTTAATCGTGATTGGTTCGGTGTTTTGTACATACCGGTTAACAAAAACTCAATCGGGTCGTCACTGTTTTAACAGCACCATAAGTCAAACCGTTAACAAAATCGTCCGTTCTGATAGTTCCAAAAAATTTGACGGAGGCTTCGCCAGTTTCACGGTAACTGTGAATGTGTTAGCCCAGCCGAATATGGTTCCAGAACTTAGAGTTCAATTTCGGAAACCAGGATATCCGACATGCGCGATCTATCGGTGTCAAATTGAACTCTAATATCAAAGTAACTTTTAAAGCGGGTTTTAAGTAAGCTATCCCTTTTTATTGATTAAAAAAAACGATATTTCTCGTAAGCCGTATGCTAACGTCGTTATTTGACGTTACCGACCGATAGACAGATCGACGGGCCGACCAACAGACAAATTGACTTATAGCGCTGCTACTCGCAGCTAAAAATTGTTTTGAAGCACACAGAAAATCGCATAGAAATTTGAAATGCAAAAGTTTTAGAATGTGTGGTACAATGTAACACAATGAAGGGTGGGGTTTGCTCTAATTTACAGAAAATAAGCAATAATTAACATATGCATCCTATTTGAAAAGACCATCCTATTGGGAGGTATACTTGGGGTAGTTATTTTAGTCAAGAAGATTTTCCGTGTGTATAGGGAGCCCAAGTCACGTCTAATTTCCACAAATTTCCTGTCACCAGCACTGCATTGCGCATTTGACAGAGCGGGTTTCGTTCCAAAATGACGTTTATATCTGACGTTATGGAACAAAATACGTCAAATGGAATTGCAACGTCATCAAAAACGTTCTTAATGGCGTCACCTGTCACCGGATATCACATAAGCTCGTAATAATTCTTATGAGACTTGCGCTCCCTATTAGTGTTCATAAGTATACGCACTACTTATCAGTTGTATGCGTTCAAATCTAGTTCAAACTATTGAAGAAGTAAAACCGTTTTTGCAATTTCATATTGAAATAGACGAGAAAGGATAGCAGTTGTAGAAATGAACACTAATTTTCGAAGAGTTAATGTTTTGTGATATCAAGTAACAGCTTATTTTTATTAAACAAACAAAGCAAAATCGTTCTTTATTAGATTCATTGTCAAATTGTCCTTCAGAAAATCTACGAGAAAGTTTATAAAAGACATCGGAAACGTCCAACGGTGAGAAAAGACATCGGAATTAGGAAACGTCCAACGGTGAGAAAAGACATCAGAATTAGAAAACGTCCAACGGTGAGAAAAGACATCAGAATTAGAAAACGTCCAACGGTGAGAAAAGACATCAGAATTAGAAAACGTCCAACGGTGAGAAAAGACGTCAGAATTAGGAAACGTCCAACAGTGAGAAAAGACATCGGAATTAGGAAACGTGCAACGGTGAAAAAAGACACCAGAATAAGGAAATGTCCAACGGTGAGAAAAGACATCGGAATTAGGAAACGTCCAGCGGTGAGAAAAGACATCGGAATTAGGAAACGTCCAACGGAGAGAAAAGACATCGGAGTTAGGAAACGTCCAACGGTGAGAAAAGATCTCGGAATTAGGAAACGTCCAACGGTGAGAAAAGACATCGGAGTTAGAAAACGTCCAACGGTGTGAAAAGACATCAGAATTAGGAAACGTCCAACGGTGAGAAAAGACATCGGAATTAGGAAACGTCCAACGGTGAGAAAAGACATCGGAATTAGGAAACGTCCAACGGTGAGAAAAGACGTCAGAATTAGAAAACGTCCAACGATGAGAAAAGACATCAAAATTAGGAAACGTCCAACGGTGAGAAAAGACGTCAGAATTAGGAAACGTCCAACGATGAGAAAAGACATCGGAATTAGGAAACGTCCAACGATGAGAAAAGACATCGGAATTAGAAAATGTCCAACGGTGAGAAAAGACGTCGGAATTAGAAAACGTCCAACGGTGAGAAAAGACGTCGGAATTAGAAAACGTCGAACGGTGAGAAAAGACATCGGCATAAGGAAACGTCGAACGGTGAGAAAAGACATCGGAATTAGAAAACGTCCAACGGTGAGAAAAGACATCGGAATTAGGGAACATCCAACGGTGAGAAAAGACATCGGAATTAGAAAATGTCCAACGGTGAGAAGACATCGGAATTAGGAAACGTCCAACGGTGAGAAAAGACATCGGAATTAGGAAACGTCCAACGGCGAGAAAAGATCTCGGAGCGCGGCAACCTCCAACGGCGATAAAAACCTCTATCAAATATACAATCGGCAGAGAAAAAATATCTACGCTGTGGAAGTTTGAAATATAATTAGTGCATTAAATTTGGGTTCAAGATTATCCAAATGATTTAAAAAATACTAGCATATATAACATTTGTCATTATACTGAAAAGAAAAACCCTACAGTAGAAAACTTTCTCAAACTTATATAAATCATCGGCAAAAAAAAAAAGAAGAAAAAAACATGAAGGTTACAGATAAAGTTTAATTTCTATACTTTGCATTCATGCCATTTTAAAAGAGTTTCACGTGAGAAGTGGACGTTGAGAAAAACTTTTAAGCCACCAAAACCAGTCTGTTTAGAAATCTTTGAGTTTACAAGGGGTTGACTGTAAACGCGTACAATCAGACGCGCACGTGTCCACTGAATCAGGCATAGTGGCACTCAGTTTATCATGCGCCTCTATGCTTTATCCGACTGTATACGGGAGTGACAACAGACTGCATCAAAGGTGATACTGTCCGAGTTCTTCTCACAACATAGTTCACCTTATGTTGACAACCAGAGTCTTACAAGGCTTCACAATCACAGGAGAATTCATTATACGTCACTATCCTCATCTATTGTTTGATTCGCTGTGCTGGGCAAAAAACCTTTCGTATTGTCCAAGTTGATCCCAAAACGTTGGATTCGGATTGGCTTGAGGACGGACAGATCGTATCCTTTGCATAGCCTTATCTACACTCATACCACAGTATTTGACCAAATATCCAACACAAACACTAACTGAGCGACTGACTCCTCCTAAGCAATGTACGAGTGTACGACCACCGCGGCGTTGTACTTGATGGATTCTGTCCACGCACGTGTCCAGGTGTCTCAGCAGATCAGCGTTCTCGTCATCGTACATGTCCACGTGCAAATATTCCAATGGGAAATTGAAATTATAAGTCTTTAGGGAGGGTATTTCTGCAGCAGTGTTAATAACACAGGTGATCCCATAGGCTTTCAGGATATGGGGCTGAATTGATGTACTACCAGAAACGTAAAGATATTCCGTAACCTCGGACACGTCAGTCATGTTGAATTTCTGAAAAGAGAATATTTAAAAATTTTAAAATGTGTATGAATATAGGTATATATAGGTATATGAATTCTTTTCATTCAACGCGTCTCATTTAGAATCAAAGGAAGCAAACACACGAGGTTTACATTATTATTAGCAGCGGTTTGGGCAGTTTACAGTTTGGGCCAACGTCGTTTGGCCGTTAAGAGGAAGTGTCAGTTTTGACAGAACATTCACCCAAATTCCAGATGCATTCGCGACCCCGCCAGTCAATCAATTTATGATCCAAATTGAGATCAGGTTAAAGTCTTAAATTCTAATAGCTGAGTTGAATTAAATAAAATTTTGCTCTAAAGGATCTAACGTGAAGCGAAATAGCGTTTATGCCACGAAGTTATCAGTTCTTACTAGGGATTTGTGTCAAATGTACAGTAAGTTTTGGGGCAATTATCGAAGGCCTGTTTTGGACGCTTCCTAGAATGAAAGCGTCAGTGTTCTTAAAAGAAGGCCCAGATGGATTCTGTATCTGGCAGTTTTATCAATTAAACGCCATTCCATATGCAATTGAAATGTAGAACGTCTGATAAAATCGATTCCTAATCGATAAGTTCATTTGAACAGAGAGTCGGCTTCACTAGTAACAAGGGATATGCGTTGGGCTGGTATTTATTTTGGCACCAGAACCCAAGACGGACTTGTATCTAGAGAATACTGTCTGAAGAGATAAAGAGGCTAAGAGAAGAGAAGCTGATAGAAGTCCGTGACTGAAACACACATTCCCAGACATCCCATTTCGTTTGCATTGCAAATCCTTACAAAGCACTGATACTTCACCTTGACTTGTAAGCATGTAAAAGTTCTATCCTTTTGGTTTCAAATCCTCGTGTGCGTGAATATCCAAGTTAAGGAATGCCTGGTAAGATAAGGGACAGTCGTTTAGGGATCTGCCACTGGTGGTAAATTTACAACCAAACGAGCAACTACAGCAAACAATTGCCCGTGAACAGGCAAGATATGAACCTCAATTATTTAGAGATCACTAAATACTAAATATATGGAGTTTGTGGATGGTCACCATAATAAAATAGGGAATAACAACATCTTGAGTGAAATGACACGATATCTTGAGTGAAATGACACGATATCTTGAGTGAAATGACACGATATCTTGAGTAAAATGACACGATATCTTGAGTGAAAAGACACGATATCTTGAGTGAAAAGACACGATATCTTGAGTGAAATGACACGATATCTTGAGTGAAAAGACACGATATCTTGAGTGAAAAGACACGATATCTTGAGTGAAATGACACGATATCTTGAGTGAAAAGACACGATATCTTGAGTGAAATGACACGATATCTTGAGTAAAATGACACGATATCTTGAGTGAAAAGACACGATATCTTGAGTGAAAATACACGATATCTTGAGTGAAATGACACGATATCTTGAGTGAAAAGACACGATATCTTGAGTGAAATGACACGATATCTTGAGTGAAAAGACACGATATCTTGAGTGAAATGACACGATATCTTGAGTGAAATGACACGATATCTTGAGGGAAAAGACACGATATCTTGAGTGAAATGACACGATATCTTGAGTGAAATGACACGATATCTTGAGTGAAATGACACGATATCTTGACTGAAATGTCACGATATCTTGAGTGAAAAGACAATAACTTAGCTCTGGGATGAACTTCAAATCCTCGTATTCTCTCGAAAATCACTTTCGAATTTTGGCAGCTCATACAACTTTTAAATTTTATTTCTTTCTTTTCTCAACCCTCAAATAGTGTCTAATCTTGAGCGCGGCGTAATACACCAAACAGTCAATCAAACAGTGTCTAAAGTCAATAGAGTTATAGTGACCAACCACGCGACAACATTTTTAAGGTATCATTGTTATATTTATGATCATACGTGTATATTGATAAACTGAAATTTCTTCATATGCCCTACCATATCAGCAGATCTTGAAATCTATTTCTTAGACAGATCACAATTGAACTCTATTTCTTACACAGATCACAATATGTTTTAAAATAGAAAATATTTATTGAATTCAACGTTTTTACGCAGAAACATTTTTCTTGTTTTGGTCCCTTTCATAAACAAACATATGTTACATTTATTAAAAAAAACACAAATGGCCTTTCATTAAAGGGAAACATGCTTCTCCACTTAGGAGTTCTATAACTGACATGGCTGCACGCTATATGTCCAGGTTTGTTGATCAATGTTGTACGGGGTATTCGTATTTCATCTAACCTTTGTTCCACAACACAATGACGGAATGAAATTCTATTTTTTTTACAGACTGTGTCTATATTATACGACGAACAAATGTAATATATCTCATTTATAGTGATGGTCCCCAGTGATCACCAAAATCTCACGGCATACTTGTATCAAAGTACATAGCGATTTTGAAAAAATAATACTGTTAAAGATTTCGAACTTTATTAAGCCAGCTCGGAAGACAAAAACGTGCTAAAGAAAAAAGTGCCCACAACTAGCGCATAGAGAGCAAGTTGGTAAATTGGTAATTTGTGGGATTTCTTCCGCTTTGGTGATTTTTTTACAACTAATAAATGAATAACTGTATGAAGGTTTGGTGTATTAAGCCAAGCCAGTTACATGTAGTTATCAATCAGAACAAAGGTAGGAAGTAGAAGCAGGATCAGCTATATTGGCAGATCGGTCAGGGAGGTAGACAGTCTTGGGTCAACCCCGAGGAACGTTCATCCATGCAGACGCAAGGGAAGTGATGTGGGTCGATCAATTTACTAGGTAGTGTTAAAGTGGCATGACCTGCCAAAATGTTGATATTTAGACGTAAAAACAGAATGTCGAAATTATTGGCTATTTTTCTAACGACATATAATTCAGAAGCTTTTTAGTGCTTCTAGTCTCGAAAATGTAAGATAGAGTATTGTTTTGAACTAACTTAGAATTAATGAGTTAGAATGAATGAATGGTTGTCCCGGTTAATTAAATTTTGTTTACTTTTCGAACACGTTTTTGGTTCGTACATGCCACATACCGTATGAATTTTCATCATTCCAACGCCAATCATTTAGTTTTTCGATGGCCTTCAAAGTCTCTTACTGTCGTGACGATCAGAAATTGTGAAAAAAGTGTGAATTTTGGCAGCTCATGCCACTTTAAGGAATAATAAGGTAAGTCATGGGAGAGACATATTAGGCAAGATGGAAGATTGTGAAATAGATTTCTGAACGGTTGGCTGCATGGGGGTACTCTAAAGGACGGGGTTTGGATAAGGCTTGGTGGTAAAAGGGTTTCGATGGAGTTTAGACAGATGTTAGCCAAAGGAGGTTTCGATTTTGGGGGTGGTGGTGGGGATGGGGGGGGGGGGGGGCGTTGCCTTCCCCCGTATCGCTATTTTCTCAAATTATGTAAGTTTTTTTTTCTTTCTTCAACCTCTCCGGAAATGAATTAGCTTATTGTTTCGTGACGTCAGTCAGTTTTTGTGATTGATTGAGATGGAGAAAACGTTCAATAGTCAAGTGACATCAAATACAAACATACTTCGGAAAATATGCATATTTTCAATCGTCTTTTCTTTGACACCCATGTACGGTGCAGGAAATTTACTTTGATTCTAAATTATTTTTCTAAAGTACATATTTAGTCAAGTTACAAATCACCGTTAGGTGTTCAGAAAGAACTACATATCCTTTGAGAGTCGTTTTCCAGCTGGTTAATAAAGTATTGAGAGGTGATAAGTAAGGATACTAAATCACAACAGCTCTGGGGACCCACAGCAGTCTCCCGTAAACTGTCGGGAAAGAAAACCCATAATTCGAATCGTCAGTCTGGTGTCGCAGTGACCTTGATAGAAGTACAATCTATATAAGGTATACATATACGTACACAAGAACCTATATAAGGTATACATATACGTTCACAAGAACCTACATGAGGTATACATATACCTACACAAGAACCTATATAAGGTATACATATACGTACACAAGAACCTATATAAGGTATACATATACGTACACAAGAACCTAAATAATGTATACATATACGTACACAAGAGTTTAGAGAAACCTATAAGGTATACATATACGTACACAAGAACCTATATAAGGTATACATATACGTACACAAGAACCTATATAAGGTATATATATACGTACACAACAACCTATATAAAGTATACATATACGTACACAAGAGTTTAGAGAAACCTATAGGGTATGCATGTACGTATACAAGCGTTTAGAGAAACCTATAGTGTATACATGTACGCATACAAGAGTTCAGAGAAACCTATAGGGTGGCGCATGTACGTATACAAGAGCTTAGATAAACCTATAGGGTATGCATGTACGCAAACAAGAGTTCAGAGAAACCTATATAGTATGCATGTACGTACAGAAGAGTTTAGAGAAACCTATAGAGTATGCATGTACGTATACAAGAGTTTAGATAAACCTATAGGGTATGCATGTACGCAAACAAGAGTTCAGAGAAACCTATAGAGTATGCATGTACGTGCAGAAGAGTTTAGAGAAACCTATAAGGTATGCATGTACGTATACAAGAGTTTAGAGAAACCTATAGGGTATGCATGTACGTACACAAGAACCTAAATAATGTATACATATACGTACACAAGAACCTATATAAGGTATATATATACGTACACAACAACCTATATAACGTATACATATACGTACACAAGAGTTTAAAGAAACCTTTACGGTATGCTTGTACGTATACAAGAGTTTAGAGAAACCTATAGGGTATGCATGTACGCATACAAGAGTTCAGAGAAACCTATAGGGTATGCATGTACGTATACAAGAGCTTAGATAAACCTATAGGGTATGCATGTACGCAAACAAGAGTTCAGAGAAACATATAGAGTATGCATGTACGTATACAAGAGTTTAGAGAAACCTATAAGGTATGCATGTACGTACACAAGAGTTTAGAGAAACCTATAGGGTATGCATGTACGCATACAAGAGTTTAGAGAAACCTATAGGGTATGCATGTACGTATACAAGAGTTTAGAGAAACCTGTAGGGTATACATGTACGTGCACTAGAGTTTAGAGAAACCTATAGGTTATACATGTACGTATAAAAGAGCTTAGAGAAACCTATAGGGTATGCATATACGTACACAAGAGTTTAGAGAAACCTATAGGGTATACATGTACGTACACAATAGTTTAGAGAAACCTATAGGGTACGCATATACGTACACAAGAGTTTAGAGAAACATATAGGGTATGCATGTACGCATACAAGAGTTTAGAGAAACCTATAGGGTATGCATATACGCACACAAGAGATCAGAGAAACCTATAGGGTATGCATGTACGCGTACAAGCATTTAGAGAAACCTATAGGATATGCACATACGTACACAAGAGTTTAGAGAAACCTATAGGGTATACATGTACGTACACCAGAGTTTAGAGAAACATATAGGGTATGCATGCACGTATACAAGAGTTTAGAGAAACCTATAAGGTATGCATGTACGTACACAAGAGTTTAGAGAAACCTATTGGGTATGCATGCACGCATACAAGAGTTCAGTGAAACCTATAGGGTATGCATGTACGTATGCACGATTTTAGAGAAACCTATAGGGTATGCATGTACGTATACAAGAGTTTAGAGAAACCTATTGGGTATGCATGTACGTATGCACGATTTTAGAGAAACATATAGGGTATGCATGTACGTACACAAGAGTTTAGAGAAACCTAGAGGGTATGTATGTACGTACACAAGAGTTTAGAGAAACCTATAGGGTATGCATGTATGTATACAAGAGTTTAGAGAAACCTATAGGGTATGCATGTACGTACACAAGAGTTTAGAGAAACCTATAGGGTATGCATATACGTAAACAAGAGTTCAGAGAAACCTAGAATATTTTTTCACAAATCATTTTACAAAATAGTACAACTGAGTACCACTTTCGCCTTTCTCTTGCTATAGGCTCATTTTAAAGAAAATCGACGAGTTACTAGTATTCGATACTGTCCGAACATAACACGAAATTCATCAACAAAGTTTTTATTCATGCCATTGACATTGGAGCTGAAGATATTTTACCATCAGTGTTAAAGATACCAAAATGTATATTGTAATTTGAATTTTGTGGAAAATGATCCAAACCCTCAATTTCCAATTGCAATCGTTAAACGTATACACAACCGCGTATCTTACTGATATACTCGCAATTGGCATCTATACCAGACTGATCCAGTCAGACTACGGGACAATTATGACATCCGAATCATTTACATACAGATGTGCCATCAGTGATTGTTTTTAAACGTTACAATGGGTTTGGATAGGGAAACTTAAGTGGCAACATCTGTTGAACACTGTGGATAAATAATACATCGGATTAACTGCTTTGTTTAATATTAATGTAATAACATTCCAACATTGATCAGTTGCATTATCTCCCTACTTTAAGCTTGTAACGGTAACGGTGTATACATCGTATAGTCCTTTTACATAGTCCTTTGGGTCCTGTTTCACAAAGCGGGGTCGATGTATTTTTTGCGTAACTTTCTTACTAACGTATCTCTACATTATGGATTGCTATGGCAGTTACGTGAAAACTTACGCTACGCCGCTTTGTGAAACAGGGTTCAGGAGCCTGTGCTTTAAACCGCATGATATGTTCGACTACTCAATACAGAACGTTGTATATACATTACAATAATCAACTAAGCAATCCGGTAAAACCAGATTTGAGATATTACTGAAAAAGACCCACGTCCGAATGTAGTTCAAAACAGAATTAAACTGCATTCTTGTTACCGAAGACGGTACTTACCAAGGGATGATAGTAGTTGATAACGGGAATATCACTGTGCTAAACTGAAAAACTACCCACCGATAATATAGTCATAGAAACCCATTGAATACAACTCAAACAAAGCAAAACTTCAAGGTATCATATGATACAGGCACAACATGGGTTTCAAATCCGTAATACAGCGCTACTGGAACGAGATACTCAGATACGAGTAAAGGCTGCAGGACTAGATCCGTAACAGTCTGCAGTCACAGATATATACACAAGCCATTATCGATCTGTTCATGCCGATGTTCAGGTCAAGGCCGTTGGGAGGTTATCACTGAAGGTCATGATTTTCCAATCAGATTGTCTAACATCATTTGGTCCCTCGGGTCACTTACAATTTACTTCCGCTAACTGGTCAGCGAACAATCACTGTAGAAGATGGGTCTTGAATTCGTTCAAACCACGGATTTCATTTCTGTTCTTTTCTTGCTTACACCCGACTGATTCATTTAATGGCAAAAATCTAACCAGTTAATCGACCAAACCGAAGATCTTTTATAAACTGTTTCAGATTAAAAGGTTAAGTAATTGAAACGATTCAATGTATATTTAATTTTATTGGCAAAGGATAAGGGCTCCCGTTTATGTTATTACTATAAAATAACGTATTAGTAAAATATACTATTTATGGACAATAACCGTATGTATTAACAATGCTAGTATTCCGACTACATATATGTTCTACTTTGAAACGCATGGAAAACATTCATAAGTCAATATTTATCGTCTCTGCTTGTTTGTATTGAGTCGAGAGAAAGCATACGACAGATCTTAATATACATTTATGATCACTAAAACACACGGGCACAGATAAAATCTTCTTGTCTAAAATAACAGATATATATATACCGTATGCAATCATTAGATGCCGTATGTGGACACACCTGGTCTAGGGTGTATACAAGTGACCCGGATTACAAACAATCTTGTTCATTTAGAACTATACAGTGTATACACATATGTTGGCTGCTGCAGAGTTACACCATTGATTTACATTCATGTTTTACAATTTTTACAGAAATTCAACAGCAAAGTTACAGACAGAGCAATAGAGAAATGTGCAGTAAAGCAGTTGCGATAAACAAAATTAGCAAAATCTTTTGAAGGCTTTTACGAGACTTTTATCAGATTTGACAACTTGAAATCTCGCGAGTAACTGCGATATTTCTGCCTCGACATTTCTACGTTTTCTCTAGTGTGCTTGGGACCTGTAATCCTAATAATATCAGTAAGGGACAACACGAGACGGTGCCAGTCACGGAAACCTATCGACTTTTTAAATGACAGGTCTTCAATCCACGCCATTTAAAAGTTCAAAGGCCGAAACCCTTGCGGTGAAATGCGCACTTCCGAGACGAATTAAGGGTAGAAATGTAGAGATCGAAACGTTGGGGTTTATCGTGTGCTTTCGAGTTGTCCACCGAGTGATTTTGTGTTCTACCAGTTTTCCATATTTCGTCGTTTGAGAAGGCGGATAATCCGTTTCGACCTTTTGAATTGTTCGCCGTTGTTGGATATTTATGAGTTATTGATATTTTACCCCGAGTGTATGAATCGTTATGACCGTTCTGATAATCATACGCCCTGGGCCTTGACTACAGCCAAGCTCCTGTCATTCGTTAACCTAATGAAATAGTATGGCATACCATACTGACACAAGGATATTAACAAGAATTACATTTTTGCTTATAAATGCTATTGAGACAACTTTCTGTAATTGTATTGGGTTGGTAAGTCGTCAATGACTTATATGTCCAACTCAATATAAATGCACTTAACTTCGTTCAAACAGAATCAACTAATTGTTTGTCATTTCCATTAAGAATTACAAAATAAGAGCTTTTTGTTGACACCAATAACAGAAATGTACGTTAAAGGATGGAAAATCTCTAGAACTGCATATGGATTATCGTCGATAACAACCATCAAAGTACTTCACGTTAATTACCGTTAGTGACCCTCAAGCTAAAAAAGACAGAACTATGTAATTTCAGTGGCTTCTTTGTGTCGCCATTTTTTTTCCGTTTTAAGATGACGTGATGTTGCAGTATCTATTTTTAGATCAATAATGACGTATTTTTACGGCTCTCTAATGTATAGACCTATGTGGGATGGTTGCCAGTTACCAATCGAAGGTCGTGGGTTTCCTCCGGGCATAGAGCCCGATTTCATCCCACTATAAAACTGGCAACGCCGCCATATAAGTGAAATAATCTTGAGCGCGGCGTAAAACACCAAACAATCAATCTAATGTATGATGGTAGTGGTAGATTTAGGTAAAAAAAACACATGGCGACAAACTTGAAACGGGAAGATTGCCTTGGAATATATATGTAGGTCAGTCCGGCAACCACACGTCATTTCTTAGCCAAGCCATTGGCTAAATTGCATCACATGACTACTCTATAACTCACCTAAATTTTATTCACCAATAATTGGATAAAACTAATGAAAAAATGGTAGTGGCCTTGTGAATGGCCTATGGAGCTTATTCTCTATTGTAGCGCTACCTTTAGACTAAATGAACTCTACTCTTTCCATCTAAACTAATCTAAAGTTTAAATTTTCTTTTAAATAAGCAGTAGAACTCCCTGCTATTTGAATCTTGTCAGTTAATAAAAGGTATTTTCCATTCGTGTAGATTTCTGCCTTTCAGCATCAGTTCTTCATGTATATATTTCAAATGCTCAACTTTTGACAATCGGAATTTAGGAAAACAACCCGAGTTTGGCAGCTCGTGCCACTTTAGCTATGTGCTTTGCGACCTGTAGATGGTAAACCTGCCTAAGATAATTGGTTATGGTCTAGATCAATACATGTACACGGTGAGAAGGGTGCACAAGAGACTGGACTTCCATTATAAATGTATTAATCTTTGGCAGGTCGAGAAATTCTAATATGATATAAATAAGTTTGAATAGGAAAAAAAACTTAGACGTCGGGAAACTGTTAGGTAACCTTATCCCTTGTGCATGCAAACAATATGTTCTGCTATTTCATGTTATAGTATTTATGTATTAAGTTGTTGCTTATATTACACGTTGACCTGTTTATCATTGGCAGAGGGGTCTCAATCAACGGTACACGTCGACCTGTTTATCAATGACAGAGGGGTCTCAATCAACGGTACACGTCGACCTGTTTATCAATGACAGAGGGGTCTCAATCAACGGTACACGTCGACATGTTTATCATTGGCAGAGGGGTCTCAATCAACGGTACACGTCGACATGTTTATCATTGACAGAGTGGTCTCAATCAACGGTACACGTCGACCTGTTTATCAATGACAGAGGGGTCTCAATCAACGGTACACGTCGACCTGTTTATCAATGACAGAGGGGTCTCAATCAACGGTACACGTCGACCTGTTTATCAATGACAGAGGGGTCTCAATCAACGGTACACGTCGACATGTTTATCATTGGCAGAGGGGTCTCAATCAACGGTACACGTCGACATGTTTATCATTGACAGAGTGGTCTCAATCAACGGTACACGTCGACCTGTTTATCAATGACAGAGTGGTCTCAATCAACGGTACACGTCGACCTGTTTATCAATGACAGAGGGGTCTCAATCAACGGTACACGTCGACCTGTTTATCAATGACAGAGGGGTCTCAATCAACGGTACACGTCGACCTGTTTATCATTGACAGTTGCCCATACTGATACAAACAAATCCCCATTAATATGATCTCAATTACCTTAATGGGATGATGTGGTAACGGTGTTCTGTGAATCATCACCTCAGGGTTATGAAATAGAGTTATTCTCCAGGGAGTGTCTGGCTCAGGGACAAGTAGTTACATTGTGAATATTTATACCCTACAGCCATGTCTGGCATTAGTAATGATAGATGGTCTGCAATAGGTAAACAATGGTTCATTTATTGATCACTTGCTATATACATATATATTTATGAACACTAAAACACACGGCACAGGGAATATCTTCTTGTCTAAAATAACCATGGAGACAAGTTTCTAATTTGTGTTAAAAAGAGGTATATCGCAGGGGCGGCGGAACGTTTTTTGACTTGTAATGTTGGAAATCTACTCACTTTGGAAAAAAAATCTATTGAAAGGCCATTGCGCTGGATATTTTAGGGATCTGTAACTACTGACGTAGTAGATAAAGTACGCACCCAAAAAAACTTTCAAGGCTTTCAGATAATAGGTATACTCGCCCTCTGTAGCGTAGCCAGGAATCTGCTGACAGGACAGCACAATCACGCGAGGGTCCAGGGGCCTGTAGGCCCCAGCAGCTCAATGGTTCGAGATTGCCGGCGATGCCTTCCAGGCCATTTCTTGCATTGAACAGTTGACATTTCAAAAAGAAATTGTCAAATTTGCAGTAGCAAATATTGTGATAAGGCGATCGATTAACAAAATAATATTACAGCAAGACAGTTGTTTGGGAAAAAAGTTTGATTACGTGGGAGACAAAATCACAACACACTCACGCGAAGGACCAGGGCTGCCTAAGCCCGTGGAGCTCCCGGGTACTAAATTGCCGACTTCTACCAAAGCCATTTCTTGCAGATATAGATATAGATTTTTGTAAACATTGCAATCAGACGATGGACTATCACAAAACAACCCAGCATCAAGACAAATTGAGTAGTGGGGCGAGGTCTTTTAACCCTTAGAAACTATATTTATTGTATAAATCTCAGATTTGCTTGGAAGTCGCTAAAAGAATTCTGTGTTTCTAAACCCCAGTTTTCAACTGTATTTGCCCTTTAACTATCGTGTTTGAAAACTCCATAATTTTTTTTAATAGGCCAATTATTGGGGGGGGGGGGGGGGGGGGGGGCAAAGATAGATCTGGCCCCCGTACTTTGATTATTGGGGGGGGGGGGGGGGGGGCTCTCCCTGTCCCCCCGGTTCGCCGCCCCTGTATCACTTAGACCTTTATACCCAGGATAAGTTCTTGTAATAAACTAAACCCACGATATTCCATAAGGTTGACGCTTGGCTTTGTCAGTGAATTTCTTGGAACACTTTGTAATGAAATGGCAATGTATGGCAATAATATCGGTGGACTGAGATCGAACCCCATAGAATCATGCGAAATAAAAGCGAAAATTTTGGTTCCCCTCAGAAAAACCTACGCATAAGACATACAAGGGAGTTTAGTCCTGAGCAGTGTATTTTTTTTATATAACAATGAATGGCCTTTGGGTCAGAGGTTGAGCCATTTTACTTTGAAGAAGTTTGTATTCTTCTAGTATAAGCTCGAACGACCTATGTGGGATGGTTGCCAGTTACCAGCGGAAGATCGTGGGTTTCCTCCGGGCACAGAGCCCGGTTTCCTCCCACAATAAAACTGGCAACGCCGCCATATAAGTGAAATAATCTTGAGCGCGGCGTAAAACACCAATCAATCAATCTAGTATAAGCTTGGCCATAATGAAGTTGGCCTTGTTATACTGAAAAAACAAAACAAAACAAATGGTATTACAGTTTTTTACGACATCTTCCCGGGTCCAAGCTGAAACCCAAAGAATAAATAGTTTGTAACGTTTGAATCCATACACTCTCCCTTTCCAAATGTTTGTGCTTGGTATCTGCAGCGAAAGTAAGAAAAAGGTTTTTTCAATGGGCATGATTTCAAAATGGTCCTTGACCGAATGACATAGAGTGTTGAAATGACGTGTTACGGGCACATCATGTTTAAGTCTAATACCAGATAAATAATTGGCTTGAGTATCTCAGACGTACTGCTTGCGACATTTTTTGCACGTGATAACGTTCACGATATTAGAGGAGTCCCAATTAAGATTCTCTGCCATTTGATATTTGTTGCAAGAGTGTTCTCCGAAAAGTTCCATCTGGCACGTAGGCCTATTCATTGAGTTTCATCGCGTCTTTAGGCATTTCATTGATGTACTTAATGTGTCGGATTTGAACCTTCGGGCTAACCTAACAGAATACCCCCTTGGTACAGAACAAGCCTGATTTAAAAAAATCTAAAGAACTACTAATTATATAGAATCTGAACACCCGAGACTTAATGGCTCACTTGGAAGTGTGGGGAGGATGATATGACCCAGCCTGTAGCAGCTGATGGGTGTCAGTAGGTTTGAAGAATGATTTGTAATCTAGATACCCAGTAGTATGATATGTATAACCCTTGTAAATAGTTGCATCCAAACAATCCGCGGACGTGTGATCAGTAGTAGGCTGTAGTTTAATGCTGGGGTTGTGAGAAATAAGAGCATCAATGAAAATATGATGGTCTGCCAAATGATAAAAATATCAACCAGATCACTTGCTTTATAAGTGGGAAAACCAGTTTATAGTCATCATGATTCAAGCGAATAATTTTACAAAAAAAAACGTTCCATAATAGACTATTAGATAATAAGTTTGGAATTCTGAATTTGGTAAAGATTGAAATCGAAAACCCGCATCAAGTATTTGCTGGTCTTTAAAGACATTCGTTACCAGGTTTAGTAGGTGCACACGAGCAAAAAAGGTGCAGCGGTTGAATCTTTTTGGTGTTCAGTAGCTTGCCTCTGTGGTGTCACCCTATAGGGTTCATTATATAACCGTATTGGTAAGTTCATTATAGCAAGAAAGTTTTTTGTATGCAACCATGTAGGGTTCAATATTGAACCTCTTGAATGGGTGCTGTAATGAAACCCTTTAGGGTACCGGCAGTGGCACCGTGTTGGGTAGGGTTCATTGGATCTCACATTTGTCAAATCAGCAAAATAAAAATCACATAATTTCTGTAAAAATTTGGCCTGGAAACAAGATATTATCACTCATGCACCACCCAACCTCTATATAGTACTACACTTAGGTTCAAGTTAGATCAAGTTAATATTAGGTCAAATAGGGTTCATTGCCAAGAAAAATTATTTTCCCTAAAAAAATGAAGTAAAAAAGTGAGCAATAAACAACAGAAAAGAACGTCATATCAACACTTTGTCACCACTTGCCACGTGACAGTGAATGGAAGTGACTCCGCCCCGCTAATGTCACAGAGGTCTTCGAGGTCAACATTCTCGTGTCAGAATTACTTAGATAAGATGATAAGAGTAATAAATACCTGGCAGCTGGATTCCTAGCTCAAACGGTTGCTGAAAGAAAACTAATGCCCACATTGTTTTACTCGAATTGTTTACAGAAAACCCGAATGGAGTGTTTACTTGCTCTTGTGGAATCTAGGTATAAATCTGGTAGTTGAAACCTGCTGTATAAGGCAGATATCTTGAGTAAGAATTAGAAAGGCGCCTATAAATATATATTGGACAAGAGTTATTTTATATGAAAGACGGATACGGCCATTCGCGCCCGCGTGTCGCCCTATAAAACACTCCACTCGAGAACACGAGAATGCGCTATTATACCAAAACCGCACGCGATTAGCAGCATCTCGCACTTTGTCAATCTCGACTTATCAACCAACAGAAAAACCCACGGCTGGAGAACTCGAGATCAGGCACGAGATACGCGTTTGCATTTCCGCGTGATCGGATCGAGATTAAGGGGAATTAAACAGTCCATCACTGCGCTCATTTTTTTTTACAGAATCAAACAGTGACATTGGATCTGAAGAAACATGTTATTTCAAATTCCTTGTTGAAATTTGTATCAAAGCATATTTCAGTTAGTAGGCCAACAACCTTGTTTTCTTAACATTACTAAATGACTCAATCAGTCGGTACACTTTGAGATCTGTGGTCAGAGGCTAATACCACATCCTATGGTTTGGCTGATTTACAAATGGCTTCTGTTTCTGTCATGACTATTAATTGTAGAACACACTGGAAAGAACAGCAATACATTATATTTCCATCGAGGAAAAGTTACTTCCCTTGTTGTGCTCTCTATTGAAAGATCGAGGAAGCGTTTCTCCACTCTCGCGAGATTTCTGGCACCGGCCTTGGCTTAAATAAATGGGGAATTGTACAGAAAACTGTTGACAAGCTATAAAATAAAAAAAAATTTCTTTGGATTTTACCTCAGATGATAAAAATGAAAATGTAAAGATACAAATAATTTATTAAACCCTTGCGGAATTATCTATAAATAGATCTCTTTCATTGTAACTTTCATTTACGGCGTTGCAAGTACACATGGCGCATTGCCAAGAGTGGAAACCCCCGACGTTCGGCGAGCACCTGGTAACTCTTCCTCATACGGAGATCGAGAGAAACATCCACTCCGAATTTTTTTTTATTTGGTCTGAGTGGGATTTGATCCTGTGCAGCATCGACGGAACGCCTGTGTCGGACTGAGTGATTACCACTCGACTGGGCCAGTGTACAGAGGAACTGCCGAATGTAGGGGAATCCCCTTCGTGTCCAGACTCTGGTTATATGCAACTGACATACAAAAGAACTTGGTATTTTATCTGATTTCTCCTTCATTGAACATCTTTCGAAGAAAATAGCCCTTATTTTTGTAAGGGTTTATAGTCTTTCCTAGTACGTTTTCAGAGTGATTAGTAGCAGAAATTTGAAATATGACACAGACAATCCACAAAGGGCTGCAATTCATCATCTACTTGATGCTTAATGATGCTGAAGGAGTTTCACCAGGGCTGAAACACACATTATGTTGGTTGCAAGATTCGCTGCTGGTACTTTTGCCAGGAAATCCATTTTAATGTTAAAAGGAGATGAAGCTCCCCCCCCCCCACCCACACACACACACATTTGTCTCACAAGCGTTCTATTGGATTTAAGTCTGGACTGAGAGAAGGCCATTGACGAGTCTGTACGTTGTGTTGACGGAGGAAGTCTCTCGTTGCTCTGGAAGTATGGGCTCGTGCGTTGTCCTGCTGGAAGACAGGACAGGATTTCCATGACGAGCAAAATGGGGAACGATGAAGTGTTTCAGCGCCTGATCGATGTAGCGGGCAGCTGTTACACCATTTCCTCTACCAGGATCAACATTCTGAAACACCATAGGGCGAGTTTTTGATTCAGTGCTATAACACCCCATACCATAATGCTGGGACCTCCCTACGCGTCTCTTTCCAGAACACAATCATCTGCAAAACGACCCCCCTCGTCTACGCCACACTCTCATTCGCTCATCAACTGTCGAGATGCAATATCGGCTTTCATCGGACAACATTACAGTTCTCCACTCCCGGTGACGCCAATTACGATGCTGTGGGGCCCATTGCAGAGGAGCGCGGCGATGTCGAGCAGTGAGGATAGGACCCCTGTAGGGCCTATGACATCTGACATTTGCCTGCCTTAAACGCCTGTGCACCGTGTCGTCGCTGATTGGTCTCTGGTGATTGCCAATGGTTGTCCTTGCAGTTTCCACAGCTGTAGCGAAGCGGGTTTGCAGGTGTTCACGGGCAATCTGTCGATCTTGCATCAACGTTGTTACAGGCAGTCTTCCAGTACGATGACGGTCTTGAACCTGTTGCTGCAGACGGTATATTATTCGGGCATGAACATTGAAGTGGTTTGCCACAGGTCTTGCAGTCTGGCCAGCATGAAGTCTTCCCAAGGCTTGGTCTCTCTGCTCTTGTGACAGTCGTGGAATGTCACTACTGTCAAACTGTGAATGATTCGGTGCATGTTCGGTGGCTTTTTTTTTATAGGGACGACACCTCGCAACACACGTGCATTGGGACGAACAGAAAAAGCACCCCATCATTACTTAAGTAGCTGTGCTTTGACGGTGTTTTGCATATTAGTAACATGATCAGAAACCAAACTTTCCTGACGAGGAAACCAGGTCTAGCAAAGATATCAACATTATGATAATATATGCATTTAGCAACATTTATATAGGGTGACGTTTCTTTTGCGGTTCAGTATATTTCATTAGATTGAAGACAGACTTTGGCATTAGATATTTCTAAAATATTCTCGTTTTTTGGGGATTACACTTTCTTGAAAAGTGGCAGAATTTCTTCTAATTCTTCCGATTTTTGTGTGAAACCCGAAACGGGAATCGAACCTTGGTCTCAGAGTATGGTACGTATCGCCAGCAATAAATGCTGGCTGCCTTATCCATTCAACCAACACGCCTGCTCCGGTTACATGGATAAGGCAGCCGACCTCAGTCCAACACCAAAGTCTGTTTGTAGCATTTACGAAGTCGCTATCCAACTCAGCCCTAAAAACAGGGGACGAATAGGGGACTAAAACATTTTCCCATATTATAAATAGAAAAAAGAAAAGTTTGCTGTAGTTGATAATAGAAACCCATAAATCATCGACCAATCTGGAAACGGAAGAACATTGGATCGACGCATATCCTTTTTATTCGACATGGGTAACTATGTTCTTCCTAAAAGCCTTTTGATAAATTTCCTGAAAAGCTGTATGTAGCCAGCTAGCAAAACTATTCAGTCAACCAACCAACCAACCAAACAAACTATTCAGTCAACCAACCAGCCAAACTATTCAGCCAACCAGTCAGTCAAACTATTCAGTAAATCAACCAGCTAAATTATTCAGTCAACCAGCCAGCCAAACTATTCAGTCAACCAGCCAGTCAAACTATCCAGTCAAACTATTCAGTCAATCAACCAGTTAAACTATTCAGTCAACCGACCAGCCAAACTATTCAGTCAACCAAACAGCCAAACTATTCAGTCAACCGACCAGCTAAACTATTCAGTCAACCAGCTAGCAAAACTTTCAATTAAACAGCTATCCAAACTAGCCTGTATTCAATCAACTATTGAACCATACTATTCCCTCAAATAGTTAGCTACAATATTCAAGTTTCCAATAAGCTATAATATGTCCAGGGAATAAATAATTGCTATAACCCCGGACAAAAATGCGCTGAAACTCTAACGCACTACTTTCGCCACACCCAAAATGCGGAATTTGGAATTTGGAAATGGTACTAATTCCATAAGATACATTGAGATGCGAGTACCTGCCATGTTGGTCTGAGTCCCGCCCACTTCTTAAATGTAATCAAACTAAACCAGCTAATCCTAAAACTTAACTAATAAGTAGAACATCAACCCAAAGACTGGTTGTTTCATGTCAGCCAGTACAAAACATACGTCTCAGTATCACAACCTGATAGTACAGGGGAGGTAAGGTCCGTATTGTTTACACCATTCTTTCCTGTAGCCTGGATTACAAGGAATGGTTGATTTGTTCTATCAGGCAGGAAATAACCATTGGGTAGTGAGCCAAACTAATCAGTCAACCAACCTGCCAAACTATTCGGTCAACCAGCCAGCTAAACTATTCAGTCAATCGTCTAACCAAACTATTCAGTCAACCAAACTATTCAGTAAGCCAACCAGCCAAACTATTCAGTCAATCATCTAATCAAACTATTCAGTCAACCAAACTGCCAAACTATTCGGTATAACGTATAGAATTTGTTTAGCGGCTACCCTTTTGGACGCCATACCAAGGCACATACAAAATGGCCTGCAATTTGTCCGAGGGTAGGTCTATCTGACGTACGTAAAACAAAACCAAGGTGACCGAGTTCTTGTAGATCATGGGAAAATGACTGAATAGTTTAGCTGGTTGGTTGACTGAATAGTTTGGCTGGCTGGTTGACTGAATAGTTTAGCTGGTTGGTTGACTGAATAGTTTGGCTGGTTGGTTGACTGAATAGTTTAGCTGGTTGGTTGTCTTTGGGTTGTTGTTCTACCTATTAGTTCAGTTTTGGGATCAGCTGGTTTAGTTTGATTACATTTAAGAAGTGGGCGGGGCTCGGACCAACATGACGGGTACTCACATCTCAATGTATCGTGTGGAATTAGTACCATTTCCAAATTCCGCATTCCGCATTTTGGGTCTGACGAAAGTAGTGCGTTAGAGTTTCAGCGATTTTTTTCCGGGGTTATGGCAATTATTTATTTCCTGGACCTATTATAGCTTATTGGAAACTTGAATATTGTAGCTAGCTATTTGAGGGAATAGTATGGTTTGATGGTTAGTTTGGATAGCTGTTTAATTGAAAGTTTTGCTAGCTGAATAGTTTGGCTGGTTGGTTGACTGAATAGTTTAGCTGGTTGACTGACTGAATAGTTTGGCTGGTTGGTTGACTGAATAGTTTGGCTGGTTGGTTGACTGAATAGTTTAGCTGGTTGGTTCACTGAATAGTTTAGCTGGTTGACTGACTGAATAGTTTGGCTGGTTGGTTGACTGAATAGTTTGGCTGGTTGGGCGACTGAATAGTTTAGCTGGCTGGTTGACTGAATAGTTTGGCTGGTTGGTTGACTGAGTTGTTTAGCTGGTTGGTTGACTGAATAGTTTAGCTGGTTGGTTGACTGAATAGTTTGGCTGTTTGGTTAACTGAATGGTTTGACTGGTTGGTTGACTGAATAGTTTAGCTGGTTGGTTGACTGAATAGTTTGGCTGCTTAATTGACTGAATAGTTTGGCAGGTTGGTTGACTGAATAGTTTAGCTGGTCGATTGACTGAATAGTTTGGCTGTTTGGTTAACTGAATAGTTTGACTGGCTGGTTGACTGAATAGTTTGGCAGGTTGGTTGACTGAAAAGCTTAGCTGGCTGGTTGACTGAATAGTTTGGCTGGTTGGCTGACTAAATAGTTTGGCTGGTTGGTTGACTGAATAGTTTAGCTGGTTGGTTGACTGAATAGTTTAGCTGGTTGGTTGACTGAATAGTTTGGCTGTTTGGTTAACTGAATAGTTTGGCTGGCTGGTTGACTGAATAGTTTAGCTGGTTGGTTGACTGAATAGTTTGGCTGGTTAATTGACTGAATAGTTTGGCAGGTTGGTTGACTGAATAGTTTAGCTGGTCGATTGACTGAATAGTTTGACTGGCTGGTTGACTGAATAGTTTGGCAGGTTGGTTGACTGAAAAGCTTAGCTGGCTGGTTGACCGAATAGTTTGGCTGGTTGGTTGACTAAATAGTTTGGCTGGTTGGTTGACTGAATAGTTTGGTTAGATGATTGACTGAATGGTTTGGCTGGTTGGTTGACTGAATAGTTTGGCTGGTTGGTTGGCTGAATAGTTTGACTGGTTGGTTGACTGAATAGTTTGTATGGTTGGTTGACTGGAAAGCTTAGCTGGCTGGTTGACTGAATAGTTTGGCTGGTTGGCTGACTGAATAGTTTGGCTGGTTGGCTGACTGAATAGTTTGGCTGGCTGGTTGACTGAATAGTTTAGCTGGTTGGTTGACTGAATAGTTTAGCTGATTGGTTGACTGAAAAGTTTGGCTGGTTGGTTGACTGAATAGTTTAGCTGGTTGGTTGACTGAATCAATTGGCTGGCTGGTTGACTGAATAGTTTAGCTGGTTGGTTGACTGAATAGTTTAGCTGGTTGGTTGACTGAATAGTTTGGCTGGTTGGTTGACTGAATAGTTTGGCTGGTTGGTTGACTAAATAGTTTAGCTGGTTGGTTGACTGAAAAGTTTGGCTGGTTGGTTGACTGAATAGTTTGGCAGGTTGATTGACTGAATAGTTTGACTGGCTGGTTGACTGAATAGTTTGGCAGGTTGGTTGACTGAAAAGCTTAGCTGGCTGGTTGACTGAATAGTTTGGCTGGTTGGTTGACTGAATAGTTTGGCAGGTTGGTTGGCTGAATAGTTTGGTTAGATGATTGACTGAATGGTTTGGCTGGTTGGTTGGTTGACTAAAAAAGCTTAGCTGGTTGGTTGACTGAATAGTTTGGTTAGATGATTGACTGAAAAGTTTGGCTGGTTGGCTGACTGAATAGTTTGACTGGTTGGCTGACTGAATAGTTTGGCTGGTTGGTTGACTGAATAGTTTGGTTAGATGATTGACTGAATGGTTTGGCTGGTTGGTTGGTTGACTGAATAGTTTGACTGGTTGGCTGACTGAAAAATTTGGCTGGTTGGTTGACTGAATAGTTTGGCTGGTTGGCTGACTGAATAGTTTGGCAAGCTGGTTGAGGGAATAGTTTGGTTAGATGATTGACTGATTAGTTTGGTTGGTTGGTTGACTGAATAGTTTGGCAGGCCGGTTGGCTGAATAGTTTGGCTGGTTGGTTGACTCAATAGTTTGGCTGTTTGGTTGACTGAATAGTTTAGCTGGTATGTTGACTGATTAGTTTGGCTTGTTGGTTGACTGAACAGCTTAGCTGGCTGGTTGACTGAATATTTTGGCTGGTTGGTTGACTGAATAGTTTGGTTAGATGATTGACTGAATAGTTACGTGAAGGATCTATTGCTATATTGGATTTGTAACTAAGGTTCATAGTTGCAGGAACTTGTTTCTGTTCAATTATTTTCTATTGGTACAAGTTTGTGATTTGATTTTATCCCACGCGATGAAAAAGAAAAACAGTTTCTGATAAAGGGGAATTCGATCACTTCTAAACTATAGCAATTCTCTTCTATAGTCCGGTCCACGTAGATAAGCTCTAGATCAATACTTGCACAGAAATCTACGTGATAACAATCGACAGACAAACCGCTAATGCGAATTAATTAAGTGATAATTACCTGTGCTTTATGCCAAAGGAGTCAAACATGTGCTTTAGCGCACACAACGTGATACTTCCAATAGCTACATTTCTCCACAACCTTAAATAAATATCTAAAACCCACCAAGTATTTGTATAAGGGCTTGTAAAATAAAAATGTTCAGGAAGAAGGTAGAATTATCAAGCCCTATCAAAAATGTCAATCGTGCCATGTTCGGGGTTTGGATAATGATTCGTGCAAGGTTTGGTTTCAACTCTGACATTCGACACCATTTTTCTACGTTGTAGAAACGCACGCAATTTTTTTTAATGTTACGTAATTTTCTTTTCTGCCATCTGTTAATCCAGGTATGGCAGTTGGTTTGTCTAATTCGTCATATACCTTCCAGAAGATCTTTCAGGTATGGTGTCACTATCCTTCCATTGGCACTAAATAAAGTGTATAAAAGTTCAGGGATGTTAAATGCCCAGGACAATGATTCCTTTTCAGTTATAATTCCGGAGTACCAATCTATGAACCCTCTGCAACTAATGTCAAGGGATTTAATCAAAACCTGTAATATGATCAGACTTTACATTAGCAACTTGAGACGTATAGACATATAACAATGGACATGTGGATATAATGACCACTCTAAACAGAGAAGTTAATCTTCGCATGCGAGACTTAACTAATTAGTTCTGAAGCGAAGGGGAGGTAATCACGTGGGCACGGTTGTATAATGACGATATAGAGCGATTAAACGTTAAGTCGTGGTTCATACTCCTTGTTTATATAGTACTGTAGGAATTTGTCTTTATCATTCAACCGAAAGTGAATCGTCCTAACCACTTATGGGTGATGATTAAAGTATTTCATTTATATAGATGCTCGTATGGAGAAAACATTATATGCATAAATATATATACCCGTGTCGAAACGGTATCGATAACAGATTCACCTAGGTCTTTTTTGATTGATTGGTATTTTACGCAGCACCTCTTTTCATTTACACGGCGGCATCACCGGGTCGACTGGAAGAGGAAACCGAGCTCTTTGTTCGAAGGAAATCCCTGATTCTCGGGGTTCCCCTAGCAATACTTCCACATAAGTCGAATGAGACCCCCCACCCCCACTCCCATCTCTGTTATACACATGGATCAGGACTAATTGTATGTTATAAGAGCGATTTTTTCTTCACTTCGATCGGTCTCAGTTTACTCAGAAGTTAAGAAAAAACAAGGTCGTGTCTGCAAGAAAGAAGGATGATACGTACTGGGATGACCCCGCTTGAATGAGAATTCATAACCCTGCCAATCTGATATGTGTGTTTGGTTATAGAAGCATTGATTTTCCTCAGATGAGTGCAATCTGTGCTAGTCATTCCAAAAGGTCGAACAGGTCGATGGTATACCAGAGAATATAAGCAGGTATGCAGAGGACAGTTTCGTCAGTCAGGTATACCGAACTCGTCCGCTATATAGTTAAAGTAACATATTAATATATGTCTTGAACATTTACGATATATGTAGGCCTATACATTACTGACTTGAGATTTACTCATACACCACAGCCAGGCCAATGAATTACAAGTTAGATTCTACAGGTAAGCTCTACTTTACATTGTGACCTCGGGCAGTCGTTATTTTCTGGCTGATACTAACCATAACATACCTCACTCAACCTTCCTTATAGGTAACCGTATTTTGACATTATCAGTATGCCAATTAGATCATTTATACAGAGGAAGTCCCCCCTCATCAAATTTCACATACATAAATGGTTAGAAATTCGGTTTTGCTCTGTCTACTGTATAAAACACTTGTCGTTCCTTCCTTCTCTTTTTGAAAGTAAAATCTGTACATATTGATAGACACTCAACCACACGGGCACAGGGAAATCTTCTCGACTATAAATGTTTCTACGTGTGTTAAAATTAAGTATATACATTGGTTGTTAAATGTATCAATCTAGCAATTTAAAATTTAAAAATCAGAATTAGTGCTATTCGTTTTTTTTATCCTTTCTTAAACAAAGAGCAGAGCGATAGTCTCTCAGTCCGACGCAAGCCTTTCGACGATGGGGGTGGGTTCGAAAACCTCTCGTTTTAAAGATATGTTTTTACCTTAAAGTGGCATGAGCTGCCAAAATTCACACTTTTTTCATAATTTCTGATCGTCACGACAGTAAGAGGCTTTGAAGGCCATCGAAAAACGTGTTCGAAAAGTAAACAAAATTTAAATAACCGGGACGACCATTCATTCATACTAAGCCAAAGTTAGTCCAAAACAATACTATATCGTACATTTTCGAGACTAGATGCACGAAAAGCTTCTGAATTATACGTCTTGAGAAAAATAGCCAATAATTTCAACATTCTGTTTTAACGTCAAAATATCAACATTCTGGCAGCTCATGCCACTTTAATCGCCCTACGAAAGACTTGTCACGTACTTGCCGGCGATGCTCAATTTCCCCAAGACGAATGAGTGAGGTTTCATCCTTCTCCAAACTGACAACATCTCCATATAAGTTAATTAATCTTGAGTGCGAAAAACATCAACCAATCAACCATTCAAAAGAACATATTTCAGATTCTGCGTATGTTTTAATGAATCGGAATTTGTAGAATGGTTGTCCCGTACCAACCTAGCCGAGAAATCTGGGCTCTGCCGAATTTTTTTTCTCTCCGTGTTCGTCAGGACAAGACACATTAGCAGCCATATAATACCAGTCGCCGTAAGACCGATAATCCGGGCTAGTACCAACCAAAGGCCGTGGTTTTTAAACCCGGTTTTCACTCCAACTATCCCTGATAACCCACCGATATAAGTAAGATTAACCAACCGATCAAAGAAGGGTTGGTCGAGAAACTGTTTACATTTCGTGAATACTCAGAGCATTGTCAATGACATTGATAGCAGATGGCGTATAAGTCGTTGACCTTTGTTACCTTTTGTTTACAGGGAATTATAGTTTTTTTTATAAACTATCTCCTTTTTCTTGGCTGCTCTTGTCACATTCGTTTCTTTAGCAAAAAATGGATGTCGGATTCCCCACTGACTAACCGCTATAAACCATTTCTCTGCAATGTACTGTATATGACTTTTATCATAGAGCTGTCTATATTGAATAAGCTGACAGCAATTCTAGTACCGGTATATAGCTGTACGGAATGTCCCATTTACATATCGATCCAAAGCTGTGCAGTGTAGCCGTATGGTGGTAATACAAAGAGCCGTCTAATGGTTTACCTATAAGGTGTTTGTAATAAGAACTCGATAGCTAATTACAAAGGTAAATTAAGAACAGGAAGGCAAGCGACAGATAAAAATTAGCGTGGAGGTAAATGGAGCATATGTATTATCCCAGCCCCTCTGGAGGCAAAGTAAAATATATAGAGGATATTGAACAGTTGTGTTTGAATAGCACTTATATTTTTTCGAGTGAAAGCCGGAGAATAACCCACGAGACGCGAAGCGTCAAGTGGGTTATCCCTCCGCCTTTCAAGAGAAAAAATATAAATGCTATTCAAACACAACTGTACAATATTCTGTTTATTATTTATACTATCATGTTTTAGGCTGGAGATTGTTTATGAAGTATAAATTTATCAATTATAAAAAAGAAAGTATTGACAAATTTATGACGGATTAGGTTTTCAGCAAACGTAGGAATATATATCGCTGACCAATGAAACAACAGCATGTCTGTTCTTCTCACGTGACTATCGACTGTCAGATTTGTGGTCATTTGAATGGCCATTTTCTCCCTGAGTTTTTCGCGATATTTGATGTAAAGAGAAATTAAATCGAACTCCATGGATTTTAACTCTGCAGAGCATCAGTCACCAGGATAAAAAATGATATTTGAAATTACTTTACATTGTTTAAACGCGTCAATGAATGGCAAGTACAGTTATTCGTTTCACGCAGTGGTCCGATTCTCCGAAGCCATGCTGCAGGTCACACAACTCTGCCAACATACGATCGATTTTGAAGTTTTGTTTTATCGCTTTGACTTAGAGTGGTAAGCCGATCCTCTATTAAATCAATTATGTGTTTTCAGCTGTAATTTATTTATCTTAATGCTAATTATGACTGAAAAGGCTTCATTTAGCCTATCGAAATCCTATGTACTGTTGTTGTTGTACAGCAGACGTCGGTACGCAAGAAAGAAGTAGGTCCGACGACGTCATCGGCTTCGTCGCGTGCATTAAATAACAAAAGTGTTATTTCACTGCAGTGAATTATAACATTTCTGAGTGAAGGAAATCCCTAGTTTTCACTTATGTATAAATAATAAAATGACTTTATCAGCAACACGTCAGAAATAATTCATCGCCAAGTATTTCTTTGTGAAATGTTTTCACTGAATATATTAATTGCTTGGCTTGAAATCTTTATCTCATGTATTAGGTCATGTATTGTTATTTAAAAGTTTCCTTTTGATATTTCCTACCTTGTTCTATCAATATAGATGATTCTTTGTATGTTTCGGGAAAAGTACAACTTTTTAGGTTAAAGGTTAAAGCCATTGACCTGTACAAACCGAAAGACGTATGTTAATAACGGACGTGTACATGTATGATAACATCGATTTATGATCTATTTTAGGGATTTGTTGCTTATAAAAAATTCTTAAACGCACATCTTCTTATTTTGATAAAATGACTAAAATGATAGAATGAGCTTATTCTGTCTTAACGATTTTCCACTCGAGTTGACATTGAATGTCTGTAAAATACTAGCATTTGAAGACTGTTCATGAAGAGATTTTCCATTGCAAGGACGAAACCAGGCTACCGAGTTTGTTGGGTCATTCGAACAAGCAACGGACCAAGTTACAGCATTTCATTATCATTTTTATGCTTTTGAAAATCACAAACAAAAAATATCGTACACTGAATCATGTGTTATTTTCATAGATATACTTTAATTAATATATTAATTCAATAATTCGTCTTTCTCTAGATGTTGTGGATGACATTTCCGAAATAACGGACTACCTGTGTGTTTCCGGTTTAAAATCCATCACCATGGAAACTCTACAACATCACGGGATTACCTGTGTCATTAATACAGCCGCTGAGATTACCCCATTGAAGGATTCAGAAATACACAACCTAGAATATATGCATGTACCTCTCAGGGATGAAGACGATGAAAGGTTGTTATGTAATCTGGACACATGTGTGGCCAAAATACACACGGTGAGATTTCGAGGAGGTAAAACTTTAGTCCACTGCCTGTGTGGCGTCAGCCGATCAGTCAGTGTCTGTGTTGCCTACCTTATTAAATATGGCGGCATTTCCGGTAAAGAAGCTCTCAAAAAGATTCGCTCTGTCCGACCGGAAGCTGACCCTAATTCTGGATTTTGGCGGCAGCTGTGCGAATATGAGAAATGTATAAATCACCACACGATAAGCCATCATTTCACCTCAAGCAATCATAATCATATTGTGTAAAGGAAAAACGTTGATGACTTTTGTGTTTATCATAAATGTGTGTTAAACCGTGTACATAATGATCTTTCTAATACCGCGTCATTTTACTCTGAAGTAAATTGCATTCTTATATTATAGCTGGGTGATATCCGTACTGGCCTTATTATACTGAAACACAAATGGTACCGGATGTTTCTTTCGTTTTAATGGGAAATGTTCAAGTATTTCTAATTGTTGTCATGGATCATACCGTTGGAGTTGTTTTGCTACAAAATCTTCTACTGTTCACTTTCTTCATTCAAACCAGTTGATTGGTTTGTTTTTTGTCTTTATTTTGCATATCTGTGAATGAGTTTGTGTCTCTTTGTCTTATCTTCTACATCGTCTGATGCTGCACCAAGTATAATATAAAGGTATATTTTATCTGCTAGCAACAAGACCAGACAAAAAAGTTTGTGCTGTTGAGACGAAGATTCGCGGGGTTCTCATAGGCAAAGATCTGCCATCAATGTTATAATTTCTGTGCATCTTAAAGCATAAAACAGCCAATCTAGCATAAGCAGGAAACGCTGCGATGCAATTTTTCTCAAGGGATTGATGTGTTCATCAAATTAATAAATGACTTTAGTTTTTCAGTAAAATAGAAATTATAGCCAGTCTCTTTAATATGCGGAACCAATATGACTCGAAAAAGGCTTATAATCTAAGTTAATTGTATGTAAAATATTTGTTATAGTTCTTTCCTATTGATTTCTTTGTTTTTTACAGGCTATTTTTATGACATTTTCATTGTTACCCCTCTTTAATTTGGGACATTTACTTTGTCTTATACACCATCTGTTGATAATGGTAGGTGATAATAATTATATTTGCAAGTATTTTACAAGATACGGGATACAGGTCTCTATGGGAACGTATCAAAACGGCTTAAACAGACAACAAATAATAGTGTCTACATCTCATCATCCTATTGTTGTGTCTTTCTGTTGAAGTGCGATGGCGATATGCCTTGTGACGGAATCAATGCGACTAATATATTCCAATGCCACCATGTGACAACTGACAGAATTCAATTTAATCTGACTATACAGAGAACGGTTATAAAAAATTGCCAAAAGTTTTCCATGAAAGCAGCGGAAAGTTTGTGAAGATTGTTTTTCTGCAAAATTAAATTTCACCTGCCAAACAAAACATTCATCAACACTCTATGTCATGGTGGCTTTAAGTTAATGCATGTGTACCAACGCTTGAAGAAGAAGAGTGGCAACGTCCAGCAACTTACCATTTATGAAGCTGGAAAATATATTTAGAATTAAGATGAAACTTTTTCAACTATATCCCATGAAGAAATTCTGATCCAGAGTTGAGTTACTATTGTTTATCACCGATCAGCTTGGAATAATGATACTTAAAGGGGCATGAGCTGCCAAAATGTTGATATTTTGACGTAAACACAGAATGTTGAAATTATCGGCTATTTTTCTCAAGACGTATAATTCAGAAGCTTTTTAGTGCTTCTAGTCTCAAAAATGTACGATAAAGTATTCTTTTGAACTAACTTTGACTTAGAATGAATGAATGGTCGTCCCGGTTATTTAAATTTTGCTACTTTTCGAACACGTTTTCGGTTCGTACAGAGCAAATACTGTATGGATTTTCCTCATTCCAACGCCAATCATTTAGTTTTTCGATGGCCTTCAAAGCCTCTTACTGTCGTGACGATTAGAAATTATGAAAAAAGTGTGAATTTCGGCAGCTCATGCCACTTTAAAGGATAAATATTTGTAAACAACCCTCCTATCGTGTAATCCGTTTGTTTACAAAAATGCACTGAACGAGCTCGACCAAAACAAATCTCCAGCACACAACATACAAAATTCAAGGCATTCATCCACTCTCTACATTCTCTCCGAAAATAAATTTACTTAATGCCGTGACGTCATACACGAAATACTTTGAGTCAGTGCGTTAAATGACGACTATAGGGAGAGCAAGTCACGTGTGAATTGACCGATTGCTTGATGATGTCACTTGTGATTTACGCGCAAAGCATTTCGGGGGATTGAGGTATGTTAACATAATTTTAATATATGGCGGAAGAAATAATACTATATCGAGAAGAAGACGTATAAGGCGTAAAGTTTCCAGAAAAATGTGTGGATAAAAACAGGTTATGTCATCAATGTTTTCCAAAAAAGTGACATCTTGCTAAGTACCAATAAACAAAATGGCGAACTGAGGTACATTTTACCCAGAAAGCTTTGCGTAAATATATGTGACGTCATCAGGCTCGATGGTAATTCCACATATTTCCTGTCACGGGCACTTAGTTCGATGGAAATCAAATACCACTTGATCTCCATTCCACGCATGTCGTTCATTGGTACATGTACATCCTTAGTGTTGTGACGTCATACACGGAATACTTTGAGTCAGTGCGTCAAATGACGACTAATGCTTTAAAAAGTCAACTACGAAGTCGATTACTTTTTCGTTGAAATCCAGGTATTTTACAGGAAGCTTGTTTTGTTTGAATATTATGTTTTATAAAATAAATATTTTGGCAATTGTTTACAAAAACAAAACTTATTTATCCTTTTTAAGACAATTGCGACGTAATTTCTTTTTGGCATAAGGACTTATGTCTTTTTTGTATCTGCAAAAGATACTTCAAATATGTAATAAGGAATCATCCCGAGTAAAAGTAATCTTATAAACACAACGGTTGTCACCGAAGCAGGAGTAAAATCGGAGACGAAATTTTAAGCTGAACAACACACAAATTGAAGGCATTATCATCGTCTGCCATCTTCCTTTATGTCTGAAATTCAAGAACTTAAAGGGAAAGAAAATCTAAGCCTTATACTAGTTTAGATGGAAAGAGTAGAGTTTATTTAGTCCTAAACAACTGTCCAATGTATGTTTTATCCCCTCGTAAGCGAATAATTGAAATTTGAAGGTGGCGTTACAATAGAGAATAAGCTCCACAGGCCATTCACAAGGCCGCCACCATTTTTTCATTAGTTTTATCCAATTATTGTTGAATAAAAATTTAAAGTGGCATGAGCTTCCAAAATTCATAGTTGCTGATCGTCACGACTTTAAGAGACTTGGAATACGATCGATAAACTAAATGATTGGCGTTGGAATGAGGAAAATCCATACAGTATGTGGCCTGTACGAACCGAAAATGTGTTCGAAAAGTAAACAAAATTTAAATAACCGGGACGACCATTCATTCATTCTAAGCCAAAGTTAGTTCAAAACAATACTTTATCGTTCATTCTCGAGGCTAGAAGCACTAAAAACTGCTGAATTATACGACTTGAGAAAAATAGCCAATAATTACAGCATTCTGTTTCAACGTCAAAATATCAACATTTTGGCAGCTCATGCCACTTTAAGTGCGTTATAGAGTAGTCATGTGATGCAATTTAGCCAATGGCTTGGGGCCGCTTCGCTAAGAAATGGCGTGCGGTTGCATACTGACCTATATATTCGGAGACAATCTTCCCACTTCAAGTTTGTCGCCCTGTTTTTTTTTACCTAAAATCTACCATTATACATTAGAGAGCGGTAAAAATACGGCATTATTGATCTAAAAATAGCTATACCAACATCACGCCATCCTAAAACGGAAAAATGGCTACACAGATAAGCCACTGTAAGGACATACTTCTGTCTGTTTTTATTAGCTTGAGGGTCACTGGAAGTAATTGACGTGAAATGTTTTAAGTACATTGCTTTAAGGACGAGTACTATAACATGTCCTTAAAGGGAAGTAATCATCAGAACATGAAATTACAGCTTGGATTGTCTCCCTTGTTTGTTCTAGTGTTTCGCTGTTTAGATTCTGTCATAGGTTATTTACTTATTGCTAGGGTTAATACTCGAACGGAGACAAACTATGCAAGTATGCTGGATAAAATATTAAACCGGTTCCTGAAGCTTGTGTTATTTCTGACATCACACGAAGTGTCAATCGCTGGATTCAGTAATATTCGAAGTGTTATAAAAGGCTTAGAGTATTTTTTATTATCCGCCTTCAATCAGGCGCCAACTAAGTGCACGTCAAATTTATATACAAAGGTTACATACTTCGAATGACGATTATAAATCATATAACAAATAGTTTACCAATCAAAATAGTTTGTACAGTATTTAAGGAGTTGAAATAACAAAAAAAGTAGAAACGTATTTCGGAAATAAACCATACATTTATTAATAGTGGAGTAATATAGACTTATTTTCATATAAAATACCCAAGCGACAAACATTTTTAGGTGCATATAAAACTCCAGTTTACAATGCTCATAACAAGAACCAAGATTCTAATCGGAAACATTTTAAATAAAAAATACCAATATCAATAAAGTTTTCTTAAATGGCTCTTAAAACGGATTGTTAAGTGTTATAACTGCATTTATGGACTCTCGTTGATAGGTGAGTCGGAACAAACTTCGGCTGTCTTCGCTCGCTACCGGTCAGTTTTGACATGCCTGGCACAATCTCATTCTCGCGAGATCCCCTGCCACTACGTGAACGCGACGGACCTCTCAGGCCGTTCCAAGCCATTTGCCTTAGTCTGCTAAGGGGAATCCCCTTTTGCCAGAGCTGCGGAGAAATACTCTCACTACAATCACATGACGTAGACATACAAAATAGCATGTTGTAGGCTGGCCTGTTCACAATCGCGGAGGGTAGAAATATAGTCCCTGTATTTCCTCAACGATAATTCAAAACTTAAGGGCGTGTGCCAAAAACGAAATACAAGCCAACATATAGAATCAGGTAAAGATCACGTACAAATCAATTTTGGAAGTAAGTTTGATTACCCAAATTTTGGGTAAAATGGCTTGGAACGGCCTGAGAGGTCCGTCGCGTTCACGTAGTAGCAGGGGATCTCGCGAGAATGAGATTGATGCCTGGCACACACTCTGAAACTTCGGGGATTTACGTCCGTGAAATACCCTCTGATAGACTGCAGGTCATTTTGAATATGGCGACCAAATAGGTAGCCGTGAAGCGTACAATTTCCAAATCTTCTTGAGGACCCCACGAAAGTGTCCCCGTGATAATGTAAGGTTCCAAAACACTCGGTTTGTTAACTTTCAGTCTCGATCAGTTATATAATTGAAGCATTGGAGGATTCCTGTACCGAAACTGCGTCTGTCTACAACATGTGGTTTTCTGGACTAAATAAAATTTATAAACAAATATCTTTCTAGATGATATTAGAACTTAATAAATTTATAATTATTTTTATTTTCTTTTTTCGTCTGCAGTGAAACATTTTGATATTTACTTATTCAGCCCCAAAATACGGTGATTTACCGTATAAAAAGCGCAGAAATCACCGTATTTTGGGGCTGAATAAATATCAAAATATTTTATTACAGACGAAAAAAAAAATTAAAATAATTATAAATTTATTAAATGCTTATATTATTTAGAAAGATATTTGTTTATATATTTTATTTAGCCCGGCGAACCACATGTTGTAGACAGACGCAGTTTCGGTACATATCAGGAATCCTCCAATGCTTTAATTATATAACTGATCCAGGCTGGAACATTGCCACGGGTACACTTTTGTGGGCACCTCAAGAGAATATGGGAATTGTACGCTTCACGGCTACCTTTTTGGTCGCCACATTCAAAATGACCTGCAGTCTATCATAGGGCATTTCACGCACGTAAATCCTGAAGTTTCAAACTGGTTGAAATGTGTACACGAATTACATGAATGATATCTTAGACCAACGGCTTGAAGTCAAGAAATTGACTGAACACACAGGTAACGAGAATTATGGTATCCAAAACAAATTGCAATTAATTGATTGATTGATTGGTGTTTTACGCCGCGCTCAAGATTATTTCACTTATATGGCGGCGTTGCCAGTTTTATTGTGGGAGGAAACCGGGCTCTATGCCCGGAGGAAACCCACGACCTTCCGGTGGTAACTGGCAACCATCCCACATAGGTCGTTCCAATTTTTTGGACTGAGTGGGAATCGAACCCGCGACCCATTGGTGGAAGGCTGTTCGGATTGAGCGTCCAACGCTCTACCTACTGAGCCACGGAGGCCCCATTGCAATTAAAGCTTATAGCTTATTGAACCCGTTCATTCGTATAAATGATTTACGCCATACTAGTGAGTAATTGTTACCAAGATTGATTAAGAAAACTAATGTCTTGTTACAGAATATAGAATATGTTCCCACAGGAGTATATGTTAGTACTTAAACTCTTTAGATATTAAAACATGCAATACAATTGAACTTACATCCATATACGAATTGATTTTAATTAGAGTTAACAGTAAGTGAACCCGGAGAGTAGTTTAATATCATACCATATCAATTCCATTACAAACACCATGCCAACATAGGTGATGCATTGTTTTGTGTTGTACATGTAAGATTAAAGTGACATGAGATGCAAATAATTGGACTTTTATTTCTCATAAATCCCGATCTTAAAGAAAAGTACCTCGAAAAATTAACCGATTTACGTTAAAATAACAGATATCGATAAAGCCAGTTACCCGTACGAATCGAAGACGAGCAGTTATAACAGGAAAAAAATTCAAATAGCCAGGATGTACGAGTACATTTTAATGTTTTAGCTGCTTACAAAACGACCTTAAAATGGCTTGAGCTGCCCAAAATGTTGATATTTTGATGTTTAAACAGAATGTTAAAATTATTGGCTATTTTTCTCAAGATTTAGAAGCTTTTTAGTGCTTCTAGTCTTGAGAATGTAGGATAAAGTAATATTTTGAACTAACTTTGGCTTAGAATGAATGAATGGACGTCCCGGTTATTTAAATTTTGTTTACTTTTCGAACACTATTTCGGTTCGTATAGGCCACATACTGTATAGATTTTCCTCATTCCAACACCAATCATTTAGTTTTTCGATGACCTTCAAAGCCTTTTACTGTCGTGACGATCAGAAATTATGAAAGAAATGTGAGTTTTGGCAGCTCATGCCACTTAAACGTATATATCAGCGGAAAGCTCTTATTCTATAACTCTTGATAAAACTAGCCATCAAATCGCTAATTCCGTATCAATGAAAGTTTCTCTATAATTGGCAGCTCATACCACTTTGAAGTAACATGCAGAGTCAAACACATCTTCTCTAGCCAAGATAAAATCTGCATGTCCCCATTCCGTGTTTTACCTTGGCGGACTACTCCACTTGAACCCGTAATCGAACAGCTCGTTTTGATTGGATGCGAGTAAGACTTCTCGCAGCTAATCAAATCCTCGGGCGCTTACACTGAAAATAACATAATGGCGGCTGTGTATACCATGAACTTTTGTTTAACGAGTGCTGATTGGCCAAGACCCTGTAAGTCTAGGAAAGACCACTCTTACATTCTCACCAGTGGGCGCTGTTCGATTTACGGGTTGGAGTGGAGTAGTCCGCCAAGGTAAAACACGGAATGGGGACATGAAGATTTTAACTTGGCTTGCGAAGATGAGTCAAACACTACAATGTATTTGAGGACACATAAAATGCAAACCCAAAGGAAGGTGTTTTAAAGACTTCAGGCATACATATGCCCTATACTCATTAATACTGTACATCATGACAGATATATCGCGAAACCGATCTTGTTTTCCATTTATAGAGCCGAAGATTTTATACAATTTTTTTTCGATTTAATTTGACGTACTAGTACGACGATTTCGTACTTGATGTATTTGAACTACGCTTTCCACAGAACATGGTTTTAATTTCATTTCTCACGGCTTGACTACATGCTGTATATAATATACAATTTACTAGAGGGTTGACGTTTACCAAAGCTTCCCCGATGGCAAATAAATACAAGACCCATACTTCAGTGATTCCACCGGTTACATTATGACCATATAAAGCCACATAAATAGAAGCTCCCCCGGCCATCGAGTTGCAAACCAGAAAGGCAATAACAATAGCAATCAGGATTCTCGTTATCTGATACTCCCGATTCCTTGTTTTTACACTGCTGGTCGCCAGCGTCGATCGAGTCTCGTGAGCTCGGCAAAGGTTCCACAGAATACAAGTATTGAGAATTACCAAGATGAGAAAGGGAACACATACGCTTGCTAGAACATACAGCCAGAAAAATACAGCCTCAAAGCCCGGTGTTAGACCGATATCGGAGTTAATGTAACCATAATACGACTCATTTCTAACAGGATCTTGTAAAACTATTACAGTAAGCCGAAAAAATCTGTAAATATTAAATACAAAACCAAATACGAATACAAGACCGACTAAAACCGAAGAACGAAGTTTGGTGAACATACGTTGGGCTCTGATCGGAAATACTACGGCAAACAATCGTTCAATGGTAAACGCAATTGTAACCCATACCCCAATTGTATGGAAAATGTTAACAAATGGGTTAATGTAACAAATATAGTATGCGAAAAAATTCCCAAAGATTCTTGTACCTTTAATTGTTTCGAAGAAATAAAAGTTGAATGGAATATATGATATGGTAAATAAGAGATCTGAAATGGTAATTCCAAGTAGGTAGGGAGTAGAGCTGCTACGTACATGTATAGCATGTTTACACAGAACAGTTAAGCCGATAGTGTTCCCAATTAAAGACAGCGCGGTTGTTGCAGGAAAATATATTTTTCTAATGAAAAATGTAAATCTGTTTAATATAGTCCGACTTGGATCAGTAAATGTAGAAACATTTAGCGAGGGAATACTTTCATTTGATATCACGTCTGTTATGGTGCCGTTTTGTACGTGTGTCGATCTCACAGTACCATTTCCAAAGGATTTGCTTGTGGTGTCAGGTGCGCCGCTTAATTCACTGTCTTCTTCAGCTAACACTAACATAGCCGCACACGCCATCAGAAGTCTCACCCCTTGGAATTTGTCCCGCATAGTGCCGTGGGCTGAAAAAGTGAAAATAACACGCATTTGTCACGTATTTTGCACATAATACTTATTAATAAACAAATGTCTATTCTTGAAAAAGGACATTGGAGAAGATAATGGTATTCACCAGCTATAGCCTTCATTGAGTTCACACAGTCTTTGAGATCTATGTATTTTTTTCCAGCGACCAGTCTCAATGGTTAGGTGATGGTCAGTAATTCGAAATTTGACAAATGCCTTTCTCCACTTTGGAGGTAAATTCTCTAATGATAGAGTTTGTTTAAAAAGAGAGTACAAGCTACCCTTAGGCGATTCTTCTGCGGTTCTGCTGCTGATTTTGTGAACAAAACTGTACCATCTGCATATAGGAGGACCAATAAGTTCACAAGTGGTATTGGTGAACCTGTAAAATTGTTCAGAGTATTTCCCGAGCAATTATCATCAATTAAGCTTTTTTTCTAGGTCATTCATGAACAGCGAAAGATGAGTGGGGATGGATTCTCGCCTTGTATTCTGCAACAGCAATAAAAAATCTGACATCAGCCCATTCTGGGTAACACATGACGTAGAATATATATTGAGAATCACATTAAACACTTTTCCTGTAATTGTAGTATATTCACTGTTGTTTATTGTGTTTGGTTCTAAACTGTGTCAGTGAATTAGGTCAAGTCAGCGTCACAGCTGTGTTACTCGTGACGTAATAATTGTAACACGCGATCTTGTAAGTTCTTCTTGGTGCAGAATACAAATAGCCATTTTGTAGTTCAGTTCAGTCTTGTGTTGTTAACCCACGATAGAACATTCTGGCGACGAGATTCGGTGTCGGACTGACTGAATTGTCGAGTAAATAACGTAAGAAAGTGTTGTGTTACTAAGACCAATGGCTACTATAGGCATAATCGGTGAATTTGACGAGAGTAAGGAGAGTTTCACATGTTATGTTGAACGTCTGGAACAGTAATTTATAGCAAATGATGTGGATGCTGGTAAGAAGGTTGCAATTTTTCTAACTGTTGTTGGTTGTCAAACTTACGGACTTTTGAAGAGTTTAACCACACCGGACTTACCGAGTACTAAAAGTTATCAACAACTTGTACAGTTGCTGACGAATTATTTTTCACCAAAGCCTCTAGTGATTGCCGAAAGATTTAAATTTTATCGTCGGGATCAAAAAGCGGAGGAAAATGTAGCTGCCTATTTAGTGGAATTAAAACGTCTCACTACTCATTGTGAATACGGAGATTTTTTGGGCCAGGCTTTGAGAGATCGCTTTGTGTGTGGGCTTGCAGATGAAGCTACCCAAAGGAAACTGTTGACTGTTGCTGAATTATCATTAAATCAAGCCACTGAGATAGCCCAGGCAATGGAGTTAGCAGAGAAAAATGCTCATGAATTTCGCCCAGAATCTGGTTCTCAGCCAGTAAATAAACTTTCTCAAAACCAAACTAAGGGGTGGGGAAAGAAGAGTGGCAACAACCATGTTAATAAAAATGCTAAAAGTAATAGTTATAAAACGCAAAACAAAACTGGTAACAGATCGTGTTTTAGATGTGGAGGTCGACATTCTCCAATGACGTGCCGATTTAAGGACGAAGCGTGCTATTCGTGTTCGGGTCGTGGACATATTGCCAAGTTATGTCCAATGCGTAACCATCATCCGGGTAAGCGAGATACCGCGTCAACCAAATACGTTGAGCAAGACGAAACAGAAAGTAAAGAGACCGAGTTTTATCTCCATTCTGTATTTACCTCGGGCAGTTCGGCTTATAAAGTAAATATCGAATTAAATGGGAAGCCCATCGTTATGGAAATTGACACAGGCGCTGCTTTGTCTGTCATTCCTGAAAACTTGTACCGGGACAAGTTTAGTGATATTAAGTTAGAAGCATCTTCTGTGTTGCTCAAGACGTATTCGGGCGAGCGTTTGTCGGTTTTAGGTCAGTTTAGAGTATTGGCAAATTATGAAAGTCAACAAGTTAATTTACCCGTGATCGTAGTTAAGGGAAATAACCCAGCGTTGCTAGGTAGAAACTGGTTAGAAAAACTGAAATTAGACTGGAGAAATATATTTTCCGTCGAGACGAGTTTAGACACTAAAGATTTTGAACATTTGAAACGGGAATTTCCAATTGTTTTTGGACAGGGTAATGGTAAAGTGAAAGGCTTTACGGCCGAAATTCGCATGCAAAAAGGTGTTTCTCCCGTGTTTTGAAAACCTAGATCAGTACCGTATGCTTTACGGGAACCAGTTGAAAAAGAGCTAGATCGTTTAGAGGGGTTAGGCATTATTTCCAAAATTGATCATTCAAAGTGGGCTACACCAATCGTTGTGGTTCCGAAATCGGACAATAGTATTCGCATTTGTGGCGATTACAAAGTTACTGTAAACAGATGGATAGAAGCCCAGCAGTATCCTCTGCCGAATGCAGAAGATATTTTTGCCACACTTTCAGGTGGTACCGTTTTTTCGAAACTAGATTTGACAAGTGCCTACCAACAATTAGAATTAGATGAAAATTCAAAAGCGTTACTGACGATTAATACACATCGTGGATTGTACCGATACAATAGATTAGCGTTCGGGGTTTCGTCAGCGCTAGCTATTTTTCAGGCCAAATTAGAACAAATCCTTCAAGGATTAGATCATGTCAAGTGTCGGTTAGATGACATTTTAATCAGTGCTGCTACTGAGAAAGAGCACAGACAATTGCTCAATGCCGTATTGAAACGTTTGGAGAACTACGGGGTTCGTCTAAACTTTGCAAAGTGTTCATTCATGAAACCCAGTGTTGACTATCTTGGTCATCGCATTGACCGTAAGGGTATTCATCCGTTGAGCGAGAAGGTCGACGCCATTTTAAACGCACCTTCTCCAACTAATGTGTCAGAGTTAAAGTCATTTTTAGGACTTATTAACTACTATGGTAAATTTATACCCGACCTGTCAACTACCCTTCAACCGTTGCATCAGTTATTGCAAAAGGACCAACCGTGGTCATGGTCGCAGTCGTGCGTACAAGCTTTTGAAAATTGTAAAGCTAAATTAACCGGTAGTCAGTTACTTGTTCACTTTGACGTCAAGAAGCCTCTGAAGCTTGCTTGTGATGCGTCATCTTACGGAGTAGGAGCAGTCATTTCTCACATTGAGCCGAATGGTGAGGATCGAGAACTTTGACTAGTAGTGAATTAAACTACCCGCAACTGGAAAAAGAGGGGCTTTCTATAATTTTTGAAATCAAGAAGTTCCACCAGTACCTGTATGGAAGGCCATTTACACTAGAGACCGACCATAAACCGTTGACGACAATTTTAGGGCCATATAACGCTGTGCCGACGTTAGCAGCTGCTCGTTTGCAGCGGTGGGCTCTGATTCTTTCCGCCTATCAATACGAGATTGTGTATCGTAAATCTGCGGATCATGGAAACGCCGATGCGTTGTCCAGGTGTCCAGCCGGTGATTCACCGGAAGGGAAAGAAGCTGATATCTTCTATTTCACCTATTTAGACCAGCTACCAGTAAACGCGATAGATATTCGCGAAGAAACCCGTAAGGATCCGGTTTTATCACGCGTGTTAGATTTTACACTTAATGGTTGGCCACGTGACATTGCTAATCCAGACTTGAAACCTTTCTTCATTAGAAGAAACGAGTTGTCAGCTGAACAGGGATGTATCTTATGGGGAATGAGGGTGATTATACCACCTAAATTTAGAGAACGTTTGCTGGATGACTTGCATGAAGTCCATCCAGGAATGAGCAAAATGAAGTCTCTGGGGAGAAGTTATTTGTGGTGGCCAGGACTTGATGAGGACATAGAGTCAAAAGTTAGAAATTGCGCTGTGTGTCTAAGTGTCCGTAAATCTCCTCCAGTTGCACCATTACATCCTTGGCAATGGCCAAAAAGAATTTGGCAAAGACTACATATCGACTATGCAGAATTTCAAGACCAGAACTTTCTCATTGTGATAGACAGTCATTCTAAGTGGTTGGAAGTTTTCCCCATGAAATCAACCACATCAGTAAGAACCATAGAAACACTAAGAACATTGTTTTCTTCGTATGGTCTTCCTGAAGATCTAGTGTCGGATAATGGTCCCCAATTTACCAGTTCAGAGTTCAAAGAGTTTACTCAAATGAATGGTATTCGGCATATCTTGACACCGCCATACCATCCAGCTTCCAATGGAGCCGCAGAACGTTCAGTGCAAACGGTGAAACAAGCTCTTAAGAAACAAGTGTTGGATGCTAGGGAAACGAATAAAGCTATCAGCCTTGAACACAGGTTAGCTAACTTTCTGTTAATGTACCGTATTACACCTCATAGTGTTACCGGGTGTCCTCCTGCTGAATTGTTTCTGAAAAGGCAATTAAGAAATAGATTCACGTTCATAAAACCAAACACAGCCAAGTTAGTGGAATCTAAACAGGAAATTTATGTCAAACAGCACGACAAAGCCAGAGTGAAAGGCCGTGTGTTTGAAAAAGGTCAATTGGTGCGCGTTCGTAATTTTCGACGTGGGAAGGAGAAGTGGGTTCCAGGAGTGATTACCAGGAAATTGGGAACTTTGACGTATCTTGTTAGAGTTGGTGGTCGAATTCGTTATGTTCATATCGATCATATGTTACCAACTGGAATTGTTGATTCTGACCGTGTGGAATCCGAGAGAAATGTGATACCAATAAGTTTCCCGGTTATTCCAGTTAATCAACCAATACCAGAAGTAGCGTCTGTCCCTCCTGATAACATACCATCACAATCTGTGGATGTGCCGCGTTGTGAAAAATCATTTCCATCTCCTCTCAATTCAAGATGTTTGGAACCGAGAAGGAATCCTGTTCGTGAACGGAAACCTCCTCGACGATTAGATTTGTGAAACAGCTTTTGAATGTTTTCCGAGTTAAACGTTTAAAGTAGTGTTAACGTTAAATTGCTGAAGTTAGTTATTTGCTATCAATTGACTGTGAACATTTAAAAGTTATTCATTCAGTTGTGTTGAAAGACTTTAGTTAAATGAAGTTAATGGATATTTACAGACTTTTTTCCATTTCTTGGTATACCTATAAAGAAAAAAGTTATTGCTCCCTGGATTGTCACGCCTTTAAGAAAGGGAGGAATGTAGTATATTCACTGTTGTTTATTGTGTTTGGTTCTAAACTGTGTCAGTGAATTAGGTCAAGTCAGCGTCACAGCTGTGTTACTCGTGACGTAATAATTGTAACACGCGATCTTGTAAGTTCTTCTTGGTGCAGAATACAAATAGCCATTTTGTAGTTCAGTTCAGTCTTGTGTTGTTAACCCACGATAGAACAGTAATACCACATGAATAAAGCTTTGACCAAAGACCATGTCGCTATAGATTGTCAAAGGCTTTACTGAAGTCAATAAATGCACACACTATTCTTTTTATGTATGGTTTGTAGCATCTCAATAAATCTATATAAAACAAAAACATTATCTAGTGTTGAAACCCTTTTCTAAAACCTGCCTGGTTACCAAGTAAAATATTATTTTCTTCATCAAATTCCGTTAGCCTATTGTTTAAAATGGATGTGAATAATTTACCTAAACAAGAGAGTAGTGTGATTGGACGATAATTATTAGGTCCCCTTTTCCCTTATATATACTGAACGGCAAAAACAGTCACTCCTTTTGGGATATTGATAATCAGTGTATTTCAAATAGATGTAAACAACACACTTATCAACGGAATGATTCCAAATTTGACATGATCAATCATCATCATAGGCAGACAAATGTTAGTGAATTTCAAGTGAAAGTGAGGACAGGTGGCGCCACAGTCCGATCTGGAAGTCAATAATGTGTATGGTCACCATGGGCGTTGATTACAGCGTTGCGTCGTCGGAACATTGAGTGGATGAGACGGTTGATAAAGATGATAGGAACTTGAGCCCAAACTCTGTGATACGCCTGAGTGAGTTCAGCTGCAGTTGTCGGCCTTGGCCGCACGAGATTGAGCCTCCTCTGAATCTCGTCCCACAAGTGTTCTATCGGATTTAAATCTGGACTGAGAGCAGGCTATTGAAGGGTCTGTATGTTGTTTTGACGGAGGAAGTCTCTCGCTGCTCTGGAAGTATGGGCTCGTGCGTTGTCCTGCTGGAAGACATGGTTTTCATGACGAGCAAAATGGGACACGATGAAGAGGACACAATTTCCTCTATCAGGACCAACATTCTGAAACACCATAGGGCCTAGTGTTTGATTCAGTGCTATAGCACCCCATACCATAATGCATGTACCTTCCCACGCGTCCAGAACACACTCATCTGCAAAACGCTGCCCTCGTCTACGCCATCAACTGTCGAGATGTCGAGCAGTGAGGATCGGACCCCTGTAAGGCCTGTGAGATCTGACATTTGCCTGCCTCAAACGCCTGCGCACCGTGTCGTTGCTGATTGGTCTCTAGTGATTGCCAATGATTGTCCTTGCAGTTTCCGCAGCTGTAGCGAAGGTGTTGATCTTGCCTCAACGTTGTTACAGGCGATCTTCCACTACGAGGACGGTCTGCCGCAGGCGGTTTATTGTTCGGACATGAACATTGAAGTGGTTTGCCACAGCTCTTGCAGTCTGGCCAGCATGATGTCTTCCCAATGTTTGGTCTCTATGCTCCCGTGACAGTCGTGGCATGTCACTACTGTCAAACTTTGAATGATTCGGTGCATGCTCGGTGGCTTTTTATAGGGATGACACCTCGCAACACACGTGCATAGAGACCTTCATGCAAAACGAACCGAAAAAGCAAACCATCATTACTTTAGTGACTGTGCTTTGATGACGTGTTTTGCACATTAGTAACATGATCAGAAACCAAACTTCCCTGACCACTGCCTTCAAACCAGGTCCAGTAAGGATATCAAAAAATGAAAAATATTGAAAATTATGATAATATATGCATTTAGTAACATTTGAATAGGGTGACGTTTCTGTTGCGGTTCAGTATATATAGCATTCATTTGGCCGAAGAGCCATTCAGATGGGAGTTGGTCTGTATCTAAGACAGAATTTAACAAACGTTCATAAAGCTGTACCAGGAGGTATTCTGTGGTTTTTATAATGTTATCAATTCCTGGCATTTTACCATTTTTGAGATTTTTTTATAGCACAAGAAATTTAATAAACCGTTATTCTACGATTTAAGGTAGTGTTATTGTCTAGGTTCCCTAACAAATTGGGAGGGGGGAATTCATTTTCATCAGTAGAATTTAGTTCTTTACAAAATTTAAAAAGAGAATCTTTTGATTCATTGTTGTTTATTTCCAAAATGTCATGTTCATATTTATTCAAATTTCTAGGATTTCTGTGAATGGAGACTTCAAGTTTTTTGTTTATTTGTTTATCGTTCTTTTGTAAATTTTACTTTTTTGGAACATATCATTTTTGTTGCCAATATTGCGTTTTATGTTATATCTTGCAATATTACATTCTTTACCAAACCAAGGTTTCGATTAATTTGACTTATAGTTTGATTTCCTTAAAGGGAATGTTAGGTTGAACCTTTCTAGAAATGTGTTATTTTATTTTTGAACACTATAACAAACGGGCACAGGGTTTATTCATATACAGCAGATTGTATTAGGTCTTTGCTTTTATTGTTTTAAAAATTGCTGTCTTTTAATGACATGTAAATACCATCTATATTTTCCGGCAGGTTTAACACTTTTCATTGGTTTTCTATTTGAACAAACCTTAATTAAATAATCAGGTATTTTAATTTGATCTAAATTGTCCAATTTGGTTTAAAAAAAACACAGAATATCATAATTCGATATGAAATTAAGGAAATCTGGACAACGAAGCCTGCCACGCAGGACACACATGTATATTCCGAGTACACTGACAAGCACCGCTTGTTGCGAAATTCGCCCATACTGTAAAGGATGAGCTACTGGTTATTTGAGATCACTCCTGAAACATTGCTAATTGTTATTCATAAGACCCTGGGCCTAGTTTCACAAAGCGATCTTAGCTAAGTGTGATCTTAACTACCATGACAACCAATGCTAAAGGTATACGTTGCCATTGGTAATTAAGATCACCTTAAGCTAAGATCACTTTGTGAAACTGGGCCCTGGTCACTTTGTGCGTCAATCATCGGTCGGGTACGCCTGTCATCCGCTCTTCGCGCTGTAGCAAACACACGTTTGTTGTCGATTTACAGTTTATCTCCCACTAGCCGTGCTTTTCGTCCCTGGTTTCTAGCCTCGTGGTAATGGGGGTAAAGTTGTTTACGAGTTTGAACAACCTCCGATGGGTACTGTTCAGTGATGCTGAAAATTTTGCTTTTGAGCATTGGTGTAGAAAGTCTAACCATCTCCCTTTGTTTGAAATAGGTGAATTTAGGAACAGTTGGTGTTATTGTGCTGAAGATCACGGCTCCACACGAAGCCCAAGGTGCCCTCTATAGTTTCTACAGTGGTTCTGAGTGCAAAACAATTTTGAGTGGGTGTCGGTGCAAATATCTCGGTGCCATATATTACGGTCGTCGCGTCTTAACTAACCATTTGGTTTTAATGCCTTTGAAACTGATCAAATCCCCTATGGGCCTGGTAGATCAAGTTCTACCTTGTGCCCAATTGACTTTGTTTCGTTAAGGAGAAAAGAGCAAGGATATAATTCCAATCTTGTCATGGTTAGAAGTTTAAGTTTAATCAGGAAACAAAGAAACGTTATCGCCGGCGTCCCACAAAACCCATGTATCTTATTTACCCAGTACAATTTACATATAATCATCAACTGTTGACAAATATAAGAAGAAAATGAATTGAGTTTTTCCTGTATTCAAATTGTTCTGATGTCCCTGTATTCAAATTGTTCTGATGTCCCTGTATTCAAATTGTTCTGATGACCTTTTATTGGTTCAAAGATTCGGCCGGCGGGTCGGATCACATTTTAGCCAAATGCAGAAAATTCTGCCAAAATTCAAACTTTTTTCATAATTTCTGATCGTCATTACAGTAAGAGGCTTTGAAGGTGATCGAAAAACTAAATGATTGGCGTTGGAATGAGGAAAATCCATACAGTATGTGGCCTATACGAACCGAAAACGGCATCGAAAAGTAAACAAAATTTATATAACCGGGACGACCATTAATTCATTCTTAGCCAAAGTTAGCTCAAAATAATACTGTATCGTACATTTTTGAGACTAGAAGCACTAAAAAGCTTCTGAATTATACGTCTTGAGAAAAATAGTTAATAATTTCAACATTCTGTTTTAACGTCAAAATATCAACATTTTGGCAGCTCATGCCACTTTAACTATGACTTATGAAATGTCAAAGGAAAATACACTCTACTTACGGTAATAGAAAAACATCTATTCTACGAAAAACAACGGTTTTGGAAAAGTGTAGGCAAATGTCCACTTTTCTGGTCCACAGGAATTCAGAGATTGTAGCTTTGCCGCAGATAAAAACAAAAATATGTCCGAGATCGAACATTCGTCAAAGATCAAGTGCGATGACAATGTATCTTTATTTATCCCACATTTATACAGTAAGCTCCTTTCCGTTTGTTAAACAAAGCCTTCGCTCGAAGACCCCGACAACTTGTAACCATATCTCAATATGGTAACCCTCCCTACGGTTGGTTCAGTGATACATTTTATTACCCTTTTCATACTCTATTGATCTGGTCTATTCTGTTTGTAATGAATAGCTTTATATATGTTGGTATTTAAGCTCATCTGGCTCTTCTTTACTCGTAATTCGCTATTTGAATCAACTCGACGGGTTACTGGACTACCTAGGTTATGCTGATTATGTGTTTATGTGTCTTTTATGTAGACTTTGCTGTCGAGAACCTTACATTTATTTGGTCTATAAAAATACATTTTCATAGCAATGTTTATTGTCCGAAAGATATTGCCAATAATCATTGACTTGTTTTATATTTCAGTTTTAGAGTGATCATCCTGCTGTTGTGGAATAGGATAAAACAACTTTACTCTTTACTTAAAAACTGCACACATCATTCTGTTCTGCGATTTCAAAGGAATTTGTTCTCAACATGTAGTGCACCATATTATTTAACATCTTCAGATATTTTGCTTTGTTTGTTTCTGCTAGGAGACAAAATGATAAAAGAAGAAGTAATGAAAAGAGCATCAGATTCTATGTATAAATTTTGATTTATATTAAAAAAAACAATAACAAACAAACAGGGTAAGGAATGTTCAAGTAAATAATATACAAACAGCGACATAAAACCTACACATCAAAATGACTTACTTTTACAGTCTAAGAACTGACAGCTCCCGAATAGAAACTGTAATACGAGAACTCACAAAGTTCACCGGTATAGCAGTATAGATCCGATGATCACGAAATATAAATCCACAGAAAGAAATCATGCAATCACTCTGGTAAATACATAGAATAAAATATTGTAAATACCCTGGTATTTTACCCACGAATAACTCACAAATCAATCACTGCCAAATTATAGCAAGCCAAAAATTATCACTCCAAAATAGCATAGTCACTGAACAGATTCTCGGAAATTCCAGACCAATGCGACTAACCTGCATTAACATAAATTTGCATCAGTCCACCGATGTTCTTGCCATAGTTAAGATGCATAACCATTGTCAATGTGTTACAAAGAGATTCCAGAAATTCTACTGACCAAGGCTAAGCTCTTGGCAGTCGTCAACCTAATGAAATATCATAGGTTTGGTTTGTTACAACAATTTATAGGGTTTAAAGGTCTTAATGATATACCTCTTTTTAACACAATTAGAAACTTGTCTCCATGGTTATTTTACACAAGAAAATTTTCCCTGTGCCCGTGTGTTTTAGTGATCATAAATATAGAAACTTAGCATATTTAGGTTTGAGAACGTTCCTTAACTTCGGTAACAACAGGGCTGGAGATCTAGATCAACTGAACTAAATTGTAAACAGCCGTCGGGGTGAGCCAGCGAACAAACAATAGCGTTAGAGAAGGATCTGTAGATTTTTACGTAAAACAAAAACAATAAAATAAGAAAATAGGACTTTTCATCCAGTAGGAATATTTTTGTCCCGTACAATTATCTGACTATAGGTTACTTTGTAAATGAACGCCTCTCTTGTTTTGTAAATACATGTAAAAATGTATACGGGTTACAAAGACACGAGAGAGACGAACAATTCGAAGCGACGATAAAACAAGGAACCTCGGCCTTTTGCTGCTACCCTTTGCATATGTTTTAGTAAGTCTATGATTAATTATAAAAGTTGGTACAAAGTTCGTAAGATCTGTACATTTGCACAAGAAAAAGTTAAGAATAGAAATAGCCCAAAAATATACCGTCTTTCTGACCAGATGTGGCGAAAAACAGCCATCGAACATACACTTAAACTGGCAAAGAGCTGCAAAAAACTCCGTATTTTTTAGTTAAATTTTCAGCTATTTTTCTCCAGAATATATATATTCAAGTGGTTTTACAAGTAATGTAGGCCTAGACCTTGAAGGAAGAACGTTTCAACCTTCAACTTAAAGGCACACTCTTCATTATTTATTAATTTAAACGCCAATCAAAATTATTTTTACGAAAAACTGATCTCTCATTTTGTTTTAATAATGGAGTTCATAAGAAATGTTAATTCTCGCAGCTCATGCCACTTTCGGTGGAACCATTTTCGGTAATGGTACATTGTCAAACAACAGTTGCATGCAGTATTCATTGTTCTTTACGTCGATGGATCTGCGAAATGTTATAAGTAACGAATTGTCAATATCTAAAACTGCTAAGAAGTTTCTAAAAGATTCAAGTGCCTCCTGGCCTCGATCTTAAGTCAGATGTGTTTATTTTGATGTCTCGGTTATGTTTTTGAAAGTACCGGTTTGCTTTACTTTGCCTCAATAACCCAATTAAGTCAGATGTGTTTATTTTGATGTCTCGGTTATGTTTTTGAAAGTACCGGTTTGCTTTACTTTGCCTCAATAACCCAATTAAGTCAGATGTGTTTATTTTGATGTCTCGATTATGTTTTTGAAAGTACCGGTTTGCTTTACTTTGTCTCAATAACCCAATTAAGTCAGATGTGTTTATTTTGATGTCTCGGTTATGTTTTTGAAAGTACCGGTTTGCTTTACTTTGCCTCAATAACCCAATTAAGTCAGATGTGTTTATTTTGATGTCTCAGTTATGTTTTTGAAAGTACCGGTTTGCTCAATAACCCAAACGCCGCACCCATAGTAAATATCAGAGATAAATGACGTTTCCGTAAAATAATCTCGATTGCGACGAAAGACATCAACGAAGTTTATGCAGGATTCACAGTTGTTTCATTTATACATTATACTACCGAGGAATGGGTAAAGGGTTCTTCTCTAATAGAAAGTGGGCACCTACCTGTCCACATACATGTATTCATGTCAGAAAATTCAAACACACTGGGAGGGATGGGAAAAAGCATGTTTTTTTCCGGACAATATTTTCATCGCAATTCTGTGTTAAATATTACCATATAATGAATTGATTGATGGGGATTCGAACCCTGGCCCATTTGAACGACTGTTTAAAGTGGCACGAGCTGCCAAATATATGGAAAATTTCGTTGAAACAGAATTAGTCAATTGTCGGTTATTTTTATCTGAAGTTACAAAATAACAACTTTCAGCTGATAGCAATCTCGAGGATGTACGTTAAGGTGGTTTTATAAGCAGAAAAAGTCCCAAAAATGAACTCGTGCATCCCGGCTATTTGAATTTAGTCCATTATTAGCACATATCGTACAGAGTACTGACTGTACCAATAGTTTTTATTTCAAAGTCAATCCTTTAGTTTTTCAAGGTACTTCATACGTTGAACTTTCTTCGACAATCAGAATTTATGAAAAAAATCCGAATTTTGGCAGCTCATGCCTCTTTAAGATTGAGAATCTACAAATTGAGCCACAGTCTTCCAGCATGTTGTAGCGAGTCCGCTTTAAATAAAAATGACTTACCATAGACAGCAGAATCCAAGGTTGATAATGGTGAACGGTTCTCATCCAGTCTGAGATGAAACAGTACGAAAAATGGTTTTGACGACTGATTGAGGTACTATGACTGGTGGGCGAAATAACATCCGGGCCACCAGCAGCTTTCAGTAGTCGCTAGTTAACATTGTACACCTGGAAAACCATTATGGGGCTTAAGATCTTGCTAAATGGGAGTTTCGCTTTGATGTCTCTTTTAATTCCAGTAATGGAAACACGACAATGCTACCTTTTTCTAATTCTATTGTCTCATATCTTTTGTAATTACAGAGACGAATTGTCTGGATTTTGTTTTGTAATTACAGAGATGAAACGTCGTCAATGGAACAACCAAATTATTTACGATGGATCGCGGTCTCTGGTAGGTTTGCAATTAGGTGCTTTCTTTGTAACCGTATATAGTCAAAGAGTTGGCTACTCGGGTACTTTCTAACACAGAATTTGAGTTGATATTTTTTAACTTTGGACAGAAGAAGGTACATTTGTCTTTAGCACTTTTCATGCAGAGTAGAATTGACTATGTAGCAATGCCTCTAAACGAGAATGTATACAATTGTTGTCAGAGAAAACCAAGTGAAAGGTTTTTAATGAATTCTAGAGAGGATTAAAGCTATTTTGACAATCATAGTTAGTTAGTGGTCGTGTGGCACTTTTTCTTTGATCTTTGACTGATGATATATTTTTTATACAGGTCTTTATATTACTTAGGTACTACATGTAACAGGTAGGTCGTGTAACATCATGAAATATAACGTAATATGTTGCTTTAGAACCTTCCCCCGTCACATTGAGTGAAGGTATTATATCACGAGGAGGTGGAGATTCACAGTTATATATTTATGAACACTATAACACACGGGCACATGGAAAATCTTCTTGTCTAAAATAACCACGGAGACAAGTTTCTAATTGTGTTAAAAAGAGGTATATCATTTAGAACTTTATACCCCATCAAGAGTTTTCTGGAACACTTTGTACTACATTGACAATGCTTACGTATCCTTCAAGAGTTGAGACGCGATAGCTTCGAATGGGCAACGTCAATGTATGATATAAGCATCACTTGGGGCAAATGGACATTATAAATCAAATTTATTACATTAGATCTTTATGAGTAAAAACAACACAGAAATAAAAAAAAGTTTTTGAAAATAAAACAAACATCTTTTGGCTTAGGAGGGCTATATTTGTCCCAGAATTCAAGGATATATTAGCCTTTTTGGTGCGATATAGCTATCTCCCTTTGTCGAATACTCTGCGCTGTCGCAAGAAACTGATAGAAAACGAAAGAACTTGAACAGTTTTCACTACCACGGTTCTTGAGTGAATTATGGTAACCGAACTAGGACACAACTCAAAAGCCTTGTGGAGCAAAAAATTAATAGTTGATTGATTGATGTTTTTCGTCGCACTCAATATTATTTCACTTATATATATGTTGGCCTTACCAGGTTTACTGGGGCGAATACCTGAAAACTCTTCCACATACGACGATCGAGTGAAAAATCCGATCACAATTTTTTCAATTTTTATTCGGTTTAAGTGAGATTCGAACTCCAGCCGCATCGATGGAAGACCTGTGTCGGAGAGAGGAACTATCACTGATCGACTGAGTCAGAGCGGTCCCCAACTGGGAGAGGAAATCGACCTCCAGTACCTGGCAAATCTTTCACAAAAAGGAATCGAGTAAAATCCACTCAGAAATGTTTTAATTGGGTCAAGTGATCGTCCCTCAGTCCCATTTTTTTTACTCGGTCGCGGAAGTGGGAGAGTTGCCAGGTACTCGCCGAAGGTCGGGGTGATCCCCCCACCTCCCCCCACTAAACCTAACAACGCCGCCATGTAAGTGAAATAATCTTGAGTTTGGCGTAAAACATCAATCAAACGACCGATCGATTGTATTTGGGCTGAGTTGGATTCGAACCTGGGGCACGTTTCACAAAGCAGTTGCATCGCAAACGAAGTCAAGTTGCCACTGGATACCATAGAGAAGAGATACGACATCATGGCAATTGCGATTGATCGCACTTTGCGACGGCTTCGAGAAACGGCCCCTTCGCCGCATCAACGGAAGACCAGTTGTGTCGGACTGCGGAACTATATCCATCTGCCGACTGAACCAACGAAATCCCAAAATGATATATGACTTTCCCTAAAACAGAACCACTTAAAGAAGAAATGCTTTATAGAAATGTGATTTCCGGGTGATGAAATATCAAAGTATGTAATACGATGGAGGCACGGTTGGAAAGAGTCTCTTAGTCCGACATGGACCTTCCACCAATAGGTCGCGCTTTCGAGTCACACTCAGGCCAAATAATATTGATTTCAGATTTCTTCATCAAAATGGTTTCAATGGCCTGTAATCATAAGCATCAAAGTCTGTATTAAATGTGCCTTTAAGCCATGCTATTGAATGTGTGGCCCACAAGGGACGTTGCTGTTTTATGGCTTGAGCCAAATCGTTTTTTTTTCATCATAATGTCTTTGGTAGACTGTAAGGATATAGAAACATGGACAAAATGATCTGTGTGATTCTAATCCGCTACCACTTGATAGAAGTCCTGTGTCAGTCTGAGAGCATCTTCTCGAGCCAAGTTAAAACCAGCTAATGCCACTTTCAGGCCACAGATGAAAGCTAAACTCCCCGGAGGGATTATCAAAGAATTTGTAGTGTCAATAAATTTCTAGTTAAATTTTTGAGAAAATTCCGAGATAATGTCGCTGGGGATACTGTCGCTGGAGATTCTGTCGATGGGGCGAACTGCCGCTGGAGATACTGTCGACAGGGCGAACTGTCGCTGGAGATACTGCCGATAGGGCGAACTGTCGCTGGAGATATTGCCGATAGGGCGAACTGTCGCTGGAGATACTGTTGATAGGGGGAACTGTCGCTGGAGATACTGCCGATAGGGCGAACTGTCGCTGGAGATATTGTTGATAGGGCGAACTGTCGCTGGAGATATTGTTGATAGGGCGAACTGTCGCTGGAGATACTGTTGATAGGGCGAACTGTCGCTGGAGATACTGTCGATAGGGCGGAATGTCGCTGGAGATACTGTCGATAGGGCGGAATGTCGCTGGAGATACTGCCGATAGGGCGGAATGTCGCTGGAGATACTGCCGATAGGGCGAACTGTCGCTGGAGATACTGTTGATAGGGCGAAATGTCGCTGGAGATACTGCCGATAGGGCGAAATGTCGCTGGAGATATTGTTGATAGGGCGAACTGTCGCTGGAGATACTGTTGATAGGGCGAACTGTCGCTGGAGATACTGTCGATAGGGCGGAATGTCGCTGGAGATACTGCCGATAGGGCGAACTGTCGCTGGAGATACTGTCGATAGGGCGAACTGTCGCTGGAGATACTGCCGATAGGGCGAAATGTCGCTGGAGAAACTGCCGATAGGGCGAAATGTCGCTGGAGATACTGCCGATAGGGCGAAATGTCGCTGGAGATACTGTCGATAGGGCGGAATGTCGCTGCAGATACTGTCACTGGGGCGAACTGTCACTGGGACGAACTGTCGCTGGAGCTACTGTCGCTGGGGCGAACTGTCACTGGGACGAACTGTCGCTGAAGATATTGTCGATAGGGCGAACTGCCGCTAGGGTTTAATTTCTCTGCGGATAGGCCTACTGGAGATATTGTCATGAACTCATCCCGTGACGGCCCTTTAATAGAACGCCCTATGTTTAATATTTCTAGAGGTTAAACATTCGTTTCTTATACAATACGGACAAATAACTGTATTTGTTTAACAGTCGGTGGAAACTTAAATGCTTTCGCCTGGTAATTGTGATCACAATTGAGTTTGGCTTCGAATGGATCCAGAATGAATTGGATCTAAGTTGATCCAAACCAACAAAACCGTTCGGTTCATTACATGGGGTCGTGTGTAAAATGGCGGGTGATGTATCCATTCAGTGTTTCTCTTTGAGCTGTCTTCCATCCAACAAACCTGAAACTTGCTCAGCTGGTAAGGGCTGTTCTGGAAAATAAACATATGGCATCAAATTATATAGGTTTAAAGAACAATAAGGCAGAATTAGTTTTGTTTAAATTTCAATTTAAAATGAAACTAGGCTTATAAGCCTCTGAGGAGCCGCCTACTGGTAAAACACAATTTTACTTTATTTCTAAAAGCATGGATGCAGTGTGCCTTACTTATCACCTCAGTGTGTATCTGAGTGAAGGCCATTCGAATTTATGTTGTGACGTAAAAAAATTGGTTCCATCGGCCAAAATTGACAAAACTAAATCAACCTGGTCCCAATGGGCTACCATAGGCTTTGTACGAAAATTAGACCAAACACTAGATATATTATTTATAGTCTTCTTCTAGATGAAGCTATTGAAAGGCAGATGGTTGTTTTGAACATGAAAATTAATAGAATGTCTGACAACTGTCTGCTGATCAAATCACAATAAAAACGTCTATGTTAGTCAGGATCTGACTAACGTCAGGATTGATTTAATTAACGAAACGGGTTTTAATGTTATTTGCGTTTTTTATAACATTTACCAAATGCCCAGATGTCGTGCAAATCAACCATAAACTGTTAAAGAATCCTCGTTTAGTTTTAAAAGATTTATCAACCTGAAAACAGTCAACCCATGGAGGTGTACATGTAGTTGACGCTTCGCGTGTGAAAATTGCAACTACGCCGTAGCACTATTACAATTAAAATTCACTTCTTTAGTTTGTAAAAGGCAAATACATGTATATGCGAAGAACGTCGTCAAGAAAAGAGTGCATTCACACATTCTACCGTAAGTACCAATTCGCTGGCCTCCTGCGGAATGAGAGCGGTGAAAAAAACTTTGCGTCACGTAAATGTACACGGCGGACCACGACTTTGCATATTGTTAATATTCAAATACTTTGTTGTCGGTCAAACAATGAAATTTCATATCATAATGCTAGGATAACTGTTCATTTGTGCTGATTTTCACTTACGTATTCATTGAAAGCAATAATGTAAAAATCTCACATTTCTAAATAAAATGAGCCTCCAAACGTTTGATACTTGTTTGATTTTTCTGTTAGGTCTATTACATTTAACATGATCTTCGTAGGAATGACCACGTACTTTGGTTTAAAAAAGCGCACACATATAACACAGGACCTAATATTTTTAAAATTTTTTAAATTTTGTTTGACGAAAGACCTAGGCGTACGGTACTTATTTACCTGTACGAAATGTTCGCCTCAGCACAACACGTTTCCGTTTAAATCTAGCGTGTTGGTCACTTTGCGCAGTTTACTTCAGTATGGGACTATGGGTGCAATAAAATCTAATAAATAGCTGTAAAAATTACGAACCTCTCTCGTGCGTTTTCGCCCGGCTTCCCATTCGAAACTACATGCTAACATCAAAACCGCGCCAGTCTAGCAGGCTACAACTCAGTTTATCAAAACCATTCTAGCGACTTGATCGAATCGAAAACTGTATAGGGCTACGTCTTTTACTCTAAAGAAGTTGTCGCCATGTTGGACGTTAACCTGTATAGTTCTAAACACATCCAACACCGTACCATATACAACCCCAAACATTTTGGCGCCCAATATGGCGACTCTTTCGGTTCGTGTGATTTCAGTCTGTCTAAAAGTTTCCACGGTCTATACCACAGGAATATGAGCCTCGGCCGGTCATAAACGAGGGTTCACACTTCCGAACTCTCGTGCAAAAAGATGTTCCTATTGTCGAACTTTCCATGTGCCAAAATGTGGTTCTCACTCGAGAAAAGACATTTAAATAAAAAAAAATACATCAATTGTGTACAAAAAAACATGTGTTTTATATTCAAACTATGCTACGGGACAAATTACAAACACTTGGATCGATATTTAGCGACTTCTTCATGCTTTTTGATGAAAACATAGACCAAATTATCTCTACGCCATCACGTTCACTGGCGGAGGGATAAAGAAAATTTGTACATAATAACGTTGGCAGTAAGTTGGTGACATCGTGAAATCGCTACCATTCTCATATAACTTCGAGTCTGACTTATTCTCTCTACATGCCCCTAAAGGGACCTTGTTCCGCGGCGCTTCACGGCGGCTCCAAAAATATAATTTAAAGAACTCGCTTTATTTGAAAGATTTCCATACAAAAATGTATATTTTTTTTAATAAAAAACTATTGAAGCAAGCTAATGAAATTACTAATAGTTAGAGAAGTGTTCAATAAATTGTGCATTTGTTTACCTTGATGTCTTTCAAGTTGATGAAGTTAAAAAAGTTTCAATTAAGTATGTTCTCATGCAATTTGAAATTAGAATTCACCCTATTTCTAAACTCGAGAAGTGACCTCTAACAGCGAGAACTGCCATTTTAATCCATTGGATCAATCTAAAATTAGAAATTACCCTATTCCTAAAGTCCAGATTTAACCTCTAAGGCCGATAGTTGCCATTTTTATTGGAAAAATCCATTGGAATGGGGTTGGAGAATTCACCAGGGAGGTAAATTGATCATATGACTTTAAAGTATTCGACAAAACAACGACGACATGGAATTTTACCTGGCGTTTGCTCGCATCTACCCGCTTTTTTGTTACTCTCTAACACTCAGCTAGAGCTATCGTTAGTTGCACCAAACATTTTAAGTATTAGCAACTATTGGAAACGCCCTGTGGAGCCAGTTCAATGTGAATCGGGTCAACAGGGAACGTCGCCATCTTGCATGTTTTCGTAAAAATGGGACTATTTCGTGAAATTCACTCTACCTTTTCGTTACTAGTTTAGTGTTTCCTTTAAAGTATATATTCACATTCAGCGCGATGTCAGGATTTTTATATATAGTTTTTTTTTAAATGTTACCCTAGCTGGCATGTGAAAATTGGGATTTGCTCATATTTACCCGCTTTTTATTTCTCTCCAACACTAGAGGTATATCGTTAATTACATCCAACCTTTCAGACACTATAGTAACTACATTGTGGAACTGGATTGATTGATTGATTGTTTGGTGTTTTACGCCGCGCTCAAGATTATTTCACTTATATGGCGGCGTTGCCAGTTTTATTGTGGGAGGAAACCGGGCTCTATACCCGGAGGAAACCCACGACCTTCCGTTGGTAACTGGCAACCATCCCACATAGGTCGTTCGAGTGAAAACCCAGTCAGACAATTTTGAGAAAATTGGGATTCGAACCGGCGACCCATTGGTTGAAGGCTGTTTGGATTGAGCGTCCTACCTCCTGAGCCAAGGAGGCCCCCGGTGGAACTGGAAGGGGATTATACACCACTGGCCACCATCGTGGTTCGGGCGACCTATACTTAAAAGCTATAGAAAAGCATCGAATCTTATCTTCATTTCGATTTGGTTTAGTCTTTTTAATGGATTTCGTGTAGTCTTTTGAATATTTGGCTATCGCTGAGAGTATTGATTGGTATGACCATTATATGAACATTCTATCACACGGCATCAGTCGTTGTTTAAAACCAAGATGGCGGGTTGCCATGGTGAGTAACGTCACACTTCGGCTAACTGTAATAAAAGGACATAAAGGGCATAGTTTTTAAAAATATAGTCACAATGGCACAAGGACATAAACAAGAATAACATCTGTTTTTACTAGAAAAAAGCCATATAGACCTGGGGCCTGTTTCACAAAGCGGCGTAGCGTCAGTTTTTACGTAACTGCCATAGCAACCCATACAATATAGATACGTTAGTAAGAAAGTTACGCTAAATATCGTCTACGCCGCTTTGTGAAACAGGTCCCTGTTTCTAAAATTCTCTTGAGTTGGTATAAGTCGCCATTGACCAATAAACTTTCAAACTTGTTCAACTTAATGGGAGTGTTTGTGGGGGGAAATATGGTACCCTGAGAAGAAATTTATTCGGCAACGTAAATGATGTTAAAAGGCGTTTAATTTAACTGCACGGGGTATATTAAATCAACGTAGACTCTAGACTTCGAAATCTGCTACGTTACTTTTCACAGCCATTTGTATAGACTTTATAAACAAGGCGCACTCTATAATAATAGCATGACCTTTAGAGTCAAAATCTCAACAAAGAATGTTGTATGTAGTTTTCTAATCTATTTTAGTACAACAATTTAGACATAACTCCTACGGGGAGATAAATCAAGCTTTGGCAACTCTCGGCTTTTGGCAATTTTTGGAAATTTTTACTTTCATTTCGTTTTCATTTTACTTTTTTTCCCCAATAACTCTTTTTTCTTTCTTTTTTTAACTATTTTTTTTCTAATCTAGTTGTTTTCTCTTAACACTTGTTTATTTTTTGTGAACTATTTTTTTTTCTAAACTATTTTTTTTTCTTTACTAAAATTATTTTCTGTAAATTTTTCTTTCACTAAACATTTTTTTCTTTCTTCTTCATTTTTGTTTATTTCTGTAAACTATTTTTTTTATTTAAAATCACTTTTGTTTTGTTTAGTGTTTTATTTATTCATCTATTTTTTTTTTTTGGTGAATAAGTTTTTATTAAATGGCAACCCTCGGCCACCATACATTAGCTATATAAATGATCATCGAATATTGAGTATCAATAGCGAGAGAGTGAAGATTTAACATGGTTTTCAACATTTGGGGTTCAACGTACCGTAGATAATAATTGAGGAATATTCCGCAGGGCCCATATATCTCCGGTTACTAATTTTTTTAAATTTTTAAAATGTCAAGCATTTTATATAGGCTTGTTTAATCCGGGGAACCAAGAGTGATATTAAAGGGAGAGAGAAAAAAAAAAATAAAAGTTCCGTCGAACCGGAATCGAACCAGTGACCTAAGGATTACTGTGAATCTAACCGCTACAGTCCTCCGCTCTACCAACTGAGCTATCGACGGCCCACAACAAACACAGTCGAAGAAGTCCGACTAATTTTAGAGCATAATTACCTGTCCACAACATATAGATATTGTTGACAAATTTCATATTTCGAAGACTTTTGCAACAAATGATTAATCTATAATTCCATTCAAGTTCACAGAATCAATCAAGCATAGCAACAAAGCCTGACAGTGACAGGTATTTCGTGTCCGGGTCAGGCAAATATAGGTCAGCTGAATCGGAAGGCATTGCGGCTTGCTAGAGTTACCTCCCATAGACCATGAAATAAACATGTGGAGTCTCTCTCTTCACCTCCGTTCATGGAGTGAACTGCTCGATGAATTTGAAAGATTGATTGATGTTTTTCGCCGCGCTTAAGACTATTTTACTTAGGCCTATACATGGTGTCGGTACAAGCTTTAGTGGGGGAGGCAACTGATCCTGCAGGAAATCCCCAACCTTCGGCGAATACCTGACAACTCTTCTTAATAACTTAGACGACCGAGTGAAAAATCCATTCGTTCCACTGACTAGTTTTACGTAGGCTAATAATACTATTAGGCTGGTGGCCGAAGCTTCAATTCGATCAGTCCGTAGCCGATCTCAAGAATATACGTTCCGATAGTTTTTAAATAGTAATGATTAACTAAAGAACATATAAAAAAAGTTCGTCCATGCAGAACCCCGGCGTTTATAAGATATCTTCAACTGAATATCGATTTATGTTTCTGACCTATCTTTAACCTTTGTGGCCTACTTACCCGTTTCTGGCGGTATAATTTTTGAACAAGCCAATCAGATCGCTGAATTTTCTACTTCCGATATAAACAATAGTTTGTAAAAATACAGAATGACAGCAAGATGGCAGAGCGATCGGATGGAAAATCAAGTATTTATTCCTGTATAGTACACACGCAAGGCAGGGAAAATGAAATTGAATTGCCTTTCACTAGAACTAGATGGAGCAGCGTCAAAAGATGTACGATCGACTTCAATTTAAACAGGATACAATAAGTCCCTTGGGGTTTTATTCCCGCCAGACCACAAATATATTATGAATATACTAATTGTAATATTTCATCTGGTGAATAAATCAAATCAAATCAGAATGGATACTTTTAGACACAGAAGAATCAATTGCGGTCAGAGAGAAAAATTACATATTTAACAAATATTGGGTATCATCGATCCTGTTATAAGCATTTCACAAACAATTAACGACTGTAGGCTGCCAAAAAAAGAAAGTCTGAAGCCCCAACACCGAAAAAGTTACGATCGAGAAAAAGCAGTCGAACTGCTACACGGTCTTCGGCAGTGCTGCCGGAACCTCAGTGGGATAGGGATCGTCACTCAGTCCCACACAAACCTTCCATCGATGCGACGCGGGCTCGAATCCGACTCAGGCCAAATACATATTTAAAAATTTCTGAGTGGATTTTTCACTCCATCGCCGTATGTGGAAGAGATGCTAAGTACTCGCCGAAGGTCGTGGGTTTTCCTCCGGACAATGCGCCCGGTTTCCTCTCCCACTAAACCTGGTAACGACGCCATATAAGAAAAATAATCTTGAGTGCGGCGTAAAACTTTAATCAATCAATCGGTAGTGCTGCCAATGCAATGCATTATATGCAAGACAGATGTAGAGAAAAAGATTACACTTCCCCACAAATTAGTTTGAGATAAACTTCTTCAAGTCGAGACCGAAGACGGGGGTTTGTATTTTCTATAATAGCAATTTTCTGTGTAAGCCTAGTTCTGTAGTGTAGTATGGTGCCCTAGTTTAAATTATAACGTTAAACTTGACAAGGGGGGGGGGGGGGGGGGGGGTGAATTAAATATTTGTTAATACCCCTATGTTTAATACAATAATTCGATTTAGTGTGGATTTAGTGTGGATGTACTAAGTAGATGTCTTTATTAAACAATCCGTAGGTAAATTCTCGATCACTCAGGGGGCCATGAACGATCTAAGTGCATGGTCACCAGGAACCAGCGAAAGGTCAGGGTTTCCTTGGGGGAGGGGTATAGATTAAGCCTGGTTTGTCTGAGTGTCCTCCAATAATCCTGGCAACACCATCATACATGCGAAAAAAATTGGAGTGAAGTGTAAAACGTCAATCCATCCATCCCACTACCTTTGAGGATGGAAATTCTATTCTCGGTTTTGACACCATATTTGTTGACAATTACTTATCGCTCGGCCTCAAGTTGAACGGTAGCCAGAAACCAACAGAAAGAACCTTGGGGTGTCATCTGACATTGAGTTTCTTCTGATAATAATCCTGACAATGCCACTATATAAACAAAAGAAACTTGAATGTGTTGAACAACCAATCAAAAAGTATATTCCTTACAGCGCAAATGGTTTCTATGGGTTGCTGGGTGTGGGAGGAGCTCTTAAAAAGGTTTAATTGCCCCCCCCCCCCCACCCCCCACTACCGAAAATTCTTAGATTAAACTAATATCACCAAAGCTGGCATTAAATTTTTAATGCATTTATTGTATCTCTAACTTGAATTATATGTTGTCTGGCCCATATGTCTGATTTTAAAATTACATTATTACTATATATATTTTGCAGGTTTGTTACGTGAAGCAGCGGGGGAAATCGGATAAAAATATAGTGTTAAAAATGTATAGTGTTAATAGATTGCATAAGCATGTTGATCCTTATACAAATCTGTTTATTTTGACTTTTCTCTCATATACGACAGAGGAATGTAAATAGTGTCTACCTTCAATCCTATGTCTATGGAAACGACCAAAAAAGGTAGCATTGGTGGAAAGAGTAATAGCCAGTGGCCTGTTTCACAAAACGGAGTAGATGTATTTTTTGCGTAGCTTTCGTAGACCGTATCTCTACAATATGGGTTGTCATGACAGTTACGTAAAAACTTACGCTACGCCGCTCTGTGTATTACGGGTCCATGTGTCTATATTATATGTATTAGATAGAGGTAAGGGGAGAGCACTCATTTTGCCTATGGCCACTGTATGCGAAAAAGTGTTCCTTTCACATGGCTTTTTTGCGAAAACGCCGGGGTTTGGAGTGGACGAACTTTTTTTGGTGCTAAAGTATGTCCTAAGGAATATAAGAAAACATACAAAAAGTATATTCCAGAGATCGGCTACGGAACCCTATTTATAGCGACTTTTCAGGTTACAGCCACCGGCCTACACAAGTAGTGATCTAACCCGAAAAACGACAGTTTCACGATGACTCAATATTTCTTTTGATGTCTCAATATTTTCTTTTCTTTCTCAATATGACTTTACTCTACCATTGAATAGACACTGCTGGCCTACTCCACGTTTAAGCTAATTTTCTTGATTTTAAATAGTCTAGGTCAATCTTAAAGTAGTAAGGAAACTCCGAAAATATTCATGGTGTAATCTCAATATTTCGACTTTAATTAAGTCATCGTCAGGAGAATTATGAGTACATCAAAAGACAGTGTGCATTTATATAGAAAAACAGAATACAATGATGGTTGACACTAAGAAGGCATGGGAGATTAAAATTTAGTTACAATAGAGCAGGGTTCTAAAGGGCAGTCATAATACCTAGCCAGGCTAATAAATTAAGTAAACATCTGTCACTGAAAACATTGCTAGGTCATATGCATACATTCACAATAGTAATTGGTAAAGTTTGAGAAAAATAAAATACATGTTTGTAAGTATATCAAATTGAATTTTACAATCAGCCGCATTAATTAAAATCATATATATATTATGCATAAGCAATAGAAAGGGTAATAGGTCTTGAAAAGTTAATAAAACAAAGGAATTATTAAAAAAAAAAAAAATTCACTTCTGGCAATAGATGCCGTATTAGAAAAAATTACATGGGTTATAACAGAGATTAACGAAATAAAGAGAGTTCTTTTGAAGCCATAATTCCGTGATTGAGGGGTGGTTTTAATCTCCTGATGGAGAGGGCTTCCTTAAATAATAATTCATTCCAGTTGCTTGATGAGTCAATTACTTTGGTATTATCTTTATTATCTTTGGTCAATCTTTATTCCGATATGAGTGCCAAATTTTCTTTTTAGGATTTCACTCAAATTAAACCGAGATAAAATTTCAAGGGTGATGCTTGTTCTCTTTCAGTAATGATAACGACATAAAGTGAGCCAGGTGTAGCGTACCAAGAATTGTCCCCCTTTTGTACATAACACATAGGTACATTTTCACAGATTATTAATAATGCAAATTTTAATTTATGTAATGACATAGACGGAATATTTGATTTTAATTAACTGTACATTGACTATTTTCTTTTTTTCTGGTGGTGATTTCAAGAGAAAATGGCGTTGGGATTTTGAAGTGATAGCAATGAAACGGTCGCCATGTTAGATCTCGTATTGGCCCAGTCCGTATTTGCCTTGTTTGTTCGTATTAGCCTAGTTTGTTCGTATTGGCCCTGGTAAGCCCCGCGTATGAGCGTGACCGTTTCTCCGTATTTTGCCAATAACATTGAAGGTCAATTAATAAACTACGATAATCAAATGTTCATCAGAATAAACATAGGCATCAGGGATTCATAGAAGTCCAAAATTTACGAACCGAGATTGAACAATTCAGTTTTTTAGAAGGCGAAATTCAGTTTTTTTTTAATTTACCGACCATTTTAGGGTTAAAATTGAGTTAAAATCTATGTTACAAACCAGTTCCAATTTAATATTTCTTTTTTTCATGAATGTATGAATTCCAAGAAAAAAAATCAGGTTTCACAAAAAACTAATGATTATAATATATATGTAATGTCAAACCTACATGTAGATCAAAGTTATCCCTAATCTCTTCTTCATGTGCAACAATAAAAAAATACACAATAAAATGAATTGAACTATTTGAGAACTATGATTCAGGGGAGGTAACTAACTTATTATCGACACTAGTTGTCTCCCCTTTTATTTCTATACGACCAAAAGCAGCTGAATAAATAAAACAAGTCACGAATTATAACGATTATTGCGGGTAATACTCCCCAAAACTCCTCAGTTCAACTAAATCAGCTTATTTTAGAAATGTTTAGGTAATTAAAAAGACTTCCAAAGTGCAAAATAAGCCATGTTGTGGAGACACTGAAAACGAAACAACAACAACAAGAGAATGAGGCCATGGTCGTTTGACGGCGGTTTCGAAATAAACTTTTCCCTGGAACTTAGATTTTTTCATCATAAACAATGGATATCAATCAAACAATATTCAGTTTTTCACGCCCAAATTGAGTTTGGAAATTTTAGTTTTCAAAAGGAAATTTTAAACTGAAAATATTGAGTTTTTCAACACCAAATTCAGTTGTAAACTCAATTTTACGAACCGAATATCGGTAAGTAAATTGGACGTGTATGAATCCCTGAGGCATATATATATATGTACGGCGAGACCAAACCTCTTGTGAACTTTGGTTTTAGTAAATAATTACAGGCATCTTAACTTAACTAACCCGTTTTGACAATCCATGGAAAAAAATAATCAAGGTAGCTTTATCCTTAGGCTACCCCTATAGGCCTACTATTTTGAGTGGATCATTGTAGTAAATTTGTATAGCCTATAGGCCCAACTCCAATCCGGCCATTTGACATATTACAGACTAGCTTTAATCCAATCCTTAATCTATCCCTATATAGGCCTTATAGACTGCGACTTACGTTGAGTAGGCTAAACGATTAGCCTTACGCGATTACAATTGATGTGCAAAAATTGATGTTTACTTACAATATTTTATAAACGGTTCGAAAGTTATCCGCAAGTTTTACCAAACTTCAGCCTCTCAGTGGCAGTGGATAGATCTATAAATGGGTGACCTGGAAACCGCTGTACATACGGAATGTCTTTGTCTCCCAATAGTAGGTGACCATACGGGGAATATGGTGCTAACGACGGGGTGCCATAAAACCGCCACGGGCTCTTGTGAACTTTGGCCTGTAGGCTATATACATGTATAAGCGCTACAGTTGAATCAGCTAAAAACGAAAGTAACCTATTTATTCAAGATATCGTAAGCCAAATCAAAAGTGTATGCTAAAGTGGCATGAGCTGCCAAAATGTTGATATTTTGACGTAAAAACAGAATGTTGAAATTATCGGCTATTTTTCACAAGACGTATGATTCAGAAGCTTTTTAGTGCTTCTAGTCTCGATAATGTACGATAAAGTATTGTTTTGAACTAACTTTGGCTTAGAATGAATGAATGGTCGTCCCGGTTATTTATATTTTGTTTCCTTTTCGAACACTATTCCGTTTTGTATAGGCCATATGCTGTATGGATTTTCCTGATTCCAACGCCAATCATTAGTTTTTCGATGGCCGTCAAAGTCTCTCGTGACGATCAGAAATTATAAGTGTGAATTTTGGCAGCTCATGCCACTTTAACAAAATAAAAATATGCTTGTAAGAATGAAACTTCAGAGTCCATCTCGCTTCACAGGGCGAACATATTGAAGTACAAATGTCACTTTGAGTGCTACCCCTTTAACAGATCCGACGTCTTAATGGAGGGATGACACGCAGGTTGGAAGCTAATGGAGGCAATACGCGCTAGACCTTCTGCTCTAGGGATGTGTTCTATAAGAAGTCTATCAAGGGGAAGTATGTAACTAGCTATCTCCCCGTGTAAACGGCATTGTCCACAAGCCAGCTGAAATAACGCATCATATGACGTTTGTGCGCACATGGCAAAAGTCCTGGTATCCTCTGCGCATAAAACAATTTCCGAAATAATTACTCTGGAATTGTGGGAAAAGCCTTTTAGCGCAGCAGTGTTAGAGAAACTTTTGAATATAATATCTAAATACATATTCATTATATAACATACATGTAAATAATTTCTTTAGCAACGGTAAAGTTATTGATCAAAAAATTTAAATCCGACACACAAAGTCGCTTCGCAGGAGATGCTATCGCTCATTAGCTGGGCTCGCCTCTGTCAGACGAGGGCTGTTTGCCGGAGGCCGGTGAACTGTCCAGGCAGTGATCGAGGCCATTCAACACAAGCGACTAAATCAAACCATAAGAGTTTGGCGCTTGAATTCACTGTTCATTACTTCACGAGTGTACCACGTTTATTTTCATCATCACTGCTAGCTTGCCAACTACCTTGTCATCCGTAGTGTTTATAGGCCTACTTTCAGTTTCAGTCATATAAACATGCAGGGGGCGTTTTTATATTTGGGCAGGATTCGATCAAAACTGGCAGAGGGCGCTGTAGTAGTTAATTGACTCCAGCTGGCTTGTGGACAATGCCGTTTACACGGGGAGATAGCTAGTTACATACTTCCCCTTGATAGACTTCTGGTTCTATACACTCAAAGTGACATTTTTACTTCAATATGTTCGCCCTGTGAAGCCAGATGGATTTTCATACTTGCATCTTTTGATTTTGTTCAAATACACTTTTGATTTGGCTAACGATATCCTGAATAAATTGTATAGCCTATTGCCATTAATGATGATTTCTTATCGCCAGAATGTTGCCCTTTATGATCACAATTGTTTCTGCAACATCAGTTTGCCAACAATCTGCCTACACCAATGATTTTATCGGTCGGTGCAGGCTTTCCAGGCGGGTGCTTAACTGTTTTCTTTGTGTATAGGTATCAGCCTACAGCTGTTATCGAGCCTGTTTTGAATATAAAAAAAACATATAGGCCTATCTCTTTATCTATCTATAACGATGTGCGCAATATTGTAATGGTGTACTTTAACACCAGAAAAAGTCTACCAGCATGAACAGGTGTTGGAGATGCTGTAAGTCAGTGACATTTGCTTTTTGGAAAGAAAATATATTCGTGTTATTGTCCTCAACGTCACACAGCAGTGTATCTCTATTTATTATACAACCAGTATTCATTAACCAATGAAAGACTAGCATTTGTACCACGTGTCGACCATACATGTATATCAGTCGATATTGGAGCCGAGATCGATATTGGATAGTGCTATTGGATTTTCATCCGGGTATCGGCAGAGAGAAGAGCGACTACGTCAGTTCGATGATGTGTAACGTTCGAATCTGACGTCACCGCGGAGTCGTCTGCTTCGCTCCTGTCGTTTTGTGATAACCCTCATATCATATCATAGGGCCTAATTGTGAATACGTTGAATATTGAAATAAATGATTGTGCTTGTTTAAAGTGGCATGAGCTGCTAAATTGTTGATATTTTGACGTAAAAACAGAATGTTGAAATTATTGGCTATTTTTTTCATTACGTATAATTCAGAAGCTTTTTAGTGCTTCTAGTCGCGAAAATGTACGGCAAAGTGTTGTTTTGGACTAACTTAGGCTTAGAATGAATGAATGGTCGTCCCGGTTATTTAAATTTTGTTTACTTTTCGAACACTATTCCGCTTTGTATAGGCCAAATACTGTATGGATTTTCCTCATTCCAACGCCAATCATTAGTTTTTCGATGGCCGTCAAAGTCTTTTAATGTCGTGACGATCAGAAATTATAAAAAAAGTGTGAATTTTGGCAGCTCATGCCACTTTAACAAAATAAAAAGATGCTTGTAAGTATGAAACTTCAGAGTCCATCTGGCTTCACAGGGCGAACATATTGAAGTAAAAATGTCACTTTGAGTGTTACCCCTTCAACAGATCCGACGTCTCACTGGAGGGATGGCACGCAAGTTGGAAGCTAATGGAGGCTATACGCGCTATTGACCTTCTGCTCTAGGGATGTGTTCTACAAACTCAAAGTGACATGTTAACTTCAATATGTTCGCCCTGTGAAGCCAGATGGACTCTGAAGTTTCATACTTACAAGCATCTTTTTATTTTGTTCAAATACACTTTTGATTTGGTTAGCGATATCCTGAATAAATTGTATAGCTTATTGCCATTAATGCTGATTTCTTATCTCCAGAATGTTGCCCTTTATGATCACAATTGTTTCTGCAACATCAGTTTGCCAACAATCTTCCTACACCAATGATTTTATCGGTCGGTGCAGACTTTCCAGGGGGGTGCTTAACTTTTTTCTTTGTGTATAAGTTATCAACCTGCAGCTGTTATCGAGCCTGTTTTAAATATATAAAAAAAACATATATCTCTCTATCTATCTATAACGACGGGCGCAATATTGTAATAGTGTACTTTAACACCAGAAAAGTCTAGCAGTAGGAACAGGTGTTGGAGATGAGATAAATCATTGACGTTTGCTTATTGGAAAGAAAATATATTCGTGTCAGAAGTAAAGTGCACTTTGTCAGTAATTCAAATAGTTGAATCTACATATAATCAGATGTAATTATAATATGTAAAATCGCGATATCATTATTTGAGATGAAAATGAAAGTCTTTATCGTTAACTTGAACTTGCCGGAAGAACAGACATATGACATAAATGTTTTAATAGATTTGTGCAGTTGAATCAATTTAGATAGAAAATAACTGTTTCTCTCCTCGACGGTCTAACAGCTGCTGAATACAGCTGTTTAATGAATACGCCAGGGTTTCATCGACTGTTTGAATAGCAACAAGATAAAAGAGAAAGGTCATTCACCTGATTTAACCAGCCAGACAGAAATATGGCTTTTATCTCTTATTTATATTTCTACGCATTTTTGTGTCTATTTGTAGTGTATCGATTAACTGAACAGGTGATTGTATCTTTACACAAGATTGTTGTACCGATATATACATTAACGAGATATAAAAAGGTTGGCAGTAATTATAACTTGTTGTCTAATGAATCTGATTGGACAAAAACGTAAATTGAGCTTTGCTCTATAAATAAATACTTATTATAAGGTTTCATCAGAGACATTTAAAACCTACATATTGCTGTTATACCCCCTTTTTAACACAATTAGAAACTTGTCTCAATGGTTATTTTAGACAAGAAGATTTCCCCTGTGCCCGTGTGTTTTAGTGTTCATAAATATATTTTTTATGATCACTAAAACACACGGGCACAGGGCAAATCTTCTTGTATAAAATAACCACGGAGACAAGTTTCTAATTGTGTTAAAAAGAGGTGTTCATAAATATAGATATTGATGTTTCTTCTTGGGGACGACTACTTGTATCAGTCGTGGGTGAATATTGTCAGTTTCTTGCTACCAGTGAGCCCAGTATCCCACAGATCAATCAATAAATCAATCAATCAATCAATCAATCAATTCCAAACACGCCTTCATCGAACAAGAACTGTTCATTTTGAGTCGGTACTAATTTGTTTGAGTGGCATTTAGAAGATAAAGAATACAAAAAATCAATGGAAGCTATATGCAGACGAGGCAGTACGACAAATGAAACCCAATAAAACCAGCAGTTGTAATCCATCTAGCCTTCATGGTTTTATTGAGTCGGTTTACTATAAAATGAAGACAGATTAACATTTCCAGGATATGAAGATGTCCAATCCACAGATCAGAATTCCGCCACAATCATATTGGTTCAGGACTTTAGCAAACTGTGACATTTGTAATCGAGCGATCAGCACATTCCTAATTTAATCTATTTAAATTGCGTTTTCTTGGTGTTTTTTAATCTAACCGACAACATAAAACATAATCTAATCCCATCCATTCAATCCAAGTCAGCATACTTCATGAATTACATCTGAAAGCAGTATCGCTCTTGGAAAGCCACTAAGGGTTTTATTTCAATCAAAAATAGTACTTTCAAAAATTAGATGTTATTTGAAAGACTCCATTTATTGTGCAAGAAAACCCAAACCTATAGATCATCGTTAGTTTTGTTACAGAGATGGAGCCTGTTTCAATAAACGGTGTAGATGTGTTTTTTGCGTAACTTTCATACTAACGTATCTCTACAAAATGGGTTGCTATGGCAGTTACGTGAAAACTTACGCTACGCCGCTTTGTGAAATATGTTTTAGGTCTTTAAAAAATATATTCGACGCTTTTGATACATATGAGACAATTATCGTAAAATGGACTCGTCAGAGGAAGAGACGTACTGAAGGCAATGGAACTTCCTCCAATATGTAAAGAAGGAGACAATAAAGAGTCCGAATTAGAAGCCAGTTTTCCGGGCATTGTTTACAATTTCCTGTTAATCAAACTCACATCCATTCTATTTGCGCATTTAATAGGAAACCGTAAAAATAGTTGGGTAAATAACGCCAGAAAGAGAGAAATGGGATACAAGGATGTTTGGATAAACAAAGTCAGTTAAGTATTGATGCAGATCGCTAACAACTGGCAACAGCCAAGGAATTATCAGTTTATCAACTAAATCCAAATTGTATAAACTCAGAATCCACTCCCCTTTTAATATACCATTCGGAATGTCCCATTAAACCATGCAATCGATACACTGGAGCCTGTTTCCTTAAAGAACAGAATACACGGGTTTTTGCGTAATCGTCATAGCAACGTGTATTTGTACTTTGGTTGTGATGGTAATTACGTTAAAATTTACGTTACACCGCATTGTGAAACAGGCCTCATATGTCACGGGCAGTTTTAGCAAAATAACAAAACTGTGCGATTATAATTGGCAATCGACACTTCTTACTCGATTGTTCAACGCCGTTGTCACCATTTGAATCTTCGTTAACATTTAATATGGCCTATGCTATAACATACTGTCAAATGGTTCTAAGTGGAAACGTTGTCAGATACTCGCCGAAGTTCAGGAGTTTTCTCCCGGCAAAGAACCCGCCTCCCCCCCCCCCCCCCCCCCACCACCACCATCAAAAGACCTATCAACGCTACCATACAGCATTTCTGAGTGCGGCTTAAATCATCAATCAATAAATCAAATGGCTTTAACAGCGCGGATACTTAAGTGATACCCAACACTCATGAGAATTCAAATTAATAGATACACCTTCATAATGTAAGTGGTGGTAAAACATGCTGGTTTTATTTCTTATAAAGACCATCGAAACTTCATAAAATGGCTGATTTAATAAGTTTTATTGCTGTTGTAATAACTCGTTAGATTAGTTAGATTGTTTTCTACCACGTTATACGACCTTGTCAATGCCGCTCACTGGGCTACAACATCTATAGAAGATAACGACAGGGCAAGTATTCCAGTATATTTCAATATGCCTTTGTGATAAAAGCGTGAATTTTATTGAAAACATTCCCCGACCATCGAAGTGGAATACATTGGTATTATTACTTTATTTTCATATACGCGATAGTAGTAAGGTGTGAAAAATACATGTTAGCTCCTAGCTCAGCCATGTAGCGTTCCAATTCGGTGTGTGTGAGGCCGGAAGGTAGTCAGTCATTAAGAAACTTGGTTAATCCCTATCGAGTCCAGAAAAAATGGCTGCCATATTAGCGGGAAAATGTTCCGACCACCGCGAGATATTGATTTGATGCAATAAGTCTGGCCAAAAGGGGAATTGATAAATTGACAGAAAAGTTGGACATCCATTTTGTCACTTAAAGTCATTCATTTTATCAGTATTAAATGCAACTTTTGGGGGAGAAAAAGAGGGCGAGTTGGATCCGAATACCGGAAACAAGTAATTATTTGATCTGGGCTATTCTACAATAATCACTGCCAAGGCAGCTCGTGGATCATTCACCACAATTAACAGCCTTGCTATTTTCCGCTTTGTCCAAGAAAATTAATCAGAATTTCTGTAGCACTTCGTTTGCCACTTTGTCCTTGTATGTACTTCTGTATGAAGAGTAGAGTAAGATGGTATACATATTAACCAATCATACATCTCCTAATTCTTATTCTCTGATACTTTCCAAATTAAAATCATCTATCAGTATATCGGCTTTTAGAGCGTCTAGACAACCGTCGCTGTTAATATAGCCTTTAGTTCCATGAAGCACCACCGAAAGCCCGATAATTAAAACATCGAACTGCTGTCATCTAGAATTGATGGGGTTTCATCTCAGCTTCATTTTGAGACAGTTCATAAAACTGACCTAAGCTAGCATATATGTGAGACAAATCATAAAACTAACCTTAGCTGACATATATGTGAGACAGTTCATAAAACTGACCTTAGCTGACATATGTGTGAGACAGTTCTTAAAACTGACCTAAGCTGACATATATGTGAGACAATTCTTAAAACTGACCTAATTTGACATATATGTGAGGCAGTTCATAAAACTGACCTTAGCTGACATATATGTGAGACACTTAATAAAACTGACCTAAGCTGAGATATGTGTGAGACAGTTCTTAAAACTTATCTAAACTGACATATGTGTGAGTCAGTCCATAAAACTGACCTAATTTGACATTGGTGTGACACAATTCGTAAAACTGATCTAAGCTGACAACGGCCCAAATTTACTGTGCTATCTCATTATTTCAAATATTGTTGTCTCTGATTGCATCCTGTTCACAATTCCTAGAAATTGGTACAATATATTTTTACAAAAAAAGAAGAATTTACTGTATATCTTGTTTACTATTCTGTAGATGATTTGCTTTCCTCCTCAGTTTTATTACAACACTAATAATATTTTCATACCAGTTTATAGAGAACTAAGCAACATGTAATTCGGAAGGGTACAAAAAGCAATGTAAACTAGTGATTTTCCCTAAGCGCGATGCTCTTCCCATATTTCCATAATGAAATGAACTGCAGGCTATTTGTAATGACGTCTATCAAACCATACCCTTTAAATTCCTTGCATACGCGAGATGAAATTACGTCAGCTGGAAATTTAAGAGGAGCAAAGGCGATTTTACGAGTCTCTCGGCCATTTTCAATCTGTTACTTCAAGACAGAGACCATTTGAGTTCTTTCTCCTGAAATTCTTTAAAAAATAAAAACTTATGCCAACAACATATGGAAAGAACATCCACCGTTGAAAAGCTGTTTCTATCTTTTTAAAAAAAGGTTGATTTTGCTCTGTTAAAAACTGTTAATGCTTTTTAACTCTGTACCAAATTAAACCTTTAGAGATACTGGCTGCCCCGAGCTAGATATCCCTAGTGACATCGAGTCTATTATTCTAGTGTCACGGATCAAAGTCCCAGTTTCTAGGAAACGGATGAAATACAGTAACTCGTTGTGAGTAACAAGAAGAGCATACCGATATAGGGACTGTATCAACAGAAAGCATCGTGTTATTAAAATGGCACATTTATGAAATATTTCCCCTTCGTCGACACTTGACAGTGGGTCAGGTCACTGGTACAGATGTTCTTAGGTCTATAATACTATGATACATCACGTTACTGTATTATGGACAGGCCCACTTAGAACGTTATACATACGACACTTTATCGGGTATAAAGGTCTAAATGATATACCTATTTTTAACACAATTAGAAACTTGTCTCCATGGTTATTTTAGACAAGAAGATTTTCCCTGTGCCCGTGTGTTTTAGTGTTCATAAATATATAAACTGAACTATTATTTTATGTACATCAGATAACATTAGGTTAACCTTGTTTCCGGAGAAATATTGACCACGTTTCGCAAGTAACAACTCAAAAACACTCGAATTTCCAAATAAGCGAAAGCCAACATAATAATTTTCTCAGCATGACCTTTGTGAAACAATTTCCTGGGTAGCTTCCATCCAGAAAGCAAATCCAAAAAAAACAAAACAAACACAACAAATGAAGAAGACCAAAGGAGGAGACTAAAACTGTATAAAGATACTTGGAGTCATCATGTTACCGCATGGCCAATAACTCTCCTGTAATTATCTTACCATCACCGGTGTGAGAGATCACTAAGCCAAAAACCATTAACAATAAAATGTACTTGGATGTCCTATGCTATTCAAAAAGGGGGATCACAAACTTTTAATATAAAAAAACCCGGAGGCACATATATTCATTAGGATATATGCAAACGTCACTATTTAACACTACGTTAAAGTGGCATGAGCTGCCAAAATTCACACTTTTTTCATAATTTTTGATCGTCACGACAATAACAGGCTTTGAAGACCATAGAAAAACTAAATGAGTGGCGTTGGAATGAGGAAAATCCATACAGTATAGCCTATATACGAACCGAAATAGTGTTTGAGAAGTAAACAAAATTTAAATAACCGGGATGACCATTCATTCATTCTAAGATATAGTTAGTTCAAAACAATACGTTATCGTACATTCTCGAGACTAGAAGCACTAAAAAGCTTCTGAATTATACGTCTTGAGAAAAATAGAAAACAATTTAAACATTCTCTTTTAACGTCAAATTATCAACATTTTGGCAGCTCATGCCACTTTAACGTACATTATTGATCCTGGTGTAACTAAGATTTGCTTCTTTGGAAAATAGCTCATAACGTTCATTGCCACGAACTCCATACATGTAGACTATTAATATTATTTTTTTTGCAGAACAGGGCAACACTTTCGTTAATGCATAGAATTAATCATAATACCAAATTCAAATATCTTTCTCCTGATACTCGTCATTACCAGTATAATTATTGGGCAGCGACGACATTTAATTTTTACAACAAACTGACCGTCATAGGCCTCCCCGTAAGTCCAATAGCACACGATACACCGAGATGAAGGATATCCGACCAGCTGTGAGTATAGACCCTTATTCAAAGTCATTATCCTGGGATATAATTTTTGGTCCTCCAGGTGCGATATTCACGCTTCATGTAAAGTTAATTTCATAAGTGATAGCCTTTTCTATTAGAATGGACAGGCCTGATCCAGAACTTATCGAAGACCAGTATACAGATTTTATTCCAACCTGCTACCAGATTTCTCATCTTAATAGTCAAATTAATTCTCTAGTCCATTGAAAATGTGAGCGAAAACCATTATATTTGCGCTATAAACTATATGTAAGTCCACCTGTTTCTCATTATAGACCTATTTGTGCTTTAGCATCAAGAAAACGAGGAAGCCAGATTGAGTTGACTAAGGCCACAAAGTGACTTTTTAATAAATATTGTCAATTAAAAAGTGAAAGCGAAAGGTAACGTAAAGTGGAAAATAAAATACCCCAATTAAATAAATAATTTCCAATTAGACATTAAATAAAGGAATTTTCAAATAAATTTACTGGCTAGTGTAAATGAAGTGGGGCTGAACCGCCCCACAAAACAATTTCATTTATGACAATAAAATGACCAAGAAGAAGGCGGAGAAGGGGTTGGAGGAGGGCAAAAATAACGCTCGCGAATTGAAAAATGGCTACGAAGTTGACCGGACAAGGATGGAAGTGCAGACGACACCCACGTGAAAGAATCCAGTGAGATGATTGGATAAGAATACATTAAATGAAACAAAGCCCGCGAAGAGCAACACGTGATGAAAATTTCGCCTAGAGGGGGGTAAGAGCAATTGAAGCACACCACAAAATCAGTTGCATTCTGCGACTGTTCATTTGTGCTTTAGCATCAAGAAAACGAGGAAGCCAGATTGAGTTGACTAAGGCCACAAAGTGACTTTTTAATAAATATTGTCAATTAAAAAGTGAAAGCGAAAGGTAACGTAAAGTGGAAAATAAAATACCCCAATTAAATAAATAATTTCCAATTAGACATTAAATAAAGGAATTTTCAAATAAATTTACTGGCTAGTGTAAATGAAGTGGGGCTGAACCGCCACAACCACTGATGCCCAGTGGGATGGGCATAAGTGGCAGCCCCACCTGAATGGCCTTAGTCACACGATTTCGAAGACGGGGAAACGCGTAAAACCTCCTGTAACCGAACTCCGTGCTCCATACCGCCTACATGCATTAAAAAACCAGACCTCTGTTAGTAGGGGTTAAACTGGAAAAAGCGTTGTAGGCCGTATGGATTGAAAAAATAATTTTGAATTGGTGCCTGGTATTTAAACACATGGGTTTGATTGAGAAAATTAGCAACACTGGAACTGGAAACCTTTATACAAAAACTATGTGCACAATATACAGCTATGTGCAAAATATACAAATATGTACAAAATATACAACTCTCATTGCATAATGAGTGAAGGCAGCCCGCACTTCACTCTATTATTAAAAAATAGCACTACAAATCAAGCCATTGAAGGCAACCCGCACTTCAGTGACATAGCACAGTGTATTAAATTCTAACTATTATGGGTGATGGGTACAGTTTAAACTCAAGGCAGTGAAGGCAACCCGCACTTCACGTGATGGGTGGGGGGGGGGGGGGATGATTAATGTCCGAAGTCCTAAAGTTAATGTTCGAGGGGAACGGAACAAGTCCCAATGATATCTGAAAGTAGGAGGCACACAAATAATCCTGAAGATGAATGTCAAAGTTCATAAGACAGTCAGGCGACCCACGCAGCATCCGACGAAAGGAGGGAAGGAAAACAAAGGGAAGGCAGCCCGCACTTCACTGAAGATCACTAGGAGGTCAGAGTCCAAACGCCAAATAATCCAAACATCAAGGGGCAAGACAAGGGAAACCAGCAGAGTAGCAGCGTAGATAGTCCCAAGGAAAGAGAGGAGGCACAACAGAAACTGCCGACAGGAATTAAGCTGACAGGAATAGTAAGCAGGCCGATATCAGAATCTTCCGCAGGAAGCACAAACCCTGGTACTACACAATCTGCAAATATAACTCAAAGAAAACATATAAGTCAAGCGTCCAGTAAATAGACTAAATGCGTTAACACAGCAAAATTTGGCGTTAACACAGCAAAATTTGGTTAGGTACTGTCCTAAAAGGCTTTAATAGTACTCAAATAGTACTCAAAGGTGTTTGTATTCTAATATACCTGCGGAAACTGTCGGTTTTCCAACGACCCAAGTGTCTAATTTGAGCATCAGAAAAACCCTGAGCTGCTGCCTCTGTGGCAGCTCCAATTCTAAAACTATGACTTTTAAATTGTGCAACTGGGAGGCCTGCATAGATAAGGGCAGAGTTAAGCCCCGATGCAAAATCCGAACCTGACACAGGTAGGTTGGGTGGGTAGGCAAAAAGAGGTCCTGGGTGATTGCCCCTTAGCTTAAGATACTCACACATGGCTGTAACTGTACAGTAATTGTCAAATGACCTTGGTATCGATAGACTAAATGACCTACCAGCAGAATGCTTGTATTGTTTGAAAATAACAGTCATGGTTTGGTGGGGGGATGTGCCCAGAATGCTAACTTGGTTTAATTGGAGAAGATTATGAAGGCTTGGAGGCTTGGGTACCATTTCTCCTATCCTAAGGAAGGCCTTAAATGCTAAAAGGAACATAGCCTTCAGCATGTGTCTTCGGTATGGGAGATTTTCTGTAGCCTGAAGGGCATCCACCAACTTATGCAAAATTTCTTTCGTTATTGGTAAACGAGCATCATAAGAGGGTTGTTTGCTACGCTGACTACCGAGCATCTTGCGCACTATGAATGAAGAAGTGGGATCTGGTAGGGTCTTTAATTTATGAACATAGCTTAAGGCCGATAAAATGGAAGATGTAGTTGCTGGTGAATAACGTAGGCTAAGCTGTGAGACAAAGAGTGTTAAGGTAGATACTGCAATAGGCAAATTAGATGGCAAGGAGTATACTTTACAGAATTCATTAAACTGGCGCCATGCTCTTTGGTAGGCGGCACGTGTAGACGGAGCCAGAGAATCCCGAAGTAAATTGCCCACGTTCTCTACCAAGGCAGCTCTGGTAATGGTGGGATGGGGTCCGGGTCTGGCTGAGCCATTGGGGAAAGTCTGCGGAACTCTGCTACCTGTAAACGAGACAAACAATCAGCCAGAATATTTTCCTTACCAGGGATATGTGTTGCATAGAATTGAATATTACTGTTGAGGCAACACAGCACAAGTTTTCGTATTAAGAACATGACTTGTTTATCCTTGCTAGTTTGATTGTTAATTATAGCCACGAGAGCCATGTTGTCAGTATAAAACTCAATTCTATGATCTTTCAAAAGATAACCCCAAATTTCAATTGCTACGACAATAGGATAAAGTTCAAGAATTGTTATGTTGAGGTAACGCCATTGGGTATTCCACTCACCATAAAACCAACGCTTACCTAGCACAGCCCCAACCCCAAGTGATCCGGAGGCATCAGTGTATAATGACATTGAATTTGATGTAGTCCAGTCCTTCTGCAAAAAATGAGACTTACCATTGAAACTGGAAAGAAAACTTAACCAAAGCCGAAGGTCCTCTTTTGCGGCTGTAGTGACGCGTATGTAATGGTAAGGACGAGAGACGCCTATCGTCAAATCGTGTAGTCGACGGAGGAAAGCCCGCCCTGGAACTATCACACTACAGGCAAAATTAAGGGTACCTAGCACTTGTTGTAGGAAGTGAAGGGTAATTTTTTCCTTCTGCAGGCAAGCCTCAATGAGAAAAGTGCAACGTTGGATTTTATCAAGTGGTAACCTAGCCTCCATGGCCACAGTATCCAGATCGATGCCAAGAAATGTTATGACCTGACTAGGCCCTTGTGTTTTCTCAGGTGCCAGAGGTACTCCTATATCACTACACATGGCAGAGAAAGATTCAAGTAAAGAAGAACATGCTTTGGCCTCAGGATGAACTATGAGAAAGTCATCAAGCACATGAACCATATTCAGAATACCTAGCTTGTTATGGCTTATCCACTGTAAAGCCGTGCTAAATGCTTCAAAGATCTGACATGAAGATGAACAACCCATCGGTAAGCAGCGATCAAAATAAAATTCATCTCTCCACATGAAACCAAGTAACCAATATTGGCTGGGAGAAATTGGAATAAGACGAAAAGCTGATTCTATATCAGACTTGGCTAGGAAGCAACCCCTACCTGACAAAAGAATAAGATCAACTGCATCATCAACCGTGGCATAGCGGACAGTCGACACAGCTGCAGGGATGCTGTCGTTCACTGATGACCCATGAGGAAAAGACAGATGGTGTATTAACCGGTACTTACCAGGTTGTTTCTTAGGGACCACACCTAAAGGAGAGCAATGTAATTTATCTGGAAGAGAGGAATAGGGGCCTGCCACACGCCCTAGCTTTATCTCCTTTGCTAGCTTATCGTCCACCACCTTCGGAAATTCAGTGGCAGATAACAAAGTGCCGAAAGTTGAAATTAAATTACCCTTGGTGTAACCAATGCTAAAACCGGAAGAAAACCCCTCTAACAAGAAACGTAACTGGTGTGGGGTATACCCTTGTAGCCAACTTTTAAGGCGATTGGGCTTAATTGGTGTGGGAAGCTGTGCCCAACTGTTGGCCGGAAACTGGCCTGGATGCCATGGACTCTCTATTGGGAGTGTTGTTCCGAAAGGGCTGGGGGGGGGGGGGGGGCGGGGGGACACGAAAGGATTGGGTGTTTTGCTGGTGACGAAAGCCAAGAGTATTAGACTTAGGGTGGGGGGACTGGTTTTTATGAGTGCCCCTGGACCCTGGTGGGTTGCCCCGAAACGACTGTCTACAATTGTTGGATGAGTGTGATCCATTACATTTAAAACACAAATGTGACCACCTACACCCCCCGCAAAAACTACCCTTGTGAAAACGAAAACAGAAACCTTTTGGTACCGATAAAGTAGAGGGGCGGTATCGCCTGGAATTAACTGGAACATCTACTGTTACATCTAAGCGACTATCAAGGTAGAATTCACCCTGAAGTGTGTCCCAGTTATGGCCCTCTCTGGACTTCAACTCGCGGAACTTACGGTCATAACCTAACCAATCGCCCTTCGTGTGCCAAATATGACGGATGGTCTCGCTATATTTAAAAAGCAGTGGGGCTTGCTCCGGCTGACGTTCTGTAATAACCGCACAAAAAATTGCAAAAAGATGAGACCATTGGTCAAAAGATAATTTCCTACCTTTTGAATCGGAGACTAGAGCCAAGGAGGGTGTATCCGCAGACTGATCAAGACTCAGAGTGAGTTTCTCTGGGGCCCTAAAATTATGATTCAACGTGGTTAGATCGACAAACTCACCGGCCCATATTTTGCTCTTAAGCTTATCACTTACCTGAGAAGATAAAGGGGCCTGATTAAAAACTGAAGAAATTTGGGGGGGGGGGTGGGTAAGAAGATATATCCTTACCTCTTGCCTGAATTTCCTCTACCACATCCCCAACTGCGAACGTCAAATCTGCAGTGGGGTTTGGAATTGTGGATACAGATGGGACCGGTACCTCGTTCAATTGACCCGGCCCATTAAAAGCCAACAGGGCTTCCTGAACTGCCTCGCGAGCTGCATGCGAGGCAGCTTCTGCTGCCAACCTACAAACCTCCTCCTTGAGCCCTGGAGAAAGGCCCTCCGGAGAGGCCGGAGAAGCCTTTCCTTTAACGCGATCTACGGCAGCTCGGACCCCACTGGACGCCTTACGGCGTGGCTGTTTCGGCATACCTGAAAAAGACTGAGGATAAGGCTGTCAATAAAAATTATCAATTTAATGGCTAAATAAATAACCGGCACAGGCGCTAAAAGTCAATTCGCACATGCTACAACATAAAGTCTGCCATTTTAATGGCTAAGTAACTTCGCACAGGCTACAAAAAAAAAAAAAAAAAAAAAAAATAAAGGCACTGGCGGCAAATAACACATCGCACAGGCTAAATAAATAAAGTCTGCCATTTTAATGGCTAAATAAATAAAGGCACTGGCGGCAAATATCACATCGCACAGGCTAAATAAATAAAGTCTGCCATTTTAATGGCTAAATAAATAAAGGCACTGGCGGCAAATATCACATCGCACAGGCTAAATAAATAAAGTCTGCCATGTTAATGGCTAAATAAATAAAGGCACAGGCGGTAAAAGTCACTTCGCACTGGCTACAAAATAAAGTCGGCCAATTTAATGGCTAAATAAGTAAAGGCACAGGCGGTAAAAGTCACTTCGCACAGGCTAAAAAATAAAGTCGGCCATTTTAATGGCTAAATAAATAAAAGCACAGGCGGTAAAAGTCACTTCGCACAGGCTAAAAAATAAAGTCGGCCATTTTAATGGCTAAATAAATAAAGGCACTGGCGGCAAATAACACATCGCACAGGCTAAATAAATAAAGTCTGCCATTTTAATGGCTAAATAAATAAAGGCACTGGCGGCAAATATCACATCGCACAGGCTAAATAAATAAAGTCTGCCATTTTAATGGCTAAATAAATAAAGGCACAGGCGGTAAAAGTCACTTCGCACTGGCTACAAAATAAAGTCGGCCAATTTAATGACTAAATAAATAAAGGCACAGGCGGTAAAAGTCACTTCGCACAGGCTACAAAATAAAGTCTGCCATGTTAATGGCTAAATAAATAAAGGCACAGGCGGTAAAAGTCACTTCGCACTGGCTACAAAATAAAGTCGGCCAATTTAATGGCTAAATAAGTAAAGGCACAGGCGGTAAAAGTCACTTCGCACAGGCTAAAAAATAAAGTCGGCCATTTTAATGGCTAAATAAATAAAGGCACAGGCGGTAAAAGTCACTTCGCACAGGCTAAAAAATAAAGTCGGCCATTTTAATGGCTAAATAAATAAAGGCACTGGCGGCAAATAACACATCGCACAGGCTAAATAAATAAAGTCTGCCATTTTAATGGCTAAATAAATAAAGGCACTGGCGGCAAATATCACATCGCACAGGCTAAATAAATAAAGTCTGCCATTTTAATGGCTAAATAAATAAAGGCACTGGCGGCAAATATCACATCGCACAGGCTAAATAAATAAAGTCTGCCATTTTAATGGCTAAATAAATGAAGGCACTGGCGGCAAATATCACATCGCACAGGCTAAATAAATAAAGTCTGCCATTTTAATGGCTAAATAAATAAAGGCACAGGCGGTAAAAGTCACTTCGCACTGGCTACAAAATAAAGTCGGCCAATTTAATGACAAAATAAATAAAGGCACAGGCGGTAAAAGTCACTTCGCACAGGCTACAAAATAAAGTCTGCCATGTTAATGGCTAAATAAATAAAGGCACAGGCGGTAAAAGTCACTTCGCACAGGCTACAAAATAAAGTCTGCCATGTTAATGGCTAAATAAATAAAGGCACAGGCGGTAAAAGTTACTTCGCACAGGCAACAAAAATAAAGCCAGCCACTTTAATGGCTAGATAAATAAAGGCACATAAATAAATAACAAGGTAATTGAGTCACATATGCTACATCACTTTCCACCCAACATTGGTCAAATGAATTTATCGCAGTTTGGCCATGGCTGCGAGAACTGCCCCCCTTAACGACTTGTAAAGATGGTAATTACCCTTGTCAGATAAATGAATCCCATCCCTTCTAAATGCGTCCCCTATATTTTCTATGGGGCGAGAGAAAAAGGGGCACTTCCAAGTAAAAGCATATTGGTGAGAGTATAGCCGGTCGCAAAGCATCCTGTTTACAGTCGATGCCCGTTCATTAAAATCAGACGTGCGAGGACGTATGCGAGGTAAAATCAAACATACCCCTATCATCTTAACCTTAAAATCATTGTGTAAGCGATCAATTAGGTAAACAAATTTTCCCAACAAGTAGTCTAAAGAAACACCTTCGTTCTGATCAAGGTCGTTAGAACCGACCTGTAAAATAACGATGTCCGGTTGGTAGGCTGAAACTACATTCAAATCGAAGGCAACTATCTTGTCTAATGTCCTACCACCAACGCCAAATACTTTTACCTGTGTAGATTCGGACAATCGAAAATCAGGCCGAATGCGGCTATCCGAAGAGCTTAAATAATCCCGTAAATTTCTTACAACAGAATGGCCCAGAATTAAAGTCTTCATGACAACACTTACCTTAAATACTCCCGGCGAAGGTTACTTCGGCTGGTGCACCAAACAAAGTTGAATAGCGGATAGAAAGGAAACAGGCCACCGTAACTAGGACGACGTATACAAAAACTAATTCGCGAACCGATTATGACAAATGAATGAAATAACTGGAAAATGAAAGTTTGACTGAACTTTAAACAAAACTAAAGACAAAAATAACGCTCGCGAATTGAAAAATGGCTACGAAGTTGACCGGACAAGGATGGAAGTGCAGACGACACCCACGTGAAAGAATCCAGTGAGATGATTGGATAAGAATACATTAAATGAAACAAAGCCCGCGAAGAGCAACACGTGATGAAAATTTCGCCTAGAGGGGGGTAAGAGCAATTGAAGCACACCACAAAATCAGTTGCATTCTGCGACTGTTCATTTACAGACTCTCAAGAGCGAAGGTAATTAAACTCTCTTCTGTGTAGTAACTGGCAGTAAAAAAATTGACTTTGTCTCTCAAGACAAAATCAGAGTCATCATACAGAAAACCCTCCATCCGAATGGTATTTAACAATATCTTTTTGATTGTCACAGACAGCAGAATCTATGCAGCATTTATCACCTTTATCTGTTTAGCATGACTGTTTTATTGAGAGTCCCAAATCTATAGCACCATGTCCACCTTGACACATAAAACGATTTGCTGATGAAGGATTGATTGATTGATCGATTTACCTTTGTTGGTTATGTCTGAATAATCATTGTTTAAACAGAATTTCTCGCCTGATGTGTATCCGCTGTATAAACCATACATAAGCCACCTGTTTCCGGACACTTTGTGAAATCCTATCATAATCTGATTAACAATATCTCAACAGAGATGGTATTAATTTTCATATACATGGAAATATATGCGTAACCAACGATGATGATACGATATAAAACTAGAGGATATTTTTAATTTCGTTTGTCAACTGTAAGCACGTAGGCACATTCTGTTAATGAGGTTGATATATCAGTCCAACGTTCACATGTAGAATGGACCCATGTTAACTATTTATACAGACCTTTAATATTTGAATCCATAGCTTGACTGCGCACTTGTTATTAACGCTCAAAACTGGAAACCAGAAAACAAAATACCCATCTATGAAATCCTGTAGGAGGGACATTCCTGCCTCTCTTCAACCTAATGAAATATCATGGATTTTGGTTTGTTACAACAACTTATAATTGGGTATAAATGTCTAAATTTTACACAATTAAAAAATCCATGTTTGTTTTAGTAATGGCGTCTTTCACTGTGTAGCTGTGTTTGATGTTAATATATATCTATATTTGTTTTACATTTAACTTTACCTTTCGCTTTCATTTTTAACTTGACAATATTTAATTAAAAAGTCACTTTGTGGCCTTAGTCAACTCAATCTGTCTTTACTGCTTTATTGATGCTATAGCACAAAATATATAATGCATAGGCTATCTCGGAGTTACGGGTCAATATTTTAAGTTGTCAAGATGTCTTCCATGTGACATATGACAAAGTTATGCGAGTCTCTTGAGATGAAGCGATGCCCCTCATACAGAAACACTCGAGACAACCGAGATCATGTCCTTCAAGAAAACCAGCTCATAGCTTTCAAGGTAGATCTATGTTCTGTTATACCACCATTCCATTTAACCTACGCTCGAAAATGCGAAATTCTATATCAGCGGTTTGTGGTTTTGATTTTCATCAGATAGCTATCTTAAAGTGGCATGAGCTGCCAAAATTCACACTTGTTTCATAATTTCTGATCGTCACGACAGTAAGAGGCTTTGAAGGCCATCGAAAAACTAACTGATTGGCGTTGGGATGAGGAAAAGCGTGTTCGAAAAGTAAACCAAATTTAAATAACCGGGACGCCCATTTATTCACTCTAAGCCAAAGTTAGTTCAAAACAATACTTTATCGTACATTTTCGAGACTAGAAGCACTAAAAAGCTTCTGAATTATACGTCTTGAGAAAAATAGTCAATAATTTCAACATTCCGTTTTCACGTCAAAATATCAACATTTTGACAGCTCGTGCCACTTTAACCATTTCTCATTAACAATGAAAATGCCAATAAAAACTCATTATTATAGAATCTACAATTCATTCCATTTAAACATATATATATTACTAAGAAGGATAATAATTATGTTCTTCTTTTAATAAAGTAATTAACAAAGCTGCAATTGAAAAGCGTCTTTTCACAGTTGGTTCTCCTCAGCAACACACATATATTACATCTCTACCACAAAGGAAAAATCTTCTGCCTGTTAAAAGTAAGATGCTAAATACTTGAACTCGATCCTCATATTTCCTAAAATAGCGCTTGTTTAAAAGAGAATTTAATCAATAGTGGTTATTTCTGTCGATATATATCGTCGCATTGATGGTTTGTTCACTGTCCATCGACACTTATTTTAAACTCATGTATATTTCTATTTTATTTTCAGCACTATTTGAAAAGGTTAAATTTATATTTACGGCTTGGGACGTTTTATAAACACTCTATATAAAGACATCAACATCCGCTCGACAGAACAATTCTTAAAATAACTCATGAGTTAAGGAGTTGATACATTTCTTTGGCTTCTTAACGATTACTTACGAAGCCATTCATGTTAATCAATAGCTTGACAGATGCCTTGGCAACACAGAACACTTAGCGTATCTTCCGAACAACATCGCGTATAGTTTTTGTAGAACTAATTGAGTAAGAGACCATTAGAAATGTTAACAACCCTAGAAAAAAGAGTTGGTGAAATATTCCCGTGATCGTATCCTCATGTTGAACCGGATATCGTCATCATAATCTGTTATAGGAGCTGGACTATCCGGGCCTGAATTGGGAGGAGGGGGGGGGGGGGGGGTAAGATGATTCCACGAGGGTACTGTAGAAAATATCGCCATTTTTAGTCCGATATCTTAAGCCATTTTTCAATTCCAAAAGCAGCCTTTGAGAATCCTTAAAACATGTACTTTGAAAATGATATAAATGAAAAAAGATAATTAAAAGCATTATAATAGCGAAAAATATAACCACTTTAGATCTTGAAAACGAAAGTTTTAAGTTTCACCTCTAAGTATCTGAGTTGGTTGTCTCTGAGAGTTGTTTGTCTCCGGGAGTTGTTTGTCTCTGAGAGTTGGTTGTACATATACTCGTTGTCTCAAAGAGTTGGTTGTTTCCGAGAGTTGGTTGTATCCGGGAGTTGGTTGTCTCCAAGAGTTGGTTGTCTCCGAGATTTGGCTGTCTTCGGTAGTTGATTGTCTCCGAGAGTTGGTTGTCGCCGAGAGTTGGTTATCTCCAAGAGTTGGTTGTCTCCGAGAGTTGGTTGTCTCCGAGATTTGGTTGTCCTCGGGAGTTGGTTGTCTCCGAGAGTTGGTTGTCTCCGAGAGTTGGTTGTCTCCGGAAGTTGGTTGTCTCCGAGAGTGGTTGTGTCTGAGAGTTGGTTGTCTCCGAGAGTTGGTTGTCTCCAAGAGTTGGTTGTCTCCAAGAGTTGGTTGTCTCCAAGAGTTGGTTATCTCCGTGGCTTATAACAGTTGGCGTATCTTAACTTACAATACTCTCTGAGCTGCCAAAATTCACACTTTTTTCAAAATTTCTGATCGTCACGACAGTAAGAGGCTTTGAAGGCCATCGAAAAACTAAATGATTAGCGTTTGAATGATGAAAATCCGTACAGTATGTGGCCTATACGAACCGGAATAGTGTTCGAAAAGTAAACAAAATTTAGATAACCGGGACGACCATTAATTCATTCTCAGCCAAAGTTAGTTCAAAACAATACTTTATCGTACATTTTCGAGACTAGAAGCACTGACAATTTTCTTCAGAAAAATAGCCAATAATTTAAACATTCTGTTTTAACGACATTTTGGCAGCTCATGCCACTTTAAAACAAATGTCCGAATATTATGTGTTAATCTAATGATGACGTCATTGGTTAGATGACAATCGGGCACTTTAATTGGTAATCAGAAGGTAAGATTTAAGTTAAATCCAGCTTGTTATAACTTGGTCTTGTGGTTGTTAAACCAGGGTTTCTGCCAAATACCCTAAGAGTGTCGTAACACACTTATCGACCCACTACGGGGTGCATTGCAGCACCAACAGAGAATAGAAGGCTCTCAATCGGTTACAAGGAAGAGGTAAAAAACGTAAATCGCTTTAGTATTAACGTTTTTGATACCCAATCATGCTAGGGAAAACCAGAACCTAATCTAAAATACGCCCCACACACTGCAGTCTACACATTATTAAAGCATCCATTGACCTTATAGTATAACAAATGACTTGCCCACGGATATAAGGATCGGTATTCTATTAGACGATACATACTTTTAATAATCCGTTCGATTTGACAGGCTCATAAAGAGAACTGTCACTGGATAACGAAAGAGATGACTATAGCGGTATAACGATAAGAGCTGTTGATATTAGTCCACGTGAACTTGAAGTCATCTTAACTTCACCATCGAACCATCTTCTAGACATAGATAGCTTGAACGTTTCTGCCGTAATCTTAAAGGGGCATGCCCAGAAAGACTGAACAGAAGATCGTTAAATTTGATCTTTTCTACAGCTGTTTATATAAAGATGAAGATTTCAGATCGACCGCAGGATAACGAGTTTTATTTAAGAATTTCTTTGTTTGGATTATGATAATGGAGCTGGTGTAGCTGCGCACACCTACCACCTTTTAGTCGAGCGTGTGGTGCATTCTTGGTTGTCTGCTTGCTAGCTGTCGAACAGAACATATGATCATATCAACAGGGATTTTTACTAAATAACTCTTTTAATGTACTTGTTTGGCGGAGAAGTGACTTGCGGTCCTTCATGCAAGATTGGTTATTTCTTATGTTCTATTTGAGGGTGTATCAAAATCTAAAAGTGGTGTCCATGGTGTTTGGAGAGTTCAACGCCCACCCTTATACAGTTGTTTGAAGTTTAATCTCTATATATATTTAAGAGCACTAAAACACACGGGCGCAGGTAAAATCTTCTTGTCTAAAATAACCATGGAGACAAGTTTCTACATGTGTTAAAAAGAGGTATATCATTTAGACCTTTATACCCCATCATAAAGTGCTGTAATAAACTAAACCTATGATATTTAATTAGGTTGACGACTGACAGAAGTTTGACCCCAGCTAGCAGAATTGTCTGGAACACATTGTAATACTAGTACATTGACAATGTATTCGCATCTTAAGCCACGGCAAGAACATCGACAGACTGAGCCCCATAGGATCATGGGAAAAGACAGTAAAAATTTTGCCCACCCCCCCTTCCCCCCGGAAAAACCTAGGTAGAAGACAGACAAGGGTACATCATAATTAAGTCTAATACTAGATAAATGGTTGGCTGCTCTTTGTCGTAGAGAATTCTGAGTTTCTCCGGGGTATTGTTTGTGGCATTTTCTGCACGTGATAAAATACACGATATTAGAGGAGTCGCAATTAAGATCCTCTGTCATTTGATATTCGTCGCGAGATTGTTCTCCAAAAAAGGTTCCGCGATCTGACACGTATACATCGAGGTTGCATCGCATTTCATTGATGTATCTGAGAAAAATATTGGGCGGGAATGGTTCACTCGTGAAGGAGAAGCGATCGTGTCGGAGGCTGAAGGGGGAGAAGTGATTTGTCTTAATGTGTAAGATTTGATCATTCGGAGTAACCTAATAGAATACCACCTAGAGAGAATAGTTTTAAAAAGAACAGAACAAGCCTGTTTAAAGAAATCTAAAGAACTACAGTTTCTATAGAATCTAAAAATCTGAGATTTAATGACTCCCTTGAAAGTGTGAGGAGGATGGTATGACCCAGCATGTAGCAGCTGATGCGTGTCAGAAGGTTTGAATAATACTTTGTAATCTAGATACCCAGTAGTATGATATGCATGACCCTTGTAAATAGTAATCCAAAATATCCACAGAAGTGTGATCAATAGTAATGCTGGGGTCGTGAGAATTAAGAGTATCAATGAAAATATGAAGGTCGTCCAACGCATGCTGCCAAATGCTAAAATTGTCATCCAGACACCAAAGGTAAATGAAAAGTTGCTTGTGACATTTGTGAAAAATATCACGCTCCCACTCAGCCATAAAAATAGAGACAAGTTTAGGACTAAAACGTTTAATCTCCATATACATGTAGTTCAGTATCGTCGCAATGCCCTTGCTATTTTTAGGAATATGTTTAAATTTACACATTGCATTGTAGAAGATGTAAATGGGCTCAATATTTATCTAACCAAGTCTTCACTATAGCGGGAAGCATTTACATGCACATGCATAGAAAGAAATAACAAAGTAACCGAAAACTACGCTGAACAACTGTTGAGGCGAATAGTGATATCGTGTTTAAAATTCAAAGTGAACGGTTGGTCATTTAGCAAAAATAAAAATTGTAGGGAAGAAAGGCATCTGAGGTTTTGTTTGTTTTAATCCGGTAATTTAACTTTTTGTTTACTTTTGGTATGTATGCTCGATCAATATACAGTATAAGTATGGACAGGTTGAACAGATATTGTTTTTATTACATCGTCAATCATATAGTTTATCAATCTAAACTACATAATTAGAATCTTGTCTCCATGGTTGTTTGAATCAAGATGATGTCCTTGTATCTTTGTGTTTTAGTGTTCATGAATATATTTATATATATTCTTAGTCCAGGAATTAAAAAATCTCATTTGGACTTCTGTAGGAAATATACCAAGCCCCCTTTAAAATCGGTCAGAAAGGGAAAATAACTCGGGGCCGGTTGCACAAAGCTGTATTAAGCTTAAGTCAGGCTTAAAAATGTCGCCTCACAAAGAAGTACGTTACCTAGATAAGTCATACTTAAGTTTATTACACCTTTGTGCAACCGGCCCCAGCTTTTGACAGTTTTTACACTTTATTATGAAAATCAGTTTTACATAATATAACTCAACACAGAAATACAATATAATTGAAATGTGTTTTTTTGAAAATAATATCTGAAGAGTAGAAGCTATTTTAGGTTCATAACGCCTACCGGCCACAAATTGACGTCTTTGGAATAAGTGTGGCGTCCGGTAAACAAACAGCACGTTTCAAGTAATATGTCAGCTGGCTGTCTATGCGGGTCCTTGTTGACTTCCAATTTAGGCAAGCGCATTGGAAATTACATTATATTCCTCCAGGTCATCACAATGGATGAACACTTCATGTAACCACAGAAACTTCTGAGACATCTGCTTTAATGGATGGTTTAGTTCTCTGCCGTCTCAATCAGTAGTTTAAAATACACAGAGTATCATCGAATATATCAGTCTGATAACTTCGGGGATTTAGGTGTGTGAAATACCCTCTGATAGACTGCAGGTCATTTTGAATGTGGCGACCAAAAAGGTAGCCGTGTAACGTACAATTTCCATTTCCTCTTGAGGGCCCATCGAAAGTGTCCTTGTGATAATGTAAAGGAGCGAAATACTTCGTAAACTTTCAGACTCGATCAGTTAGATACTAGCAGAAGTCTATGAATGTGGAAGTGTGAAGCGTCCCATTACATAGTATTCAGGGCATTGGCGCCTTTTGACCCAGAGGTCACCATTTCCGAAGAACTTCATAAAGTTGAAAATGAGACAAGAAGACTTGTTTGGAACGATTTGAGTCGAAATGGAGATATCAGAGTCTCATGTTCGGTAAAGCTTTTATAAAAACCAATGCATTCTCCGAACTGCGGTTACTGGAATTGCCGATAGATGCAGAAGTGGAGAATTAATTTATTTTCTGATTTGAAATTGCGCAACCGTTGACAATTTCAAAATCTACCGCGCATAAACGTCACATAGTGTAGTATAAGCAGGCTGAAAGCGCCAGTGCCCTGAATATGGGGTAATGCGACATTTCACACTTCCCTGTTCATAGACTTCTGATACTAGTAACTGAAGCATTGGAGGATTCCTGAAATGTACCGAAACTGCGTCTCTTCTTTGCGTTACGCAACATATGCTTTACCGGGCTAAATAACATACATCAAAAAATTATCTTGCTAGATGATTTCAGCGTTTGATCAATTTACTACAATTTTTATTTTATTTTTCCGTCTGTAGTAAAGTATTTTGATATACTAGTATACTTTTGACTCCATTTGTATTCAGCCCAAAAATACGAACGAAGATGGCCGAAGTGTGTTCCGTCTGCGAATATATATATCATTTTCTTCGTTTTTTATGTGTATTTTGTCTCTCTACACCAAAGTTTAAAGATTGTGGCAGTTAGGAACATCTTTCTTCAGACGAAACAATCCATGGCAACGGGCAAACCAGTGAAAGTTATCTCCCCTGTGGCGTGAAAAACACGATTTTTTATAACTGAAAATTTATACGTTTATTAAAATTACAAAGAGTGTTTGGGACACTCCCCCCCCCCCCCCCATCCCCAAAACAGCCTGGTTCCTATAAGTCCCGGACACCACCCCTTAACATTGATAGACGCTGGACGTTCTGTTTTAGCTCGTATAGAAAGGCATTTAATAAACATTTGATTTCCTTTACACACATATGCAAGAAATAAGAACAATTACATTTATTGAATTTGACAAAAATATGCAAGGTGTAAACCAAGTAGCCCGGATTATCGGTCTTACGGCGACTGGTATTATATGGCTGCTAATGTGTCTGGTCGCCTTATGACGAACACGGAGAGAGAAAAAAATCGGCAGAGCCCAGCTTTCTCGGCTATAAACCAAATTATTTCCAGTTGATATTAAATACAAAATCCCAGTGGAAAAAGAAAACGAGGAAAAATAATGAAGTAATCAAAATGAAAAAAATAATGTATAGGCAACATGTCTTTGAAAATATTTATGTTTAATAAAGTCAGCAATACATATTATTTAAAAAATTATAATATTATTTCCTTAGATGAAATGTATAAAACAGAAAATCGATATACACTCTAAAAACTTTTTTTTTATCCCCAACGAAAATATCAAATCTTTAGCGCAATTCTTATTCTGTCAGGTGTATTTTTTTAAAATAGCATAGACAGCTTTTATAGCGCAAAAAAAACTTAAAGTGGCATGAGCTGCCAAATTTCACACTTTTTTCATAATTTATGATCGTCACGACAGTAAGAGGCTTTGAAGACCATCGAAAAAGTAAATGATTGGCGCTGGAATGAGGAAAATCCATACAGTATGTATCCTGTACGCATCGAAAACGTGTCCGAAAAGTAAACAAAATTTAAATAACGGGGACGACCATTCATTCATTCTAAGCAAAAGTTAGTCCAAAACAATACTTTATCGTACATTTTCAAAACTGGAAGCACTACAACGCTTCTGAATTATACGTCTTGAGAAAAATAGCCAATAATTTTAATATTCTGTTTTCACGTCAGAATATGAACATTTTGGCAGCTCATGCCACTTTAACCAATGTTTTTAATTTAAAACAGTCACTCTGACAAGGCTTCAAAGTACAACGGCGCCAGTTAGCAACGAAAGCAGCTGGTTCCCCATATTTGATAGAATACCAATAATCCACTGGGTGTCCATTGGTGGTAAATGTCTAAAGATTGGCAAAGGTCAACGATCATTTCACGAGGCTAGTCACACCAGATGCGACACACAACAGGGATGCACTCGTTTGATAAAGACGCTTTCCCGACATCTTCACACTACAAATTTGTGTACACTTTTGTTACGGACATGATTGTTTAACTCTGTTTAGCTAGAAATTGCACCAGCACAAGTATAGTGAGTGCATAAAGTGTATTCAAAGAATTATGATAACAACATTTCGCTTACAAAAGATTTGTGCATACACCGTAGAAAATCGACCAGGTGTAATATTTTTCTTTTTAATTTCAATTTAATTGTAAAATAGAATCGATATTTTTGTAAAAGGGATCTTAAGTTTTTGTAGGCAATTTGTAAGATCTGCTATAAGAGAAACATGATGTAAAATGTTTCTCTAATGAATTCGAATATTTCATTTCATTTTATTCACAAGAAAGACAGCAGTACAACGTCAATGAAGAAAATAAAGAAAATTGAGAGTAGCCTACAGGTTGGTTATTTACAATCTGGCGGGAGTAAAACCCCATCGGACCTGCTCTAGCCATGGTGAATAATAAAAAAACTTAACAGCAAATTTAAATGTTAAGGTCCAATTGAGTTGTATATAATAATGGTGCAATCGAAAAAAAAATATATTGAAAAACACTGTGGAAATGAAAAGGACCATTCCTGATGGGCTCATAGGTTAACTGTAAATATATATATTTTAAAAGATACACTTGCCCGTTTATGTCAGATATGTTTAAATGTTGACATCGATGCCCGCTACAAATCGATAAAAAGCACAAACTTATCTTCTGAATGAGGACAATTGACAGCATGATATAATCTTCATCATATGTTCCCACTGGTAAAATCATATGGTCTAAAGTTTTACCAATCGTCAGTGGATAGAGATTGACATTTAGCAGTCTTATTTTTGTCATTTAGGATTTATCTTAAAGGCTTAGTGTGGCTTTGAACTGACACGTGTTCGACCTATAAGATATCCCTAAAACCGCTACAGGGAGAGGGTGTTATCTGTTTGCATTCTGAGCATCGGTAACAACTCTTCGTTTCCTGGAGTTGGGAGGCTGTCACAAGACCTGAGCCAAGTAGCGGTACGTCACTAGAAATGTTATGAAAACCTGTCTACATAGCACCCTCGAAGATTTTTTATATTTAAGTGGAACGGTTTGTGTGGATCAACTTCTGAAACCAATTCACGAGTTTCGGATTTGAAACCTAAACTAATCTTGGAATTCAAAGCATCATATGTACATTCAATAATAGCTTTTAATGGCAAGGTGATCGTCGAAACCATTGTCACATTATAAACTTGTTCTTGTTGATTGGGTTGTCGCTCTAAAGGTACACTCGTGTTTAGGGTTGGTAGTTACCTGTAATTTTACCAGAAAGAAGTTAGGAACTCTCTATTTTTACCAAAAAAATGGAAAGTTTGGGCATCATTTAGTATATTTATATTTAAATTTAAAATTAGATTTATCGAGTACCAGCAATGTAACCAAACTCTGAACCTGAACATGCGCAAAAAAACCATAATATTTTCAACCGTGTGAGCGATCTGACGGTACAATATAATTATTATAATTAGTTCATGTAAGCTCGTGTAAATTGGCTTTAATAAACAATGTCAGAAAGGCTACTTAGGCGAGTGGGACTTAAATAAAGGGGCATGAGCTGCCGAAATTCACACATTTTTCATAATTTCTGATCGTCACGACAGTAAGAGGCTTTGAAGGCCATCGAAAAACTAAATGATTGGCGTTGGAATGAGGAAAATCCATACAGTATGTGCCCTGTACGAATCGAAAACGTGTTCGAAAAGTAGCAAAATTTAAATAACCGGGACGACCATTCATTCATTCTAAGCCAAAGTTAGTTCAAAACAATACTTTATCGTACATTTCCGAGACTAGAAGCACTAAAAAGCTTCTGAATTATACGTCTTGAGAAAAATAGCCAATAATTTCAACATTCTGTGTTTACGTCAAAATATCAACATTTTGGGAGCTCATGCCCCTTTAAATAAGCTAAAGATTTTTTCCTCTAATTCTTATTATTCATACTGTAGTATCAGTGACAGTCAACCCGAGAACTGTCACAATACCATACAGTAAATCCTTGGCATGAAGGTTTGTTAGAAACGTAGGATGCTGCTTAAAGATAGAGAATATCCTCATGGCATTTAATAGTTGAAGTTAACAAGTTAAAAGACGATAAATATAATCTTTATCTAAAATATGCCTCCACGTACTTTATAGACTATAAAGCATCTATTGACCTTTCGGTGTAATAAGACTTTGCCAAGGGCTAACAATAAAGTGTGATCTGTATGACGGTGCCACCCTAATGAAACGTTTGACATGACGGATTAATCAAGAACACAGAAACTAGCTTGTCTGGAGATGACTTACGGCTGATTATTAAAGCTATTGGTCCATATAGACACGAAGGGCTCTTGAATTCTACTCTAGCAAATCAGTACTTAAAAGTGCGAAAATGTTGAAATTAATATTCTAACGCATTTTCTGTCACCTCAAAAATCAAGCCATGGGGTGAAAATGTTAGAAGTTACATGTAGGTTAAGACGCTTATTCCTTGACCTGATTCCGCCAAAGTTCATTCGGTTATATATATGATTGAAATTTAAAGTGGCATGAGCTGCCAAATATACTGACAATTTCGTTAAAACAGGAATTGCTTATTGTTAGTAATGTTTTATACCAAGAAATGCAAAAAAAGAGCGACCTGTTGATACCAAAGCTCATGCCACTTTAAAACACGTTCGTCACGTTTCAACCCATACAGAATATACTACCGTGAATTTTTCCCCATTTTATTAAAAATTGCCATAAATCAAAAAAACATACAATATGCAGTTTTCCGGAACAGTCAAGGAGCCTCGGTGGTCCAGTGGGTTAGAGTGTTCATCCCTCAGTCCCACACAGATCTTCCATCGATGCCGTGCGGGTTCGAATCACACTCAGACCAAATAAAAGTTGAAAAATTTCAGAGTGGATTTTTTCACTCGGTCGCCGTATGCGGAAGAGTTGCCAGGTACTCGCCGAAGGTCGGGGGTTCCTCCGGGCAATGGGCCCGGTTTTCTCCTCCCCCTAACCCCCCCCCTCCCCCTGAAACCTGCAAAGCGTTATCAGAGAACGACCTATTGATTTGTCAGACATCTTCACAGCCAGGCTTAGCGTTGCGTCTTGTTCAGTCAATCAGCAGACGCACGACTTATTAGTTACTGCACGTGCGCTAGAGAATTTGGTCAATTCTTAAAGCCTGTCATTAAAAACTGGGTTAATTTCAATCATTTCGAGGCGCTGATAGCTAAAGACAAACACTGTAACTTCTCTGGAATATATACTGCATGGCTTTCAAATCAACCTTTCTGGAAAACGTGATAAGGTACATTGGGTGTAGGCTGTATATGAAATGTGGGGTTTGTTGTAGAAATTGCAAAAAGATAGTTCCACTGACGATTAGATAAAACCTTTTGTCTGACAGATTCTCTTTCAGTTTTCTTTCACACAAACGAATATGATGGTTCACTTGAACCCGTTCGATACCATTGCATGTTGCTTTTTGCTTTCTCCCTCTTTAACCTTACCAAATAAGACGTGTGACCAATGTTGTCTAAACCATTCCTCAACTTTGATGACACAGTGGAATAGGACAAGGTTACAAGGGACTATGCAGAATAATGGCCCAGTTCAAAGTGATGAGTTCGCATTCTCCTTCCGAATTCAGGGCTGGCAATTTACTAACAAATCCAGGGCCAATGTAAGCAAAAAAAGACGTGTGTTTTTGTTTGCTCGTTTCCGATTCCGATGCCAGCCGAGATGGTGTAATCTTGGAGGAAATTACCTCAATCAACTAAGCGAAGAAAAACTATGTGCTTACTCCTAAACGCTGTTAAACTCGCGGATTTAACAACACAATTTACGTAACTCAGTGATTTTATTCTCCTCAAAGAAAGCATACATCGGATGTGAATTAAAGTCAAGCCAAAGTGAACTGAAAGCTGTGAATTATTATATCCTGCCCACTTGTGTAGCTTACTGATCCAATATTCGACCTAAAGACGGTTTCCATTACTGTTAGGAAATATCAAAAAGAAGTCGGCCTGCTGTTATGAAGATTAATGAATCTTTTAAGTGACAGATTTTAAGTAACCCGGTAATTTCCGAGATTCATGACACGTAGAAAGAGATTTTTGTTAAGTAAATCTCGCAAAGCTATAAAAATTAAATACTTAAATAGAAACTACAATTTTAGAAAAAATTACGCGGATGTCAAACTGTTTTAACCGACAAGCACAGGGGCTTTATTCCCGCTATCATTATGCTAAATACGTATGTGTCTATCCTTTACTTGTCTTTATGCAGAACATATCTATATCTGTATTATGTCCATTAATTACTACTAAATATCTAATAATCTACTACTAAATTATCAAATATCACAATCTGAATTCATCTGAATTCAATCTGAAAATATCTTACTTTTGGCTACTCATGCCACTTTAACGTATTTTAATGCAACAAAAGCTGTACATTGGTTGTGAAATAAAACAAGATTCAATTAATGAAAACGTTTATAATACACAATTTCATTTAAAATGACTGACATGGACATTCATTCTACATCTATTGAAGGTAACGATTCGTGGACATTTAACGTTAACTAAAGAAAGGACTTAGGCCAAATGTTTTCTTTGATACGTAACAAATTATTCCAAAGGGTATTGAACTGCTCAATTATTCAAAGGTAGAGAGTACCTTCTATGTAACACAGTTCAGTTAGTTTTTACATGTACATATGTCACCTCGTGTTATTTTGTAAGGGAATTGTTATTACTCTGTAACGGCTATATCTAAAGATATGAAGACGCAATGTTTGTTCGTTTGGTTTAATTAAATTAAATTCCTTAACACGGTCATCTTCGCAAGCCAAGTTAAAATCTGCATGTCCCCATTCCGTGTTTTACCTTGGCGGACTACTCCACTCTAACCCGTAAATCGAACAGCGCCCACTGGTGGGAATGTCAGAGTTGTCTTTCCTATACTTACAGAGTCTTGGTCAATCAGCACTCGTTACACAAAAGTTCAAGGTGAACACAGCCGCCATTACGTTATTTTCAGTGTAAGTGCCCGAGGTGTTGATTAGCTGCGAAAAGTTTTACTCGCATCCAATCAAAACGAGCTGTTCGATTTACGGGTTTGAGTGGAGTAGTCCGCCAAGTTAAAACACGGAATGGAGACATCTAGGTTTTATCTTGGCTGGAGAAGATGCAACACAGTGAGATACTTGAGTTATCAAAGAAATGTCTTTTCTGTTCTCCAAACAAACAGAGATAAGGTAGGCCTAAATGTATTGTAAAAAATTGAAAGTAAAAACACCTCCTCCCTTCTATAAAAGCATGTTTTTTATTTGCCTTACGGTTCTTTATGGCCTGAAACTAGTATTTATGTTCTACTGACACGTCCTCATGTTATAATTGTGGATTTGGTGTTGAGCTTGTAACTATGGAAGCCGAATACGGACATTTTATTCTCGAGCTTCGCGACCCCGCCAGACTCGCCAAAGCAATTGATTCGCGACTTTCTCTACCCCGCCAAACTCGCCAACCACGCCAACCACGCTAATCAACTTAATAAAAAAATAGTATTTTTTTTAAACATTTCATTTGCGTCCTTCGCTACCTTGGCGAGGCTGGCGGGGGCGAGAAGGTCGCGATTCTATATCATTCGCGACTTTCTCGACCTTGGCGGGGTCGCCAAACACGCCAAGGTCGCGAAACACGCTAATAAAAAGATAGTATTTTTTTGCAATCCCGAATCGCGACCTTCTCGACCTTCGCGTGCTTGGCGGGGTCGAGAAGGGCGCGAAGGTCGCGAGGGTCGCGAAGGTCGCCAATCACACCTAAGCTAAGCTATACATCAAGTCCACTCAACAATTCACTAGTTGGCGACCTTCGCGTGGTTGGCGACCTTCGCGTGGTTGGCGACCTTCGCGTGGTTAGCGACCTTCGCGACCCTCGCGACCTTCGCGACCCTCGCGACCCCGCCAAGCACGCGAAGGTCGAGAAGGTCGCGATTCTGAATTGCAAAAAAAATACTATCTTTTTTTAGCGTGTTTCGCGACCTTGGCGTGTTTGGCGACCCCACCAAGGTCGAGAAAGTCGCGAATGATATAGAATCGCGACCTTCTCGCCCCCGCCAGCCTCGCAAAGGTAGCCAAGGACGCGAATGAAATGTTTAAAAAAAATACTATTTTTTGTATAAAGTTGATTAGCGTGGTTGGCGTGTTTGGCGAGTTTCACGGGGTAGAGAAAGTCGCGAATCCTTTGCTTTGGCGAGTCTGGCGGGGTCGCTAAGCACGCGAACTAAAATGTCCGTATTCGGCTTCCATATGTAACCCATTAGAGAGCCAGTAAATTAACAAAGATAAGCTATCATTCTTCTATACATTTGCGATCATGTGTGATGTTCAATAATAAAAAACTACCAGCAGTATACACCTGTCACGGATAGAGAATTCAGAGCCTGGGTTTTATACCTGGTGACGGGTTTAATGTCAGACGCTAGTGTAATGTACAATGGGTTTTATACCTGGTGACGGGTTTAATGTCAGATGCTAGTGTAATGTACAATGGGTTTTATACCTGGTGACGGGTTTAATGTCAGATGCTAGTGTAATGTACAATGGGTTTTATACCTGGTGACGGGTTTAATGTCAGATGCTAGTGTAATGCACAATGGGTTTTATACCTGGTGACGGGTTTAATGTCAGATGCTAGTGTAATGTACAATGGGTTTTATACCTGGTGACGGGTTTAATGTCAGATGCTAGTGTAATGTACAATGGGTTTTATACCTGGTGACGGGTTTAATGTCAGATGCTAGTGTAATGTACAATGGGTTTTATACCTGGTGACGGGTTTAATGTCAGATGCTAGTGTAATGTACAATGGGTTTTATACCTGGTGACGGGTTTAATGTACAGCTGCCAAAGGTAACTTCACACTTATTGTATAAAGGTTCGGTCGTCGACGCTGTCATTTAGATTCTTATAATCACAGAAACTCTTTTCAAAGGAAAGTTTAAACAAGGGAAGTATAAAATCTAAGAACCTCTGACATTCAGCTATGCTGTACGCTTTGGATGCGCTACCATGGTTACTATGGATCTTTTCGCCTTTCTTTCAATTGCACAACTGTAAAAGAAATCCACAAAGTCCCTTAATAATAATCTACCAAAATAATAATGATTGTCACAAAATAGATATTGTCCTTCTTTTATTATTCTGTTCACTGTCCATATGATGGATCTTTTTCACAATTCAATAGGCTAGATATGTATTTGATTCTAGATTTACATTAAAAGAAGGGTGATTTATTCTGTATTGTTACATAAAGGAGAAATAAAAGAAAGAATTGCGGGTCACGTCTTTCCCAACAGAGCATTATGATTTATCTAGCCTGAAGTTAATTAGCCCACACGGATTTCATTGGACGAGAGGGGGATGGACAATTTTAAGGAAAAAATCTTCTTTCTTGACATTTGTCAACCATACATCGATTCAAAGAATCCCAGTGTATATCCGTATATAGAAGTGAATACGTAAGATAAATACGGTATTATTTTCCTTGATGTTAAATGGGCTATGCCTATTTAGCGAATTCGCTGAAAGGAGTGATTGATCCCAGGGGTCGATAGTGTTCGGCGATATTACATAAATGTGTGCACATGTTTCAGCAATCATTTTGATTGGCTTTGTTTTACTTGAATGCACCAATAGAAGTGCAGTATTCCAGCTGTAACAACTTGACCTCTAAAACGTCACAGAAAATAATCAAATCCCATTTTGTGTCTTTCTAATGATGCCTAATGCTAAAGTGTTTTAAACGATCTTTGTGAACTACGTTTTATAGCATTTGATAACAATGGAAATTGTTGAGATTTGACAGTTACTGCAACTTTAATATATTGTTAATTCCTGAAAGTCAAGGGATAGACCGGCAGTAGGTTTTGTTCTCAGAGAGTCAAGAACTTTACAACCCTGGCCTACATCATCGTACATATCAGGCTGTCGTGAAAGAGAGGGGATTAATTATGTTCTAACTGATCCATCAGTCTTCAGACAAGTGGTTACAAAACATTCCCAGGCACGTGTATTACATCATCGCTGGTGGTCGGAGATTAAGTGTGCGGGGTGTTGTTATTTCAGAAACCTGTTAGCATTATACCAGAGTGGAGTAATTGAATATCGATAAAGATACCGTGTTTATTTCAGCTCTTTTTTCAGTTTTGCTGTTATCTAGGGAAATTAAAGCAGATAACATCTGAAAATAGCCGCCACGTTGAAAACAAGCACATAATAGACGACCAAGGTTAAAGCTTAGATTTCTGTTTGTTTGTAAGAAATGGGAATATTTTTAAACATTGGCAAATGTTTGAAGAATTGTGAGTCAAACTCAGCCTTGGAATTTCTGACACCTGTTAATGATATAGTTGACAATCCTTACATTTGGCCAGCTGGGGTTTGCTATGAGTATTTGTCAACGTCATTATTGGACACATACATGTAAAATGTTTACTAGTTACAAAGTCAAGACATGCATCTGCACAAAAAATCATCACGTATTTAATACTATAATGCCTATTAAATGCCACTGAGCATTTAGTGAGTTGGATTATTCCAGATCCTTTTTCTTAAAATGGAATTAGGAAATTAATCATTATTTTGTTTGCTTTTCGTTGATATATTATGAAGCTAGTGTATAGCACTAACGAACACATCAAATCTGGTTATTCCACCTTTCAGCCTTTTGCCATATAGTCAATTTGAGACTTCTGAATGACAAGTCATTGGTTTCCGATTGGTTTGCCTTCATGGCGTTACCTCTTTATTTCAACCTAGTATCTGAAGCTTCTTTGTGAAAGAGGTTAGAAATTGTACCCCGTCCAGTTAATTGATGGTATGTGGACAAAACACATACATGTACAATGTACTTAGGCTATCGCTTCTATCTAGTGATAAGAGGATTTCAGCGATTCTCCAGTAAAAGTTAATGATACCTTTCTCCCTGAAAGAGGGTAAAATAAAATCAGCATTTGTTATGTGATAATAGTTTGTTATTGAAATTGAATGCAAAATTTGTAAAGCATACACATGATTAAATTCGTGTTATAGTCGTTTTGTTAGGGTATCATGGGACAATGACGTGACGCTATAACAGGGGTGTCTCAACTTGGTAATCCACCAATTGGTCGCGGGTTCGAATCCCACACAAGTCCAAATGAAAAAAAAATTGGAAAATTTTCTGACTGGGTTTTCACTGGAACGACCTATGTGGGATGGTTGCCAGTTACCACCGGAAGGTTGTGGGTTCCTCCGGGCATAGAGCCCGGTTTCCTCCCACAATAAAGCTGGCAACGCCGCCATATAAGTGAAATAATGTTGAGAGCCGCGTAAAACACCAAACAATCAATCAATCAATTTATCTGGTAATCCGGTATCTGTTATACTCAGACGTATTTTCTAAAATGGCAGCTATACACCTTCTGGAACACAGTCTGAAGCTTTATTCGTTTAGGCCGATTTATTATACCGCATCAGTATTCATTTGTATTTACTCACAATCGATAGGCCAATACCTACACTATGCCGGGTTAACATTTTCCCAACATGGCTGAAAGTTATCGCCGATTTGTCAGAGACAGCAGCATGGCAAGAGAATTCGCGAGTTTTTTTTTTTTCGGGCGTAGTACCAAGATCTTCGGCTGGTTGAAATAAGCCAAACTAATTTTAATTAAGTCAATAAATCTCAAATACAGCAGTAGACTGTATAAGTATAATTGATTCCATGGCGGAGAAAGAAATATTCTTCGACTCCTTTGTCAATGTCTGGTGCAAATTGATGTTGTTTAGTTAGCTCTATTTGTCCGGGTTGTCCAAGTAGAATGTCTCACATGACTCTCTGTCTCTCATTCAACACTTAAAGTCGATGTGACTTTGTTAGATTCGCCGGAAACTTTCCACAACGTATGGCGATATGGGTGATGTAACATTGTTAGATTCGCCGGAAACTTTCCACAACGTATGACGATATGAGTGATGTGACTTTGTTAGATTTACCGGAAACTTTCCACAACGTATGACGATATGAGTGATGTGACTTTGTTAGATTCGCCGGAAACTTTCCACAACGTATGGCGATATGAGTGATTTATATCACTTTCTTTATAGACAATTATATAACCTGCTGGGAATGATTGATCTTTAGAAGTAAACTATATCTTTAACATTAGAAATAAGATATTAACTCGACAACCGCCCATATCATCAATCAAAACAGAACAGTTTGGATTTAGATTTACATTTGTCGTCACTTGTCAAGTGCGTTTCAAATTGTTAAAACGGACATCTCCAGAAAGACTGAGAAGAAGAGCCCTAAAATGTGTGCTTTTCTACCGCTGTTTAAAGTGGCATGAGCTGCCAAAATGTTGATATTTTGACGTTGGAACAGAATGTTGAAATTATCGGTTATTTTTTCCATGACGTATAATTCAGAAGCTTTTTGGTGCTTCTAGTCTCAAAGTGTACCATAAAGTATTGTTTTAAACTAACTTTGCCTTAAAATGAATGGATGGTCGTCCCAATTATTTACTTTTCGAACACTATTCCGGTCCGTATAGGCCACATACTGAATGGATTTTCCTCATCCCAACTCCAATTATTTAAATTTTCGATGGCCTTCAAAGCATCTTACTGTCGTGATGATCAGAAATTATGAAAAAAGTGTGAATTTCGGCAGCTCATGCCACTTCAAATATAAAGATGGGGTTTCCAGGTGACTATGGATAGCTTGCCTAGCTTCAATGTACCGTTGTTTTGGGGGAATTCCTTTAATTCCTTTGCCGTCTTTGCTCGAATTATAAGAATTGAGCGGGTTTAGTTGTACACGCTTACAACCTCTTAAGCTGCGCATGTGGTGCATTCTCGGCTCTTTGACTTTCAGATAGAAAACGATAGAAACAGGGATTTTTAAAATACCTCTATAAAAACCAGCCACAAACTTTAAGTGGTGTGTCCTCTTAAAATAGCATTAACTGCCTGCTACAAGGGAAATTTCCCTGTGACGGAATTAGGTAATGTTTCGCCATTTTAATCAAGAAGCAGGTCTACAAAAAAGCTTACAAATCCCAGAGGTAGAAGTTAAGCTAGTTTTTTTTATAAGCTTACAACTTTTTCCAGTTATTAGCATATATCTTCGGTTCGTACGTATTGGGCTTTATAATTTCAACGTCATTGTTTTAGGTATTTCGAACGCCAAACTTATTTTGATAATCGGAATTTATGAAGAAAATGTGTGAATTTTGGAGGTTTATGCCACGGTGAGGCTATAACTGATGCCGAAATAATCTACATACTATCTAAGCTTCGGTAACAATGTGCAGTTATTATTTCCATCTTTTTTTAAGGTAATGAAAATCTACAAACTGAAAGAGGAAACACCAACTTTTTTATCGTTTGAAAACACATGGTACACAAGGGACATGACTCGTTTGTCTTTGCACAATAAAATCTCTCGACTTACAGACAAGATCCACGCCATAACATGTTATTTTAGACAAGAAGATTTTCCCTGTACCCGTGTGTTTTAGTGATCATAAAAATATTAATAAGATAGTCTGAATGATGGTAAATGTCTAAAGATTGGCAAAGGTCAACGACCATTTCACGAGGCTAGTCACACCAGATGCGACACACAACAGGGATGAACTCATTTGATAAACACGCTGTCCCGGCAACTCTTAACAAAACCGAGATTGCTGTCGGAAATTTAGACATCTCCCCACTATAAATTGTCGTCTACTTGTGTTTTTGACATGATTGTTTATCTCTGCTTAGCTAGAAATTGCACCAGCACAAGTATAGTGTATTCAAAGAATTATGATAACAACAGTTCGCTTACAATATATTTGTGCATACACCGTAGAAAATCGACGAGAAGGAATATTTTTTTTTTGGAATTTATTTATACACTAGAATCGATATTTTGTAATAGGGATCTTGAATTTTTGTAGGCAATTTGTAAGATCTGCTATAAGAAAAACGTAATGTAATATGGGACTGAAAAACGTGTCTCTAATGAATTCGAATATTTAATTTCATTTTATTCACAAGAAAGCCAGCAGTAGAACGTCAATAAAGAAAATTGAGAATACCTTACAGGTTGATTGTTTACATTTGTTTACAATATGACGGGAGTAAAAAACTCCATGTAACTTGCTCTATGCCAAGGTGAATAATAGAAAATTTAACAGCAAATTTAAATTGCGGTCCGATTGAGTTGTAAATAATAATGGTGCAATCGAAAAAATATATTGAAAAACATTGTCGAAATGAAAAGGACCATTCCCGATGGGTTCATAGGTAGCCGAGAAATCTGGGCTCTGCCGAATTTTGTTTTCTCTCCGTGTTCCAGTTCGTCATATAATACCAGTCGCCGTAAGACCGACAATCCGGGCTAGGTTCATAGGTTAACACTAAATAAATATATTTAAAAAATACACTTGCCCCTTGATGTCAGATATGTGTAAATGTTGACGTCGATGTCCGCTACAAATCGATAAAAAGCACAAACTTATCTTCTGGATGAGGACAATTGACAGCATGATATAATCTTCATCATATGTTCCCACTGGTAAAATCATATGGTATAAAGTTTAAACAATCGTCAGTGGATAGAGATTGACATTTAGCAGTCTTATTTTTGTCATTTGGGATTTATCTTGAAGGCTTAGTGTGGCTTAGAACTGACACGTGTTCGACCTATAAGATATCCCTAAAACCGCTACAGGGAGAGGGTGTTATCTTATTGCATTCTGAACTTACTATATGACACTTTTACCACAATTTGCCAGCATCGGTAACAACCCTTCGTTTCCTGAAGTTGGGAGGATGTCAGAAGAGCTGAGACAAGTAGCGGTACGTCACTAGAAATGTTATAAAAATCTGTCTACATAGCACCCTCGAAGATTTTTTTATATTTAGGTGAAACGGTTTGTGTGGATCATCTTCTGAAACCAATTAACGAGTTTCGGATTTGAAACCTAAACTAATCTTGGAATTCAATATGTAGATTCAATAATAGCTTTTAATGGCAAGGCGATCGTCGAAAGCATTGTCACATTATCAACTTGTTCTTGATGATCGGTCTTGTCGCTTTAAAGACACACTCGCCTTGAAATTGCAGACTACTGTTTACATAAACAATGTCAGAAAGACTACTTAGGCGAGTGGGACTTGAATAAGCTAAAGTTTTTTTTCTCTAATTCTCATTATTCATACCGTAGTATCAGTGACAGTCAATCCGAGAACTGCCACAATACCCTACAGTAAATCCTTGACATGAAGGATTGTTAGAAACGTAGGATGCTGCTTTAAGATAGAGAAGATCCTCGTGGAATGTAATAGTTGAAGTTAACAAGTCGTTACAAATATAATCGTAAATATAATCTTTATCTAACATATGCCTCCACGTACTTTATAGACTATGAAGCATCTATTGACCTGTCAGTGTAATAAGACTTTGCCTAGGGCTAACAATAAAGTGTGACCTGTAAGACGGTGCCACCCTAATGAAACGTGCGACTAGACGGGTTAATCAAGAACACAGAAACTAGATTGTCTGGGGATGACTTACGGCTGATTATTAAAGCTATTGGTCCATATAGAAACGAAGGGCTCTTGAATTCTACTCTAGCAAATCAGTACTGAATACTTCAAAGTGCGAAAATGTTGAAATTAATATTCTAACGCATTTTCTGTCACCTCAAAAATCAAGCCATGGGGTGAAAATGTTAGAAGTTACATGTAGGTTAAGACGCTTATTCCTTGACCTGATTCCGCCAAAGTTCATTCGGTTATATATATGATTGAAATTTAAAATGACATGAGCTGCCAAATATACTGACAATTTCGTTAAAATAGAATAAGGTTATTGTTAGTAATTTTTTATACCAAGAAATGCAAAAAAAGAGCGACCTGTTGATACCAAAGCTCATGCCACTTTAAAACACGTTCGTCACGTTTCAACCCATACAGAATATACTACCGTGAATTTTCCCCCATTTTATTAAAAATTGCCATAAATCAAAAAAACATACAATATGCAGTTTTCCGGAACAGTCAAGGAGCCTCGGTGGTCCAGTGGGTTAGAGTGTTCATCCCTCAGTCCCACACAGATCTTCCATCGATGCCGTGCGGGTTCGAATCACACTCAGACCAAATAAAAGTTGAAAAATTTCAGAGTGGATTTTTTCACTCGGTCGCCGTATGCGGAAGAGTTGCCAGGTACTCGCCGAAGGTCGGGGGTTCCTCCGGGCAATGGGCCCGGTTTTCTCCTCCCCCTAACCCCCCCCTCCCCCTGAAACCTGCAAAGCGTTATCAGAGAACGACCTATTGATTTGTCAGACATCTTCACAGCCAGGCTTAGCGTTGTGTCTTGTTCAGCCAATCAGCAGACGCACGACTAGTTACTGCACTTGCACTAGAGAATTTGGTCAATTCTTAAAGTCTGCCATTAAAAACTGGGTTAATTTCAATCATTTCGAGGCGCTGATAGCTAAAGACGAACACTGTAACTTCGGTGGTATATATACTGCATGGCTTTCAAATCAACATTTCTGGAAAACGTGATAAGGTACATTGGGTGTAGGCTGTATATGAAATGTGGGGTTTGTTGTAGAAATTGCAAAAAGATAGTTCCACTGACGATTAGATAAAACCTTTTGTCTGACAGATTCTCTTTAAGTTTTCTTTCACATAAACGAATATGATGGTTCACTTGAACCCGTTCGATACCATTGCATGTTGCTTTTTGCTTTCTCCCTCTTTAACCTTACCAAATAAGACGTGTGACCAATGTCGTCTAAATCAGTCCTCAACTTTGACGACACAGTGGGATAGGACAAGGTAACAAGAGACTATGCAGAATAATGGCCCAGTTCGTAGTCATGAGTTCGCATTCTCCTTCCGAATTCAGGGCTGGCAATTTACTAACAAATCCAGGGCCAATGTAAGCAAAAAAAGACGTGTGTTTTTGTTTGCTCGTTTCCGATTCCTATGCCAGCCGAGATGGTGTAATCTTGGAGGAAATTACCTCAATCAACTAAGCGAAGACAAACTATGTATTTACTCCTCAACGCTGTTAAACTCGCGGATTTAACAACACAATTTACGTAACTCAGTGATTTTATTCTCCTCAAAGAAAGCATACATCGGATGTGAATTAAAGTCAAGCCAAACTGAAAGCTGTGAATTATTATATCCTGCCCACTGTTGTAGCTTAATGATCCAATATTCGACCTAAAGACGGTTTCCATTACTGTTAGGAAATATCAAAAAGAAGTCGGCCTGCTGTTATGAAGATTAATGAATCTTTTAAGTGACAGATTTTAAGTAACCCGGTAATTTCCGAGATTCATGACACGTAGAAAGAGATTTTTGTTAAGTAAATCTCGCAAAGCTATAAAAATTAAATACTTAAATAGAAACTACAATTTTAGAAAAAATTACGCGGATGTCAAACTGTTTTAACCAACAAGCACAGGGGCTTTATTCCCGCTATCATTATGCTAAATACGTATGTGTCTATCCTTTACTTGTCTTTATGCAGAACATATATATATCTGTATTATGTCCATTAATTACTACTAAATATCTAATAATCTACTACTAAATTATCAAATATCACAATCTGAATTCATCTGAATTCAATCTGAAAATATCTTACTTTTGGCTACTCATGCCACTTTAACGTATTTTAATGCAACAAAAGCTGTACATTGGTTGTGAAATAAAACAAGATTCAATTAATGAAAACGTTTATAATACACAATTTCATTTAAAATGACTGACATGGACATTCATTCTACATCTATTGAAGGTAACGATTCGTGGACATTTAACGTTAACTAAAGAAAGGACTTAGGCCAAATGTTTTCTTTGATACGTAACAAATTATTCCAAAGGGTATTGAACTGCTCAATTATTCAAAGGTAGAACGTTCCGTCTATGTGACACAGTTCAGTTAGTTTTTACATGTACATATGTCACCTCTTGTTATTTTGTAAGGGAATTGTTATTACTCTGTAACGGCTATATCTAAAGATATGAAGACGCAATGTTTGTTCGTTTGGTTTAATTAAATTAAATTCCTTAACACGGTCATCTTCGCAAGCCAAGTTAAAATCTGCATGTCCCCATTCCGTGTTTTACCTTGGCGGACTACTCCACTCTAACCCGTAAATCGAACAGCGCCCACTGGTGGGAATGTCAGAGTTGTCTTTCCTATACTTACAGAGTCTTGGCCAATCAGCACTCGTTACACAAAAGTTCAAGGTGAACACAGCCGTCATTACGTTATTTTCAGTGTAAGTGCCCGAGGTGTTGATTAGCTGCGAAAAGTTTTACTCGCATCCAATCAAAACGAGCTGTTCGATTTACGGGTTTGAGTGGAGTAGTCCGCCAAGTTAAAACACGGAATGGAGACATCTAGGTTTTATCTTGGCTGGAGAAGATGCAACACAGTGAGATACTTGAGTTATCAAAGAAATGCCTTTTCTGTTCTCCAAACAAACAGAGATAAGGTAGGCCTAAATGTATTGTAAAAAATTGAAAGTAAAAACACCTCCTCCCTTCTATAAAAGCATGTTTTTTATTTGCCTTACGGTTCTTTATGGCCTGAAACTAGTATTTATGTTCTACTGACACGTCCTCATGTTATAATTGTGGATTTGGTGTTGAGCTTGTAACTATGGAAGCCGAATACGGACATTTTATTCTCGAGCTTCGCGACCCCGCCAGACTCGCCAAAGCAATTGATTCGCGACTTTCTCTACCCCGCCAAACTCGCCAACCACGCCAACCACGCTAATCAACTTAATAAAAAAATAGTATTTTTTTTAAACATTTCATTTGCGTCCTTCGCTACCTTGGCGAGGCTGGCGGGGGCGAGAAGGTCGCGATTCTATATCATTCGCGACTTTCTCGACCTTGGCGGGGTCGCCAAACACGCCAAGGTCGCGAAACACGCTAATAAAAAGATAGTATTTTTTTGCAATCCCGAATCGCGACCTTCTCGACCTTCGCGTGCTTGGCGGGGTCGAGAAGGGCGCGAAGGTCGCGAGGGTCGCGAAGGTCGCCAATCACACCTAAGCTAAGCTATACATCAAGTCCACTCAACAATTCACTAGTTGGCGACCTTCGCGTGGTTGGCGACCTTCGCGTGGTTGGCGACCTTCGCGTGGTTAGCGACCTTCGCGACCCTCGCGACCTTCGCGACCCTCGCGACCCTCGCGACCCCGCCAAGCACGCGAAGGTCGAGAAGGTCGCGATTCTGAATTGCAAAAAAAATACTATCTTTTTTTAGCGTGTTTCGCGACCTTGGCGTGTTTGGCGACCCCACCAAGGTCGAGAAAGTCGCGAATGATATAGAATCGCGACCTTCTCGCCCCCGCCAGCCTCGCAAAGGTAGCCAAGGACGCGAATGAAATGTTTAAAAAAAATACTATTTTTTTTATAAAGTTGATTAGCGTGGTTGGCGTGTTTGGCGAGTTTCGCGGGGTAGAGAAAGTCGCGAATCCTTTGCTTTGGCGAGTCTGGCGGGGTCGCTAAGCACGCGAACTAAAATGTCCGTATTCGGCTTCCATATGTAACCCATTAGAGAGCCAGTAAATTAACAAAGATAAGCTATCATTCTTCTATACATTTGCGATCATGTGTGATGTTCAATAATAAAAAACTACCAGCAGTATACACCTGTCACGGATAGAGAATTCAGAGCCTGGGTTTTATACCTGGTGACGGGTTTAATGTCAGACGCTAGTGTAATGTACAATGGGTTTTATACCTGGTGACGGGTTTAATGTCAGATGCTAGTGTAATGTACAATGGGTTTTATACCTGGTGACGGGTTTAATGTCAGATGCTAGTGTAATGTACAATGGGTTTTATACCTGGTGACGGGTTTAATGTCAGATGCTAGTGTAATGTACAATGGGTTTTATACCTGGTGACGGGTTTAATGTCAGATGCTAGTGTAATGTACAATGGGTTTTATACCTGGTGACGGGTTTAATGTCAGATGCTAGTGTAATGTACAATGGGTTTTATACCTGGTGACGGGTTTAATGTCAGATGCTAGTGTAATGTACAATGGGTTTTATACCTGGTGACGGGTTTAATGTCAGATGCTAGTGTAATGTACAATGGGTTTTATACCTGGTGACGGGTTTAATGTACAGCTGCCAAAGGTAACTTCACACTTATTGTATAAAGGTTCGTTCGTCGTCGCTGTCATTTAGATTCTTATAATCACAGAAACTCTATCCAAAGGAAAGTTTAAACAAGGGAAGTATAAAATCGAAGAACCTCTGACATTCAGCTATGCTGTACGCTTTGGATGCGCTACCATGGTTACTATGGATCTTTTCGCCTTTCTTTCAATTGCACAACTGTAAAAGAAATCCACAAAGTCTCTTAACAATAATCTACCAAAATAGTAATGACTGTCACTAAATAGATATTGTCCTTCTTTTATTATTCTGTTCACTGTCCATATGATGGATCTTTTTCACAATTCAATAGGCTAGATATGTATTTGATTCTAGATTTACATTAAAAGAAGGGTGATTTATTCTGTATTGTTACATAAAGGAGAAATAAAAGAAAGAATTGCGGGTCACGTCTTTCCCAACAGAGCATTATGATTTATCTAGCCTGAAGTTAATTAGCCCACACGGATTTCATTGGACGAGAGGGGGATGGACAATTTTAAGGAAAAAATCTTCTTTCTTGACATTTGTCAACCATACATCGATTCAAGGAATCCCAGTGTATATCCGTTTATAGAAGTGAATACGTAAGATAAATACGGTATTATTTTCCTTGATGTTAAATGGGCTATGCCTATTTAGCGAATTCGCTGAAAGGAGTGATTGATCCCAGGGGTCGATAGTGTTCGGCGATATTACATAAATGTGTGCACATGTTTCAGCAATGATTTTGATTGGCTTTGTTTTACTTGAATGCACCAATAGAAGTGCAGTATTCCAGCTGTAACAACTTGACCTCTAAAACGTCACAGAAAATAATCAAATCCTATTTTTGTCTTTCTAATGATGCCTAATGCTAAAGTGTTTTAAACGATCTTTGTGAACTACGTTTTATAGCATTTGATAACAATGGAAATTGTTGAGATTTGACAGTTACTGCAACTTTAATATATTGTTAATTCCTGAAAGTCAAGGGATAGACCGGCAGTAGGTTTTGTTCTCAGAGAGTCAAGAACTTTACAACCCTGACCTGCATCACCGTACATATCAGGTTGTCGTGAAAAAGAGAGAGGATTAATTATGTTCTAACTGATCCATCAGTCTTCAGACAAGTGGTTACAAAACATTCCCAGGCACGTGTATTACATCATCGCTGGTGGTCGGAGATTAAGTGTGCGGGGTGTTGTTATTTCAGAAACCTGTTAGCATTATACCAGAATGGAGTAATTAAATATCGATAAAGATACCGTGTTTATTTCAGCTCTTTTTCAGTTTTGTTGTTATATAGTGGCATTAAAGCCCATAACACCTGAACGTTGCCTGCCACGTTGAAAACAAGCACATAACAGGTGACCAATGTTAAAGCTTAGATTTCTGTTTATTTGTAAGAAATGGGAATATTTTTAAACATTGGCAAATGTTTGAAGAATTGTGAGTCAAACTCAGCCTTGGAATTACTGACACTTGTTAATCATATAGTTGACAATCCTTACATTTGGCCAGCTGGGGTTTGCTATGAGTATTTGTCAACGTCATTATTGGACACATACATGTAAAATGTTTACTATAGTTACAAAGTCAAGATATGCATTTGCACAAAGACATCATCATGTATTTAATACTATACTGCCTATTAAATTCTCAATCGTACTAACATATTATCTTGTACAGAGATATTCAATATATTGTTATATTGTGTTCAAACATCACAGTTTTCTTAATCGCTCAAGGTAATAATCACTCACTAGTATGGCGTACATCATTCATACGAATGGACGCGCCAATAAGCTAAAACAACCAACCAACCAACTGCCTATCAAATACCACAGAGCATTTAATGAGTTGCATTATTACAGATCATTTTCTTTAAAATAGAATTAGGAAATTAATCATTATTTTGTTTGCATTTGCACAAAAGATCATCATGTATTTAATACTATACTGCCTATTAAATTCTCAATCGTACTAACATATACTCTTGTACATAGATATTCAATATACTGTTATGTTGTGTTCAAACATCACAGTTTTCTTAATCGCTCAAGGTAATAATTACTCACTAGTATGGCGTACATCATTCATACGAATATACGCGCCAATAAACTAAAACAACCAACCAACCAACTGCCTATTAAATACCACAGAGCATTTAATGAGTTGCATTGTTACACATCATTTTCTTTAAAATAGAAGTAGGAAAATATTCATTATTTTGTTTGCCTTACGTTGATATATTATGAAGCTGGTGTATAGCAGTAACGGACACATCAAATCTGGTTATTCCACCTTTCAGCATTTTACCATATAGTCAATTTGAGACTTCTGAATGACAAGTCATTGGTTTCAGATTGGTTTGACTTCATGGTGTTACCTCTTTATTTCAAACTAGTATCTAAGGTTTCTTTGGGAAAGAGGTTAGAAATGGTACCCCGTCTAGTTAATTGATGGTATGTGGACTTCTTTCTTCTTCTTCTTATAAAATTTGATTGGCGACTCCATTCTACAAGAATAGTATGGTATGTGGACAAAACACATACCTGTACTTATGCTATCGATTGTGTCAAGTCATACGATGATTTAAGAAATTCCCCAGCAAAAGTTAATGATACTTTTCTCCCTGAAAGAGGGTAAAATAAAATCAGCATTTGTTATGTGATAATAGTTTGTTATTGAAATTGAATGCAAAATTTGTATACACATGATTAAATTCCCCTTACGTTCGTCTTGTTGGGGTATCATGGGACAATGATGTGACGCTGTAACAGGAGTGTCTCTACCTGGTAATCCTCCAATGAGTCGCGGGTTCGAATCCCACTCAGTCCAAAAAAAAAAATTGGAAAATTTTCTGACTGGGTTTTTACTGGAACGACCTATGTGAGATGGTTGCCAGTTACCATCAGAAGGTTGTCGGTTTTCTCCGGGCATAGAGCCCGGTTTCCTCCCACAATAAAGCTGGCAACGCCGCCACATAAGTGAAATAATGTTAAGCGCCGCGTAAAACACCAAACAATCAATCAATCAATTACCTGGTAATCCGTCATTTGTTATTTTCAGACGTATTTTCTAAAATGGCAGCTACATGTATACACCTTCTTAAACAAAGTCTGAAGCTATATTCTTTTTGTATCGATTTGTTATAAAGTATCAGTATTCATTTGTCTTTACTCACAGTTGATAGGCCAGTACCCACACTATGCCGGGTTAACATTTTCCCAACAGGGCTGAAAGTTATCGCCGATTTGTCGGATTCCAATCACTCCCAGAAAATCGAGACACCAGCATGGCAAGAGGATTCGCGAGTGGTTTTCTTTCGGGCGTAGTACCAAGATCTTCGGCTGGTTGGGATGAGCCAAACTAGTTTTAATTAAGTCAATTAATCTCAAATACATCAGTACACTGTATAAGTATAATTGATTCCATGACGGAGAAAGAAATATTGTTCGACTCCTTTGTCAATGTCTGGTGCTAATTGATGTTGTTTAGTTAGCTCTATTTGTCCGGGTTGTCCAAGTAGAATGTCTCACATGATTATCTGTCTCTCATTAAACACTGAGATTCGCCGGAAACTTTCCACAACGTATGACAATATGATTGATTGATTGTTTGGTGTTTTAATTACGTCGCGCTAAAGATTATTTCACTTATATGGCGGCGTTGCCAGTTTTAGTGAGGGAGGAAACCGGGCTCTATGCCCGGAGGAAATCCACGACCTTCCGCTGGTAACTGGCAACCATCGCACATAGGTCGTTCGAGTGAAAACCCAGTCAACATTTTTTTTCCAATTTTGGACTGAGTGGGATTCGAACCCGCGACCCATTGGTGGAAGGCTGTTCAGATTGAGCGTCCAACGCTCTACCTACTGAGCCACGGAGGCCCCTATAACGATATGAGTGATGTGACTTTGTTAAATTCGCCGGAAACTTTCCACAACGTATGGCGATATGAGTGATTTATAGCACTTCTTTATAGACAATTGTATAACCTGCTGGGAATGATTTATCTTTAGAAGTAAACTATATCTTTAACATTAGAGATAAGATATTAACTCTCGACAACCTCCCATATCATCAATCAAATCAGAACAGTTTGGATTTAGCTTTTCATTTGTCGTCACTTGTCAAGTGCGTTTCCAATTGTTAAAACGGATATCTCCAGAAAGACTGAGAAGAAGATCTAAAATGTGTGCTTTTCTACCGATGTTTAAATATAAAGATGGGGTTTCCAGGTGACTATGGATAGCTTGCCTAGCTTCAATGTACCGTTGTTTTGGGGGAATTCCTTTAATTCCTTTGCCGTCTTTGTTCGAATTATAAGAATTGAGTGGGCTTAGTTGGACACACTTACAACTTCTTTAGCTGCGCATGTGGTGCATTCTCGACTCTTTGACTTTCAGATAGAAAACGATAGAAACAGGGATTTTTAAAAATAACTCTATAAAAATTCGCCACAAACTTAAGTGGTGTGTCCTCTTAAAATAGCATTAACTGCCTGCGACAAGGGATATTTCACTGTGACAGAATTTGGTAATGTTTCGCCATTTTAATCAAGAAGTAGGTCTACAAAAAAGCTTACAAATCTCAGAGGTAGAGGTTAAGCTAGTTTTTTTTTAATAAGCTTACAACCTTTGCCGGCATTAGCACATATCTTCCGTTCGTACATATTGCTGGCTTTATTATTTCAACGTCAATGTTTTAGGTATTTCGAACGCCCAACTTCTTTTGATAATCGGAATTTATGAAGAAAATGTGTGAATTTTAAAGGTTTATGCCACACTGAGGCTATAACTGATACCAAAATAATCTACATACCTTCTAAGCTTCGGTAACCACGTGCAGTTATTATTACAATCTATTTTGAAGGTAATGAAAATCTACAAACTGAAAGAGGAAACACCAACTTTATTATCGATTGAAAACACATGGTACACAAGGGGCATGACTCGTTTGTCTTCGCTTGATCAGTTTGACAAAGGTTCATAAATTTTGACAGTAAAATATCTCGACTTACAGACAAGATCCACGCCATAACATTAATAATAAGATAAGCTGAAAATTTACACAAACAATGAGCTCACAGCTCTGACTAAAACAGTAGCAGCTGTAAGGGTTAAATAATAAAATTCTAAAATTCTCCATCTAATGGTTTCGAGAAAACAAATTTTATTCTGGGTTTATGCATCTTTTATGAGCCTTCTGTTCCCCACACACCTTTATCAGAAGGGCCATAACGATTCCCACACAATGGGTAAAATATCAATAACTAATAATATCACCAAATTAAAACACAAATTATATAACTGATTGATATCACCAATATTAATATTCTGTGTCTTCAAGACATTTTTGTTTACAATTGATTGTCTTTGTGCTTGATGCAACTCTGATAAAACTAAATAATTTCAGGAGTGTAACATTCTCGTAAGTATCCTCTTAGAAACAGAAGTCATCTTTCATAAGAGCAGCAAACCACGTCAAAGTAAAGTTATATGACTTGTGTTGGCAAAAACTGTGCCTTTAAGAATTGCCAACAGGAAACAATGACCTGCTGACCGCCTAATGGAAGGAGCTTTCAAATGTGACAACAACCCTCAAGCCCTCCATGCCATCCAATCTCACCACTGTCTCCGACATTTCTTTCCATTATGGCCATTGCGAAGGACTGTGCCTGGGGCATAAAACATTTGTTTTCCAACTCCTTCTCTCAATAATGTTATCTTTCATAAAAAAAGAGATCGCTGTTCCACAGTTAAAGATTCGTTCCAGTATTCCATGCCATAAATAATATAGTCCAAAAATGCATTACGAAATTCTTGCGTCCTTGGCTCTGCTTCGGACTAAAATGTGGCGATATATGTGCGAGGAATGACCAAAGATGACAAAATACCTCGACCATTTACATGTGACGAATACGATGTACATGAACATATTAAAACAACATGGCGTCCTTAACAGAAATTGTCTTTTAAATATGAGTCATACATTCCGATTGCCAAGAGTTAGGCTTTTGGATTAACTTGTAAAACCAGTGATGTTGAAATAAAAATAATATTGGTAAGCCCGTGCGAACATAAGATGTGTGTAAACAACGGATACAGTTCCAAACGTATAGGTACATTTTGACATAGGGTTCAAATTTCGAGAGAATATCCTTAACATTAATAATTTGACACAGTTTTTAATACGATAGGGACTGTTTTCAACCAAAATTACGATACATCGAATGACGTTATGAATTTACTTCTATCCGAGAGGGTCGATGTCATTGGATGGGGACTGAACGCCATTTTCTTGAATCGGTTCTTGTCAACAATCATTAGCCAAAGGTCGCCTATCATTCTTTATTAATTGACCATGCCCACGGACATTTGACCTAATGGATTTGAATAAATGTTGACGGTCCTCGATATATTGGTTAACATTGCGAAATACTTTAAGCTATGTCAAATTATTCGTGTTAAGGGTATCAACTTGAAATTTGAGCCTTTTGGCCAAGGATAAGGCGATTTTACTTAAAATCAAATGTTAATCAGCTTCCAAACTTGTTTAAGAACAGACAATAGCACACATTTTAAATCAAAACCGCATCAGATATAAAACTATTATTCTTTTAAATCTTTTAATGGCATTGACTTTGATAAGGATGGAAGAACTACATCGAAACGTCGTCACCCAATAAACCAAAAAGTTGTTATCCATAAGTAATTCTTCACCTTATTATTATTCTTTTCAATCTTAATAACATCTATTACCCTTCTTCGAGACATTTTTCTTATGTGATTGGGTTTTATTCTTGTGTTCTGAAAGATAACCAAAGATATGTCTATCAACATTGGCTTCTTTGACAACACTGCCAATTTCAACTTTCGCTATGAATCTGTGTTATTTGGGGGCTTTCGATACACAAGTATGCCACTGCATTGTGCAATAAAGTTTGTAGTTATGTAGGCTGAATTTACAGACAGCATCTGTTTGGCTAGTATTAAAACGATCTGTTATTTCTGCTTGGTTGATTAACAAGGTAGTAATGCGGCGACAAGTACTGTACTCAGATTCCAAGAGTGTCGGTCGTCAACCTAATGAAATATCATAGGTTTACTTTATTACAACAATTTATGATGGGGTATGAAGGTCTAAATGATATACCTATTTTTAACACAATTAGAAACTTGTCTCCGTGGTTATTTTAGACAAGAAGATTTTCCATGTGTCCGTATGTTTTGGTGGTCATAAATATATATGTCTACAACAAATGTGATTTTCATGGATTTGTCGCACAACAGATACCTTATACCTTGTCTATTGATGGTCTGAATTTCTATACCAAAAATTCTCTTTTTGAAACACCTATATTCAGCATTATGAATTATGGAAGTGACCTGGGCAATGCATGCCGCCAACGACATTGAATTTGAAACAGTTCACTTAGCTTTTTGCAAATGGTTACTGGGCGTTATTAGGACTTTAAATTTATCAATTTATCCAAACTAGTCACTAATGGAAACATTACGAACACATGGTAGACTACCTTTATCTTCCATTCTACCAAGATAAATGCGTCCCTTGTAAATATCACAGGATTATTGCTGTATACCGCATATCTGCACGTAGCTTAAAATGGCATGAGCTGCCAAAATTCACACTTTTTCATAATTTCTGATCGTCACGACAGTACAGGCTTAGAAGGGTATCGAAAAACTCAATGATTGGCGTTGGAATGACGAAAATCTATACAGTATGTGGCCTGTACGAACCGAAAACGTGTCCGAAAAGTAAACAAAATTTAAATAACCGGGACGACCATTCATTCATTCGAAGCCAAAGTTAGTTCAAAACAATACTTTATCGTACATTTTTAGGACTAGAAGCACTAAAAAGCGTCTGAATTATACGTCTTGAGAAAAATAGCCAATAATTTCGACATTCTGTTTTAACGTCAAAATATCAACATTTTGGCAGCTCATTCCACTTTAACTATTCAGAAAGGAAGGTACATAGAACGCCTAGCAGTGCAGGATAACAACTTTATTGGGATTTCAAATCCATAGAGAATGAGTATCATTTTATATTTATTTTCCCTGTATTCAAAACTCTCAGAGAAAAATATAATAAAAAATAACATCTAAATAAAACCCTAAATATTTAAGTTCTTATAACTGTAAGCCAGTACAAATATTAAACAGTTAAGAAACCTTGGTATATACTTAGATAAGACAATCATATTTAGAAGGTAATTATTTGGCTGCGCCGTCTGTTGTTGCGTTTTCCCCCTTGCATTTGACTCTCCAATGAGCTGTAGGTGTACGGTTACTACTACCTTATTTATGACTACCTTTATATAACCATTGACCTATTTTATTGGTTTCGTCTATTGTGTCTTTAATGAAGAAACACCTGCCATAGCTACATGTATATAGAAATAAAACAGACATCCATTGCTTTGGTGGAATTATGTGTTATGGTTGCCATAAATAAATAGTTTGTAGGGGGATTTGTCAGGGACATCCTTGTGTCTTTCTCAAACAAAATTTGTAAACCTTATAATTCTAACCATAATGAGTGTGGCGTATTACTTGAAACAATCAATCAAAAAGTGAAACGATGAGTAAATACATCCTTTTCGATGGTTAAATTACCGGCCCTTCTACGTCATCAGTTTATTTCTCATTACAATAGGGAGCGCAAGTCACGTGTGAATTCCACAAATTTCCTGTCACCGGCACTGCATGGCGCTTGTGACTGAGCGTTTTTCGTTCCAAAATGACGTTAAAATCTGACGTTATGGAACAAAATACGTCAAATGGAATTGCAACGTCATCAAAAACGTTCTTAATGGCGTCATCTGTCACCGGATATCACAAAATCTCGTAATAATTCTTATGAGACTTACTTACGCTCCCTATTGTCAAGGTTATTTAAGAAATGTGTTCGCTGGTGCCAGTCATATATATATTCGGCTAGACGCATTCTTAAGATAATTAGGTTTCAAAATAGAAAAGTGTTCAATCACAGACTCAAGTTTAATTCGCTGGCCATATTAATGGTTTTGCGTTTTACCAAACGTGTGTATCTTTAATGGCTGGCTGGTTTGAAGGTTGAAGATTACAGTCATATTTAGCATTATACCGTTACCTGGCGATCGTCTAACACATAGATCGAAAACTTTGAATAGTTGGATTAAAGTTTAATGATTTAAACTGCGTTGTTCTATATGCCCTGTATAACAAAATTGCTTTCAAAGGCAGCAAACTGGGTGGACACAAGGAATCAAACTTAGAATTCCACTGGTACCTGACAATTGTTTCATACTATTTAAATAACCATTGAAGTTTTCACACGTTTTGCGATACATGTACATGTATCTATTTTACAAGTGGGTCAGTGGTTTCACAATATTTAAGCCAGACACTAGTTTTTCACCAAGCTTATTTAAAAAAGAGAAGAAAGAAAAAAGACAAGATCAGAGTTGGTGGTTTCAGCATTCTATAGGCAATATTGATATTGGAGAACAAGCAGGATGTAATAACACACCCTACATTTATATATCTCGAATGACCTTTAATTTCCAAGAAGTACTTTCATGGAAACGATAACTCTTATAATGTACTCAAGGAGATTGGTTCGTAAGGAAAATCAGAAGTGTGCTTTCCAAATATCAAGAGCAGTGGAACGATTGAAATACTTCCCGACGATTCCCAATCTATCAAACAGGCAGGGGTTTATATAATTTTACTACAGGACATCTTAAGTCGTCTTTTTGTGCTGGATTTGTGACTGAATCTCCCAATTTTCCCCTGACTAAGAGCCTGGTATCCATTACACTAAATCTGGTAACATCCCCGTATAAAGTGAAAGGATCTTAATAACTCGGCGTAAAGCCACCAGTCAGAAGAATCTAGATTAAACACGGTCTAAATGATATACCTCTTTTTAATACAATTAGAAACTTGTCTCCATGGCTATTTTAGACAAGAAGATTTTCTCTGTGCCCGTGTGGTTTAGTGATCATAAGTAAATGGAGAACGTTTCATTGCAACACATTGTAATACAGTATCTATCATATTAACTATGATAACCTATTGAAATATATATATTCATGGACACTAAAACACACGGGCACAGGGAAAATCTTTTGTCTAAAATAACCACGGAGACAAGTTTCTAATTGTGTTAAAAAGAGGTATATCATTTAGACCTTTATACCCCATCATAAATTGTTGTAATAAAGTAAACCTATGATATTTCATTAGGTTGACGACTGACAGGAGCTTGGCCTTAGTCTGTAGAATTTTCTGGAACACTTTGTATTACATTGACAATGCTTACGCATCATATCTCTTAGATAGTGCATCTGGAAACATATATACGGAATATTGGACAGAGAAACAATACAGCGTACCTGCAAAATATATATATTTATGAACACTAAAACACACGGGCACAGGGAAAATCTTCTTGTCTAAAATAACCATGGAGACAAGTTTCTAATTGTATTAAAAAGAGGTATATCATTTAGACCTTTACACCCCATAAATTGTTGTAACAAACCAAACGTATGATATTTCATTAGGTTGACGACTGACAAGAGCTTAGCCTTGGTCAGTAGAATTTCTGGATTCCTTTTGTAGCACATTAACAATGGTTACGCATCTTAACTATGGCAAGAACATCGGTGGACTGAGATTGAACCCCATAAATTTTGCTTTCTCTCCCCCCCATCCCCCCCCCCCACCATAAATATATATATGTGTGTATTGCTTGTAAGAACATTTCCAAATCAAACCATGTGATTATCGTTCGAGTGTGAGATCTTATCTGAAAAGTTGGTTGTTTATAAAATAGACTTTCTTTCTTGAATCACATGCGGTACATTTACGCTCTATATAAATAAATTAAGTATGGTACTTTTTCATAAGTATCGTTTTTTTACACATAATTTAGTATATGTTCACGGCATCGGGTATATATCCAGATGTATGTATAGCACATTCTCGTGTTTTAGTTCTATGGTGTAACTCATATGGATTGTGATCATCCGAAAAAACTTTACGTCCACGAAGACCGTTTGATTGCGTCGCTATAGGTCACAACACCCAGTTTCTGGGTTTTTTTCAGGGAATGGAAATTGATCTCTATATCTAGGAAGTGGCTTACATAGCGATAGTTTTGTATTTGGGTTATTTTAATATTGGATTAAAACTAATGCATGTACATTGTACATACTTTAACTTTCAATCAATGCCTGATTGAAGATTTGTGTGTGTGTTTTTTTTTTAAATTGTTAACCCATTTTGAAAATACCACAGTTTGGCTGAGAATATGTAAACATAAAACTGTCAAAATGGCGATACCCATGTTGATTTGTTTATAGCGGGAAATCGGCATGCACAATGTCAACTTTATTTGGTTGTAAAGGATGTCTCGTGTGTTGATCTATTTGAAAATGGAAAAGAAAGGCCTTAACGAGATTTAGGTAATTAGCCAGAAATCAAAACGTTAAAGTGGCATGAGCTGTCAAATTGTTGATATTTTGACGTTAAAACAGAATGTTGAAATTATCGGCTGTTTTTCTCATGGCGGATAATTCAGAAGCTTTTAAGTGCTTCTAGTATCGAAAATGTACGATAAAGCATTATTTTGAACTAACTTTGGCCTAGAATGAATGAATGGTCGTCCCGGTTATTTAAATTTTGTTTATTTATCGAACACGTTTTCGGCATACTGTATGGATTTTCCTCATTCCAAAGTTAGTCATTTAGTTTTTCGATGGCCCCCAAAGCCTCTAACTGTCGTGACGATCAGGAATCATGAAAGAAGTGTGAATTTTGGCAGCTCATGCCACTTTAACAATACCGCAAATGGGAAATGAAACCGTATCCTGTAACATATAGCGGACAGTCCAACATACAATTAAGGCATACGTACTTTCTCTCATTAATGTCTACTGAATTAACAAATTAGCCTGATTTCTTTATTTTATGTGTTGGACAAGATAGGATTTCCCCATGTGCCTGACAATTACAGATACATATCAAAAGGGAAACAGGAGTAAGATAATTACTTGATATAACAGCGATGTAATAGTTATGTAGATCGAGTATCAGCATCATTAAGCTCCGGTCTTACTTATATATTTATAGACACTAAAACACACGGGCACACGGAAAATCTTCTTGTCTAAAATAACCACGGAGACAAGTTTCTAATTGTGTTAAAAAGAGGTATATCATTTAGACCTTTATACCCCATCATAAATTGTTGTAATAAAGTAAACCTATGATAGTTCATTAGGTTGACGACTGAAAGGAGCTTGGCCTTAGTCAGTAGAATTTTCTGGAACACTTTGTATTACATTGACAATGCTTACGCATCTTAAGCTATAGTATGAATATCGTCAGACTATATATTATGCCCCCCCCCCCCCCCATACCCTTTCCCAGAAAACCTAGGTAGAAGGCTGACAGGGGAGTTTAGCCCTGACCAGTATGTCTTTCAAACTCTTGTTCTTTTTATAAGCAATGACTGGCCTTTGGGTCAGAGGTCGAGCAAGTTTACTTTGAAGTAGTTTGTATTCTTCTACTATAATCTTGGCCATAGCGATGCTAGCTTTGTTATACTGAAACACAAATGGTATTATAGTTTTTTCACGACATCTTCCGGGGTCCAAGTTCAAACCCAAAGGATAAATAGTTTGTAATGTTTGAATACAAAAACTTTCCCTTTCCAAACGTTTGTGCTTCGTATCTGCAGCGGAAGTGAGAAATGGGATTTTCTCAATAGGCATGATTTCAAAATGGTCCTTGACCGAATGACCTTGAGTATTGAAATGTTGTGCCACGGGTACATCATGTTTAAGTCTTATGCTAGATAAATGGTTGGCTGCTCTTTGTCGTAGAGAATTCTGAGTTTCTCCGACGTACTGTTTGCGACATTTTTTGCACGTAATTACATACACGATATTAGAGGAGTCACAATTAAGATTCTCTGCCATCTTACTGTGTTAGATTTCATCCTTCGGAGTTATCTAATAGAATACTTCCTAGGGAGGAGAGCTTTAAAAAGAACAGAACAAGCCTGGTTAAAAAAATCTAAAGAACTACAGTTTCTATAGAATCTAAAAATCTGAGATTTAATGACTCCCTTGAAAGTGTGAGGAGGATGGTATGACCCAGCATGTAGTAGCTGATGCGTGTCAGTAGGTTTGAATAATACTTTGTAATCTAAATACCCAGTAGTGTGATATGTATGACCCTTGTAAATAGTTACATCCAAAAAATCCACAGAAGTGTGATCAATAGTAGGCTGTAATTTAATTCTTGAGTCGTGAGAATTAAGAGTATCAATGAAAATATGAAGGTCTTCCAACGTATGTTGCCAAATGATAAAAATGTCATCCAGATACCGAAGGTAAATAAAAGGTTGTTGGTGACATTTGTGAAGAATATCACTCTCCCACTCAGCCATAAAAATAGAGGCAAAGTTAGGACTAAAACGTTTCCCCATAGCACACCCTTTAATTTGCTGAAAGATCTCCCCATTGAATTCAAAATCGTTACCTTTTAAGCTAAGTTCCAGCAATTCTAAAATGTCTTTATCCGGACGGTATCTTTGGAATGCTGATTTTATGGATTTAAGACCCAAATCTATGTCAATGTTTGTATACATAGACTCCACATCCAGAGTAACCAATATCACATCTTGTGGGATGGATTTCTCAGACAATTTGGCCAATAAATCATCCGTATTCTTTATAAAGCTAGGATGCCGATTCGCTATAGGTTTTAGATAGTAATCAATTAGCTCTGATATTCTATAACTTTCACTGCCACAATCTGAGATAATAGGACGCCCAGGGGGCATTGTAGGCTTCGGCCATTTTTCAATGGGTTTGTGAATTTTCGGAAGAATATAGAAGACCCTGTTTTTAGAGTTATGATCAGATTCCAAATAGCGATACTGTTTTTCATTAAGTAAGCCTTTATCTTGAAGAGAAACAAGAATTTTATTAAACTTCCTAACATTTTCAGGCCAAATTTCCTTATCAAGTTTTTTGTAATGAAGAGGGTTGCTTAGCTGCCGTTCTATCTCTTCAATATAATCCTGTTTTGACATAATAACTGTTGCCGAACCTTTATCAGCAGGTTTAATAACTATGTTTGGATTTCTCCTTAGCTTACTTAAGGCAAGACATTCTGAATGAGTAAGGTTATGTTGGTTTTTCTGATTAGTTAAAGCATCAAACTTCCTTGATACAGAGTCACGACTAATGTTTATTTCTGGATCATACATGTGAGAAGGGGGTGTATAGCCGCTTTTAGATGTAAACGGCTTGCGTACCCCACTAGAATCTCGGTAGATATCAGCCAGACTAAGATTTCTGGAGAACTCCATAACATGCACTAATTTACTAATAGAAAAGTCCCTATCAGATAATGATTTAGGGCAAGGCACAAATGAGAGTCCTCTATTGAGTAGAGATATATCATCAGCAGTGAGTTCCTCGTTACTAAGATTAACAATATTACTTCCTAAGCCGAAAGTAGGGTGGCACATGCCCTGTCCCAAATTTAGTTTAAATCTAGTGTCTGAAGCCAGTGGGTATACAAGCAATTTGCTGTATCTTCGGTCCAGTGAATTTTGTCCGTGAATACTCTAAATTTTGAATTGGGGATTTTTGGTATGACCATAACTCTCTTCATCTTGGAAGCAGAAGAGTTATATAGGTTCAGGTTCGAAACTTCACTGGCCGGCAGTTTAGTGGATGACTGGATCTCTACAAAGTAGATGAGCGAGTTGGAAAAAGTCTTCCTAACCGCTGTCATCATGTTGTCGTGTAGTTATCGCTTGTTTCCCAAATCGCTGGTTTTTGAGAATATTTTCATTCTATTAAAGGGGCATGAGCTGCCGAAATTCCTACTTTTTTCATAATTTCTGATGGTCACGACAGTAAGAGGTTTTGAAGGCCATCGAAAAACTAAATGATTGGCGTTGGAATGAGGAAAATCCATACAGTATGCGAGCCAAAAACGTGTTCGAAAAGTAGCAAAATTTAAATAACCGGGACGACCATTCATTCATTCTAAGCCAAAGTTAGTTCAAAACAATACTTTATCGTACATTTTCGAGACTAGAAGCACTAAAAAGCTTCTGAATTGTACGTCTTGAGAAAAATAGCCGATAATTTCAACATTCTGTGTTTACGTCAAAATATCAACATTTTGGCAGCTCATGCCCCTTTAAGTATCCACGAGAACAGCATATGTATGCTTAGCATCTCCCAACACTTGGTGAAAATTTATAAGTATACAGGTTTCGGTGTCAAGCCATTATACCTTATCTCATAGACCATGTTGTTTTTATAGCTTTTTAATGTCAGCATTTCACCGCCTAAGAAATCTGGACACGCCCAAGATGATAAAATAAGTGTTTATAAATATAATTCAATATCTGCAATGACAGACAGTCGATAATATGGTTTGGTTTGTGCAAGATACGTAAACGATTGGGTTATTTAGATCCCACTGTTTACCACTTACACGTTCATAACAAGCTGGGTTAACTGATAAAGGTCGATAGCAGCTAGTATATCTGGTATGTTTTCTTCAAACTGTGTCAAATCAACCAGTCTATTATCTTCGATAGAACTTGTTTGGTCGACGTCATCAAGTTTGTCCATTGGCCTAGATTAAAACTTGTGTCGTCACTGTCATTAAGTTTGTTCATTGACCTCGAGTAAAACTTGTGTCGTCACTGTCATCAAGTTTGTCCATTGTCCTCGATAGAACTTGTTTGGTCGACGTCATCAAGTTTGTCCATTGACCTCGATTAAAACTTGTATCGTCACTGCCATCAACTGAATCCATTATCTTGGATTAAAACTTGTGTCGTCACTGACATCAACTGAATCCATTATCTTGGATTAAAACTTGTGTCGTCACTGACATCAACTGAATCCATTATCTTGGATTAAAACTTGTGTCGTCACTGACATCAACTGAATCCATTATCTTGGATTAAAACTTGTGTCGTCACTGACATCAACTGAATCCATTATCTTGGATTAAAACTTGTGTCGTCGACGTCATCAAGTTTGTCCATTGACCTCGATTAAAACTTGTGTCGTCGCTGTCATCAAGTTTGTCCATTGACTTTGATTAAAACTTGTGTCGTCACTGCCATCAACTGAATCCATTATCTTGGATTAAAATTTTTGTCGTCACTGTCATCAAGTTTGTCCATTGACCTCGATTAAAACTTGTGTCGTCACTGTCATCAAGTTTGTCCATTGACCTCGATTAAAACTTGTGTCGTCACTGTCATCAAGTTTGTCCATTGACCTCGATTAAAACTTGTGTCGTCACTGTCATCAACTGAATCCATTATCTTGGATTGAACCTTGTGTGGCCACTGTCATCAAGTTTGTCCATTGACCTCGATTAAAACTTGTGTCGTCACTGCCATCAACTGAATCCATTATCTTGGATTAAAACTTGTGTCGTCACTGACATCAACTGAATCCATTATCTTGGATTAAAACTTGTGTCGTCACTGACATCAACTGAATCCATTATCTTGGATTAAAACTTGTGTCGTCGACGTCATCAAGTTTGTCCATTGACCTCGATTAAAACTTGTGTCGTCGCTGTCATCAAGTTTGTCCATTGACTTTGATTAAAACTTGTGTCGTCACTGCCATCAACTGAATCCATTATCTTGGATTAAAATTTTTGTCGTCACTGTCATCAAGTTTGTCCATTGACCTCGATTAAAACTTGTGTCGTCACTGTCATCAAGTTTGTCCATTGACCTCGATTAAAACTTGTGTCGTCACTGTCATCAAGTTTGTCCATTGACCTCGATTAAAACTTGTGTCGTCACTGTCATCAACTGAATCCATTATCTTGGATTGAACCTTGTGTGGCCACTGTCATCAAGTTTGTCCATTGACCTCGATTTAAACTTGTGTCGTCACTGCCATCAACTGAATCCATTATCTTGGATTAAAACTTGTGTCGTCACTGACATCAACTGAATCCATTATCTTGGATTAAAACTTGTGTCGTCACTGACATCAACTGAATCCATTATCTTGGATTAAAACTTGTGTCGTCACTGACATCAACTGAATCCATTATCTTGGATTAAAACTTGTGTCGTCGACGTCATCAAGTTTGTCCATTGACCTCGATTAAAACTTGTGTCGTCGCTGTCATCAAGTTTGTCCATTGACTTTGATTAAAACTTGTGTCGTCACTGCCATCAACTGAATCCATTATCTTGGATTAAAACTTGTGACGTCACTGTCAATAAGTTTGTCCATTGACCTCGATTAAAACTTGTGTCGTCACTGTCATCAAGTTTGTCCATTGACCTCGATTAAAACTTGTGTCATCACTGTCATCAAGTTTGTCCATTGACTTCGATCAAAACTTTTATCGTCACTGTCTTCAAGTTTGTCCATTGACCTCGATTAAAACTTGTGTCGTCACTGTCATCAAGTCTGTCCATTGACCTCGATTAAAACTTGTGTCGTCACTGTCATCAAGTTTGTCCATTGACCTCGATTAAAACTTGTTTCGTCACTGTCATCAAGTTTGTCCAGTGACCTAGAATAAAACTTGTGTCATCACTGTCATCAAGTTTGTCCATTGACCTCGACTAAAACTTGTGTCGTCGCTGTCATCAAGTTTGTCCATTGACCTCGATTAAAACTTGTGTCATGAATGTCATCAAGTTTGTCCAGTGACCTAGATTAAAACTTGTGTCATCACTGTCATCAAGTTTGTCCATTGACCTAGATTACAACTTGTGTCATCACTGTCATCAAGTTTGTCCAGTGACCTCGATTAAAACTTGTGTCATCACTGTCATCAAGTTTGTCCATTGACCTCGATTAAAACTTGTGTCGTCACTGTCATTAAGTTTGTTCATTGACCTCGAATAAAACTTGTTTCGTCACTGTCATTAAGTTTGTCCATTGACCTCGAATAAAACTTGTTTCGTCACTGTCATCAAGTTTGTCCAGTGACCTCGATTAAAACTTGTCGTCACTGTCATTAAGTTTGTCCATTGACCTCGAATAAAACTTGTTTCGTCACTGTCATTAAGTTTGTCCATTGACCTCGAATAAAACTTGTTTCGTCACTGTCATCAAGTTTGTCCAGTGACCTCGATTAAAACTTGTCGTCACTGTCATTAAGTTTGTCCATTGACCTCGAATAAAACTTGTTTCGTCACTGTCATTAAGTTTGTCCATTGACCTCGAATAAAACTTGTTTCGTCACTGTCATCAAGTTTGTCCAGTGACCTCGATTAAAACTTGTCGTCACTGTCATTAAGTTTGTCCATTGACCTCGAATAAAACTTGTTTCGTCACTGTCATCAAGTTTGTCCAGTGACCTCGATTAAAACTTGTGTCATCACTGTCATCAAGTTTGTCCATTGGCCTATATTAAAACTTGTGTCGTCACTGTCATTAAGTTTGTCCATTGACCTCGATTAAAACTTGTTTCGTCACTGTCATCAAGTTTGTCCATTGACCTATATTAAAACTTGTGTCGTCACTGTCATTAAGTTTGTCCATTGACCTCGATTAAAACTTGTGTCATGAATGTCATCAAGTTTGTCCTTTGACCTCGATTAAAACTTGTGTCGTCACTGCAATCAACTGAATCCATTATCTTGGATTAAAACTTGTGTCTTCACTGTCATCAAATGATTCCATTATCTTGGATTAAAACTTGTGCCGTCGACGTCATCAAGTTTTTAAATTGTCTCCCCGGCATTGTTGGTTAATTGAAATCAACTTACATGCACAAGTATGTTAGGAGGACCTCAAAATGGCAGCAAAGGAAGAACAAGAACCACTTTTGATTTAATATTTAATATTTACCTTTTAATTCACATGGATGCATTTTCACATACAACAAATACAAAACATTTTCAATATAAACCTCATTTTATAAGTTAAGTTTGTGTCTTTTACAAGTAAATGTAGCAGTATTCTCGTTATATATGGAATTAAATTATGAAGAAAAATGGCAGAATTTCTTCAACTGACTTTGAGTAACTTTTAAAGGACACTAATTAAATCATGTAATCAGCTGTGTCGATTATGTTAGCAGATGGTTCTAAATGTCCGCTGTAATATCCACCTACCAAGTTTTCCCAGCTATTATTCTCTGGTAACATATACATAGTAGACCTCGTATACCAATGAAACTTGTCAGGCAGAATTGAATTGAGCTCGATTGGAATCTTCTTAAGGGTTTACTTGTTCCCAATATCTAAAATATTGTAAATAGTTTGGTCAAAAGTCATTATTGATAAATAAAAATTAATACCTACAGAGGAAACAGTTTAACACGAAATTGACGGCACTATGGACAATTCAATACATAGTTGATCATTCGATGATAAAGCTCTCATGGTTGTCCCAAACAGCCCTCCGTAGTTATCGTCTTAACTACCCAGCTTGAAGGCAGGTTAACCTACAATTGGAAATTAAGATCAAAATGGTAATGTTTTTATATTGGAGAGACCAAGGCTGAAATAATAATCATCGTAAAAACACTACGTTTACCAATAAGGTCATCTGATGACATTAACCTCTTGTCAGCTCGTCCAATTACCTTACTTCTCTATATATTTTACACATGTTGCAGGTAACATCGCGGCTTTCTGTGATGTGAGTAATGTAATTCAATCCACTTTTAGAGTGATTTTGGTTTTCAAACATTAATATTTTCCAGTTTTCAAAAGCCGAGATATATATATCTTTATAAAGTTGTCTTGTTTAGAAAACGGGTTATAATATTGTATTGATATCAAATTATTCTGTTGGATATTCATGTACAGTTTCTAAGATTTTTAACATTTTGTAGTTCATTTTAAAACCCTATTATTGGTACATTTAAACATAAAAATAATCGAAGTGGAGTTGGCTTAATGTAATTGAACAAAATATAGGCCTATCAATATTTGTTTTTAACTACTTGTCTTTCCCATTTTATTTTGAACTCCTCTGATATGAAATATTGGCATTCAGCTTTTTTTAGTATAGTTGTGGATTGACAGCCATGTGTTTATTCTCTCTATATGTCTGTTAGTAGGATTGGTCAGGAACCAGTTAACTTACTGTTACAGGTTTAGTCATGAAGTGAAACATCTGGATTTTATCCTTGTGGGGTAAGATCAACCATATTCTCACGAGATCTCCGTCAGACCTGGCTTAAAAAAACCTCGTACGCCGTTACACGACATAGCGCAGGAATTATCACACACCAGTTTCTGTAACAACTGTTAAAGCCTTGAAAAATATAACAATCCTGGCATCACACTTCACAAGAATGTTTTCTTGGAATTTAAAAAAAGTAAACAAGTAACGATTGATTGATTGTTTGGTGTTTTACGCCGCGCTCAAGGTTATTTCACTTATATGGCGGCGTTGCCAGTTTTATTGTGGGAGGAAACCGGGCTCTATGCCCGGATGAAACCCACAACCTTCCGTTGGTAACTGGCAACCATCCCACATAGGTCGTTCGAGCGAACAAGTAACGAAAAAGGAGAGTTAAATTCACGTTGACCCATTTTGACGACTCGAGTCCCAGTGAACTGATCACTGTTATAGGCTCCACGAGGCGCTCCCAATAATCTGAAATATTGGATGTAAAAAATAATCGATATTGAACAAATGTAAGAGAGTTCGGGTAAATGCGAGCAATCGAGAGGTTGAATTTCACTGTTTTGTCGAGTGATCAAAAGTTACATGATCAATTTAGCTTTCCGGGTAAACTTTCTAGCCCAAATCTTTTGGACTAGAACGGCTGCCCTTGACCATATAGAGTACATCTAGACTTTAGGAATAGGATAGCTTGGTCTGAAACAAGCAACCTATACTTTAAATAAACTCTTTACCTACATAAACAATTTCCATGTGCCATGAGCGGCCAAAATATTAATATTTTGCGTGCAAATATGTTTTTGAAATAATCGAATATTTTTCACCAGAAGTACAATTTATAAGCTTTTGAGTATTACTTGTCGCCTGAATGTACATTAAAATGTAGTTTTTTCAACCAAAATAGACCTAGATTGAAGAAGAAAGTGCGATTTTTTGCAGCTCATGCTACTTTAGAGTAACATTGATGAAACTGGTCAAAATATTCAGTAATTCCCACAAAAATACATGCACAATCAAGATGATTTCTCATGTACCCGCGAGTTTTAGGTAAAGTATCTTATTGAGCATTGATCATTTGGATGAAATATATAGTGTGTCTTTGTCAGTAATTTATACATAGCAAAGATAAATATCGATATTGAGTAGCCCAATTGAAATAGATGTAATACAGTTGGTATTGACAGTCCAGGATAAATATAAAACAAAGGCCTTAAAATAGCTATTAGAAGCCTTTCTTGCGGAACAAAAACAGGAAAAGACGACAGAAACCTTATCAAGTGGGCAATATGTTGTACAGATCAATTGTGACAGTGAAAGATTGATATGTTTAGAGAGTCCAGAGAAAAAGCTTTATTCTATTTTAAAGTGGCATGAGCTGCCAAAATTCACACTTTTTCATAATTTCTGATCGTCACAACAGTAAGAGGCTTTGAGGGCCATTGAAAAACTAAACGATTTGCGTTGGAATGAGGAAAATCCATACAGTATGTAGCCTGTACGAACCGAAAACCTGTTCGAAAAGTAATCAAAATTTAAATAACCGGGACAACCATTCATTCATTCTAAGCCAAAGTTAGTTCAAAACAATACTTTATCATACATTCTCGAGACTAGAAGCACTAAAAAGCTTCTCAATTATACGTCTTGGGAAAAATAGCCGATAATTTCAACATTCTGTTTCAACGTCAAAATATCAACATTTTGGCAGCTCATGCCACTTTAAGTTGTTCAGTGGATCAAATAGAAACTACTACACTAACGTTGGGTTGTTATACACAGAAAGAATAAGGCTTATTGGTATAGATTTTCGCATGTTTCCAAAGTTAACAAGGCCGTCTGTAAAATATTTCAATGATACTATTGAAAGATAAAATGTCGATTTTAAACATAGTTCAAAAAAATACTTTATCGTACATTTTCGAGACAAGAAGTACTAAAAAGCGTCTGAATTACACCTCTTGAGAAAAATAGCCAATAATTTCAACATTCTGTTTCAACCTCAAAATATCAACATTTTGGCAGCTCATGCCACGTTCAATCACAGACTCAAGTTTAATTCGCTGGCCATATTAATGGTTTTGCGTTTTACCAAACGTGTGTATCTTTAATGGCTGGCTGGTTTGAAGGTTGAAGATTACAGTCATATTTAGCATTATACCGTTACCTGGCGATCGTCTAACACCTAGATCGAAAACTTTGAATAGTTGGATTAAAGTTTATTGATTTAAACTGCGTTGTTCTATATGCCCTGTATGAGAAAGTTGTTTTCAAAGGCAACAGACTGGGTGGACACAAGGAATCAAACTCAAAATTCCACTGGTACCTGACAATTGTTTCATACTATTTAAATGTAACACCATTGCAGTTTTTCATACGTTTTGCGATACATGTACATGTATCTATTTTAAAAGTGGGTCAGTGGTTTTACAATATCTAAACCAGAACTAGTTTTTCACCAAGCTTATTTAAAAAAGAGAAGAAAGAAAAAAGACAAGATCAGAGTTGGTGGTTTCAGCATTCTATAGGCAATATTGATTTTGGAGAACAAACAGGATGTTATAACACACCCTACATTTATATATCTCGAATGACCTTTAATTTCTTAGAAGTACTTTCATGGAAACGATAACTCTTATAATGTACTCAAGGAGACTGGTTCGTATGGAAAATCAGAAGTGTGCTTTCCAAATATCAAGAGCAGTGGAACGATTGAAATACTTCCCGACGATTCCCAATTTATCAAACAGGCAGGGGTTTATATAATTTTACTACAGGACATCTTAAGTCGTCTTTTTGTGCTGGATTTGTGACTGAATCTCCCAATTTTCCCCTGACTAAGAGCCTGGTATCCATTACACTAAATCTGGTAACATCCCCGTATAAAGTGAAAGGATCTTAATAACTCGGCGTAAAGCCACCAGTCAGAAGAATCTAGATTAAACACGGTCTAAATGATATACCTCTTTTTAACACAATTAGAAACTTGTCATAATATGTCAAGCTAGTCAGTGGAAATTCTAATATTTAGAAACTTGTCTCCATGGCTATTTTAGACAAGAAGATTTTCTCTGTGCCCGTGTGGTTTAGTGATCATAAATAAATGGAGAACGTTTCATTGCAACACATTGTAATACAGTATCTATCATATTAACTATGATAACCTATTGAAATATATTGAAATATATATATTTATGGACACTAAAACACACGGGCACAGGGAAAATCTTCTTGTCTAAAATAACCACGGAGACAAGTTTCTAATTGTGTTAAAAAGAGGTATATCATTTAGACCTTTATACCCCATCATAAATTGTTGTAATAAAGTAAACCTATGATATTTCATTAGGTTGACGACTGACAGGAGCTTGGCCTTAGTCTGTAGAATTTTCTGGAACACTTTGTATTACATTGACAATGCTTACGCATCATATCTCTTAGATAGTGCATCTGGAAACATATATACGGAATATTGGACAGAGAAACAATACAGCGTACCTGCAAAATATATATATTTATGATCACTAAAACACACGGGCACAGGGAAAATCTTCTTGTCTAAAATAACCATGGAGACAAGTTTCTAATTGTATTAAAAAGAGGTATATCATTTAGACCTTTACACCCCATAACTTGTTGTAACAAACCAAACGTATGATATATTTCATTAGGTTGACGACTGACAAGAGCTTAGCCTTGGTCAGTAGAATTTCTGGATTCCTTTTGTAGCACATTAACAATGGTTACCCATCTTAACTATGGCAAGAACATCGGTGGACTGAGATTGAACCCCATAAATTTTGCTTTCTCTCCCCCCCCCCCCCCCCCCCCCACCATATATATATATATATGTGTGTATTGCTTGTAAGAACATTTCCAAATCAAACCATGTGATTATCGTTCGAGTGTGAGATCTTATCTGAAAAGTTGGTTGTTTATAAAATAGACTTTCTTTCTTGAATCACATGCGGTACATTTACGCTCTATATAAATAAATTAAGTATGGTACTTTTTGGTATGGTATCGTTTTTTACACATAATTTAGTATATGTTCACGGCATCACGGGTATATATCCAGATGTATGTATAGCACATTCTCGTGTTTTAGTTCTATGGTGTAACTCATATGGATTGTGATCATCCGAAAAAACTTTACGTCCATGAAGACCGTTTGATTGCGTCGCTATAGGTCACAACACCCAGTTTCTGGTTTTTTTTTCAGGGAATGGAAATTGATCTCTATATCTAGGAAGTGGCTTACATAGCAATAGTTTTGTATTTGGGTTATTTTAATATTGGATTAAAACTAATGCATGTACACTGTACATACTTTAACTTTCAATCAATGCCTGATTGAAGATTTGTGTGTGTGTTTTTTTTTAAATTGTTAACCCATTTTGAAAATACCACAGTTTGGCTGAGAATATGTAAACATAAAACTGTCAAAATGGCGATACCCATGTTGATTTGTTTATAGCGGGAAATCGGCATGCACAATATCAACTTTATTTGGTTGTAAAGGATGTCTCGTGTGTTGATCTATTTGAAAATGGAAAAGAAATGCCTTAACGAGATTTAGGTAATTAGCCAGAAATCAAAACGTTAAAGTGGCATGAGCTGCCAAATTGTTGATATTTTGACGTTAAAACAGAATGTTGAAATTATCGGCTGTTTTTCTCATGGCGGATAATTCAGAAGCTTTTAAGTGCTTCTAGTATAGAAAATGTACGATAAAGCATTATTTTGAACTAACTTTGGCCTAGAATGAATGAATGGTCGTCCCGGTTATTTAAATTTTGTTTATTTATCAAACACGTTTTCGGTTCGTACAGGCCGCATACTGTATGGATTTTCCTCATTCCAACGTTAGTCATTTAGTTTTTCGATGGCCCCCAAAGCCTCTTACTGTCGTGACGATCAGAAATCATGAAAAAAAGTGTGAATTTTGGCTCATGCCACTTAACATTACCGCAAATGGGAAATGAAACCGTATCCTGTAACATATAGCGGACAGTCCAACATACAATTAAGGCATACGTACTTTCTCTCATTAATGTCTACTGAATTAACAAATCAGCCTGATTTCTTCATGTTATATGTTAGACAAGATAGGATTTCCTCATGTGCCTTACAATTACGGATACATATCAAAAGGGACACAGGAATAAGATAATTACTTGGTATAACAGCGATGTAATAGTTATGTAGATCGAGTATCAGCATCATCGAACTCCGGTCTTACTTATACACGTATGTCATTGATTAATCGTGTAGTTATCACGTGTTTCCCAAATCGCTGGTTTTGAGAACATTTTCATTCTATTAAGTATCCACGAAAACAGTATATGTATGTTTGCCATCCCTCAACACTTGGTGAAAATTTATAGGTATACAGGTTTCGGTGTCAAGCCATGATATCTTATCTCATACAACCATGTAGACCATGTTGTTTTTATAGCTTTTTAATGTCAGCATTTCGCCACCTAAGAAATTTGGACACGCCCAAGAAGCTAAAATAAGTGTTTATAAATATAATTCGATATCTCCAATGACAGACAGTCGATAATATGGTTTGGTTTGTGCAGGATACGTAAACGATTTCATTATTTAGATCTCACTGTTTGTTTACCACTTACACTTTCATAACCAGCTGCGTTTACTGATATAGGTCGATAACAGCTTGTATATCTGATATGTTTTCTTTAAACTGTGTCAAATCAATTCAAATCAACCAGTCCATTATCTTCGATAGAGCTTGTTTGGTCGACGTCATCAAGTTTGTCCGTTGACCTAGATTAAAACTAGTGTCGTCACTGTCTTCAAGTTTGTCCAGTGACCTAGATTAAAACTTGTGTCGTCACTGCCATCAACTGAATCCATTATCGTGGATTAAAACTTGTGTCGTCACTGTCATCAACTGAATCCATTATTTTGGATTAAAATTTGTGTCGTCACTGTCATCAAGTTTGTCCATTGACCTCGATTCAAACTTGTGTCGTCACTGCCATCAACTGAATCCATTATCTTGGATTAAAACTTGTGTCGTCACTGTCATCAAGTTTGTCCATTGACCTCGACTAAAACTTGAGTCGTCACTGTTATCAACTGAATCCATTGACCTAAATTAAAACTTGTGTCGTCACTGTCATCAAGTTTGTCCATTGACCTAGATTAAAACTTGTGTCGTCACTGTCATCAAGTTTGTCCATTGACCTCGATTAAAACTTGTGTCGTCACTGTCATCAACTGAATCCATTGACCTAAATTAAAACTTGTGTCGTCACTGTCATCAAGTTTGTCCATTGACTTAGATTAAAACTTGTGTCGTCAGTGTCATCAAGTTTGTCCATTATCTTGGATTAAAACTTGTGTCGTCACTGTCATCAGGTTTGTCCATTGACCTCGATTAAAACTTGTGTCGTCACTGTCATCAAGTTTGTTCATTGACCTCGATTAAAACTTGTGTCGTCACTGTCATCAAGTTTGTCCACTGACCTAGATTAAAACTTGTGTCGCCACTGTCATCAAGTTTGTCCATTGACCTATATTAAAACTTGTGTCGTCACTGTCATCAACTGAATTCATTATCTTAGATTAAAACTTGTGTCGTCACTGTCATCAACTGAATCCATTATCTTGGACCAAAACTAGTGTCGTCACTGACATCAAGTTTGTCCATTGACCTATATTAAAACTTGTGTCGTCGCTGTCATCAAGTTTGTCCATTGCCTTAGATTAAAACTTGTGTCGTCACTGTCATCAAGTTTGTCCATTGACCTCGATTACAACTTGTGTCGTCACTGTCATCAACTGAATTCATTATCTTAGATTAAAACTTGTGTCGTCACTGTCATCAACTGAATCCATTATCTTGGACCAAAACTAGTGTCGTCGCTGACATCAAGTTTGTCCATTGACCTCGATTAAAACTTATGTCGTCACTGTAATCAAGTTTGTCCATTGACCTCGATTAAAACTTGTGTCATGAATGTCATCAAGTTTGTCCAGTGACCTCGATTAAAACTTATGTCGTCACTGTCATCAAGTTTGTCCATTGACCTCGATTAAAACTTGTGTCGTCACTGTCATCCAGTTTGCCCATTGACCTAGATTAAAACTTGTGTTGTCGCTGTCATCAAGTTTGTCCATTGCCTTAGATTAAAACTTGTGTCGTCATTGTCATCAAGTTTGTCCATTGACCTCGATTACAACTTGTGTCGTCACTGTCATCAACTGAATTCATTATCTTAGATTAAAACTCGTGTCGTCACTGTCATCAACTGAATCCATTATCTTGGATTGAACCTTGTGTGGCCACTGTCATCAAGTTTGTCCATTGACCTAGATTAAAACTTGTGTCGTCACTGCAATCAACTGAATCCATTATCTTGGATTAAAACTTGTGTCTTCACTGTCATCAAATGATTCCATTATCTTGGATTAAAACTTGTGTCGTCGACGTCATCAAGTTTGTAAATTGTCTCCCCGGCATTGTTGGTTAATTGAAATCAACTTACATGCACAAGTATGTTAGGAGGACCTCAAAATGGCAGCAAAGGAAGAACAAGAACCACTTTTGATTTAATATTTAATATTTATCTTTTAATTCACATGGATGCATTTTCACATACAACAAATACAAAACATTTTCAATATAAACCTCATTTGATAAGTTAAGTTTGTGTCTTTTACAAGTAAATGTAGCAGTATTCTCGTTATATATGGAATTAAATTATGAAGAAAAATGGCAGAATTTCTTCAACTGACTTTGGGTAAGTTTTTAAAGGACACTAATTAAATCATGTAATCAGCTGTGTCGATTATGTTAGCAGATGGTTATAAATGTCCGCTGTAATATCCACCTACCAAGTTTTCCCAGCTATTATTCTCTGGTAACATATACATAGTAGACCTCGTATACCAATGAAACTTGTCAGGCAGAATTGAATTGAGCTCGATTGGAATCTTCTTAAGGGTTTACTTGTTCCCAATATCTAAAATATTGTAAATAGTTTGGTCAAAAGTCATTATTGATAAATAAAAATTAATACCTACAGAGGAAACAGTTTAACACGAAATTGACGGCACTATGGACAATTCAATACATAGTTGATCATTCGATGATAAAGCTCTCATGGTTGTCCCAAACAGCCCTCCGTAGTTATCGTCTTAACTACCCAGCTTGAAGGCAGGTTAACCTACAATTGGAAATTAAGATCAAAATGGTAATGTTTTTATATTGGAGAGACCAAGGCTGAAATAATAATCATCGTGAAAACACTACGTTTACCAATAGGGTCATCTGATGACATTAACCTCTTGTCAGCTGGTCCAATTACCTTACTTCTCTATATATTTTACACATGTTGACGGTAACATCGCGGCTTTCTGTGATGTGAGTTATGTAATTCAATCCACTTTTAGAGTAATGTTGGTTTTCAAACATTAATATTTTCCAGTTTTCAAAAGCCGAGATATATATATCTTTATAACGTTGTCTTGTTTAGAAAACGGGTTATAATATTGTATTGATATCAAATTATTCTGTTGGATATTCATGTACAGTTTCTAAGATTTTTAACGTTTTGTAGTTCATTTTAAAACCCTATTATTGGTACATTTTAACATAAAAATAATCGAAGTGGAGTTGGCTTAATGTAATTGAACAAAATATAGGCCTATCAATATTTGTTTTTAACTACTTGTCTTTCCCATTTTATTTTGAACTCCTCTGATATGAAATATTGGCATTCAGCTTTTTTTAGTATAGTTGTGGATTGACAGCCATGTGTTTATTCTCTCTATATGTCTGTTAGTAGGATTGGTCAGGAACCAGTTAACTTACTGTTACAGGTTTAGTCATGAAGTGAATCATCTCGGTTTTATTCTGAAATGGGTAAGATCAACCATATTCTCACGAGATCTCATTCAGACCTGGCTTAAAAAAATCTCGTACGCCGTTACACGACATAGCGCAGGAATTTTCACATGCCAGCGTCTGTAACAATTGCTAAAGCTTTGAGAAAAATATAACAATCCTGGCATCCCACTTCACAAGAATGTTTTCTTGGAATTTAAAAAAAGTAAACAATAACGATTGATTGATTGTTTGGTGTTTTACGCCGCGCTCAAGATTATTTCACTTATATGGCGGCGTTGCCAGTTTTATTGTGGGAGGAAACCGGGCTCTATGCCCGGAGGAAACCCACAACCTTCCGTTGGTAACTGGCAACCATCCCACATAGGTCGTTCGAGCGAACAAGTAACGAAAAAGGAGAGTTAAATGCACGTTGACCCATTTTGACGACTCGAGTCCCAGTGAACTGATCACTGTTATAGGCTCCACGAGGCGCTCCCAATAATCTGAAATATTGGATGTAAAAAATAATCGATATTGAACAAATGTAAGAGAGTTCGGGTAAATGCGAGCAATCGAGAGGTTGAATTTCACTGTTTTGTCGAGTGATCAAAAGTTACATGATCAATTTAGCTTTCCGGGTAAACTTTCTAGCCCAAATCTTTTGGACTAGAACGGCTGCCCTTGACCATATAGAGTACATCTGGACTTGGAGTAGGATAGCTTGGTCTGAAACAAGCAACCTATACTTTAGATAAACCCTTTACCTACATAAACAATTTCCATGTGCCATGAGCGGCCAAAATATTAATATTTTGCGTGCAAATATGTTTTTGAAATAATCGAATATTTTTCGCCAGAAGTACAATTTATAAGCTTTTGAGTATTACTTGTCGCCTGAATGTACATTAAAATGTAGTTTTTTCAACCAAAATAGACCTAGATTGAAGAAGAAAGTGCGATTTTAGAGTAACATTGATGAAACTGGTCAAAATATTCAGTAATTCCCACAAAAATACATGCACAATCAAGAAGATTTCTCATGTACCCGCGAGTTTTAGGTAAAGTATCTTATTGAGCATCGATCATTTGGATGAAATATATAGTGTGTCTTTGTCAGTAATTAATACATAACAAAGATAAATATCGATATTGAGTAGCCCAATTGAAATAGATGTAATACAGTTGGTATTGACAGTCCAGGATAAATATAAAACAAATGCCTTAAAATAGCTATCAGAAGCCTTTCTTGCGGAACAAAAACAGGAAAAGACGACAGAAACCTAATCAAGTGGGCAATATGTTGTATACATCAATTGTGACAGTGAAAGATTGATATGTTTAGAGAGTCCAGAGAAAAAGCTTTATTCTATTTTAAAGTGGCATGAGCTGCCAAAATTCACACTTTTTCATAATTTCTGATCGTCACAACAGTAAGAGGCTTTGAGGGCCATTGAAAAACTAAACGATTTGCGTTGGAATGAGGAAAATCCATACAGTATGTGGCCTGTACGAACCGAAAACCTGTTCGAAAAGTAATCAAAATTTAAATAACCGGGACAACCATTCATTCATTCTAAGCCAAAGTTAGTTCAAAAAAATACTTTATCGTACATTTTCGAGACAAGAAGTACTAAAAAGCGTCTGAATTACACCTCTTGAGAAAAATAGCCAATAATTTCAACATTCTGTTTCAACCTCAAAATATCAACATTTTGGCAGCTCATGCCACTTTAAATAGAAAAAAGGAAGAAAAAAAACTTAAAATAAATCAAGAGCTATGAAATAGAAATACCACAATTATTATCCTTATATTGGAATACATTACTCCAGTGGGACCCGAAAAGTGTCTTTCTTCTGAGTCTACTTGAGCTGTTGTGAAAACAATTTATTAAAAGTAGTTAGTAGGGAAAATCAAAAACGTTAACCATTATGATTCCCCCGGGAGGGATCTATAAGTTTGTTTGATGTTAAATGTTAACACTACTGCCTGAGAACCTCAGGGCTAGTAAAGCTGGGGTTTCAACCTTATGAAATTGTATTTAGCCGACGGATCCAATTCCCCGATAAATGTAGACGCATATAGATCTTATAGTAATTAAATTGTTTGACCGATATACCATGCATAACCTGGCTTTCTTGTACAGTGTGCCCGGATGTAATATTGAGGATAATGTCTTAATATGGATGTTTTCGATTATCCGGAAACCGTTTACTCTAATACATCTACAGATAAACAGATTAACGTACCAAACACTGAACCTACTAGAAACGCTGCTAACTTCTGGGAGATGTTGTTAAATGTCCGAATTATTCTCATCCTCGTAGTGATACGTTAGGTGGATAGGTGGAGATATTTCTATCCTTTTACGTTTACATTATACAATGTAAGTGAGCAGTTTACAGTTCCTTCCGCGGATAACATTTTGTCATGTGCTTTTGGCAATCTATGTTTTTAAATTTATATCTGCATGGACATAACGTGTGAATGTCATAGTAGACATCAGTAGACAATTAATTTTCCATTTGCCGTAATGTTACGATTTGGCTCTGTCACTCTGCCACATTTGCCAAGCTAAAAGCTCTGGTGGAAACTCGGAATCCCCCTGGACGAGCCTTAAGCGGGCAGGGGAGCAGATGACACAAGTCACATTGTTGTTATGGGCCACATCACCCCCATGTCAAACAGCTCAATCCGCCATTTTTATTCAATCTTCACCTTTCATATATTTCCAAGCAAACTACTACTTCATTGAGTCTCATCATAGCCCGGATTATCGGTCTTACGGCGACTGGCTGCTAATGTGTCTTGTCGCACACGGAGAGAAAAAAAAAAATCGGTAGAGCACAGATTTCTCGGCTAAGTCTCATCAATACTCTAAAACGTATTCCCAGCTTATGAGAAGTTCCACTAAAGATGCCCCAAGATATTGACCGAAATCTAGAAACCGAAAATGGGCTAATCCTAACTGTCCACTGTGACCAGAGGCAGTGTGTATGGCAATAAACCCCCTGTTTAGCTGACGAAAGGGAGGAGCTATTTTTGTTAATTCTCTTGTATATTATCACGGGACAGTAACCGACTTCCTCTACTGTCAGTTATCAACCAAAAGTAAATCTGATTACCTTCTATTGCTAGAGTTTGTAAATCAGTTTACAATGGAAGTATCTGGAAACAAGTGCGATTCCTGTATAGTGCGTAATAGGGAATTCCTCAAAATTCCTCAATCAACCAACAATCTAACAATTATTGAATTAACCAATCCAACAATAAGTCAACCATTCAAGATCTGTTTTGTCCAGGAGTATAATTTATACCCTTAGAATAACGACAATCTGTATAGTTAATTCCAAGAAGAATGTTAAAGGTAGATTTTAGAGTTATAAAGAAACTGCAATAACCGATGTCGCAGGGAAATAAACGGTGTAATATTCTGAAGGTTTAGCTAATGTCCTTTGATATCATATGGCTATTATGACTGGGATACACAAGCACCTGTCTATTGTTTTGTATTTTTGGGTTTTCATTAGTTTTGCAATGCTCTGGGAGACCAACATAATATGTATGAATTAAATTAGTGTCTTTTACATGGGCGTCGCTAGGAATTATGGAGGGGGGGGGGGGGGGGGGGGTCGGCTATCATAGGACTTTAGGCGAGGGTCCAGGGGTCGCGAAGTGGGTATAACAGTATTCTCGTTAAAAATAACGAGAATAAAATGTATGGTTCTTTTCATAGTCGAGTTAGAGGGAATGTATGATTCGTTTCATAGAATAGTTAGATCCATAGATTTTGATACATGTTATGAAAATGTACACGTTCATTGTGAGGATTTTGACGACATTGTAATCGCATTATTAAACTATTGAGAAAAAACCCATACAAGTTGAATGCTCTTATTAAAAAGGATCCGGTAGTATCGGGAAATGAAGAATCACACAAAAAGCTGTATACTAGTAGTGAGATTATGAACGTACAACATTTTCACTAACTTCAAATTAGTTGTTATTAGTTGTTAATCCGCCGAGAGGACGTTTTGTCAGCGGTAATTAAAACTGATGGAGGCTTGAGTCGAAAAACCTGGGATAACCAAACCATCCGGGCATCTGCTAGACAAATTATGCACTACTACATAAAGACGGTTAAAAAAATCTCTCACGTCAGATTAAATACTTGTCAAGGATACGGAGCTTAGGCATAGAGTTCATATACAAGAGTTTTCAACTAATGATTAAATATTATGTTCATGTCGTAAAAATTATATATATCATGACGTTCTAGATAGTGAAAAAAAACTATGTAAATATATTTCAAACACTTATATATATTGATCCAGTAGGCCTATATAACTAAATGACTACATATACCAAAGCTGAAAACGAAGCTAAATTGATTTATGTTTTAAAATGTTAGCCATAGGCGACAGTTATTGGGCCAGATCAATAGCAGTCTTCTTACATCTATTCTGAAATCTCTCATATCGCTACATTGGATGACTATAGTGCGATCAGAATAGTGTATAGCTAGATGTATGTCTAATAATAACATTCTACATATGATTAATCTATGTATTCTCTATGTCATTCAATTGAGCTCAGAGTGACGATATGAACACATTTCAATATCGATTGCTGACGTCATGTTTCGATTCCAATGACGTCAGAACAAGAGTCTTACACGGGTGGAATTGACATATTGCATGTATTTCTACAGTCTGTCACCGGATTAACTCCCTTCATATCAGTGTTCTTTTTTTAAGGACAATCCATTGCGTTACAAATCGGCTTACTCAAAAACACACATCGGATGAATTTGGGGGATTAATTGAGACGACCAGAGCTTGTTATTTTATATCCTATGACTGACAGATATGTTTCTATTTTTGACATATCAATAACAGCCATGCTATGAATCACAAAATAAAGTGTTACGTTTTGATAAACAGAGATTGGCAATATTGGATTTTCTAGAAATACGTGTACATTCACTTAACAGTATGTCGTGTTAAAATAAGACAAAATCAACTGCTCCATTGTCCAGAAAGGTACAAGACATCTGATTCAAATTCATGCTGAAAGATTTTGCTATATGAATTTAGTAAAAAATAGAATTGATGCCAATGAAATTGCTTGGGCTTATTTGATATTAGGAATATGTCCATCTAACCCAAACTCATTAGTTGATAGTGCAACGCTGATTTCAAAATACACGCTCACATACCATCGGGTATATCGAAAAGCTTTAAAGTGAAAAACAGTTTATATGTAAATCAGATGTTTATACGCCTGTAAACCCGTTGTAAGATCCATATCATTCCTATATAGTTTGAAGAAGTATTTGTGATGATTTTAGTAAGCGACCTCTTGTTATGGTGTTCGCCATCTTGTTTTATATGCAGTAATAGGTTGTTGTAAAGTTTGGTTTTAGTCCGTAAACTGTTTTTATAGCAAACCAGGACAGAATTTGGCCTCGTAAAACAATCTGACCCCTATGAAGCTTAACTTAGTGTTGATAAATCCAATTCGATATGGAGACAGAGAGATGCTGGATAACACAGTTTGGTTCCGGCTGATAAGGACGAGAGCCTCAATTATTTACACCCCAATGTTTACCAGTTAAACTTCTAACATTCAGTAGTTCCACTGTTCAAGATATTCGATTTTTCTTTGCTTTAAGCCTTCAGACTAAAAGTTACAAAAGACTTTGCGTGCTGTTCTACACTTCTCCTTTGAATGCAAATATTTCAGTTAGCTTTGTCACAAAACACATTAATCTTTTTTCTAACCAGCGCATTGTCAGTCTTGAACTAACAGTTATCCTTGAGCTTAAATTAAGCGCATTCCAAAAAGCTTTAAAGGTCAGGAGCAACACACATAATTATTATCTGTTTGTGTTGTTTTAGTTCATAAAGATTTAAACGCCAACTGGAGGATCTGTATAATATTCAGCACCACTGACATTTCTAGGAAAATTATCATTTCTGTATAGACATGAAATGTAGCAAATTTTAGGGCAAATTATCAGATTTATTAATTGAATGCAGTTGTTCCAGGTATTCTATTCCTGTTTATCTAAAGGTACAAAGGTGGCTAATTACCAAATCGATTCAAGCTACTTAGTACTGATTCACACGTATTATAGCTCAATTGATGCTAATTTTACTTATCGTAGCAGCACGATTGAAATTACGTTCGGATTTTATTGTCTTTTAAGCGAAAAACAGAAAGCTGAAGTTATCAGCGTGCTCCTAAACATCTTCATTGGTGCAAATATTTCACTTGAACGTGGCGTAAAACACCAAGCAACCAATCAATCAGCAAATATTTCATACAGTTGGTAAATATTGTGTATAAGAACGTGAACTTGTATAGTGTTTTAAAGAGACCAAGTGTCTTTATACAGTATTCAGCTCGTGGGAGACAAGTTATACAAGTGATCTGGACGTTATGCTTTCTTACATACCGCGGAGTGATTTGGATTTGGATCTATTTCCATTAGCTTTGTTTTAAATAGATGAGTAGAATGCTTCCACCACCGGTATAGAAATACATGTCACACGTGTTTATAGAATGCTGTGCGACTTTCATTCAAGAAAATAAAACGGTCACACAATTGGATCTAAAACAAGCTTTAAACATGTTAATGTTTATGTTTTATTTAAACAGTTCAATGTATGGAAGTATTGGAATTATTTCATGATTATTAATTTTAATTAAACTATGTTTAAAATCGACATTTTATCTTTCAATATTATCATTGAAATATTTTACAGACGCCCTTGTTAACTTTGGAAACATGCGAAAATCTATGCCAATAAGTTTAATTCTTTCTGTGTATAACAACCCAACGTTAGTGTAGTAGTTTCTATTTGATCCACTGAACAACTTAAAGTGGCATGAGCTGCCAAAATGTTGATATTTTGACGTTGAAACAGAATGTTGAAATTATCGGCTATTTTTCCCAAGACGTATAATTGAGAAGCTTTTTAGTGCTTCTAGTCTCGAGAATGTATGATAAAGTATTGTTTTGAACTAACTTTGGCTTAGAATGAATGAATGGTCGTCCCGGTTATTTAAATTTTGTTTACTTTCGAACACATTTTCGGTTCGTACAGGTCACATACTGTATGGATTTTTCTCATTCCAACGCTAATCATTTAGTTTTTCGATGGCTTTCAAAGCCTCTTACTGTCGTGACGATCAGAAATTATGAAAAAAATGTGAATTTCTGCAGCTCATGCCACTTTAACATAATAAAGTAGTAAGGAAACTCCGTAGTTTCTTTTTTCTGTAATCACGACTCTACACGCATGTAGGCTTTGATATTTGCAACTTGATGCTTCTAACGAATGTATTATCCGGTTTAATGCTTGTATTCACCGCAGGCATTAATGATACCCCGTGCTAGGTTCCTGGTATTAGCTATCTCGTCTAATAGCTTCATCATCAGGTTCATAGTCTATGGAAGCTGGGAACAAACAATATGCTTTTGCAATTTTGGAAATAAAAAAAAACAATTTCATCTTTTTATTTACTGGAATTCGAATTAATTCAATGCTGTTTAAAAGCTAGTATAGTTCCACGATTACAAGAAATCCTCGGTATAACAATGGAGAACAAATCTAGATTTTATTTTCCCAATAGATTCTCTAAAAAGCAGCCATCCTGGGGTATGTGTGAAATGGTGTGAACAATGTTGATAGTCAATAAAATCAATCAAAAGGAAGAGTTATGCCAGATTAGCTGTGTTTAGTTCCTGTGGCGATTTTTGTACTGAATTACCGCGAGGAAATCTTGAATAGAATGCTGCTGATAGCTCATTGGAACATACAACGCTATGTTACACTATTGGTTATTCCATGACACAGCTTTGTCCCAAACAGTCTTCCATATTTTTACTCGAATCTGATAAACCCATTTGCTTTCACTACAAAATCCAAACCAGCTTGAGGGCAGTTTGATCTCTGTCATTTGAGATTGTGCCAGGGAATGGTCATCCAATCTGAAGCTTATTTTATGAAGGTGTTTCTAAAGCCAACCAAGCTAAAAAAAACTATAATGGTTAACATTACTGCTAGCCGAGAAATCTGGGCTCTGCCGATTTTTTTTTCGTATATGACGAATAGTCCAGAGTCCAGACTCCTCGGCTGCATTACTGCTAGTTATCTTTTTAAATACTGCTCAATTTTGAGATAATGTTTGCGCACTAATATAATCCGGAACTTTAGTGATATTGCTTTGCAACAAAATTGCAACCTTGTTGTTTGTTAGAAAAAGGTTATGAGATATAACCTTGTTTTTGAGCTGGTTGTAGGATATGAGATGGAGTTCATAGCCTTGTTTGCTAGAAAAAGGTTATGAGATGGAGTTTATAACCTTGTTTTTTGTGCTGGTTGTAGGTTATGAGATGTGGTTTATAACCTTGTTGTTTGCTAGAAAAAGGTTATGAGATATATAACCTTGTTTTTTGTGCTGGTTGTAGGATATGAGATGGAGTTCATGGCCTTGTTTGCTAGAAAAAGGTTATGAGATGGAGTTTATAATCTTGTTTTTTGTAGCAAACCTTGTTTGCTAGAAAAAGGTTATAAGATATAACCTTGTTTTTTGTGCTGGTTGTAGGATATGAGATGGAGTTCATAGCCTTGTAGTTTGCTGGTTGTGAGATGGAGTTTATCGTTGTTTTGTTCGTTGTTTGTTACATAGTTTTGTCTGTCCCGGGGGACGGGGGGGGGGGGGGGGGGTAAGGTGGAGAAAGCAAAATTTTTGGGGTCCAATCTCAGTCCACCGATGTTCTTGCCATAGTTAAGATGCGTAACCACTGTTAATGTGTTACAAAAGTATTCCAGAAATTCTACTGACCAAGGCTAAGCTCTTGTCAGTCGTCAACCTAATGAAATATCATAGGTTTGGTTTGTTACAACAATTTATGGGGTGTGAAGGTCTAAATGATTTACCTCTTTTTAACACAATTAAAAACTTGTCTCCATGGTTATTTTAGACAAGAAGATTTCCCTGTGCCCGTGTGTTTTAGTGATCATAAAAATATATGGCGGCGAATGACAAGACAGTTTTCTTATCAAACCAACGAAAGCTCAGAGAGAATCTCCGAATATTTCTGGACATTACCATCCCTTATCGGTCTTTATTACCGTCCGATGCTGCTTTTTAGATAAGGTTGATATCATTCTACTATTAAGATAATAAGGCGTCCCAGTTTGGTTATCGAAATATAGATTATATGATCTCGAACTGATCGGGAAACTGATTAAGATACCAAGGCCCTACTTTTGGACGTTGACTTTTAGCGTAGGTTTATTTTCTCTACATGCTAGTCAGTAGGAGTGGGCCTAGTTTCACAAAGTGATCTTAGCTAAGTGTGCTCTTAACTACCATGGCAACCAATGCTAAAGGTATACGTTGTCATTGGCAATTAAGATCAACTTAAGCTAAGATCGCTTTGTGAAACTAGGCCCAACTAAAATAGGCCAACTATTACAGGTTTAGTCATAAAGTGAATCATTTCGGTTTTATTTTGAAAGGGATACGATCAATCGTATTCTCTGTCTTTCCCATTTTATTTTGAACTCCTCTGATATGAAAAATTGGCATTCAGCTCTTTTTTGTGTAGGCCTATAGTTGTGGATTGACGGCTATGTGTTTATTCCCTCTATATGTCTGTTGGTAGGATTGGTCAGGAACCAACTAACCTAAAATAGGCTAACTATTGCAGGTTTAGTCATGGAGTGAATCATCTCGGTTATGTTTTCACTCACAGAAGCAACAATTACATATTTCTGAGTTCGACACCATTATGTTTTGGGGAGAAAAGGAACACATTATCAGCCGTTTTTTGTAATGATTTTAATGTAGATAATTGATCATTCCCTGTAGATTGACACCAGTTGAATTACAATAGATTTAAATTGTTGGTATTGATAGCCCTGGGGGGTATTTCATAAACCACATATAGCCGACTACGGTCAGATAGTCGACTAAGCAGTAATGTTAAAGCATTGCTTTTCTAGTCGGCTAGGTCAGTTTAGCCGTCTAAGCCTGTTTATGAAATACCCCCCTGGGCACAACAACAACAGTAAAACAGCCATTGGAAGCCTATCTTGAGGTATACAAAATGAAAGAGCTTGAGAAAACTTGAAAGTTGAACCCATCAATTGCGATGTCATCAATCGATGTGTTTTCGGCTTCCACTAAAATAATCCTGTGTTGATTAAATTCTATACTTGTTCTGCCTGATCGATAAAAATAGCGACTGTGACCTTACAGTTTATCGGTGACAAAGCGTCGAAATGATCATCTTTGTTGGTAATATTGGAACACGTTTCTCCTCTAGATGGCGCGAATGATCGTGCCAATATGTGTTTTATGTGGCAGATATCTCATTGGTTATGTAAATCTGAACTAATAGTTTTTTTCTCTCCAGGATTAGCCATCAGACTTAATGTCAAGATTTCACTGTCTCTTACTTAGCAAATGCTTTGCTCTAAAATCTCTTCGGCAGTTAGCCTCATCTTTCAGCCTAATAGTTAAGATTGTTTTTTAAAGTGGCATGAGCTGCCAAAATGTTGATATTTTGATGTAAAAAAAGAATGTTGAAATTATCGACTATTTTTCTCAAGACGTATAATTCCGATGCTTTTTAGTGTTTCTAGTCTCGAGAATGTACGATAAAGTATTGTTTTGAACTAACTTTGGTTTAGAATAAATGAATGGTCGTCCCGGTTATTCAAATTTTGTTTACTTTTCGAACACTATTCCGGTTCGTATAGGCCACATTCAGTATGGATTTTCCTCATTCCAACGCTAATCATTTAATTTTCCGATGGCCTTCAAAGCCTCTTATTGTCGTGACGATCAGAAATTATGAAACAAGTGTGAATTTTGGCAGCGTCGGGTTCAATTAGCTGATTTTTATATTTCCCCCTTTTTGGCCTTTTACTACCTGCATAACTTTTATTTGATTGGGTTTTTTTGTAAATCTTTCGTGTTTAATGTAAAAATCTACAGATCCTCCTTGAAATATATTACAAGCTGTGCCAAATTTTCCTCACTTCGCTGGTGAGGTTAACGTTAATGTCTACTATACAGGGAAAAGGGAGCCAGATACCCATGACTTGCATCATGAACAGTTGTGAGACCACGAAGCAGCGGAACCAGACGAGCGCAGACCATGAGGCTAGAACAAGGCGTTATTTCCCAGAAATGCTGCTTGAAACCAATCAGATGTCTATATATCTGCCTGTAGGCTACACATTGTAACGCCTGATAGCTAAAAACACATTTCACATAACTCTCAAACCAAAAAGAATAGAAATAACTCATGAAGAAAAATGTTGAAGGGAATAATGATATAAGTAAAAAATAAACTTTCGGAGATTAACCGCATGTTAAAGCTGCCAAAATTCACACTTTTTTCATAATTTCTGATCGTCACGACCGTAAGAGGATTTGAAGGCCATCGAAAAACTAAATGATTTGAAATGAGGAAAATCCATACAGTATGTGGCCTGTACGAACCAAAAACGTGTTCGAAAAGTAAACAAAATTTGAATAACCGGGACGACCATTCATTTATTCTAAGCCAAAGTTAGTTCAAAACAATACTTAATCGTACATTTTCGAGACTAGACGCACTAAAAAGCTCCTGAATTATACGCCTTGATAAAAATAGCCAATAATTTCAACATTCTGTTTACGTCAAAATATCAACATTTTGGCAGCTTATGTCACTTTAACTTCCACATACATTTAATTGACCAATATCAATACCTATGCATGTAACTGATTAATATCTATACATGTAATAGCTGAAGATCTCCAAACTCTTTGGCCAAAGTATATTGATGATGTGTGATTGAAACATGTAACTCTTTAGAATCACCGCATTTCTTTAAGCAAAGCAACGGGCCCAAACTTGACACACATCCAATTCGATATTTTATTTTCCCGTTCCACAAAAAAAGAGCATATAGCATAAAGCATAAAAGTATGGAAGCCAGATACAGACATTTTATTCTCGAGCTCTGCAACCCCGCGAGACTTGCCAAAGCAAGTGATTTTCGACTTTCTCTACCCCGCCAAACACGCCAATCACGCTAATCAACTAAATAAACAAATAGTATTTTTTAAAAACATTTAATTCGCGCCCTTGTCTACCTTGGCGTGACTGCCGATTCTATATCATTCGCGACTTTCTCGACCGGTGGCGAAGCACGCTAAAGAAAAAGTACTATTTTTTACAATCCTGTGTTTCAAGGTAAACTGTTAATGTCAATTTAACTAACTAATATTAAAAAAAATTGCACTTATTTCATTTGTAGTTTGGCGACCTTCGTGTGATTGGTGACCTTCGTGTCCTTCTCGAACCCGCCAAGCACACAGAGATCGTTATTCGGGATTGCAAAAACAACAGTAATTTTTTTAGCTTGCTTCGCGACCTTGGCGTGTTTATGCGAGAAAGTCGCGAATGATATAGATTCACGACCCCCCCCCCCCGCCAGCCACACCAATGTAGCGAAGGACACGAATGAAATCTTTACAAAAATACTATTTGTTTATAAAATTAATTAGCGTGTTTGACGAGTTTGGCAGGGTAGAAAAAGTCGAAAAACAATTGCTTTGGCGAGTCTGGCGGGGTCGTCAAGCACACGAACAAAAGTGTCTGTATTCAGCTTCCATACCCTTGTGTCATATCCTAGCCGTTTTTAGAGTTCAATTTTAAAGGCACACTTGCCGCGAAAATCCAGAAGACTGTTTACATTAAAAACAGTGGACGGTTTTCTGTATTTTAGCAAGACAGAAAAAGTTAGGAACTTTCTATTTTTACCAGAAATTACCAGAAGTTTTGGCATCATTTAGTATTTTTAATTTGAAATTGAAAAACAGATTTTTGAGGTACCCGTAATGTCAACAAACTTCGAACCTGATCGTGTGCAAAAGTGCCGTAAGGGTTTGAGTCGTGTAGGTGATCTAACGACACAGTATAGTTTTACGAACTTTATCGAAGAAATACATACTTACGATCGAGTAAGAGAGACTATAGAAGCCTGCCGAGTGCAAACCACAGACAAAAAAGCTTGAATGAGGGTAATCCAACACTTAAGTTAACCAACACTGATCGGTGTTGTTGTTGTAATCCAGCTTCGATTCTTCGTTTGTTTTTCCCCGTCGTTTATACATTTTTTTTTCTAAACATCTTTATTGCTCAATAAATGGCTGTACACTTAAGCCGTAGGCTTATTCTGTGTACCGTGATGACATTTAATTTTTTCAAAGAACGTATTTACAATTGTTTGATCCGTTAAAAGAAATATAAAATTATATAAATAAATTATTATAATTCTATCCATTCTGAATTATTACATATATACAATATAAGCATAAATGATGAAAAGTAGAAATAATATTACACGAAAACATAGATTTGTACATTCCAGGTGAAATATAAAACATTGGACAAGGTCAGAAGAGGGCCCCTTTGGGGTGGCTATGTAAAGCGTTTGGTAGCTATAATATATGTGCACACCGATTCCATTATTAATTTGTTTTGTAGAAATGTTAGCTCAGCAGAGCCATACAACAAGAGCGTTGTGCTTATATCATCAATAAGTCCACCATTTTGTATATCAGTAATTAGCTTTAAGCGTTGGACAGTATACATAGGACAATGAAGAAGATAGTGGTCGGCTGTTTCAATTGAGATTTGACAAAGGCACTTTGGCGAATCGGTAATAAAATTGTTAAATAAATCATCATTGAGTGAGCTGCAGCCATTTCTCATGCGACAGAGGATGATGTTTGCAAGACGGTCTCCTACGTAGTACCAGAGCGGAGGCCGGTTTAAACGAAACACTCGAAAAAGTTTTGATTTAAATTCTGAATGGTTTATTATTGATTTAATATCCTCAGGGAGGCTATTCCAGTCGCGCAAAGTAGAGGGAAAGAATGATTTACTAAAGGAAGCTGTTCTGCAGAAAAAAGTGGTAAAATTATTGTTTGACCTCTGTGGATAAGGATTTCTTGTTGATACACGTTGGGGTAACTTACTGCGGAGATTGTGATTAGTAGGGTTCGTAACCACCAGGTGAAACACATTCAAGCGATGAATCTTACGACGCATACTAAGTGTATAAAATCCCGTCTCTTCGTAAAGAAGAGAGCTGGCTACACTTTTAGTTAGGCCACTGATAATCCGGAGGCAATCCTTTTGCAGCATTTCAAGGGAATTCACCTGAAAGTCTGTGAGATTGTCCCAGACTACATCAGCGTATTCTAGAGAGGGTCGTATAAATGTTTTGTACATAATTTCTAAAGATTTTCTATTCAAACGATACTTTATTCCTCGAAAGAGGGATATTTTCAAATGTGCAGAAGTTATCAGATTTTCAATATGGTCAGACCTAAATGTTTGTGCGTAGCAGAGGGAGTAAGTCTGCTGCCCATAAAAGAGATATCAATAGCAGAGGGCTGGCGACGCCTAGAGCACAATAAAGTTTCTGTCTTTTTAGAATTGAACGTTACTTTCCACCGCTCAGCCCAAGAGAGAATGGACTGGAGGTCTTGATCAATTGACAAGGAGATGTTCGGATGTTTATACATTCTAAACCTAATTGGACATGCTTTATGTGTGCTATGTTTAATTTTAGTGGTTTTATCTGTGGTAAGCTCGTGCAAATTGGTTTTTTAACAAATGTCAAACAGGCTACGGCGGCAAGTGGGCCTTCAGGGAAATGCGAAGGGCGTCAGAGATTCGAACTGTCTCTTCGAGAAATAGCACAAAAGTGAGGCAAACTAAAGGATCGAATGGGCTATGAGTCAAGTTTGGACCGGTTGCGTTGCTTTAATTAGGAGAAAATCCAAGAAAAATGGGGTGATTCTAAAGAGTTACATTTTTAAGGGTTTAATACCGCCGTAGCGGTGTTTGTTGCGTAACCCGATACCGCTGAACGTTGGTTCGTACCGAGTCAAACCACGAGAATGCGCAGCATTCGAGGTGTTTGACGAGGTGCGAACCAACGTTCAGCGGTATCGGGTTATGCAATAAACACCAAGACGAAGGTATTAAAGTCGATTCTACCCCGATAATTGAGAAAAATGAGGAAAAAGTGACCTGTTGTTGATTGCCGTTCCTTTTCCCTCCCTCGGGACAGACTGGGAACTTTTAACCAATCAACGATAAGCTTTGGTCACGTGCAACGGTTGACCCAGATATTTTGAAGCAGAATGACATAATGCCACTATGGCTACCGCTTTGACAGGCTGGGTTGCTGACGACGCTATCGTGGGAAATGTTGTGAAATCAACCCTTTGATGACTGTATACGTTCATGACAGCCCAGTTTTCAATATAAAAGGACAGAATATAACCACACTCACAACATTATCAGGTTAAATCCTTCATTTTGTATGATAACAAGCAAAATATCACTTCTTCCGGGGGAGGTAAACCTACCAGCCCATGTTGCACTACAGACTCGATGTTGTTTGAAAAGTCATCTCTACTTAACATGTATATTTGCACACGGCACGCACATGCAGGAGGGGTAGAATTTAATATAGCCTCATCCAACTACACCAGTGCTTGCGTGTGGTATCTGTCCTAAACAGTGGTTTAGCAGACATAAGAGTTTTGTTGAAACGCTCTGTTGTATTCTCCTGGGATTGGATGGAGAATAAAACATCCCTATATCGTTCCACAAGTGTTAGTTCGGATTGTAACCGGGAAAAACGGTACCATCGAGTCTACGTCAATAAAAGCCATGACAGCAGACAACAGTGGGAAATTCGCCATTCGTCTGTCTTTCACACTTAAGGAGATAAACATTGTTTAACACAGTTTGACTCTACGAAGACTGCAGTGTATTCTCATGGGCCTGTAAACCATCTTCTTCTCCTGTCAGTTATCACACGGAAGACAATCTAATTACCTTCTCTCTTGACGGTTTGTAAATCAGACTATAATGGGATTTTGCCCAGTATCTGGAAACAGGTGGGTTTACACACGCGTTATACTGCATATATTAATGTATTTATGATCACTAAAACACACGGGCACAGGGAAAATCTTCTTGTCTAAAATAACCATGTAGACAAGTTTCTAATTGTGTTAAAAAGAGGTATATCATTTAGACCTTTATGCCCCATAAATTGTTGTAACAAACCAAACTTATGATATTTCATTAGGTTGACGACTGACAGGAGCTTAGCCTTGGTCAGTAGAATTTTCTGGAATCCTATTAATGTATGTACATCTGCCGGGTACATCTAGGGGGTCTCAGTGATGGTGGAATAATAGTCATCCAGTCCGACACAGGCTGGATATCGATGCGGTGTGGGTTCGAATCTAATTCCGAACGATTAAAACTGAACAAATTCTGAGTAGAATTAATGTATTTTTGCGACTCCCGATCGCCGGTTGTGGAAGAGTTGCCAAGTACTCGCTGAAGGTTGGCGGCTGCCTTCATAACTTAACCTGGCAACGGGGCCATATAAGTGAAATAATCTTGAATGTGGTGTAAAACATCAATCAATCTACGAAGAAATTTATATATCAAAAATTGCTTATAGTCAAATAGTCATGTGATCAAATCAATCAATATCAGTGATTAGTTCAATCAGATCAGCGGTAAGTGACTACGAAACTAGTCATATACATTGAATCAATATCCGATTCATTGTCAATAGGTACACAAAGTCGCATATCGAATATTGCGTTGGGATGTCAATAAATATGTTAGGTATGTTTTCTTGCTTGTTTTTCTTCCTTTATTGTATATCTCACACTTCAAACAATAGGTGGCCCAATAAAAGTATAAATGGTGTCTATAGCTGTATCCATACTAGACTACATGTAGGAAAGGTCTTACAGACGATCGATTCATTTGAGCGTACATACGAAATACAATAAATGAATGTCTTTATCAGTCCGAGAGGTAAACTCCCTAAAGACAACATACAGATCGATGATAATATGGACGTCCCTAACACCAAATTGGAAATTCGTTGATTGTCATTCCAGAAGCAAACGTTATCATCTGAGCCATTGATTTCCAATCGCATTTTGATCCCGCCGAGAAAAACCTCCTCTGTTTGTTCGGGGTAATTAAACCTGATGAAGACTGGAGTCAGATATCCTGACAGTTCCAGACCATCCGGGCATCTGCTAGACAAACTATATCCTACCAAGGCGCTGTAATCACTTAGACATCATTTATGCGCATGGCACGGTTTCAATATTGTGGAAGCACAGTTCATTGCATATTGTCTCATCGTATCGCATTTACTAGCAAAAAACAATAGAATCGAAATTATTTAGCAACCCATAGTGTGGTTTGCATAAAATATACACCAGGACCCTGTTTCACAAAGCGGCGTAGCGTAAGTTTTCACGTAACTGCCATGGCAACCCAATCTCTAGAGATACGTTAGTCTGAAAGTTACGCAAAAAATCATTTACGCCGTTTAGTGAAACCGTCTCCAGAAAATTTTGTTTGGTCGGATGTTACAGTTTGTTACTATGGTATGATATTCAGGTTATTCCAGGTTAATTCAACAGCCTGTATGTTGTTTTACAGTTTATTTGGTTGGTTGGTTGGTTGGTTGTTCTACCTTATTCGTATGAATGATGTACGCCATAGGCCTACTAGTGAGTAATTATTACCTTGAGCGATTAAGAAAACTGTGATCAGTTTATTTGGCCTGATATTTATTTCCTAGCGACATTTTTAAGACCCCGAACTTGTTAAACGGGTTATGTGAAAGTTTTCCACCAAAGGTTTGGACGACCAGAAACTTGTGTCATAAACACTCTATCAAGTGTGGTCTTTTGAGTGCTCTGTGGGTTTACACATATCGGAGCAGTATACAGTAACATTAGGCTGCTACTTGTACGAGCTGGTTCATCCTTTGTAATGAGTTCCCCGTCTCACTTCCTGGAAGGCCAGGGGAAGAGGCGGTAATCTTTCAATGTCACCGAATACTGTTGCCATCTCCAAATGCCAACATGATAGCTTAATTGTCTGGTTGGCTTTAATTAAAAAGACCGTAGAGCAGGTGCCGTACACGTGATGTGGGAAGAAAGAAGAGATTTAGAGCTTCATATTTTATATTCACCAAATTCTTACGGCTCTGAAATTTAATACTGGTGGCAAGTTTTATATAGGCCTACTGGAACACGTACGTAACAAAATTGAGAAAGCAGCGCGATTTCCTTTCGTCATCGCAGAGCTGGTAGTTCTATATAGATATAGTTTACCATGTGGTCGTCATTGTTTCACGACTTGTCTGTACATTCTAAACTTATTCGTCTAGACACTGGGACCATCGAATTGAAATATCTAAATACAAACTGATTTTTTGTTTAGTTTTGTGAGTCTCCATGGGCGACTTACGGCGACTTATTTTGATGGAACGCTTGTCAGCAATTTACAAACGATTGTGTTTTTTAATATTGCTAAAACAATACACAATCTTCCCCGTTTGAATCGAATAAGAAAATAATAAGTAGGCTATACAAATAATACGGGGAAAGACTCATACAGCTTTAGTTTTGGTTGGAACTGAGGGAGATCAGTACCAGAACGATGAGAGATAGACGGACGAGGTTATATCCTAATATCTTGCCTTTACGAAGTCTCTGTATTACTGTAGATATGTTCGTGCCCTTACCCCGTCTATAATATAAAACTCCTACCCATTTTGTTTAGATTAAGTGTAGTACCAAACTGGTGATGACAGATAAAGATGGTGCTTCAGATTAGACCGTAGATTATAATACACCAAGACAGAAGCGTGCTCTAGCCCCAAGGCACTGGGCCTCTATACCCACACCATTGGATGAAGGGAATCAACGTGATAACAACTCAAGTTAAAATAGCCCGGATTATCGGTTTTACGGCGACTGGTAGTATATGGCTGCTAATGTGTCTTGTCGACGAACACGGAGAGAAAAAAAAAATATGCAGAGCCCAGATTTCTCGGCTAAAGTTAAAACAACGTTTTGGAGTTGTCATAATACTGCTTTTTACTGTAAAAACAGATCTGGTAAATCACCAGATGATTTAATACTTCGACATGCTTGTGTTGCAGCATTAATAAAGCGAAACACTACATACTAGCCGATGGAAGGTTTTCCTCTTAACGGTTTGAACGGTAATAAACGTATGTGGTAAACAGACGGACAAATACGAAAATAGACATCAAGTGGTAAGTGTACATCTGTTCTACATACAAGACGAGTACAAACAGCTGTATGAAGAATAGATTGGAAGATGGGATTTAGTGAAAATGGTTCATATACACAGCTGAAATACTGTTGAGCAGGACGTAAAACCCAAATCACTTCATATGCACAGGGTAAACTATTAATGTCTGTCGAGATGATAAACTCAGCTGTTTCGAAAAATTGAATTAAATTGCACTTTATTAAGACATCGGCATAGGCGTTCTAAACAAACGTTTTAATGTCCACATAAACTTAAACATAACTAAAAAGCTTATAATTTTACCGTGTGAAAAAAAATAGCAGATAATTGTAAAATTTGTTTTAAAGTGAAAATATCACCATTTGTGTATTGCATGATCTTATTTTTGGGGTGGAACACTAAGGGCACTTACACTGGGGAAAATCAGAAGTGAAGAATAAATTCGGGTAATTTTGCGGAGACGTAGCATTCTGTTAATCTGATTGTAAGTGTCAATATGAGATGTACATTCAACACAAATTCGTGTAGAAACAGATGACTGAATATGTATGAAAATATAATTCGCTAATGCCGTCAATTATCACGTTATTCAATTGGGGATATAGGGGGAACGTAGGAGATATTATGCTTTACTCGAAAGATATTTTAATAATACAATGGCTATTTTCTCAGCCAATCGTACAGAAAGACGAGGAAAGATGAGAAAGGAAACTCGGCATCGATATTGCTTTAGAGAATGTCTGTTGTTTTACTGATGAAATTACCGATACCGTTGTGACTCTATTGATAACAATGCTTATTTTGTAGACGTGTGTGGGTAACACCCATTACAAGTCAGATCATCATCATCTTGCCGGTCAGGGAACAATCTGATATACTAGCATCTTATATAAGATCGGGTTATAAGATTCAAGCCATTTTAACATCCACTGTGATCACGTGGTGAATTTTTCGAATAATTACATTTGTAATACCAAGAAGATTTAAACGAATTACCACATAGCTAATCATAGTTTAGAATAAAACCTGTTTTAAGATAGTGATTTGATAAATTCTTCTGGAAAGAACAATTTTTTCGAAAAATTATTTTCGGATGATTTATGTGATGATGGTATACCAAATCATAGCTGTTTCTTCTTGAATGAGATAATCCGAGTTGCGCCGGGTGAAAATGAAGTGGCAAGAATATGTCATCAGAACCGAATTAGCCCATTTTTACATAATTTTTATCAATTAGTAGAAATAAAGAGCTCTCAGGTGATGTTAATCTTGGATATGTACATTAAGTTAGTTTTTATTATCAGCAACAACCCCTAAAAGTTACTCCTGCACCCCGGCTGTTTGACTTTTCCCATTAACATGCAGCACACATTACTGACTTCACAATAATAAAAAAAAAATTCGTGTGATGGATTTTGACTCAATCGCCTTACGTGGAAGGTTTGTTATGTATGCGAGGGTTTCCTTCGGTCAAACTGCCTGGTATCCTACCCCACTAAACCTGTTAATGCCGCCATATAATTGAGATAATCTTGAGTACGCCGTATAATATTAATCAATAACCCAAGCGATCTTGCTGATGAGTTGATAAATTTCATATTCCTTTGGATAAAATTAAAATATCATGTCAGTCGCCATGTTCTGATCTAAAGCCGTTGAAAATCTGGAATCAGAAGACAAAATATAACTGCACCTATAAACATGACCAATAGCCTGTTTCACAAAGCGGCGTAGATGTATTTTTTGCGTAACTTTTTTACTTACGTATCTCTACAGGATGGGTTGCTAAGGCATTTGCGTAAAAACTTACGCTACGCTGCATTGTGAAACAGGGTCCAAGAGTGTCAAAATCTGCATATTTTAATGCCATAAAAAATAGACTGAAGGCTAAGTGTTTGAGACCGAGCTTCTGTAATTGCAGCTGGCATCAATATGTCAAACTCTACTGACAAAAACCCTTTCATCAAAAGAGGGGTGTTACTTTATGAGTGCGGTATATCTGCCTTGACGTCTCGTTTATTTATCTTAGATACTATTGTTAACGTTCCCGGCTCATCCAAATCTCTGTAAAGTGCTGGTCTAATTGACTTTGTTACTTGGGAACTTTTTGTTGATAGGAAACAGAATATATTTTTACAAGACGATATTTCAAGGAGTTCTATGGGTCAGTTTATGGAAGTGACTGACGACCACGCTAACTTAAATCCTCATCGATGGGCAACGGGTTCGAATTACATTCTGTTCCTCATCCCAGTAGAGAAAAATCTGACTGGATGTCGGTCGAATATATCCCTCCCAAATAAATAAAATGCGCCGATGAATGTAGCAAATCATGATCATTCACCACTGCCTAATTTTAAAAATTGACACTTGAGAAGAGCACTTTGTCGAGTGTAGCTCTTTCGCCTCGTGGTTTCGAGTTAGCGCGACGTTTCTAGCTTTCGGCTTTTTAAATGACGGATAACACGTTTGTAGATCTCTATTGCATGATTTACTTATTTGCTGGGCATTTTTTTTTGCAGTATTATAGGACATCTAATTTGAAACATTAAGTCCAAGATTTACAGCGTTTTTTGCCATGGCGGACACCAACCACCGTAGAATAAGCTCAATAGTCCATTCACTCGGCCGCATTCATTTTTCCATCTGTTTTATCCAATAAATGATGAATAACATATATAATGGGTCCCAGACTATGTCATGTGATGCATCGTAGCCAATGGCTTGGCTAAGAAATCCCGTGCAGTTGGCTCACTGAATACATATATGAAGCAATCAATGAACTATGTGCATAGAATGACCGCGTCACATAGGTTAGATTGGTTACCTTGAACATTTCGTTACGACCAACTGCAAAGTTACGACGGGCGTAAGTGTGCTGAGAAACAGCCCCCACAGTAGTTCCATCTCAAAGTAATGGTGGCGCTCACTGTACGTAAAATATCACGTGACAATCATTCGACATTAATAGTTCATTAATGGAACAAAGCTTACCACTTACATTAGAGAGCGATAAAAACACGTCAATATTAATCTAAAATAGCTGATGTGACATACTGTAGTCTTAAAGCGGCGAAAATGGCTACTTAGATAAGCCACTTAAAGGACATACTTCTGTCTTTTTTCATTTTCATCACTGGTGGTAACAAACGTGAGAGGTTTTAAGTACTGTGAGGTTTTTATCTAAGTTAAACCGTATTTGTCTGTAGAGATTTTCCATCCTTTAATCAATTTTAAAATTATGTGTTTAAGTTATTTGTTTATAGATGTTATTTAGCCCGGTAGATCCCATCGTATGTAACAAATTAAGACAGACGCAGTTTTGGTATATATCTGGACTTCACCATTCTTCAGTTATATTTATGATCACTAAACACACGGGCACAGGGAAAATCTTCTTGTCTAAAATAACCATGGAGACAAATTTCTAATTGTGTTAAAAAGAGGTATATCATTTAGACCTTTATACCCCAAAAATTGTTGTAACAAACCAAACCTATGATATTTCTCAGTCATAAGTGATTACGGCTGAATGTTAACAAATGTAGTGTTTTGGTTGCTTACATCACCACTGTGATACTTTCGTTGTGCTTCCAAGAGGCTATGGGAAGTGTTCGTTTTGCAGCTACCTTTTGGTGGCCTCATTCAAAATTACCTGCAGTATGTCAGAGGGTATTTCACGTACGTAAATCCCCGAAGATATCGGAGTGACACTCTCGTACAGAAAGTTCGTTGAAATTTTAACCCAGTGGTCTGATGATGGCTATAAGCCAGTCCTTCACCTTTCAGAAACAATTACAAAGCAATCAGCCTACAAAATTGCACAGCTTTAAATGATTATTGATTGTAACAAAACCAGCAATAGGTTATTCAAATAGACAGAAGGTTAACCTATTTCAAAGACAAAGCATATTTGCAGTGACATTATATAACTATATCAAGTGGCGGAAGTTGACTGATAAAACGTATAGCCGAGAAATCTGGGCTCTGCCGATCTTTTTTCCGTATTCGGCATAACCCAGATTACTTCCATAATAAATAAACGATATTTTTGAAGAAGTCCCGCCGAAAAAACGGCGGAGCAAATTTCAAAACAAAAAAGCAAAGAATAAAATATTTACCACTACAGTCCGATAGTATAGATCACGAAGAAGGAGTTCGTCAAACTTAAGCGGTTGTAAAGTGGTAAACTTTCCATTATAAAGTCAATATTTGTTTCAAAGTCCGCTGGCTTTCAACCTGACCTAACCGCCATAGTAAAACATTTAACCGACCAGTTGAACTAGGCGGGGCGGAAGTCTTCGGTCATGACCTACGTCTGCCCTGCACTAATGACAGATCTCCATTTTTTGTTCGGCACCGCTAGAGGGAGCTGTTGAGGAAATTGCACAATTTCAAAATTAGGTCGACTATGGCCGCTCTCTTGTCACTTTTGTGGAAGATAGTAAGTGACTTAGGGTGAATCGCCCCTAAAACAACAGTTCCTTGCAAGCCGTGTACCTGAAAAGCCTGCGTCTTTCAATAAAGGTAAATTTCCAGCAATTGGCGTTGCGTAAATTAACGTGCGCAGTCATTTTCGAAAGTGTGTCGTTTAAATTAAGACTTATACAATTATTGTATTGTAGAATTTTAGTCATGTTAGATTTATTTTAGTGTGGTGGGCCTCCCACCAGGTGAGATACTTTCTCACCTGGATACGGATTAATCCCTTCCAATGTGGACAAGCTGACACAAACTAGATGTAGTGGTCAGACTGGTCCAACCAGAATACCTAGGTGATCAGACAGGTTATAATTATTCCTATTGTATTTTGTTTAAGTGTTTTACTATAAATTGTATGGTTGGTGAATGTTAAGTCAGACCAGGGCACGGACCTTACCGACTCTGTGACAAACCCAGTAACTTGTGATATAGATGCCAGTTATTGTATAGTGAAGTCCTTGTATATAGTTTGTATTTGTTGCTGTTCGTCAAGTAAATTCAGTTTGTATATTGTGAAGATCCAGTCGTTCTGTGTTATATTTTACAAGCCGAAAAATCATCCAACAGAAGCTAGCTTCCCCAACCTTGCGAATTGTGTTGTAACCCTGCAACACAATATTTGGCGGAGAACCCATAGATCCTAGAACCAGTACCTCTTGCACAAAATAACAACAAGGAAAATCTTTACCATGACTATCGTTCCTCAACTCGATGTCTTCCAGATTCTCAAAATGCTCGGCGTAGATCTTCGACCAACAACTTGGAGTCTGCACAACAACCACAACTCTGTACAGCTTGTTTTGACTTGGGGGGACGGTCAGATCCCACCCAGCTTTCCATCCGAAAACAGATACAAATCTCCTTCCACAATTCGACGTGACCAACATAGGAAAAATGTGTATTTCCAACAGAACAAAGACAAAGAGAGCAAGGAATACAAGCAAGCTCATGTTTCCACCACCACCGAATCGAGAGAAACAATAGATGGATCTACCCAAACCGACCATCCACAAATATCGTCAACGTCGTCACAAACGGAAGATGTCCCCCTGTGTGATGCATACACTCAACATTCATCAGATGTACCTGATGTAAACAACATGTCCACTGATAGCCGCATTGACCCTAAGATTGCAGAGAAAATTATTAAACGCAGATACTATTGTGACACAGACAATTTCCTCGTCAAATGGAAAAATTTACCCAACAGCTGCAATTCATGGGTCGCGAGAGCTGATCTCGACCCTACGGCTTTAGAATATTTCTTAAACTATGAAGATATTATCCCAGGAACGAAATACAGGGCAAACAACCCACGCGAAAAATCAAAATTTGGCTTTTCAAACGGGTGTATAAAATTTAAGGTCCTTTGTATAGATGATGTTCATTGTGACGTGGATCCGATTGATGATGCTTATGAAACAGGGTCCACATTTGCCGACGTTGAATTTATGTTACCGCAGAAGTATGATATTTCTGGAGTACGTCTTAAATGGATTCAAGACCGCAATGGCAGAAGAAGAAACCTACCTCCAAATTACAAAAACAAACTTTTGAAAAATTGTTTGGCGTCTTCAGGAGACGATATTGTTATCTTTCAACCTATTTTCTAATTTACAGTTTTAACATGATTTCATTTTCCATTTCTTTTTTAAATTTGGTGGAACAAATTTTTGTGTCCAAAGGGGAAATATTGTATTGTAGAATTTTAGTCATGTTAGATTTATTTTAGTGTGGTGGGCCTCCCACCAGGTGAGATACTTTCTCACCTGGATACGGATTAATCCCTTCCAATGTGGACAAGCTGACACAAACTAGATGTAGTGGTCAGACTGGTCCAACCAGAATACCTAGGTGATCAGACAGGTTATAATTATTCCTATTGTATTTTGTTTAAGTGTTTTACTATAAATTGTATGGTTGGTGAATGTTAAGTCAGACCAGGGCACGGACCTTACCGACTCTGTGACAAACCCAGTAACTTGTGATATAGATGCCAGTTATTGTATAGTGAAGTCCTTGTATATAGTTTGTATTTGTTGCTGTTCGTCAAGTAAATTCAGTTTGTATATTGTGAAGATCCAGTCGTTCTGTGTTATATTTTACAAGCCGAAAAATCATCCAACAGAAGCTAGCTTCCCCAACCTTGCGAATTGTGTTGTAACCCTGCAACACAATACAATCAACATATTGAGAGAGTGGTTCGGGCTAAAGGGCGATTCACATTACCAACCAAGTATAATACAAGTCGACCTTAGAACGAAAATCCGGGCTAGTCGAACGTAGTATATTGTTATTTTCAAAACAACAAAATGTATGTTCAGAATCTAACTGTACACAACACCGAAGACAAACTAATGACTGTCTCTCTTCAGAATTTGTAAATTAGAGTTATAATGGGATTTGGCAAAGTGTGTAGAAACAATGGGTTGATACAGTGAATACAATAAGGAGAAAAACTTTTATCAGTGGTATCATACTATGTTAGAAGTCGTGTAATTACTTGTTCATTCTTCTTATCGGGTAGCAGGTCACAGTTTCATTTTCCTTCATTTCCTATTTGCGGCAGTGTTAATGTCTGCTCTCACAGCACCTTCCCTAACTTTCGTTCAACCAAATCCTTCGGCGGGGGCCTTAAACAGTTCTTTGGGAGTATTGTCAGCACAATTTTTTCACAGGTTGAAGGTAGAAATTTTGAACTACAAGTAGAAGCAGCTGATAGGGGTCACTTTGCACACAGTCCGCCGCATGTAAACAGACCAAAGCACGCTTAACTACCAGATCTCCATCCACCTGAACTGGTCCCATTCCACTTCTAAAATCACTTCTTAAGGCCCCCTCCGAACGATTTGGTTCAACGAAAGTTAGGGAAGGTGCTGTGAGAGCAGACATTAACATTAACACCGCAAATAGGAAATGAAGGAAAATGAAACTGTGACCTGTGCCGTATCCATCGCTTTGTCATACCGTCAACTGACCATCAAGATGTCTTGACCTATATACATATTTACCTGTCTGGTCAGCCATCGGTCACTCTAATGTTGAGATGACATAAGTGGGGAATTAAGACTGAGACGATGGGAGATGGAATGCTGTTGTTGAATTGTGGATGTGTGTTGAACAAATGTATGAAAAATCAATGTCTTAATGTGCATGCTGCTAGCACTATCTCAACCAAGAGATAACAGTAATACTAGATGCCAACATTTAAACATTAAAAGTCAGATTGTCAAAGCGGTTCTAGAGTGTATACGATAATATATCTTACTTACTTCTAAACGCTATCTTAACGTGCATGCACGAGTCTGGTATTACTCAGAGACTTATTTAAACGGATTTAGAAAAAATCGGTAAAATATCAAGACTTTAGCACATGATACAATTAAAATAAGAGACACCAAACCCCTAAATTTTAACCGATATTTTAGCATTGTACATCATGAAAATTAAAACTTCTCAAGCAGTAACTATTCTGCTTTTTAGAAATGTATTGGGATACTTGTATTGTATATTGAATATTGGGAAAGGAAATGTTTAATTGACGGTTGGAATCTACGAAAACAGTCCGAATTTTGGCAACTAGAGCCACTTTAACCAAAGACAGTAGATTGACAAGAGTGGTCACTTCGTCCGCGCCATGTTGAATTTGAACTGACACAATTCGATTATTAGAAACCTCCTTTCTATAGGGGTCGCCCTACAGTCGAATCGTGTACAGTCGGAACACCCTTCCGCTAGGGGGCCAGAAGAACATGATGGCTGATTGGACGAAGTGACCACTCTTGTCAATCTACTCTCTTTGCTTTAATTCGCCAGCTGTCTATGATATTACTGAAACAACAATCAATGTTATTTTTATGGAACTCTTCAGTAGTTGTAGAACTCGAATCTTAACACAGTTACCTCTTTTCAGTTATACTACAGGACCCTGTTTCACAAAGCGGCGTAGCGTAAGTTTTCACGTAACTGCCATAGCAACCCATACAGTAGAGATACGTTAGTATGAAAGTTACGCAAAAATACATCTACGCCGCTTTGTGAAAGAGGCTACAGGATGGGATGAACAGCATATTATCGCACTATCCTATAATTAGATAGATAATAATAACATTTTAAATTTAGAGTTGTGAGTAATCCCAGTTGACGCAGAGCAAACTGTCTTTTATGTCGATAGTCCTAGAGTAGAATATATCGATTTTGATGTCATGTTGCGAATATCATGACGTCAGTAGCACGTTTCAAAGTCCGCTGGCTTTCAACCTGACCTAACCGCCATAGTAAAACATTTAACCGACCAGTTTAACTGGGCGGGGCGGAAGTCTTCGGTCATGACCTACGTCTGCCCTGCACTAATGACAGATCTCCATTTTTTGTTCGGCACCGCTAGAGGGAGCTGTTGAGGAAATTGCACAATTTCAAAATTAGGTCGACTATGGCCGCTCTCTTGTCACTTTTGTGGATGATAGTAAGTGACTTAGGGTGAATCGCCCCTAAAACAACAGTTCCTTGCAAGCCGTGTACCTGAAAAGCCTGCGTCTTTCAATAAAGGTAAATTTCCAGCAATTGGCGTTGCGTAAATTAACGTGCGCAGTCATTTTCGAAAGTGTGTCGTTTAAATTAAGACTTATACAATCAACATATTGAGAGAGTGGTTCGGGCTAAAGGGCGATTCACATTACCAACCAAGTATAATACAAGTCGACCTTAGAACGAAAATCCGGGCTAGTCGAACGTAGTATATTGTTATTTTCAAAACAACAAAATGCATGTTCAGAATCTAACTGTACACAACACCGAAGACAAACTAATGACTGTCTCTATTCAGAATTTGTAAATTTGAGTTATAATGGGATTTGGCAAAGTGTGTGGAAACAGTGGGTTGATACAGGGAATACAATCAGGAGAAAAACTTTTATCAGTGGTATCATACTATGTTAGAAGTCGTGTAATTACTTGTTCATTCTTCTTATCGGGTAGCAGGTCACAGTTTCATTTTCCTTCGTTTCCCATTTGCGGCAGTGTTAATGTCTGCTCTCACAGCACCTTCCCTAACTTTCGTTCAACCAAATCCTTCGGCGGGGGCCTTAAACAGTTCTTTGGGAGTATTGTAAGCACAATTTTTTCACAGGTTGAAGGTAGAAATTTTGAACTACAAGTAGAAGTGCTCAGCTGATAGGGGTCACTTTGCACACAGTCCGCCGCATGTAAACAGACCAAAGCACGCTTAACTACCAGATCTCCATCCACCTGAACTGGTCCCATTCCACTTTTAAAATCACTTCTTAAAGTGGCATGAGCTGCCAAAATGTTGATATTTTGAGGTTTAAACAGAATGTTGAAATTATTGGCTATTTTTCTCAAGACGTACAATTCAGAAGCTTTTTAGTGCTTCTGGTCTCGAAAATGTACGATAAAGTATTGTTTTGAACTGACTTTGGCTTAGAATGAATGAATGGTCGTCCCGGTTATTTAAATTTTGTTTACTTTTCGAACACGATTTTGGTTCGTACAGGCTACATACTGTATGGATTTTCCTCATTCCAACGCCAATTATTTAGTTTTTCGATGGCCTTCAAAGCCTCTTACTGTCGTGACGATCAGAAATCATGAAAAAAGTGTGAATTTTGGCAGCTCATGCCCCTTTAAGGCCCCCCTCCGAACGATTTGGTTCAACGAAAGTTAGGGAAGGTGCTGGGAGAGCAGACATTAACATTAACACCGCAAATAGGAAATGAAGGAAAATGAAACTGTGACCTGTGCCGTATCAATCGCTTTGTCATACCGTCAACTGACCATCAAGATGTCTTGACCTATATACATATTTACCTGTCTGGTCAGCCATCGGTCACTCTAATGTTGAGATGACATAAGTGGGGAATTAAGACTGAGACGATGGGAGATGGAATGCTGTTGTTGAATTGTGGATGTGTGTTGAACAAATGTATGAAAAATCAATGTCTTAATGTGCATGCTGCTAGCACTATCTCAACCAAGAGATAACAGTAGTACTAGATGCCAACATTTAAACATTAAAATTCAGATTGTCAAAGCGGTTCTAGAGTGTATACGATAATATATCTTACTTACTTCTTAACGCTATCTTAACGTGCATGCACGAGTCTGGTATTACTCAGAGACTTATTTAAACTGATTTAGAAAAAATCGGTAAAATATCAAGACTTTAGCACATGATACAATTAAAATAAGAGACACCAAACCCCTCAATTTTAACCGATATTTTAGCATTGTACATCATGAAAAATAAAACTTCTCAAGCAGTAACTATTCTGCTTTTTAGAAATGTATTGGGATACTTGTATTGTATATTGAATATTGGGAAAGGAAATGTTTAATTGACGGTTGGAATCTACGAAAACAGTCCGAATTTTGGCAACTCGAGCCACTTTAACCAAAGAGAGTAGATTGACAAGAGTGGTCACTTCGTCCGCGCCATGTTGAATTTGAACTGACACAATTCGATTATTAGAAACCTCCTTTCTATAGGGGTCGCCCTACAGTCGAATCGTGTACAGTCGGAACACCCTTCCGCTAGGGGGCCAGAAGAACATGATGGCTGATTGGACGAAGTGACCACTCTTGTCAATCTACTCTCTTTGCTTTAACTCGCCAGCTGTCTATGATATTACTGAAACAACAATCAATGTAATTTTTATGGAACTCTTCAGTAGTTGTAGAACTCGAATCTTAACACAGTTACCTCTTTTCAGTTATACTACAGGACCCTGTTTCACAAAGCGGCGTAGCGTAAGTTTTCACGTAACTGCCATAGCAACCCATACAGTAGAGATACGTTAGTATGAAAGTTACGCAAAAAATACATCTACGCCGCTTTGTGAAAGAGGCTACAGGATGGGATTAACAGCATATTATCGCACTATCCTATAATTAGATAGATAATAATAACATTTTAAATTTAGAGTTGTGAGTAATCCCAGTTGACGCAGAGCAAACTGTCTTTTATGTCGATAGTCCTAGAGTAGAATATATCGATTTTGATGTCATGTTGCGAATATCATGACGTCAGTAGCACGTGGGACCATCTGCATGTAGATTTCACATTGCATGTATTTCCACACTCTCTCATGCTTGGTTTTTATAGTAACAATCGATTGTGTTACAAAGAGGCTTCCTCAAAACTCTCACGTTTGTCAGATTGGGGAGATTTATAGAATTTCGCGTTCTATATTATATGACTAACTGCGCGTTTCTATTTTTGGCATATCTCTAACAGTCATGCTATGGATTTTTTCTAACCAGCAGAAATTCGCGATCCTAGATGTTCTTTAAATAGCTTCCGGAGAGCTTATTTCATTTTAATGAGGCAGATGTGATTCAGTCAGAAAGAGATATGACGGTTGTTTGCCAGTAGAATTACATTTGAGTCACCCTGAAAGATTTAGTGAAATGAATGTTGTGACAAAAATAGAGTTGATGGAACTAGAAATAGGCTTATTTGTTGTGTTTCAGTTTAAGCAACAAACTGTCGAAAGAATAAAATAGTAAGATTTAAGAAAGCTTTTAACCAACGAAATCTTTCCGCAAAAGGGATATGAGGATTTTAAACTAGAGCACAAAACTACAAGCAGGATTGTTGTTGAGATTCAGACTCTAATAAAAGAAAAGAAATGTTCGTGTAACGGAACAAAAAAATAATAATACTAATAATAAGCGAAAAATTTTGCGAAAAATTGATAATTGAATGACTGAGTACAGATAATGTGCCTTTAAATAACACTTTCAGAATTCCAGAAAATCTTACTATTAAGATAAATTTACATATATGAACACTAAAACAAACGGGCACAGGGGAAATCTTTTCTAATCTAATCATAGAGACAAGATTCTAATTGTGTTAAAAAGGGGTATATCATTTTACATAGCGATCTTAATTATTTAGTTAAGAATCGGGATCGCGCAATGCAAGTCCATTGTGTAATATCATATAAGGATTGACTTCAATGTTTCTTCGGTTCATCGAGTTATGAACGAACTTGCCCCTGTGCAAACTAAATAAATCCGCGAAGCGGTTTATGAAAAGTTTGCACAGGGGCCAGTTCGTTCATAACTCGATGAACCGAAGAAACATTGAAGTCAATCCATATAATTTAATTACTATCCCATATACTTCGTAAACAATACAAAATATCCAAAATAAGTGATTTATTTTGTTTTCAAGAATCAAAACAAACAAACGCGCGCAAAGCTACACGTAATGGCAAAGCTGTCTACCAAGTGACGTCACAATCACAGGCAAAGACGATTGTACGTGATGACGTCATCTCGCGTCATAGCGTTGAGCCTGTCAATGCAGTTGTGCTGACAAGAGTGCAAACATTTTCGTATGGCAACATAATAAGTTCTACTTTATTTCTTTGAAATCTTATCAGAATGAAAAATAAATGAGCAGGTATTTATTCAACATATTTTCAAATTAATTGCATTCTCCGTTTCAATAAATAGCAGTAAGTCTAGTGTTGTTTCGTCAGTGCGTCACGTATGTCGTTGTCAAAAGTAGTCCGGAGCTGGTTCGTTCATCGGATTATGAACGAAAGCAGATTAGCCAATCAAATTGCAGTATTCGTCGTAAACTCACTGGAAATTAAATTATATGACAATGAACCCAGGATAATCCATCTCGTCGACAAACTCAGCGAAGCCAAGTTAACTATCAATCTTGACAATTGGGAATTTGGATGTACCACAGTCACCTTCCCACTTTCAACAAAGAAAACTATCCACGGACCCTTTTATGTGGCACAAGTATGTAATTTTCCCATATAATTGCCCGAAATCAGTATAAAACAAACTGTGGGTGTTTTTCATGCTTGTCTGATTTTGTTATTTTTAAAAATTAGGGAAAGCACAATCCAGAAGTTATTTGGTTGCAGAACAGCCTCAGAACGTGTCTCAGGCAGTCTAGAACCCCTGAGTTTCCGGGGCCTACGCGGCTCCTCGGCCTCGCCCAATGCGACCCCTCCCCACGCTTAAAAAACGTTACACATGCAGCTTCATATATAATTCTGTCAGTCGCCAATCGATTGAAATATCATAGGTTTGGTTTGTTACAACAATTTATGGGGCATAAAGGTCTAAATGATATACCTCTTTTTAACACAATTAGAAACTTGTCTCCATGGCTATTTTAGACAAGAAATTTCCCTGTGCCTGTGTGTTTTAGTGATCATAAATACATAATTTTGGAACATAACGATTTTACTGTTATATTCTAAGAATTAGAGAAAGCAAAATCCGGCAGTTATTAGCATTTTTAGTTGCAGAACACCCTCAGAACGGTTCTCTTGCAATCTAGAGCCCTTGAGCTTCCGGGGCTTAGGCGGCCCCTAGACTCTCTCCTAATGCGCTGGGATAGTCATTCCCTTCTCCGTGCTTCAAAATGGTTACAAGGCTTCATCTATAGCTTGGGAACATAACGATTTTACTGTTAGCAAAAGCAAAATCCGGAAACTATTAGCAATTTTACTTGCAAAAAGGCCTCAGAACGCTTCTTGTGCAATGGAGAACCCTAACTGCTTAGGCGGCCCCTGGACCCTCGCCTATTGCCCTCGTTTATTAAGGTGTGTGTTTTATTATAAAATAAAACAATGGAGGCTACATGGATTTACAACTTGTGGTTTTATTGGGTTGAAACGTGCAACGCGTGTTTTATTTTATCAACACTATTGAAGAATTTGTTTATCTACAAATTAAACAAGATCCCTTTATTAAATATTGCTCGTGACAATATAATCAAATCCTCCTGAGTGTTACACATACAATACCTAGACCTTCTTGAACACCTGTTTTTCATCAACAGGCAGTTACACACCTGATCAGGACGACAGAGAATAAGACTTAATATATTTCTCACTGATGAGTTGATGAATACTTTGTAATATTGCTTGAGTTATTTATTGGCACCCCGTCGACATCTGTCCAGATCGCTTGTGACTTCCCTGCTTATCAAAACTGCGACCAGCTTTACTGATGTAAACAGCTCCCAGACTGGATGCTGGATGTAGCTATTGTTACCGCAATATGAAACAAGTCCCGCCTCTGTGTGCTTCATATTACATATCTTTTAATTGAACTTAATAGGGAGCGCAAGTCTCATAATAATTATTACCAGATTTTGTGATATCCGGTGACAGATGACGCCATTAAGAACGTTTTTGATGACGTTGCAATCACATTTGACGTATTTTGCTCTATAAAAACGCTCAGTCACATGCGCAATGCAGTGCCGGTGACAGGAAGGATATGTAATTCACACGTGACTTGCACTCCCTTCACACGTGACTTGCGCTGCTCATACTAATCGGTCAAACCTTTTCACGGCTTAATGTAGCTCCCATAAGCTGCTTCTTTTAGAGACTTATTATAGATGTGTTGGTGTTTCGTTTATATTGATCCCATTGTTAAAGAAGCACGGTCATCTACACATTGTCTCGTGAAGTCCAGGGTTTGTAGACATCGCTTTTGCTTGATAACGTCATGAACAGTTGGTAAAACCATAGTTTTAAACTCTTCATACATGTTTATTGGACAAGGACTAATAATTGGAAAAGGTAATCTAAAACTATATAGACATGGTTACTGTTAACATGTCTACCATATCAACAAATCTGACAGGATTTTGGCCCAATGGGATTCGGCCTGTCGACCCATCAATGGGATACTCGTGTCGGCTTGAGATGCTGAGCCACACAGGTATCGGATACTCAGGGGGGTTAAATACATCCACGATCTGAGTCATCTTAAGACGGGGAGAACAGCTGAGATGATAATTTCCACTTGCTTGTCTTTCCTTCTAACTTCCCGTAGACCATCTCTGCCTCATTAAACTTGTCAGTCTACAGGATACTGTAAAACTCGTACCCCACTGCATTGTCTAGATTCATTGCTTTTAATAGCAGTATGTGAGGAGATGTTACATATAGCTGGAGTATAAAAGATGGCAGGCACATTGTGTACATCGACGGGTATACACCAGGCGTTGAGGTATCGCGTAGCACATTGGACCATAAGTGAATTGTTAGACATTTACACAGTAATAAAGGATAAACAATAAAGAGAGACAACGTTGCTTAAAGTGGCATGAGCTGCCAAAATTCACACTTTTTTCATAATTTCTGATCGTCACGACAGTAAGAGGCTTTGAAGGTCCTCGAAAAACTAAATGATTGGAGTTGGAATGAGGAAAATCCAAACAGTAGGCTATATGGCCTGTATGAACCGAAAACGTGTTCGAAAAGTAAACAAAATTTAGATAACCGGGACGACCATTCATTCATTCTAAGCCAAAGTTAGTTCAAAACAACACTTTATCGTACATTTTCGAGACTAGAAGCACTAAAAAGCTTTTGAATTGTACGTCTTTAGAAAAATAGTGTTTGAACCTCAAAATACCAACATTTTGGCAGCTCATGCCACTTTAAATCCAGCGCTAATCAAGAAAATCAGAGCTGTAAATCACTGGTAAAAAAGAGACACAGCCCCTTTATAATTAAGGTTTTTGGTCCGTAGCCTGGGAATTTAATTGTCTTGTGCTTTCGTAATGATCGAAGATCTATCTTGTGGATAGTGATCATGGCTAAAACAAAACGTGCTTCGACCACAGCCGTCTGTTGCGCGCTTAACCAAGCCGTAAATTCAGGCTGGATTTAACGGGGTTTTTTGGTAACGGTTGATTAATCATTTAATCGTTATGGCATTACCGTTTTACGCCGCACTCAACATTATTTCACTATTAGTGCGGCGTTGTCAGGTTTATTTGGGACGGAAACCGGGCTCACTGGCTGGGGGAAACCCCGACCTTCGGCGAGTCCTTGGCAACTCTCCACAAACGGCGATCGAGTGAAAATTCCACTCAAAACTTTAAGTTTTTTTTTGGTCGATGTAGAAATCGAACCTGCAACCTATCAATGAAAGGTATATAACGGGAGGTTGAGCTACACACAACCATTAAATGGTCGGTATTAATCACTGACTAAGAAATGATAGATTCTTCATATACTGTACGTTTATTGGTAAACATATGTGTCCATTGATATCAAATACAGATTCACTATGGACAAATCACCATTAGAAGGTCGTGTTTGTGACATTTAGAAAATAAGACATTAAAAAAAAAGAAACAAGCAGTTTGTAATAACTAAGTAATAACTGGAATGATAAAAACAGGATCAATTACCTCCCGCTATATTAAATCCACCTTTGACCTTTCAGAAAACAATTAATACGTTATCAGGAAAATATCTACAGGAGTCTGAAACGAAAAGCAATATGTTTTATAGCAATGACTGGTTATTAAGCCTTTCAAAAACATTCATATAGCTCGTTACACTATATAGCGGTTTCATGTGACGGAAGTTAAGTGATAAGAGATGCCAATCACTTTAACTAAATGCTAATCGAGATTATATTTGCTGTTTGATAGGTGTTGATTAAAGTGGGTGGGAAGGTGTTCATCTAAATGTATATTCACGTGCGGAACTTTGACCTTTGTGTGGCCAAATGGTGGATATTTTCTGACCGCACAACATCTTTGTCAAAAGCATATAATATTTAAAACGGATTATTTATTAGAACTATGATAATTTGTTTCCCGATCTCATTTTCCGTGTTGATTCTCTAGAGAAAATATTTAGCTAGGTTACAGAGTGGCGAGACTTGACGGTAGGCCTATATAAATGTCCTTCGGTATTCTTACTTGAAAATCGATGATGGATTGAGATATCAAATGGCGGCTGAGAAATGGTACCTCTATACAGTACATTTGATAAATACCAAGGAGCCCTAGTTACTGATTGGGCGGATAGTGAACAAACAGAGACCCGTGTATCAGAAACTGCTGCGAGGTTATTTATAAATAGTCACATTCTAAGATAATATAGCAGAGAGTCCTTGCCTCATTAATTCTATCAACCGTTGATCTATTGAATAATTCTTTCTGAATAAATGAATAAACCCATATTGACAAGCCTAATATTTCGACAGCTTGTAATAGCTTCAGAAAAAACGGTGTTTATTGGATGTGTATTGAGGGCAACAACAGAAACCTACTTCCGTATGCTCGGTAAAGGATTGTTAGGTAAACCGATATGAAATCCAGGTGGCTTGAATATACGGATTTGGCCTTTGGTCTATACAAAACCGTCTCAGAAAGAGAATAAATAAAACATGAACTGAACCTATACAAAAACACCATAGTTAGTTCGAAAAGAGGAGATGCGAGATCAGAGAAAGTGATATGTCCAAGGGCCTGGAATATCGGGGGTATATTTACATGTAACAGCAATTAGCACGTATTTAGTCAAATGTGAATTTGTCAATAATCAAGCAGGCTATATAAAAATCTGATAACTCTCTCGATTAACAGGCTGGTTTAGAGATCCAACCATTGCACTAAATAATTAAACAGCACTGAAGCCAAAATGACTACAAAAATACAAGATAAACAAAAAACAATTGCTATTCGGTATTGCAGAGATTTCTCCGCGCGAGCTCACAATGCGAAATAGTATAAAATACACACTTTTAATTCAATATCACAACCTCTCAACTTTCCACAATACTTTATAATTATGTAAAAATATACACGAGATGCCGTATTTACAATTCTATGAATTTTATAAAAATATTTTTTATTTCGGTTATATATTATATTAGTTTCAATTGTTTCTGTGGAGTTCATTAATGGATGGTTTTAATGGTCCATTGAAATAACCTTCCATTATATTAGCGTTCATTTATTATTTCTGTGAAGTCAATTACTGAAATATCAGTATAGCCAACAGCTTTTTACATATAGCCGCTGTTAACACCTTCTCCTGTGGAAAGTGCCGATCTTTAAACTGGTAACCTGTCAGCTTGTTTTCATCTCAAGAAATAAAGTCACGCGAGTTGTGACCGTCTAATTGATGGGACCTGGCTTGTTCATACCAGGCTATTAGCGGTCAGGTAAATCTTGGTATTTCTTGGAAATATATTAAATCCATGGTTTGAACACAGGTTAATGTGGCGAGGCATGCGTCCATCCAGAGAGTTGTGGTCCTCTAGGGATGAATCCGCAGGAGGGTTCTTATCTTTTTAGTCGCTGTCTAGCGGCAATTGGCCCCGTCACATCAAAGGGACACGTTTCCACCAGGGCTCTTGGACTGGATACAGCACTTCATATATTTGGATGTTGACAGATCATACTGTCAGTATGCTAGTTAAAACACGGACATCCTCCATGTGATAAGTTTCATAACACATACAGATTGTCACAGGCTGTTAAATGAGGACTGTTCCTTTTGAGTATTCGGTTAAGTAAACCTCGGGCACCTTTAACCACCTGTTTATATTTCTTGTTTGGGGTTTTCTTGTCACTTGGGCTGGTTCGTCTTAACGTTTCCAGACCAGTTGTGAGCTTCAACCTGATCTGACTGACAAGTCCAACTAGCAGTTCATCCACTTGATGGTTGATGGCGGCTGAAGTCTCCGTGTACTTACAGCCATACTGTTTCGATGCTGCATGGGCTTCTGCAAAATGAATTAAAGTTGTGTCGTCAGATATTAAAATACAACTTCAGTAATCATAACCAATTAAAACATCTATTATGTTTTGTACAAAAGTGAATAAAAATGCAAATTATCTTTATGAACCGGTTTTTTTATTTAAATATCTATTTGAAAGCAAGTTATTTTTTTCACAAAAATACCTTGTAGATTCTATACCCTCTGACTTTGAAAGTTAGTCAACATAGCCTTTGGTGAATTACATTATTCTAATTTGTTAAAAAAAGAAACAATAAAATTGTTTTGTCGAAATGTTAAGACAATATTCAGTTCCACACAGTGCAATGTTTCGCACAGGTCTAATACACAAACTACAGCACATCTATATGTTCTTGCCATAGTTAAGATGCGTAACCATTGTCAATGTGTTACAAAAGTATTCCAGAAAATTCTACTGACCAAGGCTAAGCCCCTGTCAGTCATCAACCTAATGAAATATCATAGGTTTGGTTTGTTACAACAATTTATGCGGTATAACGGTCTAAATGATATACCTCCTTTGAACACAATTAGAAACTTGTCTCCATGGTTATTTTAGACAAGAAGATTTGTGCTTGTGTGTTTTAGTGTTCTCAAATATATGTTAGGATTTCAATTGTAATGTACATAGTTCTCAATTCGGTATGTTAACTAGGTTTAGTTGTCTAAGGTTTTTGGGGTGACTGAAGCGTGTGGGTTTGTATAGCTGTGAGGTATTATATTGGATTGTTATTGAACAGTGTATAATGTAGAAACCAGCAGCTGCTCTAATGGAGCCTGGCCTAATTTCGTTAGGAAATCAATCTGTGTATGGGGGTATTGATCTGGATCCTAATTGTTCATGGTGTAACGACTTTAAAGAGATTGTTCAGTTGCTTGTGTTGTTTTGATGGCCTACAGAAACAGGCGCTTTCTGATTTCACCTTAACACGCCTTATTGAACCCCCTAGGAAGTATTTCTAAAGGTTAGAGCAATCTCGCGCAATATCCCATTTACTTGAAACGCGTGGGTTGGTAAATACCCTTCCGAAATATCCGCTTTGACGTGAGCTGGAGTTGGCAGAATCAAAAGATGAAGAAATTGGCTCGTTGCTTGGCAGTCAGAAAGACGCCCCATTACTCTTGCCGTTAAATTTCCACTTGGTTATAAAAGTATCTTTAATGAAAGCCAACGATTTTTTCGACGGACAGCTGAACTGGCATGATTTTTGTTAGGCTGATTATTTTCGAAGAATTTGAGCAGATTGCATCTAAACGCTGCCAGGAAAACAGACAGTAATTGCCCCATATTTCGGAAATTAATAAACGATAAACAAAAAGTTGACTATCCTTACCTTCAGTGGAAACTTGCTGTTTTCTCACAACATCGATTTTGTTGGCCACTAGGATGACCGGTCTGTCAGAACCTTGTTCATGGCGGAGTTTGTGTATAATGTCCACAGCGTATTCGAATGTAGCTCGGTCGGTCTTGGAATAGACTACTATATACCCATCAATTGGAACATCGTCACTTATCGACTGTGGAAGGGAAATACAATAACCTTAGTCAAAGTTAATAAGGACTACAAAACATATCTCAAGAACAATTGAAAACCCCACTGACAGTCATCATTCTTTGTATGAATTAAAGTTACATATAAAGTTGTTGTGAATAACGGACAACATTCAACTAACCGGCTGTTAAAGGGTTAAGTACTTCTACAAAAACTCCCTAAACGTACATTCTGGAGATTGATATCAACCAAATCATTTATTAGTTTTTGCTCGTTTTTTTGTCAATATCTTAAATCGCTAGCCAAATGTATATTTTCCCAGATCAAATCCCACATGGTCATTCTCAGTTTCATTCCTGATTCGTTCAAGTTCACGTAAAAGTTTCTTTTCTATCGTTAAATACGTCCATCATTTCCCCCTAAAACCGAAATATTGTTGGTTAATTTTAATGATTTGTTGATGAATATAATAATGTTAACATTTTCTCAGTTTTATGTCACATGCTCTATAATTTAAATCGGCTTTATTATTTCTATACACTTCATAAATTATTTTACATAACTGACTATATATAGAAAGCACAAAGTCATACAAAGGGGGTATTCTGGGAAAACGTAACTGGATTTCATAATCAGCATTATGAAACACTAACGACCATTCAATCAGGTAGAAATGACTTTTCTGAGGTAGATGAAAATATTGAATGACTTTATAAAGGTCAGAGAATCCCAATGGTATAAATACAGATGTTCTATCAACTACGCATTATTGATTCCGACTTTGTATGAGGTTTAATCAAACGAAGCACACGCCATTCAGACTCTCCAACCAATATCTAACAAGAAGCGATTATAGAAGCCTTATGTCTTAAGTAGAGAGCATGAGGGACAGGGGATAAATACGTACACATCCTCCCGGCGGATCGATAAAATCTACAGTAGATTCATCACCATCAACCAGAACAGAGACAGTGCGAGCCGTGTATCCTTCGTCAGCTGTACAGACAGAAAGAGAGAAAACAATCAGTGAGAAGAAATAAAAGCTCATGTAAAATACATTAAGAAAGGTGAAACCGAGATTTCAATGACAATAACCTTTCCTATCCGGTATAAAACAAATCTTAGAATAAGCTCTTAGAGCACATCACTGCTACAAAATCAATCAATGTATGGGTTAGCGTGGAAAATAAAAAAAAATAGCCAAGAGTAGAAATAATGCTTTTCCATATAGTGCATATTGCCATTTTCCCCATTCCATCAACTCTCCGTCATTTCGATACTCCTTTTAGTATATATAGAGGAGTGAGTGAGTGATTTGGGTTTTACGTCCTGCTCAACAGTATTTCAGTTATATGAAGACGTTGTCTCCTTGTTGCAGGGCGGATCTCTTTTAGGAGTATATATAGAGGTTTAGTTGGTTAGGAAAAGGCAGATATTAACGTTTCGTGCGATGAACATCAGATATGACAACAAAAACGGCTCTATTCTAATCAGTATAACGTACGGAAATTATTTTGCTCCTACGTATAAAATCAATAAGCATTGTCTTCATTTGTTGACGAAATGCTGATGGTCAGCCTGCAGTTCGAATTAAATAATGAAAAGAAAGGATATTTTACTGAGCCAGTTAACTTCGATTTTTTTGTCACTGAGCTTTTGTGTATTTACATGTGTGTCAATTATATTTGCATAGCCTCCGTAAACATTTATACTTAGTGGATTTTTAAATGTAGTAAAACTAGAGTTGGTTTAATCACTTGCACTAAGAGAATACGTAAATACACGATGGATACGGTTTTGGAGTTTTATAATTCCTTTCATCAGCATAAATGTAAACTAATGAGACGTATCATAGAAAATAACACAGAAAACAGAACTCTAGTCTATTTTTTTTTAATATTGGTGTATTAAGGATAATATGCATTCATGGCAAATCAGACCGGTATTTTGTTATTTTCTTGCATACTAAGACGTTTATCTAATATCACATATTGTGTATACTTTACTGACGAAATTTGACAGCAAGACTAAAATCCTTAGCATTTGTTTGCTCCTGAGAAAGACTTCGTGCGCATCGATTTCACCGAATAAGCATTCAGATATTTGGGGCAAAGTCAGCTTTGGCTCATTCCCATGCTGGCAAATGTTAGCAAGAGTTGTCATCTGATATAAACTGGACCAGACCTCGAGAACTCCAAAAAAATGAGGATATATGTGAGGATGAGAATCTCCAGTCTGCAGATACCGTCAAAGCTATAGAGAATTAGTCTTGTCTTTTCAATGATACGTTTTCGGTATTCTTAATGAGACATGAGCTGCCCAAAATTCGGAATTTTGCATTAATTCCGATTGTCAAGAGAAGTTCTGACAGTATTTGATTGATTATGTGATTGGTTGGTGTTTTACGCCGCGCTCAAGATTATTTCACTTATATGGCGGCATTGCCAGTTTTATTCTGTTGGTAACTACAGCATTTGAAGTACGTAAAATCCAGTAACCCCCACGAACGGAAGATTTGTGCTGATAATGGGCAAAATTCAAATAGCCCGGATGTATGAGTTTAATGATGGGATTTTCTTGCTTATTACAACTATACATCTCTGGGGTTGATATCAGCGGAAAGCTCTTATCTTGTTCTTCTTGGTACAATGATGAATAATTAGCTAATTCTGCTTCGAAGAAAGTTCACCTACGTTTGGTAGCTCATGCAACTGTAGAACAGTGCCAATGTATATATGTAATAAGATAAGACAGAGGCGTGTGCGTGAGAGGGGGAATGAGGGTTTGGACGGGGCATAAATTCCTCCGCTGGATGGAACATACACTATAAGAAAAACGGCGAACGCAACTAAAGATAGCTTACCGATGACTAAATATAACGGGAAACATTACTGACATACCAGAGACATATCCAGACAGAAATATCAAAAGTCAGTAAGCCTAAGCTACAATCGTTTCGTCAGACGTGAAACTTCGGTAAGTTATTCGTGTAAGTATTCAACCATATGTTATATTTACGAAAGAAGCCGTACATTATATGGGCTGGGTAGACATTTTTGGGACGTCAAGAATTCACCAAGGTACCTGGCATAATGGCATTAGCAATAGGTGAAGCTCAAAAATAAGGTCGATTGGAAGAGATATATCCTAGACTAAAACTGTAAATATCATAGAAATAAGATTGTGTCTTATCAGAGTATATCATAAATGGAAATGAATAATTTCTGTTGTGAAGATTTATTGATGTGCTGGCAATCTGATGTAGATCTCGGTTTCGTTACAATTTATTTTTCATTGCTACGCCTTTCTTAGGATTAAATCGATAGTCATCTAACAATACATCCGATAATATGATTTGTTAGGTTTATTGGTGTTACACGGTGTATGGTAAAATAACGTGTAAATCAGAAGCCACAATACATTAGCCTACTGTTTGTGGGACATTTGTCAGATCATTTGACGGATACATGTAGCTGTTTACAGTTTTTAAATGCTTTTCTTTTGCAGCTCAAAATTACAATGACAATTTTATAATGAAGAAAGCTCATCAAAAGGGGTGTCACATCTTGTGAAATATCATTGAAGAATATATAATTCTTCAATTCTCTTAAAAATACTTTTAGCGAATAGTTGACAAATGCTGGAACTTGGAACATTTCGAAAATAAATTAGTTGCACGTAAAGTTTACGTTAAATACAGTATCTAGTTAAAGATCGAACTTTAAAAACAAATCAAAAATGACACGAGATATGGAGACAGTAATGCTAATCTGAGTTATCAGTTAAAAATTAAAACTGAAAAACTCTTTAATATTTTAGAAACACATTCATGTTTCAGGGTGGGAACCTGTAATGAATTAGTATTATAATTTAGCAAACGCTGATTGTGAATGTGTCCAAGTTAAATTTTCAAGATATTACAATTCATTTCACAATTCATAATACCAAATCATTCAGTCTGCTAGATAAAACAGATGTAAATTTCACCTACATTTTAATATAAAACTATTACGGGTGACGCAATATACATACCGTAGGTTGTGTCGCAAGCTCCTAAATACTCTGACGTCATAAACTGCTGAGTAAGCGCTGTTTTCCCCACCCCAACCGCTCCCAACATGACAACACGGAAGAAGGAAGGGGGGCAACTCGATTCTACGCTTTGTGTTGTACTACTTTGTGAATTGGAACTTGGAGTTCTCTCTCTATCAAAGTCCACGGGTTCACCTGCACAATTGCTACCCGTTGAACTAAAAACACTGTTCGTACTCTTCCGTTTAAAAGAGTCCCCCCTATTCACAAGTCCTTTGGAAGTTTTGGAAAAAGAACGAACCCTATGAAGTTTAGATTTTGGAAGGTCTTCAAAAGAAACTGAAAGTTGTATAGGTGAACACACTGGCATACTGTTCGTCCTTTGCCGACATGTTATCAATTCAAGTTCTTTGGGACGAGGTTTTCGTTTGACGGAACTTGATCGTGAATGTGGCGCTGAGGAAATACCTCGACAAGGTGAGACTCTCAAATAAAAAGGTGTGGTGGCCCTGGAACTTCTCTCTGCTGAACTTGATGTACTCTCCTGGGAAGACGAACTTGGTCGCCGTAACGTGTGAGTACCCGACTCCCCCATGCCTAATGTCATTGTACACTGAAGTAAAATCAAAAACTGTTATTAGTTCGTGCTGAATCAAAGCGTATAGGTTAAATAGCGATATCTACTCTTCTCGACTGATGTAGTCTGTTTGATTCTCCGAGTCTACAAGCAGGTGTATATATAGCCTCAGCCCAGGCTGTGTTGGCTGATCGATGAAGTCATACCCCAGCTGCTTGATGCTGATTGGCCAGCTAGCACGAGAGACCGTGCGGAGCTCGTGGAGCAGCCCTGTAGTAGTACCATTACAGAGCTGCTATAGGAAAGTCAGTTACCTGAACGGTGTGTAGGCCCTACTATATCCTATATCACACCGGATTGTGATCTGTGATGTTTTGTAGTCCATCGATCGACAATCCAAATAGCACTGGTTTAGAAAACACAATGATTAGGTACTAATTGAGTGTAAATTTTATAAACATACAACCCCTGATTCCTATTTACGACGAAACTTCACGCTGACTAGAACGATGAACTGTTATTATTATTATTACCACAGTTCGCAGGGAGGTCAATAATTTCAATACTCACTCTTGTTTTCATAGGGTTTAACTTTGGATATACGTAATAAGAGGGAATACAATTTATGTAGGCAAGATTCAATTAAAATCGAGATTTCAAGACCCCCCCCCCCCCTTGCCCACCCCCACAATTCTCAAGAACTTCAAACAACATTCTAAAATTCGGTTACTTTCATGATATTTTGTTAATCTTGTTGGTTAAATTGTTACCCGGATCCCTGATTCCATCAAGGTGACCTAGTAGAGTGTGTATAAATGATACGGGGGAGCGGGGGGTATCCATCGACCCACCGTCCATTCACCCATAGGGTAAGGATGTGTATAATGCCAACATATTTATAGAATCTGGGGGCTGTTTCTCAACACAACTTACGCCCGTCGTAACTTTGCGCCTGGTCGTAACGCAATGTTGAAGGTATATGTTGCCATGACGTTACGACTAGGCGCAAAGTTACGTCGGTGTTTTGAAACAGTCCCCAGGTAGTCATCTGGGCTGAGTTGTTCAACAGTGTGCGTCGCGTAACAAAGAAATTCAATTGTGACGTTACAAAGTTATACCGGTATTAAGCCTAATTCGCGTTTGAACAATCGGCCCCTGAACCATTGTATTTGAGAAAACAGCCCGTGGTAGGAAACCTAATTAAATAAAAAACAAAAGTTGCTTCAGACATTCACAAAATAAACCGAATTGATAATGAAATAGCCCACATATCAGCAATATTGGAAATCCTTTTACCAGAAATGGCTTTCATCAAAGTATTGTTCACATTTAGCCACTATTTTTTTTAACTTTCTCTCTAATTTGTTTTGACTGTATTTCTTTAAGCCGAATGGTGATATAACAATGGGTACTTGTATATGGGTTAAGAACAATCTAAGCCTGGTCTATGATGATTTATTTTATTTCAGACAAATTTGTCCATATCAGTAAAAAAAAAAAAAAAAAAAGTTATACAGAAATTTTCTATGTTAGAAATAGGTTAAATAGTTGTACAATTAAGATATGAAGACGATTTTTTTTAGAACATTGCATCATTGCAGTTATTGGGAAGTGAAAATGATGCAATTGATAAGTAGATAATCATTGGTTTAATTTTATGTGGCACATGCGACGATCGAATAAAAAATCCACTCGCAAATTTTCCAATTTGTATTGGTCTGAGTGGGATTCGAACACGCGTCGCATCGATGGAAGGCCTGTGTCGGACTGATGGACGATCACTCTAACTGACTGGACCGGATTGATGTTTTACGTTGCACCAGAAGTCTTTGAATGTGCTGAGCTGCACTCAAGATTATTTCAATTAAATGGCAGCGTGGCCAGGTTTACTTGGGGAAGAAACCGGGTTGTTTGCCCAGAAGAAACGCCCGACCTTCGGCGAGTACCTGGCAACTCTCCCACATGGCGACCGAGTGAAAAATCCACTCAGATTATTTTCAGTTTTATTTTGTCTGCGTGTGATTCGCACACGTGTCTCATCGATGGAAGTCCTGTGTCGGACTGAGGGACAATCACTCTAAACTGACTGAGCCACCGAGGCCCCGTTATCAATTAAAGAAAATTATTTGAGACATTTATCAAGTGATCAGCTCGCATGCAAAGCTTTACTGAAATACCATAGAAACGCTTTTACTTAGTGTTCTCATTAATCCAGGCAATGCTGCAGAATAAGCCAACTGTAACCTTTGTGCAGCGCAGGACATCAATCAATCAATCATTCAAAACAAGTCCACCTGAACAGAATATCCGTGTAATGGTACCTTGCCCATGAAGGGACTTTCATTTTCATTACTCATATTTTCATAATTTGGATTGCTCAGAGAGTGAGGAGGATTGGAACATTGAGGAAAAGTGGATATATGATATAAATTCCCATTGTCCCCTGTATTGTTATTCCCCTTATTGTTTTTCAATCATTATAACTTATTGAAGAGTTTTTTTTTCATTGATTTTCTGACATTTGGCGCAAGATAATGCAACTATAGATAAGCTTTGATTTAAATTGAGAGAGAAAATATCTGCTTTGTTGGCCGTATTTAAGAGATACAAATCTTATCGAATCGTGCAGAATATATCTCTGTTTGCTAACTAATATATTCCACATAATTACTGTTGCTTATTATACCTGGAAAGTATAATATCTGTGCTGCGAGAAACACGACACAGCCAAAAGGGATACAAATTTGTGAACACATTTGCTTTGAAAACACGGAATCACCTCCCGACAGGAGAAGTTTCTATTAATTGTTCATGGAGAATTATGTGAATCGTTTTTTTTTTGTAAAGTCTATTGTATTGGTTTCTAACCGGATGTCAAAGAATAACACGACTAACGTTGGATACATATAGTCCGATAGCAATGTGAGTCAGTCAATATGTGAGTAAGGTTTAGAAGGGTTCCATTGAGAAAACGTAAACGTGGGCGTGAGAAGAGAGTAACCACAACAACCGTGCCGCGGGATGTACATCAGTATCTTAGATGATCTATCCAACCTTTATCTTATCTTCCGGCTCACACCCACATGTTGTTGTCTTGTCACTACTCTTAAACTTCAACTTAATCTTCGCCCTGATTGATTATACCAACAAACTCGATGCTCTTTTAAACTACATACACTGCATAGATTTCCAGTCCGGTTTAACCAAGTCGTTCAAAGGCAATTTGCATCGCGCCATGTTTACACATATTTGCTACAAATATCTAATAATTAATTTATAAGAACGATGAAGGCATATAATTAAGGCGGCTTCGATAGGTTATAGAAAGCAGAGCTTGAACCGTCCGACTTCCCTTTGGTTCTCAGAAACTAATTAACTTTTAATACGTCATGAGCTGAGTGGAATTCGAACCGCAACGAATTGTTTTCGAGTATTTGCTGTCGAGTGCTGTAAAAATAGCCAACGAAGAACTAGTTTTGACAGTGTCCTTCTGAACACCCCCCCCCCCCCCCCTCCCCCTACAAAATAATTACGGGATTATTTTGCAAAAATTAATTTAAAAGATTCAGACCAAATATAATGCCCACCATTACACATCAAAGTATAGGACAATTATATGAGACCTTTCGTCGATTGCCGTAGGGAATAGTATTCTGTGCATGGATTTGTAAAAAATTCTTCAGAAAAAATTGTTATTTACTTTCAAATCACTTTAAGCATAATTTGACATATTACAAATGTATGTGAAATATCAATTTGTTTCGCTCAACAGAAAGTCAAAAAAGTTGGAATTATGTAATAGTCGTGTGTAGAACTCCACTTCAATGTCTTTATGACTAATTTCTGATCTGAAGACTTCTGAACAAAAATCGCCAACAAGCATCTGACCTTTATAAAAATGGATTTTCTTAAGAAATTCCTGCCTCACTCTGGACATCGTATCCCTGACATTTATCTGACTGATAAGTTTTTCCGACTTTACTCCTACGCTTCCATCTGAACGATAAAACAACGGTACAATCTTATCAATATGCTTACTTAAACAAAGGTCGCTTAATGGAACTGGTTTGATTATGGTACTTTCGTCTAACCTATATTTGAAACAAGCATATGACGAAAACATTATTGACTTTGGTTATATATCACTGTCACATTTCAATAAATATACTCTGAAAATACAAAGTCTGAGGTCTTATCTCTCAATTTGATGATGGAAATTATACTTTTCGGCAAGCAACAAATTGAATACAAATTCAAACTTAGGGTATACAAATTCAAACTTAGGGTATACAAATTCAAACTTAGGGTATACAAATTCAAACTTCGGGTATACAAATTTCTGCATTTTTTTTTTAAAGAATTTGTATAGTTCCCAAAACCCACTTTCGATAAGTCAATATCAAAATGAACTAGTCCATTACATTTTTCATTGTGTCAATCAGAAAAACTGAGAACTTCCTCAAAAGTAGCCATGGCACCACAACGTATGTATGGAAAACCTGAGGCAATGAGATAAGATTGGCGATAATATGGCTCTAAAGGGAAAAGTAATTTCACGCGAAAGACTTTGGATAATAAGATATATGCCGAGCACCCCGGGGATATCCATGGCTGACGTTGTTATGACAACACAAGTAATATAGTTAGTACTCTGGTCCTTGTTTTTCCCACGCAAAGAGAATTTTAACAGTAATTGTCAGCGTATTATCTCTATCAACACTTATCTCCGTGTGTTTTGGAAGCTGTTTTGGATTTTAAATCGGCCTTTTAGACCGTTAAACTGAATATATTAAATAAAGGCGGTCATGCTTTATGCTGTTGGTTTTTCTGTGTAGACATTGCTAACTGTGAAAGCATAGCTGATTCTCATCTATCTGATAAACTGCGAAGTGCCGACCTTCTTTAGCTGAATTCTACATTATATAGACTAATCATGACACAGGCAAGAGTCATCAGAAGATGACATGTCCCCCGGTCCTGCATTATCGTAGTTCATGCCCTTAGATGTGAAATGATACTGTTATTTACTGCTTCAAGAAAGACTGACAGTAAATTTCCTGCATGGTTTATGTTGGCATTTTTGGGATGATTATGGGTTCTATTTGAGCATGACTCTCGATATGTCAAGGATTTTGGAATTTGATTTGATTATTTGATTCTATTTTAAAGTGGCATGAGCTGCCAAAATGTTTATATTTAGACGTTAAAACTGAATGTTGAAATTATTTGCCATTATTCTCAAGACGTATAATTCAGAAGCTTTTTAGTAGTTTTAGTCTCAAAAATGTACGATAAAGTATTGTTTTGAAAAAACTTTGGCTTAGAATGAATGAATGGTCGTCCCGGTTATTTAAATTTTGTTAAAGGCACACTTGCCGCGAAAATCAGGAATATTGTTTACATTAAAAAAGAAAGACCGTATTCTGTATTTTTCCCAGACAATATAAGTTAGGAACTTTCTATTTTTACCAAAATTTAAAAGTTTGGACGTCACTTTGTATTTTTAATTTGAATTTGAAAATTTGAATTGTTACGTACCCGGAACGTAAACAAACCGATCTGCCCCCTATTGGCGATTTTATGTTTCAGTCGAGTGAGTGAACTAACGGCACAGTGTAATTTTACGTAGGCCTATTTATCTGAGAAATACAGACTGACGATCGGTTAACAGCGACTGGAAAAGCCGGCTGATAATTGTTTGAATGTAAACCACAGATACAAAGGCCTGGAAGGAGGGTAAACCAACACGAAAGTTGACCGACACTGATCGTTGTTGTTGTAATCAGGCTTCGATTCTTCGTTTGTTTTTCACCCCATTTTTACAGTCTAAAGCTAACTAGACATGGTTTATGTGTCCTATGTTTAAGTTTAGTGGTATTAGTCGTAGTAAGCTCATGTAAATTGGTTTTCTTAGCAAATTTAAACAGGCTACGGCGGCAAGTGTGCCTTTAACTTTTCGAACACGTTTTCGGTTCGTGCAGGCCACTTACTGTATGGATTTTCCTCATTTCAGCGCCAATCATTTAGGTTTTCGATTGTGTTCAGAGCCTCTTACTATCGTGACGATCAGAAATTATGACCATTTTGGCAGCTCATGCCACTTTAAAAAGCCAAATAATCCAATGATCGTCATTGGACAATGCAATTTGAATCTTTCTACGTTTATAACATTGCAAGATAAAATCGCAGAAACTTTAAATGGACTTTCATATGATTTTCAACTTTAAAATGCACTTTAATGTCACTTCAACTTTTTAGTATCATACCTGTAGGAACCTAAATTTGGTAACAAACATACCCACCACGTTTCGCGCAAACATGATAAAAACTGTAGGAGGAGATGCGTTGACAAGATTACGGACAGACAGATGGACAGACAACCCTATCTTTATCCCCCCCCCCCCCCAGCATTATATGCTTTGGAGGTAAAAATTAACGACAGCCAAACGACAGAGCATGGGCTGTTGGTGTTTCATGGTCCGCTCTTGAGCCTCAGTTAGAAAATTCCGTCAGGTGCCATTCTACGAGGTCTTCAACACGAGACAATGTTTCGAGAGCCGTCACCCTTCATGATATGGATGAGGGAATACGTTTCAAGGTACATGTATTTTACATGCATTAGGAGAGTAGTAATCAATAAAACAAAACCGATCGTCGGCGGCTTAAACGTTACCTACCAGAATTATATCGGATATCTCTCTACACAACCGAGTCAACTATCAGTGTCAAGTGTCGTTGTTTACCATTTTAAGGACGTCGACGGCAGTGGCCTCCCTTTAAGTTCAAGCAGCATACCACTCATTGATTTTAGAGTTGATATCTAAACAAACTGCAGAAGGATCAATCTCTATTTTAGATTGGCGAACACTAGAAGTAAAAAAAAGAAAACCAGCTATAAATGAATTCAAATAACGTGTTGAATTTGTCCTTTAAGGGTCTGTCAGTGAAAAGAAGTTTACCAGTGATCCCCTCAACACTTTCTCATTATGTGTATGGCAGTAAAATGTGAGATTTTCTTTATCTGTAATTGGCCCCAAACAGACGGTGCGCTTTTAAGTGTATAGATATGACCTCTAGGGACTAAACCGGCTATTTTAACCTATTGTTCTATCTCAGCCCTTCCAAGCAAGCCGCCACTATTTAAGGGAATTAATCTCGAGTGTGACGTATACCATAAATCAATCAATCAATCCACTAAGTATCATAACTTGAGTTAACGGCGTTATTTACATCTAAATAGCTTCTTCGTTAGGAAAGGACAGAATGGTTTGTAATATACATATCTGTATGGAATTGCTGTTTTGTATTTAAAGATATCTTTACAATAGACATTGGGATGTAACTATGGATTATAGATACTATAGATGTAACTATTACAGAACTTACGTCAGAAGATATGTTTCATTTTGATCCCAATGATTATTTGTTTAAATCCCAACGCTTATCGCTACATGTATGTAATACACGTCAGCAAAACGACGCTAATTTTGCTAATTTTATCTAACTAATACACCTTTTCTAAAGTTATTAGATGACACTTGATTTCAATATAAGTACCCATTCTTTACTCAAGCAACATCTATTCTCTTTGCCAATAAGCAATTTTCTGTGTTTGCAGAACGTCTTTCTTCCAACAACTAAAGATGTAGCTCGAGGCAACCAGGGGTAACAGTAGGACATGTCGTTAGGTGCAAATAGTTACACAAATCATCAAAATAATTTTTTCGCAAGGAGAGATAACAACCTTTTGACTGTTTCGTCAAACCAGATGAGGTTACGATAGGTACAACGTTAACCTTTATGAAAGACAGATCAACGTAGTGAGCTGTCAGTTTGGGGTAAGTTCCAATCCAGCCAAATAAACAATAGCAACAGCTGACGGCCATTTCCCTCCTGAACCCGTTTTACGTGCAGAAAGGTTGTCTTCGAGGAAGGGTTAGCAAGGACATTAATAACATAGAAATAAGTAGCCGAACTCGTGTGTCTCTATCCTGGTTTACTTACTTTGCCGGTCAGGTAGAACCATACATTAAACCGTCATTATAAGGGTGAGATAACTCATGTAACCTCATTAGGCCAATGTTTATGCTTTTGCTTTACAAAGAGCGATTTAACAGTTTAACAACGGATTTCGAAGAAATCAACTGCTTCAGTGAAAAGAGGAATGTTTCAAAGATATAATAGGCGGTAATAGCTGAAAGGTAGTTGAGATTAAGGATAGTTAAGACTTAGCTTAAATCTGAAATCCGAAGTCCTTCCAAATAATTCATTCAAAAACCGTAACTAAGAAATAAGACGTGAAGATCATGGACAACGTTTCGTGTATCTTGAAACAAAGTAAAGAGCTTATCTGGTAGAGCAATTTCTCAATATATAAATATTTAGGTCACATTGATGTAAATGCACTGTGTAGACATATCATGGCCGTGGTTTATTTACTATTAAAACAGAACTGAAAAGAACTATTTAGCCAGCTTTGTATAGGTGTGCGATTTCATTGCAATCACAAGTTTTGTGGCAGCTGGGACGAAGTAAACAAATCATCGGAATTTTGAGTGTTAACGTTCGCTAACTTATCTATATCAATATTATTATTAGCAATGAGTCACGTGTGTGATGGCGCTATAAGAATGTCGAAGGTAAAATCTATCGACCAAAGAGCCAATTTTAACTGTTTGTAATATTCAACTCTGAGAGAAAGCATGACGTGGTCGTCTCTTTGTCATTAGTGCCGTAATGATAAACTGTGTATTTTTTTATAACAGGCAAGCAGCCCAAATGCAAATCTCTTCTCGTTGGAAGGGTAACATTTAAATTGAACCCCTCCCCCCCCCCCCCCCCCCAACCAAAGATCAAAGATTTCTCGCCTATGTTGATATGCAATTCTTATTATGTCATTGTACCAGTTAGCTTAAATAACATCAACCGTACTAATGCGATTCTTCAAATTGAACAATGACCTTTAACGAAAAGAAACGGACCAGTCAGCTTTACAAAACGTAGATTGTAGTGCATGATATTTGTGGTACGATAACAGTAATCAAATAATATATCTTTCTAACTAGACTCTCTCAATAACGATTCTGTTTTTAATGACAAAATAACATCATTTTTAAGAAGAAAAAAAGATTTAAGGCTAGTGTTGTTACCTAATGTATTCTTCATTTAACGTGTTTGTTGTTAAGTGTTAGTGGACGTTTGGTTGCATAGACCATTAGTTATGTGTAAGGTTTATCTCGCAGCAGGTGTTATGCTATCTGCAAACAGCCTTGTAATATATCTGACTCGAACTATGTATGTTGTTGTCGTTACCAGCTGAACTCTTACCGAGCTCCTGGCTCACTTTTTAACCAACAAAGAGAAACTATAGAAACGCTCTGGTTAACCTGGCGGCAAAACACATGGTAATTCTGTAAAACATGTTTGACGTGTACAGGTCGTCATCACTTAAAAAGTTCCCCCATTCTGCTTATCGTCGATTGATGAAGTATACTGTGCCAAATTAACAATCACTCAGTACAAAAGTCCAGGCTCCTGACTCCAAAATCACTAATTTTTTTATACTGGAGGCCGTATTTCCAAAATACGGCCGTCAGTATAAAAATAGAAATTTTGGAATCAGAAACCCGGACTATCAGTACCAGGGTTAGTGAGACAGTCAATAAGTTTATGAATCTATTAAATTACAGTTGTCCCAGTTATGATTTTAAGGTAAGCTTTTGGAAATCAAACTGTTTAATTTGATATAGAGCGTACTTAACACTGACAGAGGGCAAGCTGGATTAATACACAAGTAGTGTTAACCCGAAAAACCCGTTTCATATTGACTCAATATTTCGGCATTTACCATACCAGCATCCTTAAACTAATCAGTGGAACTAATGGAAGCTGGATTAACTCGAACGTACGTTTATTTTTAATCTTGTGTTTCGGATGGCTGCGGCAAATGTTAAATCGATTCTTGCGGTTTTACCAACAACGTCTTTATTCTCTGGCGTTAACAATAAAGGATGCCATTGCGTGGACGATGTTAATGTCTGTGAGAGAATCACAAGCGAGTTGAGGAAGCGTTATAGATAAGTCTACTGAATGACCCAGGTTCAAACAGATGTTATACCGGTACGCACCACACTTATGAACAAAGAGTTTATAAGTTATGACAGGTTCCCGCTGCTGCCAGAAAATCCAGTCCGCTACAAGACTATCCATCAATCATAATTACGTGTGCTTGACAGCGTTATCCGCTGATGTAATGTTCGTGTATCTCACCGCTTTCAACACATTGCCGGGGCGATGTGAACAATGGATATGATGTCATTTCAATTAACCATCAGATATTTACCGACCATTTTACCGGACATGGCGTCCCTATTCATCTTAAAGAACTATTTATAAGAAAATTGTGAGCGACATCGGACTCTCAGGCCGAGTTTTCTGTTTCGAAATAATTTTAGAACAGAATATAGGAGGGTAGGATTGTATAATTACACGTAAGCTGTTTGAGAATAAGAGTTGAATCTGTTCATATTTAAAGTGGCATGAGCTGCCAAAATATTGATATTTTGACGTTAAAACAGAATGTTGAAATCATTGCCTATTTTTCTCAAGACGTATTATTCAGAAGCTTTTTAGTGCTTCTAGACTCGAAAATGTACGATAAAGTATTGTTTTGAACTAACTTCATGAATGAATGGTCCCGGTTATTTAAATTTTGTTTACTTTTGGAACACGTTTTCGGTTCGTACAGGCCACATACTGTATGGATTTTCCTCATTCCAACGCCAATCATATAGTTTTTCGATGGCCTTCAAGCCCTCTTACTGTCGTGACGATCAGAAATTGCGAAAAAAGTGTGAATTTTGGGAGCTCATACCCCTTTAATGAAAGATATAAAGTGGAATAAGATTTCTGAAGAAATACCAACCAATATGGGGGAAGAGACGAATTACAACGAAACAAGTAATATGTCTATGAAGACCGTATTTATACCTGGCTCCTTATCAACCATCTAATACAGTTTTTACAATTAGATTTACAATTGGCCACGTTACACAAAACACTACACACAAAATAAAACCAACAACATGGTTATTATAATTCATGCATTTATTTATGAACACTAAAACACACGGGCACAGGGAAAATCTTCTTGTCTAATATAACCAGCATTTATAGTTGGCATGGGAACCAAATTTTCTTAAAAACATATTCATGCAAAAGTTATAGATGGTATGCAATTGCATCGAACGGGCTCCCATAGGCCATCGAATGCATGTGTGTGAGTCTCGCAGTGGTTTGCGGTGTGAAAAGACTAAGATCTAGGTTCTCTCCTTTCCGTCTCATGTAAAAGACATACTTGCCGCCAAAATCCAGAAAACTGTTTACATTGAAGGCACACTCGTCATAAAAATCCACAATACTGTTTGTATTAAGGTATAAACGAATTAGTGTTGAACACGACAAAAAAGGAGTGTAATATATATCGATATATAGAATGTATATAAATATAAACCAAGGAACGCTCGCCGCTAAAATCCACAATTCTGTTTACAGGGGGAGAAAACAAAAAAACAACAACAACATGCAATTGCATCGAACGGGCTCCCATAGGCCATCGTATTCATGTGTGTGAGTTTCGCAGTGGTTTGCGGTGTGAAAATACTAAGGTCTAGGTTCTCTCCTTTCCGTTTCATGTAAAAGGCATCATCCAGAAAACTGTTTACATTGAAGGCACACTCGTCGCTAGAATCCACAATACTGATTATAATAAAGGCACACTCACGGCCTAAATCCACAATACTGTTTATATTAAAGGCACACTTCCCGCTATAAGCCACAATACTGTTTACATTAAAGGCACACTCTCCTCTAAAATCCAGATACATGCTTGTAAAATAAAGGCACACTTGCCGCATACTGTTTAAAAAAATAATAAATAAAAAACACAGACAGTTTTCTGTATTTTTCCAGACAGAAGAAGTTGGGAACTTTCGGTTTTTGTATTTTAAATCTTAAATTGAAAATGTGATTTGCCAGATACCCAAAATGTTAACAAAATTTCTAGTCCGAGCATGCGCGCAAGAACGTTTGAGGATTTTAGCATGCGGACTGATGGTAAGAATTATAGCAAAGAGAGTAGATTGACAAGAGTGGTCACTTCGTCCGCGCCATGTTGAATTTGAACTGACACGATTCGATTATTAGGAACCTCCTTTCTGTAGGGGGCGCCCTACAGTCGAATCGTGTGCAGTCGGAGCACTCTTCCGCTAGGGGGCCAGAAGAACATTCCGGCAATGCTGATTGGACGAAGTGATCATTCTTGTCAATCTACTCTCTGAGATTATAGTACGGATTTATCTGAGAAATACAGGCACATGCTTTGCTTTGGGGAGACAGAAAGCATACGGAGAAACTTGAGATTGTAGAAAACTAGAAAAAAATGAATTTAATCTACCGCTATAAAGTTGTTCGGTTTTTAATCGATGGATTACGTTCTACGTATGCTTTAACACCATCATGATTTAGACAAAGAAGATTTCCCTGTGCCCGTGTGTGTTTAGTGTTTACAAACATAAATAATGCTCCGCATGTTTTCCTTGAAATAAGCTCGTGTAAATTCACTTCGCAATTGTCAGAAAGGCTACTTCGGCGAGTGTATGTATAGAAATGAATTCCCTTATACAAATACCAAAAAGCAGTTTATTCAAAACGGAAAAGTTCCAGGAGTTTCCGGACTTAGAACCGGCAACACACTCTCCACGCACCCTACAACTCACACGGTCTCACACGAACCCATATCACTTTGACTAAATATAAAATGATGGATTAAAGTGATCAATTTAGATGAAATATATATCACAGGGCAGGTATACATATCCATGATGTCTAGTTGTTGTAAATAATCTGCTCAGGTTAAGGGAATAAATCTCTGTTTTTGAACATTTGCATTTAACATAATTAAAGGGGCACGAGCTGCCAAAATGTTGATATTTTGACGTAAAAACAGAATGTTGAAACTATCGGCTATTTTTCAGAAGCTTTTTTAGTCTCGAGAATGTACAATAAAGTATTGTTTTGAACTAACTTTGGCTAAGAATGAACGAATGGTCGTCCCGGTTATCTAAATTTTTTTACTTTTCGAACACCTTTTCGGTTCGTATAGGCCACATACTGTATGGATTTTCCTCATTCCAACGCTAATCATTTAGTTTTTCGATGACCTTCAAAGCCTACTGTCGTGAAGATCAGAGATTATGAAAAAAGTGTGAAATTTGGCAGCTCATGCCACTTTAAAATAGCAGAGTTGTCACAAATCAACAACATGCTATCACTCTCAGCAGTCTATCGAGGAATAGCTCGATGTTCATTAATCAGTGTCCCAAAATAACGAGAATACTGAATAGCTCGATATCATAAATTTGCCTGACCGTAAACATCATAATTTAGAACTTGTGGTAGAAAACGAAAACAAAAAAATCTGCTTGTTCTAAACTGTAGGCTTCCATTATACTGCCTGTCCATTGGAAGATTTTTAAACACACGTCCGTGTATATCTGTATGTAAGTACAGTGTATTGGTTAAATTTATGGTCAATTGTCAGGTTTGGTTGTTGTGAGATTGATTGCTATTTTTAGATTGCCATTGTCCGATTGCTGCATGTTTATTCTTGTTGTTGGGGGAAGAAGATCGTCACAGAAATTAACACGTATAGTCGTGTCTAGTCCGAAATATCTGCGATGATGATGTAAGACATTTTCTGACAGATAGGCCATCATCATCGTCAGAACGCATTTGATCAATTTTCTGGGAATTTCTTGCCATCCTTCGGGATGGCAAGACCACCTGTCGTTTCTCATGAAAAATATCAATATTCTCTTCATAACTTTTAAAAATAGAATTGCTAACCCGTACTTTAATGTTTTCCCTTTCTCCTCGCGCCAATCTGGAGTCTGTATGTCGACACCAGCCATAGATCTGCCCGGTTAAATCCCACATTTTACCAAACCTTTAATTTAAAAAAGTCGCCATTTGCATACTCTCATTGATACGTCACTATATGCGCGAAAGGTCAACCTGTCACATGACTACCCACTAGCAGGCGATATAGTTCATTGGTCGTGTTGGTTCACGTGACTTCAGCAAAACAAAAACACGACCAATGAACTATATCGCCTGCTAGTGAGGTAGTCATGTGACAGGTTGACCTTTCGCGCATATAGTGACGTATCAATGAAAGTATGCAGATGGCAGAAAAGGACACGAGGGTATCCTCACACACACATCCCTGCCAACGGAAGCAAAAATTGTAATTCAGGAAGCTGTATACCCCCCTCCCAATTATATGGGAAAACTACTTACTTGTGATACATAAAAGGGTCCGTGGATAGTTTTCTTTATTGAAAGTGGAAAGGTGGCAGACTACCCTAACCCAGTGGGCCTATATACAGGCGTGGGTCTACGGGCCACCTAGGCTCTTAAAATCATCATCCAAAAAAACTGTCCATGACTTTCGTTATTCTTTCTTGAAAGTTGCAGTACTGGAGAAACTTTCTCAGAGATATCTTGTATATAAACCATCGACAATGCGCCAAATTTGATGAAGCTCCGAGGTTTTTCATGACCGAAGATATGTCCAAACAAAGAAGGGTGTATAAAGCTCTGTTCTCTATTTTTGACTGCCATATTCCTGTCAGATAAATATTATAACTGCGGCTCATTTATACTGCCCCAGTCAATACCAAGGCCATCATTTCAGTGTTTATAGTCGAATATAGGTTTATCAGGTATGAAATTCGTCTGTGGGACGAGATGATCACTGAATTTTGGGTTATTCTTCACAACCAGAAATTACATTTTTCACTCTCTTTCTCTTTTCTCTTCTTTTTTTTTTGCTCAGAAAAGGGGGAGGGGGGTCTGAACCCTTGGATCCCCCCCAACACCCTAGATACACCTATGCTAATATGCAGGTAGAATGTTTTCCTGGTGCCAATTTTCGTTATTTGAGATGTGCAATATAATGACAGCTGCCAGGACGACTTTTTCCAACTCGCTCGGGTCGCGTGTTCAAATCTGACTGGGGTTTAACTCGAACGCCCTATGTGGGATGGTTGCCAGTTACCAACGGAAGGTCTTGAGTTTCCTTCGGGCATAGAGCCCGGTTTCCTCCCACAATAAAACTGGCAACGCTGCCATATAAGTGAAATAATCTTGAGCGCGGCGTAAAACACCAAACAATCAATCAATCAATCAATCCAACTCGCTGATCTACTTTGTAGAGATCCAGTCATCTAATAAATTACCGGCCAGTGAAGATTCGAACTTGAACCTATATAGCTCTGCTGCTTCAAAGATGAAGAGAGTTATGGTCATACCAGAAATACCCCATTCAAAATTTAAAGTATCAATTGACAAAATTCACTGGACCCATTGAAAAAATAGCCCACGCCTACAATGCCCCCTGAGCGTCCTATTATCTCCGAGTGTGGTAATGAAAGTTATAGAATGTCAGAGCTAATTGGTTACTATCTAAAATCTAGAGTGAACCGGCACCCTAGCTTTATCAAAATTACGGATAATTTGTTGGCGAAATTGTCTGAGAAAGCCATCCCACAGATTTTGGTACTCTGGATGTGGAGTCTATATATACAAATAATGACATAGACGTGGGTTTAAAATCCATAAAAATCAGCATCCCAAAGCAATCCTCACCACCGTCGTTAGAATAAATATATTTTAGAATTGTTGGAATTTAGCTTTAAAGGTGATGATTTTAAATTCAATGGTGAGATCTTCCAGCAAATTAAAAGGAGTGCTATGGAAAACGTTTTTGTCCAAACTTTGCTTCTATTTTCATGGCTGAGTGGGAGAGTGATGTTCTTCTCAAATGTCACAAACAACTTTTCATTTGCCTTCGGTATCTGGATGACATTTTTAGCATTTGACAGCATACATTGGAAGACATTCACATTTGCATTGATACTCTTAATTCTCACGACCCAAGCATTAAACTACAGAGTTTAGTTTATTACAACAACTTACGTGTATGATGAGTTATATATCCCTAAATGATATATCGCTTTTTAAACACAATAATAAACTTGTCTCTATGCTTATCTTAGACAAGATGATTTTACCTGTACCCGTGTGTTTTATTGTTCCGAAATAATGCAGCCGTTGTATTATTTATGACCACATTTTTTGTAATAAACTAAACCCATGATATTTCATTAGGTTTACTGTATTATAGACACGTTTGAGCTGTGATGGAGACGAAAACAAGAAATTGCGAAAATAAGAAAATAAGAAAACACGAAAAAAAAATTCAACAATGCCTTATCTGTGCCATTCTTAATGTCTTATTTTCGGCTGAAATTTGACCAAAACTCAAATTGAAAGTAAGAAACGCTAAGTTTCTTCATTGTAAAACTTGTAAAAGTTTTCTTATTCCCGCCTTGATTTGACCAAGCGAAAACGCGAGAATAAGAAATGACACAATTCAACCACCATATGTAACTCCGAGGGGTCAGCGCAACCCTCGGAATAAATTAGCTAATTCTAAATTTTGGAAATTTCGGCACACTTCCTCTAATTGGCACCTTCCTAATGTAACTAAGAAAGTTCTTTTACTTGGGGATTCTAATCTATCTAGAATTAACCTTGACCCCCACCCTGATATGCAGGTAGAATGTTTTCCTGGTGCCAATTTCAATTCATTTCGGACTCTAATTCAAAAGTATCAAGGTCCCAAACCTGAGAAAGTTATCTTGAATATTGGTATCAATAACAAGACAACTACTGAGCCAAACACTTCGTTAACTCAAATGCGCAACATGATGACAGCGGTTAGGAAGACTTTTTCCAACTCGCTCATCTACTTTGTACAGATCCAGTCATCCACTAAACTGCCGGCCAGTGAAGTTTCGAACCTGAACCTATATAACTCTTCTGCTTCCAAGATGAAGAGAGTTATGGTCATACCAAAAATCCCCAATTCAAAATTTAGAGTATCCACGGACAAAATTCACTGGACCGAAGATACAGCAAATTGCTTGTATACCCACTGTCTTCAGACACTAGATTTAAACTAAATTTGGGACAGGGCATGTGCCACCCTACTTTCGGCTTAGGAAGTAATATTGTTAATCTTAGTAACGAGGAACTCACTGCTGATGATATATCTCTACTCAATAGATGACTCTCATTTGTGCCTTGCCCTAAATCATTATCTGATAGGGACTTTTCTATTAGTAAATTAGTACATGTTATGGAGTTCTCCAGAAATCTTAGTCTGGCTGATATCTACCGATATTCTAGTGGGGTACGCAAGCCGTTTACATCTAAAAGCGGCTATACGCCCCCTTCTCACATGTATGATCCAGAAATAAACATTAGTCGTGACTCTGTATCAAGGAAGTTTGATGCTTTAACTAATCAGAGAAACCAACATAACCTTACTCATTCAGAATGTCTTGCCTTAAGTAAGCTAAGGAGAAATCCAAACATAGTTATTAAACCTGCTGATAAAGGTTCGGCAACGGTTATTATGTCAAAACAGGATTATATTGAAGAGATAGAACGGCAGCTAAGCAACCCTCTTCATTACAAAAAACTTGATAAGGAAATTTGGCCTGAACATGTTAGGAAGTTTAATAAAATTCTGGTTTCTCTTCAAGATAAAGGCTTACTTAATGAAAAACAGTATCGCTATTTGGAATCTGATCACAACTCTAAAAACAGGGTCTTCTATATTCTTCCGAAAATTCACAAACCCATTGAAAAATGGCCGAAGCCTACAATGCCCCCTGGGCGTCCTATTATCTCAGATTGTGGCAGTGAAAGTTATAGAATATCAGAGCTAATTAATTACTATCTAAAACCTATAGCGAATCGGCATCCTAGCTTTATAAAAAATACGGATGATTTATTGGCCAAATTGTCTGAGAAATCCATCCCACAAGATGTGATTTTGGTTACTTTGGATGTGGAGTCTATGTATACAAACATTGACATAGATTTGGGTCTTAAATCCATAAAATCAGCATTCCAAAGATATCCTGACCACCGTCGTCTTTTTTAGACATTTTAGAATTGCTGGAACTTAGCTTAAACGGTAACGATTTTTAATTCAATGGGGAGATCTTTCAGCAAATTAAAGGGTGTGCTATGGGGAAACGTTTTAGTCCTAACTTTGCCTCTATTTTTATGGCTGAGTGGGAGAGTGATATTCTTCACAAATGTCCCCAACAACCTTTTATTTACCTTCGGTATCTGGATGACATTTTTATCATTTGGCAACATACGTTGGAAGACCTTCATATTTTCATTGATACTCTTAATTCTCACGACTCAAGCATTAAATTACAGCCTACTATTGATCACACTTCTGTGGATTTTTTGGATGTAACTATTTACAAGGGTCATACATATCATACTACTGGGTATCTAGGTTACAAAGTATTCTTCAAACCTACTGACACGCATCAGCTGCTACATGCTGGGTCATACCATCCTCCTCACACTTTCAAGGGAGTCATTCAATCTCAGATTTTTAGATTCTATAGAAACTGTAGTTCTTTAGATTTTTTAACCAGGCTTGTTCTGTTCTTTTTAAAGCTCTCCTCCCTAGGAAGTATTCTATTAGATTACTCCGAAGGATCAAATCTAACACAGTAAGACAAATCATGTTTCCCCCTTCATCCCCCGATACGCTTACCTCCCCTTCACGAGTGTACCATTACCGTCCAACATTTCTCTCAGGTACATCAATGAAATGCCTTAAGACGCGATGCAAACTCGATATATACGTACCCGATCGCGAAACCTTTTTCGGAGAACAAACTCGCAACAAAAATCAAATGGCAGAGAATCTTAATTGTGACTCCTCTAATATCGTGTATGTAATCACGTGCAAAAAATGTCGCAAACAGTACGTCGGAGAAACTCAGAATTCTCTACGACAAAGAGCAGCCAACCATTTATCTAGTATTAGACTTAAACTTGATGTACCCGTGGCACAACATTTCAATACTCAAGGTCATTCGGTCAAGGACCATTTTGAAATCATGCCTATTGAGAAAATCCCATTTCTCACTTCCGCTGCAGATACCAAGCACAAACGTTTGGAAAGGGAAAGTTTTTGGATTCAAACATTACAAACTATTTATTCTTTGGGTTTGAACTTGGACCCCGGAAGATGTCGTGAAAAAACTATAATACCATTTGTGTTTCAGTATAACAAAGCTAGCATCGCTATGGCCAAGATTATAGTAGAAGAATACAAACTACTTCAAAGTAAACTTGCTCGACCTCTGACCCAAAGGCCAGTCATTGCTTATAAAAAGAACAAGAGTTTGAAAGACATACTGGTCAGGGCTAAACTCCCCTGTCTGCCTTCTACCTAGGTTTTCTGGGAAAGGGGTATGGGGGGGGGGGGGGGGGCAAATTTTCACTGTCTTTTCCCATGACCCCATAATATATAGTCTGACGATATTCTTACTATAGCTTAAGATGTGTAAGCATTGTCAATGTAATACAAAGTGTTCCAGAAAATTCTACTGACTAAGGCCAAGCTCCTGTCAGTCGTCAACCTAATGAAATATCATAGGTTTACTTTATTACAACAATTTATGATGGGGTATAAAGGTCTAAATGATATACCTCTTTTTAACACAATTAGAAACTTGTCTCCGTGGTTATTTTAGACAAGAAGATTTTCCCTGTGCCCGTGTGTTTTAGTGTTCATAAATATATGTAACTGCATACATGTTTGACCCGTACGTACATTCTGGGCAGCTTTTTAGCGTCCGTGGGCTCTACAGTTTCAAATGCACTTTGAACGTTCTGTTCAACTCTTTTGGTAAAACGTGTAAAGCAATGTAAAAGTGTTCACATTTGAACGAAAAAAAATGACTTTTGAAACGAACAAAAAATGATCTTTGAAATGTAAAATAATTAACTTTTGAAATAAAAAAAAGATAACTTTGAAATTAAAAACATTATTTTTGAAATAAAAGCTACTTTTAGAACGGACAGTTTTGAAGAAAAAAATGCAATTTTTATTGCAAAGTTAAGTATTTTTATTGCAATTCTTGTAAAAATTATTTCAAAATTGGTTATAAATTATTTCAAAAGCGGGTTTTACTTCAAAAGTGTTGTATTTTTATTTCAAAAATGTTATTTATTCATAATCCATATTTTACTTCAAAAATGAGTACACTTTTAACCGATCATCAGTCTATATACCTAAGATAAAGTACGTACATTTTTACTTTGGCGTTAGATCACTCACGCGACTGAAAACATTAGGCTGCTTGTTCACGTTCGGCGTTTGTTTACATTACGAGTACCTGGTGAATTTAATTTTCAATTTAAAATTTAAAATACTAAATGATGCCAAAACTTTAAAATTTTTAAACTTCGTCTGTCTGGGAAAAAATACAGAAACCCGCCCACTGTTCTCAAGCAGTATCCTGGGTTTTCGTGGCGTTTTAACTTTTAACCAGTATGGAACTAAAGTGTGATAGGCTATGTATGGTCAACTTCGACCACTCCTTGGGTTTTCTTTCTTTTTAAAGTGACACGAGTTGCCACAATTCAGCGTTTGGAGCACATTGAAAAACCAAGGGATTTGCGTTCAAATATAACAGAATCAGCTAAGTCCGTAACCCGTAGGAACCGTAGACCCGCTGGTGTGCTAATAACGGACAAAATTTAAATGACCGGGATGTAGGTGTATAAAACATGGAGGAAAGCTCTTATTTTGTATTGCTTGATATAAATAACGTCTATTTAGCTAATTCTGTTTCCATGTTTTTGACTTTTCAGGATATTTTTACATCGTCGGACAACTCTCGTAAATAGTATATGACGGAAATTATATTCACAAATTGGCCTTAACACAGTGTCGACATCCAGGGTGATAGTTCGTACAGTGTCGACATCAAGGGGGATAGCTCGTTGCCTGTGAGTCAATGGCTTATACATGTACACGTGGAGACGATTCGACAAAACCCGAATTAATAAGAATCTCATATGAATGATGAAAGATTTAAATTTTAATTTGTGTTTGAGTCGTTGATTAATTGATTGATTTGTCATCAAAATGTGTCATCAAAGTGGACCCAAAGCAGCTAAAAAACATTTTGGTTTTTAAGATAAAAGGGAATCGACAGATTGATTAAAGTGGTATGAGCTGCCAAAATGTTGATATTTTGATGTTAAAACAGAATGTTGAAATTATCGGCTATTTTTCTGAAGACGTATAATTCAGAAGCTTTTTAGTGCTTCTAGTCTAGAAAATGTACGATTAAGTATTGTTTTGAAATAACTTTGGCTTAGAATGAATGAATGGTCGTCCCGGTTATTTAAATTTTGTTTACTTTTCGAACACTATTTCGGTTCGTACAGGCCACATACTGTAGCCTATGGATTCAACGCCAATCGTTTAGTTTTTCGATGGCCTTCAAAGCCTCTTACTGTTGTTACGATCAGAAATTATGAAAAAAGTGTGAATTTCGGCAGCTCATGCCACCTTAATGTTGTCCGTGGGATACCCATCACAATAATATCACTTTAAAAACTGTCTTTATATCAGGATAGCATATTCTAAGGAGAGTAGTTCGGGTTTCTGACTCCAAAATGACTATTTTTTATACTGACAGCATCAACATGAAGTTAGTTTTCGTGAGAAACACAAGCAATTGGCTACTTGAGTAAGTAAGTAACACTGGACGGAACACTCGACATATCCATTTTACAGCTTCTTTCTGAATTGATATCTCAACATAAGTCATAAGGATCAGCACTAGTTTAGATCGTATAAGCTAAATAAACCTTAACATTCGCCTATGGGAGCACCAAATATCATCAGTATGTTTATAGTTCGACGCTTGGGATGGTTGCCAAGAAAATGATGTTTTGAGTTTTTAGGGCTACTCTCATAAGCTTATCGCGGTTCATCGGTACATCAAAAAATATATAGTAATCGCGTTATAAACCCGTGGCATCTGAAGCATACAAACATTATGTTTGATTACAGAAGTACATGTATGCTGTAATTAAATGTTATAAATAGCGTGGGTGTTAGACACGTTAAAAAGATGTTTGTTTGTGCGATATAGAGTCATCATCCAGCTAGCTTCTGATAATTAATGAAGACCTTTACTATATTAAATTATTGGCATGCACCCGTGCCTTTGGATAAAGAGGTTTATTTATCTCTCCACAGGAATTGCGTGGTTATTAAGGATATTAATCATTAATTATAAACTAATATAATCATTTTAGAATTTATTAGAATTTAGTCAGAAATACATGTACCGTACTAACTTCCATAGACCTGTCCAATATTCCTGAAAATAGTATGAATGTACCGCTCGTTTGAAATCGTGGAATTTCTAACTTTTATCATTGCAAAATGAAATATATTGTTATACGTCATCCTGGACGCCTGAACATATTTGATTGGATATTCAATTTGTTGATAGGTTTATTGATATCGTCATACCAGATCCACTGTTTCAGCAAAACAATAAGAGGTCGTAGGTAAGATACAAATAAGGATTGTGTATGACGAACAATTAGAGGTCACAGCTATACGGTGCAACTAAAGATTGTGTAAAACAAAGGAGACAAGAGAGCTTTAGAGCACATTGAAAAACCAAGGGATTAGCGTTCAAATATAACACAATCAGCTATAAGCCAGTAACCCGTAGGAACCGTAGACTCGCTCGTGTGCTAATAACGGACAAAATTTAAAGTGGCATGAGCTGCCAAAATGCTGATATCTTGAGGTTAAAACAGAATGTTGAAATTATTGGCTATTTTTCTCAAGACGTACAATTCAGACGCTTTTTGGTGCTTCTACTCTCGAAAATGTACGATAAAGTATTGTTTTGAACTAACTTTGGCTTAGAATGAATGAATGGTCGTCCCGGCTATTTAAATTTTGTTTACTTTTTGAACACATTTCCGGTTCGTAATAATACAGGCCACATACTGTATGGATTTTCCTCATTCCAACGTCAATCATTTAGTTTTTCGATGGCCTTCAAAGTCTCTTACTGTCGTGACGATCAGAAATTATTAAAAAAGAGTGCATTTTGGCAGCTCATGCCGCTTTAAATGACCGGGATGTAGGAAGGAAGAGGAAAGCTCTTATTTTGTATTGCTTGGTATAAATAACGTCTATTTGGCTTCAGCTGGATGTACATATGTTATAATATACAAAAGGAGAACTCAGGAACCTTTGATAACACAGTCGTCTGATCGCCCTTAAATTCACACTAATTAGCGGACTCAAACAACAGGTTGTTACAGTTTTTGTATGTTTTTTTTTTTCTGTAAGAAAACAGTATGCATTACAAGCCGCTGCCAGCCTGGGGTCAAGTAGTGCCTCTACCGACCAATGGCGTTCGAGCTTTCCGTGACGTCAATGCACTTTGTGGCAAGTCATTTCTCTCTTTCCCTCAGTAGTTCTTTCTTCACTTTGACTCTGATTGGCAGATCCAGTACTTACACAGATAAGCAAGGACCAAGCTGCATTCCAACCGACAGAAGGCGATGCGTTTTGCAACCAGCTTACGACATAAGAGAAATGAAAAAAATAACTGTCATTAGGTACAACCTTTCTGGTCAAACCGAGCAAGTGCATGAGTTTCCGTGCACCGTTTTCTCATAGCATATATAGGGCGGTCTGAAGTCACCCCTCTCATTCAACCCAGTGGGCACATTGGCCATGGCGGATTGAAATTTTATATGCAGACTTGGGCGGTGGCAGATAAGTGCCGTGATTTAGTTTTTTCCCTGACTTTGTAAAAGTATTTTGCTTTTTTAAATTCATATTTTTTGAAACTGTCAAAACATTTCAATCGTGGTCAAAATAATTTAAACCGTGCTCGTCCCTTTTTTGATCGAGGTCGAAACTATTTTCACGGAGGTCAAAATTTGAAAACTGCGGTTGAAATATTTTGACCATGGTCAAAATAAAAACAAAATGAAATTAAAAAAGTAGAAAACAAAAGTCAAAAACTAAATCACAGCCCTTGCACCCACTCTAGGCTATGATTGGTCTAAATGACATACTCTTTTTAAAACAATAAAAAATTGTCTCCATGGTTATTTTAGTCAAGACGATTTTCCCTGTGTCCGTGTTTTTTGGCGTTCATAAATATTCCTTTACCTCTTCAAGCGGCTACACGTACCCCCTTTTGATGTATGATGGAGATATAAACGCAAGTCGTGACTCTGTGTCAAGGAAATTTGATGGTTTAGCTAATTTTAGAAACCAACATAACCTTACTTATTCAGAAAGTCTTACCTTCGATAACCAAACCAATGGGAAATCAAACCATTTACAGTTATAAAACCTGCGGATAAGTGCTCTGCAATAGTTATTACATGCATGTCTAGACAGAATTATATTGAGGAGAGAGAACGGCAGCTAAATAACCCTTTATTACCAAAAACTTGATAAGGAAATCGTGCGTGAAAACTTCAATAGAATTCTTCATTTTCTTGAAGAAAAAGGCTATCTTAATAAAACAAATCTATGCTATTTGGAATCTGACTTTAATTCTAAAAACACGGTCCTCTATATTTAGAAAAAAGCACAAACCCACCTCCGTCCTATATTATCTCGGATTTTGGTAGTGAACATTAAAGAATATCAGAGCTTATTGATTACTATCTAAAACCTATAGCAAATCGGCATTTTAGCTTTGTCAAATATACTGATGATTTGTTTCCAAATTATCTGTTCCAAAAAATTCCTGTATTTTTTTTTTTGAAAGTTTGTAAATGTTTATTTCTTTCAAGCTCTGTAACATAATAAAATTTAAATATGTAAATGAATAAGAAAACATGTATGGACCTTCACATATTAACCCCTATTGGATCAAATCGCTTAGGTCAACTTTAGGTCAACATACAATATTTTCAAGAAAAATTATTAAAAATTAAAGAAAACGCTATCATTATGTATTGAACAAAACCTGAAGTCGCAAGACCACATATCTGCAAAATTAGTAGAAGCGCGAAGGTAAACGGTGAAAAGTTGCTTGCATTCTACATTTATGACTTACATAAAGAAATAATTTTATTACACGAAACGTCTATTTGACGGTACTTTAGATGATTTCTACATAGCTAAATCTCCGACTAAAGCTGGGAAATTATATGGTGTGAAATCGAACGAAAATAAAGTGTATTTCTACTAACTAAGGCCAAACTCCTGTCTGTCGTCAACTTAGTGATAGGCCTATATTATGGGTTTTGGTTTATTCTAACGACTTATTATTGAATATAAAGGTCTAAACGATATGCCCCTTTTTACGACAATGAGAAACTTGTCTGATATGGTTATTCTAGACAAGAAGATTTTCCCTATGCCCGTGTATTTTAGTGTTCAAAAAGTATAAAATATAGCATTGGAGAATGGAGTTCCAGGGGAGATAAATCTTTTTCAAACCTGTGATCTCAAAGGTTAACAGCAGTTGTCTACCCTTGTCCTGTATTTATTATAAGATATCTATGGTTTTTATCCTCAGATGTCCTACAATATCCCCTATTTATTTTTTTAGTTCATCGTATATCATATACACATCATATTATCATAACATTCAGGAGTACTTTTCTAATTGACTTGTTTTCTTTTACTATGAACTATGACTATGAGGATTATATGCACCCTTTATTTTGCTTTACTTCAACAGAAAATTTAGCCATTTTTATTTATTGCATTGTTATCGAGAACGAATCGGTTAATTGTTTGGTGTTTCGCGCCGCGCTCAAGATTATTTCACTTATATAGCGGTGTTGACAGTTTTTATTTAGGAAACCGCGGACTATATGCACGGAAGAAACCCACGACCTTTCGGTGGTAGGCCTAACTGACAACTATCCCACGTACATGGGTCGTTCGAGTGAAAACCCAGTCAGAAAATTTTGTAATTTTGTTTTGGACTGAGGGGGAAGAACGAATCGGAACGCTTGAAAAAACAAAAACACGACAATCCATTGTTTGGGGATAGACCTGAGTATAATGGTGTGTTTCCACGGACCTGCGTTAACGCGTGCGTTGACGGATGCGATTGTTTAACGGATAGGATGAAGTGTTTCCACGGACTTGCGTTAATGCATGTGATCGAGAGTGCGATCTGTCATAATTAGCTTACGGTTAAAAGTCAAGGTCATATCCATTACAACATTTTTTTTTCGGTTTTGGGAAAGGATGTGAATAAGTGGACATCTACATAGTCTTTCCATACAAAATCCATTTATAACACAAACATAAGTCACTAAAAATGAGTAAAAAACACTCACTCAGTGTTTTCTTTGGATTTCGATCTGACAGTAAAAGTTCACCGGGGTCGGAAAACCCTTTCAATGACGTCATTATTAGCGAAATCCCTCGTCCGATGCGTTCATAATGGTGTGTTTCCACGGACCTGCGTTAACGCGTTATGTTGACGGATGCGATTGTTTAACGGATAGGATGAAGTGTTTCCACGGACTTGCGTTAACGCATGCGATCGATAGTGCGATCTGTCATAAGGTTACGGTCAAAAGTCAAGGTCATTTCCTTGACAACAATTTTTTTTTCGGTTTGGGGAAAGAACGTGAATAAGTGGACATAGCTTTTTCATACAAAATACATCTACAACACAAATAGTCAGTAGGAGTAGGCCTAAAAATGCATGAGTAAACAAACTCACTCGGTATTTTCTGTGGATTTCGCTCTGACAGCAAAAGGTCATCAGCGTCGGAAAACCCCTTCAATGACGTCATGATCAGCGAAATCCCTCGTCCGTTACCTTGTCCGATGCGTTAAAAATGGGACAAGCTCTATTCTCCGTCCGTTAACGCGTGCGTTAAAAAATATCGGACTGGCCATGGAAACACTACAGCGTATTTCTGTAGTTCCCATTCTTTAGGGAAAATCGCATCCCTTAACGCACGCGTTAACGCAGGTCCGTGGAAACACACCATTATGGGACAAGCTCCATTCTCCGTCCGTTAACGCGTGCGTTAAAAAATATCGGATTGACCGTGGAAACACTCTAGCGTATTTCTGTAGTTCCCATTCTTTGGTGAAATTCGCATCCGTCAACGCACGCGTTAACGCAAGTCCGTGGAAACACACCATAACACTGAGTGAGCATACATAACTAGTTTAGTTACCAGTACCTGGTACCGTACGTACTCTTGTCGTATTTTGAAGATTAAATATGGTCGCAATAACGAAAGTAATGATGTTTCGACAGAAATCACTCAAAAAAATCGGAGAAATATATACATACATAGGCAACTATTTGTGTTAAACTTTAATACATTGACGTATTTTTCCTATTTGACGATTCGAATACATCCCTTCTTCGACTGCCCGTCCCTTTCCGTCGCATTGGTATGGCGTGGTCTACGACTCTAGTGTTAAAATTCAACCGTAAAAGCCGTTGTACAAGTTGTTTAGAAATTGCCATACGCTATATTTATGCGCAGTGACCAAAATGACGTCGCATGACGTGCTAGTTGAACTGTTGCGTTATGAAGTTATTTATTACTTGTAAATCTAAACAAGATCTCCGTGTTGCCTATATCTAGTAAGTTTGTAGGGAAAATTTATATGTTTTACCTTCCTTAACGTCGACTGTGTCGTTTGAAAGCGCACAAATACCGTGTTAGCATGCATAGGCCTATATCCATCTTTTGTAAAACCCCTCATGCTTTGTATATTAAAACAAGGTAATGACGTTCCGCCAGCGTTCGGTAAACTTTCCGTTATTCGGAACGTTCCGTGAACGTTCGGACATTTTCGTCTGACGTTACTACGTGACACGATTGTTACGTCATTTGGTCAACAAACCAAGTGTACCGCTGCAACAGAAAACCTACATAGAGCCGCCCAACGTCTTGGTCCACAGTAAATAACCCGTAGTAAGGCATTCAGGATGGAAAACAGAAGCGGGTCTTTCCTCAACTATGGCCCAGAGACCCCCAGCCCGCCAGTTGTGGCTAAAAACCTTCGGTCTGCGGCTAATACGGTTAACCACCTCACCAATGAGAATGACCGCCTTGAGACGGAGAACAGCATGCTTCGCCAAAGGATTGATTTGCTGAAGAAAAACAGCGATTTAAAGACAGCTACAGTTCTGTCTTCCATCATCTCTTGGATGGACGAAGCCAAAGGCAAAACTAGAGAATGTAAGTGTAGTACTTCGTTTATTTTTTCCTCCATTTCCACACCCTTATATGTCAAAGGCCAAATGAGATGTGTTTTGCATCAAAGCTAATTAATTTAATTGTTCTTTTCTTTCAATTGTAGCTTCCTCGGGTCGCTCGGGGTCACCGTACCGTCCTTCCACTCCCATTATGAACGAGTCAGGATACAAGTTTCTCCAATCTACCCCAGACTCGGACATCGAAGGGCAAGAAGAAATGTCCTCTCCGCGTAGCAACACCCCGTCTGTAAGGTTTGATACCTCCCGTAATACCAGTCGCAGTCCACCCCAGGACCCGATGGGACCCTCTACGTCTGCCTTCCAGGGTTATTCTGCCCCCAGAGTTAACCGATCCTCTACTACCAATACCCAGCCAACTGTGAACAACAGCTACATAGTGCGTAGTGGATTATTCGAGAATGACACCCTTCCTGGACCCAATGTACAACAAAACATGGCTCGCTCTACCTCTTCTGTGGGTCGATGTAACTGTTTCAGTGAACAGCCTATGAGTCGTAGCATGCTTGGTGCTCCAATTGCCTCCTCTACTATGAAAGGTAAAATTACTTTAGGAAAATTATCATGTTTATTCCATTATTTGGTAATTTACACCAGTAAGCCGTTCAGATTAACCAGTTTTAGGGGATGTTTTCAGAGACATTGAACTTAAGAATAGGATTGTCCGATAATGACAGTTGATTATTCTTTAGTACTTAAGAAATAGAGTCACAAGCACACGTTATCCAACACACCCACGCGGTCTTATTTGCTTTAAATTAACCCATTCGTCATTTTGTGTTTTTTATGGTCCAAATTTCATTTTTGATTACCTTATTTTCTCAGGTTCTAATACCTCTCACCTTATATTCTCAGGTTCTAATACCTCTCACCTTATTTTCTCAGGTTCTAATACCTTTCACCTTATTTTCTCAGGTTCTAATACCTCTCACCTTATATTCTCAGGTTCTAATACCTCTCACCTTATTTTCTCAGGTTCTATTACCTCTTGCTTTATTTTCTCAGGTTCTATTACCTCTTGCTTTATTTTCTCAGGTTCTAATACCTCTTGCCTTATTTTCTCATGTTCTAATACCTTTCACCTTATTTTCTCAGGTTCTAATACCTCTCACCTTATATTCTCAGGTTCTAATACCTCTCACCTTATTTTCTCAGGTTTTAATACCTTTCACCTTATTTTCTCAGGTTCTAATACCTCTCACCTTATTTTCTCAGGTTCTAATACCTCTTGCCTTATTTTCTCAGGTTCTAATACCCCTCGCCTTATTTTCTCAGGTTCTATTGCCTCTCACCTTATTTTCTCAGGTTCTATTACCTCTTGCCTTATTTTCTCAGGCTCTAATACCTCTTGCCTTATTTTCTCATGTTCTATTACCTCTTGCTTTATTTTCTCAGGTTCTAATACCTCTCACCTTATTTTCTCAGGCTCTAATACCTCTTGCCTTATTTTCTCAGGTTCTATTGCCTCTCACCTTATTTTCTCAGGTTCTAATACCTCTCACCTTATTTTCTCAGGTTCTAATATCTATCACCTTATTTTCTCAGGTTCTAAACCTCTCTTCTTATTCTCTCAGGTTCTAATACCTCTCACCTTATTTTCTCAGGTTCTAATACCTCTCACCTTATTTTCTTAGGTTCTAATACCTCTCAGACTATTTTCTGAGGTTCTAATTCTTTTCTCAGGTTCTAATACCTCTCGCCTTATTTTCTCAGGTTCTAATACCTCTCATTTTATTTTCTCGGGTTCTAATACCTCTCAGACTATTTTCTGAGGTTCTAATTCTTTTCTCAGGTTCTAATCCCTCTCAGACTATTTTCTCAGGTTCTAATTCTTTTCTCGGGTTCTAATACCTCTCACCTTATTTTCTCAGGTTATAATACCTCTCAGACTATTTTCTCAGGTTCTAATACCCCTCACCTTATTTTCTCAGGTTCTAATACCTCTCAGACTATGGGTCGATCTTCTTTGCAAGAGCCTGTTGTGGATGATTCCATGTTCCAGCCAAAGGATTCCAACATTTCGGAAAATGGCGAGGAAAAACGACTTGGAGGTTCGTTTACTTTAATATCTTACTGAATACTACAAGTATAACAGAGAATGCTAAAAAATAATTCCATAAGAATTATCAAAATAATAATAATATGAACAAAAACATATTGTTCATTCCAATTTAGGGTCGTTTGGTAGTTCTATGTTTAAAGCCACATTGACGATTCACTATATCATTAAAGTTAATTCAAGGTCTTACGTGATGATTGACGCCTGGTATTATCCGAGAGTCTCTCTACATAACGGTAATAATTATTTATACCATGTTAGTCATAAAGCCAACTACATGGTTTTCGCATTTTTTTTACAGCTAAATTGGCTCGTTTCAGTCGGCCAATCGACCAGGTAATTGGCGTTCGAAATGAACCTACTCGTTTTTACAGTGGGATCATGGAGCTAAAGCCCACCCGACGTCTTGTTGGAGAAATCGCCTTCCAGCTCGACCGTCGTATTCTCGATTATGTCTTCTTCGACGAAAGCGGCGCCAATTCAAAGATCAAGAAAAAGCGCTATTATGGATACACCGTCACCCATATTTTCGACAAGATTCGTGACGAAAGCAAAGATATGAATGGAATTCCTAATTCCAAGAAGGAGATCGCTATGCGATACAGGCTGGAGTATCTCATGAAAAGGCTAGCCCCCATTGGCTACAAATTGGAATTCCACGCCCCATTCGCACAGGACATGGTTAACAAATACGGCCTGCTCAGCTCTCCACCAGAGAGGAAAACCCTTGATAATTTCGGCCTGGAAGATCCCAGAGTGTTGAGAATGCTGGTATCCAAGTTGATGATTTTTGATGATGAGTTGAAGAATACTCTGATTCTACTGGACTGCCTCTGTTTAATGGCGCATGAAGATAACGGGCCACTGTTTAAGTGGTAAACGTGAACTGTTTATTTAATACTCTGTTCAGCAAATATTCTTTATAGATATCTACAATTTTTTAATTCACTTTTATATCTTTTATAGGTTTCTAATTTTTTTCGGATTCAAAATCAAGAGTTTCAAATATTTTTTCTAAAGATCTTTACAACCAATTGCATTATGTATCTCAATTTGCAACAAACTCTTTTTCCTTTTAGGATAAATAAACATATTATTTCCTTCTAACATTTATTGTTCGAATCTCTTTTTAGTTTCCAAGGTATACAATATTTGACCTGGTGTATCTGAGTATATATATGGGGGAGGGAGATTGTCACCTTCTTCACGTTGGCAATTGTAGAAAAAATGATAAAAAATGGGTGTGAATTTTGATGAATTCATGTTTTAAAAAAAATGAGATTCAAATGAACTTATCCTTTATACGGGAAGTCACGTGCAAACGCAATTTGCACATCTCTGAGTGGTAATTATAGAAGCCCCCCCCCCCCCCCCCCCCAATTCCTAATGCGAATGGCTCTTTCTATAGTAATCTGGGCTCGTCAATTGGGACGAGGAAAACTTCTTTGTGTTATTGTTTCATTAAACTGCGGTCACACTTTACAAGTCGTTCGACAATACTTTGAGCTTCACCACACGTGCCAAATTGATTTACATGCAACATTGCGATTGTTGAATATGTGTGATAAAAAGGCGACGGCTATTACAACGAGTTGTAAAAACTCCCAGACAATAGGCCTATACATATTGCTTGCACATTTATAATTTATCGGACAGCATAAATTCGGCAGTTGGTTTCGCTTACATGCGATGGACATTCATACCGGTATACGTACTGAATTTAAACGTTTGTCTCCGATATTTTTTTTTACAGATAAATATGGAATATGGTAGGCCTAGCTATTTAGCCTATTTTCTAACTGGATTGATTGATTGTTTGGTGTTTTACGCAGCGCTCAAGATTATTTCACTTATATGGCGGCGTTGCCAGTTTTATTGTGGGAGGAAACCGGGCTCTATGCCCGGAGGAAACCCACGACCTTCCGTTGGTAGCTGGCAACCATCCCACATAGGTCGTTTGAGTGAAAACCCAGTCAGAAAATTTTCCAATTTTTGGACAGAGTGTATTCTTACTGGAAGGGTTACTGATAAGTGAATATATCGGATGGGAAGTCGTCAAATTTCAAATCCAGAATAGTCGATTTAGGAAGAATGCCGACATGGACTTTTGTAAACAACAAGTTTAATTATGCGCTCGATTTGCAGGGTGTCTAGCGCTGGTATCCAACCTACATGTGGGCCTACTAGCTGTATATATATTACCAGAAGTTTACTTCTGATATTTACGGAAGCGTATTAGTGCCAGGGTGAAAAATAAAAACGAGTTTTCTCCTAATTAGGAGATAAATTAGCACCTAATTAGGAGTTAATAAGTTCTAATTAGGAGATAATATCTCCTAATTAGGAGATAATATTTATCTCCTAATTAGGAGAAAACTTATCTCCTAATTAGGAGATAATAAGTCCTAATTAGGAGATAATAAGTCCTAATTAGGAGATAATAAGTCCTAATTAGGAGATAATATCTCCTAATTAGGAGAAAAATTATCTCCTAATTAGGAGATAACAATTTATCACGGCTATTGATTCCGCTTAAAAGCATTGAAATGGGGGGGTCCGCTCAATAGTCCCCCGTCTCATTAGTCCCCCGTCTCATTGATCCCCCGTCTCATTGGTCTCTCAATAGTCCCCCCGTCTCATTGGTCCCCCGTCTCATTGGTTCCCCGTCTCATTGGTTTCTCAATGGTCCCCCGTTGCATTGGTCCCCCGTCTAATTGGTCCCCCGTCTCATTGGTCCCCCGTCTCATTGGTTTCTCAATGGTCCCCCGTCTCTTTGGTCCCCCGTCTCATTGGTCCCCTGTCTCAATGAGAGGGGTGTCCAGTGAGACAGGGGACTATTGAGACGGGGGACCAATGAGAGGGGTGTCCAATGAGACGGAGGACTGTTGAGACGGGGGACCAATGAGACGGGGTACCAATGAGACTCACAGTGAATATTCCTAGTATACCAAAGATGTGCACTGTCATGTTTATTCCGCGTTATACGATTATGTTGCAGAGTTATGGCCCTTTGAAGTTTTGACGTTAATTTTTTTGTCCGGGCTGTATCTTCGTAACTATTCAACTGACAGCGTTGATACTCGCAGTGAATATTCCTAGTATAGCAAAGATGTGCACTGCCATGTTTATCCCGCGTTATACTATTCTGTTGCAGAGTTATGGACCTTTGAAATTTTGACGTTATTTTTTTTTGTCCGCTTGAAACAGTAATACAGTAAGATATTAACTTACTGATATCCAGTATTAGGACTTATTATCTCCTAATTAGGAGATAAGTTTTCTCCTAATTAGGAGAAAATTTATCCCCTAATTAGGAGATAAGTTTTAGGATAAGTTTTAGATATTATCTCCCAATTAGGACTTATTATCTCCTAATTAGGGGATAATTTATCTCCTAATTAGGAGAAAACTCGTTTTTATTTTTCACCCTGGCACTAATACGCTTCCGTAGATATTACCTATAAGCCTATACATAAATAATAATCTAGTTTCATACCAATATGTACAAAAAGATCCCAAGAACGCGGATATCTGTTTTCTCAAGCGTTGACGTAAGGAAAGTATTTTGTATTGTACCGGTATTGTATTGTATTTTTTTCACCAAATAATAACAAGAATTGTCGGTGTAAGAATGACATATGACGGGAGTAAGACCATAACGGCTTGTTCTATCCCAAAAGAGGCAAAATGTAATAGTCAGGTAATTGTGATGGCTTGCGATACAATAACTAATATAACAAACACGTATATGTATTTTTTTTTTACACTTGGTGAAAAAGAAAAGGAACCATATTAGTAGCCTACGGAAGCGTATAAGGGCCAGTGGGAAAAATAAAAATGAGTTTTCTCCTAATTTAGGAGATAAATTTTCTCCTATAATTAGGCCTATAGGAGATAAAAACTATCTCCTATTTAAGAGATCTATTAACTCCTAATTAGGTAAAAAAAACAAAAAACAACTATATCCTAATTTGGAGAAAACTATCTCCTAATTAGGAGATAGCCTTATCGAGGTTCAGATTGAGTTTACATGTATTTAGACGAAAACAGTTTAGTACGGCGGCTTAAATGTGATTAGTAGGCCTAAATGTGAGTACGGCGGCTTAAATGTGACATTTCAAAATCTCCTTGGTTTTCACCTGTGTGAAAACATTATCAGCTTGGTGAAAACATGCTCAGTTGGGTGTAAACATGCTCAGCTGGGTGAAAACGTTTCTACCTGGGTTGAAAATTATCACCTGGGTGGAAAAGTTTTCACGTGGCTGAAATTTCCAGCTAGGTGAAAATTGTTATCACTTCAATGAAAACGTTTCTACTTTTCAGGCAGGTGAAAATTAATGTAATCATGTAGTAGGAAAAAAAACGCGCGCGTCAATTTGTGACATTAAATCGCTTGTATCTTCAGGAAGAAAAAGTTTGAGTCTGAAAATGACATATAAACAAGGTTTCTCACTTCTTTTTATCAGTTCCGGAAGTGACATTTAAACTTGACCTCGCGGTGCTCTGCGCGTCACGACAACAACTAGTTTCATTTTCTAAACAATACTGCACGTGACTAGAATCTTGTGATCACAGTTCGTCGTCCACGAGGAATCGTTCTTTTTAGTTTTAAAAACACGTTAGAGAGAGTTGTAAACGTTGAAATGGCAAAGTTTAGCACTTCCATACTTGTTTTAGTTGCCTGTCTTTTTTTGACAGAAGCATTTTTGTTAACGGACGCTAAACCCGGTGTTGCTGTTCGCCTGAACAAACCTGCCTTTGATTATGGTAGGTGACTTGTCGATCATTCGGTATTCCATATGCAATATACATCAGTGTTGTAGTTGTTGGATTTATTTGACAATACTATTTTAAAGTAAGGGTTGTCATTTAATTTGCCAATTAGTTCCACGCAATGCTTTTTTGACCCTGAATAGACCACACTCACAGTATAATTCACAGATTCATACAACCACATTTTGCAGTCAATTAAAACCACCAAGCGTGCAAGCGACATTTATAGAGTGCTCCCCCCTGGTTCTAATACATGTATATTTTTGTTTTAGTAAATGTTTCTGATGTTATGTATGTTTTTGGTTTGTTTGTTTTTTTTGCTCTACCCAGGCGGGTGTTGAGTAAACTAAACTTTGCCGACAAAATATAACAGAAGTTGTAAACCCAGAAAGAGTTTGTTAAATGTTATACTTTAAACTACTATATCATATATGTCCCTCAAACAAATATTGATAATGGGTGGCCAACAGAGTTGGAGGACCTGCCATATTGAAACATGTACATGTTACTCATTAGAATCACCACATTTCCTCTCAATTTTTCCTAATTTTAGGAACGCAACCGGCCCAAACTTTGTGTTCGTTGTTCCACCCCCCCCCCCCCCCCATAAAAAAAAAAGCGTTCAAACACTCATATTTCATTATTTGTGTTGCATCCTTGTCATTTTTCCAAGGACAGCCTGAATCTCCAGCTAGCCTCCTTGTTTCCTTCAAAATTAACTTGGGAAATGTATGAACTCAAGTTGACCTCTGAGCCTCGCTTTCGGATTAAACAAATATGTTTATCAAGAAAATCCGAAAGCCAGGCTCAGAGGTCAACTTGTGTTCGTACATTTTACAAGTTCATTTTGAAGGAATGGAGGAGGCTAGCGAGAGATTCAGGCCGTCCTTGGAGAAACGAGGATGCAACACAAACGTGAGTGTTTGAACGCTTTTTTTTTGTGGCGGTTGCGTTGCTTAAATTAGGAGAAATTGAGATAAAATCCATCCACAATGTGATGATTCTCCGAAGTTACATGTTTCAATATGGCAGGTCCTCCAACTCTGTTGGCCACCCATCATCAATATACTTTGGCCACAGAGTTTGGAGATCTCCACCTAGTTAGACCTTTAACTGGGCCAGTCATAAAAAAACTTTTGAAACAAACATTCTAAAATTCTGGAAATTATACATAAAGCTGTCTTCCTCTTTTAATGAAAACCTAGTGTGCCTTTTACTAAATAATATAGAGCTACATGTACATGTATAAGAGTGTATGATAGGTGTAATACATTATATTAGAACTCATAATAAACATTGTGAGACCATATATATACTTATCTGAAATGATTGATTGATGATGATGATCCTAAAGACCATGGTCTACTTTTACAAAGCCCCCTTAAAGTGGCATGAACTGGAATAGTGTTCGAAAAGTAAACAAAATTTAAATAACTGGGACAACCATTCATTCATTGTAAGTCAAAGTTAGTTCAAAACAATACTTTGTCACTGATTCTCGAGACTATAAGCACTAAAAAGCTTCTGAATTATACGTCTTGAGAAAAATAACCAATAATTTCAACATTCTGTTTTAACGTCAAAATGTCAATATTTTGGCAGCTCATGCCACTTTTTTGTGAAAAGTTTGTTTAAAGTCTTCTATTCTAACAAAACTTTCTGATCTGCTAGGAAACATTGGTATCTTAGGAGTTTCCTCTCCTCCACTTGAGGGGAAAACCTTAAGATGGGGTTAAGGGGGTTTCATAAAAGTGGTGTAGGTCCATCTTAAAATTTCCTTTAAGTTTTATCCTTAGCCAATATAAAGTTCACCTTAACGATGTTGACTTCATAAAACCGGGCCCTGGATAGCACTGCTGAAGTTTCCTTCAATGTATGCCATTGACTGATGATGGTCCAGGGGGCGGTTTCACGAAGCCGTCCCAAAGTGTGATCAATCACAGTTCCCATGACATCGTATCTCTTCACTATGGTATCCATTGGCAACTACGCCTCTTTTGCAATGCAACTGCTTTGTCAATGTGAAACGTGCCCCTGGAGACCAGGATAGCACTGCTGAAGCTGAGTCTGGACAAATACATTCCGCTTCCACTAATTGATGTGTGAAATTTGAAACGAGGGAAAAGCCTCATAACGCTATAAGCATGGAAACCATCTTATGTAGAGGTCTGCACAAAACTTTAAAATAACGATGTAACTTACTCAGATAGTGTCTGTCTAATGTGTCTGTCCTCATGATTTGAATAAATGTTTATGTATTTGTTCTGTTTATTCAGTTGCTAAAGAAGTCTTGGATACGGCTGCAAACTGGATTGTTAACAATCATAATCAATCAGTGACAGGGAGTATATCCTTTATTAACTACAATGTCTCTAAGTAAGTCCAATTATATAATTATCACGGATAAGAAACTGAATACCCGTTTACTGATGACAATGCTGACTAATAACACTGAGCACTCTCAAGAGCTATTGAGTATGGTCAAAGTTTTGGCTAATATGCTGTCTGTGAAGACTGTTAGGGCTGTTCTCAGCAACAGAACAAGTGAGGCTAATTTCATAAACTCCTAAGCCAATGTAACATTTTAATTGACTGTGAAAACAAAATTGTTAAGAGATTAACAAGATGAGAATAGTTTGACTGACAACACCAGTCTCTGGTGCCATGATACAAACATGTTGTAGATTGGCTCCAACAGTTGGCATTTCAACAGTTCTATGTTTCATCTTTCAGTATTGATAGATTGGCTCCAACAGTATCATTTCAACAGTTCTATGTTTCATCTTTCAGTATTGATAGATCAACTCCAACAGTATCATTTCAACAGTTCTATGTTTCATCTTTCAGTATTGATAGATTGGCTCCAACAGTATCATTTCAACAGTTCTATGTTTCATCTTTCAGTATTGATAGATTGGCCCCAACAGTATCATTTCAACAGTTGTATGTTTCATCTTTCAGTATTGATAGATTGGCCCCAACAGTATCATTTCAACAGCTCTATGTTTCATCTTTCAGTATTGATAGATCAGCTCCAACAGTATCATTTCAACAGGTCTATGTTTCATCTTTCAGTATTGATAGATTGGCTCCAACAGTATCATTTCAACAGTTCTATGTTTCATCTTTCAGTATTGATAGATTGGCTCCAACAGTATCATTTCAACAGCTCTATGTTTCATCTTTCAGTATTGATAGATCAGCTCCAACAGTATCATTTCAACAGTTCTATGTTTCATCTTTCAGTATTGATAGATTGGCTCCAACAGTATCATTTCAACAGCTCTATGTTTCATCTTTCAGTATTGATAGATTGGCTCCAACAGTATCATTTCAACAGTTCTATGTTTCATCTTTCAGTATTGATAGATTGGCCCCAACAGTATCATTTCAACTGTTCAATGTTTCATCTTTCAGTATTGATAGATTGGCCCCAACAGTATCCTTTCAACAGTTCTATGTTTCATCTTTCAGTATTGATAGATTGGCCCCAACAGTATCATTTCAACAGCTCTATGTTTCATCTTTCAGTATTGATAGATTGGCTCCAACAGTATCATTTCAACAGTTCTATGTTTCATCTTTCAGTATTGATAGATTGGCTCCAACAGTATCATTTCAACAGCTCTATGTTTCATCTTTCAGTTTTGATAGATTGGCTCCAACAGTATCATTTCAACAGTTCTATGTTTCATCTTTCAGTATTGATAGATTGGCTCCAACAGTATCATTTCAACAGTTCTATGTTTCATCTTTCAGTATTGATAGATTGGCTCCTACAGTATCATTTCAACAGCTCTATGTTTCATCTTTCAGTATTGATAGATTGGCTCCAACAGTGTCCTTTCAACAGTTCTATGTTTCATCTTTCAGTATTGATAGATTGGCCCCAACAGTATCATTTCAACAGCTCTATGTTTCATCTTTCAGTATTGATAGATTGGCTCCAACAGTATCATTTCAACAGTTCTATGTTTCATCTTTCAGTATTGATAGATTGGCTCCAACAGTATCATTTCAACAGCTCTATGTTTCATCTTTCAGTATTGATAGATTGGCTCCAACAGTATCATTTCAACAGTTCTATGTTTCATCTTTCAGTATTGATAGATTGGCTCCAACAGTATCATTTCAACAGTTCTATGTTTCATCTTTCAGTATTGATAGATTGGCTCCAACAGTATCATTTCAACAGTTCTATGTTTCATCTTTCAGTATTGATAGATTGGCTCCAACAGTATCATTTCAACAGCTCTATGTTTCATCTTTCAGTATTGATAGATTGGCTCCAACAGTATCATTTCAACAGTTCTATGTTTCATCTTTCAGTATTGATAGATTGGCTCCAACAGTATCATTTCAACAGTTCTATGTTTCATCTTTCAGTATTGAGATAAGGGGATTAAAGTCAATGAAGACTAGTGTAAAAATCTCTCCTGACAACAAGGTCAACTGGGAGATTAGCAATATCAACTTTAACCTCACTGCTAGTCTAACTATAAAGTTCAAGTAAGTAATACGTATCCTATAATTGTCCTTGATTACAATATACTGATTGTGTAATGGTGTCGGGGCCTCCGTGGTTCATTAGGTAGAGCGTTGGATGCCCAATCCAAACAGCCTTCCACCAATGGGTCGCAGGTTCGAATCCCACTCAGTCCCTAAAAAAATGGAAAATTTTCTGATTGGGTTTTCACACGAACGACCTATGTGGGATGGTGGGTCGCGGGTTTCCTCCGGGCATAGTGCCCGGTTTCCTCCCACAATAAAACTGACAACGCCACCATATAAGTGAAATAATCTTAAGCGGAGCGTAAAACACCAACCAAACAATGCAATGGTGTTATCATTATATATAGGTGTTAGGAGGGGTTTACCATGGTCAACAGAAGGTACATATTCTCCACAGAAAAGTATAGGGGTGCATGTTAATAAACGTCCATAAAAGGGCTGGTAAAAAGTGGTCACTTCAAAACAACCCCCCCCCCCCCCCCCCCCTTATATACCCAGAATAAAATTACTAAATTTTAATTACAGTGATGTCATTACCGGTAGGTCTATTGCATTTTTAACTCCACTTCTCTAGTCCTGAGTGATAAACCCAGAAATGTTTTTTGAGTAAAATTTAATTCATGCCTAAAAATCTTATAGGTTGATTTGTAAATGATTACCTTGATGATGTGTAATCTATCTACAAACTGCTTTGTCAGGTAATTTTTTGGTAATATTTTTTTCTCTTGCAGATCTTGGAATCTGCTTCGAGAAGGATTTGGTCTGTCTGTAAACAAACTATCACTCAATCTGCCCTTGACTCTAGGTATTCCTCATGATTCATTCTATTAGACAGTATTTGCGAGAATGGGTGTGGAGGGGGGGGGGGGGGGGGGGGGGGAATGCTACATGGGTCCCTCCTGCCATCTCAGTCACTATACCTGTCGACGAATTAGTTTGTACAAATGTAATCCAAGACCTCCAAAAGTACCAGGAATTATCATACTGATTGACACTCAGATCATCAACACTTTTTATACGCCCGGCTTGAAAAGCGGGCTGTATTATGGTATCATCTCCGTCCGTCCGGCAGTCCGGCTGTCCGGCGTCCGCTTTCCCCTTCCGCTCCAAAACTTCCAAAGTTTTGATTCCAACTTGACAATTTTTTCTGAGTATATACCTTATGGGTAGAAGGTGTGTCGCAAACTATTTTTAACATCACTGGTTACATAATATGGGAGTTATATTGGATTATGTAATATTCCCTTCCGCTCCATACATGTAACTTCTAAAGTTTTGATTCCATCTGCACAATTTTTTCTGAGTATATACCTTATGGGTAGAAGGTGTGTCACGAACTATTTTTAACATCACTGGTTACATAATATGGGAGTTATATTGGATTATGTAATATTTACTTTTTCTCTCCATAACTTTAACAAATATGATCCGATGTTTTCAAAACTTTCATGTTACATACCATATTAACAGACAGTGTGTAAAAAAATTGTTTATGATATCAACTATTGCAAATTGTTGGATTATGTATATTCCTTTTTAATCTTACTTTCATTTTCATGAAAATAACCTTTAAATTATAAAATGGCTTCTACTTGTCCGATTCTCATCAAAAAGGATTTTTTCAAACTGCAATAATGTTTCTAAATTGATTAAAACTATTCTTAAATCAATATATAACGTTTTAATCAAATGAAAAATACAGTTAGCTCTCAGTCTCTCTTGAAAGATTTATGGCCCTGTGTACCACATGGCCTCCATAAAATGTAGGCCTTGTAACATGCCCAACTGTTATATATTTTTTTGTAGCCAAATAATGTAGATAAAAAATATTATGAGAAAAATTGTCAAATCTACTTGAATTGGTGTGAGCTGCGAAATTGCCAATTAATTACATTTGTTTAAGTATGATTAGTAAATTATAAACTGCTTTTCTAAAAAATTGAAACATTTAAGTGCAACCTATATTGACAACAAACAATGTTTAACATCGCGATTTAACAGCAACGAGAATTGATGACTTGTACCGTGTACAAATCTTGTTAATAATTGTTGATCCAAATAGCCCATTTTAAATTTGATACAGATGGATTTTAAAGGTTTTAGTGGTAAGATCTCATTTTGTTGACATAACATCACCTTTTACCAAGCTTCAACCTCTTCCCTCTGAATTTTGAAAATTAAATTCAAATAAATATTGAAGGATTTGTTTTGGTATGGCTGCAGTTACTGTGCCTTTCCGGGCGTATTTTGGATTTCCCGAAACTCTTGTTAATCTATACTAAAATGGTTTTAACAATACCGAATATATGGCATAATGATATGACTGGTTTTCAAATTGTATGCCTACTTATTCCTTTTAATGGGAAATGATTAAGGCATCACCACAAAGTAAGTTTTTGTGAACACCACACTGACAGGCTTTGGACATCTACATGTATGTCTTTATCCAGTGCAATTGGTAATCAACATCACAAATAATAAGGCTAATATAAAATTTACATGTAGCAGTATTTTCTATATTTTTATCATATTTTATATTCTTGTATTGTAACAATATCATACTAGATCAATCTTTGTTCATGTCATTGTTTTCTAGATTGTGCCACCAATGGGTCGCGCTTTCAAATCCCACTCAATCCCCCAAAAATTGGACAATTTTCTAACTTGGTTTTCACTCGAACGACCTATATGGTATGGTTGCCAGTTACCACCGGAAAGTCCTCTGGCCATAGAGCTAGGCTTCCTCCCACAATAAAACTGGCAACGCCGCCATATAAGTGAAATAATCTTGAGCGTGGCGTAAAACACCGAACAATCAAACAATCAATTTAGATTGGGACATCAGAATGTTACTACCATGTTGTAATTGGTAAACAATATCACTGATTGGGCACATTGCTTCTTCCAATAATTAGGCATTAGTTATAATACAGGTTGTATTGGTGTGCTTATTTCAATGTGGAACATGATGAAATTAACAAAGGTATTATTAAAAAAAATACCTTACATGTATCTCCCAAAGACAAACAATAACTTTGAACCCTGTGTGAAAAACGAAAAAAAAAATAAGTCTTTTGTTAACTGATAGTGTTTGATAGAAGTATTTTAATTAGTTAGTGTCTTTTAGAAAGTGAATATAACAGTATTCTTGTTATTTTGGGATTACACTTTCTTGAAAATATGGTAGAAATTCTTCTACCAATTTTTGGTTGACGCCCGAAACGGGAATCGAACCCGCGTCCCAGAGTATGGCACCTATCACCAGCACTAAATGCCGGCTGCCTTATCCATTCAGCCAACCGGCCTCCTCTAAAAAAAGGAGGCGCTTCTAAAAGGAGGCGCCTCTAAAAAAGGAGGAGCACTTAGTGCCATACTCTGGGACCTGGGTTTGATTCCCATTTCGGGTGTCAACCAAAAATCGGTAGAAGAATTTCTACCATATTGTCTAGAAAGTGTAATCCCAAAATAACGAGAATACTTTTGATAGAAGTAACTGACCAATGTTTGAATCCATGTACAGGTGAAAACGGAGAGGGTGGCCCAAGTCTACAATCAACCTGTACAATTGAGAATGCAGGAAATTGGTCTTTGTGCTACAATGGCAAGTTGGCTTGGATTTTAACTCCAAAAATCAAGAGTGTAATTATAGCAGAAATTCAAAGAAAGGTACGATACAGTTCCTGTTTTGTTTCTTTTATTATCATACATTTTGGAAACAAACATTTTGTGTTTACTTTTTCTTATATGAGCAAAGGAGGCTGAGTGTGGTGAGTGGGGGAGGGGGGGGGGGGGGGGGTTGTTACTGAGAATGACCAAAGCAGTTGTTTCATTTTATCTTGTTAAAATTAAGTTTTCTACAGTTTTACCTCAAAGGTACTATTGTTATATGCTACAGTAAGTATACAAGCCAACTTTCAAGTTTTATTATAAAACAGACATATACTTATGAACAAGGAAAATCATCTCCTTGTGTAAAATAACCATGGAGGCAAGTTTCTTTTTGTGTTAAAAAGAGGTACAGTTTATATCATTTAGAACTTTATACCCCATGATAAATTGTTTTATTATCCCTCAGAGTAGTTTCTCTGCAATCTGATTGGTCAATTGCCATCCGTTAAAGTGGCATGAGCTGCCGAAATTCACACTTTTTTCAAAAGTTCTGATCGTCACGACAGTGAGAGGCTTTGAAGGCCATCGAAAAACTAAATGATTGGCGTTGGAATGAGGAAAATCCATACAGTATGTGGCCTGTACCAACCGAAAACGTGTTCGAAAAGTAAACAAAATTGAAACATCCGGGACGACCATTCATTCATTCTAAGCCAAAGTTAGTTCAAAACAATACTTTATCGAACATTTTCGAGACTAGAAGCACTAAAAAGCTTCTGAATTATACGTCTTGAGAAAAATAGCCAATAATTTCAACATTCTGTTTTAACGTCAAAATATCAACATTTTGGCAGCTCATGCCCCTTTAAATATTCGTATTAGGTGTCCTGTCACACACACCCCATACGGCGTCATGCAAACGCTATTTTGAACGTTGTTTTGTGACGTCATAGGGCGTGCTTGCATCACTCACCTTTTTCGACTATACTGTGGGTGACGGGCGAACGTTATGTCAACGTTTTTTTGGCGACATCGTTTGATGACGTCGTAGCGCGTGCTTGTATTAGGTCACCGTTTGCAACTATTTTGTGTGATATTTTGGATGATTCTACGCAAAAGTAAAGCTCTTCGACATTATACAATCGTTATCATGGTTGGTGGAGGGGGGATACGAAGTATTTACATGGTCAGCGTGGTAATAGATAGCGGTCTTGCCTAACGGCTCGACCGTTATCAATTCCCACGCTGACCATGTAAATACTTCGTATCCCCCCTCCACCAACCATGATAACTAATAGTAATGAAATAAACCTAGGATATTTCATTAGGTTGACGACAGACAGGAGTTTGGCCTTAGTCAGTAGAATTTTCTGGAGCACTTTGTAATGTATACACAAACATACATATAATAAGTCCAAAAAATCTGTTTGTTTTGTTTGTAGTTTTGTTCGTCTATTTCTGCAAGTTTAAACCAAGGAGCGGCTAAAGCATTCTCTCGTTATCAAGGTAATTAGAATCAATTAAACATGTTTGGTCTAAATCTTTGTGTTTGGGCTGAGGGTCAGGTTGATGAGAGGTTGATTTCAATTTGAAATTTTACCAAGTTTTTAAAAGTAGCATGAGTTAGAAAAATTCTCATAAATTTGAATTGTCTAGAGAATGTAAGTCTTTGAAGTTAATAGGGCCTGGGAGTCTACCGATAGATTTCGCGATATCCGGTGACAGATGACGTTTTTTCATGACGTTATCAGTTCGATTGACGTTTGTCGTTCTAAAACGTCATAAATGAGCGTCATATTCAAACGATAAAGGTTCCTCACATGCGTAATGACAACGCCGGTGACAGGAAATTTGTGGAATGGTCACGTTACTCCCGCTCCCTATTGAAAGTTAATTTATTGAAATTGAAACAATAAATAAATATTGGTTAAGCCTGTCAACTGTGCCAAGCAAACGTGTCTGTGAAAAGTAAACACAATTTGAAAAATGAGGACAAACATTTCATCAATATAAGCTGACCTACATTAAGCACGACTTACATTCTTTATACTGGTATTGCCAAAGCCTTCTACTTAGCACGTCTTCGATAACTTCCTAAAATGTAAAAATTTTGAGAGGTCATGTCCGTTAAGAGATGAGTGTTTTAAAGCTTCAAGATGTCTTACTGTGGGCCTGAGAGAAAAAATGTTGAATTATTAATGAAATATTTAGAACCTTTATTTTTTTGATTTTTGTTTCACCTGATCCTAATCTGAATTATTTGTAATTTTAATTTTTTTAATATTTTATATTTTCAAGTATTTTTGATGCAAGATAATATGAATTGAGTTATGAACTAAATATTTCACAATCAGTGCCTCTTATATTCATTCCAGTTCCACTGATAAATCTACTAACTTAATCTTTGATTTATTTTGATTGTGAAGGTATTGTTGATATTGGAAGTTCATTTGCTGCTAACTACAGTGTCCAGGCCTCCCCAACATTTAACAACGTCTCTCTCACATATCCTCTAAATGTATGTTAAACCGTTTTTCTGATTTATTGCACTTTTTATGTTTCATTTCCTTACGGTAAAGCCCCCAAAACATTGAGGACAGGCGATAGCAAAATTCGGAATTTTTAGTATGCCATTCGCCGAATTTCAGACAAAGGCCATGCAGTGAGTGTGATTTCAACAGCTTATATGCAAGTTATGGTCACCTGGACCCTGTTTTACAAAGCGGCGTAGCGTAAGTTTTTATGTAAATGCCTTAGCAACCCATACTCTAGAGATACGTTAGTATTAAACTTACGCAAAAAATACATCTACGCCGCTTTGTGAAACAGGCCCCTGCTGCGAATATCACACTGTGATAAGGATGTAATCGGATTATACCACAGGAGGTGTTACTGCTACTCATAACGCCTTTATCCGTATCGTTACGGTAGGGAAATAACAATATCATCGGTAACTGACTTGATTTCTATCAAAAGTTGCCGTAAAAACTATTCACGATGAAAATCAAAGCCTCATACTATTTAACTGCGAAAAATGAGGTGATCTAATCAACATTTACCCAGTCTATCTGCATTACAACAACAACAACAGCGGGCGTCCGATAGGATTATCGACGGCTCACTCCAGGTGTTTGTTGGCCCAGTGAAATCCCTCGAGATTTTAGAAGACTTTTCGAGGCTATTTTTCAAAACCGCAAATTTTTTTGGAGTGCTCGAGGTTTTGGAGACTTTACCGTAATTTGTCTTCTGAGTTTTGTCATTCAGTTTACTAGCAATTTGTCGCAATTTATTTTATATTCTTTCAAATGATTTATCACATAATTGACAGGCTAGCCTTTATGTTATTCGGTTGTTAAGTCATTGAAAGGAACATCTTAAAGGCAGGTATGAACAGGAGGCTATTGCTTATAGAATTATTTGAAAAAACAAATATTTCTTTCTAAAGCTTGTTTGATTGTTTTGTTGTAATCTTGAAAGGGAAAATCAACAAGTAATCGATCAATTCTTAGTATTATTTACATTGATAATTAATAATTAAGTTATAATTAACCTGTAAATGCATAAATTGATCCTGATGAATTGTTGGCCAGCATTATTTTAATTACAGTTACTGAGTATTAATTGTATGAAATTATCCTTTGTTACAAATTTGTTATTCTGTTTGTTAAAGGGCAAAATTTTCTGGAAGCAAGGGGAAGCAACCTCACCTGTTGTTGTTCCTGACTTACCTCCCCTGTCAGATGTGAACCAAATGGTTTATTTTGTGCTGACAGATTATGTCTTTAACTCCCTGGCATTTTCTGCTTTCCACTTTGAACAGCTGGACAAGATGGTTACTAGTAAAGATGTAGGTCAATATTTCCATACACTTATTCAAACCTCAATTCTATTACACCTTTAACTCATGTAACATTATAGAGATAGAAAAAACAAAGGCCCATTTTCTGAGACAATACAGTACCTTTGCAGGTTTAAACCACTTTGAGCTATACATTAGGGGTGAGTTTGTGTAGAATAAGGGTGGAGCTAAGGCTCTGAGTGACAGCTGTCCAACACGTCAGAAGATTCAAACTTCATGACGTCATTTTCTTATTTGACTGATTGAGATTGATTGAGAGAACAATCACAGCATTCCAAAATTATAACGTTATCACGTCTGAGCTGACAGTTCTGATTTCACTTGTTATATGTTCTACATATGGGTTGGTCCAAAACATTTCTGATTGGCACTGGTTACCCAAGGGAGGGTCTAAAAGTTCCTATACAGTTTGGAAAGGCTGGTTTTCTAATTGAAAACCCTTACTATTTGTACATCGAAATTGAATTGATTTCCATATCATAATTGCATTAGTATAGAAATAAATGATGTCCCGGTGAGGTGTGTGTTGTTGAACAAAGGAGCAGTCACCCTCAAATAGTGATACCCTCTGCCACTGTCTGACCCTTCATTCAAAAACTCACAGCTCACCAGGACGTCGTTTATTTCTTAATTATTTTCCATTGCCTATATCTATTAGAGAAGCACATGTCATGTATATGTTTGGATAATAACTTTTTCAACCAATATTCATATTCAACTACATGTACACTGTATGTCTAATTAAGCAATATTTGATAAATATTCTTGTTATTGGATTTATAGCTGTTTCATTAACATTTATTTTAAACATAGCTGCCTGCAGACCAATCTTTCTTCCTGAATACAACATGCCCAGGTAAACTGTGTTTGGGAAAGTTGATAGCTCAGGTAAGTGCACATTTTCAAGTGAGTGTGGTTGGAAAGTTGATAGCTCAGGTAAGTGCACATTTTCATGTGAGTGTGTTGAGTGGTTGGAAAGTTGATAGCTCAAGTACATGTAAGTGCACATTTTCCTGTGAGTGTGTTGAGTGGTTGGAAAGTTGATAGCTCAGGTAAGTGCAAAATTTCATGTGAGTGTGTTGAGTGGTTGGAAAGTTGATAGCTCAGGTAAGTGCACATTTTCATGTGAGTGTGGTTGGAAAGTTGATACAGTGTAGCTCAGGTAAGTGCACATTTTCATGTGAGTGTGTTGAGTGGTTGGAAAGTTGATAGCTCAGGTAAGTGCACGTTTTCATGTGAGTGTGTTGAGTGTTTGGAAAGTTGATAGCTCAGGTAAGTGCACATTTTCATGTGAGTGTGTTGAGTGGTTGGAAAGTTGATAGCTCAGGTAAGTGCACATTTTCATGTGAGTATGTTGAGTGGTCGGAAAGTTGATAGCTCAGGTAAGTGTACATTTTCATGTGACTGTGTTGAGTGGTTGGAAAGTTGATAGCTCAGGTAAGTGCACATTTTTATGTGAGTGAGTTGCGTGGTTGGAAAGTTGATAGCTCAGGTAAGTGCACATTTTCATGTGAGTGTGTTGAGTGGTTGGAAAGTTGATAGCTCAGGTAAGTGCACATTTTCATGTGAGTATGTTGAGTGGTCGGAAAGTTGATAGCTCAGGTAAGTGCACATTTTCATGTGAGTGTGTTGAGTGGTTGGAAAGTTGATAGCTCAGGTAAGTGCACATTTTCATGTGAGTATGTTGAGTGGTCGGAAAGTTGATAGCTCAGGTAAGTGCACATTTTCATGTGAGTGTGTTGAGTGGTTGGAAAGTTGATAGCTCAGGTAAGTGCACATTTTCATGTGAGTATGTTGAGTGGTCGGAAAGTTGATAGCTCAGGTAAGTGCACATTTTCATGTGAGTGTGTTGAGTGGTTGGAAAGTTGATAGCTCAGGTAAGTGCACATTTTCATGTGAGTATGTTGAGTGGTCGGAAAGTTGATAGCTCAAGTAAGTGTACATTTTCATGTGAGTATGTTGAGTGGTTGGAAAGTTGATAGCTCAGGTAAGTGCACATTTTCATGTGAGTATGTTGAGTGGTTGGAAAGTTGATAGCTCAAGTAAGTGTACATTTTCATGTGAGTATGTTGAGTGGTTGGAAAGTTGATAGCTCAGGTAAGTGTACATTTTCATGTGAGTGTGTTGAGTGGTTGGAAAGTTGATAGCTCAGGTAAGTGCACATTTTCATGTGAGTGTGTTGAGTGGTTGGAAAGTTGATAGCTCAAGTAAGTGCACATTTTCATGTGAGTGTGTTGAGTGGTTGGAAAGTTGATAGCTCAGGTAAGTGTACATTTTCATGTGAGTGTGTTGAGTGGTTGGAAAGTTGATAGCTCAGGTAAGTGTACATTTTCATGTGAGTGTGTTGAGTGGTTGGAAAGTTGATAGCTCAGGTAAGTGCACATTTTCGTGTGAGTGTGTTGGGAAAGTTGATAGCTCAGGTAAGTGCACATTTTCATATGAGTGTGTTGAGTGTTTGGGAAAGTTGATAGCTCAGGTAAGTGCACATTTTCGTGTGAGTGTGGTGGGAAAGTTGATAGCTCAGGTAAGTGCACATTTTCGTGTGAGTGTGGTGGGAAAGTTGATAGCTCAGGTAAGTGCACATTTTCATGTGAGTGTGTTGAGTGGTTGGAAAGTTGATAGCTCAGGTAATTGCACATTTTCATGTGAGTGTGTTGAGTGGTTGGAAAGTTGATAGCTGAGGTAAGTGCACATTTTCATGTGAGTATGTTGAGTGGTTGGAAAGTTGATAGCTCAGGTAAGTGCACATTTTCACGTGACTGTGGTTGGAAAGTTGATAGCTCAGGTAAGTGCACATTTTCGTGTGAGTGTGGTTGGAAAGTTGATAGCTCAGGTAAGTGCACATTTTCACGTGACTGTGGTTGGAAAGTTGATAGCTCAGGTAAGTGCACATTTTCATGTGAGTGTGGTTGGAAAGTTGATAGCTCAGGTAAGTGCACATTTTCATGTGAGTGTGGTTGGAAAGTTGATAGCTCAGGTAAGTGCACATTTTCACGTGACTGTGGTTGGAAAGTTGATAGCTCAGGTAAGTGCACATTTTCATGTGAGTGTGGTTGGAAAGTTGATAGCTCAGGTAAGTGCACATTTTCATGTGAGTGTGGTTGGAAAGTTGATAGCTCAGGTAAGTGCACATTTTCATGTGAGTGTGTTGAGTGGTTGGAAAGTTGATAGCTCAGGTAAGTGCACATTTTCATGTGAGTGTGTTGAGTGGTTGGAAAGTTGATAGCTCAGGTAAGTGCACATTTTCATGTGAGTGTGTTGAGTGGTCGGAAAGTTGATAGCTGAGGTAAGTGCACATTTTCATGTGAGTGTGTTGAGTGGTTGGAAAGTTGATAGCTCAGGTAAGTGCACATTTTCATGTGAGTGTGTTGAGTGGTTGGAATGTTGATAGCTCAGGTAAGTGCACATTCTAATCCAAATAAATGTGTTAGCGTATTCTGATTGGCTAACGTCAGATAATTTGAGACATATAAATTTAGCTTTATATGCCGCAAATTGTGTTCCATCGTTTCACTAATCGGTATTACTACGCGTCGCTGCGGTTGCTATGTAGAAGAAATCATGGCGGCTACAGCTGACAGCGAGACACATTAGTCCAGCGATGAAGAGTGCGAAATGGGAAATTTCATAATTTCCCTTGAATCCTTAAAATTGAATTCGGACTCTGAAATTATGGATACAATATTTGAATTTGAATCTTCGCGCGTTCACTGCCTTGATACGATCAACGATGGCGCAGCTTGTGTAGTCTTCGGTGTTCCGTCAGGGGAGTCCGCTGAGGAAGCAGGACTGTTCGCCCGAGATGGTCCATCGAGAGAGGGGGCCAGTTTTCTGGCGAGGTCCGTCGCTTTCGTGTTCTTCAAAGCGACGAACTTGATCAGCTGGAGGCAGCGTCCTGAAGTAGTGAAGTAGAATCTGAAGCAGTAAAGTTGGTTTGAAACAATCTTTGTAAAATCAATTAAAAATCACAGATTCCAACGAACACAAGAACGATTTTATTTATTCATTGTTTTTGTCCGAGTTAAAACTAGGTCGTAAAGGGGGATAACTCTTTCACACTACCTAGCAACTGGACCCAGCGTTCTTTGGGTAAATGAATAAATGTCGTCTAAACGCATCAACCCACTGTTTTTTTTGTTTTTTTTTTGTAAATATTAAAACCTAAATTACAAGTAAATAAAATAATATGATATTTGCACCAATTTTTACGTTGTGAAGAAACTATATTGTGCGGATGTATCATTGGCTGACGGAGTGACTTGGCTAATGTTGGGGAATCTCCGAAAGCTGACCTACATTTAAATCTTTCCTTTCGTCAGTTTGAACGAACTTATCGGAATGTAACTGTGGATTTGGATTAGAATGGGGATAACCGTGTTGAATTCGAGGATCTGAGGCGGTTAATGCTTGATTTAACGGTCGCAAATACCCGTTTTACCGACTCCGCTAACGCGTCGCCGGTAAAACTAAATTTGCGACTGTTAAATCAAGCATTAACCGCCTCAGATCCTCGAATTCAACACGGTTATCCCCTAATTTTCATGTGAGTGTGTTGAGTGGTTGGAAAGTTGATAGCTCAGGTAAGTGCACATTTTCATGTGAGTGTGTTGAGTGTTAGGAAAGTTGATGGCTCAGGTAAGTGCACATTTTTATGTGAGTGAGTTGAGTGGTTGGAAAGTTGATAGCTCAGGTAAGTGCACATTTTCATATGAGTGTGTTGAGTGGTTTGAAAGTTAATAGCTCAGGTACATGTAAGTGCACATTTTCATGTGAGTGTGTTGAGTGGTTGTAAAGTTGATAGCTCAAGTAAGTGCACATTTTTTTGAGAGTATGTTGAGTGGTTGGAAAGTTGATACAGCTCAGGTAAGTGCACATTTTCATGTGAGTGTGTTGAGTGGTTGGAAAGTTGATAGCTCAGATAGCTTTATGTGAGTGAACACATCTCTTCTCGTCAATTATCTGTCATATTTAAATCCTTCTGTAATTTCCTGTCTGTATTTTGTCAATGGATTAATAGCAGTTCAGAAACTATATTTATAACCTTTTACTTAAATCCATGATTTATTTCTGCTCTGGAATTGTTTACCTAGGGTTGTTTTATTCTATTATTTTTCCTTTAATAATCTGACTATGAAGATTTCATGACAAAATCTATTGTATTATTATGTGAATAAATCAGTCTTATTTTTTTGAAATGAGCCCTTTTCTGGTTATAGACAGCTTCGTTATATCCTAATGGCGTAGCCGAGGTACAGATAAAGTCAAGTGAGCGACCGCAGATGGCGATCTCCTCTAATCAAGTCACAGTCAGCCTCGCAGCTAATATGCTGTTCTACGTCAACTTACCCGGCAAGACAGGGGTCTACATGTTTGCTGTTAAAACTGTAAGATCATCCTGTATATTTTCATATGACTTGTTTTTGGGGGGGTATTGTTGAAACACCTGCTACAGGGGCTCGTTTCACAAAGCGGTTGCATCGCCAATGAAGCCTAGTTGCCAATGGATACCTTATTGAAGAGATATGACGTCATGGCAACTGCAATTGATCGCACTGTGCAACAGCTTCGTGAAATGGCCCCCAGATCTCAGTATTTTGCACTTAACCACAGATTTCAAGAGTATTTTTGAACTTAAATTCACTTCAATTCGAATTTAATGAACTATATATTTTTTATTATGGTACGACCTGTTACTGAATTGATTCTCATGTTTATCAACTGATTTCAGGTTAACATTGCTGTGGATGAAATACACTTAATTTCGGATAACTTAACTGCATATCTAAACAGAATGTGTTCATTTTATGACATGTTTAAGAAAAACTTTACGCACTGACACTATTTTAATATAATGTATTTGTTTATTTTTGTAGAGACTGAATACTGCTATTGGAATTGCCACTGGCAAGGTCACCTCAGGTCGACGACTAACGGCTTCCATCATTAGCTCTAGGTAATCATTGAACTCCGTACATGTACTTATGACAATTACTGAATGCATCTAGGTTGACATGAAAATGAAAGTATAAACATGAATAAAATAAAAATAGTTGATTTATAGATTGTACATGTACTGTAACGAGGATTATATATTGTGTTTGAATAACCTTCTACCTGTCACATTTGTATCTTCCAGTCTGTCGGTGGGACTTCTGGATTCTGCCATTGGTTCCATTAATGTAAGCCACCCTCTTTATTTACGCTATAGCAAATCTATTCAATTGAACCTCTTCTATAATTTTGATAAGTGAAATAATCTTGAGCGTGGCGTAAAACACCAATCAATCAATCTATAATTTTGCCTGGGTACTTATGATGTTGAGTTATTGGTTTATGCAACTGAAGGTAATTATAGGGATAGTGATGTGATATGATAGTGGTTGCTTGATTAGAGTTTAACCAAAGAGAGTAGATTGACAAGAGTGTTTACCTTGTCCAATTAGCATTGCCGGCATGTTCTTCTGGCCCCCTAGCGGAAGGGTGTCCCGACTGTACACGATTTGATTAGGGACGCCTACTACAGGAAGGAGGTTCTTAAGCGTTCCGAAGTGTCAGTTCAAATTCAACATGGCGCGAAAGAAGTGACCACTCTTGTCAATCTACCGTAAATCACGTAGAATTTCAACGATTTTATTTCCAACTAAGGTCATGCGATAAGGGCGGCTGATGTTATTTCCCAGTGATTGGTGAACAAAGAATCGATTAGTGACACTAACAAGCTCACTGCAGGGTATTCGTGCCTGTCGCTGGGTTGTGTTGATAGTCGCTCACCGACCGTCTGAACGCAGTCTTTTGTTTATTGTGAGTTATTAATTACAGATAAATATATATTAAATCAAATCAAAATAGTCTTAAAGAAAAAGAAAGAAAGTGGCTAAAAACTGACTGTACAAACGCGTCCAACTCAACTGTGTCTGTGTGTATTATTGGTATCGGTCAAACTGTCATTTCCTCAGTGTTTTTATTCAGTTGGCTTCAGAAATGGTTACACTGTTGTTGATATAATTTTTACCTTGTATCTATACGTTCTTGTAAAACAGCGGTAAATCCATGTTATTATAAGTTTGTTTTATAATTTTCCCTGGAAATGTACACGCAACTAGTATAGTTTCAGGAGAGTTGAAGAGAGCTAGTTGGAATATTCTATTGTCCTTCAAAAAGGGGGGGGGGTGGGGGGGGGGGAGAAAGTCCAAAGTTCAGGATATCAGTATTTTTTTTCTGCACCAGGCTTTGTTCGAATGTCACTTGGTAGGAATTTCGCTATCGCCGCAGTGAAATTAAAGTGACTTTGATAATACGCCACAGTATCTTTCAATTTAAATCTTAAAACATACAAAAAATGAATATTTAATCATGGAGCTGTATCTTCTTTGATTTCGAAACTCAGTCAGTCGCATGGTTTCATCATACAACTATAACACATTACGGCCGTACGGCGTAGTGCTATGGTTTCATCGGATGCAGACTATTAGCCTACAGTATTTTTTCAGAGCAACGACTTGATCGAAATATGGCTTGTAATCTCCGTACAGACGACGGGGAAGTGAAACAAGAAACATTAACAGGAACCAAAAACATGATCAAGAATAAGAACAGATCAAATTCTTCGAAAAACATTTTAGTTATTATTTGTAAGATCTAATATGTGATCTATTTAGTGACTCAACGTACCCATATGAACAAATGTATCGAGTCTCCGCCTTCGGACGGTAGGCTACATGGCGCCAGTCAATCTAAAATAGAGATTGATCCTACTGCCATTCATTGAGATATCAACTCTAAAACGATTGAGTGACATGTTGCTTGAACACAAAGGGAGGCCACTGCTGTCCACGTCCTTAAAATTGTAAACAATGACACGTGACACTGATAGTTGACTCGGTTGTGCTGTGAGATATCCGATATAATTCTGGTAGGTAACGTTTAAGCCGCCGACAACCTGTTTTGTTATATTGATTGCTACTCTCCTAATACATATAAAATACCTTGAAATACCTTGAAGTCCAGATCATATTTAGCCTGGACACCCATGAGCGCTGCCATCTTGTTTTAGAATGTATTTATGAGCTGATGTAGTGCCGATTATGTTTTTGATTTTTAACAAGTATTTCTGCCCAAAGGCCTTGCGATACGGGTTATTATTGTAGGGTTACATGTTTGGGAACAGTATAGAAAACAGAATTAAATATCATACACATTATGAATTCTCAGTAAGTTTCTTACAGTTCACTATGCGCGAAAATGTAGGGCGACGGCTTTCACGTAATGAAAATTCTCTGACAGTGAGTGACATTTACCACCCCGCCCATACTGGCAATAACCCTTTGTCGACAAGCGCTTTCTAAATAAAATAAAAAATCTGCCATTATTTCCCATTATTCATGGATCGTAATTCATGGACCAGTTATAACTAAATAAGGACCAGTTGTAACTAAATAAATACAAAAATAACGATGGTTTAAACACTTCACGGGAAAGTGAACTGATAGACGGACGTGCCTACGGCTACAGTAAAGAATTGAACAGGGAATGGCGATGACGAAACTGCTGTACTGTACAAAATATAGACCGGCGGAGATAAACGCATTTTTTATATGTGCACCTTGCTTTAATGCTTTAATGATATAAATCGAAATAATTTAACTTAACATTTGGTGAGAAGTGAACAGTTAGTTTTGGGATGACATAAAACAATTACGACATGAACCAGCGAAATGTAAACGAATAAGACCTCATAGAAGAAAACCATAGCATTTTACCGTTTACCGTTGACAAGAACAACAACAACAACAACACATTCACTTCCGTAATGATTTATTTCCTGATTCCAAAAGCGAATTTCGGGAATCTTCGAATAGTTATTAGAGAAAATCTGGTCTTCAGTCCGCAGACAGCCCTTTGTTAGTACATCTATGGCGCACGCTGAGTCAAACAACATGCCTACTTCCGCAAGTGATTAAGCTCTCAGCTGGCGCCCTCTTTGAAGTAAGCCAGCCTTCTCGAAGAGTCGGATTTTAAGTTAAGAATTAGGTGTCGATGTTCTAGGTGATTTACAGTACTCTTATTGGTTTTACCCTGCTCTCTAGAGAACAAAATTCAGTACACACTAATAGTCTGGGAGCCCATGGAGATTTGTTTAGCATTGCGAGTACAAAAGGTTTGAAGCTGGCAATATGAAGGGGGAGGCTGTGGGACCTTCAAATAGCCATTCTTAAGTTCCATCTCCTGTACCAATCCTGGCAGCGACCCCTCAAAGTATCCGAAATTCATGTTTAATTAGCATAGTTGAGTACACCGAAGAAACCAATGCTAAAATGTCCATGTTGGTGGTGGGAATCAAGATCTATCATTCTTAAGTTCCAACGCCTGTACCTTATCTACTTAAGAACGCCCGCAATTAGAGCTAATTAACACTTTAATTAGCATAATTGAGTACATCAATGAAACCTTTGTAAAAATAATCATTATGGTTCCTTCAATGAGGATATGCAGTTCTTAAGTGACAAAGCCTGTACCAAGTCCACTTAAGAAAGGGTCAAAGGTTGTGATTAGCATCAAATAGTTTTAATTAACATGATTGAGTACATGAATGAAAGCTATGCTAAAATGTCCCTACTGGTGGTGGGAATCCATATCTATCATTCTTAAGTTTCAAACCATGTACCTTACTTACTTAAGAACGCCCGCAATTAGAGCTAATTAACACTTTAATTAGCATAATTGAGGTCATCAATGAAACCTTTGTAAAAATAATCATTATGGTTCCTTCAATGAGGATATGCAGTTCTTAAGTGACAAAGCCTGTACCAAGTCCACTTAAGAAAAGGTCAAAGGTCGTGATTAGCATCAAATAGTTTTAATTAACATGATTGAGTACATGAATGAAACCTATTCTAAAATGTCCCTACTGGTGGTGGGAATCCATATCTATCATTCTTAAGTTCCAAACCATGTACTTAATCACCTTAAGAATGACCATATTTAAAGCTAATCACCACTTTAATTAGCATAATTGGGTACTGTGGCTATATTTTTGTTCTTCTGAGTTGTTTAAGTTCAGGTAAAGGGTCGACTTATTTCTTTTCCTTTGCCCAGACTGGGGCGTGTTGTTGAACAAACCTGTTAAATACTACAGTGCTCCTTATTACTTTCACAGTATATTTTAGTAATTCCTGCTTCAGCATACTACAGCCGTTCTCATTTTGGTCTGGTGAATTTCAGAGCTTTTATTTTGAGCATTCAGTTTTCCAGGAAAATTGAGAGACCTGACTGAGTGGCTGAGTAGGTTAATCCCACTCAGACCGAAGAATATTGGAAAATTTCCTGACCGGGGTTTCACCCGAACGACCTATGTGCGATGGTTGCCAGTTACCTCCGGAAGGTCGTGGGTTTCCTCCACGCACCAGTGGATTTATTCACTGGTAAACTGCTCCAGCAGATGGCGCCAATTAATTCTAAGCATATATCAGTCATATTTGACCAGGTACAGGATTTCAGTAAATACTTTTAACTATTCAAAATGGAGACACATTGTTGTTAGCTGTTCTGAGTGTGTGACAAATGTGGATCTGGTTAGATAGAGAACGAATTTCATTATATTCTTGCTTGTCCACCTTATCAAAACTTGAGAACAAAATATACACAAAGAAAAAAGTAAGCCCCCCCCCCCCTGAAAAATCTGCAACGACAGATAAAATCATTGGTGTAGGGAGACTGTTGGAAAACTGTTATTGCAGAAACGATTGTGATCATATAAAGGGCAACATTCTGGCGATAAGAAATCACCATTAATGCCAATAAGCTGTACAATTTATTCAGGATATCGTTAATCAAATCAAAAGTGTATTTTAGCAAAATAAAAAGATGCTTGTAAGTGTGAAACTTCAGAGTCCATCTGGCTTGACAGGGCAAACATATTGAAGTAAAAATGTCACTTTGAGTGTGTAGAACACATCCCTAGAGCAGAGGGTCAATAGCGCGTATAGCCTCCATAGTCAGAATGATAGCTCCTTACCTGCGTCTCATCCCTCCAGTGAGACGTCGGATCTGTTTAAGGGGTACCTGACGCCAATACCGATGTAATGCAGCTTCCAATTCCAGTAGATTTTGCACAGGAGGCTCTAGGGTTTGAATGCTTCTGCCCATCCTATCCCAAATGTGCTCTAAGGATTCAAATCCGGACTCATGGCCAGCCAAGCAGAGTTGTTACAGCTTTGTTTTGGAAGTAGGCTATTACTGCCCGGGAACGATGAGGTCTGGCGTTGTCATCCATGTACACAGGTCTTGAGCATAACGGGTGGTTCTTAAAATGAGGCACCACAACTGGTTGCAGAACCTCCCGAATGTACCGGTTCAGTTTGCAGTCGTGAGAGATGCACCCCAAACCATTACAGAGCCCCCTCCATAAGCTGTGTTTCGGTGCCTCCAAACCCTCTCTCGTCCATCCGTGATGTTGAGCAAGAAACAAATTTCGTCCGACCAATGGATTCTTCGTCAAATCCTCAAGTCGGTTTCTCACGGTTCTTGTGCACAGGCGTCGGTTGGGTAGCCATTGCCGCTTCAAAGATGGACTTGATGCAAATGCAAAACACCGTACCAGTCGGATCAGTGCCCTATCTTAACGCTGTGATGTTACAGGTGGTCGTGGCGAGCGTGGTCGGTCCTTCACAGCACAAGTTGCACCGTGTTTTCTCACAAATCTGCTTATCACTGTATAATGGTACCCTAATTGACGCCCGATAGCTTTGTACATCCCTGTGGAGTGTATACCGACAATTTGCCATTGTTGCCCCTCTAATATCCTCCTTCGTGCCATGTTCAAGGAAGATGAGTCTACGTTGCACAAAACCGGCCTTAAGTACAAAACATTTAAGGGGAAGCATACTGAATTTGCGTAATTACACGAAAAAAACCCCAATTTTCCTGTCGCATTACAGGCAGTTATTGCGTTACTGCCAACATGAATTGCCACAATCATTCAATAGAACATCATTCTTATCATCATCAAAACTGGCCGTACAGTTAACATTAATGCAGATTTATAATAATTAATTTTAGCATGGGGTGCTTAAGTTTTCCTTGTGTGTATTTAAAGCTGCTATACAGATGAAACACAACTATATTCAAGCTAGCACAAGTTTAATACACAAACAATACGAAAGATTGTATTTTTGTATACCTTATCTTTTGCATGCTTTATCTATTTTTAGCGTGTCCTTTCTCGTAACCCCCCCTCCCCCTCCTTCCTCTCCTTCCCAAAAAATGTCCAGGGACATCAACCAGGTCTCTCAATTTTTCTGGGAAACTGAATGCTCAAAATAAATGCTCTGACATTCACAGGCCAAAATGAGACCGGCTGTGCAGTATGCTGAAACAGGATTTACTAAATATCCTAAAATTAGAGACCATGCTGAGAAAGAAAAAAGGTATTGTTTTACTCGAATGTATCAGACGTTGAATGCACAAATGTAAACCTGATATAGTACTACACTTACATGTATATAACGTACAATAAAGGAAGCCGATGAGAAACCCAAGCAAGTCCAAATCGTTTACGTCAGAGAAACACCTTGTCAGCGAGTATTACAGAAACAATTATTTCTTATTCAGGGAACCCTAATAAATACTTTTGCAAAGGTTCCATTGGTGAACCCAATGATGCTAATTAAAGTGGTAACTAGCTTTAAATATGGTCATTCTTAAGGTGATTAAGTACATGGTTTGGAACTTAAGAATGATAGGTATGGATTCCCACCACCAGTAGGGGCATTTTAGAATAGGTTTCATTCATGTACTCAATTATGCTAATTAAAATTATTTGATTTTAATCGCGACCTTTGACCTTTTCTTAAGTGGACTTGGTACAGGCTTTGTCACTTAAGAACTGCATATCCTCATTGAAGGAACCATAATGATTATTTTTACAAAGGTTTCATTGATGTACTCAATTATGCTAATTAAAGTGTTAATTAGCTCTAATTGCGGGCGTTCTTAAGTAAGTAAGGTACATGGTTTGGAACTTAAGAATGATAGATATGGATTCCCACCACCAGTAGGGACATTTTAGAAAAGGTTTCATTCATGTACTCAATTATGCTAATTAAAATTATTTGATTCTAATCGCGACCTTTGACCTTTTCTTAAGTGGACTTGGTACAGGCTTTGTCACTTAAGAACTGCATATCCTCATTGAAGGAACCATAATGATTATTTTTACAAAGGTTTCATTGATGTACTCAATTATGCTAATTAAAGTGTTAATTAGCTCTAATTGCGGGCGTTCTTAAGTAAGTAAGGTACAGGCGTTGGAACTTAAGAATGATAGATCTTGATTCCCACCATCAACATGGACATTTTAGCATTGGTTTCTTCGGTGTACTCGACTATGCTAATTAAACATGAATTTCGGATACTTTGAGGGGTCGCTGCCAGGATTGGTACAGGAGATGGAACTTAAGAATGGCTATTTGAAGGTCCCACAGCCTCCACCTTCATTTTGCCAGCTTCAAACCTTTTGTACTCGCAATGCTAAACAAATCTCCATGGGCTCCCAGACTATAAGATAATTATTGAACCCATCTCAGTTTTGGACTTCTGGGCTGAGTTGTTCAAAAGTGTATTAGGCTTAATAATGTTGCTTATCACATTAGAGGTTATGTATGGATTAAAAGAGGAGGAAAATAAAACAAAAACACTTTAAAGTTCATCAGAAGAGAATTTAATTCACAATTTCAATGGTTCAACATTAAAATTTCTGTGATTTTTTTTTCTTTGCTTATGAACTTTATAGAATAGTGTATTCTGCCACTACACACAAAACAAATTGGTCAACTTTCAAAATCTGTTCTTAAGTTTACTTTTTTTTTATTTCCACAAATATATATATCACAATATGTATTTCAATTGAAAGGTACATTCAAATATTACTCTAAATTTGTTTTAACTGTAACATGACCATTTACATACAATAGAAGCCTATATGTTATATTCTATCAAATAGGTTTTCGTAACCTTCCTAGTCTTAGTGATTTCACTTACATGTAAATGACGGCGTTGCCAGGTTCAGGGGGGTAGGAAACCGGGTTCTTTGTTGGGAGGATAGAGACCCCCCGACCTTCAGCAAGTACCTGGCAACTCTTCCACATACATGTATGACGATCGAGGGAAAACTCACTCGGAATTTTGGGAAAGGTATATGATTTCCTAAGTCAAACCTATTGTTTCTTGTTAATTCCAGTTGAATCTGTTGAATACCCTGGTGGATACAATTGTCAATATCTATGCCATTCCTGAGTTGAATCGTAAGTAAATGTAATAACACATAGTTACTGAAACACCTGTATACCTAGGTATAGACATAAATGTAATAACACATAGTTACTGAGGCACCTGTATACCTAGGTATAGACATAAATGTAATAACACATAGTTACTGAAACACCTGTATACCTAGTTATAGACATAAATGTAATAACACATAGTTACTGAGGCACCTGTATACCTAGGTATAGACATAAATGTAATAACACATAGTTACTGAGGCACCTGTATACCTAGGTATAGACATAAATGTAATAACACAGTTACTGAGGCACCTGTAAACCTTCTGACTCACATAAATGTAATAACACATAGTTACTGAAACACCTGTATACCTTCTGACTAACATAAATGTAATAACACATAGTTACTGAAACACATGTATACCTTCTGACTGACATAAATGTAATAACACATAGTTACTGAAACACCTGTATACCTTCTGACTGACATAAATGTAATAACACATAGTTACTGAAACACATGTATACCTTCTGACTGACATAAATGTAATAACACATAGTTACTGAAACACCTGTATACCTAGGTATAGACATAAATGTAATAGCACATAGTTACTGAAACACCTGTATACCTTCTCACTGACATAAATGTAATAACATATAGTTACTGAGACACCTGTATACCTAGGTATAGACATAAATGTAATAACACATAGTTACTGAGACACCTGTATACCTACATGTGTAGGTATAGACATAAATGTAATAACACATAGTTAATGAAACACCTGTATACCTAGGTATAGACATAAATGTAATAACACATAGTTACTGAAACACCAGTATACGGTAAGATCTCCGCTAATTCAAGTACTCTAAAAAATTCAAGGGCCAGAAAAACATTAACAAAAGTACACTTAAAATTCAACTTTTTTCGTTGAGAGTCTTACCTCCTGGAGTGAGCGATCAGATAATCCTATTGAACGATCGCTGTCGTTGTTTTTATAGACCAAATGTGGCAAATAGCAATGTAATAATTCGTTATTTTCACATCACTGGTCCTTGAATTAGCGGAGATCTTACCGTACCTTCTGACTGACATAAATGTAATAGCACATAGTTACTGAAACACCAGTATACCTTCTGACTGACATAAATGTTATAACACATAGTTACTGAAATACATGTATACCTTCTGACTGACATAAATGTAATAACACATAGTTACTGAAACACTTGAATACCTTCCTACAGACATCTATGTGGGATGGTTGCCAGTTACCAACGGAAGGTCGTGGGTTTCCTCCGGGCATAGAGCCCGGTTTCCTCCCACAATAAAACTGGCAACGCCGCCATATAAGTGAAATAATCTTGAGCGCGGCGTAAAACACCAAACAATCAATCAATCCTACAGACATAAATGTAATAACACATAGTTTCTGAAACACCTGTATACCCTCAGACAGATATAAATGTCCAACACATGTCTTCCATCAATGCGATATGAGTTTTCCAAAGAAAAAATTTAAAAAAGTAAGCTTTTTATTTGACCACCGGCACCCTATGTGTAATGGTTGCGTGGTAGTTACATATACCTGTTGAAGATCAAGGGTGTCTGCCCACTAAAACCTTACCTGTTGAAGATCAAGGGTGTGTGCCCACTAAAACCTTACCTGTTGAAGATCAAGGGTGTGTGCCCACTAAAACCTTACCTGTTGAAGATCAAGGGTGTGTGCCCACTAAAACCTTACCTGTTGAAGATCAAGGGTGTGTGCCCACTAAAACCTTACCTGTTGAAGATCAAGGGTGTGTGCCCACTAAAACCTTACCTGTTGAAGATCAAGGGTGTGTGCCCACTAAAACCTTACCTGTTGAAGATCAAGGGTGTCTGCCCACTAAAACTTTACCTGTTGAAGGTCAAGGGTGTCTGCCCACTAAAACCTTACCCGTTGAAGGTCAAGGGTGTCTGCCCACTAAAACCTTACCTGTTGAAGGTCAAGGGTGTCTGCCCACTAAAACCTTACCTGTTGAAGATCAAGGGTGTGTGCCCACTAAAACCTTACCTGTTGAAGATCAAGGGTGTCTGCCCACTAAAACTTTACCTGTTGAAGGTCAAGGAGTGTCTGCCCACTAAAACCTTACCTGTTGAAGGTCAAGGGTGTCTGCCCACTAAAACCTTACCTTATGAAGATCAAGGGTGTCGGCCCACTAAAACCTTACGTGTTGAAGATCAAGGGTGTCTGCCCACTAAAACCTTATCTGTTGAAGGTCAAGGGTGTCTGCCCACTAAAACCTTACCTGTTGAAGATCAAGGGTGTCTGCCCACTAAAACCTTACCTGTTGAAGATCAAGGGTGTCTGCCCACTAATACCTTACCTGTTGAAGATCAAGGGTGTCTGCCCACTAAAACCTTACCTGTTGAAGGTCAAGGGTGTCTGCCCACTAAAACCTTACATGTTGAAGGTCAAGGGTGTCGGCCCAGTAAAACCTTACCTGTTGAAGATCAAGGGTGTCGGCCCACTAAAACCTTACCTGTTGAAGGTCAAGGGTGTCTGCCCACTAAAACCTTACGTGTTGAAGATCAAGGGTGTCTGCCCACTAAAACCTTACCTGTTGAAGATCAAGGGTGTCGGCCCACTAAAACCTTACCTGTTGAAGATCAAGGGTGTCGGCCTACTAAAACCTTACCTGTTGAAGATCAAGGGTGTCGGCCCTCTAAAACCTTACCTGTTGAAGATCAAGGGTGTGTGCCCACTAAAACCTTACCTGTTGAAGATCAAGGGTGTCTGCCCACTAAAACCTTACCTGTTGAAGATCAAGGGTGTCTGCCCACTAAAACCTTACCTGTTGAAGATCAAGGGTGTCTGCCCACTAAAACCTTACCTGTTGAAGATCAAGGGTGTCTGCCCACTAAAACCTTACCTGTTGAAGATCAAGGGTGTCTGCCCACTAAAACCTTACCTGTTGAAGATCAAGGGTGTCTGCCCACTAAAACCTTACCTGTTGAAGATCAAGGGTGTCTGCCCACTAAAACCTTACCTGTTGAAGATCAAGGGTGTCTGCCCACTAAAACCTTACCCATGCCATATAAGTTGAATATTCTCTAGTGACGTGGCACCCTAGTAATTGCTGAACCATTTTCACAGATCTTAAAGTCAGATTTTTTTACAAAGGCTGTTTTTTTTAAGGATGTAATTATGTCCAGCACTGTTCATACAATAGGCAAGGAAAATTACAAACATGTTGTCCATCATGCCCGAGGACAATTCAAATCTATTACTAAACTTAATGAAGTATATTGTTTGTGAGCCCTGGTTGGTAGGTAATACCAGATGGTAGGTGTATTCATCCAGCCATCAACTATATTATCTCGCACAATATACCTGCAAAATGCTGTCTTAGAAACCAAATAATCAAGTGTAAAATATCGACCAATTGAATAGCTCAAATGTCTCTATTATACTTTACAAATAATGTCATGTTGGATTGGGTTTATAGGATTGGGTGCCACTGGTATTCCACTACCTGACTTTGGAAGTCGTGTTGAATATATCAATCCTAAACTGGAACTTTTGCAGGTAAGTCTGTTTTACTTTCCCAACAATTGGCCTCCAAAAGTTTTTTAGGCTTGTTTTTATGTCTAATTCCAAACCTCAATGGTATATACCCACTACTAAGTAATTTTGCAGTGTAATTTTTTTCCTTCTGGTGATGTTAATAAGATTATTACCATTTTTTTATGCAAATCATCAAATTTTGTCCACGTCTATATCAAATCTCTAGTATTTTCGATTCTAATTAAAGGCCCACTCTCCAACGTAGTCTTTCTGACATTTGTCACGAGTTTACTACAACTAAAACCGCTAAAATTCAACATAGGACACATTATACATGTTCAGTTAGGTTTAGAATATAAAATGTATGTATACATGGGCGTGAAAAAGGGTTTTTTATGTAAACAGTTCTTTGGATTACACTGTAAGCGACGAGTGTGGCTTTAAGGTGTATATTTCAACAGCCACATAAAACTAACGTTACTGCAACAGGAACCAGACAAAATGATCCATCAATTTCTCTCTGATCAATTAATATCTGATTCTTATGGCAGGAGGGCCTAACCTTCTTAGGTCAATAATGTGTTGGATTTATTAGTTGTCATTGATTTAAGTGTCAGTCATTCTTTAGTACTGAAAACATATCCCGTTGTTTTATTGGTCAGTATTATGTATGTGTGATGGCACAATGTAACGAGGTATATGTATTTGTTTCCAGGTTTGTAGCCATTTAAATAACATAGACTGATTTTGAATTTTTGTCTTCCTTCTCTCAACAGAATGCTGTTTCGTTAGGGGTTAACTTGAATTTTGTAAAATCCCATCCAAAGGAAATATTTTTTCATCCAAATATTAAGATGACAGAAAAATCCTTCCACATGGTGTATGCCAACAACGACAGAAAACCAGTGAAGCTGTAAACGTGTCAACCTGACATATATATCCAGGCCTCATATTTTGGGACCAGTGGTGAATTGCCTTAATTCCTACCCTCAGCCAAAGTACATACCGTATTTCTTCTAAAGATTCAGCCACTTTTTGCCTCATAAGGATTCGACCATTAGATAAGAAATATGCTAAGTGTGACCAGACAAATTTGCTCATTAGAGGTAATTAAAGGCAATATGACTCGCTGTGCAGTGTGTGAAAATGATTTTCCTTAAACACAACTCCACGTCTGTTTTTGTCTGACTCAATGAAAAATTTAGGCCATTAGAATGGCTGAATCTTTAGAAGAAATACGATATTAGTGTGGAAATCTCCAGGTTATTTGATAAAGGCAATGTCAAATGTACATATATCAATGTGGCCTTGATAAGGGTTTGGTCAAAAGAAATTATTTAATTAATAGTTACGTTTTTGTGATTATGCTATTCGTTAATTTTATTGATATGTAAATCATATTATTTACAGATAATTCTATCAAAGTTAATGAAAGCGTTTGTTGATAAACATAGTTCTTTAATTTGCAATCAAGTATAAATGGTCCATTATTTTATTAATATTAAATATGTATTTTGAGCATATAATGTTGTATGTATATGATTTTAGTCAAGAAGATTTTCTCAGTTCTATTCAAGGTCTTTTAGTGTTCATGAATATGATTTTATTCAATTTGTGTAAGGCTATTTTTGATTTTATCCGTTCCAAGATTCAACTTTTTCATTTCTTTATACATATTTTACTCTGTTTGCTTTTAGATTCAAGTTTATTTTTTTGGCTGCCATGGTATCATATATTATAATTTAAATGATTATATGTGTTTGGTTTGGGTATTTTTATGTTTTGATTAGTTATACAATTTTGAGGGATTTGGGTTTATTATTCAGAAGTTTTTATTTTGTATAAACCAAATTATATCTAATTATATATTGATGTACATGTATCCTTCCTGCTGCAATTGCCTTACTAAGTGAATTAAGCATGTCTATTTCAAGTACTGAACTAATGAGTCATCTCACTGGGTTTTGCTCCCTGCATAAAGGTATGGGCACATTAATCCGCCCAAACTTTTACATTTTTTATAAAACGATTTACGGGCCAAAATGACAGATGACGTTTATATTTGTACTGGTTATCTAGGTGTGTTAGTAATGTGACTTGTTAAATGTGGTCTACATTTACAGATTAATGTGTGTGTTTAGGCTGCGTTTTAAAACCCTTTACTGTATTTTGATAAAGTACTATTGAAATCGTTATATTTCTAGTGTTTAAAATGTTCATTTTGATTGTATTTTAGGCGAAATACATGTACCATATTTAGTACTTAATTATGGGTGTCACCGCCCTAGTTAATGTGTTAAAAAAAAAATCATGTTTTGGAGAGATTTGTTTTGAATGTAACCTGCCAATTTGATGATTTTATTGGTTCATGCTGGGAACGTCTTAAATTCTCTTTTTGTATTGAACATTTTGGACTAATTTTGAATTCCAGTAATGCAACATTAACTATAAATGTTAATCCTCAATTGATCATTTCAAAGTGATATTCTGGTAAGTCCACCATTCCAGATCTGATAACTAATGCATTTCTCCTATAGTTATAGAATATCAAAGAAGACTTATATTGTGTATTGTCATTTACACATACGGTAAGAATTCCGCTAATTCGAGGACGAGCAATGTGAAGATAACAAATTATTAGACTGCTTTCTGCCATGTTTGGTCTAAAACAACAACAATATCGATTGCTCGATAGGCTTATCAGTCGCTCCATGCAGGAGGTAAGACACCCAACGAAAAGTCTCAAACTTTTAGAGTGCTTTTCGTAATGTTTGAGTACTTGAATTAGCGGAATTCTTACAATTTTTACATATGAAGGCCAACAATGACAATATGTCTTTACAATAGCATATCTCTCCACAGGTACTCCATTATATCATCATCCACGACTTCTCTACATGTAGTTTAAAGGGCATGAGTTGTCAAAAATCACACAAGCATTTAAAGTTCATCAGAATGTTAAGGGATTCACTTAAAATAATAATAATATATATTCAGATCGCCTGCCGCCTATGCAAAGCAAAACTTGTGTGGCTCCATTGTGCTGAATGCCCTTCTAGTATGTGAGAAAAAAAAAAAAGAATTTAATAACTGTGATGTATATCTTTCATTGTTGGTTTAAGTTTCTTTCAAACATCACAGGCTTCCAATTTTCCACTTTGGAAGAATTCTCTCTTAACAAAAAAATGTTGAAATTTTGGCAACCCAAGAAACTTAAATTTTGTAAGTTACTTGCTCTTACCAAGATTGATTGAGTGATTGATGTTTTGAGCCCCACTCAAGATTATTTCACGTTTGAGACGGCTTTGCCAGATTTAGTGTGGGGGGGGGGGGGGGGGGGGGACCAGGCTCTTTGCCTGGAGGAAATGCCAGACCTTTGGTGAGTACATGGCAACTCTCATGTAAACTATTTACACAAAGTCTATGGATCTGAAGAGATGTATTAGGCTTATGGTCCAACTGTTTCAGTAAATACAATTAGAAGGTCATGTTTTTCCCTCACTGATCCCAGCCATACAATTCAGTAAAATCAACACTCAATACAATCAAAAAGCTCCCTAATAAAATTTGCCAAAAACAAGTATTTTAATTTGAACCTTTTGTAGAAGTGCATTTAATATTTTATTAACTACCAATGTTTTATGAAAATATATTTTTTTACGAAGTAACCCGTGAGAATTTTGAATTCAAGATCATTTTGGTTAAATGGACCATGGAATTTTGTTAATGAATAAAGGCATTACTTTCTCTTCAGGCTGTTGTTGTTGATATATATTCCCTTGTTATCCATGTCCTCCCCCCAGCTATATGAGTGTGACGTTAAACATCAATCAATCAAATTATTGATAAAAAAATGGACATCACCACGTAGTAAGTTGCTTTGAACAACACAAGTTTTCGACACCTGTACCGGTGTCTTCGTCAAGTGTAACTCAAGAGAGTTTAAAACATTTCCTATCAATCAATCAATCAATGGCTTAACACAAGACTTTGACAGGACATGATCATCTACTGATAAGTGCTATTCATTTAGAAATGCCATGATCATACCAATGTAATATACTGTAGTAGCAGCCCAATGATGACTCTATAAGTATTCAATGCTTAAATAATTCATTTTAGTTTTGAAACTAGCCGAGAAATCTGGACTCTGCCGAATTTTTTTCTCTCTTCGTGTTCATCATAAGGCGACCAGACACATTAGCAACCATATAATACCAGTCGCCGTAAGACCGATAATCCGGGCCATTTTGAATCAAACATTTTGAGAGTATGTTGAACCTCATGTTGAAGGCAACAATTAGATATTCCTTACTGATATCCAACAGATTACTCCTCTAACAAGCCCTTTCAACTATAGATTGTATAAGATTGATTGATGTTTTACGCCACACCTAAGTCAAGATTACATGTAGTATTTTTTAACACTATAACACGTGGGCACAGGGAAAATCTTCTTGTCTAAAACAAACACGAAGACAAGTTTGTTATTAAGAAATGTTTGAAACTCTCTTTAAACGTGGGTTCCATACTAATGATAAAAAATTAAGACATCACCAGATAGTTAGTTGTTTTTAACAACAAGAGCTTTCGACACCTGTACTGGTGTCTTCGTCAAGTGTAACTGAATTTAATGTTTCAAAATATTGACATACCGGTAAATAGCCTACTAAAGAAAAGAACAAATTTGTAAAGTGGCCAATTTTTTTTATCATTATTAAAGCTTCTTATTGTGTTAAAAAGGGGCATATCATTTAGATGTGTCATCAGGTTTAACGAGGGGACAAAACTGGGCTCTTTTTCTCTGAAGGAAACTCTCCAATGAATTGTCAATTTTTCTTTGGGTTTATTTAAAGGTGGATTCGAACAAGTGACCCATTAGATTTTTGTCTGTATGAGCTATAGACGCCAGACAAGTACATGTAAATGTTTGATTTCAGTTTACTGGACTTCTAGTCTGGGTTTCGGACTCCAAAATGACTTTTTATACTGACGCCCAAAATACGCTGGTCAGTATAAAAAAAATAGTTATTTTAGAGTCGGAAGCCCGGGCTACCGGACTTCTTGCCATAACCAACGATCCATACAACTTTGTCAATATATTAGAAAGTACTCCAGAAAATTCTGATAAGTCAAAGTCCTGTCGGTTCCACCTAATGAAATATCATGGGTTTTTGGTTTATTAAAACTTGCGATTGGGTATAAATGACATACCCCCTTGTTGATTGATATTTTATGCCAAACTCAAGATTATTTCCCTTATATGGCTGCATTCCAGGTTTAGTGGAGGAGGAAACCAGATTCTTTGCCCGTGAAGAAACCTCTGATCTTCGGTGAGTACCTTTTGGCCACAAGGAAAATCTTCTTGTCTAAAATGACCAAGGAGACAAGTTTCTAATTGTGTTAAAAAGAGGTATATCATTTAGACCTTAATACCCCATCATAAATTGTAATAAACTAAATCTATGATATTTCATTAGGTTGACGATCGACAGGAGCTTGGCCTTAGTCAGTAGAATTTTCTGGAACACATTGTAATACATTGACAATGCTTACACATCTCACGCTATGACAAGAATATCGTCTGAGATTGAACCCCATAGGGTCGTGGGAAAAGACAGTGACAGTGGTCCCCCCGCCCCTTTCCCAGAAAAATCTAGGTAGAAGACAGACATGGGAGTTTAGCCCGGACCCGTACGTCTTTCAAACACTTGTTCTTTTTTATATATAAGAATACATGCATCATTATAAAGTACCAACATAATATATAGTGTTCCAGAAAATTCTACTGACTAAGGCCAAGCTCCTGTCAGTCGTCAACCTAATGAAATATCATAGGTTTACTTTATTACAACAATTTATGATGGGGTATAAAGGTCTAAATGATATACCTCTTTTTAACACAATTAGAAACTTGTCTCCATGGTTATTTTAGACAAGAAGATTTTCCCTGTGCCCGTGTGTTTTAGTGTCCATAAATATAAAGTACCAACACTTGTTAACAATTACTCTATATGTCCTCTTCAACAGTTTTATTGAAATTCAAACTCAACATGAAAACAAGACTAGAAAAAGTAAAGGATATGGACGGAAATAAGTCTAAAAAATACACAGAAACTGAGGCAAAGAGTAACAACAGATACAAAAACTTCTTTGTCTAAGAACTTAACTTTGTATTCATTTTAGAGGGATACTCCTAAATATTAACCAAAACCCAGTTTGACTGACAATTTTAATAAACGTTTTTAAACTAATCTTAAAATATTGTTAAAATAAATATGACAGAAGCTAAGACAAGTTAACACAAGAGCTAAAATTTTGACAAAATACAAGCACTATCATAAATTGATCGTATAAATATATTAAACACAAATTAAAAAAAAGAACAACATAATAAATCATACAAACGCGAATGTGACCTTTGGGTATACATTTTAAATACTGTTTCTGTGGCATTAGTCTATAAGCAGTATATAGAAAATAAAAAAAATCTCACAATCAAAACACCACCAACTTTAAATACTACATGTACATGGCATTTGATTGGTTAAAATCTTGCATCGAAAACATTTCATAGATACTTCTTTTTAAAGTGTATTGGTTTTGTTAAGTAACTCCTTCATATAATTCTACATCTTAAGCATACAAATTCTCACAAAAACCTAAATAAACTCAGCTAAACTGAGAAAAACTTAACAATTCTTCCTCTCAAAGTGATGTCAAACATCTTTCAAGAAGAGAACACGGTGTATTTTTTCTTAAATATAAATCATCTATATAATAAATCTATCTTGCTTTTATATATACTCATAATAAATATTATTTTTCTATAGGGGAATGTTGTCTAGTTTTGTTGCTATTCACTCATAGTAAACCAATATAATCTATGATAAGCTTTTGTCATGCGCAGACGGCACTTACATGTGTATTTGTACAATAGGCCTAGAGTCCCTCGGGAAAGGGGAGGTGCATTGTGGGAGTAAATGGGGAACTAGTACGGTGAACTGCTTTGAAGTAATCATGTTCTTACAAGAGTTTGTCTTGTGCATGCCTGATGTAAGCTATCACTAAATACCAGCATGGCCCAGTTTCACAAAGTGATCTTAGCTTAAGGTGATCTTAATTACCAATGGCAACGACGAACGTATACCTTTAGCATTGGTTGCCATGGTAGTTAAGATCACACTTAGCTAAGATCGCTTTGTGAAACTAGGCCCAGTTTTAGAGTGAATCAAATAATGTAGAGATAGATCCATAGTGCACTGGGGACAGTAGGATGGATGGGTACTGATACCATATACAGCGCATCCTGATACATGTACAGGCGAAAACGATGATTAGTATTACCGTATTTCTTCTAAATATTCAGCCATTCTAATGGCCTAAATTTTCCATTGAGTCAGACAAAAAAGGGGACAAGGAGTTGTGTTTAAGGATAACCGTTTTCACACACTGCTCAGTGGGTCATATTCCCTTAAATTCCCTCTAATGGGCAAATTTGTCTGGCCTCATTTAGCATATTTCTTTTCTAATGATCGAATCCTTCTGAGGAAAAAAGTGGCTGAATCTTTAGAAGAAATACGGTAATAGTACAGTGGAAGGATATACAGCTCAGCATACATGTATATGTCGTTTCACATGGTAGATTTCTTGGTCCTATAAAACATAAGGAAAGGACACAACAGGGATTCACAGTTGCGTTAGAGAAAGCAGCATGTCATTCACCAATCCCATCCCTAAAAATTCCGGATAGGTTTTGGGCAACATGTTGAATGTAACACATAGCCCACGTGTTTGTCTCCCCTTATTGAATGTATATTGAAGTAAACTATTGCTCAGCAATGTATCAATTTGTCAGTTGCAGAGGGGGAAGGGACATAATATAGGATATACCTTATATACGATAGACGTGTATGTAATGATTATTAATGGTTTGGATGCTAAGTGCACAGGACTAATCCTGCAGATAATGTAATCTGATTCTCAGACAGATATAGCCTTATCACTTCATACTATAAGACAGTGGCCACTTGTCAGTCCTATGGAAACCAAACATTACATTTCTGTATAGAGTACAGAAGAAGAATGTATCAGCAGGTAATATATGATCATATACAGTAAGTCAGGTGTGAGGAGAATCAGAAATCCTGGAAATGGTATACGATTGAGGACACACTTTAATCAGTCAGTGGTTTATTATAGGCTTTTACAATGGTTTCATTTATTGGTTTGCCTTAGGCTTCAACATTGGCTTCAGTCAAAGGTCTCTCTGAAGCTTGAGAAGGTCTGTATGTATCAGCTAGTGTACTGATTTACCCTAGGCTTCCACTGTGGCTTCAGTCAAAGGTCTCTCTGAAGATTGAGAAGGTCTGTATGTATCAGCTAGTGTACTGGTTTACCCTAGGCTTCCACAGTGGCTTCAGTCAAAGGTCTCTCTGAAGCTTGAGGAGGTCTGTATGAATTAGCTAGTGTACTGGTTTACCTTAGGCTTCAACAGTGGCTTCAGTCAAAGGTCTCTCTGAAGCTTGAGAAGGTCTGTATGAATTAGCTAGTGTACTGGTTTACCTTAGGCTTCAACAGTGGCTTCAGTCAAAGGTCTCTCTGAAGCTTGAGGAGGTCTGTATGAATTAGCTAGTGTACTGGTTTACCTTAGGCTTCAACAGTGGCTTCAGTCAAAGGTCTCTCTGAAGCTTGAGAAGGTCTGTATGAATTAGCTAGTGTACTGGTTTACCTTAGGCTTCAACAGTGGCTTCAGTCAAAGGTCTCTCTGAAGCTTGAGAAGGTCTGTATGAATAAGCTAGTCTACTGGTTTACCTTAGGCTTCAACACTGGTTTCTGTAACGCTTGAGAAGGTCTGTATGTATCAGCTAGTGTACTGGTTTACCTTAGGCTTCCACAGTGGCTTCAGTCAAAGGTCTCTCTGAAGGTTCAAATGGTTCAAAAGGTCTGTATGTATCAGTAGAGGACCTAATGGTACTGTATGGTTTATAGGAGAGGTTAGAGTCTGTACTGTTCCGTAGGTCAGTCAAGTCAAGCGGTGGTACGGAGAGTGGTGGGTGCGAGAGAGGTTGAAGAGTAGGCTGACGGAGGGGTGTTTGACTCCATAGTCCATCCTGATTAAGGGCATTTATAGATAGACCTGTCACAGATTCACTTCGTTGTGCACTAGTCTGAGTGCCAAGGATGGGAGCAAAAGGACCATAAGGCCTCGGCTCATTTCTAGATCCCAAACTGGATGCACTAGTACTATTTAACAACATCCCTGATCTGTTTTGCATAGCACCATTCAATTGTTTATTGGTAATGCCAGAATAAACATTCTCGGTGGGCACCTCTTTTAATGATTCAGCCGAGTCAGAATGATAATCCATTGCAGTTACTGGTCCTGAATCAAACTCCGCTGAACGATGTATTGTAACCGGACTTACTGGTACCTTAATGCTGTGAGCCTGGAAACCAAGTGGTTTGTATAGACCAGGCTGACCTGGAAACAAATGAAAAGTTACAATTGTTAAGATTGAATAGTAGGATCCATATTAATCTCTAAACATTAAAACAAGCGCAATTTCTGTATTGTAAAAACACTTCATTGATTGAGGTATATAGAATGGAATGTATCTACATGTACCACTCAAAATCCAAGCCATAGATGTGACTAAATAAAAACTGAACAAACCCGTTTTAAATTTAATTAATAAGTGTCTTTTAGAAAGTGGGTATAACAGTATTCTCGTTATTTTGGGATTACACTTTCTTGAAAATATGGTAGAAATTCCTCTACCGATTTTTGTGTGCCGCCCAAAACGGAAATCGAACCCAGGTCCCAGAGTATGGCACCTATCGCCAGCACTAAATTGGCTGAATGGATAAGGCAGCCAGTATTTAAAAACCAAAAGCACATACCAATTGTAGCTATACTATCTTCTGCTATGGCTGCACTTTGCTTGTGGAGCTTTTTTCTTCTTTTACGTTTCTTCCTGGTATTGTTTGTATGAAGCTGGGATTTGGAATTCTGAAGAACCAAACAGAGTGAAAACAAAGAAGAGATTATATGCCTTTTCTTGACCAGTAACAACCAGGGAGGTTTCAAAATCGGATCTATTTATTATGTAACATATTATTATATAAAAATCCTATATCACCATGTCTAAATAGATGTACATTGATGTTTTCGCAGCCATCAATATTATTTCCCTTACATTTCAGCGTTGCCAGGTCTAATGAGGGGAGGGCTTAACGTTTAAATTGGGCTTACGGTCACAATAAACAGCCAAAATCATTCTCACCATTACCCACCCATCTTCCAGGTACATTAGGCTCCATAGACTATAGAACTTTAGGAAGGCTAATGTATTTGGTATACTTAATGTTCGTTCTTGCTGGTTCAGCAAACATGGCTTAAGCAAATCCACATTGCCCCAAGGCCAATGGTCTAAGTTATCAGCAGGAAACCTGTGTGTATCGGACAACTCTCCCACATTGTGGGGTGTCTCATGGGCTTTGGACAGGTGGGAAAGTCTAACCATCTCTTACCTGTGAAGTTTGGATGGGGGATGGGCTTTGGGCAGGTGGGAAAGTCTAACCGTCTCTTACCTGTGAAGTTTGGATGGGGGAAGGGATTTGGGCAGGTGGGAAAGTCTAACCATCTCTTACCTGTGAAGTTTGCATGGGGGATGGGCTTTGGGGAGGTGGGAAAGTCTAACCATCTCTTACCTGTGAAGTTTGCATGGGGGATGGGCTTTGGACAGGTGGGAAAGTCTAACCATCTCTTACCTGTGAAGTTTGGATGGGGGAAGGGCTTTGGACAGGTGGGAAAGTCTCACCATCTCTTACCTGTGAAGTTTGCATGGGGGATGGGCTTTGGACAGGTGGGAAAGTCTAACCATCTCTTACCTGTGAAGTTTGGATGGGGGAAGGGCTTTGGGGAGGTGGGAAAGTCTAACCATCTCTTACCTGTGAAGTTTGGATGGGGGAAGGGGTTTGGACAGGTGGGAAAGTCTAACCATCTCTTACCTGTGAAGTTTGCATGGGGGATGGGCTTTGGACAGGTGGGAAAGTCTAACCATCTCTTACCTGTGAAGTTTGGATGGGGGAAGGGCTTTGGGGAGGTGGGAAAGTCTAACCATCTCTTACCTGTGAAGTTTGGATGGGGGAAGGGGTTTGGACAGGTGGGAAAGTCTAACCATCTCTTACCTGTGAAGTTTGCATGGGGGATGGGCTTTGGACAGGTGGGAAAGTCTAACCGTCTCTTACCTGTGAAGTTTGGATGGGGGAAGGGCTTTGGGCAGGTGGGAAAGTCTAACCATCTCTTACCTGTGAAGTTTGCATGGGGGATGGGCTTTGGTGAGGTGGGAAAGTCTAACCATCTCTTACCTGTGAAGTTTGCATGGGGGATGGGCTTTGGACAGGTGGGAAAGTCTAACCATCTCTTACCTGTGAAGTTTGGATGGGGGAAGGGCTTTGGACAGGTGGGAAAGTCTCACCATCTCTTACCTGTGAAGTTTGCATGGGGGATGGGCTTTGGACAGGTGGGAAAGTCTAACCATCTCTTACCTGTGAAGTTTGGATGGGGGAAGGGCTTTGGGGAGGTGGGAAAGTCTAACCATCTCTTACCTGTGAAGTTTGGATGGGGGAAGGGGTTTGGACAGGTGGGAAAGTCTAACCATCTCTTACCTGTGAAGTTTGCATGGGGGATGGGCTTTGGACAGGTGGGAAAGTCTAACCATCTCTTACCTGTGAAGTTTGGATGGGGGAAGGGCTTTGGGGAGGTGGGAAAGTCTAACCATCTCTTACCTGTGAAGTTTGGATGGGGGAAGGGGTTTGGACAGGTGGGAAAGTCTAACCATCTCTTACCTGTGAAGTTTGCATGGGGGATGGGCTTTGGACAGGTGGGAAAGTCTAACCATCTCTTACCTGTGAAGTTTGGATGGGGGATGGGCTTTGGGGAGGTGGGAAAGTCTCACCATCTCTTACCTGTGAAGTTTGGATGGGGGATGGGCTTTGGGGAGGTGGGAAAGTCTCACCATCTCTTACCTGTGAAGTTTGCATGGGGGATGGGCTTTGGGGAGGTGGGAAAGTCTAACCGTCTCTTACCTGTGAAGTTTGCATGGGGGATGGGCTTTGGGGAGGTGGGAAAGTCTAACCGTCTCTTACCTGTGAAGTTTGCATGGGGGATGGGCTTTGGACAGGTGGGAAAGTCTAACTGTCTCTTACCTGTGAAGTTTGCATGGGGGATGGGCTTTGGGGAGGTGGGAAAGTCTAACCGTCTCTTACCTGTGAAGTTTGCATGGGGGATGGGCTTTGGACAGGTGGGAAAGTCTAACCATCTCTTACCTGTGAAGTTTGGATGGGGGATGGGCTTTGGGGAGGTGGGAAAGTCTCACCATCTCTTACCTGTGAAGTTTGGATGGGGGATGGGCTTTGGGGAGGTGGGAAAGTCTCACCATCTCTTACCTGTGAAGTTTGCATGGGGGATGGGCTTTGGGGAGGTGGGAAAGTTTAACCATCTCTTACCTGTGAAGTTTGGATGGGGGATGGGCTTTGGGGAGGTGGGAAAGTCTAACCATCTCTTACCTGTGAAGTTTGGATGGGGGATGGGCTTTGGGCAGGTGGGAAAGTCTAACCATCTCTTACCTGTGAAGTTTGCATGGGGGATGGGCTTTGGGGAGGTGGGAAAGTCTCACCATCTCTTACCTGTGAAGTTTGGATGGGGGATGGGCTTTGGACAGGTGGGAAAGTCTCACCATCTCTTACCTGTGAAGTTTGCATGGGGGATGGGCTTTGGGGAGGTGGGAAAGTTTAACCATCTCTTACCTGTGAAGTTTGGATGGGGGATGGGCTTTGGGGAGGTGGGAAAGTCTCACCATCTCTTACCTGTGAAGTTTGCATGGGGGATGGGCTTTGGGGAGGTGGGAAAGTTTAACCATCTCTTACCTGTGAAGTTTGGATGGAGGATGGGCTTTGGGGAGGTGGGAAAGTCTAACCATCTCTTACCTGTGAAGTTTGCATGGGGGATGGGCTTTGGGCAAGTGGGGGCGTCTCCCATCACTTACCTGAGATGTTTGCATGGCGGGCGGGCTTGGGGCAGGTGGAGGCGTCTCACCATCAGACTCTTTTCCTGTCCCAACATACCCATTTAAAGATTCTTTAGGAAGGCGTAATCTCGTTCTGAAAATATCACAAGAAATCAGTCACATTAGTGGCCACGTAATGCATCCTGCTGGCTTGCACTGTGTATTCTTCAGATCAAAGTTAAGCAACAGTAAATGCTGTCTTAAATACATCCCAGACCTTAAGTCTGCTGCCTCCTGGAAATCATGTCAACTTTCTATAGCAAATCAACGAGTTACTTATGGATAACAACTTCTTAATTTTATTTCTGGTGACGTTTCGATGTCGATCCTAACATCCTTATCAAACCTTTGACAAGCAACAGTGGGTTAACCTTATACACACGACGATGCATAAATAAAATTAAGAAGTTATTATCCATATATAATTAAGTAACTCGTTGATTTGTTATACCACCAACTTCTAAATGCCACTCAAAGAAACTTTCTATAGTAATGTACATTTAGGTTTATACGTAATGATTGTTCTGTACTTTCTACAGGTCTATTTAAAGGGCCTCAGTTTATATAAATTGAATGTCATTTTTGAGATTTCTCTGCTTTTGAGCGTTAAACTATCTATTCAGGCTGAGAAAGAGTTGTAAAGATAGGATCAAAACTCTTCAAGTTATAGAGCAGAAGGGATAAAAAATAGTGTTAATTATAGAGAATATAAAATAATCCAATATGGATGCTGTATTACAGTATGCAACCAAGGATGTCCTAAATGATCCCATGCACACGATCTTCCTTTAGATATATACCATGAAAGAATCGTCAAGATCAGGTAAACATTAAAGATCGTATGGTCTAAAAGAGAATATTACATAATTTTATATAGATACAATATTATGTAACCAAAGATGTCATAAATGGTTAATGACATACCATCTACCCATGAGGCATATGCTTTAAAATAATTGTAAAGATCGGCTCAAAACTTAAGTTATGGAGCAGAAGGGAACCTAGGACGGATGGTGGAGGTGATAAAATAATATGACCGACTTTTCTGAGTAGGGTGTATAAAAACAATAGAAATATGACCTCGGGACATTTCAAGTAAGGTACAGTGCGGTGTAATTAGGAGTAAATCATGTTTGTTGGGTCATTATTCTAAATGCTATGAAGTTCTAAACATATATTACAAACAGGCTTGGAACCAAATGAACAATTTTAATTACATATTCAAAATGAAGATAATAGCGGTAGATAATAAGGCAAAGAATTACTTATGGATAACAGTTTCTTGGTTTATTGGGTGAAGACGTTTCGATAAAGTTCTTACATGTACATCGTCACCCAATACACCAAGAAGTTGTTATCCATAAGTAATTCTTCAACGTTATATTAACCTTTTAACTTCTAAATGCCATTGAAAGATTTGATTAGAGGTAGACATACTTTCTAGATGGGTCCGATGGTTCATCCTTCATCTCAATGGTGGTTTGACCGTTACTTGGTGCGATTCGATTCTGGAAAGGAACAGAAAACAACATGTATACGCAAACATTCTGATATTCTTCTTGAAAAAGTAAATAAATTCAGCTCTATTACCCCCTACACAAAGTGTTAGTTTAGTGAATTGAATATTTCATTTGCAGTTGAGATTATTTTCCATTTAAGAAGGCCTCTGGTTTATTGGGGTGTGTGTCGGGGGGGGGGGGGGGGGGGGTGTCTTGGTTTGAAAAAACTCATTCTTCTACCAGTTATTCCATAAATTTATGTCATTAAATAGATAGATTGATTGATTGTTCGGTGTTTAACGCCGCGCTCAAGATTGTTTCACTTATATGGCGGCGTTGCTAGTTTTATTGTGGGAGGAAACCCGGGATCATCGAATAGAAACCAAATCGTCAAACTCAAACTTGTACAAAACATGTGGACAGTGAAACATGTACAATCATTAAATAGAGCAACTTAATAGCTTTTGATAGAAGTGTGCAGCATATTTCTACCATTTCAATATTGAAACTATAAGAGATAATGAAAGTAAATCGTCCATGTTGGTTTCGGCAGCCCACCTGCTGAAGGAGCAGATCAATAAAAGGGAAAGTTACACTCAGGTGTCTTTATTCAGCCCATGCTGCTTTTGAATCCGGCACATGGAAAGGTCTGCACTTATTTCTTTTCTCCATTTGAAAAAGATCAGCACTAAATCACATTTTTCATCGTTAAAGTATTTTCTTTATAAATTCTACAGTCCATGACCCATTTTACAATACATTCAGTAATTACTGAACTTAGTTTTATACACTAAGTAGTGCAACACTGACAATTATAAGCGTATAAAAAGCCAGATATACAGATTGACAAAGTAAAGCACACAATTATCGGCCGTTTTATTACAGGCGTGTATCTTATAGACGTGCACGAATGGCATCACTTCTTGGATTTATATAATGCCTTCAGATGCTCAGTTGTTTAACAATTTATGGGTGCAAATACCAGATTTTAACTGGTAGGGTACTTAAGTGCTTTACCAGATATTTATGATCAACTTTGTTGGGTTTCTTTCCTTCTTTTAACTACTGGGTGATGGAGACCCAAGAGGTTCATTATTATTACATTAATTATGAAGATAAGGCAAGATGAAACTAGACTTGTGGCTATTGTATATGAATGCATTGCACTTACAGCCTTGGTCTTAGCAGACCCTCTCCCTCGCCCATCCTCGCCATTATTACCTCCCAGAGGTTCAAGTGCAAGTTCTCTCTGCATCACTATAAAGTCATATGTACTTATCCCCTTACACACTGCAATAAAATAACAACAAATTATAGCAGTTTTCTCATTTTAATTTGGATTAGACTTTCTTGAAAAATGGCATAAATTCTCCTACAGGTTCTGGGTGACGGCTAAACCGGGAATTAAACACGAGTGCCAGAGTTTGGCACCTATCACCAGCACTAAATGCTAACTGTCTGATCCATTCAGCCAACCGGCCTCCTCTAAATAAAAATGAGACAGTAGGCTGGTAGATAGGTACCTTCGACAGATCTTGAGAAAAGTTGGCTTGTTATTATCTGGTAATGGTTTCCAAAGCGCACAAAATTATAGCCATGCATATCGATATCTTCTGTTTGTATTGTTGATCTGTAGGTTACTTGATTAGTGTACCATAGTTGTCAGTTCCCCCGTGTCGGCGGAGTTGTAGTTGTAAATACTTTTGCTAAGTAAAAAAACTATCGACAAGGCAAACGTCTGCTAAAAGAAAGTGCTTTAACGAGATAAATTCGTTACACAGTCTGTTAGTGACCCAAGATGAATTTTACTAACAAACTGTGTAAAAAATATAATCCTACGGTTTCGTAATTGACACAGCTCCGTATAGGGTCACTAACAAACTGCGTAACAAATATAATCCTACGGTAACGTAATTGACACAGCTTCCATTACTGAATGCATCAGTTTAAATAGTTAATTTTGAGAGAGTTTATTTATGAATGTTACAACGTTACTTACACAGATACATGTGGAAACAGAAAAGGTGGATAAGGAGTGCCAGACCAACTAATGCTAAAATCCCTGTAATGGCTATCACAGCTTGCCAACCTTCTTCACTTACAGGCTGGTATAAAACTTGGAACTCTGTAACAAAACAAGACGGAAACTTAGAAATGGGTACAAATTTATTAAACTAAACTTTTGACTGAATTTAAAGAACTGAAAACTTAACTTTTGGTAGCAAACGGGGGCATGAGCTGCCAAAATTCACAATTTTATCATAATTTCTGATCAGCACGACAGTAAGAGGATGTGAAGGCCATCGAAAAACTAAATGATTGGCGTTGGAATGAGGAAAATCCAAACAGTATGCAGTCTGTACGCACCGAAAAGGTGTTCGAAAAGTAAACAAAATTTAAATAACCGAGACACCCATTCATTCATTCTAAGCCAAAGTTAGTTCAAAACAATACTTTATCGGGCATTCTCGAGACTAGAAGCACTAAAAAGCTCTGAATTATACGTCTTGAGAAAATAGCCAATAATTTCAACATTCTGTTTTAACGTCAAAATATCAACATTTTGGCAGTTCATGCCACTTTAAGCATCTAGGAAAAACTTTTGACTGAATTTAAAGATCTGAAAACTTAACTTTTGGTAACAAACTTAAAGAAAAGTGTTTTACCTGGCGAGGATGAAGATGGTGAGGATGCATTATATGAAACCAGGTAATCTGGAGAAATAAATAACAAATTAGGTCAGAGAAAAAATTCACCTCATTCAACAAATATAAAGGAGCCACTATGATTGATTGATTGTTTGGTGTTTTACGCCTCGCTCAAGATTATTTCACTTATATGGCAGCGTTGCCAGTTTTATTGTGGGAGGAAACCGGGCTCTATGCCCAGAGGAAACCCACGACCTTCCGCTGGTAACTGGCAACCATCCCACATAGGGAGCCAGTAAGACTAAGGACATTGAAGTTGTTCGTGTAGGTATTTGGAAGATAGCATATCTCCTTTTTACAGAATGAAAGATATTCAAAAGGTGTGCACATATTTGCACCACTAAATGCCTTTATGCATAACCTAAATGTAGCATAGACGTCTTTTTAAATGTGGCATAAAATGCTTAGGCACTGATAGTCAAATTTTTGAAATTTTGGTGACTCGTTGCAAAACAGAATGGAAAACATAAATGGGAACATCAGGGTATACCTTGCCTTTAAAGCGAAGTCATGAATACAAGATAATGGTAATATGCAATGGCAAAAATTTGAAAGGGAAATTGCATTTGCTAAAAGAATACAGGACTGTCAACAGCTGGATGCTACTTTATCCAGTAAAAAACAAATACAAATGCTTAACTGCAACGTCTTTACAATACTTTCATTACGAGCTGTTTTTTTTAAAAGAAAATAATCTTTATTGAAATATTGAGGCTGCAATATGATCAAGCCTCAGTCAGCACAGCCATATAAACTCAGTTTGACAGAGGCTTTCCATCGATGGGCTGCAAGTTCGAATCCCACTCAGACAAAAGAAAAAAAAAACTGTGCGTATTTAACTTGATCTCCCAAAGTGTGAGCATTGTCAGGTACTTGTTGAAGGTTGCCATCGGGGGTTTCACCAAGACCACTAAACCCAGCAGGCATATGTGTATAGGTGAAATAATCTTGAGGTGTAAAACATCAATCAAGCAATGAATTTTTTAAATATACTCTAGGCTGTGTTTTAATTTAACATTTTCATATATAGATTGAGAATCTGTTACCTCTGTATTGTTGTAATATCATTCCTTTGTCTCTGTCTTCATAAAAAGCTGCAAACTGAAGTATTGAGATGACCAGCAGTATAACACAACACATCATAGCTGTAACCAGTGTACCAATAAACCACCTGTATCAACCATAAACAAACTGAAGCATTGAGATGACCAGCAGTATAACACAACACATCATAGCTGTAACCAGTGTACCAATAAACCACCTGTATCAACCATAAACAAACTGAAGCATTGAGATGACCAGCAGTATAACACATCATAGCTGTAACCAGTGTACCAATAAACCACCTGTATCAACCATAAACAAACTGAAGCATTGAGATGACCAGCAGTATAACACATCATAGCTGTAACCAGTGTACCAATGAACCACCTGTATCAACCATAAACAAACTGAAGTATTGAGATGACCAGCAGTATAACACAACATATCATAGCTGTAACCAGTGTACCAATGAACCACCTGTATCAACCATAAACAAACTGAAGTATTGAGATGACCAGCAGTATAACACAACACATCATAGCTGTAACCAGTGTACCAATAAACCACCTGTATCAAACATAAACAAACTGAAGTATTGAGATGACCAGCAGTATAACACAACATATCATAGCTGTAACCAGTGTACCAATAAACCACCTGTATCAAACATAAACAAACTGAAGTATTGAGATGACCAGCAGTATAACACAACATATCATAGCTGTAACCAGTGTACCAATAAACCACCTGTATCAAACATAAACAAACTGAAGTATTGAGATGACCAGCAGTATAACACAACATATCATAGCTGTAACCAGTGTACCAATAAACCACCTGTATCAAACATAAACAAACTGAAGTATTGAGATGACCAGCAGTATAACACAACATATCATAGCTGTAACCAGTGTACCAATAAACCACCTGTATCAAACATAAACAAACTGAAGTATTGAGATGACCAGCAGTATAACACAACATATCATAGCTGTAACCAGTGTACCAATAAACCACCTGTATCAAACATAAACAAACTGAAGTATTGAGATGACCAGCAGTATAACACAACATATCATAGCTGTAACCAGTGTACCAATAAACCACCTGTATCAAACATAAACAAACTGAAGTATTGAGATGACCAGCAGTAAAACACAACACATCATAGCTGTAACCAGTGTACCAATAAACCACCTGTATCAAACATAAACAAACTGAGGTATTGAGATGACCAGCAGTATAACACAACACATCATAGCTGTAACCAGTGTACCAATAAACCACCTGTATCAAACATAAACAAACTGAAGTATTGAGATGACCAGCAGTATAACACAACACATCATAGCTGTAACCAGTGTACCAATAAACCACCTGTATCAAACATAAACAAACTGAAGTATTGAGATGACCAGCAGTATAACACAACACATCATAGCTGTAACCAGTGTACCAATAAACCACCTGTATCAAACATAAACAAACTGAGGTATTGAGATGACCAGCAGTATAACACAACACATCATAGCTGTAACCAGTGTACCAATAAACCACCTGTATCAAACATAAACAAACTGAAGTATTGAGATGACCAGCAGTATAACACAACACATCATAGCTGTAACCAGTGTACCAATAAACCACCTGTATCAAACATAAACAAACTGAGGTATTGAGATGACCAGCAGTATAACACAACACATCATAGCTGTAACCAGTGTACCAATAAACCACCTGTATCAAACATAAACAAACTGAAGTATTCAGATGACCAGCAGTATAACACAACACATCATAGCTGTAACCAGTGTACCAATAAACCACCTGTATCAAACATAAACAAACTGAAGTATTGAGATGACCAGCAGTATACCACAACACATCATAGCTGTAACCAGTGTACCAATAAACCACCTGTATCAAACATAAACAAACTGAGGTATTGAGATGACCAGCAGTATAACACAACACATCATAGCTGTAACCAGTGTACCAATAAACCACCTGTATCAAACATAAACAAACTGAAGTATTGAGATGACCAGCAGTATAACACAACACATCATAGCTGTAACCAGTGTACCAATAAACCACCTGTATCAAACATAAACAAACTGAGGTATTGAGATGACCAGCAGTATAACACAACACATCATAGCTGTAACCAGTGTACCAATAAACCACCTGTATCAAACATAAACAAACTGAAGTATTGAGATGACCAGCAGTATAACACAACACATCATAGCTGTAACCAGTGTACCAATAAACCACCTGTATCAAACATAAACAAACTGAAGTATTGAGATGACCAGCAGTATAACACAACACATCATAGCTGTAACCAGTGTACCAATAAACCACCTGTATCAAACATAAACAAACTGAAGTATTGAGATGACCAGCAGTATAATACAACACATCATAGCTGTAACCAGTGTACCAATAAACCACCTGTATCAAACATAAACAAACTGAAGTATTGAGATGGCCAGCAGTATAACAACATATCACAGCTGTAACCAGTGTACCAATAAACCACCTGTATCAAACATAAACAAACTGAAGTATTGAGATGACCAGCAGTATAACACAACATATCATAGCTGTAACCAGTGTACCAATAAACCACCTGTATCAAACATAAACAAACTGAGGTATTGAGATGACCAGCAGTATAACACAACACATCATAGCTGTAACCAGTGTACCAATAAACCACCTGTATCAAACATAAACAAACTGAAGTATTCAGATGACCAGCAGTATAACACAACACATCATAGCTGTAACCAGTGTGCCAATAAACCACCTGTATCAAACATAAACAAACTGAAGTATTGAGATGGCCAGCAGTATAACACAACATATCACAGCTGTAACCAGTGTACCAATAAACCACCTGTATCAAACATAAACAAACTGAGGTATTGAGATGACCAGCAGTATAACACAACACATCATAGCTGTAACCAGTGTACCAATAAACCACCTGTATCAAACATAAACAAACTGAAGTATTGAGATGACCAGCAGTAAAACACAACACATCATAGCTGTAACCAGTGTACCAATAAACCACCTGTATCAAACATAAACAAACTGAAGTATTGAGATGACAAGCAGTATAACACAACACATCATAGCTGTAACCAGTGTACCAATAAAACACCTGTATCAAACATAAACAAACTGAAGTATTGAGATGACAAGCAGTATAACACAACACATCATAGCTGTAACCAGTGTACCAATAAACCACCTGTATCAAACATAAACAAACTGAAGTATTGAGATGACCAGCAGTATAACACAACACATCATAGCTGTAACCAGTGTACCAATAAACCACCTGTATCAAACATAAACAAACTGAAGTATTGAGATGACCAGCAGTATAACACAACACATCATAGCTGTAACCAGTGTACCAATAAACCACCTGTATCAAACATAAACAAACTGAAGTATTCAGATGACCAGCAGTATAACACAACACATCATAGCTGTAACCAGTGTACCAATTAACCACCTGTATCAAACATAAACAAACTGAGGTATTGAGATGACCAGCAGTATAACACAACACATCATAGCTGTAACCAGTGTACCAATAAACCATCTGTATCAAACATAAACAAACTGAGGTATTGAGATGACCAGCAGTATAACACAACACATCATAGCTGTAACCAGTATACCAATAAACCATCTGTATCAAACATAAACAAACTGAGGTATTGAGATGACCAGCAGTATAACACAACACATCATAGCTGTAACCAGTGTACCAATAAACCACCTGTATCAAACATAAACAAACTGAAGTATTGAGATGACCAGCAGTATAACACAACACAACATAGCTGTAACCAGTGAACCAATAAACCACCTGTATCAAACATAAACAGACTGACGTATTGAGATGATCAGCAGTATAACACAACACATCATAGCTGTAACCAGTGTAACAATAAACCATCTGTATCAAACATAAACAAACTGACGTATTGAGATGATCAGCAGTATAACACAACACATCATAGCTGTAACCAGTGTACCAATAAACCATCTGTATCAAACATAAACAAACTGACGTATTGAGATGATCAGCAGTATAACACAACACATCATAGCTGTAACCAGTGTACCAATAAACCACCTGTATCAAACATAAACAAACTGAAGTATTGAGATGACCAGCAGTATAACACAACACATCATAGCTGTAACCAGTGTACCAATAAACCACCTGTATATACTGAAGTATTGAGATGACCAGCAGTATAACACATCATAACTGTAACCAGTGTACCAATAAACCACCTGTATCAAACATAAACAAACTGAAGTATTGAGATGACCAGCAGTATAACACATCATAACTGTAACCAGTGTACCAATAAACCACCTGTATAAACATAAACAAACTGAAGTATTGAGATGACCAGCAGTATAACACAGCACATCATAGCTGTAACCAGTGTACCAATAAACCACCTGTATCAAACATAAACAAACTGAAGTATTGAGATGACCAGCAGTATAACACAACACATCATAGCTGTAACCAGTGTACCAATAAACCACCTGTATCAAACATAAACAAACTGAAGTATTGAGATGACCATATAACACAGCACATCATAGCTGTAACCAGTGTACCAATAAACCACCTGTATCAAACATAAACAAACTGAAGTATTGAGATGACCAGCAGTATAACACAACACATCATAGCTGTAACCAGTGTACCAATAAACCACCTGTATCAAACATAAACAAACTGAAGTATTGAGATGACCATATAACACAGCACATCATAGCTGTAACCAGTGTACCAATAAACCACCTGTATCAAACATAAACAAACTGAAGTATTGAGATGACCAGCAGTATAACACAACACATCATAGCTGTAACCAGTGTACCAATAAACCACCTGTATCAAACATAAACAAACTGAAGTATTGAGATGACCATATAACACAACACATCATAGCTGTAACCAGTGTACCAATAAACCACCTGTATCAAACATAAACAAACTGAGGTATTGAGATGACCAGCAGTATAACACAACACATCATAGCTGTAACCAGTGTACCAATAAACCACCTGTATCAAACATAAACAAACTGAAGTATTGAGATGACCAGCAGTATAACACAGCACATCATAGCTGTAACCAGTGTACCAATAAACCACCTGTATCAAACATAAACAAACTGAAGTATTGAGATGACCAGCAGTATAATACAACACATCATACATGTGTAGCTGTAACCAGTGTACCAATAAACCACCTGTATCAAACATAAACAAACTGAGCTATTGAGATGACCAGCAGTATAACACAACACATCATAGCTGTAACCAGTGTACCAATAAACCACCTGTATCAAACATAAACAAACTGAGGTATTGAGATGACCAGCAGTATAACACAACACATCATAGCTGTAACCATTGTACCAATAAACCATCTGTATCAAACATAAACAAACTGAAGTATTGAGATGACCATATAACACAGCACATCATAGCGGTAACCAGTGTACCAATAAACCACCTGTATCAAACATAAACAAACTGAGCTATTGAGATGACCAGCAGTATAACACAACACATCATAGCTGTAAGCAGTGTACCAATAAACCACCTGTATCAAACATAAACAAACTGAAGTATTGAGATGACCAGCAGTATAATACAACACATCATAGCTGTAACCAGTGTACCAATAAACCACCTGTATCAAACATAAACAAACTGAGCTATTGAGATGACCAGCAGTATAACACAACACATCATAGCTGTAACCAGTGTACCAATAAACCACCTGTATCAAACATAAACAAACTGAGGTATTGAGATGACCAGCAGTATAACACAACACATCATAGCTGTAACCATTGTACCAATAAACCATCTGTATCAAACATAAACAAACTGAGGTATTGAGATGACCATATAACACAGCACATCATAGCTGTAACCAGTGTACCAATAAACCACCTGTATCAAACATAAACAAACTGAAGTATTGAGATGACCATATAACACAGCACATCATAGCGGTAACCAGTGTACCAATAAACCACCTGTATCAAACATAAACAAACTGAGCTATTGAGATGACCAGCAGTATAACACAACACATCATAGCTGTAAGCAGTGTACCAATAAACCACCTGTATCAAACATAAACAAACTGAGCTATTGAGATGACCAGCAGTATAACACAACACATCATAGCTGTAAGCAGTGTACCAATAAACCACCTGTATCAAACATAAACAAACTGAAGTATTGAGATGACCAGCAGTATAACACATCATAGCTGTAACCAGTGTACCAATAAACCACCTGTATCAAACATAAACAAACTGAAGTATTGAGATGACCATATAACACAGCACATCATAGCGGTAACCAGTGTACCAATAAACCACCTGTATTCAACATAAACAAACTGAGCTATTGAGATGACCAGCAGTATAACACAACACATCATAGCTGTAAGCAGTGTACCAATAAACCACCTGTATCAAACATAAACAAACTGAAGTATTGAGATGACCAGCAGTACAACACATCATAGCTGTAACCAGTGTACCAATAAACCACCTGTATCAAACATAAACAAACTGAAGTATTGAGATGACCAGCAGTATAACATAACACATCATAGCTGTAACCAGTGTACCAATAAACCACCTGTATCAAACATAAACAAACTGAAGTATTGAGATGACCAGCAGTATAACACAACACATCATAGCTGTAACCAGTGTACCAATAAACCACCTGTATCAAACATAAACAAACTGAAGTATTGAGATGACCAGCAGTATAACACATCATAGCTGTAACCAGTGTACATGTACCAATAAACCACCTGTATCAAACATAAACAAACTGAAGTATTGAGATGACCAGCAGTATAACACAACACATCATAGCTGTAACCAGTGTACCAATAAACCCCCTGTATCAAACATACACAAACTGAAGTATTGAGATGACCAGCAGTATAACACAACACATTATAGCTGTAAACAGTGTACCAATAAACCACCTGTATCAAACATAAACAAACTGAAGTATTGAGATGACCAGCAGTAAAACACAACACATCATAGCTGTAACCAGTGTACCAATAAACCACCTGTATCAAACATAAACAAACTGAAGTATTGGGATGACCAGCAGTATAACACAACACATCATAGCTGTAACCAGTGTACCAATAAACCACCTGTATCAAACATAAACAAACTGAAGTATTGGGATGACCAGCAGTATAACACAACACATCATAGCTGTAACCAGTGTACCAATAAACCACCTGTATTAAACAAACTGAAGTATTGGGATGACCAGCAGTATAACACAACACATCATAGCTGTAACCAGTGTACCAATAAACCACCTGTATCAAACATAAACAAACTGAAGTACTGAGATGACCAGCAGTATAACACAACACATCATGGCTGTAACCAGTGTACCAATAAACCACCTGTATCAAACATAAACAAACTCAAGTATTGAGATGACCAGCAGTATAACACATCATAGCTGTAACCAGTGTACCAATAAACCACCTGTATCAAACATAAACAAACTGAAGTGTAAAAAAACTAAAATAAAGCATGAAATAAACAACCTGTCTAATGCACCGAGTTGTGAAAGCGATATTCATCTATCTGATAAACTGTAAAGAGCTGATCTTCTCTAGTTTGTTTCTAGAAAATACAACTAGGACAAAAACACACCAAAAAAAGTTGGAAGACAACAAAAGGACTAGCCAGACTGTAAGTGTAAGCGTTCGACGGCTCGCTCTGGAGCCTCTGATAGAAAATCCTGTCTAGCTAAAACCAGAAGTAAACAAACCAGCTGGAAAAGAGTTCAAAAATCGTATAAAACTCATTATTAAACGGTCTATCAGAGGATAGAAAATTACCAGTGATCATCTCAACACCTTCCCATTATATCTACAACAGTTCAAAGTGAGCATTTTATAATTCTGTAATGTTCCTCAGACAGTACCCTTGTAACACCTACAAATTGTAGACCAAGGTGCAAAGCATATGAAACAAGTTCTTCTTTAATATTCAAATAATGTGCTTATACTTGTTTTATTGTCTGAAATAACATACAATACTGCAGATGTTATTTCAGACCTTAAAATTTCGTTACATCCATTTTAAGCCAATTTTTTGAAAATGACTTTTCGTAGATCAAATCACTGTGAGAGAATTGTGCAGCATCTACATGTATTTAATCCACAGAACAACTTAACATAGTAAGGAAAAAGTTATAAGGAGAATAAAGGTAAGTATGCATGGACAAATCTCTTTTGAGGCATGTTATTTGTGAGAAAGAGAACAGCTAAAAACGTAGTTCTGACTGAGGCATGTTATTTGTGAGAAAGAGAACAGGTAAAAACGTATTTTTGACTGAGGCATGTTATTTGTGAGAAAGAGAACAGGTAAAAACATATTTTTGACTGAGGCATGTTATTTGTGAGAAAGAGAACAGGTAAAAACGTATTTCTGACTGAGGCATGTTTTTGTGAGAAAGAGAACAGGTTAAAACGTATTTCTGACTGAGGCATGTTATTTGTGAGAAAGAGAACAGGTAAAAACGTATTTCTGACTGAGGCATGTTATTTGTGAGAAAGAGAACAAGTAAAAACGTATTTCTGACTGAGGCTTTTTTTTTGTGAGAAAGAGAACAGGTAAAAACGTATTTCTGACTGAGGCATGTTATTTGTGAGAAAGAGAACAGGTAAAAACGTATTTCTGACTGAGGCATGTTATTTGTGAGAAAGAGAACAGGTAAAAACGTATTTCTGACTGAGGCATGTTATTTGTGAGAAAGAGAAGAGGTAAAAACGTATTTCTGACTGAGGCATGTTATATGTGAGAAAGAGAACAGGTAAAAACGTATTTCTGACTGAGGCATGTTATTTGTGAGAAAGAGAACAGGTAAAAACGTATTTCTGACTGAGGCATGTTATTTGTGAGAAAGAGAACAGGTAAACCCTTATAAAAAAATACCATGTTTTGAACCATGGTTTTTACCATGGTAAATAGAACGGTATTTTGGCCCCTTTTAGCATGGTATTTACCATGGTATTTCATGGTATTTACCATGGTTTACTGCGGTATTTACCATGTTTTAACATGATATATACCATGATTTACCGTGGTATTTACCATGGTTTACCGTGGTATTTAACATGGTTTACCGTGCTTTTTACCATGGTTTACCTTGGTATTTACCATGGTTTACCGTGGGTTTTACCATGGTTCTACGTGGTATTTACCATGCTTTTTACCATGGTGTATGTGGTATTTACCATGGTTTACTGTGGTATTTACCGTGGCATGTATCATTGTTTACCGTGGTATTTACCATGATTTACTGTGGATTAACCACAGTTAACAGCCTAATTTTGTACAGTAGTTGTATTAACATACACCATGCTTTACAGTACAGTTGCCGTAGTCTTAACTATGCAAGTTGTTTATGCACTTGTGTTATATGTCTAACAGGATTGACTGAAAGAGTCTACAATACCAGAGAAACGATAACAAAATAACATGACTAAATATTTGAACTTTTTAAACATATTATTCACCAAAATAATACACAAAAAGAAAATGTATCTCATATTGTGCCAGTATGGATGGAGGAGGACTACAACCGACATATGCATATTGGCACATCAATTTTTCACATCTTTTCCTGTTTTCTTCTGAACGTTTTGGAGGCATTGTTCAATCTCTTATAGAAGTGGATCTCAGCTTTTGATCTGGTGGGAAACACAGTTTTTATCACATCTGAAAAACATAAAACAAAAACAAAATTAACGGTCAGTTGCAAACTACATGTACATGTACCAGTGGTGTTTATTGTCAAGCTTATGCAAATGGATATCCAGCTACTTATCCAGTAAAGAAAACATGTTTTTTGACAGTTAACAGGACACAAGGACTTCGTTTAATTCATAAGGCTTGGAAGACTCACGGAGCGTAGCTAATTCAACATGTGCTGTTAAGTTCATCTTTAGAAACTATGTTGTTTTTTTTAATCACAAGATCCTGACCTATGTTTTTGTTAAATTAAAAAAATGTGCACCATCCTCATTTAGTTTTAGCAAATATAGGGCACATGGTATCAGGTTATGAAAGGAAAATACTAAAAAGGAAAAATACTCAAAAGTTAAAACTAAAACTTACCACCAAATCGTAATACTTTTGCAGCAAAGATGTCTATTCTACCGTTCTTTCCCTGCCATCGCACTTGGCATACAGTTTTGAAGTCCCATGCTTCGTTGCTAAACTGTTCCTTACGGAATCCAATAATTCTAGAAGAATCTGCTATTTCCAAAGCGTTATCTTCATTCACAAATTCAAACAGAGCCAGTTTTGGTGCCATAGTGACAGTCAGAAGTGGTCAGCTGATAGTAAAGTCGGGTGGAATAATTAGATGAATAAGATTTATGCAGTGTGAAACGATAATGGAAGGAGGTAAGTTCCTTCCCTTTATATATGTTAGGTACGTCTGTGTAGACGCCGACAAGAACTCAAGCCAGGATATTTTCAAGAAGCCACCATCTGACCGCCCGTCGTTTAATGAGCAATGTATATCGCTTAATCCGTACCTCGATCTCAGCAGTGAGTCGATCTCTTCTGACTTGTCGTAATATAGACAGCCATTGATCACAGGTGTTTTTTCTCTGGTTGCATACACGTTGTTCCCTTTAAATAGAGTCTTGTTAAAAGTAGGACATTTACTATATCTTCGTAGATATATCCGAAACTCAAAACTAAGTCTCCGGTAAACAGAGTGAAATCCGCCATTTTTGCTAAGCCTCGATTTCGTAAACCGGGTTATACAAAAACAGCAACTGAAGGCGGCACGGAGTACAGAAGTGATTTTTTTTTTCAACAACTACATTTTAATACGATAAAATGATCAAGCTATTTCCATTATGTATGTTCATACTGTACATTGCGTCACCATAATTATATCCGCTGCAAAATTATTACCGGGGCAATACAAATTAAATTTAAATTAACTGACTCCGTTTTCCGTTTATGAGATAAGTTCATATTGGAATGACCCGCTTTACCACATGTGTCGCGCTCTGGGAGCTTTGATTGACCGGAGAGAGCATGGCGTCACATGTTTTAAGCTGATTATTGTCATCTTGGTCAAGGCAGCTGCGTGTTAAAAATAAAGCATTTTAGTCTCGTTATTATAACATTTTTGTCCATGCACATTTCAATTAATAAAGCTATATGTAAAAAAAAATAACCAATTAACAGGGAATCTTTCAACATTTTAAATTTACGTTTATCCCAACCTGAGTAACATTCAAACATTGAACATAATTTTACGTTTGTCCCACCTAGCAGAAAGTTACGTAAATCAACAGTTAGGCTACTCGTCGTATCAACTCGTTTTTGTTACGACCAGCGAACAAATAAGCCATTACTTAAAGTTATTCAGATAAATTTTTTTATACATCGATACAAACATTTTAACCTGATAATTAACTCTAAACAATTTTATTATTTATTGATATAAAAATACAGAAAATGTTGGAATTAGACAGTTAATCACTACAATAAACATAGAACAACAAATCCCACCTAATAGTGTGTTGGTGAGTAATCATGTTGTACAATACTCACAGACTCACAGTGCAAAAAATACCATGTTTTGAACCATGGTTTTTACCATGGTAAATAGAACGGTATTTTGGCCCCTTTTAGCATGGTATTTACCATGGTATTCCATGGTATTTACCATGGTTTACTGCGGTATTTACCATGTTTTAACATGATATATACCATGATTTACCGTGGTATTTACCATGGTTTACCGTGGTATTTAACATGGTTTACCGTGCTTTTTACCATGGTTTACCTTGGTATTTACCATGGTTTACCGTGGGTTTTACCATGGTTCTACGTGGTATTTACCATGCTTTTTACCATGGTGTATGTGGTATTTACCATGGTTTACTGTGGTATTTACCGTGGCATGTATCATTGTTTACCGTGGTATTTACCATGATTTACTGTGGATTAACCACAGTTAACAGCCTAATTTTGTACAGTAGTTGTATTAACATACACCATGCTTTACAGTACAGTTGCCGTAGTCTTAACTATGCAAGTTGTTTATGCACTTGTGTTATATGTCTAACAGGATTGACTGAAAGAGTCTACAATACCAGAGAAACGATAACAAAATAACATGACTAAATATTTGAACTTTTTAAACATATTATTCACCAAAATAATACACAAAAAGAAAATGTATCTCATATTGTGCCAGTATGGATGGAGGAGGACTACAACCGACATATGCATATTGGCACATCAATTTTTCACATCTTTTCCTGTTTTCTTCTGAACGTTTTGGAGGCATTGTTCAATCTCTTATAGAAGTGGATCTCAGCTTTTGATCTGGTGGGAAACACAGTTTTTATCACATCTGAAAAACATAAAACAAAAACAAAATTAACGGTCAGTTGCAAACTACATGTACATGTACCAGTGGTGTTTATTGTCAAGCTTATGCAAATGGATATCCAGCTACTTATCCAGTAAAGAAAACATGTTTTTTGACAGTTAACAGGACACAAGGACTTCGTTTAATTCATAAGGCTTGGAAGACTCACGGAGCGTAGCTAATTCAACATGTGCTGTTAAGTTCATCTTTAGAAACTATGTTGTTTTTTTTAATCACAAGATCCTGACCTATGTTTTTGTTAAATTAAAAAAATGTGCACCATCCTCATTTAGTTTTAGCAAATATAGGGCACATGGTATCAGGTTATGAAAGGAAAATACTAAAAAGGAAAAATACTCAAAAGTTAAAACTAAAACTTACCACCAAATCGTAATACTTTTGCAGCAAAGATGTCTATTCTACCGTTCTTTCCCTGCCATCGCACTTGGCATACAGTTTTGAAGTCCCATGCTTCGTTGCTAAACTGTTCCTTACGGAATCCAATAATTCTAGAAGAATCTGCTATTTCCAAAGCGTTATCTTCATTCACAAATTCAAACAGAGCCAGTTTTGGTGCCATAGTGACAGTCAGAAGTGGTCAGCTGATAGTAAAGTCGGGTGGAATAATTAGATGAATAAGATTTATGCAGTGTGAAACGATAATGGAAGGAGGTAAGTTCCTTCCCTTTATATATGTTAGGTACGTCTGTGTAGACGCCGACAAGAACTCAAGCCAGGATATTTTCAAGAAGCCACCATCTGACCGCCCGTCGTTTAATGAGCAATGTATATCGCTTAATCCGTACCTCGATCTCAGCAGTGAGTCGATCTCTTCTGACTTGTCGTAATATAGACAGCCATTGATCACAGGTGTTTTTTCTCTGGTTGCATACACGTTGTTCCCTTTAAATAGAGTCTTGTTAAAAGTAGGACATTTACTATATCTTCGTAGATATATCCGAAACTCAAAACTAAGTCTCCGGTAAACAGAGTGAAATCCGCCATTTTTGCTAAGCCTCGATTTCGTAAACCGGGTTATACAAAAACAGCAACTGAAGGCGGCACGGAGTACAGAAGTGATTTTTTTTTTCAACAACTACATTTTAATACGATAAAATGATCAAGCTATTTCCATTATGTATGTTCATACTGTACATTGCGTCACCATAATTATATCCGCTGCAAAATTATTACCGGGGCAATACAAATTAAATTTAAATTAACTGACTCCGTTTTCCGTTTATGAGATAAGTTCATATTGGAATGACCCGCTTTACCACATGTGTCGCGCTCTGGGAGCTTTGATTGACCGGAGAGAGCATGGCGTCACATGTTTTAAGCTGATTATTGTCATCTTGGTCAAGGCAGCTGCGTGTTAAAAATAAAGCATTTTAGTCTCGTTATTATAACATTTTTGTCCATGCACATTTCAATTAATAAAGCTATATGTAAAAAAAAATAACCAATTAACAGGGAATCTTTCAACATTTTAAATTTACGTTTATCCCAACCTGAGTAACATTCAAACATTGAACATAATTTTACGTTTGTCCCACCTAGCAGAAAGTTACGTAAATCAACAGTTAGGCTACTCGTCGTATCAACTCGTTTTTGTTACGACCAGCGAACAAATAAGCCATTACTTAAAGTTATTCAGATAAATTTTTTTATACATCGATACAAACATTTTAACCTGATAATTAACTCTAAACAATTTTATTATTTATTGATATAAAAATACAGAAAATGTTGGAATTAGACAGTTAATCACTACAATAAACATAGAACAACAAATCCCACCTAATAGTGTGTTGGTGAGTAATCATGTTGTACAATACTCACAGACTCACAGTGATAATGTGTTGTTTTTGTGTTTATTAATTCATACAATCTACACCACATAAATTTGCTTTTATTGAAAAGTTTGTAGTGTCTATTTTTATTTGCAAGTTAACACTCACCCAGAAAATCCACTGGAAATCCACAAATCTTATAAGGAATATATGTTTTGCTTCAAACAATTTGTTTCCTTTAGAAATGTTTATTATCTTTTAAATGGACAATGTGTTGTGTACATTACTGTATATCTTGATAATTATGCTATAAGGATTATTTCAGTTTAATGAGTATTCCTGTTGTTAGTGTTGTGTTTTCTAATTTCACTCCCTGTTGTGGGTTTAACTCATAGTTTACTATAGAACCCAAGCCTGGTTAATGTTGGTTAGCATTCAGCCAGAGTATTATGTTAGTCCTGCAGAGATAATCCATACTCTCATTAGGGCTTATAACTGTTATTACTTTTTGTAAGGATGCCCACTATAGACACTTGAAGCGGTACTTTTAGTATAAATTCTATTAAGACTCAACTTGTTGTCAGTATATGTTAAAGATGTCGACACGTGGTTACATGATAATGTGTTGTTTTTGTGTTTATTAATTCATACAATCTACACCACATAAATTTGCTTTTATTGAAAAGTTTGTAGTGTCTATTTTTATTTGCAAGTTAACACTCACCCAGAAAATCCACTGGAAATCCACAAATCTTATAAGGAATATATGTTTTGCTTCAAACAATTTGTTTCCTTTAGAAATGTTTATTATCTTTTAAATGGACAATGTGTTGTGTACATTACTGTATATCTTGATAATTATGCTATAAGGATTATTTCAGTTTAATGAGTATTCCTGTTGTTAGTGTTGTGTTTTCTAATTTCACTCCCTGTTGTGGGTTTAACTCATAGTTTACTATAGAACCCAAGCCTGGTTAATGTTGGTTAGCATTCAGCCAGAGTATTATGTTAGTCCTGCAGAGATAATCCATACTCTCATTAGGGCTTATAACTGTTATTACTTTTTGTAAGGATGCCCACTATAGACACTTGAAGCGGTACTTTTAGTATAAATTCTATTAAGACTCAACTTGTTGTCAGTATATGTTAAAGATGTCGACACGTGGTTACAAGCGATACCTACAAAATGCTTCTGTCCCGATACCTGTGTTATCAATTTTAAAGCGTGTTATATATAATAACATGTGGAGTTTCACCCCGTCTTTCCAGGATTCTAGTAAAAGCTATACTCTGCCGGATAAACTTTCAAATAACATGGTATATACCATGCATGTGCCATACAATTACCACGGTAAACATTATAAAGCATGGTAAATATACCATGCTCATTATTGTACCATGGTTTTACCATGTAAACTTTCAAATACCATGGTATACCATGCATGTGCCACACAATTACCATGGTAAAATTTATAAAGCATGGTAAATATACCATGGTCATTATAGTACTATAGTTTTACCATGGTAAACCACGGTATACCATGGTAAATCCATGGTAAAGCATGGTATTTTCGTATTTCTGACTGAGGCATGTTATTTGTGAGAAAGAGAACAGGTAAAAACGTATTTCTGACTGAGGCATGTTATTTGTGAGAAAGAGAACAGGTAAAAACGTATTTCTGACTGAGGCATGTTATTTGTGAGAAAGAGAACAGGTAAAAACATATTTCTGACTGAGGCATGTAATTTGTGAGAAAGAGAACAGGTAAAAACGTATTTCTGACTGAGGCATGTTATTTGTGAGAAAGAGAACAGGTAAAAACGTATTTCTGACTGAGGCATGTTATTTGTGAGAAAGAGAACAGGTAAAAACGTATTTCTGACTGAGGCATGTTATTTGTGAGAAAGAGAACAGGTAAAAACGTATTTCTGACTGAGGCATGTTATTTGTGAGAAAGAGAACAGGTAAAAACATATTTCTGACTGAGGCATGTAATTTGTGAGAAAGAGAACAGGTAAAAACGTAGTTCTGACTGAGGCATGTTATTTGTGAGAAAGAGAACAGGTAAAAACGTATTTCTGACTGAGGCATGTTATTTGTGAGAAAGAGAACAGGTAAAAACGTATTTTTGACTGAGGCATGTTATTTGTGAGAGAGACAGGTAAAAACGTATTTCTGACTGAGGCATGTTATTTGTGAGAAAGAGAACAGGTAAAAACGTATTTCTGACTGAGGCATGTTATTTGTGAGAAAGAGAACAAGTAAAAACGTATTTCTGACTGAGGCTTTTTTTTGTGAGAAAGAGAACAGGTAAAAACGTATTTCTGACTGAGGCATGTTATTTGTGAGAAAGAGAACAGGTAAAAACGTATTTCTGACTGAGGCATGTTATATGTGAGAAAGAGAACAGGTAAAAACGTATTTCTGACTGAGGCATGTTATTTGTGAGAAAGAGAACAGATAAAAACGTATTTCTGACTGAGGCATGTTATTTGTGAGAAAGAGAACAGGTAAAAACGTATTTCTGACTGAGGCATGTTATTTGTGAGAAAGAGAACAGGTAAAAACATATTTCTGACTGAGGCATGTTATTTGTGAGAAAGAGAACAGATAAAAACGTATTTCTGACTGAGGCATGTTATTTGTGAGAAAGAGAACAGGTAAAAACGTATTTCTGACTGAGGCATGTTATTTGTGAGAAAGAGAACAGGTAAAAACGTATTTCTGACTGAGGCATGTTATATGTGAGAAAGAGAACAGGTAAAAACGTATTTCTGACTGAGGCATGTTAATTGTGAGAGAGAGAGAACAGATAAAAACGTATTTCTGACTGAGGCATGTTATTTGTGAGAAATAGAACAGGTAAAAACGTATTTCTGACTGAGGCATGTTATTTGTGAGAAAGAGAACAGGTAAAAACGTATTTCTGACTGAAGCATGTTATTTGTGAGAAATAGAACAGGTGAAAACGTATTTCTGACTGAGGCCCCCTTATTTGTGAGAAAGAGAACAGGTAAAAACGTATATCTGACTCACCTGTAGTTTCGTCCACCAACACAATTATTTAACCATTTACAATGATGATCAAAGTCAGATACACATTTATTACAGGCACTACAATGCTTGGATTTGGGACCTCTGCAAATATACATGTATTTCTTAACTGAAGTCATCAAACATTACAATGGGAAATAGGAGAGTTTACATGATTGATTGTTTGGTGTTTTAAGCTGCGCTCAAGATTATTTCACTTATATGGCGGCGTTGCCAGTTTTATTGTGGGAGGAAATCAGGCTCTATGCCCGGAGGAAACCCACGACCTTCCGTTGGTAACTGGAAACCATCCCACATAGGTGAGAGTTTAAAAGTTAGTCTTTATGTTGGTATCATTGCCGTGGGCTTAGTCAGCTGTATCATTAAGTGGACAGGAAGTGTTTATGTAATAAACCAATTTGAAAAAGCTGTCTTAGAATCTTAAAAATGAGAGAGATTGAAAAATTCAGCCTCTTCTTCGAGGTTAAAAAGGCTAATATAGACACCCTAATTTCAATTTCTGGCCACCCCTACCCCCATCCCAGCAACACTGAAAGTGTCTGACAGTAACGTTTTCTTCTCACACTACACTCCTGATAATTCCACTCTCAGGCAGTGTGTTATTTTTTGCATAATCAACGTGTGAAATTATGGCCCAAGTAACGCTATGACCTCACGAAAGATCTGTCAAAACTGACGTCACAAATTAATTACGTCATCAGTCATTATGATGTTAAGATCAAGCGTCCAGCAGCAACTCTATATTGAAGGGCCTGGGATGCGTCATTGATGACGTCATTTCTGGCGTCACAATGCCTTATCAAGTCTTTTTTGAACAGCCATTCTTGAAAATAGAGCGACGTCGCCAAATATTTTTTTAACTATAGTTAAAGTTAGCCGTGTTTTTTATAAAACGCTGTGTTTTTTGTGTAGTGTGAGAAAAAGATTATCAGACTTGAGCCAGTGTATTACGATGAATATCACTCTCGTTTATTAATTTCCAAAGCCACTCGCCAGAGGCTCGTGACTTTGAAAATTAATAGACTCGAGTGATATTCATCCTAACACACTGGCTCTTGTTAGATAACCTCTATTTTTCTGGTAGTAGTAGTAGTAGCCAAAGACAAAGACAGCCTATAAATCAATATGATACACTTTGAAATGGGTTGAACCAGCCAGCATTTATACATGTAGTAACCCTAAAGTCTGCAGTTTGTGAACTTACACATTGACCCCACAGAGGTAACAGTGTTGATTTTCTATCACATGGCGATGTCTCTGTCGGTCAAATTTCACTGGACGGTTGGAGTTCTTATGGAGAACGGCTGGATCGGCGGGGTTGATGGTTGAGGCCACTATATGTGATATCACATGACTGCCACAAGCCAGGCCCTGGATCTACAAAGGCTTTAAGGAAATTAATATTAAACAATGATGATATTAAGAATTATTTGAAACTCTCTTTAAACGTGGGTTCCATACTAATGAGAAATGATTAAAGCTTGCGTTGTTCAAAAACAACTTACTTGGTGGTGATTCCTTCATCATTTTTCATCAATGATCATTGATGATACTGATAAAACAACAACAACAGGAGGTCAAAGATCTAGGTGACCAACAAGAATGGGTGGTCCCAATGATGAACAGGGTGAGATTGTACATGCTTCAAATGTAGACTAATTTCATATAATATAAGAGTATTCATTCTGTACATAATCTACAAACCAATTTGATAACATCACTTGATGTTTATTTGTTCTCACAAGAAGAAAAAAACACAAAATGGCTGCTTGTGCCCAGGTTTCTGTCCTTATTTTTTGAAAGAAAAGAAAATCCAGCCAAAGTTCTAGTTTCACTGAATAGAGCATCTAAAATGGCTTTTGATAGAAGTTTATTAATGCCATATGGTTGTTGGGTGATTTTAGAGAGATTGTTCAATTCAGCATAAATAGTCAAGCAAAGAGAGAGTAGATCATCCATTTTGATTTCGGCTGGCCGTTTACGAACGCCAGACGGAGCTGGTCAATAAAAGTGTAAGTTGAAGTCCCGTGTCTCTCTCCAGCTCCATGACCCTGTTTCACAAAGCGGCGTAGAGTAAGTTTTTACGTAAATGCCTTAGCAACCCATACTGTAGAGATACATGTACGTTAGTATTAAAGTTAAGCCAAAAATACATCTACGCCGCTTTGTGAAACAGGACCCTGCTCTTTGGATTTCTATCTTCCATTTGAAATACATAAGCGCTAAATTTTTGCATACTGCATTATTGGATATATCCCATGGTACATGAGCTGAGTCAGTGCAAGCCGTTGTGGTTTGATTGGCAGTCCTCTTTTCACATGATACTTTCTTTTACGATAGTTCTCGGAAGTCCATGACCCTGTTTCACAACGCAGCGTAGCGTAAGTTTTTACGTAAATGCCTTAGCAGCCCATACTGTAGAGATACGTTCTAAGTAAGAAAGTTACGCAAAAAATACATCTACGCCGCTTTGTGAAACAGGCTCCTGCTCACAGAAGGTACATGTAACATGGCGATGAGTAAAAGTCGACGACCAATAAATGTAAAAAAATGATTAAATTACAGAGCAAGACCTTTACTTGAGTAAAGTAGCCAAAAGGATACAATGTAGCCTGCTGGCTGCCATTCCAGTTGTAGTCCAGGGATAAACGTGGTGAAATAAATGATGGCAAAATAGATGACACATCCCCAGGAGATAAACTGTAAAGGATGGGGAGGAAGTGACCAGCCATTGCCTCGACTGCTGGGTTCATATTGAACCTCTGCCCCTAAACCCATCGGGGATACAGCAAAGGGCATTAAACCCGCATTTGGAAAGCTACAGAAATAAAAAACGAAAATTGGAAGTTAAAAATTAATATCAAAATCAAGGAGTAATTAAAAAGTATGTTTGAGCCCAAAAGCATTGGAGATGTTCTCACATTAAGTACCATAAATTTGTACTGTAGCCTACACACATGTACATGTGTATTTATATAATAAAGTAATGTGCAACATATATAAACATATCTATATCTAATAAAGTAATGTGCAACCTATAAGTTTACATATAGGTACATGTACCTAATAAAGTAATGTGCAACCTATAAACATATCGGTACCTAATAAAGTAATGTGCAACCTATAAACATATCGGTACCTAATAAAGTAATGTGCAACCTATAAACATATCGGAACCTAATAAAGTAATGTGCAACCTATAAACATATCGGTACCTAATAAAGTAATGTGCAACCTATAAACATATCGGTACCTAATAAAGTAATGTGCAACCTATAAACATATCGGTACCTAATAAAGTAATGTGCAACCTATAAACATATCGGAACCTAATAAAGTAATGTGCAACCTATAAATATATTGATACCTATTATATAAAGAAATATTTGAAACTTTCTTTAGATGTGGGTTCCATACTTAAGGCATCATTGTGGTGATGCAATAATTAGTTCTCATTAAATCTGTATGTATGTATTCTTTGTTTTACAGAAATATGTAGTCACATCAATTACCATTAAGTTGATGGCAATAGAGATTCCTGATTTATAAACTAATTTGAAATATTGCATTCCACCATTCTCAACTAAAATAAATCATGGATCAGTTTAGGGATGAAGTCTATCCCGAGCTGAGGCTGTCCTTGAAAATAAGTTTGTTTCGCGTAACCCGACCGTCTCTGTAAAGTTTGGGTAGGTAGGTAGGCTTTTTTTTCTTTGATACAGTATACACTGTATTTTCCAATTTTTGATACGGTGTGTAGATCTGATTATCCCAAGGAATTAAAGTCTTAATCCTAATTTAAAGGGTCACACATACAGGCATACTGCTTCAGAACAACATTTTCATGTTACTGTAGCAATTCTATTTATTTTGTATTCATTGTTTGAAAAAAAAAAAAATTGAGCAGAAGGTGGATAAAAACTTTTGAGAGGGCAGGTTTTTGGTAGGGGCGGGCGAGTTTACGCAAAACAAACAATTTTTTAAGGACAGCCTGAGAAACCTTGGTTTACAGAGACTTCTTGCTGTATTCTTATTTTTAAGGTCTCCAGCCTCAATGATGAAACAGTGATAGGTAAACCAACACAATCGACTACATGTAGGACTACTCAATCAGTTTGGCTGGTTTGTTTAGATTTTTAAAAGCCTTTTTACTTCATATCAATGTAAAAAAATTACATTTTACCCATGCTAAAAATATTGTCTTTATTTTACTTTTTGCATTTTCCTCTATTTCAATTGCATGTACTGACTTTAACTAGGGATATTTAATAAATATTAAATGATGGTATTAAAATATTTCAATTCGAATCTTCATGTTTTCCCAAAACAGAGTTCGAAATGATTACGAAAATATTTTCAATTGATTACTGTAAGGCTGTTACGTTGATTGATTGTTTGGTGTTTTACGCCGCGCTCAAGATTATTTCACTGGTAACTCACTTTCGCTGGTAACTGGCAAATAGGTCGTGTAAGGCTGTTACAAGGACGTGCTGTAGTTCTGGCAAATATATCACAATAGACAGTGGGCTATGGCCGTATACGGTAAGCCTACTCTAGCTAAAATGGCCTTCAGTGTTTATTATTAAAACTGTAAACGGCACCCTGGCTATTTGTAATTCATGTCAATAAGTCTAAATTACATATTATTGCTTATTGGGGAGGCGGCAAACATTCATGAAGCCTATCTTTGATAAGATAAATAGTTGAAATTTTTGCGTAAGACATCTGCATGCTATTTCGGGATGAATAGAACTTTTTTTATTTATTTGGCTAGATAGAGTAACATACGAGTCTTCTCATTAATGGGCAATTTTAGAAGGTAGAACTAGCCATTCGCAACAAGCTTGGAAAAGCAACGGGAGTTTAACTCTGAGAAGTCCACGGTTCGGCGAAAACGCAAGACGGCAGATAGAGAGGAAATTGTAATTTTTGTCCAAACGTCTACTCTCCGTCGTTGGACGGTGGACAACGCGCCGATCAGGGGCTTTATCTGGTTAGTAATAGTAGTACCCTGTAGCCTATATCAATTATTAATATTATTATTAAAAAATAATTTATAGGCCTCTATTCATCGAGTTGCCGGCATTTACGCTTAAGTAGTATAATCTCTATTACTAGTAGCAGTTTGGGTATATTATCGGTATATCCAATAAACAATAGGTAGAATTCAAACAATAAGATTGACAATGAAGGAAACAGTGGATTTTGAACAGAAGTGCACTGCATGTTGGATTAGGTGAGACAAACAACAACAACAACAACAGTTATTTGGAGTGCTGCATTTACTAACGCATTTTGAAAAAAGCAATTACCGTTTTGATCTATACATGACCCATAGGTAATTCAAAATTGAAAGAAAACAAAAAGCTTAAAAAACTTACAGTTCACCAAAATATGACGTTCATATTTTGACATTTAACTAAATCGGCGATTTGACAGATTGGCCGCCATCTTGTCGACTGCTCCCATGGAAATGACGTTTGTTTACAAATATCTCTAACCTGAACACATGGGATTTTCCATGAATCGTCAATTTAAAGGATATGCTGGCTTATGGTGTGAATTGTTTCTATTCATTCAGCTGTACCCTTTCAACAAAATTTGATGGCAGCAACTATACAGAGATATTTTTTCTCTTCTTGGTCTAAATTTAGGACTTGTTCCAAAACTAAGGGGAGGTAAATCAACAAATCTTAAATTTTGTTTATGACAGAGTAGTGTCCCTTACACTACAACCTGTCACAGTCGGATCAGGCGGATATTTCATTCTCCAGTTCACAAATTAATTTATAACAAGGGCATTATCTTATCAATAGACACTGTGTTTCGAAACGAAGTTCTGGTAAAGACGTCTTGCATTTATTCGAAAGGTATATACTAGGAATCAGTATGCTATATAGTTACGGTATCGGCGTATGCTTTATGGATACAGCCAACAACTTTGGGGTAGCCTACATGTACTGAAACATTCGGTTGGAAAAATTACCTTTTCGTTTGTGCAAAGTATAGAAGAGTACTTTATATTTTCAGAGATTTTATTTAAAAACTTTATCTATCTTGATGTCCATCTGGCATCTAATATAGCTACAACTTGCTCATCAGTTCACTGTCCTATACGCACAATCAAGTCTACCCGGAACCCGTTTAATTTTAATGTCATTTCGAAACATTTAACGTCTAAAGTAAAATCGATAACCGTTTAATAATAACCTGGATTTTGAAACAGCATTGTTAATTACACAGACCTTCATGACTTAAGACAGTTAAAAAACAACAACAAGGAATTGATTCCATAGGTCTATATAGCACTTGTTACCACAAAACTGTTTCTGATTTGTATAAAAAAACAACAACCTTGCAACCCCAGTAAACTGCTTACGAATTACGCGAATTATGTGATGATATCTGGTAGGATATGGTAAAATGTGGTGCTATCTGGTAGGATATGGTAAAATGTGGTGCTATCTGGTAGGGTACAGTAAACTATGGTGCTATCGGGTAGGATATGGTAAATTGTGATGCTATCTGGTAGGATATGATAAACTGTGATGCTATCTGGTAGGATATGGTAAAATGTGGTGCTATCTGGTAGGATACGGTAAACTGTGGTGCTATCTGGTAGGATATGGTAAACTGTGATGCTATCTGGTAGGATATATGGTAAACTGTGGTGCTATCTGGTAGGATACGGTAAACTGTGGTGCTATCTGGTAGGATATGGTAAAACGTGGTGCTAACTGGTAAGATATGGTAAACTGTGGTGCTATCTGGTAGGATACGGTAAACTGTAGTGCTATCTGGTAGTATATGGTAAAACGTGGTGCTAACTGGTAAGATATGGTAAACTGTGGTGCTATCTGGTAGGTTATGGTAAACTGTGGTGCTATCTGGTAGGATACGGTAAACTGTAGTGCTATCTGGTAGGATACGGTCAACTCTGGTGTTATCTGGTAGGATATGGTAAAATGTGGTGCTATCTGGTAGGATACGGTAAACTGTGGTGCTTTCTGGTAGGATACGGCAAACTGTGGTGCTATCTGGTAGGATATGGTAAACTGTGGTGCTATCTTGTAGGATACGGTAAACTGTGGTGCTATCTGGTAGGATATATGGTAAACTGTGGTGCTATCTGGTAGGATACGGTAAACTGTGGTGCTATCTGGTAGGATATGGTAAAACGTGGTGCTAACTGGTAAGATATGGTAAACTGTGGTGCTATCTGGTAGGATACGGTAAACTGTGGTGCTATCTGGTAGGATATGGTAAAACGTGGTGCTAACTGGTAAGATATGGTAAACTGTGGTGCTATCTGGTAGGTTATGGTAAACTGTGGTGCTATCTGGTAGGATACGGTAAACTGTAGTGCTATCTGGTAGGATACGGTCAACTCTGGTGTTATCTGGTAGGATATGGTAAAATGTGGTGCTATCTGGTAGGATACGGTAAACTGTGGTGCTTTCTGGTAGGATACGGCAAACTGTGGTGCTATCTGGTAGGATATGGTAAACTGTGGTGCTATCTTGTAGGATACGGTAAACTGTGGTGCTATCTGGTAGGATATGGTAAAACGTGGTGCTAACTGGTAAGATATGGTAAAACGTGGTGCTAACTGGTAAGATATGGTAAACTGTGGTGTTATCTGGTAGGATATGGTAAATGTGGTGCTATCTGGTACGATATGGTAAACTGTGGTGCTATCTGGTAGGATATGGTAAAATGTGGTGCTATCTGGTACGATATGGTAAACTGTGGTGCTATCTGGTAGGATATGGTAAAATGTGGTGCTATCTGGTAGGATACGGTAAACTGTGGTGCTATCTGGTAGGATATGGTAAACTGTGATGTTATCTGGTAGGATATGGTAAACTGTGATGCTATCTGGTAGGATATGGTAAACTGTGATGCTATTTGGTAGGATATGGTAAACTGTGATTCTATCTGGTAGGATATGGTAAACTGTGATGCTATCTGGTAGGATATGGTAAACTGTGATGCTATCTGGTATGATATGGTAAACTGTGATGCTATCTGGTAGGATATGGTAAACTGTGATGCTATGTGGTAGGATATGGTAAACTGTGATGCTATCTGGTAGGATATGGTAAACTGTGATGCTATCTGGTAGGATATGGTAAACTGTGATGCTATCTGGTAGGATACGGTAAACTGTGGTGCTATCTGGTAGGATATGGTAAACTGGGATGCTATCTGGTAGGATACGGTAAACTGTGATGCTATCTGGTATGATATGGTAAACTGGGATGCTATCTGGTAGGATATGGTAACATGTGGTGCTATCTGGTAGGATATGGTAAACTGTGGTGCTATCTGGTAGGATATGGTAAACTGTGATGCTATCTGGTAGGATATGGTAAACTGTGATGCTATCTAATAGGATTTGGTAAAATGTGGTTAAATATGGTAGGATATGGTAACATGATGTGCTATCTGGTAGGATATGGTAATATATGGGGTAATCAGGTAAAGTTTGGTGCAATGTGGTCAAATGTGGCTCGATTGGATGAATGTGGTTCCATATAGGTGGTTATTAAGGTCAAATTACATCAAATCAAATCTGATAAATGTGTTGCAATATGGTTGCATTTAGTAGAATTTGGTGGTTGGAGGAATGTGGCTGATTTAGGAAAATGTTTGAATATGGTTAAATGGAGTGTAGTTAAAGTGGATAGTATGATCAAATCTCGTTAAATATGCAAGGGTATGGTAAAATGTTGTGCTATATGCTAGAATGTGGTAGACCTTTGTACAGTTTTATTGTTTGTTGCTAGATGTGGATGATTGTATTTAAGGTGCAATCTGCTCAAATGGGGCTCATTTGAATGCCTCGGACTGGAGCATTGTGGCTTTGCTTTAGCCATGTATGTAGACCCAGCAAGGAGGAACATTAAGTATGCCACATGTATTAGCCTTACTGACGTTCTATGGTCTGTGGAGCCTAATGTAAAAATTTAGATTCTGAGAGTTGGGGAGTGTGTGGGTAGGGGGGGGGGGGGATCTTTTGGTCAGTTGGTACTTTTGTCGCCATATAACATTAGCTGTTGAGTGCGACGTTGGGAACTGCTCACTAGTCCGAAGGTTCACTAGTCCGATGGTCCACTAGTCCGAAGGTTCACTAGTCCGAAGGTTCACCGGTCCGAAGGTTCACTAGTCCGAAGGTCCACTGGTCCGAAGGTTCACTGGTCCGAAGGTTCCCTAGTCCGAAGGTTCACTAGTCCGAAGGTTCACTAGTCCGAAGGTTCCCTAGTCCGAACATCTCAGATATAATGCGCTATATCTCAAATAAGACCATCCACTATTTGGATGAGAAAAACTTAACAGTGGTACTGATAGACATTTTATTGAAGCAATTAAAAAAATATGTGTGGCGTTACGTATACTTGAACAGATATGAAAAATAAAAAGTACTCTTCACGGTTTGTTCAATTTATGGGGTATAAAGGTCTAAATGATATACCTCTTTTTAACACTTCATGGTTATTTAGACAAGAAGATTTTCCCTGTGCCCGTGTGTTTTAGTGATCACAAATATATATATATGAATGTTTACAAAGTCGACACCACGTGTCTTTCTAGATAAAAGTATAATGTCATCTTTTTAATAATGTTTTCCCAACTTTTCAAATTATCTGACAAATAAAAGGATTTAAATTGAACATGTCATGTCATGCGTATAACCCTCTAGAGTTCCTAAGGAAAAATAAAATATTGAGTTCGACGGTTTTATATACCCTGCATACCTCCTATTTCCTCAGGAAATTCATTGTCTTTCTCTTTATTAGTTTGCACCCCCTCCCCCCCCCCCCCCTGCTACCGGGATGTACGCTTGTGGCTGTGCATAAAATCGTCGAATTATATATTTCCTTTTTCTTTGGAGGGATCATAATTTCCTAACTTTACACTGTCTCGACTACAGACCAGCAAAGACTAAGGGATACTTTCTCGTGGGAAAATGCTGAGGAAACTATCCTTGGGTCTGGATATGCCTATGCCCTGTGGGTTATATTATCGTTTGGAGGATGATATCGGTACTGTTTTTCGGACTACTGGACCTTCGGACTAGTGGACCTTCGGACTAGTGAACCTTCGAACCAGTGAACCCTCTCGTTCGGACTAGTGAACCTTCTGACTAGTGGACCTTCGGACTAGTGAACCTTCTTACTAGTGAACCCGTTTTTCGGACTAGTGAACCTTCGGACTAGTGAACCTTCGGACTAGTGAACCCTTCTCGCGACGTTAAGCCCCAATCAATCAAACAATCAATGGATGAATGTGGTTGAGTATACTTAGGGCGGTTATTAAGGTCAAATCAAATTGCATCAAATGGATTCTGGTAAAATGTGTTGCAATATGTATGAATGTAGTAGAATTACGTTGTTCCTGGAATATGGCTAACTCAGACGAATTTGGTTGACTACCGTTGAATGTGTTTGAGTGTAGTTAAGGTGGTTGATACGGTAAGATTTGGTGAAATATGCTACAAATCGGTCAAAGGGTAAACGATGTGAGGAGTAGATAGTAGTTTGAGACTTGAAAAACAGTGGCAGTGGCAACATTTTACTGGTCACTGCTGTCCAGTTTCATCGGTCACTTTAGGGCAGTTTCGCCAGTCACTTTAGGGCAGTTTCGACGGTCACTTTCGGCCATCACTTTAGGTCACTTTCGGCCACCACCTTAGGACAGTATGGATAGGTTTTGTAAAAATAACAGTCTGTATAAATCTGCAAAATAGTGTTGAGGGGTATAGGAATGGTCAAAGGGAGATAATCCAAGGATAGAATACTTTGAGGTATTGGAAGAGTTACCTCCTTTGGGTACTGAACAATGTGGCGATTCGTCTTTAAACGGGGATTCCCCACGTAAAACCCAGGCAGGTCTTATTACACCACCGCTATGAAATGGGGATTTCCCATGACGTCAGGAGAACAGTTTCGGCCGTCGCTTTAGGACAGTGAGTGATAATGATGAGGGTTGATAGTGTTTCTATTATTAAATCTATAAATATATACTCTGCATGCGTCAATATAGAGATTGTGTAAAGCTATAATATATTATACATCAGTTAGCTAGTAACACTAAATAAATACAAAGAATGATATTACAGTAACTGTAACCAGTATGTTTATCGTTCTAATTACCTGGCACCCCCACCAGTCTGGGAGGGTGATTACAGTTATTACAGCCGGCATAATGGTTTAGAATGTAGAAAATTAAACATCGCGATTAAGCTTTATATACTATGAACAAAGAACAGACTTTTAGAAATGCTCTCACTAACCGATAGGGAAAATGGTGTAGGTTAAAATATACATGAGCCAAACAGAAAAACATATAGAAACATAGTCACACAGTGGAATAATTATTCCAGATTTAGAAAGTAAGGAAATGAAACATCTGAGATGACAACTGTCAGTGTCCATTCGCTGCTAGCATGGAAAATGACCTGTGAAATGTTCTTAAAGTATGTAACCTTACTACCACTAACAGACGCCCTGCGGGCGTTAAGCGGGCGCCGGGCGTTAGGCGGGCGCCGGACGTTAAGCCGGCGCCGAGCGTTCATTCAAGACGAAAGGTTATTCGTACCATTACCTTAACCATTACCTACGGCCGCTTTACGCCCGCCGGGCGTCTGTTTTATGCGCCCACAACGCCACCTGGGGGGAATTATATGCTATATAGAAGTACTGCCTTTCGTCTTGAATGAACGCCCGCTTAACGCCCGCATGGCATGTGTTAGTGGTAGTAAGGTTACATACTTTAAGAACATTATACAGGTCATTTTCTATCCTAGCAGTGAATGGACACTGACAGTTGTCATCTCAGATGTTTCATTTCCTTACTTTCTAAATCTGGAATAATTATTCCACTGGGTGACTATGTTTCTATATGTTTTTCTGTTTGGCTCATGTATATTTTAACCTACACCATTTTCCCTATCGGTTAGTGAGAGCATTTCTAAAAGTCTGTTCTTTGTTCATAGTATATAAAGCTTAATCGTGATGTTTAATTTTCTACATTCTAAACCATTATGCCGGCTGTAATAACTGTAATCACCCTCCCAGACTGGTCGGGGTGCCAGGTAATTAGAACGATAAACATGCTGGTTACAGTTACTGTAATGTCATTCTTTGTATTTATTTAGTGTTACTAGCTAACTGATGTATAATAGATTATAGCTTTACACAATCTCTCTATTGACGCATGTAGAGTATATATTTATAGATTTAATAATAGAAACACTATCAACCCTCATCATTATCACTCACTGTCCTAAAGCGACGGCCGAAACTGTTCTCCTGACGTCATGGGAAATCCCCATTTCATAGCGGTGGTGCAATAAGACCTGCCTGGGTTTTACGTGGGGAATCCCCGTTTAAAGACGAATTGCTACGTTGTTCAGTACCCAAGGGAGGTAACTTCCAATACCTCAAAGTATTCTATCCTTGGATTATCTCCCTTTGACCGTTTCTATACCCCTCAACACTATTTTGCAGATTTATACAGACTGTTATTTTTACAAAACCTATCCATACTGTCCTAAGGTGGTGGCCGAAAGTGACCTAAAGCGATGGCCGAAAGTGACCGTCGAAACTGCCCTAAAGTGACTGGCGAAACTGCCCTAAAGTGACCGATGAAACTGGACAGCAGTGACAAGTAAAATGTTGCCACTGCCACTGTTTTTCAAGTCTCAAACTACTATCTACTGTGAGGGTTGGGTGCTATTTCTTTGGGCAAAATAGACGGCCCTCGGTTAGGTACACAATCGATCGACAGCTTGCAATCTTACGTTTCTATATCTAGTTCGAACAAGCATAGTTAACGTAAATCCACTAGAGAAAAAAATTATTAAATGAAATTGTCAATCGAGCTGACAAGAACAGATGACGCCCATCCATAGAAATCATCTAGTATAGTCTAGATAGCGAAAGTCTGAAAGGGTTAAGATTGTAGAATGTAAATTTCAGGATGGCGGTGACCTGGGATTAAACAAAGAAAACAATTTTCTCTCAAACAAACAAACTGGAAAACACGATAGCCTATGATAGCTTATTTACTGGGGTAAAGACTTCTTGTTAAAGATATATTGCGGCATGTTTCACAGAGAATTCTTGCCAAGGATATATAGCGGCATGTTTCACATAAACCATCAACAATATGATATATATAGCGGCATGTTTCACATAAATCATCATCAATATGATATATATAGCGACACGTTTCACATAAATCATCATCAATATGATCTATAGCGGCATGTTTTACATAAATCAACCTGACTGAGAAAATATAACGGCGTGTTTCACATAAATCGTCCTTAGTGAGAATATATAGCGATATGTTTTACATGAATCATCCTAACTGGGGATATACAGGGATATATTTCACATAAAACAACGTAACTGAGGATATTTAGCGGTATGTTTCACATACATCCTCCTTAGTCAGGATCTATAACAGCGTATTTTACATAAATCATCCTAACTAAGGATATATAGCGGCCTCTTTCTCCATTATCGTCCTTTCGATTTGTCATTTTACAGAAGGTGGTCTGGAGAATGCTATCGGCTGAAAGCTGTTATTTTGTACGATACTTTTTGATAAATATCTCAGTCTCAGCGAATTTTTTTTATATTTGGCTATATCCAAAGAGCTATGAAGAAACCGTTTATGTAGAAGCTATGAATAAAGCTAATGAGTTGTATAACTTCTCGACAAACATGTCAAATCGAAGAAATCTATTTATCATTAGCAATTCTTTTCTTAGCCTTTCCTGGGAAAGTTCGAGTGTACATACTCGCAGTTTTTAACGACCCGTCTACTTGTCTTCAGAAACTGTAAATGGAGATTTGGCGTGGGCTAAATCTTCTCCAATAAGTGTTTTTATGCGTAATAAACTTGGTTAATATGCAATTTGAAAACTAGAAATACTACACTGTTGTTCTTTATCTTTTTATTTCTTCCATCGTCCAGTACATATAGGTCAAACAAGTAAAGCATATTAAACAATAATCATATGGCAAGAATACCATCCGGGTACCACTACTATACCCAAGTGCATGAATACGAATAAATAACAATAATATAACTTTAAAATAACAATACAAGTGAGCAACTTATAAATTAGAATAACTGAGTCGAACAATATGCGCAAGCCCTACAAAACATAACCAGATAAAATGTGACGAGATTGATTTATATATTTGAAATATTCTGAATGCTTCGATTTCAATATACTTTATTGTTTTTGAAAATAAAGCCACATTGGCACAGGAACAGTTACTAGAAATATCTGCTTTAATACAGAAGGTAGAAAGACAGGTTTATATATAACTGTCTTGACTTGGTAAGTCCAAAGAGAGTAGATTGACAAAAGTGGTCACTTCGTCCGCGTCATGTTGAATTTATACTGACACGATTCGATTATTCGGAACCTCCTTTCTGTAGGGGGCGCCCTACAGTCGAATGACGTGTACAGTCGGAACACCCTTCCGCTAGGGGGCCAGAAGAACATGCCGGCAATGCTGATTGGACGAAGTGACCACTCTTGTCAATCTACTCTCTTTGGTAAGTCTTCATCGACCTATAAACCATATAGGTTGTTCAACTTGCAGAGGAAAGAAATTGTAATAGTGCCACGAGAAGAAAGTCTATTGGTAGCCCATGCACATCCAATGATTCAGTTTATTTGAAAGCCACTATCTGTTCCTACTAACAAACTCTTGGTTCGTATTTGTAAATTGTTTTCTGATTATTCGAATGAAAATATGACGAGACCTTATATAATGAAGGCTGTAGATAAGGAAACACTAACTTGGTAGATAAAGATGGTAATTGACGTTTCTTTGAGATTGTTCTATTCTTAGAAGTCACGAAGGCTATTTTGAATTCATTAATTATAATACTGGCAATCTAAACTGGGTATATTAAAAAGAAATACAAATAGTGTTATCTTCTCCTTACATCCAGTTGTTTCTAGTTTTAATCCTAATGGGTATCTAGTCTGAAGAGTGTGAATCCAATAGGACTCTCTCTCTCTCGCAACGTTTGTGCTTAAGCAGGGGACACACGTGCGGATTTTTTTGCATGACCGCGGCGTATTTTGCAATCGCACCGATATTCGCATACGTGTGTCCTCTCCTCAACGTGCGAAATTCGCCGAGGATTTTTCCGCATCGAAATTCGCATCGATCAAACATGTTTAATATTTCCGCAGCGATTTTTTTCCGCCGCGGATAAAATCGCTCCGTGTGTCCTCTCCGTGCGATATTCGCTGCGGACGACCCTGCCAAGCAGCCAATAGCCACCGAGCTCCAGATCATGTGATCTTGCAAAATGCTGGACGCCGCCATCTTTAGATCACGTGACCGTCAGTATCAAGGTTGCTCTGTGCGATAATCGCAGCCGTGTGTCCTCTCGGTGCGGGTGCGAATTTATCCTCCGCGTATTTCGATGCGGATATTATCGCCGCGATCATGCGAAGAAATCCGCACGTGTGTCCCCTGCTTTAGTTTCTAGTCTGAAGAGTGTGAACTGTGAATACAATAGGACTCTCTCCCAACGTTGTTTGTGCTTAGTTTCTAGTCTGAAGTGTGAATACAATAGGACTCTCTCTCTCAACGTTGTTTGTGCTTAGTTTCTAGTCTGAAGTGTGAATACAATAGGACTCTCTCTCCCAACGTTGTTTGTCCTTAGTTTCTAGTCTGAAGAGTGTGAATACAATAGGACTCTCTCTCCCAAAGTTGTTTGTGCTTAGTTTCTAGTCTGAAGTGTGAATACAATAGGACTCTCTCTCCCAACGTTGTTTGTCCTTAGTTTCTAGTCTGAAGAGTGTGAATACAATATGACTCTCTCTCCCAACGTTGTTTGTGCTTAGTTTCTAGTCTGAAGTGTGAATACAATAGGACTCTCTCTCCCAACGTTGTTTGTGCTTAGTTTCTATTCTGAAGAGTGTGAATACAATAGGACTCTCTCTCCCAACGTTGTTTGTCCTTAGTTTCTAGTCTGAAGAGTTTGAATACAATAGGACTCTCTCTCCCAACGTTGTTTGTGCTTAGTTTCTAGTCTGAAGTGTGAATACAATAGGACTCTCTCTCCCAACGTTGTTTGTGCTTAGTTTCTATTCGGAAGAGTGTGAATACAATAGGACTCTCTCTCCCAACGTTGTTTGTCCTTAGTTTCTAGTCTGAAGTGTGAATACAATAGGACTCTCTCTCCCAACGTTGTTTGTGCTTAGTTTCTAGTCTGAAGTGTGAATACAATAGGACTCTCTCTCCCAACGTTGTTTGTGCTTAGTTTCTAGTCTGAAGTGTGAATGCAATAGGACTCTCTCTCCCAACGTTGTTTGTGCTTAGTTTCTAGTCTAAACAAGAAGATGCCCTATCACCCGGCCCCAACTGAGAAATTGTGGCTTATACATGTATAATTAAAAAAACAATCTTATTTGTTTTTGGCATAAAACAAAAAAATATCTTGTCAACAATTGACAACAAATTCATTTCTCATGAGCTCAACGCACTTTCCAGTTTCAACGTGATATATATCAATGTATATCACCAATAACTACAGATATGGAGAATTTCCGCTGGGACCGGCACAGTAGGCGGGTTTTTTATGCCAAGTAAGTCGTGAAAGCTTTGGATTTAGCTGGACCCCCCCAAGGGGGGCTTTATAGAGGAGACGAGTAAGTATTCCCTCACGATACAGGTGTAGTCAGTCTTTGCCCTCATAACTTTCATTTTTACATGCATAGACCTGCATTCGCTTATAGAAAAATGTCAACAACAAAAAAAAAAACCAACTAAATTGAAATATTAATGAAAGACAAATGATAATCAAACTGTAATTGCTATTTTTTATATTTTGTTTTACTTCCATTCAAATAGCAAGCATGATATTTATTTTAGGTAATTATTATATTATGGTACAAATATAGAATCTGGAGTGTTATATATCTCCATAGGCAAATTGGAAAATTACGCCATGAATTGTTTATAGACTGGTGGATTTGGGGATACCAGTGGGGGTAGGGGGGTAGAATGTTTACAAGAGGATGGGTGGTATTGTGTTTGACACGACCTATGTGAGAGATGCCCTATTCCGATAAACGTGTGTTGAAAAGAACAATGAGACTCAAGGTTGAGTTTTCTGGAAAGTAAAATATAATCTAGACAAAAAAGCTGTCAGCATAGGCCTATGCTTTCCATGTAGTATATGCTTGAACTGTCGATCACGTTTGCACACTCGAAGAACCCAAGAAAATAGCGGGATCACCTATAAATTTTCCCTCCTTAATTTCATTTGACGTCATGGATAGTAATATCAAGAAATGGCTAGAAAGACTAAATGATACATTTCGTTGATTACTTTTAGCAGGATAGTGATTTCCCTAACATCAAATAACCTTAACGCAATCCGGAAGGTAATACAATGGATTAATCGTGCTTTGTTAGCTGTAATGGAATGAAATTTACACAGGTTCCAGCTGGTAATCCAGATAATTGCCTTCGTGAAGCAACGCATGCGAGTTTTGCTCGATGTAGACCGGCTCAATCATGATTACAAGGCCTTTCACTAAAATCATTAAAATATGTCATTGGAGCTATTTGCCGAAGAAAAGGTGATAATTCTCGTTTGTAAAATGCTTGAATTCAAATATTATTGTATTTCCAATAATTAAAGAGATTTCTATACATATAAAAAACATACTTGTCTTTAAATGACCAGTTCTTGTATTTTTTCATTCAGTCTCTTGATCAATAAATATTGTTTGTGCAAATCATTCGTGGGCAAGACGTCGGAAACAGGTTCCTTGTGCGGGGATAGTGACACACAATGATTCGGATACTTATAGGTTTTTATATTATCTTTTTTTCTGAATAAGCAATTGACCGATTGATTTAAAAAATGACGTCACTTGACGGGAGATTGAGGGATATTCACATAAATTTGCAAAATGGCGGAAGGAATAATACTGTATCGAGAAGAGGAGGTAGGCGCCAGATCTTTCGACGGGCGCTTATATGTCGTGCTTCTGACTTGAAGATATGCAGTTCGGCACATAGCATGTTGTTTTCGTAACTCTATCAGTATCAAATTTTCAATACGTTATGTCATCAATGTTTTCCAGGAAGTGAAGTCTTGCTACAACTTTATAAGTACCGGTTAACAAAATGGCTCGTGTTTCAGAGTTTGTTCTCCGAAAAAGGTTCCGCGATCGGGTACGTATATATCGAGTTTGCATCGCGTCTTAAGGCATTTCATTGATGTACCTGAGAGAAATGTTGGACGGTAATGGTACACTCGTGAAGGGGAGGTAAGCGTATAGGGGGAAGAAGGGGGAAACATGATTTGTCTTACTGTGTTAGATTTGATCCTTCGGAGTAATCTAATAGAATACTTCCCAGGGAGGAGAGCTTTAAAAAGAACAGAACAAGCCTGGTTAAAAAAATCTAAAGAACTACAGTTTCTATAGAATCTAAAAATCTAAGATTTAATGACTCCCTTGAAAGTGTGAGGAGGATGGTATGACCCAGCATGTAGCAGCTGATGCGTGTCAGTAGGTTTGAAGAATACTTTGTAATCTAGATACCCAGTAGTATGATATGTATGACCCTTGTAAATAGTTACATCCAAAAAATCCACAGAAGTGTGATCAAATGTAGGCTGTAATTTAATGCTTGAGTCGTGAGAATTAAGAGTATCAATGAAAATATGAAGGTCTTCCAACGTATGTTGCCAAATGATTAAAATGTCATCCAGATACCGACGGTAAATAAAAGGTTGTTGGTGACATTTGTGAAGAATATCACTCTCCCACTCAGCCATAAAAATAGAGGCAAAGTTAGGACTAAAACGTTTCCCCATAGCACACCCTTTAATCTGCTGAAAGATCTCCCCATTGAATTCAAAATCGTTACCTTTTAAGCTAATTCCAGCAATTCTAAAATGTCTTTATCCGGACGACGGTGGTCAGGATATCTTTGGAATGCTGATTTTATGGATTTAAGACCTAAATCTATGTCAATGTTTGTATACATAGACTCCACATCCAGAGTAACCAAAATCACATCTTGTGGGATGGATTTCTCAGACAATTTTGCCAATAAATCATCCGTATTTTTTATAAAGCTAGGATGCCGATTCGCTATAGGTTTTGGATAGTAATCAATTAGCTCTGATATTCTATAACTTTCACTGCCACAATCTGAGATAATAGGACGCCCAGGGGGCATAGTAGACTTTGACCATTTTTCAATGGGTTTGTGAATTTTCGGAAGAATATAGAAGACCCTGTTTTTAAAGTTATGATCAGATTCCAAATAGCGATACTGTTTTTCATTAAGTAAGTCTTTATCTTGAAGAGAAACTAGAATTTTATTAAACTTTCGAACATTTTCAGGCCAAATTTCCTTATCAATTTTTTTGTAATGAAGAGGGTTGCTTAGCTGCCGTTCTATCTCTTCAATATAATCCTGTTTTGACATAATAACCGGTTTAATAACTATGTTTGGATTTCTCCTTAGCTTACTTAAGGCAAGACATTCTGAATGAGTAAGGTTATGTTGGTTTCTCTGATTAGTTAAAACATCAAACTGCCTTGATACAGAGTCACGACTAATGTTTATTTCTGGATCATACATGTGAGAAGAGCCGCTTTTAGATGTAAACGGCTTGCGTACCCCACTAGAATCTCGGTAGATATCAGCCAGACTAAGATTTCTGGAGAACTCCATAACATGCACTAATTTACTAATAGAAAAGTCCCTACCAGATAATGATTTAGGGCAAGGCACAAATGAGAGTCCTCTATTGAGTAGAGATATATCATCAGCAGTGAGTTCTTCGTTACTAAGATTAACAATATTACTTCCTAAGCCGAAAGTAGGGTGGCACATGCCCTGTACCAAATTTAGTTTAAATCTAGTGTCTGAAGCCAGTGGGTATACAAGCAATTTGCTGTATCTTCAATCTCTATAGATATGCAAATTTATTCTGTGTTTTGGTCGAAGCCTTCAGAAATTTCTGAGAATCTGATATAAGTGCGAGTTGTTTGCATTTTAGTCAGTCAGTTTCGAACTGCACGCAGTAAAGCTTCTTGGATGTTATAATTTGGATGTTATTCAGCCTGCTTATTGTCAGGTATATTTGATCTGTCAGGTATATCAGGATTTTATTCTGTGGATTTAGCAGTGTGTTTTCAAGAATCCATTCTGTGGATATTTAGATTTCCTGATCATCGGACCTCTGTTGATATATACCAGTGAACTTAACATGTATGTTCTCGATCGGATTACAGATTTTGGATTTCAATTTGATACGTTTTCTTTTCAATGTTTGTAGAATATTTGCGTGTAAATACGTTGCTCTGTTTTTTTATATATCAAAATTTGTACATAAAATTTCCTTGTTTGTTACCTCTTTGTATTATTATTTTGTTTGTAACACCGAAAATATAAAATTTGATAACGTAGCGACTGATGGAGAGACGCCTGCTTACGTGAAATTATTAAGCCAAAACAACCTTACCGTTTAGTTAATGTTCCAATGTTTTATAGGTTATTTACGAAAACAACAAAAAATCAAAATAGTCAAACCATAGAGTATATGTTTGGGTAAAGCTGAGAACTCCGTGAACGAGAACAGCAAAACTAGAAATACAATAATCCCCGAATCATACTTAGGTGAGCGGATGTTACTATTCTATAACCCTCTTTCGAGTTTGCCTAAAACCCCGCGAGATCACGCGAGAAATGAGTTTAGGGGTATAACTTTCACTGACTAGCCGTTCATTTAACATTAGCGTCTATGGTGATCGGCGGTTATCGTGTGGTTTTGTCTTTGATTCTTTATTTCTAAATCATTCCTTTAATCCAACTTTTTTTGTGAAACATACTAGAAGCTATCAGTTGCGTTTTTGTCAGTTGACTGTCAATACAATTATTTATATCGCGTGGATACGCTTCGAAGTTGTCAAAAACCAACGGTGAAAACACAACTGCGACGTGTTATTTTTGTGTTAGAAATAATAATATGTTTTTGTCCGTCAAAAATAAGTATCTAATGGCTTTGTTATATATCTTGATATGTCTCAAAAAAAGACTTTTGTAAAAAGTATAGTTTGTAAGCTGAGAATCACAGAAAAAACAACAGGGTGACAGCCGATCTCCATAAGCACTAATGTTAATCGGACAGCCGATCGGTGAAAGTTATACCCCTAAACACGGGTCTCGCGTGATCTCGTGGGACTTCCACCAAACCCGAAATGGGCTTATTGTGGCATAACCGACTATACAGTAAAGATAAGTGGGAACTCAGCCTGATGGCCTCTACATAGCCTCCCTATTTCAAAGAGCAAATATGTTTTCACTCCAAAAATTCGAATAACGAAGAAATCGAAGTTTTGAACTCCCGGAAGTGTTCCCGATGCGCTGTGTTTGGGATCTGTAATAAGAGTTGTTATGATTTCATATTACAAAATCAATTCTTAACCAAAATATTTGTTAAAGAAGTTGGTATCGTTTTTTTTGGGCACTAGTGTAGTATATCATACATAAATAATGCCTGGAGGAAAAGGTGAAACTGGTTATAATGTGATGACGGAATGTATATACCCGTCACTGTTTGTTTGGTTTATTGCTATAAAAACGGGACTTGCGTTTCCGCGGGTTATAGGCCTGCGTGGCGCAATTAGCATTTGTTCCGCTTGTCAGGATTACGAATTGGCCTTGGGTTAATAGAATTCCATGATATATCAGGATTGACTACACGTAACTTATTTACATTTAGCACTTTACGACATGAGCTAAGCCTTATTCAGTAGAATTTTCTGGAATCCTTGTGTAACACATTGACAATGGTTACGCATATTAACTATGGTAGATAGACAATTTGCTAAAGCTGTTACTTCAAGGCATTGGTCAATGTATACAGGTAAAGCATTGGGAACCCGAGCATGTCGAACATAGGTGAACAAAAATGGAGGGAAACCTGTGGCAGAATGTACATTATTTCTGTATCCTGTTTCTGTAAGCTGAGTTCAATCTCCCATGCTTGAGGATTAACTGTTAATCAATTTTCTCAAAATGTTCTTTAGTGATTGATTAAAACCCTCCGTTTTTGCATTAGTGCTAGGCTTCAGGGCCCACTTGCACAAAGCGTTCTTAACTAGGCTTCAGGGCCCACTTGCACAAAGCGCTCTTAACTAAGAGTACTCTTAGTGTATGTCTACAACATCGGACTTAAGAGTGCTCGTAAACTTTCCATGTTGTAGCTTTGTGCAAGTGGGCCCAGAAGTTATGTACCTAAGTTGAAGTGCTTCGCCATATACTGTACAATGGTCAATTGTTGTTAGAATGTAAACATCGCCATACCATCCTCTATGAATTTGTCATATCAAATTATTTGACCTGGTGCTTGAACTACGGGTAATCTGTTATACCTCTGTGTACCTGGCAAGTGGGACAATTATCGAGAAATATATTGATGTCCTTTCTCATCACTGCCTATACATAATGGTCTCTGACCTTGTGGACCGTTTTTTTTAACACTTTGATGGCCCACGCAGATGTGTGCCTTTTCTACGACTTGTTTTCTAAACAATGAGGGTAATATGACTTGTGCATATTTGGTCGCGAATGGGGATGGACGTTTGGTTCAATAAAGTAAGCCATTGTGAATTAGGTAACCGTCCTTAGTGCTAATATCGAATAAGTTAGCATGCCCACCTTTCTGTTGTTCGCCAAGGTTGTCCAAATCAATGCACTCTACTTGAAGAGGTATTTGGGCCAACACCCCTGCGTCCGTTATTAGTATTTGATTCCAACCTGTACCAAGGGCATCAACGCTGTTTGTGTGACTATTGACATTGTCAGTTTGACGTTACCTAGATAAAAAATCTGCACAGATAGTTTAGAACCTTGTATGTATTTAATGTGGCAATCATATTCGGCTATTAGAACAGACCAAAGCTGGAAAAGCGTGTTTTAAATTCAGACACAAAGAAGAGGCTTATGGTCGTGTAAATAGTGAATTTGGAAGCAAATAAATAAGTTCTTAATTTCGTTAGCGAAAAGACTACTGCATATGCCTCCTTCTGGATCACCGAATATTTCTTCTGACCTGCCTGTAAAGTAGAGGAAACATATTGCATTATTTGCTCAATACCTTAATGATCTGTCTGAGTGAGGATTGCTCATACGGCATACTCACTTGCATCCGTATAGAGGTTGTAGTGTTTTCTGGTATCTGGGTAGGCAAGAAAATGTTCAGAACAAAGCAGAATTTTGAGTTTGTTAAAAGCGACATCAGGCTTGGAAGTGGGCATGCTTTCTAGTCAATTGTTGTAACGGTTCTACGAGCGTAATTATGGATTCAGGACCTGTCATCCTAAGAAGTGACCTGACTTCGCGCACTGTGGTGGGCGGAGCCATGGGGAGAAATTCCCTCGGCCGAAATTGTGTAACCCAATAAATCAACAGATGGTTTGGCAAAGAAAATTTCTTAAAGTTAAACTGTAGATTGTATTCCTTTAATCTCTCGAAGACTAGTTTAAGATGTTTAGCATGCTCTTTCATGTTTAGATAATAAATTACAATATCACAAAATTTGTAAATAAGAGGTCTTGATTTAAGACTTTTGGAGTGGCATGAGCTGCCAAAATGTTGATATTTTGACGTTAAAAAAGAATGTTGAAATTATTGGCTATTTTTCTCAAGACGTATAATTCAGAAGCGCTTCTAGTCTCGATAATGTACAATAAAGTATTCTTTTGAACTAACTTTGGCATAGAATGAAAGAATGGTCGTCCCGGTTATTTAAATTTTGCTTACTTTTCGAACACGTTTTTGGTTCGTGCAGGCCACATACTGTATGGATTTTCCTCATTCCAACATCAATCATTTAGTTTTTCGATAGCCTTCAAAGCCTCTTACTGTAGTGACGATCAGAAGGCAGCTCATGCCACTTTAATATTAGGCCACTGTTTACATATCTAAAGGGCATAACATTGAATTCAAATAATCTCTCTGAACAAATAAAAACGGTCTTCTCAATGTACTCGTCTGCCGTTAAAATTCGCCAATAACTGGCCTTGAGATCGAGCGCGTAAAAGACGCTGCTGCCACCCAAGCTACTAAATACATGTATGTCATCAATTAAAAGTAATAGATATAAATCTCCTATTGATTTTGTTTATTTTTCTGAATTCAAAACTGGGGTATTTTTTTTGGCATCAAGGTGATGGGAGAGGCCCAGATACTTTTGTATTATAAGAGGTGCATTTTTACCGAAGTTATTGCCCTTGGACTTTAGAAATATCACAAAAGTAACAGTTTTCCGGACTTTTTTTTATATGCTTTCAGATATTCAATTGCTTTTTTGTATGTGGGTCCACCATGGTGGGTTACAGATCAAGTTTACGTTTTGTTCCGCTCCGTGCATTTTTACTGAAGTCATCGCCCTTGGACTTTAGAAATATCACAAAAATAAGTTTTCTGGACTTTTTTCTATATGCTTTCAGATATTTAATGGATTTTTTTTATGTGGGTCCACCATGGTGGGTTACAGATCAAGTTTACGTTTTGTTCCGCTCCATGCATTTATACCGAAGTTATCGCCCTTGGACTTTAGTAATATCACAAAAATAACAGTTTTCCGGACTTTTTCCTAGATGCTTCGTATAATTCAGAAGCTTTTTAGTGCTTCTAGTCTCAAGAATGTACGATAAAGTTTTTTTTTCGAACTAACTTTGGCTTAAAATGAATGAATGGTCGTCCCGGTTATTTAAATTTTGTTTACTTTTCGAACACGTTTTCGGTTCGTACAGGTCACATACTGTATGAAATTTCCTCATTCCAACGCCCATCATTTAGTTTTTCGATGGCCTTCAAAGCCTCTTACTGTCGTACCGATCAGAAATTATGAAAAAGTGTGAATTCTGGCAGCTCATACCACTTTACAGCTACTCAATTCTTTCGTTTTGTATTTGGGTCCACCATGGTAGGTCTCGCGCATTTTTTACGCAGCTTTCACCCTTGCACTTAAACATTTTATACAGTTTTTTTTTACTTTTGTGCTAAAAGTTCACATTCGTTCAAATTGTTGTTAGTATGTGAGTACAACATGGTTGGTTACAGATCAAGTTTACGTTTGTTCTGCTTCTCACTTTTTTACGGACGTTATCGAACTTGGGCTTTAGAAATTTCTTATAAAGACAGTTTTCCTGACTTCTTTACGAAATGTTTGTTTGACATTTAGCTGATATTTGGTATACATGCGAGTACACCATGTGGGCATATAGGCCAAGTTTAGTTTTTTTTATGTCTCTCGTCATTTATTTCTTGGTATTTTACTGATCAATTGTCAATTTTGAACTTCTTATAAGGAGTTTTAAGGATTTCTCGAATCTCCTTCACAGGTTAATCCCTTAAATAGTAAAGGAATATTGTTTATTTTGAGCACCGTTTCAGATATTCATTGAATTTTATACTCCGGTAGGGGATTATGTATTGCTATGCAATACTCTCAGAATGCTTGTTCTTTGATAACATTTATTCCATAAATAAACCTTGATACATCCTATATCTTGAGTGTAAACTTTTCACATATTTAAGGTATACATAGTCAGTATTTAACAAACATTTAACACACAAGCTCTCGGTTTGATTCTGCCCGACCCTTCTCCTTCCTGTGGATACGCCCTGTGAGACTTGGACTTCAGAAATATCACAAAAGTAACTGTTTTTCGGACTTTTTATCTATATGCTTTCAGATATTCAATTGCTTTTTTGTATGTGGGTCCACCATGGTGGGTTACAGATCAAGTTTACGTTTTGTTCCGCTCCGTGCATTTTTACTGAAGTCATCGCCCTTGGACTTTAGAAATATCACAAAAATAAGTTTTTCTGGACTTTTTTCGATATGCTTTCAGATATTTAATTGATTTTTCTTATGTGGGTCCACCATGGTGGGTTACAGATCAAGTTTACGTTTTGTTCCGCTCCATGCATTTTTACCGAAGTTATCGCCCTTGGACTTTAGTAATATCACAAAAATAACAGTTTTCCGGACTTTTTCCTAGATGCTTCGTATAATTCAGAAGCTTTTTAGTGCTTCTAGCCTCAAGAATGTACGATAAAGTTTTTTTTCGAACTAACTTTGGCTTAAAATGAATGAATGGTCGTCCCGGTTATTTAAATTTTGTTTACTTTTCGAACACGTTTTCGGTTCGTACAGGTCACATACTGTATGAAATGTCCTCATTCCAACGCCCATCATTTAGTTTTTCGATGGCCTTCAAAGCCTCTTACTGTCGTACCGATCAGAAATTATGAAAACGTGTGAATTCTGGCAGCTCATACCACTTTACAGCTACTCAATTCTTTCGTTTTGTATTTGGGTCCACCATGGTAGGTCTCGCGCATTTTTTACGCAGCTATCACCCTTGCACTTAAACATTTTATACAGTTTTTTTTTTACTTTTGTGCTAAAAGTTCACATTCGTTCAAATTGTTGTTAGTATGTGAGTACAACATGGTTGGTTACAGATCAAGTTTACGTTTGTTCTGCTTCTCACCTTTTTACGGACGTTATCGAACTTGGGTTTTAGAAATTTCTTATAAAGACAGTTTTCCTGACTTCTTTACGAAATGTTTGTTTGACATTTAGCTGATATTTGGTATACATGCGAGAACACCATGTTGGCATATAGGCCAAGTTTAACAAACATTTAACACACAAGCTCTCGGTTTGATTCTGCCCGACCCCTCTCCTTCCTGTGGATACGCCCTGTGAGATAACGGACGGTAAAAAACAATAATAGTTTCTTCCGGGTTTCTATTTCTTTATGTTGAGCAGCGATACTGATTCTTGAAGCTATTTGAGCAGTTACGCGAGAAACATTGATTTGGCTAAATCACAAGTGTCTGTCAATTCTCATACTTCTGTTGGCATAGAACCACAACATTTCGTATACAGAATCAATACGTTCTTTAAATTCTGTTTCTAGGAATATGTCTACCATCACTTTACCGTGAACTCTTCTCTGATGGCTTGAAGTTGTCCGCTGATACTTCCTGTTAATTCCCGAAAATCTTGTTGTCTCACTGGATATAAAGCCATTGTCGTGTTGAAGACGGCAGGATCTCATCGGGGTCGCCCATATACAATTTTGTAGACGCGTAGGTGATTTTGAAATGTGGGCGTGTCCTTTAGACGAGATGGTACATCTATCGCACGCTTCTCTGTTCAGGCGAAACAGATACCGACTTGCCGTAGACACTTACGTTGGACCCGGCAATTTACAAGAAGAAATGGCTTGAAGAATCACAGACGAATTTCTTGGTTAAAACACACATACTTCGACTTATTATAGAAGCATAATATTCACAGAGTACCAATAGATTTTGGTTGGGTAAAGTTACGAGGATGTGAGTTGACGAGGTGTCTAGTAGATTGAATTCATTTTTGTGCCAAAAGAAGATTTCTCTTAAGTCCGAAAATAGAAATTTTAACAACGTAGTAACTGATGGAGAGACGCCTGCTTACCTGAATGTATCGAGCCAAAAGAACCTTACCATTTAGTTCATGTTCCAATGGTTTATAGGTTATTTACGAAAACAACATATCAAAACATTGTCAACCATAGTGTAAATGTTTGGGTAAAGCTCAGAACTCCGTGACCGAGAACAGCGAAACCAGAAATACAATAATCACCAAATCATCTCCACTGAGGTGGTGTGATAATTATATACTTAGCACCATTAAAAATGCACGACCCAAAGAATGTATTTTGAGAAATGTAAAGTGTCAAATATTGTAAGTACTCTTAAATTGAAGAACAAGGCATTGGTCACAATGAGACAAAGAATTGACATTATGTGAAACCCTGGTGACTGTTATTCCTTGCAAACAAATCGTTGATACAGAAATTGAAGGTGTCATCATTCAATAATGGGTATGTCCACCTCGGGCATCAACGCAAGCAGTACATCTGCGACGCAAGGACCTGATGAGTGTGGCTATTCTGTGCTGTGGGATCCGGTCCCACTCTTCTTGCACTACCTGGATCAATTCACGTCGGTTGCGTGGCCTGGGTTGACCTTGTGCAACGGCATTCTTATGCTGATCCTACAAGTGCTCTATGGGCGATAGATCGGGGGGAGTAAGCTGGCCATTCCAGGATGTTCTCATTATTCTGTTGCAAGAAGTCTTGTGTCAACCTTGCACACCCGTGTGGGTTCCGGGGAGATAAGAATAGACCCTCAGCCTCACCAAGGTGCTTGATCGTAAGAGGCGACTAATCCTTGGGTCCCCGTGTGGGTTCCGGGGGGATAAGAATTGGCTCACAGTTCCCAGGCAAGCTTGATCGTAAAAGGCGACTAACCTGGGTCAAATTTTTAATTATTATGGTATAAACCTTTTTGTTATTAAAGTTACACTCTATCAGAATATAAATACATATTTACACATTTGTATATTATAAAATGGTATTTATATGAATTATTTATTGTTGCTCCATTGGAGATAATTGTGATATTTCTTGTTTTTAATCTCCGAAAATGATTTACAGTGTTTTACCAGTTTTTAGTATTTCTGTTTGTCATTTTTCAGTTTCAATGTATTTTTGATGTAACAATTGTATGATATAATTTCTTTTCCCCGCCGTATAAGTGAAATAATATTGAGCGCGGCGTTAAACTCTAATCAATCAATCAATCAATCAATCAACCTTGCAGAGTGTGGGCTCTGATGATTTCGAGCCCTTCGTAAACGGTTTTGGCGTGCGGCGGGTGTCAATATGAGCCTTCGGTAGGGGATGCGTGCATGCATCTGTATCTGTTGGAGACGGCGTCGGATGGTGCTGAGGCTTACCCTGGGCCTTCCAATTCCCACTGTCTCACGAGCAGTCTGTGTCGCGGTGCGAAATCGGTCACGTGTGTGCAACAAACCGATATACGGATCCTGGCGGGCTGTAGTGACTCTTGGCTGACCAGGGCGTGGTCGGTCGGCAACATTGCCAGTTTCATGTTCCCTGAGTCTGAGGCGACTAATTGTGGAGGGATGACACTGCACGTGACGTCGTACGGCGGCACAACTGAGACCCACCTGTAACATGCCAATGGCACGTTCCCTTTGTTGTGTCGTAAGTCGGGGCATGGTAACGTTTTTTTATTTTTTTTTCTTGTCTTTATGCCGAGCTTCGTGTAAAGTGTTGAACCCACGACAAATGAGCCATGAAAGCTGTTCTCAGTGACGGTGAAACACCCAATGGACGTTATTAGGAAATGTTGCGCAATGTTCACGACAGGCGCATCGGGAACACCACAGGTTTTCCAGTTATTGCAACTCAACTCGAACTAATAATAAACAACAAAACGTAAATGGCCAATAGCCTTACTGGGTTAGAAACATAAAATTCAACCGTGCGTTTTTAATGGCGCTAAGTATATATTACTATTATTCGTTACATTTAACTCGGCTTACTTCAACCAGGTGTTATGTTAAAAAGCATCCAATCGCAAGTTACGTTTATCAGTTAGTGTAGGTGAATGTGAATGCAAGTTCTAACAATTTCACAAGCTAAACTGTTTGGAGAGATTACAAAGGCCGTTTTACTATTCAATCCTGCATGCATGCTATGATCTATTCGGAAAACATTTCCGATTTACTCAGCGGATGTTAAAATTCTATTGTGATATAATAGACTATATACTAGAGATTAAACTGTCTTCAATAAAATATATGTAGAATACATGCATCCATTAGTACAAAGTATTATAAACACGGTTAAGAATGACAAAGAAGATTTCATACAAATAAACCAATGCAATTACATGGACCTATTTTAAAGTGGCATGAGCTGCCAAAATTCACACTTTTTTCACAATTTCTGATCGTCACACGAGTAAGAGGCTTTGAAGGTCGTCGAAAAACTAAATGATTGGTGTTGGAATGGGAAAAATCCATACAGTATGTGGCCTGTACGAACCGAAAACGTGTTCAAAAAGTAAACAAAATTTAAATAACCGGGACGACCATTCATTCATTCTAAGCCAAAGTTAATTCAACACAATACTTTATCGTACATTTTCGAGACTGGAAGCACTAAAAAGCTTCTGAATTATACGTCTTCAGAAAAATAGCCAATAATTTCAACATTCTGTTTTAACGTCAAAATATCAACATTTTGGCAGCTCATGCCACTATAATATTTAATACAATGTTAATCTTTTGATTTACTAGAATTCAGCCTGATAAATTGCGCTGTATGTATTCTAAAGATAATTCGTTTTGTGTTCGCTAGGCCGATTGAAAGCAGGTATAGGGATGATTACATCGAGCATCATGTGTATGTAGACACAAATTAAATATCAAATAGGTTACAACAACCTATTTATTGGATATGAAGGTATATATGACATGCCCCATTCCCATTTTAACCAAAAGTAGCAACTTGTCTCCATTGCTATTTTTAGTCCGAAAGATTTTTCGTGTGTGTGTGTGTGTTTAAGTGTTCATAAATATGTATACTTAGAGCTAGAATGCTCTGGCCAAATTGCTTGGGTGGGTATTGAATTTATAATGTTCTAAATTTTCCACTTAACTCATATGTTGTCACATGCGTATGCTTTTTACTGGTGTGAACTGAATGTGCCTTCTCTTAAATTATACCTGTAAAATACGTATGATTTTACTAATGAAGAACTTATGCTTATTTTTTATCCAATGTGCTTTCATGTTTACAAGTTTCCGTTATAACAATTCTATGCAGTATTTTTTCTATTCTTGTATAGGGTTTGGTGTATTATGTTTTATCTTAAAAACTCCCGTTTAAAATACGACAATCTTTACTTTGGTGACCGCAGTTACGTGTTAAAAGAACAATACAGTTACGTACCGACTATGATTTATACCTGGTTATTACTCGCATTTCAAGATAAAAATCTGAAATATGTTAATTAAATACAGTTGCTTCTTTACTTAAAATCTAGATAAATCCATTTGGTGTATGTCTGGTTTGTGAAATTTCACCTGAACTGTATATTAGATATTTGTTTTAATGAGATATCACAAGAGTGAGACTAATTAAGATGTGATAGCGCCTTGGGTAGAAACGGATACAGCTAACAAACTCTGGCGAGGCCGTGAGGTGGCGAAAATGATGACTTTCTGTAAGGTTATGGTAAGAAAGACCCGCTAATAGACAACCTCAAAGCAATGGTGTCATAGCAACTTTTGTTGACGTATTTTGTATTTCTTATGTCGGGAATACTGCGAAGAAAGACCGACAAAAGAAATATGTTGCCTTTGGTTTCAATTCCTCGAAAACTATCACATTTCCACGCGCTTTGGGTCATTTCAACTATTTTAAGATTTGCAACCGATATTAGCACTTAGGTAAAGATAAATGTGGCAATACTTTTATGTGTCATAATAATTCCATTGCTGGACTAAAATAGTTATGTGAGACCGAGTAACGTGTAATAAGAAAGCAAATTAATGTTCTCAAAATTAAGCCCCAGTTGATCCCGACTTCGTAGTAGGATATTAGACATACAGCTACACACGTGCTATATACATTAAACAAAAGAATAGATTTTTAGAACATAATATATATACATATATATACTGAACGGCAAAAGAAACGTCACCCTATTCGAATGTTGCTAAATGCATATATTATCATAATTTTCAATAATTTTTGACGGACTTTTCACAAGAATTTAGTGGATATTTTGTCAACCTGATATTTACTGGACATATTTGGTTGAGGGGTCATATCGCTGCATTGTATTTTTATTTGATTATGTATAATATATACTGTATTTTATGTTTTACTGTTATGTACAAAGGTTAATTCGGACTAAATCAAATCAGTATTTCAGCGAAAGAGTCAGGGGATTTAAAGAAAAATCAATAACTGACGACAAATCTAATTACAGATGAAGTATTGCGTAGGTTACGTGTTGATCCATCACCTGCAGACTGATAAGAAGGAATAAGTGTTCGTGTTGAACTAATGGCCTTTGGAGACATAGGTGAGGTCACATATAATATACATGTATAACATAACACTTCAGATCCTCTCATTACGATAGTATTTAAAGTAAAGACAGAGTTAGGGACAGGAGCCTGTTTCACAAAGCGGCGTAGATGTATTTTTTGCGTAACTTTCATACTAACGTATCCCTACAGTATGGGTTGCTGTGGCAGTTACGTAAAAATTTACGCTACGCCGTTTTGTGAAACAGGCTCCTGATCATTTGATCTGGTTTACCCTTTACCTTACAGGAGCAAGTCCTGATACTGAGAAGGTCGTTAAAATGTATGGCTTTCTACTGCTGTTGATATAAAGGTGACGTTTCCAGATGAACATCGGTAGGCCTAACTCCCATGAACCACTGGGTAGGGAGTTTTATTTGAGAATTCCTTTGTCGTCTATGTTCGGGTTATGATAATTGAGCGATGTGCATGTGTGATACACCCTACTGACTGACAGACAGAAAACAATAACTAAATGGAATTTGTCAAATGTAACTCTTCAAAGGTGCTTGCTTGGTGGAACATTGACTTGCGGTCCGTCATCCGAGATCGGCTATTTATTCCATTTCTACCAATATGAAGGTCAACGTAAAAAAAAAACTTAAGAAAATTAGGCAATGTGTCATTTTAAGCTAAGTACAAATTGGTCTAGTTTTCTGATGAAACATGGTTCGTTATTGGGCTATAATTCGGGAAATAACAAGGCCTTCAAAGCACACGACCTATGTTAGACGGCAATCCAATAACTAAAGCTCTAAAATAACATGTTAATATTAAGGACCACAATAACTGGAGAACGCTGTTCCAAGGTTATCAAGAATCGCGAGAAGTGCAAGACAACCTGGACTCCTGTGATTAAAATAGACTGTGTAAATATTTACCTAGCTCTTGAAATCGGTTAACGACGAAAGGCTATAAACAACATTTATTTTCCATATTTGGAAGCTTACCGTTTAACCTACAATACACTTTACTAAGCTTTCTGAACTGCGACCAAAATAGGCTATTTACACATCTGTTACACACCTTTTATGGTTAAAACAAAGAAAGTAGATTGACAAGAGTGGTCACTTCGTCCAATCAGCATTGCCGGCATGTTCTTCTGGCCCCCTAGCGGAAGGGTATAAAATAAGATTTGTCCGCTCATGCAAATCCTGAAGATGTAGTTAAGGTAATCATAATTGAAATCCTATGATTCTAATTCAATTCAGAGGCCTTGAAGGCCATCGAAATGAGCCATGTCCGGATATGATTGGCGTTGGAATGAGGAAAATCCATACAGTATGTGGCCTATACGAACCGGAACGGTGTTCGAAAAGAAAACAAAATTTAAATAACCGGGACGACCATTCATTCATTCTAAGCCAAAGTTGGTTCCAAATAATACTTTATCCTTCATTCTCGAGACTTGAAGCACTAGGTATTTCTGAATTATACGTCTTGAGAAGAATAGCCAATAATTTCAACATTCTGTTTTAACGTCAAAAACATTTTGGCAGCTCATGCCACTTTAAGAAACCGTGGAACTGTACCCGTGGCAGGAATGTATCGGCACAAATATTGTGACAACTGTCCCCTGTCCGTTTATGTATTTTCTTGAATAAAGCAATCTGTCATATAGACATAGTTGTGCTATATAAGTGAAGATGCCAGTTTATGGGGGCTGTATTTATCATCATATTACCCCTTATTCTGGGCAATGAAATCAACATACTGAAGAAAACCTTTGTACATGTTATCAATCATCTATAATAAGTGTATGTAACCGGTTCCCATCTGCTTGTCCATTGCACATGAAATTAATATGGACAATGCATCTTTCTTTTTCTATTTTTGACGGTTATTTGCTCGATCATTTTGACTGTTGGACTTTGGTGGAAAGTTGGTCTCTATTACAAATAATCTGTCCCCGGCAAAAGTGACATTTTCTCTGATTCCCTTTACCTGCTGTAAAAGTAATTTATCGGCAAAATAACATACTTGGACTGGTTATAGAGAATGGACACCACAAACAACTAGATCTTCCATTTTTCTTTTTAAAAACAACAGAATGAAGTTATAACCTTTGAATTAGAACCAGGGCCAGGATAAAACAGGGCCACTTTTTTTTGGATTACTACTCTTGTATTTATTAAACACGACATTTCGCTGGATATACCTCCAGTTTCATCTGGCTTTCCTTATATGTTATGAAGTTATATTTCAGCAAACTTGGTCTTACACCAGAGTCACTTTCAGCATAGTTCTGTACTATTGCCTCCGTCTGAGTTCAGCGGTGATAGACCCATCCATAGCTTTCTATGTATGATATTTGGATCGGATAGTTTGTTTGAATGGATTTGATTTATAACTAACAAAGCTTTGAATGCACATCATGTGTATTTAATAATCCAGTTATCACTGATTAAATATCGTTGGATTTGTAAACTTGGGATTATTGCAAGGATAGCATTAACGAACGCCTTGTGTATACAACGCTGTGGGGAATTACTGTAATCGAACGGTTTCATATTATGATTATTTTAGATGAACCATTTTCATTTGTTTGCTAGTTATTCGATATGACATCTCTCACCTTTTAACTCCTCTTATCGAAGTATCTACATTTTCCGTGCGTTTTGAATTACGATAGCATTGTACACTGTTGGCCATAAAGTTGGAATAAAATATTTTCATATCTATCCTACAAGTATTGACCATGACACAGATAATATAAGCAGACACGAATATATCCATACTGCGTCTCTTGTTACCTTGGCGAAATCTATTTGTGAGCAAATATGGGAATTATATAACATGACGCTGGTAGCAATAAAAGGAATATGTCTGACATTATCCCAGTTTTCGTGCGCCAAGGCGACCTGGAACTAACTTGATTATATTGAGTTCTCTCTTCAACTATGCAACAAAAAGTGACGCAGTAGGAAACATGTAAACGGAAGGCAAAGGGTCCGTAGATTACGCGGGGAGAATCTCAGAGATCATTATGTGAAAGAAATGACTCAAGGCAGTGGCGGCCCAGTAATGGTTTGGGCTGGAATACATTATGGTGGAAAAACGCCTTTGGTGGTGCCCGGTGAAAACGTCAACGCCATCGTCTATGATGATATTCTTGTGTGTGTCTGTGTGTGTAAATGGTTTGTTTTTACAGAGGTATCTTTATTTTGTCTTTTTTTTGCTTTTGTTCGTTTTTTCTTTAACTTCCACAACAAAGATGGTCGAATCTATATTTGACAATGAGTTTACGCAGTTGACCAAAAGTCTTCAAAAAATTAACGCAAACCCTCATGGAGATGCGTCCGATGATTTTACTAAATTAATGAAAGATTTTCTATCTAAATTCTACTATGGAGTGGTTTTACTAAAGCCAAAACACATACGACAACTCGTACTATATTGTACATGATGGTGTATATTTATGAGCTTTCTAGAGTAGCTACTCTCATCATCAGATATTACAACACATATAATATCTGATGATGAGAGTAGGTACTCTCGAAAGCTCATAAATATACACCATCATGTACAATATAGTACGAGTTGTTCTATGTGTTTTGATTTTCTATATACTCATAACGAATCACTATCAACTGAAAAATCCGGTCCACAAGTTAAAACCATTTTCCCACGACTATCAAATTTTACTGGGGAACAAAAAGGTTCAAAACGTGACACGGGCTACGACTTATGGTGTATCAAGGTCGAATGTTTACGTCGCGAAAGTTCTTACTCCGATTCCATTTTGACTCAAGCTAGGGGCGAAGCATCTTCGCAAGCCAAGTTAAAATCTGCATGTCACCATAACACGGAATGGAGACATTTAGGATTTACCTTGGCTGGAGAAGATTGGGGCGAAGCGGCTAGAGTAGTTATGCGACTTGAACCAACAGAGAACGTCTATTCTATGCTTTGTAAACTAGACAGCGTGTAGGGAGTGGTGTAGCGGAACGAAAAGAAATCGATATTAGTGCTATACAAGAATATGGTGAAGATGTGACGTCATGGGGGTGCAGGTTGCAGGATATTCTTTGGAAAGCAGTTGATAAGTGCCAAGTATCACCAGGTGATACCAATCCGAGCGGGAGTTTGCGACAAATAGAATTTGAACAAGCCCCCGACATGAAAAAACCCGGAATTGTAAAGATGGTTGACGCTGTACAACAAACGAACGTCGAATTACGCGGACTGGTTCACAAACTTACAGTTCAGTAAGTAGAGCGTTGGACGCTCAATCCAAACAGCCTTCCACCAATCGGTCGCGGGTTCGAATCCCACTCAGTCCAAAAAAAATTGGAAAATTTTCTGCCTGGGTTTTCGCTCGAACGACCTATGTGGGATGGTTGCCAGTTACCAGCGGAAGGTCGTGGGTTACCTCTGGGCATAGAGCCTGGTTTCCTCTCACAATAAAACTGGCAACGCCGCCATATAAGTGAAATAATCTTGAGCGCGGCGTAAAACACCAAACAATCAATCAATCAATCACAAACTTACAAACCAACACGAGGTAATTAAGAAAAGTTTGAACAATGACCAGATAATCAACGATACGGTGACCGGCCAATTTTACTTTAATGCCCTGATACAACACATGCAATGATGAAGATGGTAAGAATTTTCTTCAAGTTGATGATTTACATGCATCTTGGTATTTTGCGTTTCGATGTTTGTCATTACAAGAAAATACCATGCAGGAGAATAAGTTTTGACTTGCTGTTATTAACTGTGTAGGAATGATATATCTATACCTTCCAATAGCGTTGTGTGGGCCTCCGCTGCTCAGTAGGTAGAGCGTTGGACGCTCAATCCGAACAGCCTTCTACCAATGAGTTCGATACCCACTCAGTCCCAAAAAAATGGAACATTTTCTGACTGGGGTTTCACTCCAACGACCTACGTGGGATGGTTGTCAGTTACCACCGGAAGGTCGTGGGTTTCCTCTGGGGATAAAGCGCGGTGTCCTCCCAGAATAATACTGGAAACGCCACCATATAAGTGAAATAGTCTTGAGCGCGGCGTAAAACACCGAACACTCAATCAAATAATCAGTCAATAGCGTTGTATGCAGAATTTATGCAGAAAGAGTGACAGTCGTTTACCTTACAATTCTGTTCGAGTTGTTTTTTGTAAAAGTGATTGTTCATCTATTTCTCCTGATCTCGATATTTTACCTGCAGTTTTGACATATGACTACAATGGAGACGATGCTATATAAGTGCCAATATCAAACGTTACAACACGAACTATGGCTGTTTCTCCAATGGTCGTCCTCTGTGAGTTGCAACAATCTTTTGGTTCTAGTGCTGTTGATGTGCTTGATAAAATTCAAGTAAGTAAAGATAATTTAACAAATGGGCAGTTGTAACGTGGTGTGAGTCTTGCCTAAAAATATAAATGTCTATTTTCGGAAAGTGATCTTGATTTATGCCATACCAATGCAGTTAAGCAAAAAGTTGAGGTAGACAATCCAGTCCCTTTCAAGCAACGCCATCGCAGAATTCCGCCTGCCATGTACGTCAACTGCTTGTTGGTGACATTATGCGATGTTCACCTTGGTCTTCAAACGTTGTTCTGGTGCGAAAGAAAGATGGAAATCTAAAAATCTGCATATACTATAGGTAGTTTAACAATAGAACGATTAAAGATTCGTATGCACTTCCACGAGTCGAAAAACGTTTTGATTGTCCAGCAGGGAGTTGTTATTTCACTTTGGTTGATATGAAGAGTGGTTATCATCTGGTAGAAACCCCAGAAAGTCACGTACTGCGTTTACGGTAGGTCTTTTGTTTTTTTAAATACGTGCGAATGCCATTTGGCTTATCTAATGCTCCAGTGGCGTATCAGCGTCTGATGATGACCTCCATTTAGAGGTATGTGTTGTGTACATAGATGATTTATTAGTATTTTCCAGACAAGAACCCTGCTAGTCTCGAAACAGTGTTCCAGCGCCTACAGACTCACAACCTGAAGCTTTCTCCAAGAAGTGCTCATTCTTTCGTGATAGGGTAAAATACGTTGGTCATGAGGTATCCCGCCAAGGTATTGAAGCAGAAAAATAGAAACCGTTCGCTCTTGTCCAATCCCCAAATCACCAGCACAAGTAAAGCAGTTTCTTGACTCGACTATTACCGCAAGTTTATAAAAGATTTTGCCCTAATAGCCAAGCCACTAACATACCTTTTAGCTTTATGTATCGATAAAGGTAAATCTTGTAAAAAGAAACTTGTAGAAAGTTCAAAAGGTATGGGAGTGGTGTGAATGGCAGGAAAGTTCGCATCAAGCTATGAAGCAGAAATTGTTGCCACCCCAATTCTTGGCTATGCTGATTATAGTAACCCGTTTGAGTTACATACAGACTCCAGTGCCAATTCCACGATGGTATAAGACGTGCCATTGCTTACGACAGCAGGAGTGTTTCAAGCCCAAGAAAAACTATCCTGTTCACAACTTGGACATTTTAGCTCTGAAATGGGCGGTTATGGAGAAGCTCAAGCACTATCTTTACTAGGACAGCTTCAGTCATAACCGATAATAATCCTCTCACTTTATACGTTTTAACGTCAGCCAAACTGGACTCGATTGGTCATCGTTGGTTAGCTTCCTTAGGGTCATTTAATTTCGATATTGAATATATTCAGAGCAGTCCAGAGTCTTAGTTATTGCGAGGATGTTTTCATGCCATGGAAACTTAGAGTTCTCCCTCGTATCATTGGCCTTGAACCTGTTACATTTATTAAATAAAAATGTTATTGATTGATTTTGTTATTCTTTATACATCGTTGACATATTTATATGTTAAAATAGTTTCTGTTTTGGATGTACATATGTTAATGATACTCACACTTTGCTTTACAAGTGTTTACTATTTTGTGTTTGTCAATACTTTCTTTTTAATGTATTTCGATGTGTCCCGTCTATATGGTGGAATTTTTGTGTATCCCTATTTAGTGATCATAAACATATACGTGAAATTATTCAATCAAGATTTTTATGCATTTGTTAACAGTAAACGAGCATTCCTTTCGTGTAAGAAAGTGAGATAATGGGGGAGATAGTTGACTGAAACTATATGGAAGACAGATTGACATATCAGTTTAATTATTCAAGTAAGATATGCCATATATGGTTTAATCGTATCGAAATTATTGTATAGTAGGGTCCTGGAACAAACGCCTGTAAGATGGTGGTCAGATAATACACTACTTGGAATGCCATGATGTCGGTGCAAGTAATCTATAGAAAACTTATCTATTAACAAGGATTTATATAACGGACACACTCACACTGTAAGCTGATGGAAATCTTCCACTCTATCGGGATTTTGTTCAAAAGAGATAAATGAAACTGCAAATAGACGTCAAAGGTTTTTCGTCATTACCGGTCGGTCACCTGCTGACCCCTCTTGTATTTGTTGTATAGGAAATAAAGGAAACCCTACAAATACACCATATGGCATACTTTGACTTCAGTACCCGGATACATCACATTTCCACTTGGAATCATTTAGCAATCATTACATCTTCTATCAAACTTCCAGCATAACAATTGTTACGATCAGAATTATTTTGAAAATATGTACATTTTACTTCATTTTAAAGATTCACGTCAAAGCAAGCTAAAACGTAAATTATATTAAACGATGGACACTGCTTATGAGACACTTAATCAATGTAATGAAGTACACGAGTAGTGTTATTCCGAAGAATGTTAGTACTGTGACTTGAATAGGACATTCGAGTCCATTTAGTTTAATTTTATTAGCTTATTATTTTCTTTACTTTAATTTTTTTTAGTTAAGACTTTTTTTAATTATAGCTTTTTTTTGTTTAAATTCAATTTTCAATTTTTTAGGAGGTTTTCACCAAGGTAAAAAAAAAGTCACATGGCTACCTACCCCGCTGATAAGTCAAGTGACGAGCAACAGTAGCAAGATGGCTCTCTGCGGGTCGCTTTGGTAGCACTAGATTTTGGAACGCACAGAACCCAACGACAACAGGGACTGCCACAGAACATAAGCCGAATGACCCTTTAAAAAGTATCGCACGTGGATATGAAAAAAGGGACGTAAAGTAGTACAATCTTCTTCCTCAAGGTTACAAAACTCCAGAGTACCGTGGATTTGCTTGATAAAAACCTCAAAAACTAAATTCTGCATCAAGAAAGATACGGCTGTAAAATTAATCTAAAGATGGGCGGGGTTATAGAAGAAATGTGCGAAAATCCCATTGCTCTCCTTACCTTAAAAATGCGGAAGATCTAGAACGTGACAAACGCACTCTAAATATGATACTTACCTGGTCCTTTTACCTGAGGATAAACAGACCAACAGAAAACCCAATTTCGCTAACATTTGGAGAAATTTCACGAGAAGAAACAGGTCAGATTTATCAGATGTAAGCTCTATATCCATGATGTAGAAATAACGGAGGTATCTTGCACTATAGAACAAGCTTACCAAAATGCATGTATGTAACTTAGATCATATATATACAGTAACATAAAGAATCCCAGCCGTTTATTACAGAACATTGTCAGCAGCTTTGCTAGTGTCATGGACTATTCTACTATCTTGAGAATTCTCCAAACATTCTTTGTGTGAATACTATTATCGTATATAGATGCAACATTAAATAATATCACAAAGTCAACATTTTCTGTGTGATTATCACAGTGCTGGTGAAGTGTGTTTTTACTTCAGTGTTGATAATATTGTCAATATTCTTATGTTGCTTCGTAAATCTCGTAAAGTGTCTAACCCCTAAAAGTATATGCATGGTATTACGTGTTGCATCACCACCACACGGCTGTTAACACTTTAGGTAAATTGACCAAAATTCCAGCCGTTTTAATGTGTGTAACCTTCATCGATCTTAGTTCCATAGGTATGATAAATGTATATTTCGTGATCATCAAATCTATACTGCTGTACCAGTGAATTTTGTGAATTCTCGGATTACAGTTTTCTATCTTTGAACTGCCAGTTGTTAATTTTTAGAAGTTATTTTGATATATATTTTCTTTTCTCTGTTTGAATAATATTTGCTTGTAAATACATTACTCTATTGTTTGAATTGTGAATCAAAATAAAGGATGACAGAGCATGTTGAAGATGCTCAGCAGTTTCTGACAGAATCGTGGTATCATCAGCGTGAGCCAATACAGACAAATGTAAGTAAATATTAGGGTTTTTTTTCTGCCGTCTCATTTGGCAGGGCATCAAATATTTTTACATTGCAATGATTTTACAGTAATATAAAAAGCAAGGGAGATAGATTCTTCCCTTGTCTAACTTTAATAACGCTTGCAAAGTACTCAGTTCTAATTTACCCTTGGTAACGCACGATTTGATATTATTGTACATATTCAAGTTTAATGTGTTTTCCATCAATACAACTTATCACAAGTTTATAAAACAAGGCACCTATCCATACACTATCAAAAGCTTTCGGGAAGGCAAGAAATGCACAGTATAATTTTTGCTTAATTTTTAACAAGCATACAGATGATCAACAAATGAAGTTTGATAAAATTGCCTGTGGTTGATTGATTGATTGATTCGTTTGGGTTTTACTTCCTGCTTAACAGTATTTCAGATATATGAAGACGTTGTCTCCTTGTGACAGGGTAGATTTTCTCTGCTGTTTTATTTGGTACTGCCTCACCGAGACGACTTGCCGGCAAGTCCCCTCACCCAGTCACATTATATTGACACCGGGCCAACCAGTCGCTGCTCTCACTCTTATTGCTGAGCGCCAAGCGAAGCAGCAGCAGCTCTCACTGTTAAAGTCTTTGGTCTGATTCGACCCAGGCTTGAACCTGGATCTCCCAGCCCTGAAGCCCAGCTCTACAAACTACCTGTGGTTGAATAATCTTTCCTAAACCCCCTGGTAACTCGTGAATTTGTTCATTATATCAACAGTAACTATTAAGTCGGGTGATTAATGACAGCGATAAAAACCTCCCGTACCAAATCGTTCAATGGCATTTAGAAGTTGAACGATTACAATAATGCGAAGAATTACTTATGGATAACAGCTTCTCGGTAAACTGGGTGACAGCGTTTCGATGTAGTTTTTACATCATTATTAAAGTCAATGGCAAACAACAAAAGTAATCCATTTTTATAAAGAATTTTAGAACTGACAACTTGAAACAGGTACTAAATAATAAAAATCAGTTAAAGTGGCATGAGCTGCCAAAATGCACACTTTTTCATAATTTCTGATCGTCACGACAGTAAGAGACTTAATAGGCCATCGAAAAACTAAATGATTGGCGTTAGAATGAGAAAAATCCATACAGTATGTGGCCTGTACGAACCGATACCGTGTTCGAAAAGTAAACAAAATTTAAATAACCGGGACGACCATTCATTCATTCTAAGCCAAAGTTAGTTCAAAACAATACTTTATCGTACATTTTCGAGACTAAAGGCACTAAAAAGCTTCTGAATTGTAAGTCTTGAGAAAAATAGTCAATAATTTCAACATTCCGTGTCAACCTCAAATTATCAACATTTTGGCAGCTCATGTCACTTTAAGAAAAGCAACAATAGGTTTATGTGTGGGGAGTCTCATTGAGGGTTGTCCTGGATGAGCAAAAAGTCATATAGGGTTGGGAATACATAAGCATTGGTCTCTGTTCATGTGGTGTGGCCGGCTTCCTGAATTATTCATTTACCTCGCAATTAACGTAACAGTGTGATGTGGATTTGATCTAATAATGTGTCTTTTGTGTCTTCTAATGTGTGTTTTGTGTGTGTTTTTTATCTTTATTTCCATGGATGTAACAGGGGTCTTAATCTGGTCTTAATATACTGAAACACAAACGGTATAATATTTTGCAAGATGAAATGTAGATGTATATTCAATTCAATGAACTATTTGATTCCTATGATAACAATATGGAAATGTTAGGTTAAAGTATTTTGACGTTAAAACAGAATGTTGAAATTATTGACTATTTTTCTCAAGACGTATAACTCAGAAGCTTGTTAGTGCCTTTAGTCTCGAAAATGTACAATAAAGTATTGTTTTAAACTAACTTTGGCTTTAGATTTTGTTTACTTTTTTAGATGGCCTTCAAATCCTCTTACTGTCGGGAAGATCAGAAATTATGAAAAAGTGTGAATTACGGCAGCTCAGGCCACTTTAATGCTTCGCTTTATGGAGTCTTATTGTACCATCTTTGTTTTAAAGGTTTTGTTAAGTTCATTATGTTGACCCTATGCAAATGAGTGAAAATAAGCCATAAAAAGTTCCAAAGTCCCCATCTTTTGCCCTATTCCTATAACCCTGATAAATTTAGATCAGCTATAAATAAACTAACTGGAATTGCGAGCTGTTTGTAAAAAAGATGATAACTAGAACAAACTTCAAACGATGATCCCTATAATGTTAGCGGTTGTAACATCTTGTACTTGAAACCTTTTTGACTTCAGTACATAGAAACGCTGAGGACATTAATTATAATGATAAGAAAAAATCGGTATTTGTGGTCACTCTCATCGATTTACATTTAAAATAAATAAAGGATTCCGTTTTAGTTTGCTTTGAACGATGATATGTACAAAAGTGTAGACGTGTAAGGCCAGACCGTCACATTCTGACCAAAAAAAGAGAGACAAACAAAAATACGAAAGAAGACTGAAAACGACAAAAAGAACCAATGAGATAAACAGGCTACAAAAAGGTAGATTTTAACTGCATGTGCTGATCTTTAAAACAATAGTGAGCTCATGGCGATCTGCACTATAGCCGTTACACTGTCCTTGTATCGAATATGTATGTAAATCTCAGGCGAAAACCCACATAACACATGCGTACTCCGATACACGAGACATTTTAATTAGTGCACCCACTTTCGCCAACTCCTTTTGTTTGTACATTAAGCTCAATGCGAATCGGAAGAGGGTGACGTCACAAAGGTAGGATAATTCACTATAATTGTAAAAATATATGTGCGCATCTAGATTAATGTGCTTCTAATGTACTTAATTAGAGCAATGTTACAGATTTTGTGCACACATGTCATGTATCTTCAAACAGTTGTATAGACAATTTTACATAGAATTATAAATATTAAAGCGAGGACTGTGTTTTCCTTCAATGCAAGTTTGTTGTGAGAGTAGAAACTAAGTCCGTACTTGGTAGCTTTTGGGAGAATATTATTTCTTTGAGTTTTTTTTCAGAAAAAAATGCTATATATCTTTATATAGAAAGAGAACATTTCAATTTGGCGAATACAGCTACTAACAGAAAGTCCGTCGCTCATGTTGCTCTACATGTGCCGGGGGCGTTATCTTACACGACGGTCACTAGATTAGCCGTGCCGTTCAGGGGTATACACGAGGTCACAATGACCATTACGCATTCCCTCCATGTGGTATTGTACCAAGTTAATCATCAATTTAGTGTTGATAAATCGTTTGATTCATTCGTCAATTATCACCAAGAATGTTGTTCTGATCAATATCTAATTGACGATAGAAGTCATAATAGAGTAGCTCTGATATCATTTAGCATATAACATTGTATTATGCTAATTATCCTTCCGATAAAAAGGTCAGAGAGGTACTTTGGTTTAACGTTTACTCATTGGTCACGAGTGACCTTTCATAACACTTGTATATATATATACTAGTACTTTATATCAGAATACGGATATGAGTGTACATTTCGATCTGGATAGGTTAGATATAAAACACCTTCACCCAATTGTAGACGAACTTTTCATAAGGAGTTTTAAAGTGGCATGAGCTGCCAATTATAGGGAGTATATTGTTGATGCAGAATTAGCTAATTGTTTATCGTTTTATAAAGAGGTATTAAAGAGGGGCTTACCACGGCTAGCTAATCTGTGATTTCTTAAAAAGATGACATGGCTCCGGTGCGGTTTCTCTTGTGTTACTGTGAAAAGTTTCCAGAATCTTTCAACAGCGTGTAAAACTCCATTAATCGAGAATTAGTTTGCAGCTTTAGATAAGCTATCCACCAGAAACTGTCCACTGGTAATGTTTCGTTTCACTGTGTCTAGAACGTAGAAGTGTTAATACCATAATCTGGATATAATTGGTCTCAAAATTCATATGGAGCAAATGAAATAGTAATCGGCCTAATTTACCCTTTAATCAGGTGGTATGTCTTAATCTACAACGTGTGGACAAAAGTGCGTAGACAGTTATTGATTTATTTATGGTTTATCCATATCAATTTGTTAGTACGTTTATATAGTTTTATAAGCAACAAAAAAACTTTAACAATATACTCCCACATCCTGGCTATTTGAATTGTAGCACACGTCTTTGGTTCGTATTGGTGGCTGGCTTTACCAATATTTTTTATTTCATCGGCAATCCTTTAGTTTTTGAAGGTCAACTCTCAATTCCAATTGGATTTTATGAAAAAAGAGTTTTGATAGCTCATGTCACTTTAAATGACTACCATCTGTCAATAACATTTATCAACATCTCATGTCTAACAAAATGATATGGATTAAACATAAATAAATCATTAACTGTCTACGCACGTTTTGTTCACACTTTGTACATTAAGACATATCACCTGATTAACGGATACGATATTAGCCTGATTACTATTTCATTTGCTGCATATGAATTTTGAGACCAATGGTATCCAGATTATGGTATTAACCCCTTCTACGTTCTAGACACAGTGAACATTACCAGTGGATAGTTTCTGGTGGATGGCTTATCCAAAGCTGCAACTTAACCCTCGATTAACGGGGTGTTCTTACACGCTGTTGAAAGATTCTTAAAACTTTTCCCAGTATCGCAAGAGAAACCGCACCGGAGCCATGTCAACTCCTTACGAAATCAGACATTAACATTTATTTTGGTACATTTAGCTTTCGTCTGCACGTGGGTGGTTGTTTTACTTGTACGCATGACCGTTAGCAGGACTCTAGTCATAGCTAAAATAATGGAATTAATTCTAATCTGGACGGCAGTTTTGGTAAGATCCAAGTAGATGCACAATGCCCACCCCCTCTAGACGGCCACCACGATCCCATCAATAAATACATTGTATCAATACATTATATACGATATATATATATATGTATATATATATATCAACATCTCGATATAGTTCGTCTTGCAAAATGAGAGGTTATCTGAATTGAATTTTAATTAATATTGCTGCATATTTATTTATATAGGCAAAAGTAAGTTAATATCTAGCTGCAACTATGAACAAAATCACATTCTTATATACTCAATATTTGTCGGGTGAGTAAAGTTTGCAATTATAGGGCCAGTAAATCCTGTTAACATTTTAGTTACTCGATCATTCAGTTGTTATACAATCCATGTTCTATAATATATAATAAAGTGACTGTACTCTTGAAAGCTATCGGTAACTGCTCGATGTCAGCTCAAGTGCTTTTTATCATTGGGTACACAGACAGCCATGGCTTCGCTTGCTTGGATATTGTACAAAAGACTGAGAACAAGGGACTGTCGTCCATTCAACATCCTGCCTTCCGATCACAATGTAGGATACCGTCTTGACCAATGCATTTCCAGCAGACTCTCACTCGTTGTCAAGCCAACGGATGTGTGGTAGCAATACTGTTCTAAGGATAACTTTTCAAACAGCTTGAGAGAAGACATCGGGGTGATGTCTCCATCCGTGTGTCTCCTTTACCTGGTAATTGCCGCATTGGACAAGACCTATCCCGTGATTAAACACTTATTGAACTACGGAATTAAAGATAAAGTTCTTCACTGATTGGAAAGTTCTATATTACAGTTTTCATATGGACGGATTTTCCCTCTCAGAGTAAGTTTTCTCTTTTGTATTCTTTTATTTTGTACATTAGAAAAGTCTCAACTCGAAAGCTATTCGACCCAGGCTTGATATATTTTCAAAACACCTTGTGTGCTAACATAGAAGACCCGTCTTTAATCAAAATAGAAGACATACAGAACACTTTGAAATAAGATACCATCGATCAAGTATTTAGTTCTAATGAGCGGACAAAAGTATCTTGAGGAAATCATTAGACACGTTCTGTCGAGGAGAATGTTTGTTATTTCAGACGACAGGCTTCTTCCAGACGAGTAAATTGATATGCAGAAGATTGAACCTTCAGAATAGAAAACATCGGCTCTAAACAAAACCATTATATATTCTTTTTTTAAACCCAAGTAGATCACCGGTACACATCCATCAGTTATTTCCTTTCATGCTTGCATCACATCGCCAAATGAGATAACAAATATACATCTATCCCTTGACAAAATTCAATTGCTTCGACATCGAAGATTGGCAGCATTTTTTTGTTTTTTCTTTTTTTCGGAGTAATGCAAATTCAATTTTATGTTTGGTTATTTGGATGCTGTCAATGTCATTTATGATGTCGAGTTCATAGTTCATTCACCACTCGATTTGTTTTATGACATGTGGATTAAACGCCATCTCTAATTAAGTATTGATAAATCCTTCAAATAATCTGAATCTGGCATTATAAACGTCAGATAATGGCGTGTTTGCAGTTACAAAATAAAAAAAATAATCTTAATTGATGGCGATTGAGTGGTTTAAATCGTCTGCATCTCTGCAACTAGAAACGTGAATTGTAAAGGAAACACCCAACATGAGGTTTAAGCTCTTTCCCTTTATTTGGTTTAAGTTGACAGTGGTATACAACGAAACCGCTGGATATGCAACTTATTTTAATTGTGTTAACTAAAAATTAAATTCAAATCAAGATCAAATCAAGGTTTGGCCTGTTATTGCGTATTCTATCTATTAACACATATATGTTGGTGTTTATGATAGATCTATCAACTAACATTCATGTACATTCATAACCATAAATTCACTTACTTGATGTTGCTATGATCCCTGATAGGAATGCATTTCGGCGCGTGAATAAGGTTTCAATTCTATTTTCCAATCATCTTTCCATCAGCTAAGCAGGAATATTACATGATAGACAAAAGGACAGGACATATTAATTCGCAAGTATAGCCTACAGATTAGATTACATACTCATCTTCTTTTAATTGTATTTTATTAAATACATTTGGTGAACTAATTCCCTCTAAAATTGCACGAGACGACTAATTAAATGCAATCTTTACGTAGAAGGCAATTGTCATCTGAGAACCTTTTGGAGACATTGCTGGACGAATGTATTTGAAGGGTCATGTAGTCGATCTCTCATGCTTTTGGCTTCGATTGCTTAACAACTAAGCTGGTTTTCATCTTATTTTGTCCCACTGAGATTTGACACAGTATTCCACAACATCTGCTCTTCTTTATCCTGCCACAAGTTTTGAGCAATTGTATTTTGTTTTTTTCATTTTCATTTTATTGCAGGCGTATTTTATTATCTTGGATTCGAAATCTTTAACCTTGGGTGAATTGGTTAGTTATGCTTTTTTGTCTTCATATTTAAATGTTTAAGGTCACTTATATGAGTTTGGCTCGTTTAACTTCCTCCGTTCATTCTTATCTTGAGACTCCTGGCTCCGTTTTATGTTGGCATTTCAGTTTTATAAGATACTGTTTGGCCCTATTCAGGTTTTTATTAGATATTGATTATTTTATCCAGTTATTATCTGCTTATCTCGTTGACATATTATTATTTACGAGGTACTTTTTCACCATTACTAGTCATGGCAACAGCGGGTTTTATTTGCTCTCAATCGGACATTAGCTTTTAGAAAATGATTCTATAATTTACATTCTGTGTTTCACGTCTTTTCATTTTGGATGAATATCTGTGAATAATTTTAATTATTTTGTTTTCTTTATGTTGCTTTTGACATACTTGAAAGACTTACGGTTCTATATTCATTATATTCTTAAAAATGGTATTTTATGATGAAGTAAGCTACAGGTATTACAAGGGATTGTTGATGAAGTAAGCTATAGGTATTACAAGGAATAGTTGATGAAGTAAGCTACAGGTATTACAAGGAATTGTTGATGAAGTAAGCTATAGGTATTACAAGGAGTTGTTGATGAAGTAAGCTACAGGTATTACAAGGAGTTGTTGATGAAGTGAGCTATAGGTATTACAAGGGATTTTTGATGAAGTATGCTATAGGTATTATAAGGAATTGTTGATGAAGTAAGTTATAGGTATTACAAGGAATTGTTGATGAAGTAAGATATAGGTATGACAAGAAATTGTTGATGAAGTAAGCTATAGGTATTACAAGGAATTGTTGATGAAGTAAGCTACAGGTATTACAAGGAGTTGTTGATGAAGTGAGCTATAGGTATTACAAGGGATTTTTGATGAAGTAAGCTATAGGTATTATAAGGAATTGTTGATGAAGTAAGATATAGGTATTACAAGGGATTGTTGATGAAGTAAGCTACATGTATTACAAGGGATTGTTGATGAAGTAAGCTATAGGTATTACAAGGAACTGTTGATGAAGTAAGCTATAGGTATTATAAGGAATTGTTGATGAAGTAAGCTACAGGTATTACAAGGGATTGTTGATGAAGTAAGCTATAGGTATTATAAGGAATTGTTGATGAAGTAAGCTACAGGTATTACAAGGAATTGTTGATGAAGTAAGCTACAGATATTACAAAGGATTGTTGATGAAGTAAGCTATAGGTATTACAAGGGATTGTTGATGAAGTAAGCTACATGTATTACAAGGGATTGTTGATGAAGTAAGCTATAGGTATTACAAGGAACTGTTGATGAAGTAAGCTACAGATATTACAAGGAATTGTTGATGAAGTAAGCTACAGATATTACAAGGAATTGTTGATGAAGTAAGCTACAGATATTACAAAGGATTGTTGATGAAGTAAGCTATAGGTATTACAAGGGATTGTTGATGAAGTAAGCTACATGTATTACAAGGGATTGTTGATGAAGTAAGCTATAGGTATTACAAGGAACTGTTGATGAAGTAAGCTACAGATATTACAAAGGATTGTTGATGAAGTAAGCTATAGGTATTATAAGGAATTGTTGATGAAGTAAGCTACAGGTATTACAAGGGATTGTTGATGAAGTAAGCTACATGTATTACAAGGGATTGTTGATGAAGTAAGCTATAGGTATTACAAGGAACTGTTGATGAAGTAAGCTACAGATATTACAAAGGATTGTTGATGAAGTAAGCTATAGGTATTACAAGGGATTGTTGATGAAGTAAGCTACATGTATTACAAGGGATTGTTGATGAAGTAAGCTATAGGTATTACAAGGAACTGTTGATGAAGTAAGCTACAGATATTACAAAGGATTGTTGATGAAGTAAGCTATAGGTATTATAAGGAATTGTTGATGAAGTAAGCTACAGGTATTACAAGGGATTGTTGATGAAGTAAGCTATAGGTATTATAAGGAATTGTTGATGAAGTAAGCTACAGGTATTACAAGGAATTGTTGATGAAGTAAGCTACAGATATTACAAAGGATTGTTGATGAAGTAAGCTACAGGTATTATAAGGAATTGTTGATGAAGTAAGCTATAGGTATTATAAGGAATTGTTGATGAAGTAAGCTATAGGTATTATAAGGAATTGTTGATGAAGTAAGCTACAGGTATTACAAGGAGTTGTTGATGAAGTAAGCTACAGGTATTACAAGGAGTTGTTGATGAAGTAAGCTACAGGTATTACAAGGGATTGTTGATGAAGTAAGTTATAGGTATTATAAGGAATTGTTGATGAAGTAAGCTATAGGTATTATAAGGAATTGTTGATGAAGTAAGCTATAGGTATTATAAGGAATTGTTGATGAAGTAAGCTATAGGTATTACAAGGAATTGTTTATGTAGTAAGCTACAGGTATTACAAGGGATTGTTGATGAAGTAAGCTATAGGTATTATAAGGAATTGTTGATGAAGTAAGTTATAGGTATTACAAGGAATTGTTGATGAAGTAAGATATAGGTATGACAAGAAATTGTTGATGGAGTAAGCTATAGGTATTACAAGGACTTGTTGATGAAGTAAGCTATAGGTATTACAAGGAATTGTTGATGAAGTAAGCTATATGTATTACAAGGAATTGTTGATGAAGTAAGCTATATGTATTACAAGGAATTGTTGATGAAGTAAGCTATAGGTATTACAAGGAATGTCGATGAAGTAAGCTATTGGTTTTACAAGGAATTGTTGATGAAGTAAGCTATAGGTATTACAATGGATTGTTGATGAAGTAAGCCACAGGTATTACAAGGAATTGTTGATGAAGTAAGCTATAGGTATTACAAGGGATTGTTGATGAAGTAAGCTACAGGTATTACAAGGGATTGTTGATGAAGTAAGCTATAGGTATGACAAGGAATTGTTGATGAAGTAAGCTATAGGTATTACAAGGGATTGTTGATGAAGTAAGTTACAGGTATTACAAGGAATTGTTCATGAAGTAAGCCACAGGTATTACAAGAAATTGTTGATGAAGTAAGCTATGGGTATTACAAGGGATTGTTGATGAAGTAAGTTACAGGTATTACAAGGAATTGTTGATGGAGTAAGCTATAGGTATTACAAGGAATTGTTGATGAAGTAAGCTATAGGTATTACAAGGGATTGTTGATGAAGTAAGCTATAGGTATTACAAGGGATTGTCGATATAGTAAGTTACAGGTATTACAAGGAATTGTTGATGAAGTAAGCTATAGGTATTACACGGGATTGTTGATGAAGTAAGCTGTAGGTATTACAAGGAATTGTTGATGAAGTAAGCCACAGGTATTACAAGAAATTGTTGATGAAGTAAGTTACAGGTATTACAAGGAGTTGTTGATGGAGTAAGCTACAGGTATTACAAGGAATTGTTGATGAAGTAAGCTATAGGTATTACAAGGGATTGTTGATGAAGTAAGCTACAGGTATTACAAGGGATTGTTGATGAAGTAAGCCACAGGTATTACAAGAAATTGTTGATGAAGTAAGTGACAGGTATTACAAGGAATTGTTGATGGAGTAAGCTACAGGTATTACAAGGAATTGTTGATGAAGTAAGCTATAGGTATTACAAGGGATTGTTGATGAAGTAAGCTACAGGTATTACAAGGAATTGTTGATGAAGTAAGCTATAGGTATTACAAGGGATTGTTGATGAAGTAAGCTATAGGTATTACAAGGGATTGTCGATGAAGTAAGCTATAGGTATTACAAGGGATTGTCGATGAAGTAAGTTACAGGTATTACAAGGAATTGTTGATGAAGTAAGCTATAGGTATTACAAGGGATTGTTGATGAAGTAAGCTATAGGTATAACAAGGGATTGTCGATGAAGTAAGTTACAGGTATTACAAGGGATTGTCGATGAAGTAAGCTATAGGTATTACAAGGAATTGTTGATGAAGTAAGCTGTAGGTATTACAAGGAATTGTTGATGAAGTAAGCCACAGGTATTACAAGAAATTGTTGATGAAGTAAGATACAGGTATTACAAGGAATTGTTGATGGAGTAAGGTACAGGTATTTCAAGGAATTGTTGATGAAGTAAGCTATAGGTATTACAAGGGATTGTTGATGAAGTAAGCTACAGGTATTACAAGGGATTGTTGATGAAGTAAGCTACAAGTATTACAAGGGATTGTTGATGAAGTAAGCTATAGGTATTACAAGGAATTGTTGATGAAGTAAGCTATAGGTATTACAAGGAATTGTTGATGAAGTAAGCTATAGGTATTACAAGGAATTGTTGATGAAGTAAGCTACAGGTATTACAAGGAATGGTTGATGAAGTAAGCTATAGGTATTACAAGGAATGGTTGATGAAGTAAGCCACAGGTATTACAAGGGATTGTTGATGAAGTAAGCTACAGGTATTACAAAGAATTGTTGATGAAGTAAGCTACATGTATTACAAGGAATTGTTGATGAAGTAAGCTACAGGTATTACAAGGAATTGTTGATGAAGTAAGCTATAGGTATTACAAGGATTTGTTGATGAAGTAAGCTACAGGTATTACAAGGAATTGTTGATGAAGTAAGCTACAGGTATTACAAGGAATTGTTGATGAAGTAAGCTATAGGTATTACAAGGAATTGTTGATGAAGTAAGCTATAGGTATTACAAGGAATTGTTGATGAAGTAAGCTATAGGTATTACAGGGAAGTGTTGATGAAGTAAGCTATAGGTATTACAAGGGATTGTAGATGAAGTAAGTTATAGGTATTACAAGGAAGTATTTTTAGGGGGTCATATTATACCTTCTTTTAAAGCTAAACGAGCAGTTACAGAATTTTTGTTTTCAAAATTTTCCAAAAATCTACTGCTTTGGATTCTAAAGATGACGCTCAAAATGATTTTTGAAAATTTTGGACTTTTTAATTTTTGTCTTTGAAACTGATTTATAAATTTATGGTCAACAAAGTAGTCATTTCTCTTTTAACAAGATTATTATAAAACAAACTTAGTCCCTGCATGAAAGTTGCTCACAAATAATAGACAAATTAGCTGAAAACACATAATCTTGAAAGTAATATGAAGAATTCAAACGAATTCATTTAGTCAGCTCTCTTCCAATCTGTAACAAGGCTTGACATTTACGCTATGTGTTAAAGAAACATCGATCTGCATTTTGAACAACTTAAACATAATCCCACATTTAAATTTAAATATGGACTGCTATATGTCTCTAGCATACAATGGTATAATATATTGTTTCAACTGAACTCGTGCCACTTTAACTGTACTCAGATTTAACAGCTAACGAACAAGAGTCGAGGGAAGAATAAAAAAATTGGATTGTTTTTGTACACACTGACATCTGTTTCAAGAACTTTACGACACGTTTTATGACACTCGTTTAAACACAGCAATTCGCCTTTTATATAGTACGTACTGTACTATATCCTAGGGGCCAGCCACGATAAAAACATTGCATCGTCGTTTTATTTTTCTAGGGAAGCTCTAGCTGAAGACTTATTCATAAATAGTCTGCTCATGATTGCTGTGGTTGCTAGTTACCAGCGGAAGGTCGTGGGTTTCCTCCGAGCACAGAGCCTGGTTTTCTCCCACAATAAAACTGGCAACGCCGCCATATAAGTGAAATAATCTTGAGCGCGGCGTAAAACACCAAACAATCAATCAAAACATTCTGTTGTACTAATTGTGAGACAACAACAATATAGGCAACATTCTTGCTTAAAGAAGCCTTTTTAAAATAAGGCCCACCGAAACAAAAGAAAAAAATACTGTCTTTCAAGTTACACTTTTCAATCTAAGGTGTCCATACTATCAAGAACCACCAGCTGTCAATAACGTACATACACTAGAACTTTAGTAGAAGGTTATGTTATTTTTTCTTACGGATACATGTGTGTTCATACAAAATCGAATAACTCCAAAATCAGACTACTTTTATATGAGGTGAAGGGTCATTTCATAAACCAGTAAAGCAATTTGTTTGTTTATGCACATAAAAAGTAATTCCCAAAATACTCGGCAAGCAAAGAGAAAAGTGAATAAGAAAGTCAGCCTTTGCGAAATTAATTTCCTATATGACAATATATAAGGATTTAAAATTGTAATGAGCGCGGTATTTCGAAATACTAAGTCAGTGAATTATATGACAGTCGAAATTTCCCTATTTCATCAAACAAATCCAGATCGAGGTTAAACCTATGTTTCTCTAAGTTGTAGCTGATTAAATTATTCAATTTCCGATTTTGTCGTTGAAATCAGGAGCATTAGGCTAAATTAAGATCAGGACATAATGCATGTAGCCAAACGCTTAGCATGGCTTTCATCTATAAATCGACAGAGAAATACAAGCAATTGCATTACTATTTAGTAACAATTAATATCCTGAAGGAACCTCGTAAGCTGCCTAGAGGGGTTAATCACTAACGATCTTTACATTCCCAAATGACTTTCTATTTTATGTCATTTCAGCTAATTCATCTTGTTCTTTATTAGTAACTCTATTCCAGGGGCTAAGTGTTGCATGGCAACCTTGTTAACAGAACGGAAATAAATATTTTGTTAAGCCTCTTACGTGACAGTCAAAAGAAAAACTTGTGTATTTAATGGAATTGATATCAGTGCAAGATGTCCAGAATAGTTTTCATTTTACCAGATTCTTTTCAAGCATTTTGAATAGTCTTTGAGATGGTTAGAAAAGGTTTTATTGTACAAAGAGTCCACCAACTTATTATAGATGAAGTCAGATATTTCTTTTCGTGGCTAAGTATTTTCGTTTCAAAGAAGAAAATAAACATCTACGCAATGGGTTGATTAAGTAATTGATGCTTTACCCCGTTTGGAAGAAACTGGGCTGTTTGTTTGGGGCAAAGCCCAGACATTCAGTAATTGTTGTGAAATGGAAATAATTTATCTATTTAGAGCAGAGTAACGATGGACGTTGCTTGATGTCTTCGCTATTATTTTTAGATACAACACAAATCGACATCGAAAACCATTAGTTCAACCATTAAGGTTATGATGCACTCACACATACACCTTATCACCGGCCAGGGAAATTTAAGGGCATTTAATTGGTCGAAATGTCCAGAATGTGAGTCTGTATCCGACTGCTTTCTGTCTTAATACGCTTCAGGGCTGGGAGATACAGGTTCAAGCCTGGGTCGAGTCAGACCAAAGACTTTAACAGTGGGAGCAGCGACTGGGTGAGGGGGGTGTCTTTGGCAAGTCGTCTCGGTGAGGCAGCACCAAATAAAAGAGTAGTGGAAATCTGCCCTGCCACAAGGTAACCTGCCCTTCAGCAGAGTTGCACACGCCACAAAAACCAACTCAAGCAAGCAAGCAAGCCCTGCCACAAGGAGACAACGTCTTCATATGACTGAAATACTGTTTAACAGAACCTAAAACCCGGAATGGACGCGCCAATAAGCTAAAACAACCAAACAACGTAAAACCCAAATCACTCACTCACTCTGTGTTAATACATGTAATTGGTTCTGTATCCCCTTGGAGTTAAGGTCTCGTGCGCTGATTTTACCCCCTAGAGAAGGCCTTCTTATGTCATAGAATTCTATAGTCAAGAGGAAACCCAATCGTCAGTTTGGAATGTTCGGATAAAGAACAGCTGATTAAATTTATGCTCAGTTTTAAGTAAACAAGCTGCTCTGAGTGGTGGTAAATTCGTTTTTTTGATGCCCTTCTGTCAATGTAGGGGTAGGTAGGCCTACATATATTATTTGATACGGACGACAATCATAGTTCTGTTTTTGTAAGTAAGAAGCAATGACAGTTATTGTATGAAAAACACAAAAATCAATTTATGCTCGTTTTAATTATCCATAAGATGATCAGATAAAATGATATAGTAAGTGGCTGGTGTACGTTATGTGCTTATGCTGAAGGTGCCACTTAGCGGACGTGACCAAAGATAACTTTCTCTATAGTTTCCTGTTACAATATGTAGTGACAGGAGATGAATATTTTGACGAGCAAAATGATCCATGTAAGCCTCGACGGATCAATTTTGGGTTAACCTCACTGTTGTATACTGTTTTCCTTAATCAATATACGTCTCTGTCACAATTGACTTATTTTCTTAATGGCTCTACATGACAACAACACGTCAACAGAATGTATTGAATTATCACACTGTCAACAGAGAGGATGGTTTCTATATCTCATTTGTCATACATACCACCTGTTTCTATTGGGACGAACTCTATAGTGTTAGGATGCCGAGTACATCCTTGGAATGGAAGCAAATGTCTAACAATTCTTGGTCATTGTAAAACAATTTGAGGCTAGTTACAACTTGAAACAAAAGTAACATTGATTCTACCATCAACATGTAGACAAAAACACTAAGCCAATTCCTAAAGGGCTCCTTTTTATGAAGTTTTACTAAAAATATGCTTTTTAAATTTGTACATTTAATTATTTTAAAATCACTGAGAGTAGTAACTCTATATTCATGTTATTGATACATTGTCTTCAACCTTAAATATATATATAACAAGTTTCTTTTCTCTTTTATTTTTTAGAATGGGGTTCTCAGAAGAAATCAATGCGACGTATTTGACGGAATTTCTAAAGAACCTTTCTGCTGAAGAGCGTCGTCAATTGTTTGAAGCGGTTGGAATTGTTGACAGTTCAGATGTGGAGTCCTTGTTTCTTCCAACCACCCCTTTGTCCATGTATGAAGCATATCGGCTTCACAAAACCCTACTACTTTACATGCCTCCCATACTTCTCATTTTTGGGACATTCGGCAATGTGTTCTCTTTTCTAATCCTTCGTCAAAAATCTATGGCGAAGATATCTACATATTTTTATCTGTCTGTGTTATCTGTCAGTGATTTCTTAGTACTATATTTTGGATTATTGCGTCTATGGATAGGCGAATTAACTGACTTTGATATCCGAGATCAATCCGACTCAATGTGTAAATTGGTGATGTTTCTAGGATATGTCAGTAGTGACTTATCAGTGTGGCTGATTATAGCTGTGACAGTAGAACGTTACATAGTCGTAACTCATCCATTGAAAGCCTCTAGATTTTGTTCCGTCCCAAAAGCAAAAAAAGCAACGGCTGTGCTCTGTGTTGTGCTAGTGGCTTTACATAGTCATTTCCTTTGGTCAGTAAGGTTATCTACCGAGGTCGAATCGATACCCGAATGCCGGGAATCACCTGGTTTTAAATATTTCGTGACAGAAGTTTGGCCCGTAATTGATACCTTAATCTATTTTGTGATACCTTTCGTTATAATAGCCACAATGAATATCATTATCATATGGCAAGTCCGTAAGGCAAAAATTGGCAGAGTTCAGTTACAAAACGAGAGGATCGTCTCGAACGTTTCCAGTTCGCTGATGCTTAAAGGAAATGGTTTGCTACAAGTAAAAACACCCCACAGAAGTTCAGCTGACAACTGTACAAAACTCACCATGATGCTGTTAACTATATCATTTACATTTGTATTGACAACGTTGCCTATGAACATTTGTATGATTGCGGCTTCCGGATGGAATAAGAATGAAGTGAGAGACCATTCCCAACTAACCAAAGTGCAGTTAGCCAAAACCATTGCCGAATTACTTATGTATGTTAATCATTGCGTGAATTTTTTCTTATATTGTGCTACGGGTCAGAAATTTCGACAGCAGTTTTTGCGCTTGTGTTGTCCCCGTTGTATATTCAGTTCTCGCCCCCATGACCATAGCAGGCATCTCTACTGCTCCAAACGAGGAAGTAGCCTCTTTCCTTTCACAAACAAACAGACGTCAAACGAATCCGACGATGCTTATCCTTGTGTTTCTGAAAGCAGAGTTTAAGAAATGTGACAAGAATCAGTTTGAAAGCAAAAAAGAACTGAATAAATTGTCAGCCGCCTTATTTTATACTTTATTATCTGAGACAAGTTATACAGGTATAAATAGTTATATAAGGCTTGAACTGAGAGGTTTCACTTTTGGTGAGATATTGTATGAGTTTGACAGATTATATGCTATTTGTTTATTTTTGCCATAAACAATATTCACCCTCACGACCACTCCTTTTTATATTATAGCGTGTTGTGATTGTTGTTACTTAGTTGAGATATCACCTATGTGAAGTCATCCAACAAACCTGCTTGTATACATGTTTTGTTAATTGTTCTGGGTCGTACGTTGCTCACAAATTAAATCTATGCTTCTATATTTCAATGTTTTAAGAGTTTCTCATATTGACTATGACATCAATTGATACATGCGCTATTAGTTATATGACGCCCTTCAGTGGCTATACGGGTGAATATTTGATATCTGACATTAATATTTTTCTGAGGGGAAGACAAGTGAAGATATATGCCAGACAACACATATCTACCCGTATTCCCATAGCAGTGTGTCAAATAACGAATTAATCCCTATCCAGAGCAGCTTATTTATTTTGAACAGAGTATAATCAGGTGTTCTTTATTCGATACTCACAAATGAACAAAAAGCTCCTCTCAAGCGTCCATGCTTACGACACAACATTTTAAACTTACGTCATGATTGGGTTTCGTCTTGGCTGAAGTGAAATGTGTTTATTATCAAATAGTTTCTTAGAAAATATGCCATTTGTTTCTTGAAAAGTGACATGAGCTGCCTAAATTTTTATATTTTGATGGTAAAACAGAATGTTGAAAGTATTTTCTATTTTTCCCCAAGCCGTATAATTCAGAAGCTCTTTAGTGCTTCTAGTCTCGAGAAAGTACGACACAGTATTGTTTTGAACTAACTATGGCTTACAAAGAATAAAAGGTTTTCCCTAATATTTAAATTTTGTTTACTTTTCGAACACTATTTTTGTTCGTATAGGCCACATTCACATTTTCCTCATTCCAACGCCGATAATTTAGTTAGCCGATGGCTTTCAAGGCCTCTTTTTGAACATATGAAAAAGTGTGCCGTTTTGGCAGCTCATGCCACTTTAAAGTAGCTTAACATAAAAACAAAAAACGACAATTGCAATTGCCATTTTTTGAAAGGACAATCTCAGTTGCTTTGAAACTATAAAAGGTGAGCTTTATTTCTTCCCAAGTATTGGATATTAAAAGCGGAGTGTGAAGGGGGGGGGGGGGGGGGGGGTCAATTTCGACACAATGAGAAATAATTAAGTGATCACGACAAAGTTAATTATTTGACCAACACAATCTTTCGACACATGTGCCGGTGTCAAGTGCAATTGGCATATTGACCTGTAAAGCATAAGCTCGTCTTGTTACCCCAAAAAAAAACTATTTCGTAGGAATGTCTTAATTATATTCATTAGTGTAGAATCCACGTTTAAAGAGTTCCAAACATATCTTATATCGCATTTTGACATAGTTTGAAACAAGTTAGAATAATTTGTAGCACCCCTGTAAGGTATAAATATTGATTATAATATGAGATCTACTAACTTAATGGGACAAAATTATATGCACAACTCTTATTAGTGGATTTAGGTCAGATAAACCCGTCATGATTCTTGCTGGAAGGTGTGTATGCTCAATCACAATCCATTTTCATCGCATCATTAGCGGTCAAGTAGACTTCTCATCGTCCTTAATAATATATATACAATCAAATAAGGATTTAAATTTGTGATAAAACCCAGGTAACCGACATCCTTTTAATTGCAGGTAGAAACATGTACAGGGGAAGCGAAGCCAATTGTAAACACATGCATGACCCGCATCAAAACTGGTACGATTAACTGACTCCAGGGTCTCGTCTTACAAAACTAGAGAAGAGATGCGCATTGGTATACAACATGGACCAGTTGCGAGTAGGGCGTAAGTTCTGATCTACGCCCGACGTAACTAACGACAGTTTGTAAGACAGGCCCCAGATCCCTAGATGGAAGCCCCAGACTTTTTGAAACACGAAACATTTTAGCCAACCTTAAAGATAGGGAGTAACAATGCTGCGTCAAAGAAGGAGTTTTACTCAAATGCCACAGCCTTTTACATTCAGTAAAATCTATATATTGTCTGGATATTTTAATTGGCGGCTTGATTTATTTTGTTAGGTGGTCGTCTCCGATGTATTTCAGTTGGTATAGCGTTTGGTTTAATTCCCACTTTAATTTTTTCACTCAATCTACCAAAATGGGAGGGTTGTTAGGAATCAGTACGGATTTCTTTCAAGAAAATGAATCCTGTTTTCTCAACCACTAAGCCTGACAACGTCATGCCATAAGAAATATAATTTTGAGCGCAGCATAAATATTAATCATGTAATCAGTTAGATTGTAAACATTACTTAATTTGCTTTAGAAGCATCATAGCTTGATACGCAATATGGCGTTATCTTTGGGGTTTTCCTATGAAACTACTATTAAGCCAACATGTTAAACACATCCTGCTAGTTCATGGATAGTTTTACTCTATTTTCCTCACTCCATAAGCATAATGAGGTTTTCTATACACTAAGAATACTTCCAGACAAAAAAAGCTTGCTTTTTATCTAATATTTTCACTTGCATAATAAGCTGATTACCGATAGATGGGCAAACAACTTCCAGTCCTGTTAATTAGTTTTTCTTATATCCTTTAACACGGTTGAACGGATTGGATAAATATAATCAGCCACTAAACCCGGTCACCATAGGTCCCGCAAATACAATTAGGACATTTTCAGATTCCGTGTAATTTATGGATAAACACAATGTAAAAGTAACAGTTTGTAGAAAAAGGTTCGAATCCAACTGTTGACCACCAATCATTGCTATACACAGTGGTTAATACCATATCTACTAGATAAAATGGTGTATGCAGCAATGGACAGTAATTAACGTGAACTCAAATTTGGGTCAACGCCTACCAGGAGTAAACAAAATTGTTTTTAGAGTATTTATTTTCTTATTACGGGCGTTTTTATCCTAAAACAATTTTAAAAAGTGACACATAGGAGTGACATGAATCAATTTTCACACAGATGACCTATCCCGCTATTCGATGAGCAAAGTCGTCAATACTTTTCATCAAGGTGTAATAGATAGTCTGTATTAACGATCGTGTTTAGTAAAGCCAGGCTTACAGCCGTATGAAAAGAATAGCTTATATTGCGACAGTCTTTATAATGATCTGTTGTTTGTTTTTTCATCCAATATTACAAACTTTATTGATACCCGTTTCTTGTTGACGTTAACAAGTTTCTTCGGTGGATAAAGGAGTAGGCCTAGACAATTTGCGACAAATTAAATATGCAATAATAATTTTAAGTCCAAAGGCCAACTGCTATCTTCTTTAAGTGGTGAAAGTCATCACAACAGTTTCACCTAGCCCGGAATATTGGTCTTACGGCGACTAAAATTAAATGACTGCTAATATGCCTTGTCGCCTTATGACGAACACGGAGAGAAAAAAAAATCGGCAGAGCCCAGATTTCTCGGCTACAGTTTCACATTAAGTTTGAAATTTACTCCAAGGAATCAATCCTAAATCACACACACCTGAGATATATTTGTTTTATGACGTAATTAATTTTGAAGATAGGAATTCTGTTGTATGATCTTCAAAAGGTTACTTTAAGAAAGAGAAGCAATGTCGAAGCTAAAGTGAATTAGGACAAGTTTGGGTGTTTTTTTCTCACGGGTAAAGGACACGATCCACATTTTTTTCAATAAACGGAAACAAATTAGGAAACGTTCGGCTTTCTCAATAGGTATACAATCATGTTTGATAATTAAAATGAATCAGAATTTGCACAGCTTCTCCCACCTACAGGATTGAATCTCATCACAATCATGCTGATCGCATTGGGTTTCATGTATTACACTAAAACGACAATATGCAAGTAAATGTCTGATTTTCTTCCAACATTAGGCTGAGAGTGTGTTACAGGCGTGGGCTTAATACCCAAAGGATGGCCATAACTCTCTATAAACATCTTAAATTATTGATCTTCTGCCTAAACGCCTCATTTAATGTGGATAATTGGAGACTCATCCTTCCGGTGTCACAGTTAATAAACTGACAGGATGACATGTATTTATGACACCTGCTTTAAAACGAAGTAAGTACACGTGTCGTACACATCACATTCTAACTACATGTGTATTATACTTTGTTCCAATGCTATCATAACTTGCTAGGTCACACCATCCTCCCAAAACTTTCAAGGGAGTCATTAAGTCTCAGGTTTTTAGATTCTATAGAAACTCTCGTTCTTTAAATTGTTTTTAATCGGGTCGTTTTCCGTTTTGTTTTACGGCTTTTCTACGGAGGGGGTATTCTGTTAGGTTACTCCGAAGGATCAAGTCTGTCAAATTAAAACAAGTTGAAATTAGTTGAAATATATCGTGGACAGAAATCCCGATGACGGATCTTCCCAGACCGGTAGATGATTTTTCCTTTATTATTTAAAAACTATTCTTTCAAATGAAAGAATGATTCGTCTGGGAAAAAACTAAGGGAAAATGACTGAAGTAGTGACATTGTGTTCGTAATTGCCCCCAGTCACGAAAGGGGGACTTCTGGCACTTAATGGATTTATTGGTATTAGGTAAAATGGAGGTTGAAGCCTAGCAAAAGACAATCTGATTGATATCGAAAACCATACCGAAGTGGTTTACACTGAAGATACCACTTTGTTACAAATCCAGGATCTACAACAATAAACAGCGAGCATTGATTTTAATTTTCATCTGCACACCAGGAGCTCAGAACAATTGAAAACAACGAATCTCTTTAATAAATGTTGCATTACAGCGTCACTCGTACTCTAATTGACTTGCCTTCTCTAATATGAGAGATTATTTTCATTGCATTTGGTAGACTTATACATGTATATGAAGATTGATTTCAATGTAGCTCCAGGTAATTTGCTGTAATACACAGAACAATTTTGTTTCCCTCACTAGAACAAATTGTCCAATAAATTGCATCCCTTGCAATTTTATTGATGTTTTCAATTTTTTGTTGTCAATCTTCTCGTTAGAATTTGAATCGCAGCCATGAATTTTTGCCTCCATGTTTATTTTTTCATGTTCTAACCAGAACTAAAAGGATAACAGAAATAATGTCGAACGATTAATGCAAGCAAAATCCATTCTAGGGAAACCGGGATAATTGCTTTTTATTTATTTGTAAACTATTAAATACAGTGGAATTTAAGATGCTTGCACGAAGCTGACCACACAGTCGGTATACAATTGCCCTGTTGGCTGAGAGTCACATTATATGATCGAGTTTCACCCGGATCAATTAGAATAGTATAACGATTAACCGATATTTGATGCCTATAGAAATAATAGAACGAAATACATTTCTTTGAGCCCTAATAACAAGGTACTTTCCTGACGTGTTCATTAAAATCTCAATAGAAAATATACGCGAATTATCGTTTCTCAAAATGACACTTGTATAGACTAGTGAATGGAATCCGAAACGTGGTCTTTTTATAATCTTGAACTTGGATCAAAATGGTTTAACCTAGGCCTATGTTCATCGAGGCATATATATATATTATCTCGATACACGACCCACTCACAATTGCAGGGAACTTCAACTAAGGGAACATAAATACCACAAAAGCGCCCGACTCAAGTGAAATTAAATCGATTTAATTGTATCCGATTGCCAACTTTTACAACAACCCCCTCAATAAATACTAGGCGACTTTCACGGGTTTGTTATTTAGTTCATTTCCAAAAGTTATATTTATATAATTAAAATATAACAAAATTCAATAATTCAAATGATATGGCTTAAAGTTTATCGCAAAAAGCCTACTGACCAATGATCATTCATAATACAAGGTAAAATTTAAAGTTTTTCATTCTCAACTTGTATAAAACGCCTATACAGAATTAAAATTTGTTACGGAAAGATTGGTATTTTCAATTAGCTTTCAGCGTTACGAAAATAGATAATAAAAGAAGAAGAAACAAAAGACCAGAGGAGTCCAAATTTGGATTTATATTAAAACACAGAGAAACATATTTACAGGAAAATATTACACAGACATTGGAAAGGAAAAGCATATATCAAAATGAATTACTTTTACGAATTAATAATTTACACTTCCGATATAGAAATCTGTAATCCGAAAACTTATTGAGTTCACTGGTATAGCAGTATTGATCCGATGAGCACGAAATATAAATACACAGAATGAAAACCTGGAATCACACTAACAAGTTTCCATTGTAAACTATTTACAGCATGTACAAGCAGCTATAACAGGTGTATTCCTCTAACGTATACGTTCCTTTAACGTATACTATTTTACTAGTATACGTTAGAGGAATAATCTGCCCAGAGGATTATGGATTATGGGATTAGAACCATGGATGGTCTACCCGGGGGGTGTTGGGGGGGGGGGGAAGTCAAATTTAAAGTCATAAAATAAAAAGAGAAATTATAAATTTGTCGATATTTTGTTTTTATTATGAAAGAACACAAATTATATAGATAATAAGTATGAGGCAGAATCAGCATATTGGATCAACGTGGTCTCTCCCCGGCGAAATCGCTGCTGTGGAATTGGTGGGATCGTTTTCTGTCGTTGTTTATACAACCCTCTTTTCCTCAGTGTATATAGAGGGCATAGGCGTAATCTCCTCTCTGGCTCGTTTCCTTTCGCTGGAGATGACTTTCTGAACTTCTATGTTTGATCGCCCTGGAGGATGGCAATGCGTAGTTTCAGGTGTCTGTAGGATGTCGTTGTCTGTAGTAACACGAGCTTGGCAACCTCGTTCTGTACATATCCACCAGCTTTTCAATCCATTTTTCCGGTTAACACGATATGTATAACCACCATGCGCTAGCTTTCTCCCTCCACGTGCAGTTGGTGTAAACTCAACCTTGGTAGATATTGCTGAAAGAACGCACATATATATACCTCCATACGTGAACTGTTTTCATACTGACATCAGTCATTCAATTTTAGTTAAGGCATTTGACATGTCGACGACTGTTCAGCGATGCATTGATCCGTTAAGCGGATTAGCCACTCTCTTGGGGCGGATTAACTCCACCATTGTTTACCTACTAACCCCCCTGAGTATATCTCAGAGGAATATATGTTAGAGGAACGTATACGTTAGAGGTATAAACCCTATAACACACCTCCGCCTGGTCTATGCTGAGAACAGTCAACTAATTAGTGTATTTACATGTATGTCAATTATCAAATTCATACGCACACTTCATTCACCTTCAACCGTATATACATTTGCCTTCATACCAGTACACCCATGCACACACACATGGGCTTACATAAATCTATATACGTACATGCATACACATTCGGGCACATATTATCATACCATTGTAAATATTCAATGAATGTGAATAAGGTGTAAGATATAATTGTGAACGCGAGGTTACCTCAATAATGTTGTAATGATTTGTGGCATTGGCAACTGTTAAGGTCAAATGCTCGGGGATGATTGGCAGCCATTGTTTTACATATATATAATCGAAAAGAAGCATTTCAAACACAAGTATATTAAATTGTACTTTGTGTCAAAAAATGCTCTAAGGCCCATTTTATGTAGGCGATACAAAGAGGTCTAAAATCCTTGAATGTAAAACGCCTTGGTTTCATCGTAAAAACAATTAAACCTCGGAAATGCTGTTTGGTAACCCATTACAAACCTGCACTTTGGAAACAGTCTCCTGAGAAACTAAATGGAAATGTTCCCCATCCAATGTATGGATCGTTTGAAAGGCATAATATGAGCTAATGGAATTTGCACTTGAAGTAAAACTGACTTTTCTGGTGAACTGGGAATATTGGGATGTATAGAATATATGTATAACGGGAGTGATACAACGAATGTCACTCAAGTCTCGGGAATTAATATACGAAAGTGATATCCAATGTAACCCACTGGCTCGAATTGGATAACCGTTTTCTCACACTACAATAAATACAGGGTTTTATTTAGATGGAAAGAGCATTTTAAGATTAGACTGGTTTAGAAGGAAAGAGTAGAGTTCAATTAGTCCAGAACAACTGTCCAATGTATGTTTAATCGCCTCGTAAGCGAAGTTGAAATTTGAAAGTGTATTTACAATAGAGAATAAGCTCCATAGGCCATTCACAAGGCCACCACCATTTTTTCATTAGTTTTTATCCAATCATTGGTAAATACAATTTACGTGTGTTATAGATTAGTCATGTGATATGCAACTTAGCCAAAGGCTTGGCTAAGAAATGGCGTTCGGTTGCAGGACTGATCTACATATTCCGAACCAATATCCCCACTACAAGTTTGTCGCCCATGTTTTTGGGACCTAAATCTACAATCATGCATCATGCGTATGTAAAAAAATACGTCATTATTGATCTAAAACTATCTGCTGCAACATCACATCATCTTAAAACGGAATAAATGGCGACACACATAAACCACTGAAAGGGCATACTTTTGTCTGCTTTTATTCGCTTGACGGTCACTGGCGATAATTAACGTGAACTGTTTTAAGTTATTAACTTTTTTAATGTTATTAACTTTGATAGCTGTTATCGGTAGCTGTTATCGAAGTTAATCCTCAGGTATTTCTAGAGATTTAGCATCCTTTAAAACACAGCTCAACGGGAAAAAATACTTATGACGCTGTTCTATTTTCAAGAATGGCAGACCGAATAGCGTATTGTAATGTTAGAAATGACGTCCCCAGAGACAACATTCCTGGCTTCATTTCTGCTTCATTTCAACGTCATATTTACTAGACGAGGACACCGGCATAGGTGTCGAAAGCTCGTGTTGTTCATAAACAGCTAACTACATGGTGATGTCTTAATTTTTTATCATTAGCCATAATTACTGCTGACGAAATTCTTTTGCGACGTCAGATTTGGCTGTTCTTAGTGTTTCTTATCCAAAAATAAATAGAGGATATTGAACAGTAGTGTTTGGAATAGCACATATTTTTTCGCATGAAAGACGGAAAATAAACGACGAGTCACGAAGGGTCGAGTGGGTTATCCCTCCGCCATTCATGAGATATTCTGATGACCTTGCTAGACCTGGTTTGAAGCCGGTGGTCAGGGAAGTTTGGTTTCTGATCATGTTACTTATGTGCAAAACACGTCATCAAAGCACAGTTACTAAAGTAAAGATGGGGGGTGCTTTTTCCTTTCGTTTTGCATGAAGGTCACAATGCACGTGTGTTGCGAGGTGTCATCCCTATAAAATGGCCCCCAAGCATGCATCAAATCATTCACAGTTTGACAGTAGTGACATGTCACGACAGTCACGAGAGCAGAGAGACCAAGCCTTGGGAGGACTTCATGCTGGTCAGACTGTAAGACCTGTGGTAAACCACTTCAATATTCATGTCCGAGCAATATACCGCCTGCAGCAACGGGTTCAAGCCACTGGAAGCACAGCGAAACGGATAACACTAGATTGTTTCAATAGATGATCGGCTTACCATTTTAAATCGAATCACTAAAATAAAAATTAATTATCGATCTTCAGACAAAACCAAGTTTTATTGCCATTCAATGCCCCGATAAAACCGTGAAAAATAATTCTTTACATAATTGTTTTATCCTGGTGCCTGGTGTACTGCACAGTTAAAATCAACGGAGATCGATTTAATTTATTTGTGCATTAAATAACGCGAAAACATGGCCATTCAAATGCCCACAATTCTGACAGTTAACAATCACGCGAGACGATCAGAGATGCTGTTGTTTTATTCCTACGCCTGACCTAATCCATTATCAGTTTTTAAATAATTCCCTTTTTTGATTTTATAAATTTATACTTAAAAACAATTTGACTCTTCTCAGTATCGTTTATTTTTCAATGATTATTTTTCTAATTGGTCCTATTATATTTCTGTTTATACCGATGCGTTCAAGTGCCCTGGGCATTCAGATGTGTAGCCTTGACTGTAGTTATGAACGCACTGTTGATTGCAGCCGTGTCTAATTTACAATTTTATTTAAAAGAACTTTGGCGGAAAGATAGTGACTCTTCAATGCTGACAGATCTTTCTATATCTATTTCAATCATCTGTTTATCATGCTTCCCCTTTGTTTACACGTCTGTACAAAAAAAGACACCGCTCCACTGGACTGGGGAGGCGAGTTAATGTTAACGAGGCAGTAGATAATTTTCTTCTCCACTGTGTTCGCTTCTTTGCTTATCGACCTCCGATATATTTGCAAACTTAAATAACAGTGGTGTATGTACTACGCAAAATCGAAGCGCTAACCAAGAAAAAGAGATGTTAGAAGAGATGCTGTAAGCTTTATTGCATCGTCCAAGGGATTTTAATATTGACTTGTTAAAGCTGCCAAAATTCACACTTTTTCATAATTTCTGATCGTCATGACAGTAACAGGCTTTGAAGGGCATCCAAAAACTAAATGATCGGCGTTGGAATGAGGAAAATCCATACAGTATGTGGCCTATACGAACCGGAATAGTGTCCGAAAAGTAAACAAAATTTAAATAACCGGGACGACCATTCATTCATTCTAAGCCAAAGTTAGTTCAAAACAATACTATGTACGATTCTCGAGACAGAGACAAGAAGCACTAAAAAGCTTCTGCATTATACGTCTTGAGAAAAATAGCCAATAATTTCAACATTCTGTTTTAACGTCAAAATATCAACATTTTGGCAGTTCATGCCACTTTAAGCGTATGGTCATACAGTCCTTGCGTAAAGCAGCCCATAACATGCAGACAAACCCTAAGAAATCAACTATCATCCTCATTCTCATTAATCTTTTCACTTCATTCATATCCTTTATTGTTAGATTTGTAACTTTTTTTCAAATGAACAGTTCTATTTTCTCCCTCGTTTTATATTTACATGTCGATCCAATTGCTTATGCCCACTATTAAATGAAGAGCCTCGTGTCCGTCAACATAATTATTGATACATTTGGTAAACGGACTGGGAATTTGTGTTCATATGTCGTTAACGCGTTAGTTTTGGATGTAGATGAATTAAAAGCAATTTCATACAAGGATTCATCTGTCAAAGAGGACGAATAAATGCACCACTGAACCCTTACACAACATAAACATAGCCACAAAGTGATCCACATTGAAAGGGTCTCAATATCTGATTGAGACTAATCTACTTCAATGAATACCAGATTGACTAGCCGAGAAATCTGGGCTCTGCCGAATTGTTTTCTCTCCGTGTTCGTCGTAAGGCGACAAGACCCATTAGCAGCCATATAATACCAGTCGCCGTAAGACCGATAATCCGGGCTACAGATTGGCACGCTTTGCGTCATTCCCATTCTATAGAATTATTTAAAAATTAATATAGTTTAACAGAGAACCTGTAAGCTTCGAGGAGTCAAGATGAAGATGCTCGTGTTAAAATATGTATACAGCGAAACCGGCTTGCACTATGTTGAATTTTAAATGCCGAACGTGTCTTTTGTTAGGATTTATTTGAAAAGCAGACAAAATGTTTCAGTAAAGGTTAAGTACATGTGAAGGCATTTAAGATGTCGGGTATGGCAAATGAAGCTGAAGACAGTCCTCTGTACAGAGACGAATACATTAAACGCAACGCATAAGATCGATGGACACTTGCTCCGTTATATATTCAAATTTTAAGTATTGGTTGGTTGTTTTAGCTTATTGGCGCGTCCATTCGTATGGGATTTTTGGAATTGTTTCAAGCGTTTGGGCCAAAAACTCAATAAAAACCTAAATCGTAAGCAGGACAATTAACGCAGAATAATCCTTACATAAAATGGTCTCGTTGATACTTGCCTTTACTTGACAAAATTCCATTTAGACACTTATTGTTTGTTCTTTTTCCAACGATTTCTGGGTAATCATCGAAAGCATGCAGTATATTAAGACATATACGAAACTCTCTGGAAGCGTGGGCCTAGGTTTCATACACCTGAGAATTATTGAAGGTCTCGAATTAAGTTTTTGTGAACAACACGATCGCCCGACACCTATTTCTATTGCACTTGATAAAGACCCCCTGCATACGTATCGAAAGCTCGTGATGTTCACAAAAACCTACTTTGTGGAGATGCCTTAATTATTTCTCATGATATATTGTATATATTGTTAAGAAAATATGCCATAAAATAATTTTATCTTCATCCTTACAGTTATACTTATGTATTATTCGAAAATGTTATGGCCCGAGTAACGCAATGACCTCACGAAAGAACTGTCAAAACTGACGTCACAAACTAACCTATGATTGGGAATAAAGGTCCAAATGACATACCCCCCCCCCCCCCCCCCCAACACAATTAGAAACTGGTATCCGTTGTTATTTAGTCGAGGAGATTTTCCCTGTGCCCGTGTGTTTTTTATTGTTAATGCATATCAGTTTTAATAACATACTGATTACAATCCCATTTATAGCATTCTGTCACAGCCTTATAGTGCTTAGGTAATCGAAATACGTAAAATAGTGTCTGCTTCGAACAGCCAGACTGATGAATTTGTCTTCATCGGATGTTTAACATTTAAACATCTAACTAATTAGCAATATTGGGCATATTTTAGTGCCTCCTCTATCATTATAAATCGTGGAGACACAGGTTCTTGAGAAATAGTCCCCAAATGCCGGACATTCCACATCCAATCATACCCGGTAGCTGTGGATACATTTTTGCCATTCGAACCGAAATAGTGTCTGAAAAGTAAGCAAAATTTAAATAACCGGGAAGACCATTCATTCATTCAAAGCCAAAATTGGTTTAAAACAGTACTTTTTACATTCATTCTCGAGACTAGAAGCACTACAAAGCTTCTGAATTATACGACTTTAGAAAAAAACCAATAATTTCAACATTCTATTTTAACGTCAAAATATCAACATTTTGGCAGCTCATGCCACTTTAAATAAAGTCATAAACATATTTTTCACATGAAGTGTAAATCACCAAGGGAAGTCTTTGGTGATAACATAGTAATCATTAATTGTATTTCCGTCTAAATTTACGTCCGTACAAGTTGAAGTGGGCCGAGCAATAAATACATCATATGCCATGAATCAGCTTTGATAACATCAAATAACCCGTGGGCTTGTTGTTTATTATTCAGACCATGGGTGCATTGCTCATTAGGTACAAAAACGTAACAAACTAACTTATACATGTACATGAGCGAAGCAAGGTAGATAGATAAGTGTATAAATCTGTAAACAGAGATTAGTATAAAAACAGACAAACGTGCGTACGGGGAAAACAGGTAAAGACAGAGTTAGATCTAGGTTGCATTGCTAAACTCTTAAACTTTTCTCAAGATTTAGAAGAGTGTTAACATTGTCAGAGAGAAGTTTATTTTTTTTTATTAACAAAGGATTCTTCCAATAATTTCTTGATTAATTTAACTCTTGACATAGCTTTCTTATTGTCTACCCAGTATATTCTATCTAAAATATTTACCAAGCGGAAAGAAATATCGGACAGGTTCTACCCATTTCATGTCTCGTTTCCTGGACAAAGTCACACAACGTTGGCATAGTAAACCAGGCATTGTATACACAGTGAAAATGAACAAAATAATACAAAGTTAATCACTAAGTTTTGATTCCTACACTACAATTAAAAGTGACCACAATCTAAGCGGCAATCCAATCACAGGTCAGGGAGTACCTATATGTACTAATTGCAGATATGGAGTAGATTGTAATCAGCAGGTGTGCTGTAACATCGGGATACAACACAGGAATTTAACACAGAAGATAAGACAACCTTATATGGATACAGGCCACAGTTTCTGATTTCCGGATTTTCCTAGGGACGGAAGAAGTTCCAGATATTTTTGTGTCTTTTTTATTATTTTTTCCTGGCATTTTTTTCTGGGCATTTTTGTAGTTTTTAAGATAGGACAGGGACTGAGTTACTGTCTGGAAATGATTTTAGAAGTGGAATGGGACCAGTTCAGGTGGATGGAGATCTTGTAGTTAGGCGTGCTTTGGTCTGTTTACATCCGACGGACCATGTGTAAAGCGGCCCCTATCAGCTGTTTGTAATGATAGTGAGAAATTTCTACCTTTAACCTATGAAAAAAATGTGCTTAAAATACTCCCAAAGCACTGTTTAAGGCTCCCACCGAAGGATTTGGTTCAACGGAAATGGGAAATGAAGGAAAATGAAACTGTGACCTGCTGCCATCTATGGAGTGAAGACAGTTACACAATGAACAAGCGAAAAGGAACAGATGAAATTTGAACATTTCAGTGAAGGTTTTATTCTTGAAATACGAAGGCACTCTTTATGTGCTAACAAAGATAAGTTTGTTCTTCGCCCGCTCCATCATCTCACATGACAATCGTTTCCGGTTGTGGTTGTTGTTGTAACAGTTACTAGCAACTAAAATACTTCCATAGAAGAATCTGGTAAACTAGATATAAAATATAAATACATGTACCCATATAAAAGGCGTAGTTTTCTATATAGAGTCGGTAAGCCTTTAAATATGTTATATACTAACTGGAAAACAAAAAATTGGAAAATTTTCTGACTGGGTTTTCAGTAGAACGACCTTAGTTGCCAGTTACCAGCGGAAGGTCGTTGGTTTCCTTCGGGCATAAATCCCGGTTTCCTCCCACAATAAAACTGGCAACGCCGCCATATCAATGAAATAATCTTGAGCGCGGCGTAAAACACCAAACAATCAATCAATCAAACTGGAATACAGTTACGTGCTTTACGATGTTCATGTATAGCAAATTATATAAATACGGCCTGGGACTGTTTTGGGGTAAGATATACCACTTATTATACCATCGATGCATGTACCAGTTTTGCAGTCATTTGTTAAAGCTCTTTGTGGAAAGAGTTCACCAGACTGCTACCATTTCATCCTATGTAATTTTACTTTTTGTGTTACCAGTAAACTTTGTGCTACATATAATTTACGGATTGTTATTTTTCCTTATTTAAAGTGTGCCTCTTATGAAAAACAAATACCGACTGTTATCGTCGTGTTGATTTTGTCTGACTCGTCAACATGTTTTCTGATGTCTGTGTTTACTGATAAGATCACATTAAAAGGTATAAAAAGATAGTTGATTGCGTAAATCGTTTACATCCAAGAAGTCAATGACGAATCTCTGTCAACAAGCTTAGGGAGTCCTGATAAATGTATGACATGTTCTATATATGACATAAGTTCATTACAAAGCACATGTTACTTCCTCGTCAGGCTATTGTGGGAAAATATAAATCTATAAATTCTTCCAGGCAGACACAATTATAATTTTTTTATTGTTGTCCCGTTGTATTAAAGCATAATCAGTAGTGGTCAGTCCTTGTAACCTTGTAAACGAAATCTGTCTGCATAAAGGAATGTCATTGCATGAAGGTTATATTATCTTAAAGTGGCATGGGCTGCCAAAATGTTGATATTTTGACGTGAAAACAGAATGTTGAAATTATCGGCTATTTTTCTCAAGACGTATAATTCAGAAGCTTTTTAGTGTTTCTAGTCTCGAGAATGTACGATAAAGTATTGTTTTGAACTAACTTTGGCGTAGAATGAATGAATGGTCGCCCTGGTTACTTAAATTTTGTTTAAGTAAAAAACTTTTCGAACACTACTCCGCGCCGATTCGTATAGGTCGCATACTGTATGGATTTTCCTCATTCCAACGCCAATCATTATGTTTGTCGGTCGCCTTCAAAACCTCTTACTGTCGTTACGATCAAAAATGATGAAAAGTGTAAAATTTTTGCAGCTCATGCCACTTTAACTGAACGGCTTCGTTATACCAATCGCCTTATTATCTTTCTCTTCAATAGAGCTGCAGTGATATGTTATACAACTCCGCACAATGATACCATACCTAAACGATATTCGTGTCCCTTTAAACAATTTCAATTATATGATTTTTATTATCGACTGGCGGCTACATCATTTTAAGTGGCATGAGCTGCCAAAATTCACACTTTTTTCATAATTTCTGATCGTCATGACAGTAACAGGCTTTGAAGGCCATCGAAAAACTAAATGATTGGCGCTTGAATGAGGAAAAGCCATAGAACATGTGGCCTGTACGAACCGAAAACGTGTTCGAAAAGTAAACAAAAACAAGATCTGGGTTCGATTCCCGTTTCGGGCGTCACCCAAAAATCGGTAGAGGAATTTCTACCATATTCTCAAGAAAGTGTAATCCCAAAATAAATATTCTAAATATATAACTACCTACATGGTGTAACACAGTCTTGAACACATCAGAAGGGACAAATCCAGTATGTTTGGTGTAAATACAACTAAGATACAGATTGACTTGTTTGATGTGAAGATAACTAGTCTTCTTCCCATCCTGATACTTAGGTACCTTTCATTCGTTATTAGTCCTGAAATATACGCATTGAATCGTTCAAAGTCATGTTTGCAAATCTCGATGCTGCCAGAGTACAAGAGAAGATGTTCGATTCTCTGAATAGTCGCTTTGCAGAATTAACCAACCACGTGGCTTTGGTGAATGACTACATGGGGGTCATTTCTTCAAAGAAAAACTGCGTCCTTGGTCCTGCATAAAATCGACCTTTATTAGGCGTACATAAGATAGACGACGACGGAAATGATCGTGGATCTTCAATATAGAGATGGTATGCCCCACCAGGAAGCCTTTTTTATCACCACATTTAGACGAAAAAAATATAGCTCAATGTGTACATTAATGTCCTTTTGTCTTAGGATGCTTAAAACCATACGCGGTATTGAGCTATATATATCAGGCGTATCAACGACACAATAAGGAAGCATGCTATGGATCTGAACTACATCAAGGACCGAAAAGAACAATCCGGATAGGATTTGCGATAATCTGCATTTTTTTAGTAGTATATGCTTTTTAGCCATATATCTAAAATATAAACAGATTTTTAGGTTTCTTTACCAAAAACCTAGGATAAAAAGACTGTATATTTTCGTTGATAGATGATATTAAGGTGTAACATGTGTTATAAAGTTATTATCCATAGTCAACTCTACGAGGTGACATCTGTGAAATGTAATATTACAATGTACGTGATTGAAACGTGCTAAGCTGTCTTTGGTTAATCCGCTTTGAGTTTGTGCGAAGGTAAAACACCGATATTACTAAAACGATTAACAAAATACAATACGGTGTATTTCCATTAAAGTGCACGAGCTGCCAAAATGAAAACTTTTTTTCATCATTTCTGATCGCCACGACAGTAAGAGGCTTAGAAGGCCATCGAAAAATGAAATGATTAGCGTTGGAATGAGGAAAATCCGTACAGTATGTGGCCTGTACGGACCGGAATTGTGTTCGAAAGGGAAACAAAATTTAAGTACCCGTATTTCAAAACAATACTTTATAGTACATTCTCGAGACTAGAAGCACTAAAAAGCTTCTGAATCATACGTCTTGAGAAAAATGACCTATAATTTCAACATTCTGTTTTTACGTCAAAATATCAACATTTTGGCGGCTCGTGTATCATATTGCTGCTTACTTCATTTCTTGCAAATGGTTGTACTTTTGAGTTAACGCGGATTTATAAGATCGTTGAAGATGTTCTCAAACAAACAGCATCAGGCCAAAATTCATAGAGATCTTGGGCCGGGATTATAAAAACGTGCTGTACTTAACTCAGACTCCGTGCTCAACTCCCCTTGAGCATACTCCCAGGAGTTTGGATCAGAGATTGAGATTATAAAACATCCTGAGAACCTGCTCAACTGAGTATATAAACAAGGCAATCTCAGCCAAATTGAGCACGAATTATTGGAGCTCTCTAGGAATGGAGATAAAAATGAGTGTTTGTTTTGGTGTTGTTGCAATTTTGTCAAGTCATCGGCAGGTCGACCATTTGGAAATAAGTAAAACTAAGGGCTTTTTACTTCCAAAATTAGTGTAAATAAACTTAGAAACTACAATTTTTCACTAAAAATCGATAGCAACACTTATTTAGAGGGCTATTTTACGTTGAGTCTAACTTGGAGCAAGGTCGATAGCTTACTTAGAATTTCGTACTCAGCTGAGCACAGAAACGAACTCAAAAGTTTTATAATCCCGACTTTTGAAGTGTGAGTTTGGAGTTGAGCACAAAAACGGCTTTTGAGCACAGAGTCGTGCTCAAGCAAGTTTTATAATCCCGGGTCCTTGTCTGGTCAGACGTCACTCTTATATCATCATCTTGATTTAGCTAATCGTTCCAGTGTCTCAAACTGACAGCACCAGGCCAGAGTACATAGAGATCTTGTCTGGTCAGACGTCACTCTTATATCATCATCTTGATTTAGTTAATCGTTCCAGTGTCTCAAACGGACAACATCAGGCCAGAGTACATAGAGATCTTGTATGGTCAGATGTCACTCTTATATCATCATCTTGATTTAGCTAATCGTTCCAGTGTCTCAAACGGGCAGCACCAGGCCAGAGTACATAGAGATCTTGTATGGTCAGATGTCACTCTTATATCATCATCTTGATTTAGCTAATCGTTCCAGTGTCTCAAACTGACAGCACCAGGCCAGAGTACAAAGAGATAGTGTTTGGTGAGATGTCACTTTGATATCATCATCTTGATTTAGCTAATTGTTCCAGTGTCTCAAACGGACAGCACCAGGCCAGAGGATGTCCTGGTTTGATCATTGGATGTCACTTTTATGTCATCTTGATTTATCTAATGGTCGTAGTGTGAAATAATCCATTGTTTAAAAAGGCATGTCTGAAGTTGAGCGAAAATCCTATGTTTGTGGTCATAGGAAAATGCTATACGCAGTGTCGTCATAAAGTACCAAAATAGAAAATACTTGAAAATGTCTTCTTTATATGGTTTGTCTTTACATGATCAAGTTGTCAGTCGCGGAAGTAAGGCGAAACCTGGTATTTAAAAACCATGAACTGCTTATTAAAATGGTGTGATTGTGACTAAATTCCCCCAACTCTCTCAGATTTTCAATGAACCTGATCCGTCATAGAAGAAAGAAAGCAAACCAGAAAGCCATATTTAAATAAAATCGATTTAATTGTCGCTAATCGGTAAAACGAAATAAATCTGAGACATTGAAGAACGACGACAGGTGCGTTGATCCCTTCAGTGTTCTCAAGCATTATGCACGAACCTGATGCACTTCCGACAATAAGTATATTGTTCTCTTCATAAAACACTGTTCGTTACTAAGCGCTTCGGGGGACATATCCACCATGGCGCTAAAGATTGTTTAATCCAGTGCTATTCGACTGTTGTTTGTACAAAGGTGATGTTTCCAAAAGGCCATTAGTTACTTTCTTACAGTCTGGATCACTGTATAGAATATTTTTAATGGTGATTCTTTTGTCGTCTTTGTCGTGGCAACGAGAATCGACCATGGTTAGCTACGCGACACATGTGCCTTAAAGCTGCGTGTGTGATGCATTCTTGGCTTTTAGTTTATGAAGAGAAAATACAATATCAATAGGTAACTCCACGAAAATCTCTCAAAGCGTACCTTTTCTGTTGGAAAGTCGAGTTGCGGTCTTTTATCTAAGATTAATTCTGCTTATTTTTCTACTAATCTGAAGGTCAACGAAATATATCACGACATACTTAAAACGACACTCCGGCTAAGTCCTTTTGTTTCCGCTTCAAACTGAGTAATGGACACACGGACCGGTATTATTAGACCACACGGTATTTTGTCCGCTGGTTAGAATGATCTCAGAATACAATCGTCCAGAATTATCTTTCCAGGCCTGGCGCCTTGTATGTCTCCATGGCCAAGCCTTAAAACATATGCACCGTTTCCAGATGTATTTGATTTCACTTGATTGCTTGACATATAGTCTAAGATTCTAGAATATTATTTTAACTGACAAGGTAGATTACCTAACATAAACAATAACGCAATCTGTATTGCACAAAGCAAAGGATGTTTACTTTTGTCTAATATTTATATGGGGTCGGAAAAAGTGGCCTCTTTTATCATGAAAAATATGCATGGTAACTTGAACACAAGTCATAAGCATCATATTTTGGTAAAATATCAGTGGGTTACTGGATAAACTTAGAAATAAAAGAAACGTTTTTTTATTATATTTGGCCCTGAAAAATTCAACCAAATTAATTTACCTCATTTGGTATATCTTCTCTTCATAAACGCATTTTGAAGATCCAAATTGCGTTTACTGCCAACTGGTAAAAGAGTTAAGGATGTCAAAAATATTAGGACAGTTTTGATTACAACGTCAGCGAGTAACTGTATAAGGAATTCATTGTCTAATCATTTATTGTATTTGTTGACCTGGGTTTCCTTTGTCTTGCTGTTTATTAATAGAGAAATCTGGCGGATATGAATCCTCTGAAACCGGCTGCATCTGATGAGGTGAATTATGTGTCATCATTAGTCCTGAATTCATCAATCGTCACACAATACAGATTATCTGACTGGAAAGAAAACAGGACGAGGAAATAAAGTTTTCACATTTTGAAAATAAACTACATATCAAAGACTTCAAAGCGCCTTTTTACAGAGTAAGTAACAAAAACATCAAGATCAGATAAAAGCTCTGCCTGTTTCTGGAATACAACACTTTCGATAGTCCTTTGAAGCACGTCTCAGATGATTTATACAGCCACAGGAGATATTTCCCCTGGTCGGTTATTAATCAGGTTCTACGGCATAACCTTTTAAAAACATCCCAAAATCAAAAAGAAATATAATTTAGAAAAACTAGATGGACGGCTCAGATCAAGTTTATTCTCAACGGTATCACTTTTGCTCTCAATTGCAAAACCTAGTCACTATAATTTACATAGAATGACGTTCGTTAGGATCCCCAGTGTCATAATTAATAACAGAAATATATAGCACGGAGGGCATGGTTCAGAATCATTGGTTGTTTGAAGAGCAAGTCAAAAGGTGGATTAAATCGACTTCAAGGCGATCATGGTATTAGTAGCGGTAATACATTTCTGTTGATATTAAGATGTTTCAAATTGTGTAATAAAATACCTTTTACCAGAACTAAGGAATGCTCAATCATTATCAATTTGACAGTAAAGGCTTAATAACAACTCTTATTGGGATACCGAACCTAACAAATGAACGTATAATAGACGAATTAAATCTAAACCTATCCGCATTGGACTCTTCAACTTCTCCCGGTATCATAAACAGATCGTTGTAATTCACGTATATAACTTTCACCAAAACTGAGACCCTTATTTTAACAAATGTTACAGCCTTTTGACCTACTCTAACCGCAATCTGACTAAAGTCGAGATGCTCATTGAAAAGACCATGAGCATCTCGACTTTAGTCAGATTGCTCTAACCGTTGATAGGTAAGAACATTCACTCGGAAAATCAAGGAGATGAAATATCAGTTTTGAGATTGGATGCTTGAGACTGTACATCAAATTAAGTGGCTGAGTAGCTGTGTTTACTTCTCCTTCAGGTCGAATAAATAAGTAGCAATGGCAGGCAACTGTCTGGTTTTGTTAGAGTACCAGTTTTCCGGCAAACAAGAATAAATATAGAGCATGGACGTTCAATAACCTGTAGATACTGAAACCTTGTAGTGTGGATTGTCCTGGTTTTGTGTGCTTACTGTCGAAATGAGCATACGCCAGAGATATTTACCCGAAGAAACCGCTCTCTAAAATGCACTCCCTGACGTCGGCACCCTAAAGTCTGAATCACACCTTTTTTTTGGAATTTTGAAAATGTTTATAATGATGGAATGTCATGGATTCCATTTATGGGAATTGGCCTTGCCTATCGGTCCCCAAACGGTTTAAATAAGCATTGTTAGTAGAGTTCATGTTTAATAGTTAAAGCGAACTTGTTAGAGGATGCCATAAAGTGTCATTGTCAACCGAAGAATTTATATAAATGGCTTATATCGAAACGAAGAGAAACCGACGTTGAGACGCAGGTTGGAAGCTAATGGAGGCTATAGGCGCCATTGACCTCCTGCTCTAGGGATGTGTTCTACACACTCAAAGTGACATTTTTTTCCTCAATAATGTTCCCCCTGTGAGCCCAGATGGACTCTGAAGTTTCATACTTACAAGCATCCGTTTATTTTGTTAAAATACACTTTGGATTTGGGCAAAGATACCCTGAATAAATTGTATAGAATGTTGCCCTTTCTGATCACAATGATTTCTGCAACATCAGTTTGCCGAAAATCTCCCAACACCAGTGCAGATTTTCCAGGGGGTGCTTAGCTTTTTTTCTTTTTGTATATATAAGCATATCGTAAATGATCATAAATACACATAGCTCTCTACTTATAACTGATTTGGCCTTTAAAGGCCTCTTACTGTCGTGACGATCAGAAATTATGAAAAAATGTGAATTTTGGCAGCTCATGCCACTTTAATGTTTGCATCAATTTTCCAATGGCCTTCAGATTTATAGAAAAATAAATCTAGGTCAATCACAGGTGAAAAGCTGCAAGTATACTTTCCACCAAACATGTTTTCAATTAAAGAACTATTTTGGAAATCTTCCGTTCTTTGTTTTTTGTCTGTCAGTCGGTAAACAAACAGCAAAGGATGCACCACATGCGCATCCACAAAGGGCTTTTGCGGCGCAGCTAACCCGGGTAGGTTCTCAGTCAGTAAACAAAGCAGACGAAGGAATCTCCAAATAAAATTCCCTATCCAGCGGTTCGTGGGAGCTAGGGAAGTTGGCCGTCTGGAAACCTTATTTTTTATAGACAAAATGTGTATTGCACACACTTAAACCATCTTCGTTTCGCTCGTTCGGGGCATGGAAAGTGTTTTGACGGTTCGTGCATTTTTGTATTTATTTATTTACCAAGATAAATATGTAAAACACTATGTTAAAGAACAGTTGGAGGAATTAGGTGCTAATCAAGGAAGTTGTTTATATTTTTATAGAAGTACACGGCTGTATTTCTTGGCTGTGTTTATTGCTTTCAAAATTTGTAACAATGTGTCATTTCACTATAAGATAAGAATTCCAGTTGATAGATGTGTTGTCACGTTTTAGAGAAATGCTTTGCCTGGTGGTTGATTGATTAATCGGCTTTGTTCTTGCATACTCCTTTGTTAAAATAGGTTCAGATTATTCCCTACAGTTATATATCAGTAAAATCAGCTGTTGCGTTTGGAGAGTATTAATCTATTATAGTTCTGTCACTTCACGTGTTAATTCATGCTGTTCAAATATAACAATAATATAAATATGGAATCAATTGATTGTTCCAGGTGTTGAGATCAATTTATTCATTTTGTCTTACAAATAAATTAGATTTAAATGTGTTTGTTTTGTTTATCATGTCATCCCCATCATACATTGTGTGTTATAGTATTCTCGTTATTTTGGTATTACACTTTCTTGAAAATATGGTATAAATTCCTCTACAGATTTTTGGGTGACGCCCGAAACGGGAATCGAACTCAGGTCCCAGAGTATGGCACCTATCGCCAGCACTAAATGCCGGCTGTCTTATCCATTCAGCCAACCGGCCAATTGTGTGCTATCTTTGTGAGGTCCGGTACTAGAGGGATCCTTTATTGTTGATCTCGTTTTGGTTTCTATACATGTCTGTTGCTGCAGATATTTTCATTGGTTGCTGCTTGTTTGTAAGATATACCATGTACCTTTTGGCGGAATTTTATGAAATTGTATGTATAGCTTATTAATGGGCACCTTTTTAATTCATCAAGGTTTGGTATTTTTGACCTACGTCCGTTTTAATTGGTTTTAGTTAGGTGACTCCTTAATCCGCATTCCAGAATTCTGTGAGACTTATCTATAGCTTATTAGTAGTTTTTTATTAACTTTTGTTACCTGTACATCAATGCCTTCTGTCGTTAGCGTCCAATTCTGTGGAATATTGTCATTGGCTGCTGCTTGTCGGAAGAGCCGCTGGTGAATGATCTGAAATGTTTTCTTTTATTAAAGCTTATTAGTGGATTTCATGGTAATTGATGAAGTTTCATGTATCTGTATCTGATCTGTGAGTCCGCTTCTTGGTCGGCTATTCGCATTGACTGTTGCTTACCTGCAGGCTATCTTCAAAATCACTTGGTAGGATTTTTTAAAGAAACATTTTACTTTTGTCGATGATAAAAATCTGAAGTTTGTGAAATTGCAAATATTTACAGCCAACAAAAAGAAAAAAATCAAGCTTACAAATTGACCAATAAACAATAATGTGTACATAAACTATGTATCATTTTACCAAATTAGAAGAATTCCAGTTGATGGATTTGTTGCCAGGTTTTAGGGAGATGCTTTGCCCGGTAGTTGATTGATTAATCGGCTTTGTTCTTTCAAAGTCCTCTGTTGCAGCAGGCACAGGTTATACCTATATATTTGTATATCCTTCGGTACCTAGATGACATTTTTTCATATGGCAACATTTATTGGAAGATTTTCATATTTTATTTGACAATCTTACTTCCCACTATCCCAGCATTAAACTACAACCTAGCTTCTGTTGATCACTCTTGTGTGGATGTTTTGGGTGTAACTATTTACAAAGGTCATAAATATCATACGATTGGGTATCAAGATTACAAAGTATTCTTCAAACACGCTTGCTTCTCCTTTACGCGTGCCTATTTGGAAAGTCCATCTTCTCACTTCAGTCGAAGATACCAAACACAACGTTTAGACAGAGAAAGTTTTTGGATTAAAACCTTACAAACTGTTTATCCGTTGGGTTTGAACTTGGACCTGGGGAGGTTTCGTCAAAAAGCATTATACCTTTTGTGTTTCAGTACAATAAGCATGTATATGGCCCAGATTTTAAAAGAAGAATACAAACTGCTTTCCCTGTGCTCGTGTGTTTTAGTGTCTATTAATATATCAGTAGAATCAGCTGTTGCGTGTCGAGAGTATTAATCTATTGGAGTTCTGTCGCTTCACGTGTTAACTCATGCTGTTCAAATTTAACAATAATCTAAATATGGAACCAATAGGTGCTTCTAGGTGCTGAGATCAATTTCTTCTGATACATTAATTAGATGTTAATGTTGTTTTTGTTTAATATATTTATATCCGACTACTTCTACTGGGGCGTGTTGCAAGAACTATCTGGTAGCGCTGGAATGAATTGATGATTTTTGTAGCTTATTAGAGAATGGTCACGTTTTGGTGTCCGTTCATATGTCTGTTCCTTCTTTGTCTCTAAAGCGGACATTGTCATTGGGTATTTGTTTGTCTGTGAGATATCTCTTGTATCAATGGACAAAATGTGCTGACATTATATATAGGCCTATATAGCGTTGATCCAGCTTGGTATTTGTGACGTCCGACCGTCCGTCATTTCGTTAATTACCAATTCGGATTTTTTCATTTTTTTAGCTTGAACCGCTTGCCGTAATTCTGTTGAATTTATTCGTATCTTGGTAGGATTTATAGCCCCCCCCCCCATCCAAAAAAACAAAAAAAAAACAAAACAAATAAAATAAACAAATGTTTGCTTTGTTAAGGTCTGTTCGGTTTTCAGCCAACCTCCAGTTTGATTATTTCCATTGATTCTGTATCGTCTTTCATATACGTGTGTATCAGCAGAAACATTTTTCAAAATGGATTTAGACATGGGAGATTATTAGTAAATCAACCAATCGACATCACCCTAAGTTACTGATCAAGCTTCCATAAAGCAATCCGTTTTAAGCGTATTCCTTGTCGAAAGTGAATAATAAACACGTGTCTGTGTAGAAGAAATATGTATAAGACAACATTCTTGATAATGATAAGAGACCCGCATAAGATTTATACTTGGTTGTCCCTATAAGCAGTTGTCCGAGTTTCACATTCCAAGATGACTTTTTAAGAATATATTTTAAAAAGTACGTTCGGTAACATACATTTGTTCTTAAACTGGTGTCGTACAAACAGAAGTGCATTACGTATTAGTAGAAATTAGAAAGCTTGTCCACGTCATGGCTTTGGCATCTCAGTTGTTTTGATTGATAGGTGAGATACGGTCGATAGTTAAAGGGGAAGAAGAAAAACAAAACAACACTCAACAGTATCGAGCTCCCGCAGTGTTTCAAACTTACGCGTGGTTTACTGCTCTAGTTTGTACAACGACCTCAACAAGTCATGTAGACAACCACTGCAGTCTGTCACGTTTTCCCAAAAGGTTGATGCACAAGTCAGTATAGATTTCAGACGAGTTAGAGGGTTGTCTTTATTCCAGGAACTTAACCTAGGTTTAACAGGGAGACTTTCAGAATTAACCATTTTCTTTAGCGTGCTTACAGTGATTGGACAGCTATTCGTCTGCTGATTCGCAGAACGAAACAAGACATACCGATAAGCCTTGCAGAAATGGTTGCAGAGTCAATACGTCGTCCTTACATAACGCCTCGAAAACTTGTTTTACCACAGTTTGGCGAAAATAAAAACCGTACAGATATATCACATTGTTACCGTTGGAAAGGCCAGAAAGGTATTTACTTATTTCTCTCCTTTCCCAAGCTGACAACTGTTCATTCTTCTTGTGGTTGTTGTCGAACATTACGTAACAATATATGCATGTGAAGTACACTGCACTTCGTGTACAAAAGCCCTTGACATACATTCTTAGCAATGTGCTTTTAGGTCAACGGTACACTTATTACTCAAAATATGATATTCAACCTTTCTATTGGTAAAAATTGTCAATCGTCGACTGAAGAAGATTAAGTGCATATAATTTTGGAACGAAGAAGGCATGTAGGAAATTGGTTTTATTCGCGATATGTGTTTCGTTGCTAGTTGATTTCACATTGCAGAGCACACGAAGAAAGCTTTTCACGTACTACAATGAATTGCTCTCCATGTTTTCCTACTTTCTTAGGAAAGATATCTTTATTAAAGTGGCATGAGCTGCCAAAATGTTGATATTTTGACGTTAAAACAGAATGTTGTAATTATTGGCTATTTTTCTCAATACGTATATTTCTGAACCTTTGTAGTGCTTCTATTCTCGAGAATGAACGATAAAGTATTGTTTTGAACTAACTTTGGCTTAGAATGAATGAATGAATGAATGGTCGTCCCGGTTATTTAAATTTTGTTTACTTTCTGAACACTATTTCGGTTCGTAGAGGCCACTTACTGTATGTATTTTCCTCATTCCAACGTCAATCATTTAGTTTTTCGGTGGCCTTCAAAGCCTGTTACTGTCGTGCCGATCCGAAATTAGGAAAAAAGTGAGAATTTTGGCAGCTCATGTCACTTTAAGTTCTTTTACAAACACGTTTTATATAAAATGCGTTCCACGAAAAGAAGGATTCCATCGGTTGTATCAGGTCTCTGTTTCTAATCCAAGTTTCAGACAGTTGTCAGTTTAGCAATGAAATAATGATGATTTATTGAAGTTTTAATCACGTAGGCCTATATCTGCCTGTATCAAATCTCGGTAAGCCTGAACAATGGGTCTATATAATGCTGGGGATCTCACAAACATTCCATGTTTTATTTTTAAATTCCGTCTCCTTTAAAAAATCAATCAAGCTGAACCGACACTTTGTTTTCCTTTAAGACACACATACACTCTATCCGTTGTCAAAATGACACAGTATGATTTTTTGATAAACGTGGTTCACTGAGTTCATACAATTAAAAGACGGGGAATCCCTAGAAATACATACGGATTAATTTCGATAAGGACCATCAAATTACATTAGATTTTACGTTAATATCACAAACGATCCTCAAGGTAATACAATGACAAGAAATGTGTCCATTCAGTGGCTTGTATGTGTCGCCATTTTCTACGCCCTAAAATGACTCGCTGTTGCATCAGCTATTTTTAAATTAATAAGGACGTATTTTCACTGTTCTGTAATGTGTGAAGGTAAATTTATGTAAAAAAAACATGGCGTTGAAGTGGAGATTGATTTGGAATTTGTAGATCAGTGATGCAACCGCACGTTATTTTTTAGCCAAGTTGCACATGACTAATCCATTAGTCTTGATGTCATTTATAATTAATTGGCTACAATTTATGAAAAATGGCAGCACCCTTGCGAATGACTGACAGAGCTTATTCTTATTATTATGAAACATTCGAATATAAATTATTCGCCTACGAGTGGATGAAATATACATTGGACAATTGGTTAAGATTTTATGAACTCTACTCTTCCCAACTTTCCCTGTAACATTAAAGGCTATCTTATGGAAACCTTTGAAAAAGTCCTGTCAATATAGTGTCATCATGTAGTGGAGGATTTATAATCTCTATATATTAAACTAAAAGATCAAACACGATGACTTTCGAGAAAAGGGGTTTTTTAAACATCTTTATTTCTAATAAAAAAAATGTCCACTTTAAGCGCTGGGTTTATACTGTGTTCTGTTTGCATAGAAATTTATCAAAAGTAAGAAAACAGAAAAAATACAATTATAGAGGTGATGCGGTTTGAAAGCTACAAAATTCTAGAATTAAAAGTTGATTAAAGATGTATTATGCAATTTATACATCATATACTTCAGTGGGTTGCTGATATGAGGAGAATCGAATGTGGTCTGTCTGGAATTGGCGGTCTTGGTTTTAACAGAAACGTTTAGATGCGGAAATAAATTGACAAACAGATACAACAATGTCTGTGTTTTGGGTTTTAGTAAGCTCGCTGGAACCGTAAAACAGGAGAATTGCATTTACTGCTTCTTCTATAGGTTCAAACATAGGTATAAGAATAGGTTACGAGCCTCTCGCTCTGGTTGCCGGTACAATTGCGTGTATGATGTTGGTTTGGGATGTCAAAATCTAACGTGTTGCCTCTTAGTTGATTACAGGTGACATAATAGTTACTCCTTATGATTTTGTTGAAGTTCAAGCAAACTGACTTTCATCTGGGCGCAGTGATATCAGAAGCCTTCAGTAACAACAACCAGGGAAAGCTTTTTGATATATCAGGATTTCAAGAACAGAGACTATTTTTGTGATTAGGATGTTTTGTTTGCTTAATTGAATGATACATTGATGTTTTACGCCGCACTCAACATTATTTCACAGATATGATGGCATTAAGTTTTCATTGCGTTAAAATTATTTCATTCATTTTGTGAGCTGATATACTAGATGGATTGAGCTCTTTCATTTATTTTCCATCTTTTCTACTGACGGCAAATATTGGCCCCATGGAGGACATTTTATATCCTGTATAGTGATTCATTTATATGTACAGTTTGTCCTTGCGAGCGCCAAAACGCTGATCACGATGTAAACAAGATTGTAAAAGCACTTCAAAAGGAACACCTATAATAACTCCCCACGGCACATCGACCTCGTTTAAAGCACACAATGAACTAAAAAATTGTATGGCTCACCCACGCAAGGGGATTCCAATGGACATCGATGATCAGAAACGCTTGTTACAAGTAGAATTTAATTCTAGAAGAGGAAAGCTTTAGGGTTTTTTTTAGAATTTGTTTTTGTATATAAGCCATTCAGACAGAAAGTAGACAAATAAAATGATGGCAATATGCCAACTTTAGCCCCCCCCCCCCCCACCTCTCCGGACAACTTAAGCCAATGCCATATCCACGCTATAACGGCTTTAGTTTGGCTTTTATTGTGGAATAAAATATATCGTTGAAGAAATACCACAATTAAAAGACATCGTTGAAGAAATACCACCATTATAGCCCTATTTGGCATGTTCCACTGAAGTATGATATGATTTTTACTTACACTTTCATTGCATTTTTTGTTGAAATTTGACTCGCTGGTCATGTTGCCTGCGATGCTGTTTAAAATTCTTGAATTTATTTCTCGTAAACACTTAAGATATTTAATGTATGTTAAAGTTTTCCAACATATATATCCGACATAGTATTCTAAAATAGGAATGAACATGGAGAAACATTCAAGTAGTACTTTCGGCTAATCCCTGTCCCGAAGGTTCGAGAATATCGCACGCAAAATAATCTTACTGCATTTATCGCGTTTACACGCTTGGTTTGATTTTTTGACTGAGCTGCCAACATTCGGTACGTCTGGGTGAATTCCGATTGTCAAAACAAGTTGAGCGTTTGGCGCAAGTTGATAAACTAAATGACCGCATGACATTGACATAAATTGGTTGCCAATAACAAACACGGGCCGGAGATATATTATACAATTATGGATGATGTTATAATGACCTGGAAAACTTATATTGACAGATGCTGAAAAGCCACACTTAAAATAAATTACATTGCGCAATAAAGAGAATCTGACGTCAAATTAGTTCTAAGGAAATCTAATATTAAAAAGCAAGTCATGTAATATTATATGTTATTAATCGAGTGTTTTCGTATTGCCTTGGTATTGGACTGAGGGTGGCCGTATTGGCCCGAGGCCGCAGGCCGAGGGTCAATGCAACCACCCGAAGGCCAATACCAAGGTAATACGAACACACTCGATTCATAATATTTTTTATTAATAGACTGTAGAAGCTGTCAAGTTGAACAGGATGTCGCCCGCTGAACATTAAATCCATCACTTAAACAAATTGATATGCGACCTTTTTTGCGTTCTGTGTTTTTTTTGTTCCTGGATCAGTAGAGAAGTTTCTTCCTCTTCTGCTGTCCTAAAACGGCAATCGGATTCACTTACAGCAGTTTTTTCTTCTAACACTGTCCCTTCTATCCTGTCAATAAGAGCTTGTCAATAAGGGCTCTAGACAGGATAACAATATCCTGTCAATAAGGGCTCTAGTGTCGACATTTTGATATAAACATCTGTCGTCTGCTTCTGTCGAACTCTGGGACGTCACATGTTTATTGCGTCTTTCAGCCGCACTCCGTGAACTCGGCCAATATGACTTGAACTCGGCCAATGTGACTTGAACTCGGCCAATGCAGCTCTACGGCTAATACGAACTTGATTCGTATGCTGATATTACCCGGCCGCGAACGTCGTATTCGGGCAATAACTTGCACAGTCAATTAATAAAAGATAATATTAAATGTCATGTGGCCGTCTGTTGACCAATGAAATTACAACACTCACTCCAGCTATATAATATCAAACCTAACGCACATACCTTTAATTGGTGTCGGCTCTAATTTTGTTCTGTTTGACAAAAAAGGAGGAAATAGCTAAATCTGTTTCTACGAAAGTTGCGGCTCATATTTCAAGTAACGAGAAATCCTTGTTATATCTGCATAACAGCCGATGTATCATTTAGTAATATGTTAAACTTCGCAGTTTTAGCTGCATTCGTTTAGCTGCATTTCTTTATCTAAGTTTCTATGAAAATATGGTAAAAATCATACTATAGTATATGGATCAGCATAAAATGCCATCTACTTGGAAAGCGTCACAGTTGTGATCATATGTCGTCGAGTGGATTAAACTTTTCACGTATTTGAGATCTTCACGAATCAAGGTAAAATCTCCACATAGCTATGTTCGATTTACTGGTTGAACCGTTATATTCTGCCACGGTTAAACACGGAGCAAAACAAAACAAATTATAAAGAAAAGGATAGATTGTCTGTACCAATAAACGACTAATCTTCTAAACGTTGATAGCGGTACTTGGATGCACAGAGCTGTTGTCTACAAAAGAGCAATTATATAAGAGAGACTTGTAAACAGAAACCATTTGATGTAAATTGTCTGCTCTGGTTGATATTTTAAATACCTGATAGGTCTTTACTTCAGTAGGATGTTTTCGATGTGGGAGCGATCATCTACCGTAAACAAGAAAGGCTTCCTTTTCACAAGCCATTCATTAGATCAATTCCCCAGTTTACGATATAGAAGAAAGACATTTGAAAGCGGAAGGTTCGTTTTTAAAGACATTGAATTGCAAAATGGTAATATAGCATGGCAAAATATCATAAAAATATTACAGAAAATCTCCATTATTAACTATGCTTTTTGAGGCGTTCATGCTGTTTACAAAAAGTTGGAAAAAAACACATAAAATTAGCATTTTATGAGATTATTAAAAGCTTAAAAACTAACGCCGCCAAATGTGCGGTTATCGCTTGAAGTTTTAATAGCAAATTCCATTTGTTAACGGCACACTTGCCGCGAAAATCAGGAATATTGTTTACATTAAAAAAGAAAGTCCGTTTTCTGTATTTTTCCCAGACAATATAAGTTAGAAACTTTCTATTTTTACCAAAGTTTAGACGTCACTTTGTATTTTTAATTTGAATTTGAAAATTTGAATTGTTAGGTGCCCGTAACGTAAACAAACCAAACTGCTCGCAGGGGCGATTTTATGTTTCAGTCGAGTGAGTGAACTAACGGCACAGTGTAATTTTACGTAGGCCTATTTATCTGAGAAATACAGACTGACGATCGGGTAACAGCGACTGGAAAAGCCTGCTGATAATTGTTTGAGTGTAAACCACAGAAAAAAAGACCTGAAATGAGGGTAATCCAACACGAAAGTTGACCGACACTGATCGTTGTTGTTGTAATCAGGCTTCGATTCGTCGTTTGTTTTTCACCCCATTTCTACATTCTAAAGCTAACTAGACATGTTTCATGAGTCCTATGTTTAAGTTTAGTGGTAATAGTCGTAGTAAGCTCATATAAATTGGTTTTCTTAGCACATTTAAACAGGCTACGGCGGCAAGTGGGCTTTTAACTTTTAAAACGCCACAACAAGCAATGGAAGACGACGTTTATGTAACGTCCTAACAACGTCGAACACAGATGACTACATATTGGCCAGTTTGGTGAATGTGGACTAAATTGTGTTTGGTCAACCTCTCTTGCCGCAATAACAGTGGTGTATTTGAATAGATTTGATCAAAGTAAAGTCGACTAAGCTGACAACCCGAGTGAACGGTATGTAACATTTTGGCAAAGAATCGTTTATTGTTGATAAGTGTAGCATTTTATTTGATTGATATCTATCCAGTTATTCATCTCGAAGATGTCGAGCACCTTCTGCTCAGTGAATCCAACATAACTACCCAGGGCTAGCGGACCGTTCAGCCTTAACAGCAGCATAATTTGCTGCCAGGTCTAACAGCGAGGCCAACGATGTGTACGTCTGTAATTTCATCAGCAAACACACGGTTTAAATATAAAGACCTTCAAGGGTCTTGAAGGCTTTGGTTATATAAATTACTATAACATGGTAAGGGAATCCAATGTGGTCAATACTACCAGTACTGTTTCCATCTTTTAGAAAACCTTTAATGAAATAAATCTATTTGTGCTTATTTGAGGAGTAGTCTGTTGGCAGAAACATAAAAGTCACTGCCTTTAACAGGAATCATATAATATTGTAAAACAGTGAGGATTGACATTCTAAGCCAAGCATCTGCGCCCATTGGCCACCTTTTAAAGCATTAAATGATTTAAGCCGTGCAGAACCAAGCTTGAATCACTTTTCTGAATTTGAGAACACAGCTATCATCCGAGACTTTATCCAAATTGGCGTTGTCCTTTAAAGTGGCATGAGCTGCTAAATTTCGCACTTTTTTCACAATTTCTGATCGCCACGACAGTAAAAGGCTATCGAAAAACTAAATGATTGGCGTTGGAATGAGGAAAATCCATACAGTATGTTGCCTGTACAACCGAAAACGTGTTCGAGAGGTAAACAAAATTTAAATAACCGGGACGACCATTCATTCATTCTAAGCTAAAGGTAGTTTAAAAGAATATTTTATCGTATATTTTCGAGACCAGAAGCACTAAAAAGCTCCTGAATCATGCGTCTTGAGTAAATTAGCCAATAATTTCAACATTCTGTTTTAACATCGAAATATCAACATTTTGGCAGTTCGTGCCGCTTTTATATCCTATAAATTTCCGGTTTAAAGAGCTTTGTCATATTAAGTTCTAAGGTAGGAAAACTGCTGATTGCAAAAAGGTGTACAATGTAATCTTGGAAAAATTATAACCACACACAATAAACCTTTCTCTAACATCATTTAAGACTTTTTCGTCAACTGAAGCGATATATACCCATATACAATAAAATAAAACAAACATAAATCAAGAGAAATAACAATTATCATGATGTTAAGCGTTTACCACATCAAATACACAGTTCGTTTGAGTGATAATAGGCATTTCTAATTTCATGGGTTCCGCACATAATGCAAAATATGAATTTTAGATATTCTGAGAAGTACCATGTCAGTTAAGCGGATTTCAGAAATTACATTGGAGATTTGTCCAAGGCTTTTACTGTGTCGCCAACCAACTGAGGGTCGATTTGATTCTGAAAACAAAGTAAGCACCTGTGCCGATATACCTGTTGTTGGTTTCCGAAAAAAGCTTACAACTTGTGAGACTAAACCGACTACCAGCTGAAAAACTACATTGTTTTAAATACATTTACTGTCTCAAGAACCTGTCACTCATACTTCGTGTAGTTTTATAGATGCGAAGTGTTTATCGAAACGCATATTGAATTAGGGTTTTCTTTTTATTGACAATATATATCTGATATATCGAAGCCAGCCCAACCTTGCGATGTTTAAACATTCTAGCCAAGGACAATATTTCTTGAGTAATTGTTTATTAAGGAAGGCTTATACCCATAAATGGAACACAAACACAATATCAGTAAACAGAAATATGTATTTAAACTAATAATCATGAACTATAATATAATGTTATATCCTTACAACTTCTCTTTGTGACATCGTTTTCTCTCACAACAAGCTTGTTTAAATTAAAGGTCCGCTCACACAGTGTGATTTATCGTACCGACTTGTAGCATGCGATAAACATGGATGTATTTGATTGGTTGACAAACCCTATCAACCAATTAAAAGCATCCATTTTAATCGCATGCTACAAGTCTGTACGATAAATCGCACTGTGTGGGCGGACCTTTAGGACACTTTCAGTGTAAGACATGTACTATACAAAGTCGTCGTAAACCATCCCAAGGCTGTTTAGTGTATTGATCGAAGGCTTTAAACATATGCTTCTATACCTCGGTGCGTTAGTTTGTTCTAACCACGTAATTTAAAGGCTTACTCGCCAATAAAATCCAGAAAATTATTTACATTAAAAAAAGGAGAACGTTCTCTGTATTTTCCCATTTAGTAGAAGTTAAGACGTTTCATTTATTGCCGAAGTTCAAAAGTTTTGACCTCATTCTGACAGGTATTGTTAACTATTTAAGTCCGTTTTCACTTTAAATGTATGGTTATGGTTTTTATGTTAACTCTGTTTGAGCGGGATTTGTATTTTGTAATTTTGACCTGGTGATCCACGCAGAGTGGGTTGGCACTTCTGTGATATGTCTTGGGGAATAAAGACTTACCTGTGGTTACCCCTTTGAGAGGTGTTTTGTTGGACATATATCAATGGTTGCAGATCGTGGTTACGATAACAGTGAATGATGGCACACAGCAATTATAAAATTCCACCTGTTTTGGGCCCAGGGACCATTTATGAATCCTGGAAAAGTGAGATAGCTGTCTGGAGACTTGTAACAGATTTGGAGAAAAAGCGACAGGCTTTGGCAGTAACGCTATCTTTATCAGGGCAGGCAAAAGCAAAAGCTTTGGAAATAGATGTATCTCAACTCAATTCGGACGAAGGTATGGACGTTCTCATCAATGCTCTTGATTCTTTATTTCAAAGAGATAGTGTAGATTTAGCATATGAGGCTTACTCCAAATTTGATAGTTTTAAAAAAGATGAGACAATGTCAATATCGGACTTTATCATCGAGTTTGATAGACTATACATTCGGTGTAAAAGATATGATATGTCTTTACCGGATGCTGTGTTATCCTTCAAGTTGTTAGATTGTGCCAATTTATCTACACAAGAGAGACAATTAGTTCTAACGGCAGCCAGCGACCTTAAATTTGAATCAATGAAATCGTCACTGAAACGCATTTTTAATGAAAAGCCAACCCAAACAGATCTTGGGATTAGAATTAAAGAAGAGGCCATGTATTTAAATAATAAACCTGGAATAAGAGGTCGGGGTGGACAAGTAAATAGAAACATTAACAGATCATATCCTTCTCGAGGGACAAATCCAATGGACAAATTTGGAAGAAGAAGTAAATGTGCTATTTGCCAATCAGTTTTTCACTGGGTAAAGGACTGTCCCCACAAATCAAGTGGAAAACCGGATTTAGATGTAAAATTAACTGAATGTGAAACAGAAAACTGTAACATAACACTCTTAACAAGAGGAGATAACTCTGTAAATGAAATTTTAGTTACTGAATCCTATGGCTGTGCTGTAATTGATACTGCTTGTACTAGGACCGTATGTGGAAATAAATGGTTGGAGAATTTTCAAAAAACTTTAAATAGGGAAAATAAAAACAAATTACAGGAAAACCCCAGCAACAGGCTTTTCAGATTTGGTGACGGAACACAGATTAAATCTTTCAAAAATGTGATGTTACCTGCCTTGATTGGTAAAACAAATTGTCAAATTGATACTGAGGTTGTTTCCGCAGATATCCCATTACTTTTAAGTAGAACCTCTTTAAAACGTGCTGGAACGGTACTAGATTTGAATAATGACAAAGCAACCATGTTTAATCAATGTGTTCAACTTCAGTTTACTTCCACTGGCCATTATTGTATTGACATATCTGGGACCTCTAAGACCACGGATGCTGAAGTTAATGAGATACTCCTGATAGAAAAAGGTTTGACAGAAAAAGAAAGGCACAAGGTACTGTACAAACTGCATTGTCAATTTGGCCACGCATCTTTTCAACGCTTAAGAGGTTTATTGGTAAATGCTGGTCATGAAAACACACATCTTTTAAAAGAACTTGAACTTTGTATAGAGAACTGTGAAACTTGTTTGAAATTTCGAAAACCAGTCCCTAAACCTGTTGTGGGATTCCCACTTGCTTCTGATTTCAACGAAACTGTGGCTGTCGATCTTCACCAGTTGGGCCCCTCATTGTGGTATTTACATATAATTGATGAATTTTCTCGTTTCAGTGCAGCAACGGTGATTGACAGTAAAAAACCTTCGGTATTTGTCAGTAAATTTATTCAACAGTGGATCGGTGTCCATGGTGCACCCAAGAGACTTTTTAGTGATAATGGTGGTGAGTTCCAAAATGCTGAAGTAAGAGATATGTGTGAGAATTTTAACATTGAATTAAAATCAACTGCTGGATACAGTCCCTGGAGTAATGTCCTTCTTGAGAGGCATAATCAAATTCTTACCAATATATTGAATAAAGTGAAATCAGAAACCAATTATGACTGGGATATTGCCCTATCCTGGGCAGTTATGGCCAAAAATAGCTTAAATAACTGCCATGGCTTCAGTTCTTATCAACTTGTCTATGGTCGTAATCCAAACTTGCCCTCAGTCTTAAATGACAGGCCCCCGGCTCTGGAAGGGGTCACCCATAGCCAAACAGTCTGAAAGCATATTGCATCAATGTATAGCGCCAGGCGCGCTTTTGTAGAAGCAGAAAACTCGGAAAAAATTAGACGGGCCCTTAGGCGTCAAACCCGTCAAGTAATTGAAACTTTTCAAACTGGTGATAAAGTTTATTACTGTCGGCCAAATTGTTCAGAATGGAAAGGTCCGGCAACTGTCATAGGCCAAGACGGTGCTGTCATTTTTGCCCGGCACGGAGGGCTTGTTGTACGTGTGCATCAAAGCCGTCTTCAGAAAATAGTGAATTCTACAAATTCTGAAGAGATTCGTGAAACTGAAAACCATTGCACGAATATAAACCAACATTCACCAAAAGCTAATCCTGAAATAAGCACGTCTCTGACTGATAACACCTGTCAGTCGGATATCGATGATTCCTTTTCATGTGTTCCACCAATGGGTCGCGGGTTCGAATCCCACTCAGTTCAAAAAATTGGAAAATTTTCTGACTGGGTTTTCACTCGAACGACCTATGTGGGATGGTTGCCAGTTACCAATGGAAGGTCGTGGGTTTCCTCCGGGCATAGAGCCCGGTTTCCTCACACAATAAAACTGGCAACGCCGCCATATAAGTGAAATAATCTTGAGTGCGGCGTAAAACACCAAACAATCAATCAATCCTTTTCATGTGACGAAACTGATAGTGGTAAAACACCAGACCAAAATGATATGGACCTTACAGACTCTAGCCATTCGGAACATGAACCCATCCATGATACTAATGATACTCTTATAGATTTATCTAAAGTCAAAGTTGGTCAAAGCATAACTTATGATAATATTGAGAATGGTGAACTGGTGGCCGCCAAAGTTATAAGTAGAAGTGGAAAATCCACAGGAAAAAAAGAAAACTTGGTATAATTTAGAGTACACCACTCCAGAATTATTACAGGGTGTCCAGCAATCCGTTGATTTGAGTAAAGTTGTAAATTTAAAGTTTCCCACAAATATTTCAGAGAAAGAAGCCCCTGTAGATTTAACTGACAATGTTATGATAATAGAGGACACAGTTTGGTTAAGTGCTAAGGCAAAAGAATTAGATAATTGGGAAAACAATGCCGTTTATATTGCTGTGCCTGACAATGGCCAAAAATGTGTCTCCACTTGATGGGTTTGTACCATTAAGGAGTCTTAAACACGGACCTATTCATAAAGCTAGACTTGTGGCTCGTGGTTTTGAGGAAGTTAACAGCGAATCTTATCCTAGAGATTCTCCCACGTGTTCCAAACAAGCTTTAAGGGGGTGAAACATGTAGCCATCTTTAAACTGTGACAAATCTTGAATTGGCTCTTATTAAATAAATATACCATGCCCATAGGTGTTTTATATACCAAAATGTTCCTTGATACACAAAGAACATCACTTGCATAATTATATAGTAAACAACAATGTAAGTAATTATATACTTACTAAAACAATTGATCAGAAAACTGTACAAATATCTCAAACCCTAAAACGACCTAAAGTCTGCAAATAAATAGAAAGATACTTTGAAGTACAATCTAAAACATAGGCGAGCCACTTTTTCAAAAATCAATCATGAGTCCTTGTAATTTAAAAAAAATAACTCACATGTGGACAACAACAAGCCGCCATTTTGGTTACGAGATGGCTCTTCACGAATGCTGTATTTTGAACTATTATATTAAAATAATAACAAAATGTCAGCTAAATCTAATTGAGCCAGTTACTGAAAGAAGCAAACGTCTTACCAAAAATCTCCAATACAGGGCTGATCGATCTTTCAAACATTATTAAAACAGTGGTTATTTAGGAGCTGTGTATTCTTTGTAAGTTGACAACCAAGTGTTTTACCTTTTGAAATCCTTACGCCAAGTTTTCATCCGAAGGTAACTTCGTCAAAATTGCCTTTCTATGCTTCACAAAATAATATATCTACTTCTGTATTACTCTAAAGACTCGCTTTGTGAATTAAATTTGCTTTAAGACTGCATTATACTTTGATTTGTGTGCACCGAACACGGCACTATTTTACAGTTCGCAACAGTTTCCCTATGACTGTAAATTGGTGTGGCGGGGAACTGTATGTCAACAAACACGTTGTTTCATTCAGATTTCGTAAAATAGTAAGTTTTTGAAACAATTATTTAGTCCAGATTTACTTCTTACGTGCTGTTGCGGTATTTAAGAGTGACATGGTCGTAATCGCACCCAAATTAGGGATACAGAGGGTGTTTAATAGGTCTTGACACTGGCCCGGTTTGACAGCTGTCGTGAGGCTCACGACGCTTCATTTTGCCTCTCGTTGTTGTTGTAAAATATGTTTTGACACAGGTTTTACAGGTATTTACACCTGTAAGGTATACCTGTAACGGGCTATAGTGTAGACCCTCACCTTCGAAAGTAGTTCAAGACCAATGGAGGAAAATTTCAATTTTGCCCCAAGGCAGCTGGTTTTAAATTCATATTTATACCAAACCTAAGACTATTTTTGAAAAAGTGGCTCGCCTATGTTTTAGCTTGTACTTCAAAGTATCTTTCTATTTATTTGCAGACTTTAGGTCGTTTTAGGGTTTGAGATATTTGTACAGTTTGGTGATCAATTGTTTCAGTAAGTATATAATTACTTACATTGTTGTTTACTATATAATTATGCCAGTGATGTTCTTTGTGTATCAAGGAACATTTTGGTATATAAAACACCTATGGGCATGGTATATTTATTAAATAAGAGCCAATTCAAGATTTGTCACAGTTTAAAGATGGCTACATGTTTCACCCCCTTAAGACTTGTACTTGCAATTTTCTCTCAGAACAAATGGTTACCTCATTCTATCGATGTTAAAACAGCTTTCTTGCAGGGAGATACAATAGAACGTGAAGTTTACATCCGTCCCCCAAAAGAAGCTAGATGTACTGGTGAAATATGGAAATTACAAAAATGTGTTTACGGTCTTTGTGACTCCTCGTTGTCATGGTATTGTCGCGTTAAATCAGCTCTTCTCCAAACTGGGGTAAGGAAATCAAAACTTGATCCTGCTGTGTTTTATTATATGAACAATGAAAATGTTTTGCTTGGTATAATAGCCTGTCATGTGGATGATTTTATATGGGCCGGAAATGAACAGTTCGAACAAATTGTTATAAACAGTGTTAGGAATGAATTCGAAATAGGCAAGGAAGAAGATATACCTTTTCAGTATGTTGGCATTGAACTGAATTGTTGTGAGAATGATATCTTGTTACACCAAAGTAATTACGCCAAGCATTTAACTTTCATAAACGTAGACAAATGCCGAACCCAAGAAAAAGATTGTGAACTATCTGAATATGAAAAACAATCTTTAAGATCTAAAATTGGCCAGTTGTTATGGTTAGCACACCAGAGTAGACCGGACATAGTGTTTGACGTGTGTGTTCTTGCTTCTCAGGTAAAACATGCCAAGGTGAAGGATCTACTGGAAGCTAATAAAATCATTAAGAGAGCTAAAAGTGAAACGGTTACTCTTAAATTTCAACATGTTGGAAAAGGTGAACCATCCTTTATTGTGTACAGTGATTCCTCCTTCGGTAACCTCCATGATGGGGGGACACAAGGTGGTTACTTAGTTTTATTAACTGGGGAAAATGGTTCGTTCTCTCCCATTGCTTGGAATTCAAAACGGATCCGGCGTGTCGTCCGTAGCACTTTAGCTGCTGAAACGTTAGCATTGGCGGACGGAATAGACGCAGGTGTCTATCTAGCATCTCTCTACAGTGAGCTGACTTTGGGAGACCCTGGTTATCAGTGCCCTCCCTTGATTTGTGTGACAGATTGCAAGTCCCTTCATGAAGCTGTCGCATCAACAAACAGTGTGTCCGAAAAACGTCTCCGTGTTGAGATAAGTGGAATAAAGGAACTGTTAGAATCAGGACAAATTCGTAAAATTGTTTGGTCAGACACGGGCAAACAACTTGCTGACTGTTTAACAAAACGGGGAGCATCTCCCCATTTATTACTTAAAACCCTTGAAGAAGGGTTTCTGCAGCTAAATTTTGATTGATCTCAACGTCTTTATAATTGACTGTTTTGTAAAGAAATTAATTTATGCCTTGAGTTTCTATATACATTTTTAATTTGTTTGTCTTATTGGAAAGGGTTTTTGTATAGATTTTCTTAAATGTCTTCAAATCATTAGATTTTCTTAAATGTCTTCAAATCAATTATTCTTAATGTAAATATGTTTTTGACTTAATGAGTTTTCATGGACTAACAAAAATTATATATCTTTAACCATTATTTAATATCGTTTTTATATTAACTTTTCAAATTTTTAAAATTTAAAAAAAAAGATAGACCAGATTGTTAACTATTAAAGTCCGTTTTCACTTTAAATGTATGGTTATGGTTTTTATGTTAACTCTGTTTGAGCGGGATTTGTATTTTGTAATTTTGACCTGGTGATCCACGCGGAGTGGGTTGGCACTTCTGTGATATGTCTTGGGGAATAAAGACTTACCTGTGGTTACCCCTTTGAGAGGTGTTTTGTTGGACATATATCAGGTATGATGATCGAGAAGGGACATCGCGTTATACATATTCAACGAAATCTAAGACGCGATGGAAAATACAGCATTTAAATACACTAAATACACTAAAATACAACATTTATTTTCGTGTAATACTTTATGAAATTGGCTCCCTTGCTATGTGAAACACGATGAAAAATACTTTTCGTTGCGTTTTACTTACTAAACCGCCTATATTTTGATCTCAGAAACACTATGGAAATGCGATGTTAAAGCGATGGTAATTGGCTATGTACGACAAAGTATTGTTTTGAATTAACTTTGGTTTAGAATGAATGAATGGTCGTCCCGGTTATTTAATTTTTGTTTACTTTTCATACACGTTTTCGGTTCATACAGGCACATAGTGTATGGATGTTTCTCATTCCAACGCCAATCATTTAGTTTTTCGATGGCCTTCAAAGCCTCTTACTGTCGAGACGATCAGAAATTATGACAAAGTGAATTTTGGTAGCTCATGCCACTTTAGCGGACATCTTCAATTGATTCAACGTACGTTGAAGGATTTATCGGTTGCTCCAGTTGTTGTTATGCCTTGAGGATCCTCAAATCCCAATCGATGACCTTCGATAGTCGTCTATACAAATATATTCTCTTTTTCTATGACTTGCCTATGTGGGGTGGTTGCCAGTTACCAGCGGAAGATCGTGGGTTTCCTCCAGGCACAGAGCCCGGTTTCCTCCCACAATAAAACTGGCAACGCCGCCATAAAAGTGAAATAATCTTGAGCGCGGCGTAAAACACCAAACAATCAATAAATCTATGACTTGCTAAAAGTAAATTACGCTTGTTTTGTGCTTATACATCCGACGAGAAATCCAGAACATCGACCTACTAAAGTCAAAGATGTCAAGTACAGGGTTTCCTTGACAGCTAAAAGTAATATGATCATCTAGCGACACGATTCAGATGAATCACTAATACAATGTCATATCGATGCCCAAGTCTTTTAGACTTGATATAATCCAAATATCTTCAACCAACGACCAGCAGACTAGGTCACGTTTTTGAAATCAAGAGATGCTTCAGAAAATTTTATTTAGAATTTTTGTATTCAATTTTATATGTTTTTTTCATTGCAGATATTAAAAAAAAAACACAAAACAATCATTACACTTTGATGAAAGTTAACACACGTCAGCAAAAGCTAGTTTTGGTTTAAGTTGGAATATTTTGATCAAGCTATCGGTATGGACACAAAAAGGTCAAACAAAGAAAATACATACAGCAAACTACAACGGTATATATACTCTCCCAAAAAAGAAACGCAACGTGTCTTTTAGAAAGTGAGTATAACAGTATTCTCGTTATTTTGGGATTACACTTTCTTGAAAATATGGCAGAAATTCTTCTACCGATTTTTGGGTGACGCCCGAAACGGGAATCAACCCGGGTCCCAGAGTATGGCACATATCGCCAGCACTATTAAATCCTATAATATTGTAAAACAGTGAGGATTGATGTTCTAAGCCAAGCATCTGCGCCCATTGGCCAACTTTTAAAGCATTAAATGATTTAAGCCGCCCAGAACCAAGCGTGAATCACTTTTCTGAATTTGAGAACACAACTATCATTCGAGACTTTACCCAAATCGACGTTGTTCTTAAATAAAATGTCGAGCTATACATAGATAACATAAGTCATTTTCTGTCAAGCGACTTTATAGTTTGTGTATGTGTGACAAACATTTCCTGTTCAAGGGGTTTCTATAGTTTCAAAAAGTTAACCTACATTTAGGAAAAGGATATAAAGCGGGTTTGTCTCGCGTTAACAGAGCTACTATATATACTGTAAATCACCATATTTTGGGGCTGAAAGTAAATGACGACTTGTAAATTAATCCAACCCTGAAATCATATATATGTTATTTGTTTATATATGCGATTTAGTTTGTTTCATCCAAAATGTTGTGGAATAGAGAAAGTCCTATTTTCATCCTACAAATCCCACACATTAACCAATCAAATCACTTCAAATGACAAACTTTGCATTGTTATACATCTTCAATGCCATGATACTTTTTGTTATTTTCAAAATGAAAAGGTATCAGCATGCAGCTAATAAAATGCTCAAAATAACTAATGTGGGCTCTTATGTCAATGTGTCTTGACATTTTGGGTACAAAGTAAGATATTTATGGGAGAAGTTGTTTGTTGGATCTCAAGTTAGATTGAAACTATACGAACTTTATTTAACGAAACGTGGAACAAAATTTCTCTAAAAAGTGAGCAAAGTAGGCCAAATTATTATCCCATGGTCGTTAAAATTTTGCCAGTTTTACAAATAAGCAAGTGGGACCCCCCCCCCCCCCCCCCCGAAAATATGACATGATAATTTGAAAACAAAAACTGTTAAAGACGTCATTGTATTTGACTGTGGTTTCTTCCTGAAATTCTAATGAATTTTATTTTGCTCACCCAGGATCGAGTCTTTTATTTATAATTAATGTGTTAGTTTTTTCATCTTTTTCCTATTTTTAAATTAAATTGGGTTTGTTAAAATCCTATAAATTTCCGGTTTAAAGAGCTTTGTCATATTAAGTTATAAGGTACGGGAAAACTGCTGGTTGCAAAAAAGTGTACAATGTAGATCTTGGATAAATTATAACCACACACAATAAACCTGTTTCCAATATCATTTAAACTGGCATGGGCTGCCAAAATGTTGATATTTTAAAGTTAAAACAGAATGTTGAAATTATTGGCTATTTTTCTAAAGACGTATAATTTACAAGCTTTTAAGTGCTTCTAGTCACGAAAACGTACGATAAAGTATGGTTTTGAACTAACTTTGGCTTAGAATGAATGAATGGTCGTCCCGGTTATTTAAATTGTGTTTACTTTTCGAGCACGTTTTCGGTTCGTACAGGCCACACACTGTATGGATTTTCTTCATTCCAACGCTAATCATTTAGTTTTTCGATGACCTTCAACGCCTCTTTCTGTCGTGACGATCAGAAATTATGAAAAAGTGTGAATTTTGGCAGCTCATGCCACTTTTGCATCAAACTGAAGCGATATGTACACATATACAATAAAATAAAACAAACATAAATCAAGAGAAATAACAATTATCATGATGTTAAGCGTTTACCACATCAAATACACAGTTCGTTTGAGTGATAATAGGCATTTCTAATTTCATGGGTTCCGCACATAATGCAAAATATGAATTTTAGATATTCTGAGAAGTACCATGTCAGTTAAGCGGATTTCAGAAATTACATTGGAGATTTGTCCAAGGCTATTACTGTGTCGCCAACCAACTGAGGGTCGATTTGATTCTGAAAACAAAGTAAGCACCTGTTCCGATATACCTGTTGTTGGTTTCCGAAAAAAGCTTACAACTTGTGAGACTAAACCGACTACCAGCTGAAAAACTACATTGTTTTAAATACATTTACTGTCTCAAGAACCTGTCACTCATACTTCGTGTAGTTTTATAAATGCGGATTGTTTATCGAAACGCATATTGAATTAGGGTTTTCTTTTTATTGACAATATATATCTGATATATCGAAGCCAGCCCAATCTTGCGATGTTTAAACATTCTAGCCAAGGACAATATTTCTTGAGTAATTGTTTAATAAGGAAGGCTTATACCCATAAATGGAACAAAAACACAATATCTGTAAACAGAAATATGTATTTAAACTAATAATAATGAACTATAATATAATGTTATATCCTTACAACTTCTCTTTGTGACATCGTTTTCTCTCACAACAAGCTTGTTTAAATTAAAGGTCCGCTCACACAGTGTGATTTATCGTACCGACTTGTAGCATGCGATAAAAATGGATGTATTTGATTGGTTGACAAACCCTATCAACCAATTAAAAGCATCCATTTTAATCGCATGCTACAAGTCTGTACGATAAATCGCACTGTGTGGGCGGACCTTTAGGACACTTTCAGTGTAAGACATGTACTATACAAAGTCGTCGTAAACCAACCCAAGGCTGTTTAGTGTATTGATCGAAGGCTTTAAACATATGCTTCTATACCTCGGTGCGTTAGTTTGTTCTAACCACGTAATTTAAAGGCTTACTCGCCAATAAAATCCAGAAAATTATTTACATTAAAAAAAGGAGAACGTTCTCTGTATTTTCCCATTTAGTAGAAGTTAAGACGTTTCATTTATTGCCGAAGTTCAAAAGTTTTGACCTCATTCTGACAGGTATGATGATCGAGAAGGGACATCGCGTTATACATATTCAACGAAATCTAAGACGCGATGGAAAATACAGCATTTAAATACACTAAATACACTAAAATACAACATTTATTTTCGTGTAATACTTTATGAAATTGGCTCCCTTGCTATGTGAAACACGATGAAAAATACTTTTCATTGCGTTTTACTTACTAAACCGCCTATATTTTGATCTCAGAAACACTATGGAAATGCGATGTTAAAGCGATGGTAATTGGCTATGTACGACAAAGTATTGTTTTGAATTAACTTTGGTTTAGAATGAATGAATGGTCGTCCCGGTTATTTAATTTTTGTTTACTTTTCATACACGTTTTCGGTTCATACAGGCACATAGTGTATGGATGTTTCTCATTCCAACGCCAATCATTTAGTTTTTCGATGGCCTTCAAAGCCTCTTACTGTCGAGACGATCAGAAATTATGACAAAGTGAATTTTGGTAGCTCATGCCACTTTAGCGGACATCTTCAATTGATTCAACGTACGTTGAAGGATTTATCGGTTGCTCCAGTTGTTGTTATGCCTTGAGGATCCTCAAATCCCAATCGATGACCTTCGATAGTCGTCTATACAAATATATTCTCTTTTTCTATGACTTGCCTATGTGGGGTGGTTGCCAGTTACCAGCGGAAGATCGTGGGTTTCCTCCAGGCACAGAGCCCGGTTTCCTCCCACAATAAAACTGGCAACGCCGCCATAAAAGTGAAATAATCTTGAGCGCGGCGTAAAACACCAAACAATCAATAAATCTATGACTTGCTAAAAGTAAATTACGCTTGTTTTGTGCTTATACATCCGACGAGAAATCCAGAACATCGACCTACTAAAGTCAAAGATGTCAAGTACAGGGTTTCCTTGACAGCTAAAAGTAATATGATCATCTAGCGACACGATTCAGATGAATCACTAATACAATGTCATATCGATGCCCAAGTCTTTTAGACTTGATATAATCCAAATATCTTCAACCAACGACCAGCAGACTAGGTCACGTTTTTGAAATCTAGAGATGCTTCAGAAAATTTTATTTAGAATTTTTGTATTCAATTTTATATGTTTTTTTCATTGCAGATATTTAAAAAAAACACAAAACAATCATTACACTTTGATGAAAGTTAACACACGTCAGCAAAAGCTAGTTTTGGTTTAAGTTGGAATATTTTGATCAAGCTATCGGTATGGACACAAAAAGGTCAAACAAAGAAAATACATACAGCAAACTACGACGGTATATATACTCTCCCAAAAAAGAAACGCAACGTGTCTTTTAGAAAGTGAGTATAACAGTATTCTCGTTATTTTGGGATTACACTTTCTTGAAAATATGGCAGAAATTCTTCTACCGATTTTTGGGTGACGCCCGAAACGGGAATCAACCCGGGTCCCAGAGTATGGCACATATCGCCAGCACTATTAAATCCTATAATATTGTAAAACAGTGAGGATTGATGTTCTAAGCCAAGCATCTGCGCCCATTGGCCAACTTTTAAAGCATTAAATGATTTAAGCCGCCCAGAACCAAGCGTGAATCACTTTTCTGAATTTGAGAACACAACTATCATTCGAGACTTTACCCAAATCGACGTTGTTCTTAAATAAAATGTCGAGCTATACATAGATAACATAACAAGTAATTTTCTGTCAAGCGACTTTATAGTTTGTGTATGTGTGACAAACATTTCCTGTTCAAGGGGTTTCTATAGTTTCAAAAAGTTAACCTACATTTAGGAAAAGGATATAAAGCGGGTTTGTCTCGCGTTAACAGAGCTACTATATATACTGTAAATCACCATATTTTGGGGCTGAAAGTAAATGACGACTTGTAAATTAATCAAACGCTGAAATCATCTATATGTTATTTGTTTATATATGCGATTTAGTTTGTTTCATCCAAAATGTTGTGGAATAGAGAAAGTCCTATTTTCACCCTACAAATCCCAAACATTAACCAATCAAATCACTTCAAATGACAAACTTTGCATTGTTATACATCTTCAATGCCATGATATTTTTTGTTATTTTCAAAATGAAAAGGTATCAGAATGCAGCTAATAAAATGCTCAAAATACCTAATGTGGGCTCTTATGTCAATGTGTCTTGACATTTTGGGTACAAAGTAAGATATTTATGGGAGAAGTTGTTTGTTGGATCTCAAGTTAGATTAAAACTATACGAACTTTATTTAACGAAACGTGGAACAAAATATCTCTAAAAAGTGAGCAAAGTAGGCCAAATTATTATCCCATGGTCGTTAAAATTTGGCCAGTTTTATGAATAAGCAAGTGGGAACCCCCCCCCCCCCCCCCCCCCCGAAAATATGACATGATAATTTGAAAACAAAAACTGTTACAGACGTCATTGTATTTCACTGTGGTTTCTTCCTGAAATTCTAATGAATTTTATTTTGCTCAACCAGGATCGAGTCTTTTATTTATAATTAATGTGTTAGTTTTTTTTTATCTTTTTCCTATTTTTTAAATTAAATTGGGTTTGTTAAAATCCTATAAATTTCCGGTTTAAAGAGCTTTGTCATATTAAGTTGTTAGGTACGGGAAAACTGCTGGTTGCAAAAAAGTGTACAATGTAGATCTTGGATAAATTATAACCACACACAATAACCCTGTTTCCAATATCATTTAAACTGGCATGGGCTGCCAAAATGTTGATATTTTAAAGTTAAAACAGAATGTTGAAATTATTGGCTATTTTTCTCAAGACGTATAATTTACAAGCTTTTAAGTGCTTCTAGTCTCGAAAACGTACGATAAAGTATGGTTTTGAACTAACTTTGGCTTAGAATGAATGAATGGTCGTCCCGGTTATTTAAATTTTGTTTACTTTTCGAGCACGTTTTCGGTTCGTACAGGCCACACACTGTATGGATTTTCTTCATTCCAACGCTAATCATTTAGTTTTTCGATGACCTTCAACGCCTCTTACTGTCGTGACGATCAGAAATTATGAAAAAGTGTGAATTTTGGCAGCTCATGCCACTTTTGCATCAAACTGAAGCGATATGTACACATATACAATAAAACAAAACAAACATAAAGAGAAATAACAATTATCATGATGTTAAGCGTTTACCACATCAATACGGCATTTCTAATTTCATGGGTTCCGCACATAATGCAAAATATGAATTTTAGATATTCTGAGAAGTACCATGTCAGTTAAGCGGAATTCAGAAATTACATTGAAGATTAGTCCAAGGCCATTACTGTGTACCAACTGAGGGTCGATTTGATTATGCAAACGAAGTAAGCACCTGTGCCGATATACCTGTTGTTGGTTTCCGAAAAAAACTTACAACTTGTGAGACATTTAGACTAATCCGACTACCAGCTGAAAAACTAGTTTTTTTATACATTTGCTGTCTCAAGAACGTGTCATCCATACTTCGTGTAGTTTTATAAATGCGGATTGTTTATCGAAACGCATATTAAATTAGGATTTTCTTTTTATTGACAATATATATCTGATATGTCGAAGCCAGCCCAATCTTGCGATGTTTAAACATTCCAGCCAATGACAATATTTCTTGAGTAATTTTTATAAGGAAGGCTTCATACCCATAAATGTAACAAAAACACAATATCATTAAACCGAAATGTGTATTTAAACTAATAATGATAGCCTTGACATGATGGTAATGGAACTATAATATAATGTTATATCCTTACAACTTCTCTTTGTGACATCGTTTTCTCTCACAACAGGCTTGTTTAGTCTAAGGGACACTTTCAGTGTAAGCCATGTTCTATATAAAGTCGTCGTAAACCAACCCAAGGCTTTTTAGTGTATTGATCGAAGGCTTTAAACATATGCTTCTATATGTTATGTATGGAAGACGGATGAGGCCACTCGCGCCGCGTTTTGGCGACCTGTAATAACACGCGGCACGAGAAAACGATAAGTCGCCAAAACGGCTAATTCTCTAGAGATATTGCCGTTTTGGCGTTTTCTCGCGCCGCGTTTTCTCGACCTATTAAAAACTAATAACACACTAAATTGAAATGTTTCGAAATGTTCTTAAATCTGCTCTTTTTGTTTTCTCGCATAACTTTTTTATCCAGGGCGAAAAAACGCGGCGTGAGAAAACGCCAACACGACAAAATCTCTAGAGAAATTGCCGTTTTGGCGATTTCTCGTTTTCTCGTGCCGCGCGTTTCTTAAGTTTTGGCGACCGTTTTGGCGATATCTCGTTTCCGCGTGTTCTGTTAGGTCGCCAAAACGCAGCGCGAGAAAACGCCAAAACGGCCGGAAGCTCGTACATTTTTATCTTTCCAGCCGAACTGTTGCGAGAGGACAAAATGTAGCAACAGCACCCAGCCCAGAATCATCTGTAGGGCATCATTTTCAGGGCTTTGACCAATATCACTTCTCGGGCTGTCTTGGCGCGCACATTTTTAACATAAGTAAATATAAAAAATCGTAACTTGTTTCACAATTGAAATATGATCAAATAACCCATTTTTAGACATATATTTGGACTGATGTTTTATAATGGTAATGATGACTGCATCGAGAGTTGTGGATAGCTTCAGTTTACATATCTACTCTCAAAACTCAATAAAGATTTCCTTGAAAATATAATTGGCCTCTATGTAGGACGTACTGGTAGCTAAAAAAATGTTTTTGGTGATATTTAATGAGAAATATACAGCCCCAAAAGTGACGAACAGCCCCTGCCACAGGTGATGTTGGGTACCAAAGTGCATCTGGGGGTAAGTTGAATGATACCGCTTAGTTTTCTTTCAGTTGATAACACTTATAATAGTGTATTGATAACTTTTTTAGTAATAAAAATCTACAAAAATGAGGTTTAACCCCACAAGTGACGAACAGCCCCACAGATGCTGTTGGACCCCAGAGTGCATCTAGGGGTAAGTTAATGGATACCAGTAAGCTTTTTAAGCTGTTAACACTTACAAAAGTGAATTGATGGCTTTGTTTTAGTTATAAGAATCTCTTAAAATGATGACGACCAGCTGACATACAAGTGAAATAATCTTGTGTGTAGGTTTATGTATCAATCGATCATACCATGCAACTCTCTATTAACGATGTACTCTTGGGCCTAATATCACTTGTGGGGCTATATACCTCATTTTTGGAGATAATCACTACAAAAAGCCATCAGTACACTTTTGTAAGTGCGATCAACTGAAAAAGCTCACTGGTATCTATCAACTTACCCCCAGATGCACTCTGGGGTCCAACATCATCTGTGGGGCTGTTCGTCACTTGTGGGGCTAAACCTCATTGTTTTTGTGTTTTTTTAGGTCTTTATTACTAAAACAGAATATTTATCATTAAATATCGCCAAAAATATCTGATTACACTATTGTATGCGCAAGAAATTCTCGATTACTGCTCAATCCATTTTAGCTACCTGTACGTCCTACATGGAAGCCAATTATATTTTCAAGGAAATCTGTATTCAGTTTTGATATATCGAAGAGAAACAAATTTCCTTAACTTTTTTTAATCAGCTTCGAACTTGCGATTTATTAAAAGAAACGGAAAGTAATAGCTGTAAGGAAAAGCTTTAAAGGGACCATAGCGGAACAAGGATCTCTTAAATGCGTGCTATTTGACTGTTTTTATATAGACGTTTCTAGATTGCCATTGGTGACTTTCCTAGCTCCCACTTGCCGCTGAATAGTGAGTTTTAATTGGGGAATCCTTTGTCTGCTTTGTTTACTGACTGACAAAAGACCTTTTAGTTAGAGATTGATCACGTCTTATTTTTCTACTAATGACAATAACAACAGAGAATCGCAACTTACGCGGTTTCTCCTTATTAAAGACTCACTCTCTGGAAAAATCCAGAATACTGTTTACATTAAAACAGTTGGCGGTTTTCTGTATTTACTACTTATTACTTTTGTGTCTGCTTTAATGAAAATATATCTTCTTGCTTGATATGTATGTCAATCTTTTTATCTACTTTCTTGCACAATTATTACAGCGGGTTATTTTTCCTGCTGAGGAGAGATCAGAAATCGGTAACTTAATACCAGTGAGATTAAATGACCGCTATCGGAATTTCTAATTTGGACCTCCAAGATGACGAAGCCATTGGATGCAGCAACGATGGAAGGATGACGTTTTTATTCTGCACTAAAAGTGAGGAATGACAATTCATAATGTGATATATTATTCCTTTCAAGTATCCTTCGGACTGCAACGTTCGAATGACTGTCCTGAAAACGCCCCTAAAGGTTACATGATACAGTTTCATTTCCCATTTGCGGTAATGTTAACGTTTTGATTTGTGGCTAATTACCTAAATCTCGTTAAGACTTTTCCTAACCATTTCCAAATAGATCAACACATGAGAAATCCTTTACAACCAAATAAAGTTGACATAGTGCATGCCGGTTTCAAGCTCCACACAATTTAACATGGGTACCGCCATTTTGACAGTTTTAGGCTTACTTATTCTAGCCAAACTTTGGTATTTTCAAAATTGGGTGAACATTAAAAAAACACACACAAAAATCTGTTATCAGGCATTGATTGAAAGCTTAAAGTATGTACAGTAGACCTATGTTAGTTTCAATCCAATATTCAAATAACCCAGATACCAAACTATCACTATGTAGCCACCTTCTAGCTCCTGTATAACCGAAGTCAATTTTCATTGGCTGAGAAAACACAAACTGGGTGTTGTGACCTATAACAAGGATATAATTCCTCGAAATTTGTCAAATTTAATAACTTTGCTTTTATTAACCAATATCAAATTGAATTTCAAAAGATCAAAGCTTTTCGGCCAGTCGTTTTGAATTTGCGAAGTAATTTACACACCCACCCCCTTCATGTTTCCAGGCTTATATTTTAAAGTTTTTCTGAGGACCAATTCAAAATGTTATTCCTCGCTATAAAAAGGCTAATCATCAAATACCCTTCAAATTTGCTGGAAATGATGGGTTGTTGGTTGTAGTTTACTGTTAGCATCTGTCCGGGTTAGAGACTGCCATAAGGGCAGAGCCAGGGGAGATAACCCACCCCACCCGTCCAAAAAATGTCTGATTTCTTAACATTTGGACTGTTTGAAAGCTAATAAAACTTCTCCAGTGATTTAAAAACAGTCCAATTCAGGGCCACAGTCATGTCAGCTTACCTGTTAAGATATAAAAAGGGCAATTTGTACAGATTATATCATTTCAGACCCACAGGGAAGGGGGTGGGAGGGGGGGGGGGGGTCTGGTTATTTTACATCAATAGCTAATGAGCCTGAAATAATCATTTGCTTTGAAAAACATTAATAATTCCAAGAAGTGAAATGTCATTCCTAGACCTCATTGATAGAAATGGATCACTACTGAGGCATATACAAGTATTTTACACCCTACAATAAGAGTCTTGTGGTTGCTCAAACCTAGCCCTGGTCCACAAAAGCCTGTTTTTCAGAAAAAGTGGTGAATATTTAATTTTTTTTACTGAATTCATTTATTTTATATTTCAAATATGTAGTCCAGATACAACGGCACCAAAAATGGTGGTGGTTTGAAAATTTAGAACAAAATACTTACTTTTCACACTTCACTATAGGTTACATGATACAGTTTCATTTCCCATTTGCGGTAATGTTAACGTTTTGATTTGTCGCTAATTACCTAAATCTCGTTAAGACTTTTCCTAACCATTTCCAAATAGATCAACACATGAGAAATCCTTTACAACCAAATAAAGTTGACATAGTGCATGCCGGTTTCAAGCTACACACAATTTAACATGGGTACCGCCATTTTGACAGTTTTAGGCTTACTTATTCTAGCCAAACTTTGGTATTTTCAAAATTGGGTGAACATTAAAAAAACACACACAAAAATCTGTTATCAGGCATTGATTGAAAGCTTAAAGTATGTACAGTAGACCTATGTTAGTTTCAATCCAATATTCAAATAACCCAGATACCAAACTATCACTATGTAGCCACCTTCTAGCTCCTGTATAACCGAAGTCAATTTTCATTGGCTGAGAAAACACAAACTGGGTGTTGTGACCTAAAACGTAGACTTGTTGTACTACATGTATATGGTGACTTTATTTAATGTAAATCACTCTGAACATCGATACAGACAAACTGAAGAAAGAATTTAGGCAATAAAGTATGCAAATATACCAAATGTAAATAACGAATACGGTAGCTGTTTTTTATAAAGACCATTTGCACCCATTTATTGTGTGTATGTGTGTTTTTATTTAGGCAATCAAATATGAAAATATACCAAATGTAACTTTGATCCACTGAACAACTTAAGTAAGCCATTTAATTCCAACAGGCAACCAGATAAGGAAGGTCTAGGGATACAACGTTTCATCTGCATGGGGAGATCAGTTCCACAAATATTATATTTTCATAAATACTTTAACTATTGAACTAGTTCAAAGTGCAGCTACATGTACATTGTCAGTGTTACGCGGCCGTGCAACAACTATAATGTACGAACAGTTTATTTGTAAATCAAGACGAGGATTACTTATGGATACACAACTTCTTAATTTATTGGGTGACGACGTTGTACTTCCAACTTCTAAATGCCACTGAAAGAGTTTATGTACCTATTCGTTCAACAACTCATTACCTTTATTGTGTTACGTTCAGTCCATAGACTTAACGGACATCTTCAATTGATTCAACGTACGTTAAATGGTTTATCGGTTGCTCCAGTTTGTAGTTATGCCTTTAGGATCCTCTAAATCCAAATCAATGACCCAGGAGAACTCACGAATACAAATATATTCTCTTTATGACTTGCCTATGTGGGATGGTTGCCAGTTACTAGCGGAAGGTCGTCGGTTTCCTCCGGACAAAGAGCCTGGATTCCTCCCACAATAAAACTGGCAACGCCGCCATATAAGTGAAATAATCTTGAGCGCGGCGTAAAACACCAAACAATCAATCAATCTATGACTTGCTAAAAGTAAATTACTCTTGTTTTGTGCTTAAATATCCAAAGAGACATCCAGAACATCGACCTACTAAAGTCAAATATGTCAAGTACAGGGTTTCCTTGAAAGCTAAAAGTAATATGATCTCCCGCATCTAGCCACACGATACAGATGAATCACTAATAAAATGTCATCTCGATGCCCAAGTCTTTTAGACTTGATATAATCCAAATATCTTCAACCAACGACCAACAGACTACATGTAGGTTGCGTTTTTTAAATCTAGAGATGCTTCAGAAAAGTTTATTTAAAGTGGCATGTGCTGCTAAAATGTTGATATTTTGACGTTAAAACAGAATGTTGAAATTATTGGCTATTTTTCTCAAGACGTATAACTCAGAAGCTTTTTAGTGCTTCTAGTCTCGAAAATGTACGATAAAGTATTATTTTGAACTAACTTTGGCTTAGAATGAATGAATGGTCGTCCCGGTTATTTAAATTTTATTTACTTTTCGAACACGTGTTCGGTTTGTACAGGCCACATTCTATATAGAGTTTCCTCATTCTAACGCCAATCATTTAGTTTTTCGATGGCCTTCAAATCCTCTTACTGTCGTGACGATCAGAAATTATGGGAAAAGTGTGTATTTTGGCCACATTAAAATTGCAAATATTAAAAAAAACAAAAAAAAACAATCATTACACTTTGATGAAACTTAGCACACGTCAGCAAAAGCTAGTTTTGGTTTGAGTTGTATTAGTTTGATCAAGCTATCGATATGAACGCAAAAAGGTCAAGCAAGGAAAATACATACAGCAAAATACAACGGTATTTAATAACCTCCACTTATTAACATGTAGGCCTACACATACGCAAAGCAATGATAAAAAAGCAAGAGTATTTTACAACAAACAAACAAAAATTCTAATTTTATCAATAAGAAGGTTTAATATTTTCAATAAACAATCGTTGCTTTTATTTAGGAAGTTATAACGATTCTCCCAAAAAGCTAGATTTCATATGCTTTGACACTAGCCTACATAGCACAGAAATCTCTAAAACCTACGTGTATTAGAAAAATATAACAATCCTGATATCACGCTATACGTGAAATTAACTTAGAATTAAAAGGAATTTTAGAGGGGAGAGAACGGAAAGAAATCAGTAAATACAGTACAGACGACATATATTTTCTTTTCCAATGGTAGCAAAACAAAATCTACGCTTTGTTCCCCAAAATGTGCTATAAGAGAGTTGTGAAGCGTTATCAGAGAACAATGTTCTGACTGGGCAGCCATCTTCACAGCAAGTTCATTCGGCCACTCAATATACACATAGCTCACCAGTTACTGAACGCGGGCCAGATGGTCAACTCTGTAAGTCTGCCTTTTAAAGGGAAAGAACATTTTAACGTTACGCTAGTTTAGATGGAAAAAGTAGCCATGTGATGCAATTTAGCCAATAGCTTGGCTAAGGGAATGACGTACGGTTGCATGACTGACCTACATATCCCGAACCAATTTTCCCATTTCAAGTTTGTCGCCATGTTTTTTTTAAACTAATATCGATCTAAAAATAGCGGCTGCAACATCACGTCATCTTAAGCAGAGAAAATGACAACACAGGTAAAGCCGCATTCACACGATGCGATTAGTCGTGTCGACTGGTCGAATTCGACGTGTCGATCCAACTTAAGTCGAATTAAAAAAAGTGTTGGTCAAGTCGAATTCGACTGATCTCACGAGAAAAAAATGCAACACGTAGCTTGGTTCCTATGGTTATTCATCAAAGATGGATTCTTGTTTGAGTAGTAGCGACGAAGAAGTGTTAGCGCTTACATGTTTACTATATGCGACAGCGTCAAACGAACGAAAAAAGAAACGAGTAAAACGAAAGCAAAAAAGATCTGTATGGGTTCGCCAGTGGATTTCGCGTCGACATTTGTCGGGCGCTTATAGTGCTTTGATTGCAGAACTAGAAGCAGACGACCCAAAAGCATTGAAAAATTTTCTGAGAATGGACAAAACAACATTTGACAATCTTTTATTTCTACTGACCCCAGTCATCCAAAAGAAGTCGACACCGATGCGTGACCCAATTCCAGCAGCAGAAAAACTTGCTGTTACTCTGCGCTTTCTTGCAAGCGGAAAGTAACTACCGTAATGTGCCAACTGTTTACTTCGAAAGAATTACTAATGAACTCACTCACATAAACTCACTGTTCGTATGACAATGTCTCCAAAACAAATCAGCGAAAAAAGTAACTTCTTTAAAACGAAAGCTAAAATTAGGTCAGCGTTTGACACTTGGGGCTTCCCCATATGAGTTATCTCCCATTTGTAATATTCCTAAAAATCATTACACTTTTAATAAAGTGGAGTTATCTTAATTTGAGTCTGTCTTCTTTTCAGGTGATAGTTATGGCTCTCTGGAGTTTTTATATAGGATTCCAAGAAACACCATATGTAAATTCATACCTGAAGTTTGCCAATCAATTTATGACCTTTTAAAAGAAGATTATATGAAGGTAAGTTATTTGCCAAAGCAATCAGCACAATAAATAATATTATTGAAACATATGAAAGTGTAAATTAAACAATATAATTTAAACTAATTTCTTACATGTATGACATCTTAAATATCACTTAAAAGAAGTACATGCCAAGAAACTAAATCACAATTGAGCTCTAACTTTTTAATAAGTTACAAATATATGTATAATTTATGTAATTGATAAATAACAATATATACATTTCATTTTTAAATTGAAAATATAGCTATTTATTAAGGTAATATACGTAATTAATCCTTGGAAAGTGGCATGAGCTGTCAAAATTCAAGCTTTTTTTAATCAAAAAGTGAACAAAATTTAAATAACCGAGAAAAATATCCATTGTTTAAAGTTAAAATATCTTCAAAACTCTCACTCAAAAGATTGACTGTGTTTTTAAAAAGTCCGAGACATTCCAAACAGTTAATATATATATATATATATATTTTTTTTTTTTTAAAGCTTTTTTTATATATTCCTGTAATTATTTAGATATAATTATCCCTCATGTAATTTCTAGATGAACATTGCTTTGTTACATTTATTTCAATTAATGGCTTCCTAATTTTTTTGTTTTTAATAGCTAAAGTGAATGAATTATGTTCTTTATCAACAAGTTGGGCTTGAAGTTTAAATGTTCAATGACTCTTTATTCCTCCATAAATTGATATTCGACTATTAGTTGTTGAATTTTTAGCTTTAATTCTTGGCGGCGTCGAAAATTTGAAATAGATTTGACTTCAAGCCCAACTTGTTGACCAAAGAGAATGTGTGGGTCATTTTCTTTGTTTTGCTTTCTCATATTTATTGATTGAAGAGTTTTTAAAATGGCAGTCTGCATATCATTGTCTTCATTGGCTTTTCTCTTCTTTGTTTTCGGTGTACATGCCACATTTTCTAAATTGTCCTCTACCTATAATGTTAATAATGAAATAAGAAACTTATTAGATATGGCAAGGTTTTTCATGATATAACATGTAATACACAAGAATAATAGAAATAATAATAAAACTATTTATTTTCACTCTTTTTCAAGGTTCCAAGTACAGTGGAGGAATGGGGCCAACTCCAGCAAGAGTTTCTTGACAGATGGCAATTTCCAAATTGCGTTGGGGCCATAGATGGCAAACATGTTGCCCTCAGAGCACTGGACAACAGTGGCTCACAATATTTTAATTATAAGAAATTTTTTAGTTTAGTCCTTCTAGCATTGGTAGATGCCAATTGTAAATTTATTTTTGTAGATGTGGGGGCCAATGGCAGAGCTGGTGACGCTAGCATATATGCTAATTCTGAACTAGCTCATGCGTTAGAGAATAACACCCTACATCTTCCACCTGAAACACCTCTTCCTGGAGGTACAGATACTGTGCCAGCTCTAATAGTTGGAGATGAAGCTTTTCCTCTTAAACCATATCTAATGAAACCATATCCAAGTAGAAATTTAACAAATGAAAAGAGGGTTTTTAATTATCGTCTTTCTCGGCCTCGTAGGGTGTCAGAAAATGCTTTTGGCATTTTAGCAAGTAGATTTTGTATATATCGCAAACCTTTGCAAGTATCACCCGAAGTGGCCATCAAAGTAGTTTTAGCAACAACTGCCCTTCATAATTTTTTAAAAACTGAAGATACAGTATATACGAATGAAATTCAAGAAATACAGATTGAAGGAATTGAGACACAGGGGGTAATAGACATGGTACAAATGCAATTCAAATTAGAGATAAGTTGAAGGATTATTTTGTTGGCAATGGCCAAGTAGCTTGGCAAAATAAAATGATTGTGTAGGTGTAACAATAATCTGTCAAACAAATTTAAGGTCAATTTAAACAATTTGTCAAGTTTAATTTGTATATGTTATACTTATGTTAGAATAGGTTAGTTTTGTAAACTTTGTTAGACAGATAATAGGATGATGTACTTGGTTTTTTATTTGTCATCTGTGAACTTTACATTGTAAACTAAAGGAAACCACCTGACAGATAAACAAAATCATTTCTGGGTTTGGCTGCCATCATTTTTCTCCAATTACATGTAAATTAAAAACATGTTGAAGCAGGTTTTGCTTTTTATTAAATATTTTCTTCCTTTTTACAAAGAATTCAAGAAAATTGTTTGACAGATCTTATAAAAAAAATGTCCATTTGGTTATCCCTATACTTGTGAAATGCATACTGTTTTCCTATTTGCAACACAAAATATATTGCCATCTCGTGTTTTGTGCACCATTCATTTCCTGCCCCAATTGATCATGGATATCAGATACTACAGATAGTTCAATTTTATATTTGTTTGTTTATCTTACTCATAGAAAATATAAGATGCATGGACCATACCTCAATTCGTTCTATTTGTTGCTCCTGAAGTCCTACACTCTGAGACACCTGAAGCTCAGTCTCATCTGAGCATACCTCTGATTCTCTGGTCTGAAATGAGCAGATTTGTTTCAAATAAAAAATGATTATATTTAAGGATAAGAGTATGAGCATAGCTAATTTCAATGTGCATATTTTTTATTTAATCATTTCTATAACTTAAAAATATCTAATGAAAATTAATGTTTTATACTTTGAGGAATACCGTGTACATTTAAAAAAAATTTGTATATCAATATATGTATGATGAATACATAAAGAAATCTTACCAAGTTGCACTGTGAGGGTCTTTGCTGTATGTGAGGTCGTAGAAAAGGGTCTAACTGACCAAAAAATTCCCATGAAGATTTATAAATACATGAAGTGGATGCCCCACTTTTCTGTGAGGCATTCACTTTTCTCAGCTCCCTGTTGTAATAAGTTCTTATGTTGGCTATTTTAGCTATTACTTGATCCGCTGTTTACAAAGAGAAAAAAAAATTATATATAATATGTAAATACTTGTAATCCATTATTAAGCTTTGTTTTTATTAAAAGTGAATTTCTCCTAAAATAAAGTTGTCTCATTTATCTCTTATTTTCTTACTATCAATATTTGTACACTTTAATTTAAATGCGAAAAATATTTTGATTTTTGGTTATGTTAACTTTAAGCTATACTGTATACACCCATGTGGGCCAAAATTGCTGAACAGTGATTTTTCTTAAATTTCAAGTTTCTGATCAAAATTAATCAAGTCCAAATCCACCTTGTCATTCCTATAATTAATAAATATCAGATTAGAAACAAGGAAGCTGATAAATAAACATATTTGTTACACCAATAAAATTTCATCAAACCTTTATTTTAGTATTTTTACCAACTAATAAATTCAGCTTTGATTTTGAAAGGGGAAAAGGCAAATCTTTTCTGAAGTTGTAAGTACATGTAACTGAGTAGTTCTATATTCGCACCCCATTCACTTTGATTATATTTTAATTTTTATCAGCTGTTCATCGATTGAAAATAGGCCTAGAATATTTACGGTAACCTATTTGACCTACATGTCATCTCTCGTCCATGGGCAGACATTTGCTCTGCTATCATTTTGACAGCAGCTTGTCTGTAATTTTTTTTGGAATAATCGGAATGTTTGACATTCCATAAAGCTTCTTGAGCTAGGTAAAATTGAATAAACGTTTCCGTCTCGCTCAAACTGAGTGGCTGTGGCAGACGACGTTTGTCAGACATTTTGAGTGCGCGAGATGTAAACAAAGGGCACGTAACTCTTTTCGCCAGCATTCCGCTATTTGATTGGTTAATTACTTTCGACTCGTCGTAAGAAATAGAGCATGTTCTATTTTAATCGACTCACTTTCGACTCGTTGGATGCGTTCACTCCATGCGACTCCGTCGAAATCGACGAGTCGATGCGACTAATCGCATCGTGTGAACGCGGCTTAAGCCACTGAAAGGACATACTTCTGGCAATCCATAGGTGTCTTCAATAGCTATCAGCATCTGCAAAGTTGGGTGTAACTATCTATATGCCCAGTTAAGTGTAGAAGAGGACTAAAAGAACTTTAGAAATAGGGTTACTATTAGTTCTAGATTGTATCGCTCGGGTGAGATTTAAGATAGTGTAGTTTATGATTACTCCTTAATCTTGAACATACTCGCCAGGGGCCGGTTGTTCAAAAGTGTAACGTAACAATTGAATTTCTTTGTTACGCGACGTCATTTAGACCGATACACTTTCTAATACACTTTCGAACAACTCGGCCCAGTAATCACTAAATGCTCTTTGTTATTGCGCACAAGAATTGGGATCAGCTGTCTTTGTCTCAAATAATAGGTGTCTGTTTGGACATGTTCTATAAAGTTAACAATTAAATACACTTTTCCGTATGCAATGTAGCCTATCTATACAGCATGTTAAAAAAATAGTACAGGCGGACTTGTTTTCACGTTTTGCTGCAGTGATCAGTCCTGTGGCTCCTGATATATACGCCCATAGACAATCTTCTGTTGAACTAGTTGCAGACTTTCGAGCTATATATCCGTAGAATCAGCTCTACATTCCTCCAAGTTCTGTCTCTTAACACTATTTTTGCCACAGTGCGTTGATATTTTGCATCAACAAGGTATGTCATTTGAAACCTTTCTCTCGTTTCAAAGGCTTTCTAATGGTTTTTAATCTACCCAGGCTTCAAATAAACGTGTGCCTTTATACACTAATTTAAACATTCGAAACATGCATATCATGTGCCATGTTAACTTTAGTGGTTTTACGTCTAAAGCTCATGTTAATTGTGAGGCGGCTACGGTGGCGAGTGTACCTTTAACATGCTTTTAACTCTACTTCGCTCAAAATAGTATCGCTAAATCAGAAGCAAAGACAAACCTTCAGTTCCAGATAGACTAAGGTAGATTTTGAAGCGGGACGTGACCATGTAAACAATAATAATACAAATACTATACAACCTTATATCTAAAATTAAGGGAAATACAACTTGCCACAATCCGTATGACCATTTAGAAGCACATTTCTTATTCGAAAGAAAGAGCCACCAGAAAATCCCCCCCCCCCCCAATTTATGAACAGTGGGCAGTGGCTTATAAGGGAAAAGCAATCTTACCCTCGTGTCATCGGTTTCGGAGCCCTTTAGAAATTGGAACGCTATTTCACCAAATACAAATTGGGTTATAAGGGAAAAGCAATCTTATCCTCGTGTCATCGGTTTCGGAGCCCTTAGAAACTGGAACGCTATTTCACCAAATAAAAATTGTTTATTCATAGAAATTTCTCGGCAGTTTATTATTGTATATATTCTCAATAAAATGCATCCAAACATCATTCTGTAAGATGAGGAACAACGCATTTTGGGACAAAAATGAACGAGTATGTTCGACACACCTGCTTTTCAGGCCGACATCTGTTTCGGAGCGGCGTGTTGACAGCGCACCTACCGGCTGCGATCATCCACAGACAGACTGGCTATGGTTGGTCAAACAAGTCAAACGGTCAACACAGTCAGAAAACTTTAAAAACACTAACTTTATAAAACTGAACGTATGTACACATGAACAGATGGCATTTATTAACTTTTTGATGGTTAAATTGTTAATAAAATGATTCTAAAATAGCCTGATATCCCCAACAATACTACTATTAGTGGTAAATTACACATATGGGTGAACTGGTATCGGCGATTAACTTCATCAAACCAGTTCAGAGTGTAAATTTATGTTAAACTCACTTAATGTTTATTGTCTATCTCAATTTTGATAGGGTTAATTAAATAAAGAATGACTCTTCTGTTCTTCCGATAAAACAAGTCTGACAGGAGTTGTGGCTTATGGTCATGTGATTTTGATAAAATGGCAGACGACGACAAATTGAAGCTACCAAGAATAAAATTGACAATCATAATTTTAAATCTGTGATGGGTTTTCCGAGTTATAAAAACTGGCACTAAGCGTGAAACATTTTTATATATAGGTTGACATTTTTTTAAATTTACAGCATTTTCTTTCACGACAGCTCGACAAATTGAAACAGCAAGCAAACTCTCCAAAAATTACGTCAATTATACTCGCGATCATGTCATGCCATCAAATTAAGACGGCCGCTCCGAAACAGATGACGCTCCGAAACTGAGGACGGGACGATTTTTGTGTTTTGCCCTTTTGCCATTAAAACGACAACTTTCAAAGTTTCAAACTGATGCGACAAATGGTTCTCAAGTTAAAGTTCGTTGATTGGGAATGCGGTAAATTGGCTGTAAATTCGCGCCAATAAGCTAAAACAACCCACCAACCCAATTATATCTGCCCTTGTCTGAAACAATCCTATCCGTCCTTATATGAAACAATCCTATCCGTCCTTATCTGGAAACAATCCTATCCGTCCTTATCTGAAACAATCCTATCCGTCCTTATCTGAAACAATCCTATCCGTCCTTATCTGAAACAATCCTATCTGTCCTTATCTGAAACAATCCTATCCGTCCTTATCTGAAACAATCCTACCCGTCTTAATCTGAAACAGTCCTCTCCGTCCTTATCTGAAACAATCCAATCCGTCTTAATCTGAAACAGTCCTCTCCGTCCTTATCTGAAACAGTCCTCTCCGTCCTTATCTGAAACAATCCTATCCGTCCTTATCTGAAACAATCCTATCCATCCTTATCTGAAACAATCCTATCCGTCCTTATCTGAAACAATCCTATCCGTCTTAATCTGAAACAATCCTACCCGTCTTAATCTGATCAGTCCACTCCGTCCTTATCTGAAACAATCCTATCTGTCCTTATCTGAAACAATCCTATCTGTCCTTATCTGAAACAATCCTATCCGTCCTTATCTGGAAACAATCCTATCCGTCCTTATCTGAAACAATCCTATCCGTCCTTATCTGAAACAATCCTATCTGTCCTTATCTGAAACAATCCTATCTGTCCTTATCTGAAACAATCCTATCTGTCCTTATCTGAAACAATCCTATCCGTCTTAATCCGAAACAATCCTATCCGTCCTTATCTGAAACAATCTTATCCGTCCTTATCTGAAACAATCTCATCCGTCCTTATCTGAAACAATCCTATCCGACCTTATCTGAAACAATCCTATCCGTCCTTATTTGAAACAATCCTATCCGTCCTTATTTGTAACAATCCTATCTGTCCTTATCTGAAACAATCCCCTCCGCCTTGATCTGAAACAATCCTATCTGCCCTTATCTGAAACAATCCTATCCGTCCTTATCTAAAACAATCCTATCCGACCTTATCTGAAACAGTCCTATCCGTCCTTATCTGAAACAATCCTCTCCGTCCTTATCTGAAACAATCCTATCCATCCTTATCTGAAACAATCCTATCCGTCCTTATCTGAAACAATCCTATCCCTCTTAATCTGAAACAATCCTATCCGTCCTTATCTGAAACAATCCTACCCGCCTTAATCTGAAACAGTCCTCTCCGTCCTTATCTGAAACAATCCAATCCGTCTTAATCTGAAACAGTCCTCTCCGTCCTTATCTGAAACAGTCCTCTCCGTCCTTATCTGAAACAATCCTATCCGTCCTTATCTGAAACAATCCTATCCATCCTTATCTGAAACAATCCTATCCGTCCTTATCTGAAACAATCCTATCCGTCTTAATCTGAAACAATCCTATCCGTCCTTATCTGAAACAATCCTACCCGTCTTAATCTGAAACAGTCCTCTCCGTCCTTATCTGAAACAATCCTATCCGTCCTTATCTGAAACAATCCTACCCGTCTTAATCTGAAACAGTCCTCTCCGTCCTTATCTGAAACAATCCTATCCGTCATTATCTGAAACAATCCTATCCGTCTTAATCTGAAACAATCCTATCCGTTTTAATCTGAAACAGTCATCTCCGTCCTTATCTGAAACAATCCTATCCGCCTTAATCTGAAACAATCCTATCCGTCCTTATCTGAAACAATCCTATCCGTCCTTATCTGAAACAATCCTATCCGTCCTTATCTGAAACAATCCTATCCGCCTTAATCTGAAACAATCCTATCCGTCCTTATCTGAAACAATCCTATCCGTCCTTATCTGAAACAATCCTATCCGTCTTAATCTGAAACAATCCTATCCGTTTTAATCTGAAACAGTCATCTCCGTCCTTATCTGAAACAATCCTATCCGCCTTAATCTGAAACAATCCTATCCGTCCTTATCTGAAACAATCCTATCCGTCCTTATCTGAAACAATCCTCTCCTGAAACAATGAACTGAACACCCTATCCAAATGATACGGCCAGGCGTTCTCAAGCTATGTGGCTGTAAGCCGTGAAAAGCAATCCCATTCGCTTTTAAATTGGTAAGCTCAACATATTACTCAAGTTTCAAAGAAAGGCTATAAAATGTTCTCAAGTTACAGAGGAGATTAACAGACGATCGGACGGTCAGACAGACAGGGGCTATCACTATATTCAACCAAATCCATTCCGGGGGAAGTAATCATTATAATCAAGATATGAATGATGAGGTGAGAAACCCCAGCTGTTTGCGAAGATTGTTACTTCAACTTTAACTGGCGGCAACTTCGTCCACGAACGTTTTATTCAGCATTACATTTAAGCGCTCTCAGACAGACTCCTCGCTTAATCAATGTCAAAACGTGTTGTATGAGAAGGGTTCTAACTATTTTGAAAGCATGTACGTAGTTTAAGAATAACGTCAAATAATGGAGATTATTTTTGTCATGCGTTGTTGTGAAACGTGGTTAAAACCGGTGCCTCTTACAGGTAGAGTGGGTACTTTTTTTTCGCTATTTGGTAACAGTAGACGATATAAAACACTATCGTCCGATAGATATACATCATAACGAGGAAGGAAACCGTGTTGAGGGATATGCTGTTACGTTTTCTCTGGGGCGTAGATGGTTGGCAAGTTATATATATATATTATATGTTATTAATCGAGTGTTTTCGTATTGCCTTGGTATTGGCCTGAGGGTGGCCGTATTGGCCCGAGGCCGCAGGCCCAGCGTCCATGCAACCACCCGAAGGCCAATACCAAGGCAATACGAAAACACTCGATTCACAATATTTTTATTAATAGACTGTAGAAGTTATTTTTATGCAAGCTGTCAAGTTGAACAGGATATCGCCCGCTGAACACTAAATCCATGACTTAAACAAATTGATATCCGACCTTTTTTGCGTTCTGTGTTTTTTTTTTTGTTCCTGGATCAGTAGAGAAGTTTCTTCCTTTTCTGCTGTCCTAAAACGGCAATCGGATTCACTTACAGCATTTTTTTCTTGTGTCGACATTTTGATATCAACATCTGTCGTCTGCTTCTGTCGAGCTCTGGGACGTCACATGTTTATTGCGTCTTTCAGCCGCACTCCGTGAGCTCGGCCAATATGACTTGAACTCGGTCAATATGAGAAACCTTTAGTTTAATGCTTTGTAGAAGGTTATTCCAGATTCCAGGAATGTAAACGGATTCTTTGTTATTTGAGATGTCGTGTATGTTTAACCAAATGGATATATCCATACACTTTCCACTTAAAACAACCCATGTGCATAATAATAGTTTATAAATGCTCTTTAATCAGATAGCGATACGGACAGATTACGGCCCGTAGAGATTGAATCCACGGGCGATTGGCGAAAAGCGTGTCACACTTGTAGGCGTTCTGTAACCTTTACAACGTGCAGCGGGGAATAGTTAAACGAAAGTGTTTCAAGTCCCGCCAACCCTCTGCTGCCGCGCACCGTTTATTTAATATTGATCGTTGATGCCTACATCAGTCTATAGAATCATCTGACACCAAAGGTGTGTTTTGACACAGGTGGGATCTATTGGCAGATAGTATATTATCTTATATTTCGATTCGCGATAAAAGGATCTTAAGATTAATTTATAAATCTTTAAACATACACTATTGATATTTTAAAGGCAATAAGTGACAAAGCACCTCGTGGATACAGACATCTGACCTGGGGGGTATTTCATAAACCACATATAGCCGCCTACGGTCAGATAGTCGACTAAGCAGTAATGTTAAAGCAGTGATATTCTAGTCGGCTAGGTCATTTTAGCCTTCTAAATCTATTTATGAAATACCCCCCCCCCCCTAGTCTTAGTATCGAAGCTGACTGACATAAAACTATATGCTAAAAAGAGGATCGTCTTTGTTCTTTTGAAATTTGGATACTGTTGAAGATGAAAGTCATTTCCTTCTCCATTGTCCACTTTAAAGTACCCTGAGAATCAATATATACAATGACGTTTACCCATAATGTTCATTTGGATCTGTTTTATATTAGGGGGGGGGGGGGGAGGAATGGTCTCTTTACGTTTTATATGCGTATCATCGTGTTCAATTCCAGTTACAGTTATGTGCCTACTATACACCGCTCTGTGCAAATGTTTTGCACAATAAAATTTGTAGTTTTTGTAGGCGCTGGGTAACATATATACTGATGTATCCTATATGTATCTACTATCTCTGTATAGACGTGAATTATCAAACTGAGATAATGTATAGTTACAAGCACATTATAAAACGTGTTTGTTCCTTTGACTAAGCTATCTAATACCAGGAGTAAATGAATGACGAAGTATGAAACAGTGACATAGATAACATAGACTGCATGGTTTTCTTTCGCTGCCTCTCTTATGGAAACAATGCAGTCTACCAAATCTTTAAATGGCATTTAGAAGTTGAAAGGTTAACAATAAGGTGAAGAATTACTTATGGATAACAACTTCTTGGTTTATTGGGTGACGACGTTTCGATGTAGTTCTTACATCGTTATCAAAGTCAATTAATGCAGTCTACGTTATCTAAGTTATCGTTTTAAACATTGTCATTCATTTACTTCTGGTAATACATATAACGAAAATGGAATGTAGAGGACTATCAACATGGAATAAATTCTATCAGAGGGAAAATGACAACATGGAGATTTAAGGTTAAATTGTCGTAATTCCACGGTGACAATGTCACTCTTGTCTACCTGGTCTACTTCCTGCAAAAGATGCCACTCTTCCTTGATCGAGCATCTGGGGTTTTGACTAGAAATATGACAAGACGATCATATTGCGATACACGGAGCACAGGGACTCTTAAAATGACCAGGCTATAAAATCTGTAGCTTCGTATACTGTGTGTTCACGTGCGTCTGTAATAATGTTGCCCGTTTATAGGATTCATTAGAAAAGCTTCAAGGTACCCATCGTTTGGATGTTTTAATAATGAGATATATTTCAATTGGGTGCCAATATTATTATTTAAGTTACATAGCTCCGCTTCATACATGTCTATACTAAACTCAAGTATGATGCCCTTTGATTCCAAGTCTGGTAAGGACTTATGAAATCTTGTTCACAATGGAATATCCGACTCCAAAGTAACAGCCCTTGTGGTAGTTACCCCCCCCCCCCCCTCCCGAGGTAATCATCGGGTATGTTAAATGAGGACTTTTAAGCGGGTTGTACGACTAAGTGATTCGAGTGATGGGTTAAGCTGCTATGAAATTAAACATCTCAAAGCACATAGAGGGTTAGAACTTTTAAGCAGGAAATATAGTCCGAAAAACGGGTTCACTACTTAGAAGGTTCAGTAGTACGAAGGTACTCTAGTCAGAAGGCTCACTAGTCCGAATGAGAGGGTTCACTGGTTCGAAGGTTCACTAGTCAGAAGGTTCACAAGAGCGGTACTGATATCATCCTCCAAACAACAATAAGACATTGTTTAACGACCTTTAACGGGTTCCCGGTAACTATTCTAGTCCATCACCGATCCCCTACTTTTCCCGAATATTAGAAAGACGATCGGATATGTATGCAGAGAAAATTCAACCTTCTCAAGGCTACGGGCAAATAAGCTGTGTCTGGTCTAATTCGTGGTTAGACTGGGGTTTTAGGATAAGGTGAAGAATTACTTTAATAACAACTTCTTGGTTTATTGGGTGACGACGTTTCGATGGAGTTTTTACATCGTTATCAAAGTCATTGACTTTGATAACGATATAAGAACTACATCGAAATGTCGTCACCCAATAAACCAAGAAGTTGTTATCCATTAGTATTTCTTCACCTTATTGTAACCTTTCAACTTCTAAATGCCATTGAAAGATTTGGGTTTTTAGGCTATGGGAAATAGTGGAATATCAGATAGAAAAGACATTGCCCCTGCTTATATGAGATGGGAGCGAGGCACACACGTTTTTCGTCTTGATTTTGGGATAAATTCCTTGTATTTTTTCTCATAAATGCAACTCGATTTCCTGAGCTGCTCACCTTGATTTTGCTACAATATGCCTTCCGACTAGTGAACCTTCGGATCAGTGAACCTTCGGACTAGTGGACCTTCGGACTAGTGAACCTTCGGACCAGTGAACCTTCGGACTAGTGGACCTTCGGACCAGTGAACCTTCGGACTAGTGGACCTTTGGACTAGTGAACCTTCAGACCAGTGAACCTTCGGACCAGTGAACCTTCGGACCAGTGAACCTTCGGACCAGTGAACCTTCAGACCAGTGAACCTTCAGATCAGTGAACCTTCGGACCACTGAACCTTCAGACCAGTGAACCTTCGGACCAGTGAACCTTCGGACCAGTGAACCTTCAGACCAGTGAACCTTCGGACAAGTGAACATTCGGACCAGTGGACCTTCGGACTAGTGAACCTTCGGACTAGTGAACCTTCGGACCAGTGAACCTTCGGACTAGTGAACCTTCGGACCAGTGAACCTTCGGACTAGTGAACCTTCGGACCAGTGAACCTTCGGACTAGTGAACCTTCGGACTAGTGAACCTTCGGACCAGTGAACCTTCGGACCAGTGAACCTTCGGACCAGTGAACCTTCGGACTAGTGAACCTTCGGACCAGTGGAACTTCGGACTAGTGAACCTTTGGACTTGTGAGCCGTTCCGAAATATTTGGGCATCGGTTACCTAGCCCATTTAAGTCCAACTAAAGATTGTTGTAACAAGTGCGTTGGTGAACATAGTCTGTGCTTCACCCAAGAGTAATGCTAGTAAATACCATATATTGATGATACAAAAATATCCAAAGAAGAAGACAAATGCTGTTGGCTTTGTTCCTAAACAAAGACGTGTGGTTATTCATAGACATCAAAAGAAGCTATTTTCTATAGAGCGACTTTGTAGTTTGTTTATGCGTGACAAGCATTTCCTGTTCAAAAGTTCTCTTTAGTATCAAAATGTTAACCTACATTCTAAAAGAAGGTAAAAAGTTGGCGTGTTTTATATAACTAGGGCTACTATATTACTCCTATATAATCAGCTGGTAATAGGCAATGGAATGAGACGGTCTTTGCTTTTCTATTTTAATACCTATTCATTTCACATATTTTTCCCCAAAAGAAAAATATTAGGTCACCACAAATGTCCATAAAACATTAGTATTTAAGGTACATGTAAAAGACAGAGTCGTATCTGTATCGTTATGGATAGACTATCCGTTGATAGAAGGGAGTCGAAGAGAGTTGTTCGAGATGACAACGTATATTATACCCTATTAAACTTACCAAGTTAAGATATCGCTGGAGTATCTTCAATGCAGATTTATATAGGGTCAACCTTGTGCCTAATGCTAGTTGCTCTTGTGTAAACCCAGTTTGCTCTTGTGTAAACCCAGTAGAAGATGCTATTCATTTCTTTTATTTCTGTCCAAACTACGATACTATTCGCATTACACTCTTAAATGAAGTTCCTCCAAACTGTGAAATTTCTGACCTTCTGCACGACAATCCAGAATATTCAAATACGATAAACCGTAAAATAATAGATTCCGCTATTAAAGTGGCATGAGCTGCCATAATTCACACTTTTTCGGATCGCCACGACAGTAAGAAGCTTTGAAGGCCATCGAAAAATTAAATGATTGGCGTTGGAATGAGGAAAATCCATACAGTATGTGGCCTATACGAACCGGAATAGTGTTCGAAAAGTAAACAAAATTTAAATAACCGAGACGACCATTCATTCATTCTAAGGCAAAGTTAGTTCAAAACAATACTTTATCTAACATTCTCGAGACTAGAAACATTAAAAAGCTTCTGAATTATACGTCTTGAGAAAAATAGCTGATATTTCCAACATTCTGTCAAAATATCAACATTTTGGCAGCTCATGCCACTTTAAATTTAGTCAGCAAAGGGCTATAGATTTGAGTAAGTCAATTTTAAAAAAACCTTAACTTTCTTCTTCAGGGCAACGAATGGCATGCGGGCTTTCTTTACACACTGTTCTCAACATATTTTGTTTTCTTGTTCACTTTGTTCACTGGCCCTTGTACAGAAAGTTAAATTATTTTTGTTTTATATCCAATTTGTTACTAGTTTGTGTATCCATACTAAACGGTCTTGGTTAAATGCTGTATATCATTTTCTAGGGAGAGGGGTATTCTAAGTTGCCAATCTCATTATTTTTATGAATAATAAAATAAGTTTAAAACAAACAAAAAAACCATAATATGGTTACAACAACAAGACGACACTCAGAACCTAGACTCGTACATTGTTAAACTCGTATATAGCAAACACTATATATCGTAATATCTCCATTTGAGTTTAATTTTAACTGTTCGAAAAAGTTAAATTATATAATATAAACTAGAAACACCTAGAAAGGTATAGTAGCCCGTTTCCATTCGTTGTATCCGAACGACATCTCCGACACTGAGTTGAGGTAAGTCCTTGGCATTCACATTGTAGTTCCGTGCATGCTTCTGTCTTTTCACTTTCTTTTCTTTCATAACCGAAAGTGGAATTTCTGGATCTAACAGCGGTTTAGCGGTTGGAAGGAGCGTCTTTGTGTGACGACAAAACAGTCGTCGGGCAGGAGAGTTTGAATGTCCTTCTGTTGGTATATTTCTGATGTCAAGCGAAACAAGGTAAGGGTCAAATATCCCTTTTAGAGCTTATTTGGCTTTTTCACTGTTGCTTCTACTTTGCCGTTAGATTTTGGATATCCAGGAGAGCTTGTGATATGTTGAAAACGGGAACTTTCTTCCCAGAAAATGGAGGGCCGTTATCTGAAACAAGTATGTCCGGGATACCATGGCGAGCCATGTGGCTTCTGAGATAGTCCTTGTTGTCTAGAGTAAAAATATCTTTTCCGATTTTAGCCGATCGACGGGCGGGTACTTCATGTGGTATTAATGTTCCTTTCTGTTGCTTTGTTTGATAGGTACAGTATGTTTCACACTTGGAGATGTAGTCCTGTATTTCTGCATTCATAGCTAACCATTACAGGTTCCCTCGGGCTTTACGTCGACAAAATTCGATACCCAAGTGAGCTCCGTAAAGACGTTCAAAAACAGTCGGAAGTATACACCTTGGAATTACGCGCCGATTTCCTCTGAAGACAATACCATCTTGAACGGGTATTTCGTCTTTCATATTGAAATATTGACGAGCATGGGAAATAACACCATCCTTTGAATGAGACCAACCGTTTAATATGTAATTTTTGGTTGCTTGTAAGGAAATGTCTTGCTTGCTCTTTAGCTTTGGTGAAGTTTCCGACGCTGGGAGGTATTCAGTCATTTGCAAACATTCTACCCCAGCTTCAATCGATGAGATCTCTTCCTGATGACCGTTTTGTCCTTCCATAATTGACAGATATGCCATTGAAATAGTATCAGCAATATACATCTGTTTGCCTCTACGTCATACTTCTGTAGAGCAAGAAGCATTCGTTGCAGTCTCTTAGGTGCATCGATGAGAGCTTTTTTCTGATTGGTTTCTAGATCACTTTCACAGGTTACTGAGCGTCCAAATGTGCATTGAAGGAATTTTCCATTTGGGCGTAGTTGCGTTCTGTTTGCGTCAACGCTCTGCTATCCTAAGCTACATGTTGCCCTTGCTGCAGTAACGTTGCACCCAGCCTGTTGGCTGATGCATCACATTGAATGGTCACTTCAGTTCTTCAAAAACCCTATGTAAAAAAACCTACGCCATGTTCAATGCATTGTATAGTTTAAATGTCCTCTTATGTCACTATAAGTGATCTGAGTGAAATAAAGTTGAACTTGAACAAGGGAACTATCAAAGTAGCGCAACACTGGAGTTTGAGTAACCGATGTTTTGATTTTTTCAAATGCTGCGTCATATTCAAATATCCAGCCCCATTCACAGTCTTTTCTAGTAAGCTGTCTGAGAAGTTCGCATAAATATGACAAATCTTCCGGAAAAGTTGATAGATACTTCACTGGTCTAACTATTCTTTAAAACATCTTGAACATCCGTTGGCTTAGGCATGTTGAGACTAGGGTTTACTTTTTTCGGGTTTACTTTTTTCGGGTTTACTAACAGACCTTCAGCAGTAAGAAGGTGTCCAATGAACGGCACGTTCTCACTTTTAAGCTCTAATTTGTAAGCATTTAGTTTGATGCCTTTCTCTTTACACCTTTCTATAGTCTTTCATTCATGGAATCACTCTCTCTTGTGCTGAGTATATCGTCAGCTACACGGAAAGTCCCTGCTAGATTTTGGAGCGCTTCGTCTAACCTGAGTTGAAATATTTCAGGAGCTGGGGATATCCCGAAAGGAAGTCTCAACCACCGGTATCTTCTGAATGGTGTTCCAGATTTTCACCAGATACAACTCAGATCATCCCCTTCAAGAAGAACCAGAGCATTAAACAATTTGCCCTCAAAGGGGTTATCTGATATATTACCATTTTATGAAATCAGATCATACGCTTCAATCGAGGGATAAGCGTCTATATACGTAAACGATCTCATAATTACAATGTCAAGTGCCAGTGTGATTTTTCTTGGCATAACAGATTATTCTATAATTCTGTATTTTAGGTCAAATGCTACCAGCATGCAACGCCCGGTTGGGGAGATCTAGAAATAAGATTCCTCCGAAAAATATGATGGTACGCTTTTCTTCGCTTGAAGCCTATGATCTGATCTCATATGAAATGCTAAAATATCAGATCACCCCTTAAATGGCAAATTATTTAATGATCCGGTTCTTCTTGAGGGGGTGATCTGAATTGTATCGGGTGAAATGTTTCGAGATAGCTGGATTAATTCCGTATGCAAAACAACGTGCCGGAACCTTAAAAGAGCTTTATTCAGTGGTTTAGATCAATACAGATCTCATTAGGTTTCTTTGCGAGAACTAGGCTTGAAACACAACCAGTTTGAGTATACACAGGTTTTATAACATTAAGCTTTTCAAGTTTCTTCAGTTCGGTTTTGAGAGTACATTTCAAAACAAGTGGTACTCTTCTAAGAGGTTGTTTGACACATTGTACAGCGGTGTCTATAACCAATTAAGTGTTTTTCGCTTAGAAGAATTCCCACTGCTTCAGAAAATACATCAGCAAATTGAGAGATAGCAGTTTGTTTAGTTAAAGGAGTTACTTGGTCGCTAACAACATTAGAGTTTATTGTTCTAATATTTTCGTGTAATTTTTTTTCTAACACTGTTGTCTAGCACACCACATTTAATTCTATCTCTAATGAGTTCACTTTGTAGAATCCCAGATTTGCCTCCACCTGTTCCAAGTAAAATTTCCGTCTAATTAAAGTTTTGGCGGTAGCAGGACATTGCCTTGGGGTTTAATTGCAATAACAGGTAAGTGTTCTGAAGACCGAGGGTCTTGTTGGGCCACGGTTTCAAATTTAATGAAAATTTTCAAAAAAAATGTTATGGTGTTGCAGTTGATCTGCTTACTTTTAATTTCAGTCAGGCTGCACAGTGAGCCGTTGCACACTTACAGCCTGACCGATGGTTTCGTTGTCTTTTGACGTTTATGTGTTAATTTGTCCTGATTACATAATGTAGAAATGTCGGCTCTTTACGGTTTATCGAATAACTGAATAAAAAGGTCCGGTTTTCTCTCTACAAAACATCGCAACTGTGTTATGGAAGTGAAATGATCTCGAGTGCAACATTAAACACAAATTAATCGATCTGCTTAGTTGCAAAATATTTTTTTCATCGAAATGAACACAGATTAAGGTTTTGTTTTAAAAATAAAACAAACCAAAAGACCTATGGACCTTACAATTAAAAAATCTATTTAAAGACATATTCGACACCTCTCCATGAATAAACCAACTCAAATTAATCAAGGGACACACTATGTATTTGCAATGGTGTTCCAAACAACATGCAATTCTGTCGAACGGACTCCCATAGGCCATCGAATTCATGTATGGGAATATAACACGTGGTTTACGGTGTGAAAAATACACTGAAAATGAATTTGCCAGACAAGCTCGTGTTTGATCGTCAGTGGAGCGCGCAACCGATATTTTGAAAATGGCAGGATTGATTGATTGTTCGGTGTTTTACGCAGCGCTCAAGCTAATTTCACTTATATGGCGGCGTTGCCAGTTTTATCTTGTGGGGAAACCGGGCTCTATGCCCGGAGGAAACCCACGACCTTCCAGTGGTAACTGGCAACCATCCCACATAGGTCGTTCGAGTGAGAACCCATATAAAAACCCAAATTTTCCATTTTTTTTGTTGGACTGAGCGGGTTTCGAACGCGCGACCGAAAATGGCAGGAAGATGCAGTAGTAAAGTATTTCCCTTGCGAGCTTATCGTATCTTGTATGGTTATAAACTGCAATGTCAGCGGCAAGACTACCTTTTCTGAAATTTCTACAACGACCCCCAAATGCAGCCTGTCACCTCTTCGCAAAAGGTTGATTTACAAGCCAGTAAAGATTACAGAATTATTAGTTTTTTCATTGTCGTCTCCTTTAACAGTATTAAATGTATAGACAGGCTTTACCCTGTCCCTCAAAACAAAATCGTAACAATGTATATCTGTCGTTTTCAGAAAAATGGGTAGGCCCTACCTAAAATGCGTTTACCGTTAACTTGTTGAGACAATTTAAATCTTAGGCTATATGTATTTCCTTGGATGCAACATGACCGAGGTCTGTTTACATTGCATGTGCTTGGCAGATCAACTTCAAATTAAAAATATAAAACGATGCACAAAAAAGAAAGCTCCTAACTCCTTCTATCTGGAAAAAAATACAGAAAACTGTCTTGGTTTTGTAATGCAAACAGTTTTCTGAACTTTAGCGGCGAGTGTGTTTTAAGTTTAAATAAAAACAGTTATCGATAATGTTTTATTTGTAATCACAGGAAATCAACCATATCAGTAAAGAGAAATGTGTATTTAAACCAATAAGTTTTACCTTGACATGCCGTTAAGGCACCTTTGAATCTAACTGTATATCCTTTGATGTCGGCAAGATCTCTTTCCGAGCTTCCGTTCTCTCAGACAACACCCTTCCGCAGCCAAAGGCATTTCTTTTTACAATTATTATTTATATATCAACCTCATCGTTTCAATTATTATAATTGACAATGATGTTATAAAATTAGCCGCAATGCAACAACTGAAGCGTCAATAAAACTATTTTCGTTTGTTGTTGGGTTTCTAAATATAATATGACACATGGATTGTTGTTGGTCCTTCTATGACTATACAAACAAATTGTGTCACCAAGGATTGATTGACAGCAAATATGGTATTTTTGTTTAAAGTTTCGCAATTTAAAGGCCCACTTGCCGCCGTAGCCTGTTTAAATTTGCTAAGAAAACCAATTTACATGAGCTTACTACGACTAATACCAATAAACTTAAACATAGGACACATAAAACATGTCTAGTTAGCTTTAGAATGTAGAAATGGGGTGAAAAACAAACGAAGAATCGAAGCCTGATTACAACAACAACGATCAGTGTCGGTCAACTTTCGTGTTGGATTACCCTCATTTTAGGCCTTTTTATCTGTGGTTAAAGGTACGTTCACACTATACTCCGAATTCGGTTCGGGGTCCGAAACGATTTCCGTACTAAAATGGCTTCAATGTTTATCAGTACATTTGTTCACACGAGCTTGATCCGAATTCGCTACGGACACCGGATTCGGAAAGCAAGAATATAAATGGCTCACAGAGCCATTTTATTCGGTCCGGGATCAAAATCGTCCACGATTCTCCTCTTTGGCCAATCAGAATCGACCTGTGAAAAACATGGCAATCAAAAATACAGTGACCTACATAGTGGTTTGGAGATTAAGCTATCGAGCGGTTTCGTGTAGAGATGGAGTTAAATACATTTTCGCATGATTTCTAAGGATTATGACAACAGTTGTCTCTTTTCCTAAAAAATTCAAGCAAACGAATCTCATCTTCCAAACCGCTCTCAACTGTTGTTGAGTTGTGTTGTTGTTGTGAGTATGAACTGACTTGATAGAATCGGCCGATTATTCGTTGCAGTGTAAACACAACACACCGAATACGCTGACCTGTCCGAAATCCGGTTTGTACCTCGATCCGAATTCGCTGTATAGTGTGAACGTACCTTTACACTCAAACAATTGTCAGCAGGCCTTTCCAGTCGCTGTTAAACGATCGTCAGTCTGTATTTCTCAGATAAATAGGCCTACGTAAAATTACACTGTGCCGTAAGTTCACTCACTCGACTAAAACATAAAAAATGTTTGAGAGAAATAGTAGTTTTTAAATACACGAATGATATAATCGAGTTTATTTCTGAAAATTTCGTCTGGGATATACTTTATCCAACTGCTTTACTTTTAAAAAATCCGACATAAGTTTGAGTTTGTGGATGCCAGACCCTGTCCTCAATCCTAATTGGGGCTTCGCCCGCTTCTGACTTTATGACCCAGTGGGCCCACATTGCACATACCCAATACCACCAAGCAGTCGTGCTTCTAACACGGCCTTGTACAAGTTAACTTTGTATTGTTTCGCCATGCGATTGATTGATTGGTGTTTTACGACGCGCTCACGACTGTTTCACTTATATGGCCGCGTTGCCAGTTTTATTATGGGAGGAAACCGGGCTCTATGAGCGCAGGAAATCCACGACCTTCCGGTGGTAACTGGCAACCATCCCTCATTCGCCATTGGGGCTTAACGTCGCACTCAACAGCTAAGGTTAGCCCGACCAATAGATCACCCATCACCCACATCTACATTGGGGCATTGTGCCTCACAGATCATATATCGTCAAAGAGGCTAATGTATTTGGAATACTTAATGTCCCTCCCTGTTGGGTTAACATACATGGCTAAAGCAGATCCCCAATGCTCCAGCCCGAGGACTGCTGGCTTCGGAGAACTGTGTATAACTACGAACTGTAATTTTCATTCAATGATCCGTTAAATTGATTGATTGTTCGGTGTTTTACGCGCTCAAGATTATTTAACTTATATGGCGGCGTTGTCAGTTTTATTGTGGGAGGAAACCGGGCTCTATGCCCGGAGGAAACCCACGACCTTCCGTTGGTAACTGGCAACCATCCCACATAGGTCGTTCGAGTGAAAACCGTCAGAAAATTTTCCAATTTTTTTTTGGACTGAGTGGGATTCGAACGCGCGACCCCAATGATCCGTTAAAACAGTGAAACGTAATTAAATAAATCGTGGTGTACTGCAAATTTAGTCCAGTGAGATCGACAGTGAAACGCTTCATAGAGAAAATGGCCATTCAAATGCCCACAAATCTCACAGTTGAAAATCACGCGAGAAGAAGGGAAATGTTTTATTGTGCAGTGATATATAATCCTACGCTTGATGAAAACCTAAACATGCTTCGCGTCTCGTGGGTTTTTCTCATGTGCTTTTCTAACATAACTCGTCAATATCCTCTATACATTTCATGAATGTCCAGCAAAGTTCACCAAGTGTTTTTTCCGTTCCACACATTTTTACCGAACCCATGGACATTTTCTACACGCTATAAGAGATACATGTATACCCAAAAATTGTTTTTCCCATTGGTAGTATGAAATATTCTCACACTACCTATTTGAGCAACCAATCTCGAAAGGTTCATGTCCAATTTTCGATATATTGCATAATTGACACAGAATGCTACTCGAAACAAATCTCGTTTGTTTTCACTCCCGTATGGCTTTGACATGCCTCGGGCAGTTTTGTGGGCTGAATACAAATGGCGACAGGAAGTACAGGTCAAAATGCTTAATACAGGCAAAAAACAAACCCAAGGTCCATTGATAAAATGCTAAACACAACCATGTAAGTATTTGTTTATATATGCTATTTGTATACCACACAGGGAGACACACTCAGCTTCGGTACATATTTTGGCTTTTTAAATGCTTCAATTATAATTGATTTGACTAAAACGTAACAAATGGAGTTATTGGTGTCATTACTTGGATATTTTTATAGGGCTCCTAAGAGGATATGGAAATTGTTTGCTTCGCGACCACCTTTAAGTGATCGCATTCAAAGTGACCTGCAACCTGTCCGAGGATATTTGACACATTTTAATCACCAACGGTACGGCAAATCACTATATTTGGGGCTGAATACAAATTAAGGCGGGAATGCATGTCAAAATGTTTTACTACAGACGAAAACAGAAAAAAAGAGAATGGCCAATTTAGCAAATGCTACAATCAGGCATGCAGTTATCAACTAACAAATGCGATTAAGCCCGGTAAACTGCATCTTTGGCCACACAAACGATAGATCCCCAAGGTTATCCCAGTGTAGTCTGTGTATTTCGCCAGATTATACCGTAGGCTGTTGAGTAGGGAACTGATGAAACTAATATGGACGCCTCATTAGCAGCTAGGAAATATATTCCATAAGTATAACATTCTCATTTAAAACTTAGATTAAGACCTTGGATTATTTGAATATTGAATTAAATCCAAGGGCACAGATTAGGACTCAAATTGTTTAGTTTTATAAAACCGCAGTATTGAAACAACACTGGATCGTTCACCACTCTAAAAGCTAACTTATTTACGAAAATTAAATACTTGTTTTCATCTTTTCATCTCTTTGTTCGATATATTGTCACAAGTGCGTTTAAAATTGACAACCTAATTGAGTCCGTACGATGAAACGTTTTTGCACACTGTTAGTAGGCCTAGCTTTCGCTAGATCTTTATCGTTGACCGAAAATAACCTGTGTCTGGAATATACTGGAAGGAATAATCTAAACTCTGATTTGCTCCTAGCTTACAACAATGAAACGTAACTTTGTCCAACAACGTTGCTTTTATAATAAGAAAGCTTCTTATTAGACGTAAACAAGGTAAACAAAATTTATTTTAAGTTATGGATTTTGGATATAGTTGCTGCCACAATTTGAAATGTCGAAACGTCGCTGTTTAAACAAACTGTGACCTTTCCAGTTATCCGCCTTTTAAAAGTCGAAAGGTAGAAACGTAGCTGTAAGAATTCTGTGCGATAGAAACATTAAAGAGACATGCGCTGCCAAAATTCAAACTTTTTCATAATTTCTGATCGTCACGACAGTGAGAGGCTTTGAGGGCCATCGAAAAACTAAATGATTGGCGCTGGAATGAGGAAAATCCATACAGTATGTGGCCTGTACGAACCGAAAACGTGTTCGAAAAGTAAACAAAATTTAATAAACCGGGACAACCATTCATTCATTCTAAGCCAAAGCTAGTTCAAAACAATACTTTATCGTACATTTTCGAGACTAGAAGCACTTCTGAATTATACGTCTTGAGAAAAAGAGCCAACAATTTCCACATTCTGTTTAACGTCAAAATATCAACATTTTGGCACCTCATGCCACTTTAATCAATCAAAGACTGGGTATTTCAACATGATGAAAAATGTACGGGTTTAATCGTCTCTTGACTGAATCTACACAATGTAGCAAATATTTCACATTATACAATGACACAATACGATTGTATTAATGATTTTTGTCTTGCTAATTCTGGGAGAGGAGTCTGCGGCAGGCTATCTAAATGTCTATACTTTTTGGAGAAAAAACATTCGTCGATTAGAAAAGGAGAGTATAAAGAGATTCGCTAATGCCATTTCTCAAACAAACGTTGGTTCCCAGTATTCCAGAGCTAAGCAAAAACGTACGCTGCGTTTCCCACGTCAGCAAAACATTACCCCCAAGCAAAAATGAACCTATGTTCGTGACAGACATTCATAAAGATTTGATGACTATCCTGTAGAGGACATGTAACAATATCCGACGACAAATAGCATGGGGAGATTTTATCCAGTAACTAGTCGAGGAAGGATTTTTTATGCTTATTTTTATGTACTGAGCTAAAAGAAAAATGTTAGCAAAACTCTTTTATATTCTTTTTATATTCAGTTATACTGTATAATGGTGCAAATGACATATCCTCTTCTTAACACAATCATAGCTTTGTCTCCAGCGTTGTCTTAGTCAAGAAGATTTTCCCTGAGCCCGCGTGTTCCACACATACTTGTATACCCACTGGCTTCAGACAGTAGATTTAAACTAAATTTGGGACAGGGCATGTGCCACCCTACTTTTGGCTTAGGAAGTAATATTGTTAATCTTAGTAACGAGGAACTCACTGCTGATGATATATCTCTACTCAGTAGAGGACTTTCATTTGTGCCTTGCCCAAAATCATTATCTGATAGGGACTTTTCTATTAGTAAATTAGTGCATGTTATGGAGTACTCTAGAATTGTAAGTCTGGCTGATATCTACAGAGATTCTAGTGGGGTACGCAAGCCGTTTACATCTAAAAGCGGTTATACACCCCCTTCTTACATGTATGACCCAGAAATAAGCATAAGTCGTGACTCTGTTTCAAGGAAGTTTGATATTTTAACTAATCCTAGAAACCAACATAACCTCACTCATTCAGAATGTCTTGCCTTAAGTAAGCTAAGGAGAAATCCAAACATAGTTATTAAACCTGCTGATAAAGGTTCGGCAACAGTTATTATGTCTAAACAGGATTATATTGAAGAGATAGAACGGCAGCTAAGCAACCCTCACCATTACAAAAAACTTGATAAGGAAATTTGGCCTGAAAATGTTAGGAAGTTTAATAAAATTCTTGTTTCTCTTCAAGATAAAGGCTTACTTAATGAAAAACAGTATCGCTATTTGGAATCTGATCATAACTCTAGAAACAGGGTCTTCTATATTCTTCCGAAAATTCACAAACCCATTGAAAAATGGCCCAAGCCTACAATGCCCCCTGGGCGTCCTATTATCTCAGATTGTGGCAGTGAAAGTTATAGAATATCAGAGCTAATTGATTACTATCTAAAACCTATAGCGAATCGGCATCCTAGCTTTATCAAAAACACGGATGATTTATTGGCCAAATTGTCTGAGAAATCCATCCCACAAGATGTGATTTTGGTCACTCTGGATGTGGAGTCTATGTATACAAACATTGACATAGATTTGGGGCTTAAATCCATAAAATCAGCATTCCAAAGATATCCTGACCACCGTCGTCCGGATAAAGACATTTTAGAATTGCTGGAACTTAGCTTAAAAGGCAACGATTTTGAATTCAATGGGGAGATCTTTCAGCAAATTAAAGGGTGTGCTATGGGGAAACGTTTTAGTCCTAACTTTGCCTCTATTTTTATGGCTGAGTGGGAGAGTGATATTCTTCACAAATGTCACAAACAACCTTTTGTTTACCTTCGGTATCTGGATGACATTTTTATCATTTGGCAGCATACGTTGGAAGACCTTCATATTTTCATTGATACTCTTAATTCTCACGACTCAAGCATTAAGTTACAGCCTACTATTGATCAAAATTCTGTGGATTTTTTGGATGTAACTATTTACAAGGGCCATACATATCATACTACTGGGCATCTAGATTACAAAGTATTCTTCAAACCTACTGACACTCACCAGCTGCTACATGCTGGGTCATACCATCCTCCTCACACTTTCAAGGGAGTCATTAAGTCTCAGATTTTTAGATTCTATAGAAACTGTAGTTCTTCAGATTTCTTTAACCAGGCTTGTTCTGTTCTTTTTAAAGCTCTCCTCCCTAGGAGGTATTCTTTTAGATTACTCCGAAGGATCAAATCTAACACAGTAAGACAAATCATGTTTCTCCCTTCAGCCCCCGAAACGCTTACCTCCCCTTCACGGGTGTACCATTACCGTCCAACATTTCTCTCAGGTACATCAATGAAATGCCTTAAGACGCGATGCAAACTCGATATATACGTACCCAATCGCGGAACCTTTTTCGGAGAACAATCTCGCGACAAATATCAAATGGCAGAGAATCTTAATTGCGACTCCTCTAATATCGTGTATGTTATCACATGTAAAAAATGTCGCAAACAGTATGTTGGAGAAACTCAGAATTCTCTACGACAAAGAGCAGCCAACCATTTATCTAGTATTAGACTTAAACATGATGTACCTGTGGCACAACATTTCAATACTCTAGGTCATTCGGTCAAGGACCATTTTGAAATCATGCCTATTGAGAAAATCCCTTTTCTCACTTCCGCTGCAGATACCAAGCACAAACGTTTGGAAAGGGAAAGTTTTTGGATTCAAACATTACAAACTATTTATCCTTTGGGTTTGAACTTGGACCCAGGAAGATGTCGTGAAAAAACTATAATACCATTTGTCTTTCAGTATAACAAAGCTAGCATCGCTATGGCCAAGATTATAGTAGAAGAATACAAACTACTTCAAAGTAAACTCGCTCGACCTCTGACCCAAAGGCCAGTCATTGCTTATAAAAGAACAAGAGTTTGAAAGACATACTGGTCAGGGCTAAACTCCCCTGTCTGCCTTCTACCTAGGTTTTTCTGGGTAAGGAGTGAGGGTGGGTGGGGGGCAAATTTTCACTGTCTTTTCCCATGACCCTATAATATATAGTCTGACGATATTCTTACCATAGCTTAAGATACGTAAGCATTGTCAATGTAATACAAAGTGTTCCAGAAAATTCTACTGACTAAGACCAAGCTCCTGTCAGTCGTCAACCTAATGAAATATCATAGGTTTACTTTATTACAACAATTTATGATGGGGTATAAAGGTCTAAATGATATACCTCTTTTTAACACAATTAGAAACTTGTCTCCATGGTTATTTTAGACAAGAAGATTTTCCCTGTGGCCGTGTGTTTTAGTGTCCATAAATATAACTATACAGGAATGCCAATGGTGGGTAAATACAATAAAGAAGGCAGACAGCATATCGACCATTGGTTTGCGACGATGAAGGGTTTGGTTGTCGGGGAATCCTTTCCAAGAGTCAGGAATACATTGCCATAATTTTCATGGTCTCGAGAATCAACGAGTTTAATAAAAGTCGTTATGAAGCATGTGACAAGATCGGCTGACGTGGATTCGCTTCTAATACATTGGTTTGATGAATTCTGGAATTGTACTGCTCTGTGTGGATAATATGGCTGCTTATAAACATTTCTTTTTGAAAATCAACACGTTCTTAAATGACAACTTATGAGAAATGTACCGAGTAAGCAAGCATTCGCCACTCTCATGGGGCGGAGGGGGGGGGGGGCATTTTTAAACATGTATAAACAGGTGATACCGTTCTGGAATGTAAACTCATAAACCTGACTTATTTGTACATAAACCTGACTTATTTGTACATAAACCTGACCTATTTGTACATAAAACTGACCTATTTGTACATAAACCTGACTTATTTGTACATAAACCTGACTTATTTGTACATAAACCTGACTTATTGTACATAAACCTGACTTATTTGTACGTAAACCTGATTTATTTGTACATAAACCTGACTTATTTGTACATAAACCTGACTTATTTGTACATAAACCCGACTTATTTGTACATAAACCTGATTTATTTGTACATAAACCTGACCTATTTGTACGTAAACCTGACTTATTTGTACGTAAACCTGACTTATTTGTACATAAACCGGACTTATTTGTACATAAACCTGACCTATTTGTACATAAAACTGACCTATTTGTACATAAACCTGACTTATTTGTACATAAACCTGACTTATTTGTACATAAACCTGACTTATTGTACATAAACCTGACTTATTTGTACGTAAACCTGATTTATTTGTACATAAACCTGACTTATTTGTACATAAACCTGACTTATTTGTACATAAACCGGACTTATTTGTACATAAACCTGATTTATTTGTACATAAACCTGACCTATTTGTACGTAAACCTGACTTATTTGTACGTAAACCTGACTTATTTGTACATAAACCGGACTTATTTGTACATAAACCTGACTTATTTGTACATAAACCTGACTTATTTGTACATAAACCCGACTTATTTGTACATAAACCCGACTTATTTGTACATAAACCCGACTTCTTTGTACATAAACCCGACTTATTTGTACAAAAACCTGACTTATTTGAACATAAACATATGGTGTTGTTTTCCAACTTGTTTTTTCCTGGGATTCCGAGCATAAGGTATAAGAATTAATTGTATTCAAAACAATCAAGAGTGAAGACGAGCATTGATGCACCAAACATAAATTGAATATTCGGCATATTCGGTAAAAAAAGTAGTTGACCATGAAACTTATTCTCTATTGCCTGGTCATTTAAATTTGAACTATTCTTTAAATAGTGGTAAAATGTCATTCATTTATACACTTTTATACGAGATAATCACTTCATTCTAAATTAGCCCAACATCGAGAATATAAATTTCATTTTAATAATTCTCAATTACCTAACGGTTGGCGCGACTTGTAGCTTGTATAACTAGGGCATCAAATTTATCTAACAGAAGCTATCTCATTTCGCTAACTGCAAATGATAATTTTTGATCGGTAGGGGGTCTTTCTGGATCGTATAAAAACCTTTTTACAAGACAATGACTATTCGCTTGGCAAGCAAGCTAATAAACCGTGTTCGATATTGAAGGGGGGTCCATCCGCCCTTGACGGAAAACAAATGAGAGAGTACTTGCTGCGAAAATAAAATTACAGAGTACTTGCTGTGAACCTGTAATTTCAATGTATGGTTTTTATAGGTAATCTGATTCATCCCTTACTTTGCCTTCCAGTGTCTGTCCCCTTTGACCACTAAATGTACAAATGACTAAGACAAAGAGATAGTAAAGAAACAGGAAAATACCCTTGGTATCACTACAACTTGTCTGCAGAACCAGTGGACAATTTTTAGTGTCTGTTTTTCATGCAGTTGTATTTGTGGATATCGCCATCAAACAAGATCTATTTTTATATGATTCGTCAGATACGATAGCTTAGTGGGTAAACTCAAGGAAATACGGTCCCTCTTAGTAAATTGCTATTTAATTCCGGAATAAGTCTTCAAATTGTAATTTAAAAATGGTACAGTAGTTATTTTGCCAATGTCTTCATTGATTACTAACTTGGCCAACGTTAAAACATCTCAGTATACAGTTAACAATGTCTTCTATACTTTCATAGAAACGCTATTTTTTGTATTCGACAATTGGACACAACACAACACTGGGTAAAACGAAGTTGTCTCTTTTAATATATGTAAGATTAAAGTTGGTAACGTATCTACGTATACACCTCAGCAGGTTATGGTGTGTTATACATATAATGTTGTCCATGTTCCAAATAAACTCTAAACCATCAGGCACAATCTACAGCCCCAACTTGTCATTATAGGCACACTCGCCTATACAATCTATAATATTGTTTACAGCAGATGGTTTTCTGTACTTTCAACAGAACGTAGAAACTAGATGCTTTCTATTTTTGGATAAATTTGACAATTTATACGGTATAACGATGCAAATGACATAGGCCTACCCTCTTCTTAACACAATCGTAGCTTGTCTCCAGCGTTGTCTTGGTCAAAAAGATTTTCCCTGAGCCCGCGTGTTCCATAAATATAACTATACAGGAATGCCATTGGTGGGTAAATACAAAAAAGAAGGCAGACAACCTATCGACCATTGCTTTGCGACGATGAATGTTTTGGTTGTCGGGGGATCCTTTTCCCCGACCATATTTTTCATGGTCTCGAGAATCAACGAGTTTAATAAAAGTAGTTATGAAGCACGTGTGGCAAAATCTGCTGACGTGGATTCGATTCTAATACATTGGTTTGATGAATTCTGGAATTGTACTGCTCTGTGTGGATAATATGGCTGCTTACAAACATTTCTTTTTGAAAATCATCACGTTCTTAAATGATAACTTATGAGAGATGTACCGAGTAAGCACGCATGGGGGCGGGGGCTCATTTTTAAACATGTATAAACAGGGGATACCGTTCTGGAATGTAAACTCATAAACCCGACCTATTACATAAACTTGACTTGTTTGTAAATAAACCTGACTTATTTGTACATAAACCTGACTTATTTATACATAAACCTGACTTTTTTGTACATAAACCTGACTTATTTGTACATAAACCTGACTTATTTTTACATAAACATGCTTGTTTTCCTGGGATTCCGAGCATAAGGTATAAGAATTAATTAATTGTCTCCAAAGCAATTAAGACAAGCATTTATGCACCAAAAAAATAAATTGAATATTCGGCATATTCGGTAAAAAAAATTTAAGCAGTTGCCCGTTTAACTTATTCTCTATTGCCTGGTCATTTAAATTTTAACTATTCTTTAAATAGTGGTAAAATGTCATTCATTTATACACTTTTATACGAGATAATGACTTCAATCTAAATTAGCCCAACATCGAGAATATAAATTTCATTTTAATAATTCTCAATTACCTAACCGTTGCCGCGATATGTAGCTTGTACAACTAGGGCATCGAATTTATCTAACAGAAGCTATCTCATTTCGCTAACTGCAAATGATAAAATTTGTGATCGGTAGGGGGTGTTTCTGGATCGTATAAAAACTTTTTTACAAGACAATGACTATTAGCTTGGCAAGCAAGCTAATAAACCGTGTTCGGTATTGAAGGGGGGTCCATCCGCCCTTGACGGAAAACAAATGAGAGAGTACTTGCTGCGAAAATAAAATTACAGAGTACTTGCTGTGAACCTGTAATTTCAATGTATGTTTATCAATATGTAATCTGATTCATCCCTTACTTTGCCTTCCAGTGTCTGTCCCCTTTGACCACTAAATGTACAAGTGACTTAGAAAAAGAGATAGTAAAGAAACAGGAAAAATATCCTTGGCAACACTACAACTTGTCTGGAGAACCAGTGGACAATTTTTAGTGTCTGTCTTTCATGTATTTGTATTTGTAGATATCGCCATCGAACAAGATCTATTTTTATATGATTCCTCAGATACGATAGTTTGGTGGGTAAACTCAGGGAAATACGGTCCCTTTTAGTAAATTACTATTCAATTCCGGAATAAATTTTCAAATTGTCATTTGAAAATGGAACAGTAGCTATTTTGTCAATACTTTCATTGATTACTAGCTTGGTCAACGTTAAAACATCTCAGTATACAGTTAACATTGCCTTCTATACTTTCATAGAAACGTTATTTTTTGTATTCGACAATTGGACACAACACAACACTGGGTAAAACGAAGTTGTCTCTTTTAATATATGTGAGAGTCAGTTGGTAACGTATCTACGTATACACCTCACCAGGTTATGGTGTGTTATACATATGATGTTGTCCATGTTCCAAATAAACGCAAAACCACCACGCACAATCGACAGCCCCAACTTGGCATTAAAAGCACAATCGCCTATACAATTTATAATATTTGTTTTACAGCGGATGGTTTTCTGTACTTTCAACAGAACGTAGAAGCTAGATGCTTTCTATTTTTGGACAAATTTGACAAATCCGAGCCATTGCGACATTTAGTTGTACATCTGTATCTGTAAGTATACTGGGGACCATTCGTCTTCATTTGTATCACGTATCACATAATAAAATGGTGCTCACATATTTTTTGTTCTCCCAAGGTACCAATTTGGCCAAGGCCAAACATGTTGGCAATAAGTAGAAGTTTTTTATATTTAGTTCTCCTCTTCGAATATGAGTTGCAATGCGTAATGGTAACAATTCGTTATACGGATTAAAACGCCAAAAACCTATAAAATAGGGGGGGGGGGGGGGGGGAGGTGATACCGTTCTGGAATGTACACTCATAAACCTGACTTGTTCGTACCTAAACATATGGTGGTATTTTCCAACTTGTTTTTCTGGGATTCCGCGCATTAGTTATAAGAATTAATTGTGTCCAAAACAATTAAGACGAGCATTTATGCACCAAAAATGAATTGAATATTCAGCATATTCGGTAAAAAAATTTAAGTAGTTGACCACGGAAGTTATTCTCTAGTGCCTGGTCATTTTAAATTTAACTATTCTTTAAATAGTGGTAAAATGTCATTCATTTATACACTTTTATACGAGATAATCACTTTAATCTAAATTAGCCCAGCATCGAGAATATAAATTTCACGCATTTTAATAATTCTCAATTACCTAACTGTTGCCGCGACATGTAGATTGTATAACTAGGGCATCCAATTTATCTAACAGAAGCTATCTCATTTCGCTAACTGCAAATTATAATTTGTGATCGGTAGGGGGTGTTTCTGGATCGTATAAAACCTTTTTTACTAGACAATGACTATTAGCTTGGTAAGCAAGCTAATAAACCGTATTACGATATCGAAGGGGGATCCACCTGCGCTTGACGGAAAACAAAACTGTTAGTAAATTACTATTTAATTCCGGAATAAATTTTCAAATTGTCATTTGAAAATGGAACGTACAGTAGCTATTTTGCCAATGCCTTCATTGATTACTAACTTGGCCAACGTTACATACATATGATGTTGTCCATGTTCCAAATAAACTCTAAACCATCAGGCACAATATACAGCCGCAACTTGTCATTATAGGCACACTCACCTATACAATTTATAATATTGTTTACAGCAGATGGTTTTCTGAATTTTCAACAGAACGTAGAAACTAGATGCTTTCTATTTTTGGATAAATTTGACAATTTATACGGTATAACGATGCAAATGACATAGGCCTACCCTCTTCTTAACACAATCGTAGCTTGTCTCCAGCGTTGTCTTGGTCAAAAAGATTTTCCCTGAGCCCGCGTGTTCCATAAATATAACTATACAGGAATGCCATTGGTGGGTAAATACAATAAAGAAGGCAGACAACCTATCGACCATTGCTTTGCGACGATGAATGTTTTGGAGAATCCTTTTCCAGAATCAGGAATACATTGCCATATTTGTCATGGTCTCGAGAATCAACGAGTTGAATAAAAGTCGTTATGAAGAATGTGTGACAAGCAAGATCGGCTGACGTGGATTCGCTTCTAATACATTGGTTTAATGAATTCTGGAATTGTATTGCTCTGTGTGGATGATATGACTGCTTACAAACATTTCTTTTTAAAAATCAACACGTTCTTAAATGATAACTTATGAGAAATGTACCGAGTAAGCATGCATTCACCACTCATCATTTTTAAACATGTATAAACAGGTGATACCGTTCTGGAATGTAAACTCATAAACCTGACTTATTTGTACATAAACCTGACTTATTTGTACATAAACCTGACTTATTTGTACATAAACCTGACTTATTTGTACATAAACCTGACTTATTTGTACATAAACCTGACTTATTTGTACATAAACCTGACTTATTTGTACTTAAACCTGACATATTTGTACATAAACCTGACTTATTTGTACATAAACCTGACTTATTTGTACATAAACCTGACTTATTTGTACATAAACCTGACTTATTTGTACATAAACCTGACTTATTTGTACATAAACATATGGTGGTGTTTTCCTGGGATTCCGAGCATAAGGTATAAGAATTAATTGTGTCCAAAACAATTAAGACGAGCATTTATGCACCAAAAATAAATTGAATGTTCGGTAAAATAATGTAAGTAGTTGACCAATTTATTCTCTATTGTCCGGTCATTTCAATTTTAACTTTTCTTCAAATAGTGGTAAAATGTCATTCATTTATACACTTTATACGAGATAATCACTTCAATCTAAATTAGCCCAACATCGAGAATATAAATTTTATTTTAATAACTCTCAATTACCTAACTGTTGCCGCGACATGTAGCTTGTATAACTAGGGCATCAAATTTATCTAACAGACGCTATCTCATTTCGCTGACTGCAAATTATCATTTGTGATCGGTAGGGGGTGTTTCTGGATCGTATAAAATCCTTTTTACAAGACAATGACTATTAGCTTGGCAAGCAAGCTAATAAACAGTATTACGATATCGAAGGGGGATCCACCTGCACTTGACGGAAAACAAATGACAGAGTACTTGCTGCGAAAATAAAATTACAGAGTACTTGCTGTGAACCTGTAACTTGAATGTATGTTTATCAATAGGTAATCCGATTCATCCCTTACTTTGCCTTCCAGCGTGTGTCCTCTTTGACCACTAAATGTACAAACGACTAAGAAAAAGAGATAGTAAAGAAACAGGAAAAATATCATTGGCATCCCTACAACTTATCTGGAGAACCAGTGGACAATTTTTAGTGTCTGTCCTTCATGTATTTGTATTTGTGGATATCGCCATCGAACAAGATCTATTTTTTATATGATTCGTCAGAGACGATAGCTTGGTGGGTAAACTCAAGGAAATACGGTCCCTCATAGTAAATTGCTATTTAATTCCGGAATAAGTCTTCAAATTGTCATTTGAAAATGGCACAGTAGCTATTTTGCCATTGCCTTAATTGCTTACTAACTTGGCCCACGTTAAAACATCTCAGTATACAGTTAACACTGTCTTCTATACTTTTATAGAAACGTTATTTTTTGTATTCGACAATTGGACACAACACAACACTGGGTAAAACGAAGTTGTCTCTTTTAATATATGTGAGAGTCAGTTGGTAACGCATCTACGTATACACCTCACCAGGTTATGGTGTGTTATACATATGATGTTGTCCATGTTCCAAATAAACGCAAAACCACCACGCACAATCGACAGCCCCAACTTGGCATTAAAAGCACAATCGCCTATACAATTTATAATATTTTTTTACAGCGGATGGTTTTCTGTACTTTCAACAGAACGTAGAAGCTAGATGCTTTCTATTTTTGGACAAATTTGACAAATCAGACCCACTACGACATTTTGTTGTACATCTGTATCTGTAAGTATACTGGTGACCATTCGTTTTGTTCTCCCAAGGTACCAATTTGGCCATGGCCAAAAATGTTGGCAAAAAGTAGAGTTTTTTTTTATATTTAGTTTTCCTCTTCGAATATGAGTTGCAATGCGTAATGTTAACAATTTGTTATACGGATTAAAACGCCAAAACAACCTTTAAAATAATGAAAATAAGGTAGGTTTATACGACAGTGTTTGGTAGTGGTCCGAACCTCTATGTTATGTATAAGTTCGGGATGGACCCAAAACAGATAAATGTCTGTTATTTTTCCCAAGCAAGAGCTAATTTAACAAGGGGACTCCTGTTACATATCAGTACTAGATACGCTGGCAAAAAAACCCACTCTCTGGTTTGGATTTCCAAATATTTGTAAACGTATCATATTCTAGATTCCAAAATCATCAATCATGTATTGCGTCCGAATGAAATCTACATTGAATGATACACTAGACGGTCATTCCCACTGACATGAGTGCTTAAATAAAAGATATTTCAATACCAGTCATTAAATCGGTTATTGAAGGTGACTGAGAAAGTAGATCTATATTTTGTTTATAGCAACAATATGCGTTCTTGTATAAATCGGAAAACAGACATTTCATCTCTTCTAATGTAAAGGTATATGTTGATCTGAACACTCGCATGGATATTATAACAAAGAAAAGTATTTATTAACAACATACCAGCTATCTCCAAGATTAAAAATCAATTAATTTAGTCACCGTTGGAAGAGATATCAAAATGTTGATATGTGATCCAGAAACAGTACCTAGATACATCAATCAAACAAAAGGTTTTACCAACTAAGGAAACATACATGTTTTTCATACAAAAGCAAGATAATTCTGTAAAACTAAGGCTAAACGACCCAGTTTGATCTGTTTTCTACGGAGACGTAAATATGACATTAAAGTGGCATGAGCTACCAAAATTTGCAATTTTTTCATAACTTCTGATCGTCACGACAGTAAGAGGCTTTGAAGGCTATCGAAAAACTAAATGATTAGCGTTGGAATGAGAAAAATTCATACAGTATGTGGCCTGTATGAACCGAAAACGTGTTCAAAAGTAAACAAAACTTAAATAACCGGGACGACCATTCATTCATTCTAAGCCAAAGTTAGTTCAAAACAGTACTTTATCGTACATTTTCAAGACTAGAAGCATTAAAAAGCTTCTGAATTCTACCTTTTGAGAAAAATAGCCAATAATTTCAGCATTCTGCTTTAACGTCAAAATATCAACATTTTGGCAGCTCGTGCCCCTTTAAAAGATATTTTCGGTCGCATTATCTTCAATATTTTAAGATAATGCGACCGAAAAAAATAACGCATGATGTCATATTTACGTCTCCGTAGTTATCGGTTGCAGCTTGATGAGAAAAAATGGTATAGATTTCGCTATATCCTTATTAGTTAAATAATTGCTTTTTTGAAAGACATCTCCCCATAAAATGGGCAGAAAAAAGGTTTATAGTAAGCCGAAAGGTAAACAATTAAGTTATGGTGTAGATCATTCATACGAATGGACGCGCCAATAAGCTAAAACAACCAATTAACAATTAAATTTCTGGATGATTATTGATGAACAAAATTTGTCCGTTCACGAAGCCAGGTAGGTACATAACACAGGATTTTAAAACCAGTGTCGGTTCAAATGGTAAAATAGTCCACTGACCATATTTATCAAGAAATCGACGTTTTCACTGCTAAGGTTAACGTGATACACGATTAGCGGGAAAAAATCCAAATTGTCGTTAATTTTCCCATCATCTAAACTTTTACATACCCAAGTTAATCGATTGACGACCTCAACCAATTACAATCAATTTATTTATGAACACTAAAATGACTGTCCTTTGGGTCAGAGGTCGAGCCATTTTGCGTTGAAGTAGTTTGTATTCTTTTACTATAATCTTAGCCATCGCGATGATGGCCTTGTTATACAAACCCAAATGATAAATAGTTCGTAAAGTTTGAATCCAAAAGCTTTCCCTTTCCAAACGTTTGTGCTTGGTAACTGCAGCGGAAGTGAGAAAATGGGATTTCTTCAATCGGCATGATTTCAAAATGGTTCTAAACCAAATGACCTACAGTATTGAAATGTTGTTCTCCGGCGTATTGCTTACGACATTTATTGCACCTTATAACATACACGATATTAGTGAAGTCGCAATTAAGATTCTCGGCCATTTGATATTTGTTGCGAGATTTTATCTCCGAAAAAAAATTCTACGATCTGGCACGAATACATCAAGTTTGCATCGCGTCTTTAGGCTTTTCATTGATGTACCTGAGAGAAATGTTGGGCGTTAATGGTACACTCGTGAAGGAGAAGCAAGCTTATTTTCATGAAAGATTCGACGTGACTAGATAATTACCTGACAGAATGTCAATTGCTCTCTACTGCATATACAATTGGCTGTTTTATATTTGTCAGCATAAGGATATCATATGTTACCGATTGTATTACGTGTTATTTTGGTATTAAATTTATGGAATATTCTAAACTCCTTTCATTTGTTGCTTATGTGGTGCAGAGGCTTGCTTTTTTGTAATTGCACCTTAAAGTGGCATGAGCTGCCAAAATGTTGATATTTTGGCGTTAATACAGAATGTTGAAATTATTGGCTATTTTTCTAAAGACGTACAATCCAGAAGCTTTTTAGTGCTTCTGGTCTCGAAAATGTACGGTAAAGTACTGTTTTGAACTAACTTTGGCTTAGAATGAATGAATGGTCGTCCCGGTTATTTAAATTTTGTTTACTATTCGAAAACGTTTTCGGTTCGTACATGCCACATACTGCATGAATTTTGATTGAAAGTTTTAATTATCCCGTGTTTAATTATTGACACAGAGAGTGTAAATACAATTAGGAGTAAATACGGCTATGATATATTCGTATTCAATCAAAATTTGTTAGAAAAACGGAAGTAAGCAGACGAAGTACATGTAGTTTGTTTATGTCAAGAAGTATGTCATGTACGGTACATCCAAATGCTTTCCTTATATAGAAGTAGCTATGACGTGATCGTGGGAAAATCATACTATTTTGCATAAATGTAGTCCGCTGTATGTAAACCATAACATGATTGGCTACCGACTCGCACAGTTGTGAGTTATACAGCCAATCCCTTGTAATCTAACAAGGGTGTCTTCAAGTTATTACATAAAAGGAAAACGAACGTATTATCCCTACGCTGAGAATGCAACCTTGTTTTTTGATTAGTTGAACTTGGAAAATCATGTTTGTTAACCAATCAGCAGTAAGTTGGGCTATAATTTCACTAGTTGATTATGACAAAAATAACACACTGCCTGAGAGTGAAATTATGGGGGGTGTAGTGCGAGAAAGGTAAGTATATGGTCTGTCTAACCTAAATTCCAGAAACATACAAAGACGTCATTTTCCAAGGATTACTAATCTTTATTACACCCCAAAAAGATTGGTTTAGTGTTTGTGTAATCTATACACGTTTAGATAGACATTTGTGTGTGTGTGCGTGTGTGTGTTTTGTAATCAGTGATTCCTTTGTGTAGAAAGCAGAATCTAAGGCTGCTTTCATACCAGGTTAACTTAGAACCTGAAGAGGAGTAACGTTTTTTGACTGTAAATAAAAGGGTTAATTCCACCTCAAGGGTATCTGGTGGCCTAGCTGTTAAAGCTATTGACATTAAATTCTTTCATAATTCGTGTCCCTTTGATCTTGGATCAGCAGCATAGAACCTTGTTGATAGTACATAGGGGATTAGGCAGTAGCCTATAACATTTTACAGAACTTAGCTTCTGAACAGGTTGTACCACAGATCCAATTAACTGGATGTTTATGAAGAGTCTGAAATATCAAACGGGTCGAATCACTCCCCGATTGTATATCATACCTAGCGTCTTAAACTAAATATAAAACAACGTTTTGTTCATATTTGCGTTGTTTAGCACTGGATAATGAGAAATAACACGTTTTTCATGCAGTTCTTGTAGTACTATGAGGCGTGGGTCATGTTACTGTAGAATGTCGTCCTGAATGACGTTACGTGAAATGTGGCGAGGGTCTTGATTTGGAGAAACTGTGATAAACAGTAACAAATAATGTATTTAGAAAAAAGGGCCTCCATAGTCCAATATATAAAAAAATGCCATAAAGGAGTCGACGATTTCTGATCTTTTTAATTCAGGGGAATTAGCATCAATTTATTCTAAAACTCAAACTTATCTCCGCTTTTTTGTCAAGCTACGGTTAAAACGTCTCCATCGAGGTGCTAACTGATTGTAATGAATTGCCTCAAAGCACTTCAACTGACAATGGATTAAACTCAGTAGCTGCAAAATTGAATTACTATTCTTCTGTTAAAGGTTGATAAAAGGGTAAATCTGTAACAGGTTATATCCCAAGCCCATAGATATGTGAAGCTAAATGTCTTATTAAGCTTCTTAAGTCGAGCAAACCCAGTTTGTTATATTTTATATAATACTAAATACTAAAGAACTTCTGTCATCTCTGTTCGAGGACTGCCGTGGTCTGCTTGTAAGTCCGCAGGTCAGCAAGGCATTCGGTATTTACTATCTACGGGTCAAGCGACTCACTGTGGAGTGTTGAATGTCGATTCTTATTGTAACCGCCTTAAAGGGACTCCTCTTGTATTATTGTTTACATTTTCAAAATATCTATCCTAATTTGAAAAAAAAAGTGATTGAACTTTTGGATGAAAGGTGGTTGAGAATTTTCAGCGTAAAAGATGTGAAGTCAGTGGTAAATTGGTTATTGTCTGACTGGTGTTTTCGGGTGGGTGTAAACATCGATCCTACATGGGTGCTCTTACTGTAGTTACTTTTCTGTACATCATAGAATCATGACAAAAGATAGACGACGACGAAACGGCCCGCCAGCTGCATATGTCCAATGGTCCGTTCTGGAGCTTCTGCTAGAAAATCACGTGTAGCTAAATCTAGAAATTAACCAACCAGCTTTAAAGAAATTTTATAATAGTATTAAATTAATTGTCTGCGAGAGTGAGGAAATGTACCAGTGATCATTCCAACATCTTTCCAGTATGTGTACGACAGTAAAAGTCGGACAATAATTCACTATTTAAGTACTTCGGTCGTGCGTTTGTGCTTTATTGTTCCTCGTGTAAACGTAACGGATTCAAACTCAAAATCCTGAATGAAAAACTGCATTCAAGAGCTGTTTGGGTTGATTCAGATTTTATAATATACCAATTCGTCCCAGCTGCAAAACTGCAGCACTTTTTATGGCTCTATATATAACACAAACTAATTTCTTTATCGAAAAAAATGTAAGTGCTGTTTGAAACCATGTATTCTAACCATGTTAATTTAACGTGTATTTTACAAAGAGTGAGTTAGTGATATTTTATCTGGGTTAGATACGTGTAAGAGTTTTTTGATTAAGATGGAATCACTCCAAGTCCGCTCACTAATTCTATAACACGATAATTCAAACTAAAGAGACTGATTCGAGATTAAGATTAGCTTAATGTCTCAGAAATCAAATCCCTGTTGACAACAGAGTAAGCAACTAACTACTTTATGTACAAGTCACACGATACAGATCTTGGTTGATTGATTGATTGGTGTTTTACGCCCACTCAAAAATATTTCACTTATATGGCGGCGTTGTCAGTTTTATTGTGGGAGGAAACCGGGCTCTATGCCCGAAGGAAACCCACGACGTTCCGGTGGTAACTGGCAACCATCCCACATAGGTCGTTCAAGTGAGAACCCAGTCAGAAGATTTTCCAATTTTTGGACTGAGTGGGACTCGAACCCGCGACCCATTGGTGGAAGGCTGTTCAAATTGAGCGTCCAACGCTCTACCTACTGAGCCACGGAGGCACCTACAGATCTTGGAAGCGACACTAAAGACTTAACTTTTCCTCTAGTGGCACCCAAGAAGTTCATATTGAAAACAACTTTTTATCCCATGCTTGACAAAATCTTCTTTAATTCTGGGTCCCTATTCCATGAAGACGTGCAGAGAATCAGTAAGATCTTCGAGTAAGAACTGTATAAGACGATAACTGACTTAATGGGGCTGTCTGAGTACAATAACTGGCTTTACGAGATGTATGTCATCTGGACGCCTGTACCAAGGCCAGAGATACCCGAACCGTCTACCGGTCAATATCTACATTGCTAAAGACACTTTTCCTATTGTAGACACAGAGCATCAATCCCATAACTCAAATCAAAAGTACATTTTACCATAAAAAATATAAAACCCATAGAAAATGCGTAAATTTATATTTTTGAAAATATTAAAGTAGTAAGAGCTGCCAAAATTTGAACTTTTTCTATGAATTCCGATTGTTAAGAAAAGTTAACGTTTGAAGTGCCTTGAAAAACTAAAGCATTGACATTAGCATACAAAATATCCATTAAGTCAGTAACCCAGTCACTAATCTATTCTAACACCACATTACAAATCTGACAACCAGCTGTAATTTTGCAGCAATATGGAATACGTCAATGCACTGATCGACGAAGATATAGAAATGTAAAAATGTAATGCTCAACTTGCTGCATACACAACTGCTCGCAGTTGCAGCACATTGTAACACCCGCCAGCACTTTGTTGTGCTGATGATCTGGGATGGTTTGTTGAGTACAGATGAGAATGAATTCAATAACTCCACCACAGTACAACAAGTGATCATAACGGAGATATAAAAAATCCAATAAAGTTGTACATGTACGCGTGGTCGTAGCTGTTCTATTTAATATGTCGGAAGACAGCGAATTTACATGAGGTTTAATAGTTTATGTGATATCCCTAAAAATCAAACAAGGAGCTAATATAAAACGTCTAGTTATATTTAAAGTGTCTTAAGAAATAAGTCCAAACGTCAACCGATTCACCTTTGTAACTTCATTGTTGGCTTGGACTCATTTTAGGACTTATATTTTTGAAGGCACTCTCGCCTAAAAAATTCCAAAATACTGATAACTGTGCCCAATAACTACCAAATACAGATAACAAAATCACAGAACGTGCATTAGCTAATCGTATACAATCCATATTGCTTTTAATAGTCAACGCCAATCAAGTGGGATATATAAAACAAATGAATTATTGAGTGTAATAAAAGATTGCCATGCGCATATTTGGGTTTAAAGATTCAATCAAACGATTAATTAAACGTTATATAATGATAGTAGTGTACAACTGTAGGTAATACAAATACTGGTTCTTTGTGGTAATAATCGTTAGATCAGACAGGACTGTCCATTGTACGATGTACTATTTGTATTAACTGTAGACAAGTATGATGGCAAAATACCCTTTTACGGACCATTTGTTGGTATTTAAAATAAATCAGTAAACTATCTTCAGTCCAGTTTAATAACATACTCATAATACAGTACTAACGCACTAATAATACCACTTCTTAATAGAGAATTCCGAAAATCTGGAGTTGGAAAGAGGGGTGGTGGGGAGGCAAAAGTACAGAAGATTCATCTTTTGAAAAAGTAAGAAAATGAATTATTCGGGGAATGAAAATATAACATTTAAAGAGAGGCCACTTTTTAAAAAACATCCACGAAGCGGTGACATTTTATTAATGATCTGCAAGGCAAATCTTATCTCCACGAAGATTATCAACAAATTTCACACAAGAAGTAAACTGGATTTTAGACTTTCTCAAAATTAAGAAATGTATTCCTTAAAATGGTATCATTCAATACAGCAATACAGTTCAAGAATTTTCTTAAACTTATTTATTCATTTGAAATAAATACATTTCTGTTATCTCCGATAAACTGTAAAACAAACATATTTACATGTTGAAATGCTTTAAGGCTTACAGCATCAGTGAAAAAGAAGACATGAAAATTAACATATTTAATTTATTAAGAAATGATTTGCAATTATATATCAATAGGATACCATACGGAATTGTAGAACGTTGTGCTATGATAATTATATAATGCCTATTACAGGATGTCAAGATGTCCTTGAAACCTAAGACATTTGTGTAATGCCAATGTTGTATCTGAAGTCTGCCAAGTATGTTCAGTACATTTCATTAAAGACACACAAAAAATAAAGTAAAAGTTTAAACAATATTCCTATTCAATTTCATGTAATGGTTGCATGTTAAGAGCTATCTGGTATCTATGAAAGATCCATAATCAGTTATATAATCGGTTTACTTCTTCAGGGTAAGTATACTCCGAGTGAAATTGTTCACTGAGTCATTCATTATATTTGTCCTGAAGGGGAAGGGGGTGGGGGCACTTTCTCTTTTGTTGGTAGGCTGTGAGCGCTGTACCTTTGTAGGGTGAGATTTGATAGAGCCAATTGTCACCAGTTAGTTTTCAGTCGTCACGATTTTGCCACAATTTCCTTTTTTTCGATTAGTCAATACTCTGATCACGTGTATTCGGCTTCACCATGTACTTGGACACACAAGCCAATAATACATGCAGCCCGCTAATTGAGCACCAAGACTGTATCACACTCTACAAATCGTCCTTGTTCTTTAGAGACATTGGCGGTTTGAAAGGGATTTATATAACCAATTCCGATTGTTAAGATAGGTTGAGCGTTTGAGACTCGTTGAAAAACTAAAGAAGTGAAGTTGTGATAAAAATAAAACTGAAGATTAATATACATTCCCCCATAAGACAAGGGAATGCTCTGTGCAAAGTTAATCCACTTGTCATTCTTGTGACGAGCCAAATTTCTAAGCCTAAGGCTAAACTTACATTTGATTCTCAAATTATTTGAAAAATGAAATATTCCATCGATCAAAGTTAATATTTTATAAGTACGCTGAAGTTCAAATTTGCAGAAATTCCACGGAGTTCAGCTAGTTTTAGACTTAAAGTGTAGATACCGAGTTGAAAAAGTTGCTGAAAGGTCTGAGCAGAATGGTGGGGTTTGTTTAGACTATACCATGATTAAGTACATTCTATAGTTTACTAACCCTTGACTATTCTTTTAACAGAGCTCTAAGAATATTACATCTTCCGACAAAGAAAGATAAATTTACATAGAAATCCCGCTTGTCTGATTTACGATTAGCCGATGCTTGAGGCGTTGGACCATGTGGCCTTTCCCAGGCTCGTCTTTGTATTGTTATCTTATTCGGGGATGTAATTTTATTGGAATGAGACAATAGACTCGATGTTTCCTGATATCAGTGAACAGAGTCCATACGAAAGTAAATCATTGCTGGTGCGTGACAAGCATTTTAAATTATTTTTAACACAATTAGAAACTTGTCTCCGTGGTTATTTTAGACAAGAAGATTTTCGCTGTGCCCGTGTGTTTTAGTGTTCATAAATATATATATGTACTAGAAAAAAGCTTCAGAAAACTGCCTTTGTGTGTGGCAAAATATTATGTTCAGAAAGAAAACATGACAAACGCAACTGGTTAGGTTTACGCTAACTAGTTTCACCGTATCTAGACGGTTTTCCAAACTATTTATATATACATACATGTATCTCTTCGAACGAGCAAATTTGTATTGTATCTTATAATAAATGGAAAGCAAGGCGTTGAGTGTGATTTCTCCATTTGCACCAAACGTAACTAAAACTATCCCCAAAACTGTAAAACAGCATAGGAAAAGATTGTTATCGTTGTGTATTTATCTGACATCATGCCCAATTACGAACAGCAGATTTGCAGTGGTTACCCTTTCATTGTTTTGTTGAGATTTTTACGTTTTCACAAGTAAGTGTATTTTCTTTTTTTGAGCTGGCAGGAAGTCAGTCTGGCCATTTTGATTGACCTTGGTTGGGTACAATAAAAATATTAGAAAATAACAGATAGACGTCAGTGATTGAGTAGCTATCCATAGGATGAACGAGGCTAAACAGCATTTGAGGGAAGTAGTCTTTTTTAATCTCGGTACATTTGTACTGTTTTAAGGATTGTTGTATGATTATATTTGTGGAGGTTCAACAACTGGCTTCCGTCGCTTATGTTGATTTAGTTCAAGAGATGTTAGTATGGACACTAGTTTTCACTCAATCGCTGGAGCGTTCCCTCGGACAATTATTGGAACTGCAGATATATAGCGTGTAACAAGAATCGTCCCACAGTTTCGTTAGAGTACTTGATCACATGAAGATGTTATTACTTGCAGTTCCGGGTCAAACTAATTTACCTAATGACGCACGTTTAATAGCCAAATGTGTATATATGTTGTGTTGGTCATGTTTATCGTTCTTGCACACGTGAACGCAATCCTTACACTGACATATACTGCTGACACTGTAAGACTAATTTAAGGTACATGTAGGTTTGCAGCGAAAATGTACAAAACCGTTTACATTAAAAACGAATTTTCAGCATTTTTCCAAAATCTGAATGTATTTTTTATTTTCAAAATGATAATTTGCCACCTACAACTTAAGAAATGCAGACACACATAGGTAAACACGCCATGTGATCAGTTTGAGGCTAACGTCACACTTGTCTACATAGTATCTGTGCCATTTGTTATAAAAAGAGGCATGAGCTGCCAAAATGTTGATATTTTTACGTTCAAACAGAATGTTGAAATTATTGGCTATTTTACTCAAGGTGTATAATTCAGAAGCTCGTTAGTGCATCTAGTCTCGAGAATGAACGATGCAGTATTGTTTTGAACTAACTTTTGCTTAGAATGAATGAATGGTCGTACCGGTTATTAAAATTTTGTTTACATTTCGAACACGTTTTCGGTTCGTACAGGTCACATACTGTATGGGTTTTCCTCATTCCAACGCCAATCATTTAGTTATTTGATGGCCTTCAAAGCGTCTTACTGTTGTGACAATCAGAGATTATGAAAAAAGTGTGAATTTCGGCAGTTCATGCCACTTTAAGAAAGCCAATTTATTTCAAATAAAACCACAAAAATTAAACATTGTGCACAATATGTATGCCCAGATATGTTTAAAATGTCCAAATTGGGATATAAAGCTTTACGTTTCTCCCAAATAATAGGTATCCTAAGATATGTTTGAAACTCTCTTTAAACGTGGATTGCATACTAATGAGAAAAAATTAAGGGATCACCACATAGTTACATTGTAGTTGTTTGTTAACAACACGAGCTGAAGACACCGGTAAAGGTGTTGAAAGCTCGTGTTGTTCACAAACAACTAACTTTGTGGTGATGCCTTAATTAGTTCTCATTAATAAGTATCTTCTTAATACTTTTAGGTAAGGATTAAGAATCTTGTAAATAGTCTACTGTTTAAAATTTAATGTACTGTTTATAGGGATCTCTATTGCAAAATAAAACACATATATAAGAAATAAAAAATAGTCAAGGCGCCGACGAAGAAAAATAAACAAACTATATGTTGAACCAGTACCAATTTCAGTCAAAATTGCAGGATAAAGCAACATAATTCATATAACCAGGACAGCATTTTGATAAGATCCAAAGAACTAGAGAAAACCCTGTATTTTGTATTTCTGTTAACGAAATACTATTTTTTTGTAATGTTCTAAGGAACTACACATGTATACCTAAATATGACAGCTTTAAAAACAGAGCTATTCCAAAGTTACTTGGTACGTGCGTTGACTGATTACTAGATGAACAAATATATATGGATATTTCTACATCGTAAGTCGCAACACAATTTTTTTAATTGTAAACAACAATAAATGTTCTCTTATAACTACATGTGTAGGCCAACATGTGTCATTGTATTGCTATATGAATCAGAGTCAGAATCTTCAAAATGTAAACTTTTATTTATATCATTTCAAGTAATTTGGTTATGATATCAGCTCTCATTTATTTTCCATAATTCGTAAAAATTACCTATATATGTCAACCATATTTTAACTACATATTGTTAAAGCACTGTCTTAAAGGGGGAGAAAACAAAAAAAAACACTTTAGGGTTCATAAGAAGCGCGCTAATGTTTCCTTTCCAACGGTACCAAACACATGTTTTTGCGATTTCTTAACACCTGGCAATGAAGTTAATAAAAGACCACAATAAGCAAAACAAATTGGTCAACTTTCAAAATCTCCCATTTAAGCCTAGGTTAAATTCATCCTCTTCATGGCCTTCGTAACTCTCCGATATGCCACGCATACCATTTTTGGGCAAGCCACATATTCCTCAAAGCTTTCTTTATAATTTAATGTAAGTTTTGAGAAACTGAAAACAATTTTCTGGATATAGGAATGCTTTGAAGACAGTGAAATTAACCTGGGTTTAAATGGGAGATTTTAAAAGTTCACCTATTTCTTTTGTGTTTGTGACATAATACGGTATTTTATAAACTGCATCATGTCCCATGAAAAAATAGCAAAAATATGTGTTTAGTACCATTGGAAAGGAAAAATAAGCGCGCTTCTTGTGAACCTTAGTCTTTTTTTTTTGTTTTCTACTCCTTTAAGGTATTCAAAATGAATCATTGTTTGACTATCATACTCTAAACTAGCCAGGGATTTTCTATATGACACCAGTGTTCTCGTCACCCCGCAAATTCTAGACAGACTTGGAAGCTCTCATGTTATTTAGTCCGTCAGATGCTTTTATATCGGAGAACATGCTCTTTAAACTTCAGTTCTAGCAGACGAATAATTTTCCAAGTAAATATTTATTAGCATTTCTGTTTTAGGAAATTGTTTACTGAGCTTTCTTGGAGTTCAAATTGTATCCCTCCTTTTATCAAGCTCCCCAAAATACAGGTTGTGGAATATTTGCTAAAAGTAGATCTGAACATTAGGATACCGTATTGCACGGACATACCGCACAAGATTGCTGTTTCGTCATGCTGTTTCGTCATGCTGTTTCGTCAACTTTTACACTATTGCCGCTACGTCAACTTTTACTGTATTTAGGTTTATCTGGCGAAAATACATCATGGCGAGATTTATGCCTGATTAAATAGCTGTATACAAATATGGAAACAGCAGTCACGTTACAGTACTGATCAGTATTTCTATGGTCATCTGTTCATTGGAGCCTAGAACATCTTCTTGGAAATCTATTATTGCGCACCTAACTTGTGACCTTTTATCTGGAATGCGATTTCTTTGGGTACGTTGCTTCTAGAAAAAGACAGCAGTGCAATGTTGAAAATCCGAAAGGTCAATCAATTCATGTCTCTAAGCTTGTCATTACCATTAATAATGCAAAGCAGAAATATCTCTGTGCGAATCCATCTATTTATGTTGAGCGAAATTAAGCTCTCGTTACTTTCCCAAGGTGTATGATTCTATAACGAGCGGCATATGGCTTATACACATTATATAATTTTCAGTTACATATTTATTATTGACAAACTCTAAGTATACTGACCAGATATTAAATTATCTCAGGGACTAATGGAAATATTGTTAAATTTAAATAAGTACTTTTTGTTTTAATAGTAAAAAGTTTAAAACATAAATAACAAATACGGTTCGAAACGTCCGTATGCCTATTGTTTACAAAAAACATCCACATTGAAACAAGTTGATTGGTTGTTAAGCCTATTGGCACGTCCATTTAAATAAACGATGTACGCCATACTAGTAATTAATTATTGCCTATAACGATTAAGAAACCTGTGAAGTCTCGACACAATATATAAAAATATATTTACACGAGAGAATATGTTAGTAAGTTTGAGAACTACTTAACATCTTAAAATAGCTTGTTTGACTTTAGTATCAGCAAGTTAATTTCCTCTATTAGAGTCCCACATGAGCAGGTACCCATGTAAGTGTGGTGTTCACTCCTTTCGTAGATAAAGTGGTATATAAATGTATAATTTCTAAAACTAGAGGATGATAGTTGGTATAGTTGAAGGAACTTGGGACTTGTAAAGCACTTAAATTTGCTACAAGCTCTGAACAGGAAGCACGTCATCAGTCAATCGGAAGCTCTTACTATACAATGTACTTTAAGTCTGGGACGACAAACGCTTCTCTAGCTCATCCATTTTAGGCCACTGAGCCGTCAGTGGAAAATATAAACTTAAGTTTTATATAGGAATTTCACAGCACAATGCTTTAAAATATAGCGAGGGCCGGATTTCAAAATTTGCCAGTGTAAGAGTATATAAACCACTGGTGGAAGTAATGGCCACTGAGGAAATGATGTAACCTGTGAATAAATAATTGACTTTTCAGTACAACCCACCTCGTTCAAAATGTGATAAGCCTATATATTTGTGCACAACACATAAATAATTTATGTTTAAAATTTGGAAATAAATACACGTTTTTTGGTCAATAATGGTCTATTACTTATATTGCATTGAGTTTAAAATATATCTCGAACAATATAATAAATTGATGTAAGAGCTAACATGATTTTACGAAAATTGTCTGTATGTTCAACATTGTGTCCCTTCCTTTATTGTGCTCAAAATATAGGCAACGGAATGTTTGATTTGCGACACCTTATGTGGAAATAAAACAACAGCACAACTGATCCCGTGACATGGCCCAAAATATTGCCGTTCCGCCAACTTTGGAATTGTGCCCCTTTTTCCAACCTCCGTTTTCTACAAAACGCTCCAGTAATGGTCTGTATTTGCATATCCACCTGCTTATTGGAGCCTAGAGCCTGTTCTTGGAAATCTATTATTGCTTATCTAGCTTGTGACATTTTATCCGAAATGCGATTTCTTTGGGCACGTTGCTTCTGGAATAGGATAGCAGTGCAATGTTGAAAATCCGAAAGGTCACACAATTCATGTATCTAAGCTTGTCATTATCTTCACTGAAGCAAGACAGATAGATCCATCTATTTCTGTCAAGGGAAATTAAGTTCTGGTTACCTCCTTGGAGTGCTACTATATAATAACGAGAAGTCAATGGTTTAAAAACAGTACATAATCTTGAGTTAATGACGACTTTAAAGTGGCATGAGCTGCCAAAATGTTGATATTTTGACGTTAAAACAGATCGTTGAAATGATTGGCTATTTTTCTCAAGACGTATAATCCAGAGGCGTTTTAGTTCTTCTAGTCTCGAGAATGGACGATAAAGTATTGTTTTGAACAAACTTTTGCTTAAAATGAATAAATGGTCGTACCGGTTATTTAAATTTTGTTTACTTATCGGACACTATTTCGGTTGGTATATGCCGTAGACTTTATATATTTCGCTCATTCCAACGCAAATCCTTTAGTTTTTCGATGGCCTTCAAAATCTCTTACTGTCGTGACGATCAGAAATTATGAAAAAGTTTGAATTTTGGCAGCTCATGTCACTTTAAGCATACTGACTAGTCCTTAAATTACGCTGGTGGCTAATATGGAAATAAACTATTATTTGAATTGTTACTTTTTTATAATTGGATAAATCCTGAAACACAATAAATAACTTTTTACGAGACGAAGCAACCTCCATATTGAAACTATATTAGAAACAATTCATTTGAATTCAGCAAATTGAATAGATAAGAAAAAATATCTAATTAATAGAGCAAAAACCATTAAAATGTTTGTAATCAGGGGATAGTATAGTAGATTATATTTAATTAACATCTAATTACAGTATCTTAGATTTTCTGTATTGATGAGTTTAAAAAATATGTCCTAAATACCAAGACGATCTAATCGTATTCTTGTTCCATTTCTTGGACAATTATTGATCCATTACATGTATACCTAATAAAAAGTTACTTTGGCTGTTAACGGATATTGTTATTATAGTCCTTTTCTTATAGTTAGTCGCCAGTTTGGAACAATACGAACTTTTATTTAAGTGAAGTCTATTTTTGTTAAATTCATGCTGCGAAACAAACAGAGTTTGACCTAGCGTTCACATTTGAAGTTGATACCATTAACACGAATACTTTGATAGAGCTTTTTAATGTTTGTACATATTAGATACCCCAAGAACCTTTTCGATGCCATACAATTCTAACAACGCCACGAAAAACATAGTCGAAGCCGAAAGGGTCTGTGACATTTGACCTCTCGAATTTTAATATATTATGAGGTCACTCGATATATTTGCCATTTTGTTAGAGTCCCCATTGCATCAAAAAGAGACACCGCATACAGTAAACAAACAGCGGAAAATGCACCACACATGTACCCACAATGCTCTTGTACTGCACACCTAACTTAGGTCAATCCGCAGTCAGTAAACAAAGCTGATGAAGCATTTCCCAATTAAAATTCGCCATTCAGAGATCATTAGGAGCTAGGAAAGTTACCAATGGCCATCTGGAAACCTCATCTATGTAAAAGCAACAGTCAAATAGCATACATTTTAACGATATTGTTCAGGGCTTGTCCCTTAACCATGGGGAGATGTTTAAAGCTCTATCAAATTATTTATGTTAATGCTATCAAGTTGACATTGGAACCCAATATGCAACTCAGTTTGTTACACAGTATGAATCAAAGAAATATTTTAATGAACTTACAAACTTGCGACAAATTAATGATTCGGACAATAGGCTAAAATGTGTCAAATAGTTTATGATTTATATATAATAGAATAAATACATGTTTTTTTATCAATACTGATTTGTCGATACTATCGCATTAGATTTACCCGAACACTCTAACGATATCACAAAGCTTGCATTTTGTTGTGATGTGGAGCTTTGGGAACCCTAAAATCTATATTCACCAACATTTATATTAGCAACGCATACTATCCTAACATATTCTCTTTGTGAGTCTGTACAATCTTATAGATTTGAGGACGACAGAACCTTTTTGACTCACTGCGTAAAGACCATGTCATGACCGACAAACAACACAAGCTATTCATTAATAGATTTTCTGGTCAAATTCACTTTACTTTAGAAGCAGTGTATTTGACTCCATTGAAGTGGTTTTATTTTCACACTTTCTCATTTAAATAGCAGACAATAGCCTGTGTACATTACTTGAAAAACTTGGACTTTTATATGCTTGGATCGTGATATGTATGCCCTTAAAACTCAGTCAGCAAATTGGATAAGAGTTGGCTTTTACACATCCGGGTCGATTTTCAAATAGCATTTCCTGTTACTTTATACAGCTGTTGATTTTAAGCGCATCTCATTGGTCGGGCGAAGTCCAATGAAAGTGCTCTTACAAGCCGTCGTGCTTCAACGCACATTTAACGTCGAACACGTTCCATTTTCTTTCATATCAACATCAGGTCAATAACCAGAGCATTAACTAATAAAACTGATGCATTGCATGGGTTGCTTAAATAAGTAATCAACACTAACTTGCTTTAAATTGTTACAAAGATACACGTCGACCAGATAACAGTTAAATGTCTTTCAAGAAGGTAAATTCGATATTATAGAAAACTGAATTACTTTATGTTCAAGAATTCATGATATATTAAAATAAATTATGATATTAGCAATCGATTTCATGGCATCAAGTAATCTATTCAGAATATCATTAAATCATTTAATGACATCTAAAAAAAACTCAAGAATTCATCTACTGATATGACAAATAGAATTCAGGATATAATACTCTAGTGTCCAAAAGAAATGATACCAACTTGTTTTCAAAATATTTTTGTTACGAAATGATTTTGTAATATGAAAACATGCCGATTCGTATTGGAGATCCCAAACACAGCGCATCAACCTAAAATACCGGGAATCTAATCTGAGTATCCACGTTATTTATTGATCGATATCACTCAAGATGGCGACATCTTGCTTTAGAGTGACATAGCGTTGATGAACCTCTTTATAAAGTCTTTATGATATCACGAATTATTGAATAAAAAGTAATACGACTTACCATACGATTCTGGTGTTTTCGCCTTGTGCACACATTCTGTTAACATTTAGTATTGTTAGATCAACCCGGGGGGTTGTGTATGTTACATTGAATGCAATTAAATATTGTTTCATCTATATACCTCGCTCATAAAGCCATACTCCTGTCTGTCTTGTGCAAAATTAAATGTCATTAGTATTGGTTTATACAACAGCCTGTGATTGAGTATATAGATCTAGATAACATTCCCCTGTTTTTAACAAAATTGGAATTTTGTCTGTATCGTTATTTTAGTCAAGAAGATTTTACCTGTGCCTGCGTTTTGCCTTTTGTACAAACGAGCCAGACTACCTATAATTACTTTGTCAGATCGACAAAACAAGCCTCGGATATAACCTCGTTATGGATCACTATTACCAGCGCACTGTTCGTCGTTTGTGAAACACATTCATAATCAATTTTATTTTTCAAAAGTTGAAAGAAACTTTCTAGAGGAAAAGATACACCAAAAAATGGAACAGGCTGTCAATGTAGGTAAAAAGAAAGATACCAACATCAATGTATTCAAAGACTACAACTTCAAATTTGGAATGTCGCTTGGGGCACATACAGCTATATTAACTACTGTATAGATTTTTAAACGAAGCTCACATAACATATATTTTTATCTGTTTATATCTGATAATGGCCGGTAACATCGTTTTAGATTTGTCTTCTACACAGGGCTTTCGATCGTAAATCTGTACTCACAGAACGAACGCAACCATCCATGATATTTAGACGCCTTCACAAATCCCGCACCCACTCCAACCCTCATACATTTTAAACATCCCCACCCTATTCAATCAGAAGAAGACTGGTAGCCTTACTGTTCATATATTAATTAATATACACGCGTAACTAGTACTCGGGGAAAAAAGACAATTTTGTTTTAATAACAGGTACAACAAAATGAATGATTGTATAACCGGCGGTTCGTTAAAACTTAAATAGGCTGGTTTAACTCCTCACGGTTGACAATAGCACGAGGTATTCAGAAAAAAAGAAATAATAAGCTTCCAGCAAAGTAAAGGTTGACAAACTGCAATAAAGATATAACTCAGCTAATACACATTGTATTGCCTTGTAGGTGTGAACCAAAGACATGGATATGCGGAATAAACTTGAGCGTAAAAGAAGGATAGCCTCGCCCACTTTACATAAAGTGTGCCGAAAACGTGACGATGCCAAGTATATCTAGGCTAATTGACTCTATTCCATTAACAACCTCAAATAGAAATGACCCCGTAGGACACGATTGGACTCTTATTCAATATTTAAGGCTATTCAAAAGATAAATTTACATCTTACAGTAAGCGCTTTACAAAAATACTAAGATACGTTAATCCAGGTTTCTGACAGTCGTATTTTGGAGTCAAGGTTCATTATAATAAAAAAGCTGGAGAAGACTGCCCCCTTCTGATTGGACAACTTGATGAGAAACGAGAGGTGGTCTTGCCAGCCCGAACTGTGTCAAGGAATTCCCAGAAAATTGATCAAATGCGTTCTGACGACGATGATGGCCTATCTGTCAGAAAATGTCTAACATCATCATCGCAGATATTTCGGACTACTTTCTGTGAAGTGAATTTCACGTATAAAAACTGAAAAACGGCAAGAGGGCGTTATGTCATCAATGGCGGGGACATTTGAGACTCGATAAAGCAATGATGAATTCAGCTGACGAATAATATTTACTGAACGATCCTACTCGTCCATATCAGACATATCTTTCATATCAACATCAGGTCAATAACTACAGCACTAATTAAACTGATGCATTGTATGGGTTGCTAAAGTAAATTATTTATGAACGCGATTATGGTCATTTAGACCCGATTTGAGTAGGTTATATTGCTATTTCACTGTCTAAATCGGACCACATATTGCCCACAGTCTAATACGGCTTTTTTATTGCAATGAACCCTGACCGTCAGAATAAAAAGGGTAATTATGGAGCCAGAAAACTGAGCTATAGATACATGTACGTGTGCTGTTTTCCACAGGCCAACCTAGATATACTAAGGAGACGCCAATTTATGGGTGTTTAAAATTGCTCTGCAACTACAAGATCAGAAGTAATAGTATTGCACTTCGGGCTGAACGAACAATCAGAGTTATTTAAGATGTTACGAATCAACTTGTGGTAACCTTTTTTCTTAAAACCCCTGATACATTTCTGTTCGTCCCAGTTGGTGTTTGGTGCAACAACAAAAAAGCTGTATAGTATATATGTTATATGTCGCAAATTTCTAATAGATTCATATATACAATATCATGCTTTAGTTACCGTATACGTTTCAGAACAAGCTTGAAGTTCTTATAAATTATTGGACCAAATATCCACCCAAGTGGCATAAAGCGTAGTCTTAGCGTAGTCATAGAAATGGGTATATTCCAACCCGAACAAGGAAGACAGTATGAGAGACGGAGAAGGAAAAGAAGAGAAAAAACGGAATGAAATAAAAGAGAGAAGGACAAGACACAGAAAGGAAATAGAAGAGAGGGACAAGGCGATACGAAAAAAAGAGAAGGATTGTACTAGATGAGTGAAAGAATGAAAATGGGGGAAGAAGAAACTAAGAAGGAAAGAGAAAGAAGAATAAATGAGGAAATTCATCGAAGGATTGATTGATTTTTTGGTGTTTTACACCGCGCTCAAGATTATGTCACTTATATTGAGGCGTTGCCAGTTTTATTGGGGGGGGGGGGGGGGGGGGGACCGGGCTTTATGCCCAGAAGAAACCCACGACCTTTCGTTGGTAACTGGCAACCATCCCACATAGGTCGTTCCAGTGAAAACTCAGTCAGAAAATTTTACATATTACGCTGTGGGGTGTTTTTTTTAACTACAATGGTTAACGTCAAACATGGCGGACAACTTACTTAGAATCTAAATCTCAACAAAAAATGACGCATACAGTTTTCGGCTCAATCACGTAGCTTTTTAGTCTACGATGGTTTCGATATACGAGCTAGACTCGCGTCGTTCTAATGTTTGAAGATAATCAAAATTACTTCCTAAGCCGAAAGTTGGGTGGCACATGCCTTTCCCAAATTTAGTTTAAATCAAGTGACTTAAGCCAGTGCGTATAATAAACTAATCATCATTTCGTTTTGTTTTAGTCATTTTGTGATTACTTGTAGTCCATTGGAAGTAAAACATACAGTAAATATAGCGACTATTGTTAATGGATTTTACCACAATAGGTTGCGTTGGTTCTCAATCGCCAAATATTTGTTCCCCCCCCCCCAAAAAAAAAAAACAAAAAAAATGAAATGGAGCTTATTTACGATATTTAACAAGCCACCGGGCTCCTGTTGTGAGTAACGTCACATTTCAGCTTCATATTATAAACTGTATGTCATCAGGAGGACGGAAATAATAAGTCCTTGGTGAGAATACGAACTATATACGACAATACAGCAACTAAACAACTTGGGCCCACAAGGCTCATACAAAGAGCGAATGTTCGGTTTCAACGAACACAAATGTCAGTTCTGACGAATCTGTATATACACACCAAAAAAAAGTAACTTCTAAGAGGAACTTTACACGTTAATGCCTACGAGGTGAATTGTTTAGGAGCCCTAAAAACAACTTGCGCATTACATGATATGGTTTTGTTTAGATATGGGATTTTTTTCCTTTTCAAAGTTTTGCAACTTTAGGCTACTCGATTTATTTAACCCGATCCGGTTGAAATTTAAAACTTGTCCTTTGAAATAGCACTCCTTGACTTTAACGTATTGTATTGTCTTTAAAAATTGGTTTACGTATGCATGTATCAAATGGCAAAGAATCTTAATTGCGACTCATCTAATATCGTGTGTGTTATCACGTGCAAAAAATGTCACAAGCAATACGTCAGACAAACTCATACTTCTCTAAGAACAGCTAACCATTTATCTTGCAATAGACTTAAACATGATGTACCCGTGCCAACATTTCAGCACTGTAGGTTGGACCATTTTGAAACCAAGCCCATTGAACAAATGTCTTTTCTCACTTCCGCGTTTAACCCAACATTAAAAGTACTGGATTTCGGTTTGATTGGTTGGCGTTCGGCATTAGTTTTGTACATTTGCTTTAAAAAGCTAAAATAAAAATATAGCAACCCTGGCGACGCTCTTTGTGGATTCGATTCACCCTGAGCCCCAGGTCCTTTTAATAGTTACCAGTGTCCGAAATGAAGGATGTAACTTATGATATCCCTAGATAAGTGAAGAAAATGAAATTAAAAAGCGGTTAAATGCCCAGTTTCCGCCCCCCCCCCCCCCCAACTAAACATGTCAACACCGCCGAATAATTGAAATGATACTGAGTTTGGCGTAAAATATCAATTAATCAATTGAACTTTTTGTCGGTCTTCAAATGTTAGGGATTTCTACTTAAGTGATGTCAAGCAGAAGCTCTAGTATATTGGCATTATTATGAAATATTCTTTCCTCATTATGATGTAATCGACACCTTTGGAGCTATAGCAAGTCAAGAATCCCATTAAGTTTTAAAAATATCAGTTTTTCCCTGAAAGCCAACGGCAATAATTGAGAACATTAAAGTCCTGTTGAAGCTTATGCTATTACACGGCTTTGTCCAGTCAAATGTGTACCTGCAGGCTCAATTAAGACCTAAATATGGCTTCAGATAGGCTACTTGGTACGCTCTTGAACAATTGCCTTCTTGCTATGCTTTATTATGATTTAATTAAAATAGTCCACTTAATGGCATGCTAATGTTAGTTGCTGCATAGGCTATTAGACAATTTGTTATCACGTGTACCACATCATTCATCTCTGAAGGCCGAAAACTTCATGGATAACGTATTTTAGAGAAGTGAATATATCAGTAAATTTCTGTTTTGGAAGATGCATTAAATTTGTTAAATATAGCATTGCACCTTGGACTTTATCGAGCGCTTGAGTTGGAAAGTACAATGGCTTCCAGTGGTAAGGCACAAACCTTGCAGGAACAACATTTATCCTGTCGTATTGGTTTAGCCAAACCATTTCCTTTACCGACTCGACGACTTTCCTAAACACTAACGTCTATCAATTGTAAGAGAGTCTGTAAACTAACGTTTACCATGTGCAGGAGTTTGTAAGCTAACGTTCATCGCGTGCAGGGGTTTCTTAAACTAACGTTTACCACGTGCAGGAGAGTCTGTAAGCTAACGTTACCATGTGTAGGAGAATTTTGTAAGCTAACGTTACCGTGTGCGGGAGAGTTTGTAAGCTAACGTTACCATGTGCGGGGGAGTCTGTAAGCTAACGTTTACCACGTGCAGGAGAGTCTGTAAGCTAACGTTACCATATGTAGGAGAATCTGTAAAGTAACTTTACCATATGTAGGAGAATCTGTAAAGTAACTTTACCATATGTAGGAGAATCTGTAAAGTAACGTTTATCATGCAGAAGTTCGGATGATTTGCTGTAGACAAAACTGATTTTCTGGGCCTAGTTTCACAAAGCGATCTCAGCTAAGTGTGATATTAACTACCATGGCAACCAATGCCAAAGGTATACGTTGCCATTGGTAATTAAGATCACCCAAACCTAAGATCGCTTTCTGAAACAGGGCCCTGGAAATGATGGTTGTATTAATCTTAAATGATAACAATTACTACGGTTGTTCAAGTTGTCTGACATGTGATTGACGCGTAATCTAACATAAAAGGGGGGTTTGAATGATGGCCATATCAGATTAAACACCAATAGACCGGATCTCTACTAGAATTTTAATCTGTAAGGTTACGTAAAACGTCAGATGATTGTAAGATGCCAAAGACATCTTAGAGATCTGCGTCAGTTAGATCAAACAACGACGATAATTGTTACCTATGGAGCTTGATGCTCTTAAAATTAAGCATATAGACTGCACGCAATTTAATCTAAAGTATACCTAAATCATCATTACGTCTGCAAAGATTCAATCAACGTCAGCAGTTAATCAAATTGTAAATGGTAAGATGATACCAGTTACTAAACAATATAAAACACATGGCAATCATTCTAGATATGTATTTTTCAAATGATTGCGTGTTTTGTGTAGTTTACGTGATGGCATTGGTTAAGATAACAAAAAACTGTATGTAAATGATATCATTGTGATTGTAATTTGACGATAGCGATGTCATGAAAGACGTTTCCCGTGCTGTTTCTTCCATTTGGAAACCTATACTGAGCCGCAAAAGAAACGTCACCCTATTCAAATGTTGCTAAATGCATATATTATCACGATTTTCAATATTTTTTCTCTTTTGATATCCTTGCTAGACCTAATTTGAAGCCAGTGGTCAAGAAAGTTTGGTTTCTGATCATGTTACTAATATGCAAAACACGTCGTCAAAGCACAGTTACTAAACTAATGATGGGGTGCTTTTTCGGTTCGTTTTGCCTGATGGTCAAAATGCACGTGTGTTGCGAGGTGTCATCCCTATTAAAAAAGCCACCGAGCATGCACCGAATCAGTTGACAGTAGTGAAATGTCACGACTGTCACGGGAGCAGAGATACCAAGCCTTGAGAAGACTTCATGCTGGCCAGACCGCAAGACCTGTGGCAAACCACTTCAATGTTCATGTCCAATCAATACCGCCTGCAGCAACGGGTTCAAGCCGCTGGAAGCGCAGCAGACCGTCCTCGTAGTGGAAGACCGCCTGTAAAAACGTTGAGGCAAGATCGACAGATTGTCCGTCAACACCTGCAAAACCGCTTCACTACAGCTGCGGAAACTTCGGGAACAACCATTGACAATCACCAGAGACCAATCAGCGACGACACGGTGCGCAGTCATTTGAGGCAGGCAAATGTCACAGGCCTTACAGGGGTCCGATCCTCACTGCTCGACATCGCCGCACTCGTCTGTAATGGGTCACACGGCATCGGGATCGGCGTCACCGGGAGTAGAGAACTGTGGTCTTCTCCGATGAAAATCGGTACTGCATCTCGACGGTTGATGGGCGTATACGAGGGGGTGTTTTGCAGATGAGTGTGTTCTGAAAAGAGACGCGTGGGGACGTTCCAGCGTTATGGTACATATATGGGGTGCTAAAGAACTGAATCAAAAACTAGGCCCTATGGTGTTCCAAAATGTTGGTATTGGTAGAGGAAATGGTGTAACAGCTGCCCGCTACATCGATCAGGCGCTGAGACCTTCATCGTGCCTCATTTTGCTCGTCATGGAAATCATGTCTTCCAGCAGGAAAACGCACGAGCCCATACTGCCAGAGCAACGAGAGACTTCCTCCGTCAAAGCAACATACAGACTCTTCAATGGCATGCTCTCAGTCCAGACTTAAATCCGATAGAACAATTGTGGGACGATATTCAGAGGAGGCTCAATGTCGTGCGGTCAAGGCCAACAACTGCAGCTGAACCCACTCAGGCGTATCACAGAGTTCGGGCTCAAGTTCCTATCATCTTTATCAACCGTCTCATCCACTCAATGTTCAGACTATGCAACGCTGTAATCAACGTCCGTGGTGGCTATACACATTATTGACTTCCGGATCGCACTGTGGCACCACCTCTCCTCACTTTCACTTGAAATTCTCTAACATTTGTCTGCCAATGACGATGATCAATCATGTCAAATTTGGAATCATTCCGTTGATAAGTGTGTTGTTTACATCTATTGATTATCAATATCCAAAAAGGAGTGACGTTTATATTTTGTTTGGTTAGTAATTTTGCGTAGTGCTCGAAATTCACCAAACTGAACTAAATCGAAGTTGTCCGATATTTGTTGACAAAAATGAACTACGAATAACAGAATGTTCGACAAAATACAGTTTTGACATTTAAGTGGCAGTCCGATATGAACACCAATCAACACATACCCTACAAACACAGCCAATGTGACCGACAAAACTGGGCTGTAACCTACAAATGCTAACCAGATATGTCCAACAAATATGTTTGTCAAACCCATCAGCAACGATTCCAATTTGGAATGGACAAATACATGTATCCCAATCATTTGTGTCACACACAATTACGATGTCGTTATTATCTAACTTATTTGTCGTTCAAATAGGATTTAAATTGACAATTGGCTAAATGATTAAATTAACAAAGGACTGTTTAAATGAGATAGTTTATCCATTAAAGCAATGGATTCAGATCATATCGGTTTTAGGCAATGACATGTTGACTTTTATTAATGTTTGACGTGGGCCACAGACCCCACATGTCTTCTCAAATGCAATACATGTATCTGATAGCGAAACCCATTTTGTTTCTCTGGCACATATCTAGAAGTTACAGTGTGCTAATTTTCTACTAAGGGATACAGAATGCAGGATTAAAAGATTAAAAGGATTTAGAAGATTAAATGGCACGAATCAGCCACCATATTTTAGGAATTCTAACGAAGCCATATAAATGCTAAAGTTTTAATTTTTTTTTTCATAAATTCTGATTCTCGCGAGAACTTTTAAAGTACCTTCTCGATAAAAGTTGCACTAAAAAGTTTCTAAATTGCACGTTTTGAGAAAAGTAGCCGACAACTTCCATATTTCGTTTTAACCCAAATTATCCACATTTTGGCAGCTCATGCAACTTTAAATGATCTCCAGTTTTCCAACAATTCTAATAAAGTTGTTTTAAATCATGCATTAAAAACCAATAATAAGAACTAAACAAAACAGTTTTATATTTTGAGCAGCGAGATCATATGACCATTATTTCAATAATTGTAAAAAAGTTCTTCACTGTTTAACATTTTATTACAGCATACAGCACTCTTTTAATTAGCTTAATTTTAATAATTATTGAACTGAAATGGATGTGAGATAATTTCACGAAAAAAATGTTTATCCTTCAAACGAATCAAAAACCAACCAAAAATCTTAATTTTAAATATTTGACTCATTATACATAGTTCCTTATTTAGACATATTTTACTGTGGGGAGACTAATTGAAAGAAAATCAAAAATCAAATACACGTATAGCTATATGTTATCCACTAATCCGTAACATTGGGTAAACTTCGTAAATTACAAACAGGTACTTACTTTATTTTATCAGAAGCGATATTAACTTACGTATGTTTTACGTATGTATCTAGCTTTTCAACGTGTAACTTAATTATTTCTGGTAGACATTTGGCAATGTAGTGTTCAGCTATTTGTTGAGGGTCCGGGTGGTGGTCTCTGGTATTGACAAACCTGATTTATCTATTTCACTTTCAAATTGTACAGGAATGATTTCCCGTCGGGTAATTATACCAGGATTTTACCATTCATGGATTAGGTGCGAAGGCCTTCGCGAGATATAGCAGCTGTTAGAAGTGAATGATTGCGATAATTCAAGTCGTCACGAATTACAACCTTTATTGGCTTAACGATTGACTTGGGTTTACGATGATCAAATTTCACGACAATAGCTCGTTGTGATGTTTTGGAGGGCTTATTATCATGAGTGTATTGCATACGGTTATTAACCTCCTCTATTTTGATTGTTTTTGTAAGTCGTTTGTGTTTCATTTACAATGTATAAGTCTACAGATCTTTCTGGAACTCTATAATAGTCTGTTCGCCTATTGTTTGTTCGACAGCTCACCCCGGCGGCTGTTTACAATTTAATAGTATTTGTATTGCTGAAGTCAAGCAACTTTCTCGAACCTCGAATATGTCCAATCTCTATAGATATGCAAATGCATTTCAATGTATTTTGGCTGGAGTGCTCTGGAATTTCTGATAATCTATACCAGTAGGCGTTTTTTGTATTTTAGTCAGCCAGTTTTCAACTGCTTAGGTATTAGTATGCTATGATAATTTGAAACTTTATACTGCCTGCTTATTTTTCAGTAATAATTGATTTGTGAGTTCTATCAAGATTGTATTCTGTGGATTTACCAGTGTGTTTACAAGATTCTATTCTGTAGATATACCAGTGCCTTTACAAGATTCTATTCTGTGGATTTACCAGTGTGTTTTCAAGATTTCATTCTGTGGATATTTCTTTTTGTGATCATCGTATCTATACTGATACATACCAGTGAACTTTATGTTCTACAGATTTCGGATCTTTATATGGGAACTGTTAATTCTTTGCTTTTAAAAGTAAGTCATTTTGATAATTTTTTGTAAAACATTAGATTGTAAATACGTACGTTGTTCTGTTTTTATATGAATCAAAATTTGTACATTTGCTGGTGTGTTGTAATTATTTAATCTGTTAACAAGTGCCATATCAATATATATCCATACATGCCCATTTTTGCATTAAGACCTGGACTTAATTTTCTCTGCAAATTGTTCCCATGCTACATTTTGTTGTCTCCCTCAACTTTTTATACGTTGCATTATATTTAGTGGCCGACATCCTCTCCCAGTGATCCCAGACCAATTTGATCTGCCAATTAAGCACACTTGTTTCTAAAGGTCTTGTTTTCATTTTAGGCATTGTATAAATCGGATTCGATCTGTATTTTATTTTGCAAACAGCTTAACATTTTGTTTTTCGCTGATTCTTTGACCGGGTCCATGCCATGGCGGGTTACACTTGATTTACTAAGAACAGTGAGCTCATCCGCTGAAACCACGAAGGATTGAATTGTAGAAAGGGTCAAAACTATTTAGCACAATGCTATTCCTTGGTTGAAATCATGACAGACGAAACTGCTGTGGCCAACATGGTAGAACTGTTTTTCAGATCCGAGCGTATTTGACCGTACATTAGATCTAGTGATAAGTCAGTCCCACAAAGGTAGAGGTAAACGATTGTTAGGGCGTTACTCAGGAACATTGACTAAAGCTTTACATCTAAAGACAGAATGACTGAATTAAGTTTTAAGACGACAGACTGAATAAATCACTTAAAATGGCATGAGCTGCCAAAGTTTGCACTTTTTCATAATCGTCATGACAGTAACAGGCTTTGAAGGCCATCGAAAAACTAAATGATTGGCTTTGGAATGACCTATACGAACCGAAATAGTGTTCATTCATTCTAAGCCTGAGTTAGTTTAAAATAATACTTTATCGTACATTCTCGAGACTAGAAGCATTAAAAAGCTTCTGAATTATACGTCGTGAGAAAAATAGGCGATAATTTCAACATTCTATTTTTACGTCAAAATATTAACATTTTGGCAGCTCATGCCACTTTAACGTCTTGATGATAAAATTGATCAAGATGGCGTCGATGTAATTTCTAAGTTGTCGTTGTGTTTTCTCTTTACATAGTAAACATGTCCCGCATATTTGATCCCCAACAATACGTAATACATTGAAAACCTCCCCTTTAACTTATTGATTGCTAATAACACATTAGCTGTTCTAAGATCGACTAAAATTGACTAACAAAAACTTTCGACATCACAGTGTAAGGGGGAGACAACCGGCATTGCTTTTCATGCAGTTAGAACACACTTCGGCTATCATCGCTCGCTACCGGTCAGCTTTGACACGCATCTGACAGTCTGCGCTTTTTATACGGTAAATCACCATATTTTGGGGCGTCGAACGTACATATCAAAATATTTCCTACTTACGAAAAAAATAAATAAAAATAATTATAAATTTATTAAATGCTCATTTCCTTTGGAAATATATTTGTTTATGTATTTTATTTAGTCCGGTAAACCACAGGATTTGTAACGCAAAGAAGACAGCGGCAGTTTCGGTACATATCAGGAATCCTTCAGTGCTTCAATTATATAACTGATCGAGGATGAAAGTTAACAAACCGAGTGTTTCGGTCGTTTAAATTAGCACTGGTACACTTTTGTAGACCCCTCAAGAGGATATGGAAATTGTAGGTGTCACAGCTACCTTTTTTGGTCGCCACATTCAAAATGACCCGCAGTCTGTCAGAGGAATAGAAAACGTCAATCATCTCACTTATTTAATCATGAAAATACCAGCTGCACTTTTTATAAACAGTCTCGTTGACGTCAGCAAAGTGACATGCCTGGGGATACATTCAAGTTTAATTGGTGCTTTCTATGTGTCAACATACTAAGCCAGATATAACCTTTAGGATGAATATGGCGTTTATAAATCCAGTCGTATGTTACTGACGGTTGTGGATTAACATGGTCTTTATTTGGTTGCCTCTGGGGTCACTGTCCGTGGAGTTTAATTTACGTTTTCTCAATTTCTGCAGTGATTGGCTGCTAGACATGTGATAGCTGTGATCTATACAAGTCATGAATAATAACTAGTAGCATTACGACAACATGCGGACAAAACAGAAATATGTGTTTATTTCAAAAGTATTAAAAAGTTAAAAGAATTTGATCGATTTTTTTACTCTCATACCAAGAATCAAATCTTAAAAGTGTTTACAATCTCAGCATACTCGAAGTATTCTTTGATGCGAAAGGAAACCAAATGCGATAAGCATATATCATCTAAGATCCAATTACTTTTGACTTTAGTTTACTATCTCACGGCTCTATGTATGATGGTTTGTTTTTCTGTAGCCCTTTATTCCCTATTTTTATCTAAAGAAAATCGGCGTATTTGGTAGGACAACTTATTGTAGCGTTAGACGGTCTACTAAACAATGGTTTGTAGACTGCCTATCTAGCTTTGTCTAATGTGCTAAAACCAAACTTGTTACATCTGCCATTGTGCTGAGGTCAATACAATGTATAAACTATGGACAGTGAGACCAATTGTGACTTTAATGTACATAGGTTTACCCCAGTAATACCAGGGGAAATAGAGAGCAATTAGAATGAACGAACGTCACAAGATCTCCTGTCTGTGACTACCATCCAAACCGCACTCATTTACCATCTCTGCCAGAGCTTCAGCTGAACGTCCTACAGGTTCACAACGTCACATTCGTATCAAGCTGAATTCTTAGCAGATTGAGAGATATTGAATGAAACGCATACATAGAGCGAAAAAAATACTGGATTTCACAAAACCAATTCACAGCCTGGGCAAAATTCATTCTAATCCACATGAAGAATCCGATGATTTCACCCATTGCAGATCAGCATGAAACCTGTGAAGATATTTTATACATGATGTTGAACAGGTTCAGAAGTTTTTCAATGTTCATCACAGAGAGTCATGCGCAAAAGCAACGTATGATCCTCTAATCCGTTTTGTTTTCCTTAAGTCTTGAACGGGCACATAAATTGCATATTGGGACTTTCCCTTAGAGGCATATCAAAAGAAATTATTTTTGGAGAATAAAAACAAGGTATATCACAATTATCTCCAATACAACAACAATAAACAATTGGTACGAATAACCTTTTTTCTATTATACAAATTTGTAAATATGTTTATGTGTTCTCATAAAGTGTATTTTTTTTAAACAAATAGGTCTATACCCTAATAATTAAAACATTGGCACAGGCTAGTGGATTCTTACGCTCAAGCTTGCCATATAAAACCAGAGATCAGTGAACTGATCTTGGCGACCACCATAAAACACTATCAGAAAGTGAGGCTGCTTGTAAATGAATCGCAAATTTGATATGTGAAATTTATTTCTTCAGTTGGTGGCTGGCTGGACAAGAACAAAGTTTCTTCGGTTGATAGTGGCTGTTATCTGAAAACTCAAAACCAACTTTTTTCAAGGAGGCCTCACATTAACGCTACTTACCGGAGTTACATGTACTTGCACACAGGCCAGTCAGTGATATCGCTTGTTTGAGTCCTGTGCACAATTAAAATTTACAAAATCCAAAACGATTGTACACATGTTACTAATATGCATTTAGTGTTTGTTTACAAATCAAAAGATAATGTATATCTGTCAAAAATAGCCCGTGAAAAGTGAAGAATGGGCGACGTATCACTCGTCTGATGAGTAAAAATTTAAACATGACGAAAGTCAGTTTAAAAATTAATGGCAAAATGTTCAGAAATTAGTGAACTCTTATACGATTTGATATAAATATATGATTGAATAAAAACATTTAAGTTACTTTATTGGTAAATAGCATTTACAATTGCGAAGTCAGTTGCTGTACATAGCTGCCTGAATGCAAATTCGATCGGCAAAATAGTGATTGTACGTTGCCGTGTATTTCATTTCATTTTGAAATATTCCTTCCTTTCAAACTCGGAAAAATACAATATGGATCTTCTTAAGTGTCTAAGGGAACACTCTCCTTTTAAAATATTTATTATTGTTACATCTTTGGAAAGAATTTAGGCGTTTAAAATCCAAATTTGAGAAGGCCATTTTACCGATTTCGAACAAGCCGTGGCGGCCGGCAACAAGCATTGATAAACTATTTCTTATAGTCGCCCTTGGAAATCTGAATGGAGTCGATTTTTATACGTTTTAAAATGACCCAAGGATTGCAATTTCACTCTGATAAATGTATTTTTTTTCACTACTCTGGACTCCGAAATTCCCAATAACGTCCTCAGTGCCAAAAATAGCTTATTTGTCTTTAACTGGGTCAGACTTGAGAAGCATTTTAAAATGCCTGGTAGGGGCCGCTTGATTGACAGCGGGAACTCGCACAAGCAAACTAATTTCACCACCCGATTTTAGCACTTTTTAATCATAGATATTTAAATATCACACTCACTGTCAGTATATTGAAGACAAGGAAAATATATATTAAGATCTGAAGCTGTAAATATAAGGAGTCCCACAAGCTTTTATTGTCAAATTTAACATTTTCTTGTTATATATGTATGCTTGAAGTGTCCGTTCTAACTTGGACAAAGTTGGAAGCTATCGGTGAATTACGCGTAATTTAAACCTCTTTTACCGTATTCGAAGATTGAAAAAACAAAACACAAAGCAACAAACAGATGCAACATGTGATTTTATTTGTTCATTTTCAAAATTAGTTGAAGTTGTATGAAAAAATAACCATACCGCGTCAGTGGCGTTTTAGCCGACTTTTCTGCTGGCGCCTTACGATGTCTTCGGTAATAAAGCAGGCTAGCACTCTAACGCCATATGGCCACAGCGGTACCGAATGTGTTAAATGAAAACATCAACGACGAAAAAAATGCATGTTGCATAACTTGACCATATGAGGAAGCAACACAAAAAAATCATCAAGATCCGCCTAGTAGTTTTCTTGATTCCGCCATCACAAACTATGTAGGTAGAAATCACAGAAATAGCTACCGACCGCCATTTTAAATATGTAAATGAGCAGCGAGGGCATACTGCGCAACGAGGCCATTGGGTTAACATGCGTATAACATTTTAGAAAATCCTTTCATTACTTTAGAACAGTGATAAAAAAATGGCCAGTGGCCGCCATTTTGAATATGCAAATGAGTAAAAAAGTGCATTGTGCGCAACGAGACCATAGGGCTAACATGCGTATATTAGTTTACGAAAGTCCTAACCTTTCTTTACTTTACGAGAAAAGTGACAAAAAGAAGAAAAACCCAGCGGCCATTTTAATATGCAAATGAGCAAAAATGTGCATAGTAAGCAACGAGGCCATAGAGTTAACCTGCGTACAAAGTTTTACGAAGATCCTCTCATTACTTTAGGAGAAAAATGACAAGCAGCCTCACTTCCTGATAGTGTTCTATGGTGGTCGCCAATATTAGTTCACTGATAAAAAGAAAAAGTAAATGGCCAGTTGCCGCCATTTTGAGTATGCAAATGAACAAAAAAGTGCATAGTGCGCAAAGAGACCATAGGGTTAACATGTTTAAATTGTTTTACCAAAATCCTAAACTTTCATTACTTTACGACAAAAAGAAGAAAAAAACAAATGGTTGCCCAGCGGCCATTTTAATATGCAAATGAGCAAAAAAATACATAGTACGCAACGAGGCCATAGGAATTACCTGCGTACAAAGTTTTACGAAGATCCTCTCATTACTTTAGGAGAAAAGTGATAAAAAGAAGAAAAACAGAATGGTCGCCTAAAGGCCATTTTGATATGCAAATGAGCGAAAGAAATAAATGTTGTACAACTAGACCATAGGAGGAACGTGCGTGTGAAATTTGAAGAAGATCCGACTAGCAGTTCTCTTGTAATCGCGATCACAAGACAGAAAAGTGATAAAAAATAGAAGAACAAAATGGTCGCCTAGCGGCCATCTTAATATGCAAATGAGCCCAGAAAAATAGATGTTGCACAACTAGAGCATATGAGGAACCAACACAAAAGCATTTCTTCAAGATCGGCTTGGTGGTTTTCTAGATTCCGCGATCACAAACTAGCGGCCATTTTAATATACAAATGAGCAAACAAAATAGATGTTGCACAACTAGACCATAAGGGCAACATGTCTATGAAATTTGACGAAGATCCCACCAGAAGCTCTCTTGGAATCGCGATCACAAGAAAAGTTTACAGACACCGGACGACGGACCACGGACAAAATTCGATTTGATAAGACCGCCATGAGATCATGGTGGTCTAAAAATGTGAGCCGATTCTTATCCCCCGGAATCCACACAGGGGTCCACGTATTAGTCGCCTCTTACGAACAAGCACCTTGGGAAGGCTGAGGGGCATAAATTTAGATTAAAATAAAGATGCTATCTTAGCTCGGCTATTTACTCATTTTGCGTATTTGGAAGATTGATGTTTTACGTCCATCACAAGATTATTTCCCTCATATATTGGGTTTGTGGGGTTTAATGGACGAATCGGATTTCTTGCGCTGAGGGAAATTTCGGCGATATTTTTAGTAGAATTAGGGTTTACTTTATCATATAACTTTATCATATACCTATCATTTTGTTAGGATATCTCGAAATGCATTTGTTCGAAGTACAACTGTACCTTTTCAAAGTAATTCCAGGCACGTTTTGTTAAAATATTGCCAACGTCTACTTTTAATGATCTCGGTAATTAAACAGACGGATTTTGTAAGTTAATCCCAGGTCTGTGTGATAAATATTCCATGGGGAAATGTACTAGTTTATCAAAGTAACATCGATCGCCGGTCAACTAAACCAATACCCAGATGTCAATCAATACTGTAACTTTGTTGGACTTGCTTGACAAATATATCCGTGTTTCAAGTGTTCTTGTGCCTTTTCCCTCAAAGTAGTGCGAGAATAATGATATGTACATGTACTATATAATATAGCACAAAAATGCATATCCCAACAAAGCAAACATTTTGAAGCCTAATACACAAAGTCAAAATGTACAGAATAAAACCATGTGTGAGTTTCCATATCATCGAATATCTTATTCTAAAATTTTCGGAATAAGTCACTCAGTTTATTGCTTTGGCTATCTTAACGAGGTTTTATTTTCTCCACTGCATAGTTTTCACATTTTTCGCTTGAAGAAAGGCGTGTTCTTTCTATATTTGGTTTGCTTATTATTATACCCTCGCGACAAAAGTCGTGAGGGTATATAGGGATCTGCCCGTACGTATGTACGGATGTACGTATGTACATGTACGTATGTACGGATGTACGTATCCCAAACGGCGTCATCACTCTACAGACCACAATTCTTATGAGATCGTCACGAAACTTCATACATATGTTCACAACCATCACCCCTTGTACAAGTTCGCGTTTCAACTTCCTGCGGTCAAAAACTAGGTCACTGTTACTATAAATAGAAATTGACCAGAATCTGGACGCCATCGCTCTACAGGCTGCAATTCTTATCCGATTGTCACGAAACTTTATACATATATTCATAACCATCACCCCTTGTACAAGTTCGTGTTTCAACTTTCTGCGGTCAAACGCTAGGTCAATGTTACTATTAATAGAAATTGGCCAGAATCTTGACGTCATCGCTCTACAGGCTGCAATTCTTATCCGATTGTCACGAAACTTTATACATATATTCATAACCATTACCCCTTGTACAAGTTTGCGTCTCAACTTCTTGCGGTCAAAAACTAGGTCACTGTTACTATTAATAGAAATTGGCCAGGATCTTGAGGTCATCGCTCTACAGGCTGCAATTCTTCTCCGATCGTCACAAAACTTCATACATATATCCATAACCATCACCCCTTGTACAAGTTCGCATTCAACTTCCTGCGGCCAAAAAATAGGTCACTTTTACTATAAATAGAACTTAGCCAGAATCTTGACGTCATCGCTCTACAGGCTTCAATTCTTATCTGATTGTCACGAAACTTTATACGACATTACGACATGGGGATGCGAGGGTATTAGTATCGTCTGCGATGCCTTGTTTTGATGCGGACGATGTGAAGCAGTTAGTTAGATCATCTGTCGCCTTATTTTTGTCTTAATTTTCGTCCTTCTTGAACATCATCCTGCTTTATAGTTGCACACGTGTCTCATCCTGTTTTACTTACATGTACTTGCCGGTCAGGAAGATACCTTCTTCCATGCTAACCAACTGCTAAAAACAGAGAATACATCGTCAACGTCGATATGCTCACAGAACTTTGCTTCGCTATTACGAACCCAATGACGTCTTACATAATTAAGATGGTCATCAGTTAGATCAATATGGCAATGTACGTAAGATAATAGCTCGTTGAATTCCGACTCTTCAAAGTTTATCATTTTTAAAAAGTTGCCTCTTGCCCTCTTTAGGGGATTCACTCGGGCTACAGGATGGACATGTAAGTCAGAAAAACAAATTTTGACTTGAACGTAATAGCTATCCAGTACATTATTTAGGCCAACACAACACAAAATATCATTCCATCTATTTAAATCATGGGGACATAAGAAAGTCATTATGTATGAAATTGTATCTGATATTGATATTGTTCATACTTGTCACCTTTGTTGTTGAAAGTCAATATCGCACATGAACCCAATAACCACAGTAAATATCCATATCGGATATGAACTTTAAACCCAACGGTCACAATAAATATCCATATCGGATATGAACTTTAAACCCAACGGCCACGATAATATTAGTTACAGGGTTTGTTCGAGGGGGGATACGGAAATATATGGGGTCAGTAAACCGATATTGGGCGAGGCGTTAGCCGAGCCCAATATACTGTTTACTGACCCCATATATTTCCGTATCCCCCCTCGAACAAACCCTGTAACGAATTTATCCCACCGAAGACCTAACTTGTATGATATTCAAACCTTCTTTCTGAAAATTGGCTTTCATAAAAGGCAGAAAGTGAACTCCGAAAGGTATTTTCTAATGTGTATGGCACGAACAGACACGACTGACAAGCGTCTAGACATGACGTCACAAGCCATATATGGTAGTCGCCCTGTATGGATCAGCACGGCGACGTAATATGGACATATACAGGGTCTCCACGTGACTGGTTTGAACCAATCAACAGGAAGTATTCAGTGTGAGGTGGGATAAATATCCTTATCCTTGTTCGTGCCATACACATTAGAAAATACCTTTCGGAGTTCACTTTCTGCCTTTTATGAAAGCCAATTTTCAGAAAGAAAGCTTGAATATCATACAAGTTAGGTCTTCGTTGGGATAAATTCGTTACAGGGTTTGTTCGAGGGGGGATACGGAAATATATGGGGTCAGTAAACAGTATATTGGGTTCGGCTAACGCCTCGCCCAATATCGGTTTACTGACCCCATATATTTCCGTATCCCCCCTCGAACAAACCCTGTAACTAATATTATTATACAACCAGTATTCATTAACCAATGAAAGACTAGCATTTGTACCACGTGTCGATCATATATCAGTCGATATTGGAGCCGAAAATCGCCTTCGGCGTCTCGTCCAATATCGACTTTTAACCCAACGGCGACTCGTACAATAAATATCCATATTGGATGCGAAGTCATATAATAACCTCATAATATCGGATATGAACTTTAAACCCAACGGCCACTATAAATATCCATATCGGATATGAACTTTCAACCCAACGGCCACAATAAATATCCATATCGGATATGAACTTTCAACCCAACGGCCACTATAAATATCCATATCGGATATGAACTTTCAACCCACCGGCCACAATAAATATCCATATCGGATATGAACTTTCAACCCACCGGCCACAATAAATATCCATATCGGATATGAACTTTCAACCCAACGGCCACAATAAATATCCATATCGGATATGAACTTTCAACCCACCGGCCACAATAAATATCCATATCGGATATGAACTTTCAACCCACCGGCCACAATAAATATCCATATCGGATATGAACTTTCAACCCAACGGCCACAATGCGAATCCCTATCCCACCTCACACTGAATACTTCCTATCGATTGGTCCAAACCAGTCACATGGAAAGCCTGAATATGCCATATTACGTCGACGTAATATCGGATATGCACTTTCAACCCAACGGCCACAATAACACACTGTATGGGAGTGGAAATATTGGGGGTGTAGAAAGAGATATATCCATATGATTTATCTGATTGTCACACTGTCGATTTTGTGTTCGGATTTATTTATTTGCTACCCTGTCTTGAGTTTGGTTGCGAGACGAAACCTGTATGGTTACAATCCGATTGTAGACATGTCAGTGACTACACCACGATCTCTACTGTTTGACAAATTTCGTTCACTGAATCACCTTTGATATTTTATTGAGCATTTCAGCTGTTGATGGGAGCTTTAGTTTTGAGCTTTCTGGTTTTCGTTTGCGAGCACATTTTTCGTTTTGTCTGTTGCCGTTCTTGGAATACGCAATTGGACCACCTAACGTTGGTTGACGGGTGGTTGTTAAACGAGGCTCATTCAATTCCCACCCTCCGTCCATGCAGTTGAATCCGGGTGATTACAGTACCCTGAGTTGCAGTTTATGAAAGAGGTTTGGAGGAGATCCACTGTCAGCAGGCCCTTGCGATCGACCTGCCCTCGCGGTGTTGACTGGCGACTTACTTGATTAGATATTTTTATTTTTTCTCAAGTGAATGTTTCAACGTTTTTTCCCTTTATCCAAGCAGAGTTTACATATTTACTAAGTTCTTTTCTGTCTTTCTCCTTTGAAGGATGGATTTCCCTATGGAAGTCCCCATCCTTTAAACTATTACAGTGTTTGGTATGTTTTTCTTATTATTTGGATATCCTAATTTTGTAACTTTCAATTATCACCGCCATAAAGTTTCAAATAGTAAAATACCCATAAAACACATTGAACAATGCGTTTCAATTGAACATGTTATAGACAGAAATGAATGACATTTTATAAGTTTTGATTGGAAATAATAATACGTTTTATCAAGCAACCAAAAAGGATTAACCAATAGAAAGCAAACAATTGCAACACGTGTCGATCCCGCATCAATTGATATTGGTGCCAAAATCACTATAAGAGTGATATTGGAGTTATATCCGGGCATAAGGATGTAAAACGTCATTCCGCTAACGCATATCGTTCGAATCTGATGTCATCGTGAAGACATCATCGTCGAACGTTCCATACGCAAAGCCCTTGATCCCAGTATATCAACGATATGACAGGGGGAAGCATATTTCCCCACTGCAGAGCCATTTAATTTAGGCTTGATTGTTTATGGATCACAAGTGGTGATTATTTCATTTTACTTCCAATACAGATATAACTGTACTTGTCACCGTTGGATAGATAGTCTTTGTCGGACTTGACTCCTTCGGCGTCTCTGCAGATATGAATTTTCAACCAATTTCTTAAAATAAGTATCCATATTACATGTAAAGTCATAATAACCTCAAAACAAAGCGATTGACACAAGAGGGCGCGTCGATAATCATGAATCAACTTCCGTGGACTATTTCAGATAAATCTTTAAGGTGGCAGGGGCTGCCAAAATTCACACTTTTTTCATAATTTCTGATCGTCACGACAAGTAAGAGGATTTGAAGGCCATCGAAAAACTAAATGATTCGCGTTGGAATGAGGAAAATGCAAACAGTATGTGGCCTGTACGAACCGAAAACGTGTTCGAAAAGTAAACAAAATTTAAATAACCGGGACGATCATTCAATCATTTTAAGCCTAAGTTAGTTCAAAACAATACTTTATGGTACATTTTCGAGACTAGAAGCACTAAAAAGCTTCTGAATTATACGTCTTATCCAATAATATCCAATAATTTCAACATTCTGTTCAACGTCAAAATATCAACATTTTAGCAGCTCATGCCACTTTAAATTTGAGATTTTTTTTTTAAATATGTTATATTCACACTGAAAACTATTCTCTTGTTCAATCGGGTTTCGGTCGGATAACCGATAACATGGTATGAGCGTGTTTTAAGGTTTTTAATGGTGCAATGACACATGTGTTAGTTGGTTTCCTGAGTCCTGACAGCTGCATGTCCGGAGAATCATGTATAATGGACGAAGGTGTTTAGCAAACTATTTTTTCACTCAGCAGCTTTTCCTGGCAATTTTTTCTACTTCTGAACATGGCCTGTGAGTCTAAGACCTTATATATAGAAGATGTCAACTCTTTTCCTGTGCTGCCTTGGTTTTGTATTACATCCGCGTGTACTCAATACTTCTTGCTTACTCTGATGGTTTAGAGGATGCAAAGAAAAATACCCCTAGTGTGACACACGCGTTAAAGATCAGACAGCCGAGGAAATGTCCATACTGTTTTTGTCTCAGCTTTGAAACGAACCACAGGAAATCGTCACGAAAATCCACCCACTGCCACTGTTCGATGGTTGTTTTAGCTTCTTGGCGTGTCCATTCGTATGAATGGTCACTGTTCGAGTTATATGACATTTAACTTGAACGCATTCAAATAACGAACAATCTAAAGTAATCCATATACTAACTGAACCAAATAGACTCAATCATATTAATGTATTTTATACACGGGTTTCCTTTTGGACCGGCAAATTGATGTTTCCAATAATACATTGAAGGGGTGGTGCTCGGCGTACTTTTCAATCGACAATATATATAGTTCGTTCTCATCTATTATAAATCGGATGAGAATAAAGTAGTTATTTTTCATTTTGTGGTTCATACTTTCGCAAAACTTCCTTCAACACTTCTCTTGCATAATTTAATAACTGTAATTAAAATGGGAATGTAGATATCCAGACATAGATCTATGTATTTTGAAATCACAAATAATTTACCAACTCGACTGAACATGTCATATGTAATCAGTTGTTTTATTTTTTAAAAAAAGCATCCACTCTGCCGCAATACCCGACTATCAAATGCTTGAATCGGAAAAACACTACTTCTGTTTTGGTAAAAACTGAAATAACAATACTGAACATTAATAAGGGTCATTCATTCCACAGGGAATAATATACATTACTTGACCAGAGTAAGTATCGATGATGTGTTTGAACTAACTGAACAACCTTAAGTGGAAAAAGATGGAATCTGCCTAAGCTTCGCTACAGTAGCCTTACCTTTATTAACCTGTAGACCGTATCCTTCTAATCGAATGTAACAAACTGTTAATGTTGCAGACGAATATACTTTTAAATAATTAGTCTTGCCATGGAAGCCCAACAAAAGAATTACAAGCCTGCACCTAGATATCTCTTGCGTCTTATTGTAAAGTATAATGTTTTCACGGAGAGAAAGATCCCACAATTCATAAAAGAAACAGTTAAAGTCATCAATGGACTCCTGGTGGATATATCAAGTAAGATGAAGCTTCAACTGAAGTTTCTCCATGTGGGTACCGTACATAGAGTCAATGCCAGAGACTCTGCGAGGGCATTAAAGGAACAAAAGGCGCAAAAATACAGAATAGTGTTAAAGTGGCATGAGCTGCTAAAATGTTGATATTTGGACGTAAAAACAGAATGTTGAAATTATCGGCTATTTTTCTCAAGACGTTATTAGCTCCTCGAAATAATCGAACTTAACCTATGTTTAAATGGCAGACAGAATTGACCAATTTGTCTTGTTAGTGCAGTGACTAGTGAGCTAGGCGTATGCTGATAGGCCGATCGGGACTAACAGTTAAGCTCTGCCGAGAAGATGGATGCCGAGTCAGTTAGACATTCTCTGAAAACGCTTCTTAAGTTTCTTAAAGCACAGTTTGGCGAGGAAAAATCGTAAAGATATGATTTTGTACCGTTAGAAAGGAAAATTTACCGCGCGTGTACTATATTTACTAAGTTGTTTTCTGTCCTTCTCCTTTGAAGGATGGATTTTTACAAGTCCCCATCCTTTAAGCTATTACAGTGTTTGGTATGTTTTTCTTATTATTTGGATATCCTAATTTTGTAACTTTCAATTATCACCGCCATAAAGAGTTTGAAATATTTAAATACCAATAAAACACATTGAACAATACGTTTCAATTGAATATGTTTTAGACAGAAATGAATGACATTTAAGTTTTGTATGTTTTGATTGGAAATAATAATACGTTCTATCTGGGATGAATATGAAAGGGATATGAAACGCCTTTGTTTTTGCAGTCAGTCGACTGGCAGTTGTTTGACTCTCTATTGTTCTCGTAGGACGCCCCGTGACGGCATTCCGATCCGCTCCGAGAATAGCCGAAAGCCGTGTTGTGTATTCCGAATCATTCTAAACCATACCGATGTCGTTGATATATGGGCTGCGCATGCCCGTTTGTAAGCTAGCAACAGAAAACAATCGCCATTTTGAATATTCTGACAGTGTTGCTAGCTTATAAATAGGCATGCGCAGCCCATATATCAACGACACCGGTATGGTTCGGAATGAATCGGAATACACAACACGGCTTTCGGCTATTCTCCAAGCGGATCAGAATGCCGTCACGGGGCGTCGGACGAGAACAATAGAGAGTCAAACAACTGCCAGTCGACTGACTGCAAAAACAAAGGCGTTTCATATCCCTTTCATATTCATCCCAGGTTCTATTAAGCGACCAAAAAGGATTAACCAATAGAAAGCCAACAATTGCAACACGATCCCGTATCAATTGATATTGGTGCTAAAATCACTATTAAAGTGATATTGGATTTCTGTCCGGGCATATGGACGTACAACGTTAGTCCGCTGACGGATATCGTTCGAATCTGATGTCATCGCGAAGACATCATCGTCGAACGTTCCATACGCAAAGTCCTTGATCCTAGTACATCAACGATATGACAGGGGAAGCATATTTCGCCACTGCAGAACCATTTAATTTAGGCTTGATTGTTTATGGATTATTAGAAGTGATTATTTTATTTTACTTCCAATATACATATAGTTGTACTTGTCACCGTTGGATAGAAAGTCGGATTTGACTCCTTCGGCGTCTCTGCAGATATGAATTTTCAACCAATTTCTTAAAGTGGCATGAGCTGCCAAAATTCACATTTTTTTCATAATTTCTGATCGTCACGACAGTAAGAGGCTTTGAAGGCCATCGAAAAACTAAATAATGGGCATTGGAGTGAGGAAAATCCATACAGTATGTGGCCTGTACGAACCGAAAACGTGTTCGAAAAGTAAACAAAATTTAAATAACCGGGACGACCATTCATTCATTCTAAGCCACAGTTAGTTCAAAACAATACTTTATCGAGCATTTTCGAGACTAGAAGCACTAAAAAGCCTCTGAATTATACGTCTTGAGAAAAATAGCCAATAATATCAACATTCTGTTTTAACGTCAAAATTTCAACATTTTGGCAGCTCATGTCACTTTAAAATAAATATCCATATTACATGTATGGTCATAATAACCTCTTAAAACAAAGCGATTGACACAAGAGAGCACGTCAATAATCATGAATCAACTTCCGTGGACTATTTCAGATAAATCTTTAAATTTGAGATGTTTTTTTTAAATATGTATTATTCACACTGAAAACTATTCTCTTGTTCAATCGGCTTTCGGTCGGATAACTGATAACATGATATGAGCGTGTTTTAAGGTTTTTAATGGTGCAATGACACATGTGTTAGTTGGTTTCCTGAGTCCTGACAGCTGCATGTCCGGAGAATCACGTATAATGGACGAAGGTGTTTAGCAAACTGTTTTTTCACTCAGCAGCTTTTCCTGGCATTTTTTTCTACTTCTGAACATGGCCTGTGAGTCTAAGACCTTATATATAGAAGATGTCAACTCTTTTCCTGTGCTGCTTGGGTTTTGTATTACATCCGCGTGTACTCAATACTTCTTGCTTACTCTGATGGTTTAGAGGATGCAAAGAAAAATACCCCTAGTGTGACACACGCGTTAAAGATCAGACAGCCGAGGAAATGTCCATACTGTTTTTGTCTCAGCTATAAAACGAACCACAGGAAATCATCACGAGAATCCACCCACTGCCACTGTTCGATGGTTGTTTTAGCTTATTGGCGTGTCCATTCGTATGAATGGTCACTGTTCGAGTTATATGACATTTAACTTGAACGCATTCAAATAACGAACAATCTAAAGTAATCCATATACGAACTTAACCAAATAGACTCAATCATATTAATGTATTTTATACGCGGGTTTCCTTTTGGACAGGCAAATTGATGTTTCCAATAATACATTGACGGGTTGGTGCTCGGCTTACTTTTCAATCGACATTATATATAGTTCGTTCTTATCTATTATATTTTTTAACACTAACACAAGGGTTCTTGTCTAAAATAACCACAGAGACAAGTTTCTTATTGTGTTAAAAGGGGGCATGTCATTTAGACGTTTATACCCAATCATACGTTGTTATAATAAACCACAACCCATGTATTTTATTAGGTTGACGACAGGCAGGAGTTTGGCCTTAGTCAGTAGAATTTTGTGGAAAAGATAATTTGGCAACAAATAATCAGTATTTTTGGTAAAGCTAACATTTGGTATAGGTTTTAGATAGTAATAAATTAGCTGTGAAATTCTTTAACGTTCACTACCGAAATCCGAGATAATATGACGCCCTGGGCGCATTGGAGGCTTAGGTCATTTTTTCAATGGGTTTGTGTATTTTCGAAATATAGAGTGCCCTGTTTTTAGAATTAAGGTCCGATTCCAAAGAGCAATACTGCGTTTTATTAATATAGCTTTTTTCTTCAAGCGAACGAAGAATTCTATTGCATCGGATCAGAATTAAGTAGTTATTTTCCATTTGGTTTGGTCATACTTTCGCAAAACTTCCTTCAACACTTCTCTTGCATAATTTAATAATTCTAATTAAAATGGGAATGTAGATATCCGGAAATAGATCTATGTATTTTGAAATCACAAAAAATATACCCACGCGACTGAACATGTCATATGTTATTAGTTGTTTTATTTTTAAAAAAGCATCTACCCTACCGAAATTATAGACTTGAATCGGAAAAACACTACTTCTGTTTTGGTGAAATCTGAAATAACAATACTGAACATTAATAAGGGTTATTCATTCCACAGGGAATAATATACATTACTTGACCAGAGTAAGAATCGATGATGTGTTTGAACTAACCGAACAACCTTAAAGGAGAAGAAAACAAAAAAATACTTTATGGTTCAGAAGAAGCGCGCTTATTTGTCCTTTCCAATGGTATTGAACACATATATTTTATATTTTTTCATGGGATATGATATTTTATAAAATACCGTATTATGTTACATATACACAAAAGAAATTGTTCAACTTTAAAAATCTCCCATTTAAACCCAGGTTAATTTCACTGTCTTCAAAGCATTCCTATCTCCAGAAAATTGTTTCCAGTTTCTCAAAACCTACATTTAATTATAAAGGAAGCGTTGAGGAATATGTGGCTGGCACAAAAATGGTATGCGTGGCATATCAGAGAGTTACGAATGCCTTGAAGAGGATGAATTTAATCTAGGCTTAAATATCAGATTATGAAAGTTGAGCAATTTGTTTTGCTTTTTGTGATCTTTTATTAACTTCACTGTCAGGTGTAAAAAAATCGCAAAAATATGTGTTTGGTACCGTTGGAAAGGAAACATTAGCGCGCTTCATCAGAACCCTAAAGTGATGTTTTGTTTTCTCCTCCTTTAAGTGGAAAAAGATGGAATGTGCCTAAGCTTCGCTACAGTAGCCTTACCTTTATTAACCTGTAGACTGTATCCTTCTAATCGACTGTAACAAACTGTTAATGTTGCAGACGAATATACTTAAAATAATTAGTGTTACCAAGGAAACCCAACAAAACAATTACAAGCCTGCATCCACATATCTCTTGCGCTTTATTGTAAAGTATAATGTTTTTACGGAGAGAAAGATCCCACAATTCATAAAAAAACAATTAAAGTCATCAATGGACTCCTTGTGGATATATCATGTAAGATGAAGCTTCAACTGTTGTTTCTCCATGTGGGTCCCGTAAATAGAGTCAATGCCAGAGACTCTGCGAGGGCATTAAAGGAACAAAAGGCACAAAAATACAGAATACTGTTAACATAAAAAACAACAGACGGGTTTCAATATTTGTCCTTGACAGAGATTAGAAACTTTTTTATATTTGTCAAATTTTGAAAGCTTTTGCACTATTTTGTATTTATGACAACACATACAAAACCAAATCCTACGTGTACCGTCCTACTATGGTTACGAAAGTTTAATAGTTCAGTGGTGACGTATTACACGATTTCTGCTGTGTCAGGATCGTTGTACTTCAAATGTCACGTGGCAGTCAATCCACGTATATATTTCAAGTTAGTCACCAAACACAAGTCACAAACCACCATTGCGCATGCACAGGTTTTCAGAATCTCTCTGCATCGGCATCAGCTGTCACCAAGGATGACCATCGTCATGGATGATTTCGACACAGATCTACCAGATCTTTTTTTTCTAGAGAAAAAACGTTTGTTGAAACATTGGCGAAGGTACAATTTTCAATATTCGTTTTGTGTAGAGCGGAAAGTCATTTTCCAATTTCTGAGTTATGTGCTGAAAAGATTAAAAAATGAAAAATGAATTAACAAACGTTACACGGACCGTTAAATATTATACAAAAGTGCCAGGTCATTGAAAACTTTCGATTACAATGCGTCTGTTCATGTGTTTACAGGATTGGTGTTCAGTAAGGGGTAAATAACTATTCAAAGTGGCGTGAGCTGCCAAAATTTACACTTTTTTTCATTTCGGATCGTCACGACAGTAAGAGGCTTTGAAAAACTAAATGATTTTCGTTGGAATGAGGAAAATCCATACAGTATGTGGCGTATACGAACCGGAATAGTGCTCGAAAAGTAAACAAAAATTAAATAACTGAGACGACCATTAATTCATTCTAAGCCAAAGTTAGTTCAAAACAATACTTTATCGTACATTTTCGTTAAAAAGCTTCTGTTTTTTCTGTATACGTCTTGATAAAAATAGCCAATAATTTCAACATTCTGTTTTTACGTCAAAATATCAACATTTTGGAAGCTCATGCCACTTTAAATCCTGACGACAAAGTATATATTTTTATATTGATCCCGGCCACAAAGTATCTTCTAACACAAATCCCAAGCTGTCTGGTACTGACATTTATGTAGAACATGACCTAGATTTCGTTCACCTCAGAAGGACAGTGCAATTTCCTGTTAGAATTTCTCCCTAAAAATCCGTCATTTATTTTGTTTTAGTGAATGGATATATTTCCATAGAAAGAATGAGCCATAATGACCTTGACCTTTTTAGAAGCAGTTTCCACAAATTCCACTCAATCGAAATCATACCATGAATTTATTAAATCATCAAATTAGCCATTACAATAATAGGTCTATCCATCATTTGAGAAAAGCATTTCACTTGAGTCACTAATCTGATGTATTGGACTTTAAGTTTGCTTTGAATTTAAGATATACATTTTCGGGATCTGAATATGAGTGTAAAAGTTTAATAAATAAAAAATGTTCAAGCGTAGCGATGTCTTTAAATCCGCATAATTAATCAGTACGCAGTTTAATTTTTGTCTGAAACTCAGTGATCATGGAAGTCCGAAACATTGAATCTTTTCAAGCTAATTTTCATATGTTAAGATATTATAATACAGATCAAATTGTAGCATATTAATGGTGTACCGATCGCAAGCGTTAAAAGCCACCTCTTGAAAATCTGGAAAGGGCGGCCAGATTAGAGAACTTGTGTTATAAAGAAAAACCATAAGACACATCTCTTAAAAGGTCATTCACTCCAAACACTTTATCGGTGCATGATTGATTACTTTTGTCGATCGATGACTCTATCACGTGGTCTGATATCTCAATAGCAAATAACAACTTGGGGCTTTCAAGAGGTTCTGATATCACGCCAAAAGTCAATAAATCACGTGACCTCCCCACATAGAAGTCCTTCTAAAACCCCAAAGTGAAAAGATAACTTGATTTATGTCCGTTTGGTTAAATTTAGAGAAATCCTGCTAGGCTCATGATATGTTCATCTTGTTTAACATTTTTTTAGCCAGTGAATTTTAGGCAATTATTTTACCATGGAAGCAGAGAAATTCAAAACCTCTATGCAAAATGTCAAATCACAAGGTAAACATTTCCACCGCGGAGCAAAGGTTCCCACCGCAAAGGAAAGGTTTCCACCGCGAAGAAACCTTTCCCCGCGCTGGAAACATTTCCACGGTAGGAATGTTTATACCGCGCAGAAAAGATTTCTCCGCGCTGGAAACCTTTTCTCCGCAATGAAAAGGTTCTCATCGCGGTAGAAACGTTTTTCTCCGCGGTCGATATGTTTATCTTGTGATTTACATGCGTTATTCGACTTTTTCTGCAACTCAAATCGCTTTAATCAAAAGGTATGATTCTCATGACACACGCTTGATTTTCTTAGAGACACATAATCTTTCGTCCCAAAACAAAAGTTTTACTTGTGCAAAATTCTGTTCAACACAAAAAAACACTGGAAATGTCACAATTCCACCCATGGCACTGATAGGGCTCCGTATGATAAGGTTTGTTTTTTACACATTCAAAACCTTAATAAAGTGGATTTACACGAGTCAACGACCGGTAAAATGAATGATGGCAATACATGAATAGTCGGTCGTTCAGACGCTGTGTAACTTCATTCCTGGATAGTTTCCATTTACAATGCCTAATTTATCGACAGGCCATTTTTGGGTTGAGTAAATAAAAGGCGCATTTGTTCTAAGTGACAGAAATCTACAGAAACACACAACCTCACAGCGTTACTTGAAAGGTGCATTTGCAGTCGGCATTTGTTAAGAAAGTTAATTTATACATGCTCACCCCAAGCAAAGCCAGTAAACATAAACACCGTTTGCATGCCGCTTGTGTGATCTGTGCATTCTTCTATTTGTGCAAAGACTTTAGCGTGTTACCAGAATTCTATTTAATTCTGTGAATTATATTTCGTGATCATCTGATTTATGTATACGGCAGTTCCTGCCAGGGAACTTTGTAAGTTCTCGGACTACAGTTTTGTAACTCGAATTTTTAAGTATGTAGTTAGTAAAAGTAAGTAAATTTTATATGTTTACTTCCTACTGTTCGAATTTGTCTGTATGTTAGCCGGGATTGTGAGGTGAAATATAATATGGTCAAAAAAGATCTCCAGCGCATTCTTAGATTGTGGCATGACAAGTTTCCAAGTTGTACTGTACCGTAAGAGCTAAACTGTATGTATGGGAACAAGCAATTTATTTTTGATAGGTAAAACCATCCCTCCGCTGTCCAAAGACAATGTAGCAAGAGCAGTCAGGGTTACACAATGTATTTGTATTTTTTGATACGAATAGTTTTCTAGAAAGCACCAGGTGTTATAAAAGTTAGTAAATGAAGGTGTACACATGCGTGAAAAGGCCGAAGTTGTGGTAAGTGATAAATATCTGGAAATCAAGACTCACAACATAACTTGAACCCAATCGCAGACATTGAAACACTAGAACGTGCGGCTTTAATTTTAGTTAGTAGAACCGTTTATAATAAAGGAAGAAGGTCTTTGTGAAGCCTAAATACAATAATTTTTTTGATTATTACTTTTATAAAATTAACACACGGTCAGTAAATTATGGGTCAGCCCAACCAACCAGACGTTGTACTAAAAGACCTACTTCACCTTTTATGAGTGTTCCTCTTGACTTTCTTGGGACGGTATCATATCGCTGGTGGAAAACAAATATATAGACAGTTTAACACACCAACGGATCGATACAAGACAAACAATAACATACTAGAAACAGAAGGTCGTTGAACTTGGTCAAACCAATTCACTCAATATATATAGCTTCCTTTTCGGTGACGTACACACTATAAAACATATATTTAGCGGAAGACAACATGCCCATTCTGGTTCCCTCCATACCAGTGATGTAGGTATCGAGACTGGTCTTGGTCTCGAGACCAGTTTGGCTAGGTCTTGGTCTTGGTCTTGTTCTCGAACCTTCTGGTCTTGGTCTTGATCTTGGTCTCGAGCCTTCAGGTCTCGGTTTTTTAGGCCGAGACCAGCACGAGACCGGCAATATAAGTTATATGCGCAACGCCCGGACGCCCGTCGCGATTGGCCCGTTAGCTCTGCGTATAACGAAAAACTTGCCTGGCACCTTTCTAATTTAAAAGGCATGCCTAGCCCTTAGCTCCCTAGAGTCAAAATGTACTGCGTTGTTATTTTTCTTTTAAAGAAAATTAACAATTTTTAAAAACTTTTCTGGAATGTGGATAACATGACATTCTCAGTGTGATTCAGCTCCGATTTTATGGCATCCTCTTGCTGAGGACTTGAGCCGCACATGTTTTAGGCCGAGTGACGCAGAATACACAAGCAACCAGCCGTATAAATTTCCATCGATTTTCTTGATGGCAAAGTCATGAAAGTATGACAACCTGGTTTAAAAATGCTTTTCCTAACTGTTCATTCCGTTTGTCCCCCCCAAAAAAAGCCTTTTTAGAAGACTTTGAAGACCGGATGGAAAAATTCACTTCAGCGAGTGACCGTCCGACATACTTCCTGCATTTACACTGGCTGTGGGATAAACACCGGCTACCAGCGATCATATTTTCGGTCATTTATATTGAAGACAAAATTTAGAAATTATAAAAATCAGACATACTAGTGCCTTTCTTTACCTTTTCATACAATTTTTTAAATAAAAACTTAAAACTTTCTTGTGGAAGACTTTGAAAAACGTGTAAAAATAATTTACTTTGGCGAGTCACGACTTAAGCTACATTTGATAGGCCTACTACAGAAAACATAGCTAGCCTACTGGCTGTCGTAATATCGATCCATAATCTCAAAGCAAAAATTATGAAAGTGTAAAAATCGGATTAATTAGTGCTTTTCCTTTCTTTACATATTTTATTTGTGGATACAAACAACAAAAAATCTCCTTGAAGTTTTGAAAGTGGAGAGAAAAAACAAAGCTGTTTTCGGGTGCAAAATGGCGTCACGTAATCGAGTGAAGTCATTTCAAGAGAATTCACTGCAGGATAGCATTTCTGTCCGAAATGGTGATTAAAACTCCGAGTTTACCATTTCTGATACAGATCAAACGATTACAACATTCCGCCAGATTTATTGGGGTCCATATTTTCTACTGAGACGGAAAACGGGAGAGAAAACTCATCGGTGAAAACAACAACAACGTTCAGAACTACGATAAAATGAGAAAAAAACTTTGCCCGCTAACTTCTTTTTGCAGCTTTGTGAATACTGGACCTGTAAATTTATTACACCCACATGAGATTAAGATTGTTTTCTGCATTTTTTTTGTTTGTTTTATAACTATGAAAATATTTTTTTTTTGTCATACAAAACTTGATCTGTCAAAATATAGACAAATTGAAATTTGAAAATGCATTACAAAAAAATAAATTTTTATCAGTAAAAGAATTTGAAAATTATTAAAAAATGTAGATATTATAGGCAACATTGTAAAAAGGCAAAATAGAAGAAATGAAAAGTGAAACATTACATCTACTTGTGACTTTTGTTATGTCATTCTTATGTCATACTATTCATCTCAAACAAGTTACCCGGTATTCAATGACATATAGGGCCTAGCGTTTATTACTTTATTAATGTCAAGTTAAAGGCACACTTGCCGCGAAAATCCAGAACAGTGTTTACATTACAAAACAGAGAACGGTTTTCTTTACTTTTCCCAGACAGAAGAAGTTAGGAACTTTCTATTTTTAACAGAAATGGAAAGTTTTGGCATCATTTAGTATTTTTAATTCAAGTACCCGCAATGTAAACAAACATCAAACCTGAGCAAGCGCCCTATTAATGTTTTGAGTCGTGTGTGCGATTTAACGACACAGTGTAATTTTACGAACTTTATCTAAGAAATACAGACTAACGATCGAGTAAGAGAGACTATAAAAGTCTGCCGAGTGCAAACCACTGACAAAAACGCCTGAATGAGGGTAGTCCAACACTAAAGTTAACTAACACTGATCGTTGTTGTTGTTGTTGTTGTTGTAATCGAACTTCGATTCTTCGCTTGTTTGTCACCCTCATTTATACATTCTAAACCTAATTGGACATCCTTTATGTGTGCTATGTTTAATTTTAGTGGTTTTAGCTGTAGTAAGCTCGTGTAAATTGGTTTTGTCAAGCAGGCTAAGGCGACAAGTGGGTCACTTGTTTGAGGGGCATATATAGAAGTTGAAAAGTTGCGCCTAAATATAACAGAAGTTGTAAATCCAGAAAGAGTTTGTTTAATGACAAGTGGGTCTTTAACAAATCCCGGTCTTGGTCTTGGTCTTGGTCTCGGACAATAGTGGTCTTGATCTCGGACGCCTGGTCTTGGTCTCGGACCCCAGGTCTTGGTATTGGTCTTGGTCTCGGGTGGCCTGGTCTTGACTACAACACTGCTCCATACACAAAACAAACATACATAAATGAAACCGGTTAGAAAATAAAGGGAAATTAAAACACCAAACAGAAATTATTAATAGCAATAGGTTATTAATAGCGGCAGATTTAAGTAATTCGCTAATTTGGAAAAACAAGGAGTACCAGAAAACAAAACATACAAGGAAACAAAGTGTCCAAATACACAATCTTCTCTATCAATGTAAGAAAGACGGTTTTCAGGACTTAAACTTACTCATTTGTTGAAGTGAAAGAGCAAATATTGTTGACCCTGGCCAACTTACTCATTTGTTGAAGTGGAAGAACACATGTTGGTGACCCTGGCCAACTTACTCATTTGTTGAAGTGGAAGAACAAATGTTGGTGACCCTGGCCAACTTACTCATTTGCTGAAGTGGAAGAACAAATGTTGTTGACCCTGGCCAACTTACTCATTTGTTGAAGTGGAAGAACAAATGTTGTTGACCCTGGCCAACTCACTCATTTGTTGAAGTGGAAGAACAAATGTTGTTGACCCTGGCCAACTTACTCATTTGTTGAAGTGGAAGAGCACATGTTGTTGACCCTGGCCAACTTACTCATTTGTTGAAGTGGAAGAACAAATGTTGTTGACCCTGGCTAACTTACTCATTTGTTGAAGTGAAAGAACAAATGTTGTTGACCATGGCTAACTCACTCATTTGTTGAAGTGGAAGAGCACATGTTGTTGACCATGGCCAACTTACTCATTTGTTGAAGTGGAAGAGCACATGTTGTTGACCCTGGCCAACTTACTCATTTGTTGAAGTGGAAGAACAAATGTTGTTGACCCTGGGCAACTCACTCATTTGTTGAAGTGGAAGAACAAATGTTGTTGACCATGGCCAACTTACTCATTTGTTGAAGTGGAAGAGCACATGTTGTTGATCCTGGCCAACTTACTCATTTGTTGAAGTGGAAGAACAAATGTTGTTGACCATGGCCAACTTACTCATTTGTTGAAGTGGAAGAGCACATGTTGTTGATCCTGGCCAACTTACTCATTTGTTGAAGTGGAAGAACACATGTTGTTGACCCTGGCCAACTTACTCATTTGTTGAAGTGGAAGAGCACATGTTGTTGACCCTGGCCAACTTACTCATTTGTTGAAGTGGAAGAACAAATGTTGTTGACCCTGGCTAACTTACTCATTTGTTGAAGTGAAAGAACAAATGTTGTTGACCATGGCCAACTCACTCATGTGTTGAAGTGGAAGAGCACATGTTGTTGACCATGGCCAACTTACTCATTTGTTGAAGTGGAAGAGCACATGTTGTTGACCCTGGCCAACTTACTCATTTGTTGAAGTGGGAGAACAAATGTTGTTGACCCTGGCCAACTTACTCATTTGTTGAAGTGAAAGAACAAATGTTGTTGACCCTGGCCAACTTACTCATTTGTTGAAGTGAAAGAACAAATGTTGTTGACCCTGGCCAACTTACTCATTTGTTGAAGTGGAAGAACAAATGTTGTTTGACCCTGGCCAACTTACTCATTTGTTGAAGTGGAGGAACACATGTTGTTGACCCTGGCTAACTTACTCATTTGTTGAAGTGGAAGAACAAATGTTGTTGAACCTGGCCAACTTACTCATTTGTTGAAGTGGAAGAACAAATGTTGATGACCCCGGCCAACTTACTCATTTGTTGAAGTGAAAGAACAAATGTTGTTGACCCCGGCCAACTTACTCATTTGTTGAAGTGAAAGAACAAATGTTGTTGACCCTGGCTAACTTACTCATTTGTTGAAGTGGAAGAACAAATGTTGTTGACCCTGGCTAACTCACTCATTTGTTGAAGTGAAAGAACAAATGTTGTTGAATCTAACCAACTTAATCATTTGTTGAAGTGGAAGAACAAATGTTGTTGAACCTGGCCAACTTACTCATTTGTTGAAGTGGAAGAACAAATGTTGTTGACCCTGGCCAACTTACTCATTTGTTGAAGTGGAAGAACAAATGTTGTTGACCCTGGCTAACTCACTCATTTGTTGAAGTGGAAGAACAAATGTTGTTGACCATGGCTAACTTACTCATTTGTTGAAGTGGGAGAACAAATGTTGTTGACCCTGGCCAACTTACTCATTTGTTGAAGTGAAAGAACAAATGTTGTTGACCCTGGCCAACTTACTCATTTGTTGAAGTGGAAGAACAAATGTTGTTTGACCCTGGCCAACTTACTCATTTGTTGAAGTGGAGGAACACATGTTGTTGACCCTGGCTAACTTACTCATTTGTTGAAGTGGGAGAACAAATGTTGTTGACCCTGGCCAACTTACTCATTTGTTGAAGTGGGAGAACAAATGTTGTTGACCCTGGCCAACTTACTCATTTGTTGAAGTGGAAGAACAAATGTTGTTGACCATGGCTAACTTACTCATTTGTTGAAGTGGGAGAACAAATGTTGTTGACCCTGGCCAACTTACTCATTTGTTGAAGTGAAAGAACAAATGTTGTTGACCCTGGCCAACTTACTCATTTGTTGAAGTGGAAGAAAAAAATGTTGATGACCCCGGCCAACTTACTCATTTGTTAAAGTGGAAGAACAAATGTTGGTGACCCTGGCCAACTTACTCATTTGTTGAAGTGGAAGAACAAATGTTGTTGAATCTGGCCAACTTAATCATTTGTTGAAGTGCAAGAACAAATGTTGTTGAACCTGGCCAACTTAATCACATGTTGAGGTGGAAGAACAAATGTTGTTGACCCCGGCTAACTCACTCATTTGTTGAAGTGCAAGAACAAATGTTGTTGAACCTGGCCAACTTACTGATTTGTTGAAGTGCAAGAACAAATGTTGTTGAACCTGGCCAACTTAATCATTTGTTGAGGTGGAAGAACAAATGTGTTTGACCCGGGCCAACTCACCCATTTGTCGAGGTGAAAGAACAAATGTGTTTGAACATGGCCAACTCATTCATTTGTTGAAGTGGAAGAACAAATGTTGTTGACCCTGGCCAAGTTACTCATTTGTTGAAGTGGAAGAGCACATGTTGTTTGACCCCGGCCAACTTAATCATTTGTTGAAGTGGAAGAACAAATGTTGTTGACCCTGGCTAACCTACTTATTTGTTGAAGTGAAAGAACAAATGTTGTTGAACCTGGCCAACTTAATCATTTGTTGAAGTGGAAGAGCACATGTTGTTGATCCTGGCCATCTTACTCATTTGTTGAAGTGGAGGAACAAATGTTGTTGACCCCGGCCAACTTACTCATTTGTTGAAGTGGAAGAACAAATGTTGTTGATCCTGGCCAACTCACTCATTTGTTGAAGTGGAAGAACAAATGTTGTTGATCCTGGCCAACTCACTCATTTGTTGAAGTGGAGGAACAAATGTTGTTGACCATGGCCAACTTACTCATTTGTTGAAGTGGAAGAGCACATGTTGTTGACCCTGGCCAACTTACTCATTTGTTGAAGTGGAGGAACAATTGTTGTTGACCATGGCCAACTTACTCATTTGTTGAAGTGGAAGAGCACATGTTGTTGACCATGGCCAACTTACTCATTTGTTGAAGTGGAGGAACAAATGTTGTTGACCATGGCCAACTTACTGATTTGTTGAAGTGGAGGAACAATTGTTGTTGACCATGGCCAACTTACTCATTTGTTGAAGTGGAGGAACAATTGTTGTTGACCATGGCCAACTTACTGATTTGTTGAAGTGGAGGAACAATTGTTGTTGACCATGGCCAACTTACTCATTTGTTGAAGTGGAGGAACAAATGTTGTTGACCATGGCCAACTTACTCATTTGTTGAAGTGGAGGAACAATTGTTGTTGACCATGGCCAACTTACTCATTTGTTGAAGTGGAGGAACAAATGTTGTTGACCATGGCCAACTTACTAATTTGTTGAAGTAAAGGAACAAATGTTGTTGACCATGGCCAACTTACTGATTTGTTGAAGTGGAGGAACAAATGTTGTTGACCATGGCCAACTTACTGATTTGTTGAAGTGGAAGAACAAATGTTGTTGACCCTGGCCAACTCACTCATTTGTTGAAGTCGAAGAGCACATGTTGTTGATCCTGGCCAACTCACTCATTTGTTGAAGTGGAAGAACAAATGTTGTTGACCCTGGCGAACTCACTCATTTGTTGAAGTGGAAGAACAAATGTTGTTGACCCTGGCCAACTTACTCATTTGTTGAAGTGGAGGAACAAATGTTGTTGACCCTGGCCAACTCACTCATTTGTTGAAGTGGAAGAACAAATGTTGTTGACCCTGGCCAACTCACTCATTTGTTGAAGTCGAAGAGCACATGTTGTTGATCCTGGCCAACTCACTCATTTGTTGAAGTGGAAGAACAAATGTTGTTGACCATGGCCAACTCATTCATTTGTTGAAGTGGAAGAACAAATGTTGTTGACCCTGGCCAACTCACTCATTTGTTGAAGTCGAAGAGCACATGTTGTTGATCCTGGCCAACTCACTCATTTGTTGAAGTGGAAGAACAAATGTTGTTGACCATGGCCAACTTGCCCATTTATTGAAGTGGAAGAACAAATGTTGTTGACCCTGGCCAACTCACTCATTTGTTGAAGTGGAAGAACAAATGTTGTTGACCATGGCCAACTCACTCATTTGTTGAAGTGAAAGAACAAATGTTGTTGACCCTGGCCAACTTACCCATTTGTTGAAGTGGAAGAACAAATGTTGTTGACCCTGGCCAACTTACTCATTTGTTGAAGTGGAAGAACAGATGTTGTTGACCCTGGCCAACTTACTCATTTGTTGAAGTGGAAGAACAGATGTTGTTGACCCTGGCCAACTTACTCATTTGTTGAAGTGGAAGAACAAATGTTGTTGACCATGGCCAACTTACCCATTTGTTGAAGTGGAAGAACAAATGTTGTTGACCCTGGCCAACTTACTCATTTGTTGAAGTGAAAGAACAAATGTTGTTGACCATGGCCAACTTACCCATTTGTTGAAGTGGAAGAACAAATGTTGTTGACCCTGGCTAACTTACTCATTTGTTGAAGTGGAAGAACAAATGTTGTTGACCATGGCCAACTTACCCATTTGTTGAAGTGGAAGAACAAATGTTGATGACCCCGGCCAACTTACTCATTTGTTGAAGTGGAAGAACAAATGTTGTTGACCATGGCCAACTTACCCATTTGTTGAAGTGGAAGAACAAATGTTGTTGACCCTGGCTAACTTACTCATTTGTTGAAGTGGAAGAACAAATGTTGTTGACCATGGCCAACTTACCCATTTGTTGAAGTGGAAGAACAAATGTTGTTGACCCTGGCTAACTTACTCATTTGTTGAAGTGGAAGAACAAATGTTGTTGACCATGGCCAACTTACCCATTTGTTGAAGTGGAAGAACAAATGTTGTTGACCCTGGCTAACTTACTCATTTGTTGAAGTGGAAGAACAAATGTTGTTGACCCTGGCTAACTTACTCATTTGTTGAAGTGGAAGAACAAATGTTGTTGACCATGGCCAACTTACCCATTTGTTGAAGTGGAAGAACAAATGTTGTTGACCCTGGCTAACTTACTCATTTGTTGAAGTGGAAGAACAAATGTTGTTGACCATGGCCAACTTACCCATTTGTTGAAGTGGAAGAACAAATGTTGTTGACCCTGGCTAACTTACTCATTTGTTGAAGTGGAAGAACAAATGTTGTTGACCATGGCCAACTTACCCATTTGTTGAAGTGGAAGAACAAATGTTGTTGACCATGGCCAACTTACCCATTTGTTGAAGTGGAAGAACAAATGTTGATGACCCTGGCCAACTTACCTATTTGTTGAAGTGGAAGAACAGATGTTGTTGACCCTGGCTAACTTACTCATTTGTTGAAGTGGAAGAACAGATGTTGTTGACCATGGCCAACTCACCCATTTGTTTATGCAGCATTTAGAAACTGGTGATGTACAAAATATGTGCAAAATGATATGGATCCTTCATATGATTAGAGCTTCTTTCAAACTTTATTTCACCTATTATTGTAATTATCAGGGGATAATGACGCTACTACGCGTAAAGAAATATTGTGAATTACAAATCTGTATTAAGTTGTTATCATCTATACAATATGGAAAATGTGTCAACATTAAAAGTGGACAGCCTTCTGCTAAGGGATATACAATAAGATTATATTTGGGAATTAACATATTGCACACGGTTAATAAGAATCAGATTCTATCCAAAGATAGTCTGAGATATCAATACTGTTTAATCTCAATCAGTGCACGGGTCATCGTGATGGAACAGTCAGTGGAAATAACCTGAACATGGAAGTATATCAAATTTAAATTTGTTACATTGCATAGAAAAAATGAAACAGATTTTAAACATCCCCAAATACAGCATTGATTACATGTATATATAATATAATACATTAATATGATACATTCAATAATTTTCAATTCATGATAAAAGATACCAAATATGCGCCTTTAAACGAAAGCTATTTGAAGATCGTCAGCCCCTTTCTCTTAAAGAATATCCAGTTTAATTAGAAGTTTCTATGAGATATCTGGCATTGATTTAAAGCAAATGAAACAAGGGGAAATGTGTGCTAGGAAAAAATGCGAGTTAGATAGTTAATCGGCAACAGCCAAAGATAAACCAAACGAGTCAATCTAGAAAGATATAATTGAAAAAAAAAAACACTATGCTCATAGTAGATAGCTATATGCCGGAACGGCAACACTTATGTGACGTCATTAGGTGGCAACATCTGCACCTGACGACCCCACATTTATAACATTGTAGGAGAGTTCTAAAACAAAAGCTGACCCCCATACCTACAACATTATGGCCTAAAATAGATTAAACGAGAGGTAGTCACTGACACCAGTCAGGCGTGACAATAAAACAACCCGAGACGGGAGCAGTGGGAGAAATCTAATTAACTTTTTTGACCTGTTGACGTTTTAAAAAATGAATTTTAGTGATTCACTGCACCCCTGTACCGGGGCACAGTGAATTGCTATCCGAGGCCCAATGAACCAGATATTGATACCACACAAAATTAAAGCAAAATATATATTTAACAAAGAAATGTTGTATTTGTTTTCTCTCGAGAGATTCTGATTTTGAAAAACCCTGCTGTAAGTAGGTCTATAATAATTTCTCACTTTCGATTTCGTGCCATGCTGAATAGAAATAATAACAAAAGAAAAACATGTTTAAAATTAAATTCCGATAGTTCGAAGCACTAAATTAATAATTTGTTAATGTTAGGGTACACTGAATCAGATAAAATAGTGATCCACTGTACCCCGATTCACTGTACCCCCAATGCACCCAGTCACCTTTTAAGGGCATGTTTTTTTTATGGTTGCAAACAGATGAAATATAATGTGCTTAAAATGCCTGCCCATTGTCACTTATGCTAACAAAATGTACTAATTTCCCAAGTACTGCTTTGTTTGGTCCATATCAGAAAAAATATCAGTGGTGTATTTTTACTTTTGGTATCCAAAAACATACTCTACCTTACAAAATTTACGCAGTGACCCTTTTTGAAAGCAATGCTGGAATTTTAAAATGAGGCTATAACTGTACAAATTGTGATGACATCATAATGACGTTTCTAGTAAAAGAATTCTATAAATAGATGCTGATTGACTGTGCCCCTTGATTCACCGTGCCCCGGTCTCCCCTACTGTAAAACTTTGAGAGGTGTCTTCACCGAAGCAACTCAACCGTTGAACTTCAAATTTTACATATATTTAGTAGCCGCTATGGATTAAAACATCGGACGATTTTCATTGGTCAATATACTGACGTCACGAGTGATTTACTATTTCGTGAAATTAAAATAACAACTCGCAATGCTCGCCCACAGAAGGTGGTTTTCAAGAATATTGAAACGGGCCACTGAAACCAGTCAGGCGTGTTAATAAAACAGTTCACCCGAGACGCGAGCAGTGGGAGAAATCTAATTAAAATCACTCAACCGATCAAAGCGATATTCGGACGTGTGTGCTATGAGACAGGGTCTAATGGCATGACGTCAAAACACCGAAGGCTATATACTTTAACGCCATTTTGAAATTTTAAATGAGTCATATCTCAGTCGTTCTTAAAGATATGATAACGCGATTTTCGAGAGTCAATAGACAAGAATATCCCGCGCGTGGATTGCAATAGTTATTTTTGATTAGACCAGCGGTTTGACCGCTATATTGAACTCAACTGCACATCTTTGAGAAGCGTTTTGACCGAAACAACTAAACCGATTTAGCTTCAAATTTTGCATATATTTAGTTAACGACAAAACCCGTTTACGTAGCACAACTATGGATGGTAACATTGGGAGGTTTTCATTGGACAAATTACTTATTGATTCAAATAACAGCACGCATTGCGCGCCCACAGAAGGCCGTTTTCAAGAGTAATAAGCGAAATTTTCAACAACCATTTGAAGTATTTCTATATATATCCAATGTTGAATGTGATCGAGACTCCGCACTGGTCATCACACAGAGAACATGTCTGCAGCCAGCCTCTATGAACCCACGCCTGCCGATCGCAACTAAAAGACATGCATATGAATATTTTAACGGTAATTGAACCGATGAGCGTAAACTAGACGCTATTTGTATACGAGATAGTTCGCTGTTTTTTACTAATTTACATGCCAATCTATCAGAAAAGAGACTAATGAGAAAACTAATTAGTAGGTACATCAACCGTAAGCGTGCATAGTACCGATGTATGTAACATATAATATAATCAAATTTAATGAAAGACAGTCATCTAATTATCTTCTCGCGTAATCCCTTGGCATTCAATTGGCCCTTAATATTGCTGAGTAATATATTCATCAAAACAATTGAACGTTACCTAAAATCTCGGAATCTTTCGATTTGATTTGATTTTTATTCACCAATATAAATAAATAACATACAATAGAGGAGTGATATATACATTGACGGGAATAAAACTCCATGGAGCTTGCTCTATCCCTGATGAAAAATAATTAATAACTTGGGACTATCGTGGCGCTAAAACAAGAAGGAAATAAATTTAAGTTCGAAACATATTTACAAACTCTGATGGAAGAACTGTTATTGACTATCATGAGTATAGTTGGCAAAGAAAAAAAGCTATGGATACACATATTAAACAGAATGAATTGAATTAAGGAGATGGATTGTGAGGCGATTTTTAAATAATGAATATGATTCGGTTGATTGTAGCTTACATGGCAAATTGTTCCATTCACGCAGACCTGTAACCCTTAATGAGTAAAATGAATAGTTACTGATGTAGAATGGCTTGTACAAGTTAAAATGACTTCCCCTGGTGATATGAGAACGAGTATCTGTTTGTCTAACAAAATGATTATTAAAGCTCAATGGTAAATATTCTGGATGATATATGAATTTATGTGTAAATGTCAGAATTCAGCTATTAATGTCAGCTAACGGTAGGGATTAGAATGAACAGGCATGACTGATTTGTTTGAAATAGATTAAATTCCTCTATACTAGAAGAAAAACCAACAACTGTAGTGTATTCCCCCCAGGCAATACAGTTTTTGGACTATGGCTAAAATAGACTGATGTAAAAATTACCTCAAGATAATGGTAGTCTTCTTTTGACCGGGTTGTCTTTTTATAGACATCTTATCTTTGGCTTAACCATTGGACGTATCCTATTTCAATACATTGTTTTTACATCTAAACTATACGATTGTTGTATTAAAAACAATTGTTTTTTCCTTGCAACCACTTGGGTAAAAAATCAAACTTCTGAAAGCTGCACACAAATATCTGCACGCATGCAAAAGAATTCAACAATTAACTTTTGTCTGTGGAAACTTTATCAGTCTTTAAATATACCGTCTATAATGAAACACCAACTTGTGGGACCTGACTGTAACTATAGCCCTTTCCTCGAGTGGAGTTTGTTGGCGAGCGAGTCACGTGATTGAAACACCGATCAATGCGATAATTAAAATGTGCATAGAGACTCTACCGGTATGTGAGGCCGCAGGCGAAGCTATTTGTTCTATTTTAAACGAGTCATATCTCAACTAATATTATAGATAGAATAACGCGGTTTTCATACACTATACTTATAACATAGTATGAGAGTTTCAGCACAGCCCTGATCCCCTTAAAACATTAGAAGATTTTCATTGATCAAAAAAAAACTCACAATTTACTATTTTGTGAAATTACAACAACAACTCGCAATGCTTATGCACAGAAGGTAGATTTTGGCTTAAGCGGGCGCGTATCATAAAGATATATATAATGAGCTATCACCGTACTGTCGCTATGGATTAAAACATCGGAAGATTTTCATTGGTCGATATACTCGCGTTTGCGTATTTCCGGTACCGAGGGAACGCACTGTTGGCCTATGTCCGTGGAAACGCACCATAAGGCGAGAAGCGTTGGTATGTTTTGTGATGTCACGACCGTAAATCGACAAGAGTTTGGCCGTAATACAGTAAAACTTATCGTTATAACATTTAACGGTTGCGTTATTTAACGCCGCTTGGCGTAGTTTTGCGTCATGCGGACGCCATTTTGCGTTGTGTGTGCGTCCTTTTGCGTCATGCGGCTTCATTTTGCTTCAATATGTACTACGTTCCGCTTCAGCGAGCCTTAAGGACCGGCACGCCCGTCTGCGGCAAACCATGATATAAATCGACAAGAGTTGTGCCGTAAGACAGCAAAGCGTTATAACATTTAACAGTTGCGTTGTTTAACGCCGTTTGACGTAGTTTTGCGTCATACGGACGCCATTTTGCGTGGTGTGTGCGTCGTTTTGCGTCATGACGGCTTCAATTGGCTTCACTATGTACGACGTTCCGCTTTAGCGAGCCTGAAGATTAAATCATAATTCTATATTTCTTGGTGGGAGTTGTATCTTTTAGCGAGTTTACTGTCTAGGATTGTAATAAAACAATGCTACCCACTACATTATAAGTCTGTTAAATATATTGTAAATATTATAGCTGATAAGCCAGACGCGACAAAACGCGACAAAACGCGACAATATGCGACAATTTGTGAAAATACTCGACAATATGCGGCAATACGCGACAAAAATGTGATAATACGCGTTAAACCCTACGGGTTTGGTTAGTAGGCTGACAACAATCCCGAGGCGTGGCTATGATCTGACCATATCACTAATATATTTTGAGTAAGCGGGATTCGAACCCTCAACACATTGGCGGGAAACTGTTCGAATTGAGCGCCCCACGCTCTAATAAATACTTTGTACAAAATATCCCACGGCTTGTTGATAACTCAAATATACTGATAGGTGTTTAGTCATTGTTTAAGGGTTTAATACCGCCGTAGCGGTGTTTGTTGCGTAACCCGATACCGCTGAACGTTGGTTCGTACCGAGTCAAACCACGAGAATGCGCAGCATTCGAGGGGTTTGACGAGGTGCGAACCAACGTCCAGCGGTATCGGGTTACGCAATAAACACCAAGACGAAGGTATTAAAGTCGATTCTACCCCGATAATTGAGAAAAATGAGGAAAAAGTGACGGACAGATTGGGAACTTTTAACCAATCAACGATAAGCTTTGGTCACGTGCAACGGTGATGCACTACAGACTCGATGTCGTTTGAAAAGTCATCTCTACTTAACATGTATATTTGCACACGGCACTTACATGCAGGAGGGGTAGAATATTAGGCAAATGATTCATGAATTGTTCGGTGTTTTACGCCGCACTCAAGATTATTTCTTTAGTATTGTTGCATTGTCAGACCACTTTGACAGGGATTCGGGTTGTCCCCAAGGATTTGTATTTTTTAGCAAGTAACGATTTTACCATCTAAGTCTGTAATTAATCAATGTTGAAAGTTCCTCGAAAGTTTGTAAAATATATCGGAATTGCCTGGCTAAGTCTATGTAAATCCGGCATACGCTGCTTAGTACAAATAAAGATTCCCAAGTCCTTCTGAAAGCTGATAAGCTCGGGTTTTAAATCGATTACCTCAGTTAAAGCAGGTAAAGCAACAGCAAACTTGTCATTTTCGTTTGCAGAGATAGTCACAGACAATGTCCGTTCGGGCCTAACTTTAGGAGAATAATACACCGGCTTACTCATTTTCACAAATCATCACAACGGCCAAATACTTCCAAACGAAATCTACGACTTCTGTAGATTTCTACGAAATCGAAAAGTAGTAAATCAACCTCTCACAAAAACTTATCTCGGTGGATTTTCAAGAACAAAATCAGACACGTCTAAACCCCTCTGTACCAAAATGGCCACCCATCTTCAGCCAGTAAGTTGACCGTGTATTTAACCTGGGTTAAAAGTACCTTATGATTCGTGCTTCGCTGCACCAATCTATACTTGATTAAATTAACGAGATGTGCAGCGAAGCACGAATCATAAGGTACTTTTAACCCAGGTTAAATACACGGTCAACTTACTGGCTGAAGATGGGTGGCCATTTTGGTACAGAGGGGTTTAGACGTGTCTGATTTTGTTCTTGAAAATCCACCGAGATAAGTTTTTGTGAGAGGTTGATTTACTACTTTTCGATTTCGTAGAAATCTACAGAAGTCGTAGATTTCGTTTGGAAGTATTTGGCCGTTGTGATGATTTGTGAAAATGAGTAAGCCGGTGTATTATTCTCCTAAAGTTAGGCCCGAACGGACATTGTCTGTGACTATCTCTGCAAACGAAAATGACAAGTTTGCTGTTGCTTTACCTGCTTTAACTGAGGTAATCGATTTAAAACCCGAGCTTATCAGCTTTCAGAAGGACTTGGGAATCTTTATTTGTACTAAGCAGCGTATGCCGGATTTACATAGACTTAGCCAGGTAATTCCGATATATTTTACAAACTTTCGAGGAACTTTCAACATTGATTAATTACAGACTTAGATGGTAAAATCGTTACTTGCTAAAAATACAAATCCTTGGGGACAACCCGAATCCCTGTCAAAGTGGTCTGACAATGCAACAATACTAAAGAAATAATCTTGAGTGCGGCGTAAAACACCGAACAATTCATGAATCATTTGCCTAATAACAATGACTAAACACCTATCAGTATATTTGAGTTATCAACAAGCCGTGGGATATTTTGTACAAAGTATTTATTAGAGCGTGGGGCGCTCAATTCGAACAGTTTCCCGCCAATGTGTTGAGGGTTCGAATCCCGCTTACTCAAAATATATTAGTGATATGGTCAGATCATAGCCACGCCTCGGGATTGTTGTCAGCCTACTAACCAAACCCGTAGGGTTTAACGCGTATTATCACATTTTTGTCGCGTATTGCCGCATATTGTCGAGTATTTTCACAAATTGTCGCATATTGTCGCGTTTTGTCGCGTTTTGTCGCGTCTGGCTTATCAGCTATAATATTTACAATATATTTAACAGACTTATAATGTAGTGGGTAGCATTGTTTTATTACAATCCTAGACAGTAAACTCGCTAAAAGATACAACTCCCACCAAGAAATATAGAATTATGATTTAATCTTCAGGCTCGCTAAAGCGGAACGTCGTACATAGTGAAGCCAATTGAAGCCGTCATGACGCAAAACGACGCACACACCACGCAAAATGGCGTCCGTATGACGCAAAACTACGTCAAACGGCGTTAAACAACGCAACTGTTAAATGTTATAACGCTTTGCTGTCTTACGGCACAACTCTTGTCGATTTATATCATGGTTTGCCGCAGACGGGCGTGCCGGTCCTTAAGGCTCGCTGAAGCGGAACGTAGTACATATTGAAGCAAAATGAAGCCGCATGACGCAAAAGGACGCACACACAACGCAAAATGGCGTCCGCATGACGCAAAACTACGCCAAGCGGCGTTAAATAACGCAACCGTTAAATGTTATAACGATAAGTTTTACTGTATTACGGCCAAACTCTTGTCGATTTACGGTCGTGACATCACAAAACATACCAACGCTTCTCGCCTTATGGTGCGTTTCCACGGACATAGGCCAACAGTGCGTTCCCTCGGTACCGGAAATACGCAAACGCGAGTATATCGACCAATGAAAATCTTCCGATGTTTTAATCCATAGCGACAGTACGGTGATAGCTCATTATATATATCTTTATGATACGCGCCCGCTTAAGCCAAAATCTACCTTCTGTGCATAAGCATTGCGAGTTGTTGTTGTAATTTCACAAAATAGTAAATTGTGAGTTTTTTTTTGATCAATGAAAATCTTCTAATGTTTTAAGGGGATCAGGGCTGTGCTGAAACTCTCATACTATGTTATAAGTATAGTGTATGAAAACCGCGTTATTCTATCTATAATATTAGTTGAGATATGACTCGTTTAAAATAGAACAAATAGCTTCGCCTGCGGCCTCACATACCGGTAGAGTCTCTATGCACATTTTAATTATCGCATTGATCGGTGTTTCAATCACGTGACTCGCTCGCCAACAAACTCCACTCGAGGAAAGGGCTATAGTTACAGTCAGGTCCCACAAGTTGGTGTTTCATTATAGACGGTATATTTAAAGACTGATAAAGTTTCCACAGACAAAAGTTAATTGTTGAATTCTTTTGCATGCGTGCAGATATTTGTGTGCAGCTTTCAGAAGTTTGATTTTTTACCCAAGTGGTTGCAAGGAAAAAACAATTGTTTTTAATACAACAATCGTATAGTTTAGATGTAAAAACAATGTATTGAAATAGGATACGTCCAATGGTTAAGCCAAAGATAAGATGTCTATAAAAAGACAACCCGGTCAAAAGAAGACTACCATTATCTTGAGGTAATTTTTACATCAGTCTATTTTAGCCATAGTCCAAAAACTGTATTGCCTGGGGGGAATACACTACAGTTGTTGGTTTTTCTTCTAGTATAGAGGAATTTAATCTATTTCAAACAAATCAGTCATGCCTGTTCATTCTAATCCCTACCGTTAGCTGACATTAATAGCTGAATTCTGACATTTACACATAAATTCATATATCATCCAGAATATTTACCATTGAGCTTTAATAATCATTTTGTTAGACAAACAGATACTCGTTCTCATATCACCAGGGGAAGTCATTTTAACTTGTACAAGCCATTCTACATCAGTAACTATTCATTTTACTCATTAAGGGTTACAGGTCTGCGTGAATGGAACAATTTGCCATGTAAGCTACAATCAACCGAATCATATTCATTATTTAAAAATCGCCTCACAATCCATCTCCTTAATTCAATTCATTCTGTTTAATATGTGTATCCATAGCTTTTTTTCTTTGCCAACTATACTCATGATAGTCAATAACAGTTCTTCCATCAGAGTTTGTAAATATGTTTCGAACTTAAATTTATTTCCTTCTTGTTTTAGCGCCACGATAGTCCCAAGTTATTAATTATTTTTCATCAGGGATAGAGCAAGCTCCATGGAGTTTTATTCCCGTCAATGTATATATCACTCCTCTATTGTATGTTATTTATTTATATTGGTGAATAAAAATCAAATCAAATCGAAAGATTCCGAGATTTTAGGTAACGTTCAATTGTTTTGATGAATATATTACTCAGCAATATTAAGGGCCAATTGAATGCCAAGGGATTACGCGAGAAGATAATTAGATGACTGTCTTTCATTAAATTTGATTATATTATATGTTACATACATCGGTACTATGCACGCTTACGGTTGATGTACCTACTAATTAGTTTTCTCATTAGTCTCTTTTCTGATAGATTGGCATGTAAATTAGTAAAAAACAGCGAACTATCTCGTATACAAATAGCGTCTAGTTTACGCTCATCGGTTCAATTACCGTTAAAATATTCATATGCATGTCTTTTAGTTGCGATCGGCAGGCGTGGGTTCATAGAGGCTGGCTGCAGACATGTTCTCTGTGTGATGACCAGTGCGGAGTCTCGATCACATTCAACATTGGATATATATAGAAATACTTCAAATGGTTGTTGAAAATTTCGCTTATTACTCTTGAAAACGGCCTTCTGTGGGCGCGCAATGCGTGCTGTTATTTGAATCAATAAGTAATTTGTCCAATGAAAACCTCCCAATGTTACCATCCATAGTTGTGCTACGTAAACGGGTTTTGTCGTTAGCTAAATATATGCAAAGTTTGAAGCTAAATCGGTTTAGTTGTTTCGGTCAAAACGCTTCTCAAAGATGTGCAGTTGAGTTCAATATAGCGGTCAAACCGCTGGTCTAATCAAAAATAACTATTGCAATCCACGCGCGGGATATTCTTGTCTATTGACTCTCGAAAATCGCGTTATCATATCTTTAAGAACGACTGAGATATGACTCATTTAAAATTTCAAAATGGCGTTAAAGTATATAGCCTTCGGTGTTTTGACGTCATGCCATTAGACCCTGTCTCATAGCACACACGTCCGAATATCGCTTTGATCGGTTGAGTGATTTTAATTAGATTTCTCCCACTGCTCGCGTCTCGGGTGAACTGTTTTATTAACACGCCTGACTGGTTTCAGTGGCCCGTTTCAATATTCTTGAAAACCACCTTCTGTGGGCGAGAATTGCGAGTTGTTATTTTAATTTCACGAAATAGTAAATCACTCGTGACGTCAGTATATTGACCAATGAAAATCGTCCGATGTTTTAATCCATAGCGGCTACTAAATATATGTAAAATTTGAAGTTCAACGGTTGAGTTGCTTCGGTGAAGACACCTCTCAAAGTTTTACAGTAGGGGAGACCGGGGCACGGTGAATCAAGGGGCACAGTCAATCAGCATCTATTTATAGAATTCTTTTACTAGAAACGTCATTATGATGTCATCACAATTTGTACAGTTATAGCCTCATTTTAAAATTCCAGCATTGCTTTCAAAAAGGGTCACTGCGTAAATTTTGTGAGGTAGAGTATGTTTTTGGATACCAAAAGTAAAAATACACCACTGATATTTTTTCTGATATGGACCAAACAAAGCAGTACTTGAGAAATTAGTACATTTTGTTAGCATAAGTGACAATGGGCAGGCATTTTAAGCACATTATATTTCATCTGTTTGCAACCATAAAAAAAACATGCCCTTAAAAGGTGACTGGGTGCATTGGGGGTACAGTGAATCGGGGTACAGTGGATCACTATTTTATCTGATTCAGTGTACCCTAACATTAACAAATTATTAATTTAGTGCTTCGAACTATCGGAATTTAATTTTAAACATGTTTTTCTTTTGTTATTATTTCTATTCAGCATGGCACGAAATCGAAAGTGAGAAATTATTATAGACCTACTTACAGCAGGGTTTTTCAAAATCAGAATCTCTCGAGAGAAAACAAATACAACATTTCTTTGTTAAATATATATTTTGCTTTAATTTTGTGTGGTATCAATATCTGGTTCATTGGGCCTCGGATAGCAATTCACTGTGCCCCGGTACAGGGGTGCAGTGAATCACTAAAATTCATTTTTTAAAACGTCAACAGGTCAAAAAAGGCGATCTCTAGATTTATGGAAGTATGCCCCATTTATAAACCAGGAAACACAGTTTGGCTTGACACATTTGAATTACAGCTGTGTTGGTTATGGTTTAGTATTTTTCCAAAACCAAGATTTCTGATCCAGTGTGCCCCGGTCTCCCTCGAGTTTAATGTAGCAACCAAACGGTTGATCCGATCAAAAAAAAAAAAGACTAATGCAATTCAGACGTGGGATATTCGTATCTATTTGTGTTCGAAAACCGCGTTGTTGTATCTATAAAAACGGTTGAGATGACTCATTTAAGAGTTCAAAATGGTGTCAAAACACAGCTTAGCCCTCGGCGTTTCGACGTCACATACGGTAGACCTTCTCTTGTATGCACATTCGAATTATCGCGTTGAGCGGTTTTAAAGTTAAATAGATTCCCCAACTGTATCTGATAAACTTCAGGTTTACACGCCTGACTGGCTTCAGTAACCTACATACGCTCTAGCCTTTTGCTCGATTAGTCTATTTTAAGTCCACTTGAGTTTGCAGCAAAGGGAGACAATCACCCGAATCGTGGTTACACGAGTTGTCTGCCGTTGTCCCCCATTTTTCCCCCCTTTTTGATGTGCTAGAATCGGTATATAGCCTTCGGTGTTTTGACATCATATCATTAGACCCGTTTGTTCTACCCATCCGAATTATCGCTTTGATCGGTTGAGTGATTTTACAGTTAATTAGATTTCTCCCACTGCTCCCGTCTCGGGTTGTTTTATTGTCACGCCTGACTGGTGTCAGTGACTACCTCTCGTTTAATCTATTTTAGGCCATAATGTTGTAGGTATGGGGGTCAGCTTTTGTTTTAGAACTCTCCTACAATGTTATAAATGTGGGGTCGTCAGGTGCAGATGTTGCCACCTAATGACGTCACATAAGTGTTGCCGTTCCGGCATATAGCTATCTACTGCTCATACAATTAAAACAAGAATGGATTGCATGCTTATAGTAATTAATCTGTATGCGTTCTAATAGATATTGACAGGCCATTTCCTTACTTGAAATTCTAACGTGATTTCTCCTCCTGTAATAGGCCTCTTTAATTTATCTAAACGACAAAATCACACAAATTCTCAAGCAAGTTAATAATTGAGCTTAATACAGAAACGAACCTCTGAATCTTCAATAATAGGTATCAAAATCAATGAAAAAAGCCAAACGCTTCTTAAAATAGTATTTCACTGGGAAAGGTATTTAAAGTGCCAGTTTTAAAATAGGAATTTAAAGTGGCATGAGCTGTCAAAATTCACACTTTTTTCATAATTCCTGATCGTCACGACAGTAAGAGGCTTTGAAGGCCATGGAAAAACTAAATGATTGGCGTGGGAATGAGGAATATCCATACAGTATGTGACCTTTACGAACCGAAAACGTGTTCGAAAAGTAAACAAAATTTAAATAACCGGGACGACCATTCATTCATTCTAAGTCAAAGTTAGTTCAAAACAATAATTTATCGTACATTTTCGAGTCTAGAAGCACTAAAAAGCTTCTGAATTATATGTCTTGAGAAAAATAGCCAACAATTTCAACATTCTGTGTTAACGTCAAAATATCAACATTTTGGCAGCTCATGCCCCTTTAAAGGTTATATAATGAAGATAAAACAATTGTTTTCTTGGACAAATTTGTTTTCTATTTATATTAAAAGGGCAAGAGCTGCCAAAATGTTGATATTTTGACGTTAAAACAGAATATTTAAATTATTGGCTATTGTTCTATAGACGTATAATTTAGAAGCTTTTTAGTGCTTCTAGTCTCGAGAATAAAAGATAAAGTATTGTTATGAACCAACTTTGTCTTAGAATGAATGAATGGTCGTCCCGGTTATTTAAATTTGGTTTACTTTTCGAACACGTTTTCGGTTTGTACAGGCTACATACTGTATGGATTTTCCTCATTCCAACGCCAATCATTTAGTTTTTCGATAGCCTTCAAAGCCTCTTACTGTCATGGCGATCAGAAATTATGAACAAAGTGTGAATTTTGGCAGTTCATGCCACTTTAAGAATGTAAAAAGAAACGTTCGTATGACAAAGTCGTAGGAGAGATAAGCATGAGATGAGCACACGAAAACAAATGTTATAACATTCTGACAGAGATGGCCAGGACTGTAATTTTGCAGGGGTATCTTAAATCTAATAACATGAGAAATGTCTTAAGTTTACTTGCGATAACAAATTGTGGTGAAATCGATGGGTCACTATGTACTTTTCCGTCTGAATAGATTAGAGAAACTGTTCGGGTTACTGACCGGAGTGAAGGGGGGCATTATAATATGTTATGCTACCAAATGACAACCAAGGACAATTTACAGTCTAACACACTCCAAATCGGGTTGCTTGAGACAAATTGGCAAATTAAACATTTCAATTGCTTTACATGATAAACAGTGGCAGATGGCCACCTGCTGGGACGAAGTTCTAATCGAGTCATTTCCACTTATGCGTTCGTTTTGGTCTGGGTCATTAGAGCCGTACGCAATATATTCACAATGGAGAGATTTATGGGAACATACCTTCTGAAGCAAGCAATATATTTGCAAGGAATAAATGACTTTCGTAGTTTACCGTTATATTATAAAGTTATTTAAGATTGTATAATGAGTATAAGTTTGAACAAATGCTGCTTTTCGATCATATTTTACCCTGGGGGTATTAGAACATAGCATATTCCACTCGTTATTCGTTTTAAATGTAGAACGGATGAGATCGACCAATCACAATAATGCAGGTTACATATTGCCATGCATGATTTTGCTGAATTTAGGCGTGAAGTTGTCACGGTCAGAATACCAAATTTGTACATAGTTTTAGTTGACGTTTCCAAGGTTGATCTTTCGAATGTATGTCTATCGGTTTTATATATTTTACTCCACCCGTTACTGAGATGGAATATAATATTTAGGAACCATTTAAAGAAAGTCTAGCCGGTAAAATGTATGATATTCACCATTTGGCATGATTAACAGCTCTGTGAAATTATTTATTTTAATGACATCAACCTGAAATTTGAACCCAGGCGCTGAGGCCAAATGCGTTTTATTCAGGTCATTATTTAGTCATGACGTAAATATGGTATAAAAGTAGCTGAACAACACTTTCTTTGAAAACGATTGGCTGACACCATGGGAAAATAATCCGTACGCGCTAATGGAACTTTTGATATTGTTTTCATTTATCGACCTAAGTCTTAGATGGGCCTGTCACAATGGTCTGTACTATGGCACATATGGATTCCCCAGGAATACTTACAAACATTATCGGTCAATTGTAAGTCAACGATCTTAAAGTTAACTGCACATTTAGAAAAAAAAAATAATTGTGTCAACAGAGTATATTGGTCAACTCGCCGCTATGGTGCAATTGGGACCAGGACGCAGGTTTCCTGCCCCCCTCCCCCCCCCCCCCAAAGAAGTATCGAGTCGGTTAGAGTGATAGTCCCTTAATAAGACACAGGCCTTCCACTCAGACCAAATGAAAATTGAAAAAAATTCTTAGTGCATTTTTCACTCCATCGCCGTATATGGAAAAGTTGTCTAAAGTCGGGGGTTTCCTCTGGGCAAAGACCCCCGCCCCCCTCCACCCACGCACACACTAAATCTGGCAATGCCACCATATATTAAAGTAAACTAATTTTGAGTGCGGCGTTAAAACATCAATTAATCAGTCAATGAGTCTTGTTTGGTAAAATCAGATTATGTTCTACACTTTTTAAGTTGTATTTTGTAAACTCATCAGCGTTTTTGTCCTCGAAATTCGAATGTAATTATTTTCAGTCTAATTCGTTAACTTGCGGAGAGAATTTCACGGAACTCCGCAATGCTGCGGCCGTTCTGATGACGTTACACATTCGCTGACATAAGATATGAAATTTATGAAACTAAAGAGACCAACGTATACAAATCGTTTCAAATATTTGATATCAAATTACAACTGGGTTAAAGTGGCATGAGCTGCCAAAATGTTGATATTTTGACGTTAAAACAGAATGTGGAAATTATTTTTGTCAAGGCGTATAATTCAGAAGCTTTTTAGTGCTTCTAGTCTAAAAAATGTACGATAAAGTATTGTTTTTGAACTAACTTTGGCTTAGAATGAATGAATGGTCGTCCCGGTTATTTAAATTTTGTTTACTTTTCGAACACGTTTTTGGTTCGTACAGGCCACATACTGTATGGATTTTCCTCATTCCAACGCCAACTGTCGTCACGATCAGAAATTATGAAAAAATTGTGAATTTTGGCAGCTCATGCCACTTTAAGGTCCCACATCTGTTTATTCAATCAATGATGTACAGAGCTTTGATTGTTTAACTTATAGTGAGCACTGATGTTTTCAGGTTGCACACATGTTATTCACAGTCAACTGTTGCCTACTTTATAAAAAAATTAGCAGTATGTAACAGGGTGGGTTTTTGTCCGGGAAGAAATATAAATTTAGCCAAGATTTTGATGACAACACTGGTTTGTCAAAAAGGCATGAGTTGCCAAAATTCACACTTTTTTCATAATTTCTGATCGTCACGACAGTAAGAGGATTTGAAGCTAAAAGATTGGTGTTGGAATGAGGAAAATCCATACAATATGGGGCCTGTACGAACCGAAATAGTGTTTGAAATGTAAACAAAATTTGAATAACCGGGATGACCATTCATTCATTCTAAGCCAAAGTTAGTTCAAAACAATACTTTATCGTACATTTTCGAGACTAGAAGCGCTAAAAAGCTTATGAATTATACGTCTTGAGAAAAATAGCCAATAATTTCACCATTCCGTTTTAACGTCAAAATATCAACATTTTGGCAGCTTATGCCACTTTAAATAGTACATGGATATCCACTCCGACGGGGCGAGGTACAGCAACAGCAACGGTGAAAATACAAGCCTGAATGACAGGTTAAGCTTAAAGCTGACACAATCAAAGGACCCGTTTTCATGCCATGTCTTAAAGATATCCAATAGATCATATTTGTAGTTAGCAGTTACAATTACATTTTAAGTACAATAATATAAAACGGCAAGTAATCAAAAATAACAATCAAGTTTACAGAAACCCTGGAAAAGGCCATACATAAAGCTTACGATTCATACCATTTCGTATGTCCCATAACATTAACGTTACAGCGATCTGCTTATAAAATACAAACATGTGGCAGATGACGTAACAACAGGTACTGTAACCGATATACCAATGGGGAAATTAATGTACGCTGTATGCTATGCTTCTGGTAACAATAAGTATCTACCAGTTACTAACATGCCACGGTGAAAATACAAGCCTGAATGACAGGTTAAGAAAGCTTAAGCTGACAAAACCAAGGGACCCGCTTTCTGCAAAGACTATTTCCTGTTATTTAAGTCACTCACCCATGTGAACCAGAAAACTACGAGATAACAAGTTTTACAAAACTTCGAAACTACTACTAGCTAAGATACACATATTAAATTGAAAACTTCAGGAAATAGGAAATAATACAAATATAAAAAATAAACATAGCAATATTCTAAGTTTACTCAGGTTTTCTGGATTGGGTGTGAGGGGACGACTCAAAATTACATCTCAGAAGGGGCGGTCTACGTTTTTTATCCGGTGGCCAAACTGTCACAAATACTTGGAGTCCTTGCCTTTTGCTATTTGTGAACATAGTGAATTTACATGATCTTGATGTGAGTAAAAACGCCAATTTAAACATGGGGCACTTTGGGGCCCATTGGTGTTTAAAATGCCTAAATAACTGTGTAGAACATACGTAAAAATATTAACTCTCAACCAGCAACCGATTGGTTGGAAATCGCTTAACTTATGCGTTGGAGAACACTCACATCATGGGTTTTTTTGTATGCATTTTACAACTTTAAAGGCCCACTTAAGAAAGCCAATTTACACGAGCTTACTACAAGAAAAACAATTCTGCACGCCAAGTTAGGTTTAGAATGTCTACATGGTGATGAAAAATATACGAAGAATCAAAGCCAGATTACAACAACAACAATCAGATACCGTTAAGCTTCAGTGTCGGATTACACTCACACTCTAACATTTGTCGGCAGATTTTTCTTATCAGTCTGTATCTCTCAGATAAAGTTCGTAAAATCATATCTACCGTTAGACCACTTCCACTGTTCAAAACGTTACGGGTGCTTATGTGAATTACAAGACTCGAAGTTAGTTTAGAATGCGGGTGCAAGATAAATTTTCAGTTTTAAATTAAAAATACAAAATGAAGCCAAAACTTTTTGGTAGCAATAGAATGTTTCTAACTGTTTCCGTCTGGGGAAAATACATAAAACCTCACATTGTATTTATGTAATCAGTAGTCCGGATATTAGCGGCGAGTACGCCTTTAAATATATCGACAGACTTTTACACGTCCTTCAAATAAACTTTTCAGAATAGGTTTTAATAATGTTCTTAACATTAGTTCATGTAGTTGATTCAAATCTTTGGGCTACTTGTGCGCATACTTGGGTTCAAGGTGTTTGTTTACTTTGCGGGTACTTGGCAAATAAAATATTAAATTTCAAATTTAAATATACAAAATAATGATTAAAGTTTTAAATTCTGGCCAAAATTGAAAGTTCTTTAGCTATACTTATGGGAAAATACAGAAATCTGGTTTCGTTTTTTCGTTGTAAACAGTTAACCAGAAATTAGCGACGAATGCTCTTTTTATAGCTATCATTAAAGACACACTCGCCAACATAGGGTTTCTGATACGTGCAAGGAAATCGAATTTACCTTAGATTACCACAGTGCATTATTAACTAGAGTACTAAGGCCTGAACACCAAATAATTGATCATAAACAACGTAAATTCTATATTATAATACATTAATTTCGTGTTTTTAATTAACAGTCTCAAAATTTATCAGAGTATATAAAAACCTTATAAAATTCTGAGAGTAAAATCATATCAGAATTTGTCAGATTATCTCAGTAAAATAGACCGACAGCCTGCTGGTTTGAAGAACATTACTTAACAAAAATGAAAACGTCTATGCACATTCCCGGGATGGCCGCGATTAACAAACTAACCATTTTTTTTTCCACATAAAAAGTACAACATGATGTCAAAACTTTTAATTTTGGTAAATTTATTCCAGTTGGGGAAATACAGAAAACGGCCGTTTTTTAATTCAACTAATTTTCCACATATTCGATGCTAATGTAATTTTCATGAGAGGAAAACATTTATAAAAACGCAAGAGAAAAATGATGCCGATGGTGTACTTTTATCACAACCGTTTTTTTTTTTTTCACTATTTGTCATACCCATACGGGTTAACTAAAAATCTGCATTGGGACACATATTGTAAACGTTTATATAAAGAGAAGAGTATTAGAGAGACACTGCAGATGCTACAGGGGCTGTATGTTGATGTTAATTCCACAAAACCCATTACATCCAGCTAAGCCAGCATCTGACAGGTGTGATTTGCAATGGAGATGTGAAGATGGTCGGTGATTTAACAAATAGACACCTGCTTTAATCCTTTTTTTAATACATAACCGGTTTTACAGCTGCAATTAATGCTGGTTATTTTAATTACTTATAATGGAGAATCTGTTTACGCCTCTGCAAGGTTACTTTTGCAGAAATGTAGAGGAAGTCTAATCTTAATGACTAGCATTTCTTTAAACCTAAATAATTACTTTTCTATTGTCAATATGGCTCATCTATTCGTCGTAGAGTGATTTAGAATATTGACATACTGTCTTAAATACCTTAGTAAATAAAAGGTTCTGACAGGAAAAAGATGTTTATGTGATAACACGTATTTAAATCAGAAATAATTGCTTCTTTTTGTTGATGAATCTTGCTAAGTAGAAATTCCACTAGAGTTTAGTGCAGAACATTTAACTACATGCATGGCGTCTTAGAACAAGCTTCACGGTAATCTGTTGGAAGATATCGGTCTCAGGCATCTAGAATTTCAAATGTATTCCTACAGCAGGGCGGTTTATGCATTTGCGTAAAAGGAGAATAGCTTGGCAGAGTGAGCTAAACTTAGAGCAAGTGACTTGTAATGAGCAAGAAACAAAAACGGATACCTAATAATTATATCGGGGAAATATATTTGTTTATGAAGTTAAAAAGGGAGATACAGCCAATCATTGATTTGTTTTTTGTTAACGTTTTAACAAAGTCGAAAAACAATAAGAATTCAAATTCGGGTGACGGTTTGTGGGTCGATTTTCTTCTAAAATGTACAATACAAGATTTATCAGACAAAATCCTATGTTCCATTGTGCACGTCTGTCAGTCACATATAAACAGTCTACACACGGAGAGGGCTTGAATTATGTAGTCTTCTATGTGCATTTGTCTCTTTTCCCACTTACAACTTGCCATTTATTGTTCGGTTGCTCCGATATTTATTTAATCTCGACAGAAGCAAGAAACAGACATAAAACATCGAGACGTTATAACGTTCGACTAAACGGCGAGTTAGATAACAGTCTGGTCCACAAGTGAAATGTTACCACATTGACCATTGCGAATATTGAATGGATTCTTCCTCATGCGTTCTTGGTGCATCCGAACAGACAATGACAAATACACAGAGATGAATGCCCTTGTGACATAGCCTCGTCCTCTTCGATGTGGAGTTAAATGGTGGCAAGTCTGGGCTGTGTATGAAAATATGCGACAGCGTCTGCTATTGAAGACATTTTTCTGTTGTTCCTCATTTTCCCCACCTCAAGTATCGGTTCAGATACGGTTTTCAAACATGTTCTGTCCTCAATGGCTTAAAGTGAGTTCCTGATGCCGACACAGACCTTCCATCAATGCGGCGTGGGTTCGAATCCCTCTCAGACCAAATGAAAATTTAAAAATTTATGAGTGGATTTTTCACTCGATTGCAGTAAGTGGAAAAGTTGCCAGGTACGCGCCTAAGGTTGAAGGTTTCCTCCAGGCAATGAGGCCGATTTCCCTCTTCACTAAACCTGCCAACGCCGTCATGTAAATGAAATAATATTGAGTGCGGCACAAAACATCAATCAATCTATCAATCAAATGCTGAGAACGAAATAGTAAACTTTTTAAATATATTTTTAACCAAAAAGAAGGGATAGTTTATGTGTAAAAAGCTTTAAAAGTTACATTTATATCGGAGTTCAATTTGACACTGAGGTCGAGTTTGATTCTGTGTTCGGCGTACGCCGAGGGTAATGTCTGACGTAAGCAAATTGTGTTGGGTCTTCAGTGTTAAAATCGAACATACAGGCACTAACAGAAGTAAGAAAACGTTGCCATGCCTATTTGTTTATCTGCATATGAATAACATGGGCACAATCTTGAAATCCGAGTGCACCCTGGCTACTTGCGTATTATGTGGCCGGATAAATTGGTCACGTGATACACAGATTCCCCGCCGAAGAAAGTCGTTCGGTTTACAGTTTTCTGTGTTCAGCGTACGCCGAATGCATCATCGAACTCGATCTGAGAGATACATTCAGAAGACTGATCTCCGGAAACAAACTCCAAGTTTGAGAATCATATCCGACTGGACTAACGAGTGCATAGTTACCATGAAAATGGCAAAGCCTTTTTAACCCCGGCAAATCAGCTCTTCCTATTCTCACAAAGCTGTCTCGCGGAAAGTACTGATAAACGTTGTTGAGTGCAGATACGTATGAACCCTAACAAGGATAGATTGAAGAAAGTATACGTGATTTTCGCCCAAGCTTTAGAATTTCCTTCGAAGCCTACCCGTAATTCAATACTTTTTTTCAGTTTAGATTCCAAGCCACCGCACGTATCTATAAATTTAAGATGAATTATTTTTAATGAATTGATTTTAACTGCAAAGGGAGCCTCGGCGTTTCAGTTGGTTTATAGTTCTTTAGTCCGACACCTCCACAGATGCGGCATAAGATCGAATTCCACTCAGACCAAATACAAATTAAAAAAAATATCAGTTGTCAGCTTCTCCCCAAAAGTTGGCAAAGACCCAGGTTTCATCCCCAACAATTTTGAATGCGGCGCAAAACATCAATCAATGGAAATTGTACAAAAAGTGTAAATACAGTTGACAGCGCAAATGAACCACAGTGTCATTCACAGAACTCCGGTCGGTTTCTGTTCTACATTTAACTCCTTCTACTGCATAAATTAGCGAGCTGAATTCAAAACATATATGGGCACTGGATGTAAGCAGTCTGTTCACATTTAAAGTAAAAGGGGCAAAATGTTGATCGATTTCGGTCGACAATGTCCATTCCAGGGGCGAATCCAGCTTCGAAAGAGGGGGGGGGGGGGGGGGGGGGGTCTCAGGCAAATTTCAAAGAGGCCTAACACGACGATCGGAGACAAGTGAAATAAGAATTTTTTCCTATAATAGTATAAAATATGCAGATGGACAGAACATGACTCAAGTAAAACATTATGCTGATTGATAAAGGTCAGCAAATTCAACTGAAACTTGTAATGGTCAGATGGCATGTACAAGCTAGTACAAAAATAATACTGACGCCGAACCGGGAATTCAACACCACGTGACCTAAAAAGCCATTTCAAAATCTCTCTTAAACACATGATGTATGTGTTTGTAAGGGAATAAATAAATGTCTTTACGACGAATTTACATTTAACGTTTTTTTTTAATTTTATTCTTGGAAAAATATCGCTTCAACCTGCAACTTCTGCTAAGTTTTCCCGACGACCGTCGGCAAGAGGCTCCTGAGCTGCAATCTAAATATTTATATACCAATCCAACATATTGCATGTTATATCACACTCGTTTGTGGGATGATTATCAGGTACCAAAGTAACGTTGAGGGTTTGTCGACAAAAGCCGTCAGATATATAAAGTAAAATAATCTTAAGACATCAATCAATCAAATCCAATCCCACTCAGATCTTTGGACGCCCCGTCATTTAATAACATTACATTATATTATATTCAAACCAATAAAAAAATTGTTAGGTTAATGTGTGGTTCAGAAGTTGTTCCTGGTTATTGAGACGTGAAAATAATATTTATGTTTTTATACAAAAGCTTTTCAAACTTCAAATGTTTTAATAAACAACTCAGTATGGTATATCTGGGGTCTAAACTCTAAACACGGCAATCTGTTCATTTAGCAAATATATTATTAGTGTGACCTAGCGAGAGTGCCATTCATTTCTTGTGGGGGTTTTTAAGGCAAAGGGAGCTACTTTTGTTTTTGTTTCTTTTGGGACCGTGGGTTTGAAAGGCTGACTTTGTCTACCTAACCGTCTACGTTCCATGGAATACCAATGCCTCATTGTTTTATCGACGGTGTAAACAGATAACCCTGGGGGTCGTTTCACGAAGCCGTCGCACAGTGTGATCAATCGCAGTTGCCATGACGTCGTATCTCTCCAATATGGTATCCATTAGCAACTAGTCTTCGTTTGCGATGCGACTGATTTGTGAAACGAGCCCCTGGTCCGACCATACATACTCTCATCCGAATATCCAATCTGTGAGCTTCTTCCTCATTCTGTACCAATATTTATGCCTCAAGAAGTGTGACAAAACATCGTTGGACTCCTAACTTCGCTTTTCAATGTTGTTGCCTAACTTTGTTACATATTTTGTCATCAATCAAACAAATCAGCGGACTGTTTGATGCTTTCTAAACCTAAATTCAAATTCAAATCAATAAATATTTTGAACAACCGGACCCAGGACCCTGTCTTTCGAAGCTAGCGTAAAGTTGCGCATAGGCCTACAACATGAACCAGTTGTGTCCAGGGTGCAAATGAATATAGTTTTAACACTAATTTACGTCCGACGTAACTTACGCCAACTTCGTAAGACAGGGCCCAAACAAGAAAGATTACGTCGTAACGTTTGACGTTGGATCTTCCTCTTCTGTCGTCGAAAGGTCCGAAGAAATCGACGTATACTTTATCAAACGGAACGGTATTTACTTCCATTAATTTAAGGAGAAGGTCGGCCATTTTCTGTATCTGTGTAGGAGATTGGTACTTTCGACAAGAGACATTTTGAGACCATACCTTTAACTGTCCCTGCACCAAGAATCCAATAGTTTTCTCGAAGTTTGCTGAGCACATAGTTCTTACCAAGGCGACCAATTGAAGACTGAATATCGGATAGGATCAATAATGAGATGGGAATTGACTTTGGTAAGATAATTGGGTGAAGTGAATCATAAGGTATATCAGCGCTTGACAACTGTCCGTCAGCACAAAGAATAACTTTGTTTCTGGATATTAACATTCTTGCTTTGTTGGGCTTGAATCCCGAAGGAGAAAGGGCGTTATTGTTCAAACTGATTCAAATTTATTTCAGCCCTTTAAGCTCATCAGCGGTTACACTTTGACTGTTTATTTCCTTTTCTTGACTTCTTAGTTTATGCAAATCTTTCTCAGCTTGATCGGGCATAGTTTCATCTTTTAAAACATTCCCTTAGCTTTTCTACTGTGCGTTGTTCATCGACGAAATCTATTAAATCATCTTAGAATTCTGTCTGTAATATATACATATACTTTTAAAATAAGACCAATTTGAGAATTTGCCAATAAGCCTATCTAAAGCGTTGGTTATTCAATTTCGGTTTTCGCTAAATAATACCCTTCTATTGTATGAGCTTCATCACACGCCATTTGGTCTAAATGATTCGTTAGTTCATTAACAGTCTTGGAGTTAGATAAAACTTGGATTTGGTTCCATATTTACCTAAGACTTTAGCTATTTAGGTTTTCAGTTTTATTTCATATTCTTTCATTGTAACATTCAATCTGTCTTACTCCAACTGACGTTTAAATTCTAGTGATCCAGCCATAGCTTTTAATTCTGTTTTTGGCCTCCTTTCAGTCGTGCTAATGAAGCATTACTTTCTAATGAAGAAACACGACTTCTGTTTGATGAATGTTTAGATCGAGCTGTAATATTTGAAGCACTGTCAAATGGTTTGATTGTTTTGCTTTAAATGTTCTGATTGCCATTAAGTCAATGTCATGGGTTATATTGCCAGCATGTTCAGGAATTATACATGAAGTAAATATGCCAATGCGTTTCAGGCATTCCTCAAATAATATTAACCATTCAGAGTACTGGTGTCTAACTTTACTTTGTTCAGCTTCAATGAGGTGATCTGTTTCTTCTGACTTTGAATTAAATTTTTTCCATGTTTAGTTGACAATAGCTTTACTTTCATTCCACTTGACATTATCATTTACTTTAAATTACTCATTTAATGATACTTGCTGCTGTTTATGTCCTATTAGATCATATTTATACTATATTTATACCACCGAGTATATTTATACTATAATCTATGATAAACGGAGTCTCTCAAAATCAGAAATATATTACCCTGTCCATAAACTAGAATATTTGGCTCTAAAATGGACAGAAAATGCGTCTGTGATTGAACGAAGTTGTGGCATCGGGCGACGCGGTGCGGTATGCTGACTGGTTTGCAGTTGCACACTTACTTTGAATTTTTCGCACTGTGTTTTGCACGGATTGAGTCAATTCCATCAAGCCACTGATACACGCAAGTTGTTTGAAATTACCCGCTCCCGTTCTGAATTTACCTCCAGGTTAGTTAATCGATTACATGTGATCTTTTGACATACATCTCACTGTTTACGTTATGTTTGTGTTCCCTCTTTGTGTATATTTCAATTGGTGTCATATCATAAGCCTTTAAAACCCATACAAATATTTGTGGCTAGCAATCAAAAGTAAACAAGGCATCGCAAACGATACAAATCCCCTCGCGTGCTAACACAAGAACTCTGACGCAAAATGGGGGGTGGGGATGAAGTTTGGTCAGAACCCATTTAAAAATGAAGTCCCAAAAGCGGTGACGCGTTAGAGGTATTGCCATGCTGGACCAATAGATGATGTTTGGTCAGGATCCGTTCAGAAATGAAGTTGCAAGAGCGCTGACAAAGATTTTCTATAAATAGTAACGCTGACCATGACCGTAGCACCCTGAAACACGATCTGGTTAGAGGTATTCCCATGCTGGACCCATATGGGAAGTTTGGTCAGGATCCATTCAGAAATGAAGTCGCAAGAGTGATGACAAAGATTTTCTATAAATAGTAACGGTGAACTTGACCTTGACCGTGGCACCCTGAAACATGAACTTGTTCCAGGTATTCCTATGCTGGACTCATATATGAAGTTTGGCTAGGATCCGTTCAAAAATGAATTTGCAAGTGTGCTGACAAAGATTTTCTATAAATAGTAATGGTGACTTTGACCTTGACCGTGGCACCCTGAAACACGAACTCTTTCGAGGTATTCCTAAGCTGGACTCATATATGAAGTTTGGTCAGAATCCGTAAAAAATGAAGTTGCTAGCGCTGACAAAAGGTGAACATACGTACGTACGATTGTCTATTAATAGTAGCGGTGACCTTGAGCTTGGCACCCTGAAACATGAATTTCTTTGAGGTATTCCTATGCTGGACTCATATATGAAGTTTGGTCAGAATCCGTTCAAAAATGAAGTCGCTAGAGCGCTGACAAAGATTTTCTAAAAATAGTAACGGTGACCTTGACCTTGACCGTGGCACCCAGAAAAACAAACTTGTTCAAGGTATTCTTATGCTGGACTCATATATGAAGTTTGGTCAGAATCCGTTCAAAAATGAAGTCGCTAGAGCGCTTACAAAGATTTTATATAAATAGTAACTGTGACCTTGACCTTGACCTTGGCACTCTAAAAAACGAACTTGTTCGAGGTATTCCTATGCTGGACTCATATATGAAGTTTGGTCAGAATCCGTTCAAAAATGAAGTCGCTAGAGTGATGACAAAAGGTGAACATACGTACGTACGTACTTACGTACAAACGCAACGCTATATCCCTTCCCGACTTTCGTCGCGAGGGGATAATAAGAGTTACTTATACTATATTTCACTTCCAAGATGTTTCAGCCCTATTTCAATCGACATGTTTCAGGTTATTTTAATACAGCAAACAAATCCAACATTGATTTAAGTAGACGTGTGCTTCCGTCCACCGGCTGGGTATGTTATTTACGCTACGATTTCCCAACCTGTAACTTGACACAAACATGCAATGGGGTTAAAACACGTGATGTGTTCAAATTCATAAACAAACACTCTATCTATATTGGGCACCAGAAGTCTATGGAATATGTAGTTTGCACGGAACCTCATAGAAGTATAGTTTTACACTCATGCATTCACTTTTAAGCAAGTTTAAATACCTTAAAGTAGGGAAGTCAGCACTTTCTTAAACATGGATAATGAATTGCAAAATATTGAGTAATACAAATAGTACATATCTTATAATTGTTCTGTGGAATGCAGCTATAACAAATATCAAAGGACTGTAATAAACTTGACAAAACAGTTGTTATATTTTGACCGAAATTTCAGCCATGTTGGAGATGCATGATCATCATAGAAATAATTGCATCAGAAAGATGACAAATTGAAAATTACGCATTAGTGTATAGTAGATTAGTCCAGGAAGCTATGATTGATTGGTTGATACTTTACGCCGCACTCAAGATTATTTCACTTATATGGCGGCGTTGTCGGGTTTAGTGGGGGAGGACACCGGGCTTATTGCCCGGAGGAAACCCCCGACCTTCGGCGAGTACCTGACAACTCCAAGAAGCTATGGAATAAATTATGCTTTCCCTACTGATGTTACTAAAATACAATCCCAGATTAACTGTTACTCTTCTAACAAAGGAGTTTCTTACCTGGGACAACATGGCTGCTAACAATATCCTACAGATAAAATGGAAAGGAAATATAACTAGTAGGGTAGTCACTTTTAGTCACCAATAAGTTTCAACTGTATCAAAGAGGAAATGGTGAATCCCCCGAAGACTTAGAGGTTCACTATAAGTGACAAGAGTATTTACCCAATAAATCACACACTGTAGGAATAAAGAAATGACATTTATAGTACAAGTAAACTTGTCCCACCTATGCAAATATTCTGAACCACTACAGTTTTTAATTTAAAATACATTGATTTATGATAAACAATAAATACTGTTCCTAAAGACTATTTCTAATATAACCGTATTAATGTAAACTCGTGCGAAAGTAAATGATTGTTACAACAATTTTATATAAAAAAACAAGAAACTAAAAAAAAAGTCAACCACAAAGAAAGCCAAGCAAGGAAACTTTAACTGTTTAGCTGCAACAATCTGCAACTTGTCCGTTATAGTATTTCATTTTATTTTTACATGTCTTATAACTGTAATATATTACATATTATATATCTATTATATCTTTCTACATAGGGTGATCAAGTGAAAAAAAATATTGTTTTGGACTGAATGGGATTCGAATTAGCGACCCGTGGATGGAAGACATGTGTCCTACTGATGGGCTATCACCCACGTCTACTCATATTGCATCACTGAGTACCCTTTAGCAAATGACTTGTGTGTGTGTTCAGGATATAAGCTGCAAATACAACTTTCAATATCACTCTTTATCGTGATTTTATAAACTGAAGAAAGCGTAAGTTTGCCATGAGAATTAAGATTTTACCCAAATTGAAGCCTAAGACAAACCACTATGAGTGTTTCAAGAACCGTTATCGTTTTTGTACGGATCTTCAAAATCTAAAATTTTCCATTTATGAGTATATCTGTTGAAAGATGAATGAAACAACTTAAATTGAAAAATATAATTTACAAAGTCCACCCAAAATCCCAAATAAAGGATTAAAATAAAGGATTAATAACTCCACACAGTCTTAAAGAACAACACAACGGATCGGGATCCCCTGCAGCACATGTCTGTGTGATAAAAAGGAATGATCGATTCGACATCTGGATAAAATCACCGTTTCTTTTCTTGCAAGAAAAGAAAGTGTTGGGACCAATCTCTGCTTGGATTTGAGCCAGCTGATATATTTTGTCGCTTTTGTTCGTCCCACGAAGTTTGCCAAATCACTATCTTCGGTCTGAAGTCAGAATATGGTACATGTACTTCGACCGAATATACTGCTTTGGCTTAACTCTCCGCGACTGTGTTGTCATAGATGCCACAATGATTGCCCCCCAGCAGAACACAACTTTTTTACCCGCAGATGTTAAATCGTGTAGGTGTAAAACATGGCGAATAAGGGGGTTTTAATTTTTTCTATGTTCTGTCAATGTGATAGTTATGCCAATCAAGAGGCTCGACAAAGAATCGCTTCAGATGACGGACATGTGTAGCGATCGTGTCCATGGAGAGACGAATTGCTTGAGCCTCGGCAGAAAAAATAGAGCTGATTGAAGGAAGGCGGATGGAAGCAGCGTTAGAGCCAAACACTGTCGGAACTGATTTCACCCGGTATACGTCCTACATATAGGTTGCTCCAGAACATTTTTGATAAACTTATGAAAGGGACTAAAAACCCTTATGCAGGTTGAAAATGTTGGTTTTCTAATAAGCATCCTTACATTTTGTACACTCCAAGTCAATTTATAAATTTACATATGATATGCATTAGAATAGAAAAAAGGTGTAACCAGGTTTCAGATTGTTAGAATTAAACATATTTTTGTTTCATGTATTATCCTCAAAGTCGCTGTAAATAATAGCCTGTTTTTAATCAATACACGACTCAAATGTCTGGCTTGAAGCAATCGGGCCAATTATTGAGTTCTCCAAATCTATAACCAAGTAGGATATTATATAATAGAGATACGTTTAACTGCCACTAGCCTTAGATTCTCGATGTCTTGGCAAATATTGTTAAAAGCCAAGGTTCTCGTTATTAAAATATACCTTGATAACTCAATTATTCGGCTATATTCCCCAGCAGGCTTATGGTCATTTCGGATTGTGTTGCAAGTTAACAAAGTTGAGATAAGAAAAATGAATTTTCCAATCTCTTTCCGAAATAAAATTCACCAGAATTATATGAATATTGATTTTTTTAAGTACATGTCATGTTACTTAAATGAGATTGTTATACCAGTTATATCCCTACTATTAGTTAGTTTCCTCTATAAAACACTTGATAGAAATAGTTCTGTTTCAAGATGGTTCGAATCTAATTCATTAGCTGCGTCGAATTACACATTGTGCAGAAGAATGTTTACTTACGAAGCTGTATCACCTGTCTTCAAGTTCTGCTATTCGACTGTTGTTTTTAAATGAGGTTTCCAGATGGCCATTGGCAACTTTCCTAGCTCCCACTGATCGTGAAATAGCGAGTTTTAAATTGGGAAATCATTTATCTACTTTGTTTACTGGTTGTGAATGGACCTTAATTAGGTGCGCAGCACAAAACCGTTGCGTGTGTGCGTTTTGGTACATTTTCTGCTGTTTGTTTACTGACTGTCAGACAGACAGACGGCAAAACAACAGGGAATTTCCTAAATAACTCTTTAAATGTATATTTTGGGCGCAAAGTCGACTCATCTGAGATTGATCACTTCTTATTGTCTACTAATCTGAAGGTCAACGGAGAATCACAACAAACTTACTTTTAAGACTTTTTATCCAATCATAGGTGGTTGTAATGGTTGTAATAAATCAAAACAGATTTCAGTAGGTTGAAGGCAGACATGAATTTGGATTTAGTCACTGAAATTTCCTGGAATACTGAATTTGTAGGACCATCGGCTATGGTAAAACGTCGGATAAACTTAACTAAAACAAACTATGATTATGGCATAAGAAAGTGAAATATGTAATTGGTTTCTACGTATACAACAGACATGGGAAATTAGCCCTAGCTAGTAGACCTTTCAAACTGCTGTTCTATTTATCAGCAATGACTGGCCGTTGGCTCAGAGGCCGAGTCATTTTACTCTGAAGAAGTTTGTATTTTTCTATTAAAACCTGGACCATATATATGCTGGCCTTAACATTCTAAAGCACAATTGGTATGATACCTTTTTTTACGACACCTTCCCGGACTCAAGTTAACCCCAAAGGGTAGACATTTTGTAACGTTTGGATTCAATTTTGTTCTCTTTCCAAATGTTCCTGCTTGGTATCTGCAACGGAAGTAAGAACAGTGATTTTCCCATGGGTATGGTTTGGAAATGGGTCTTAACCAAATGACCTGAGGTATTGAAATGCCAAGGGCAAATCATTGAGCGTTCTGGTACATATACATCGCGTCTTAGGGCACATCGATAATGGTAAATGGTAAATGGTTGACGTATCATTGTCGTAGAGAAATCAGAGTTTCTCTCACGTATTGCGATATTTTTGCTTGTGATAACATACACGATGTTAGAGAAGTAGCAATTAAGGACCTCTGACATTTGTTGCGGAGTTGTTCTCCGAAAAGATTGAGCGCTCTGGTACATATACATCGCGTCTTAGGGCACATCGATAATGTACCAGATAGAAAAGTTGGGTGGTAATGATAGCACCTTGAAAGAGGAGCAATCGTGTTGGTGGCTCAATGGGAGGGTGGGGGGCCGTAATTTGTCTTAATGTGTCAGATTTAAATCGTCAGAGTAACGTAACAACTTCTGGATAGAAGGTTCTTGGATGGGACAAAACCAGCCTAAAGTATCCAAACAATCTAAAAATCTGAGACTTGAAAGTGAGAGAAGGATGAATTGACTCAGCATGAAGTAGGCGATGCGTGTCTGCAGGTTTCAAGTATAAAAGTCACCCAAAAATCCACAGAAGTTGAATTAATCGTAGGCTTCAGTTTGATGTCGCAGTCATGGGAATATTTAAGAATATAAATGAAAATATGAAGGTCTTTGAACGCCATATGATAAAGATTTTATCGAGATGCTTCAGATAAATGAAATGTTGTTTGTGACATTTGCAAAGTATATCACCCAGTCGTATCAAGGGAGGCTGAGACGTCTTCCCAAAGGACTATAATTTGCTGATAAGATCTTCCCCTGTATCTCAAATTCTTACCTTTTAAGTTTTACATACGAATGGACGCGCTAATAAGTTAAAAGAATCCACCAACCTTTGAAGTGTCGACGCTTCTAAAATGTCGTTGTCCATACGGTGGCCAGAATATCTTTGGAAAACTGTCTTTATAGTTGTTAGACCCAAGTTTATGTCAATGTTTGTATACATAGACTCCACATCTAGGGTAACTACAATCGCATCCCGTGGAATGAATTTCCCTGATAATTTGGCCAACAGATTATCGTTATTTTTGATAAAGCTAAGATGCTCCTTCGCTACAAGTTTTATATAGTAATTAATTAGCTTTGATAATCTACATCATTCACCTCCACAGTCCGAGATAATAGGACGCCCAGGACGCACTGAAAGCTTATACCATTTTTGAGGGGGTTTATGCATTTTTGTAAGAATACAGAGGACCCTGGTTTTAGAGTTAAGATTCCAAATGCCCATATTTGTTCATTAAGATAGTCGTTTGCTTCAAGATAACAATGAATTCTCCAACATTTTCAGGCCAAATATTCTTACAATTCAGCACCGTCTGTGGACTATTAACTACCATACCCCAGACTTCCATCAGGTCGCTGTTCTGACAAAATACTATAATAGTCTACTCTCTTGTCTAATAGCGCCACGATTTACAGTTTAATCACATTATACACGGGTGTAGACTTCCTGCAATCCATCCCCATTAAGTCTCACAGGTGATTGCACTCAACATTGTTTCTATGAACTCTCCGCGAGGAAGAGGTGATTTGCCGGGTTTAAAAATAACCAGATAGCCTAAAACTATAGAGAACAATACTGCTGACTAGTGCTGAAACTAGATATTGTTACGAGAGTAATATTTGAACTTTAGTATTTGTCTTTAAATAATGTGAATTAGTTATAATATGTTAAATTTGGTTTTAATTTTGAATAACAGATTAAGCTGCTGGATAGGCGTGATGTCCTTGAACTAATACATGTATGGGTGACATCTTTATGGTGGCTTGATTTCATTCGTCAATCGTTTTAGGTTTGAGTTTATTTCACCTGCTAGTTATGTAGTATGGGGTTATATAAAAGAGATGGGTGATTCGGGATGAGATCGAAAACAAAAGAGAACAGAGGCGAACACTTAGACAGAGATGGAAACATAGAGAAAGGAAGTATTAAAAAGCAATGAATTAAGAACTGAGAAAACTAGTGTTAAGGGATGAAGAGCTATAGTCAGAAATTATTGAAATTAATATTTTCCGAATATGCCTTTGCTGGACTGGGAACAAATTTGTAACAAAGAAAGGTTTGATAACTAAGAAGTTTACTTGGAACAGAAAACGAATACAACTGTGGCTAAATCTTGATTTTTGGCTTTTCACTGGGTATAATTATTGTATTTGATGCGATTAACAAAAGCCGCCCTTGAGAGTAAACTGTACACGTCTGATTTGTAACTAGACATATAGTTTATTTCCTGTTAATTAATTAAAGTGGCATGAGCTGCCAAAATTCACACTCTTTTCATAATTTCTGATTGTCACGACAGTAAGAGGCTTTGAAGGTCACCGAATAACTAAATGATTGGCGTTGGAATGAGGAAAATCCATACAGTATGTGTTCTGTATCGTACTTTATCGTACATTTTCGAGACCAGAAGCCCTAAAAAGCTTCTGGATTATACGTCTTGAGAAAAATAGCTAATGATTTCAACATTCTGTTTTAACGTCAAAATATCAACATTTTGGCAGCTCATGCCACTTTAAACATATATATATATATTGAAAATACTGAATGAGGAGTTGTTGTTTGGACTTCATCATATTCATCATATTATTTACTTTGGGCTAGTATATAATTTATGAGGGTTGGGCCCAGCTGGTGAATTATATTACATTGTGTAATTCTGTATTTGTATAGATTTTAGTTAACCTCTGGGTGAGTAGAATACCAGTAGACTTTAACGCTACAGTCGGTAGTTAGAGAGAAGTATATATTAAAAAGTCTGGGGGAATGGTGTATAGTAAGTCGTGAGGGCCAGGCCTTTTCCTTTCATGGAATAAGAAAGGTACATGTATAAGAAGCGTGGGTTAAATAGAGAGAGGTACAAGTAATCATAAATGATTATACGGTTTGGATCCGGTAACGTTTCGAAATCGGAAAATCGTGATCGGTTCGGTGTTTGGTACCTACCGGTTAATAAGCACATTAGCGGGTAACTGTTGTTGTTTTAACACCACCATAAGTCAAACCGTTCAGAAAATCGTATGTTCTGATAACTGCAAGTAATTTGACACACGCCTCGCCATTTTCAAGGTAACTGCGAACTTTTTAGTCCAGCCGAATATGGTTTCGGAACTTGAAGTTCCATTAAGTAAGCCATTCCTTCCTATTTATTTAAAATAAAAAAATGCGATATTTCTCTGTGCATTGGCTTATAATAGGAATCGATAAGTCAGAAAACTCAAATATCAAGAGTTGGTCAAGTCTCAGGTGCCAAGGTCAAGTAAAATATTACTCATGGTTAGCATTATCTTTGGAGTCCAAGTAACAGGTAAAGTTGAAACTAAATCTAAAAGCAGTGGGGAGAGGGTTTTAGAACAGGACATTTTCAGGATTTTAAGCAAGCCAAGTGTGCCCTAGCTGAGAGATTTAAATAAGGTAATAATAAAACCCCGACTACTTGTCTGCTTTTATATTTTGATTCTAACAAAACCCACGATGAATTGACGTCCGGATTAGAAATATTCAATATGAAGCCTGCCATACCTCCAGTTTTGTGCTGTTTTCGATGCCTGCGATTTAATCACACATCGTAATAAACTCCGGTGCCCTCGTTGTGGCGTTAATCACGAATATAAAGATTGTTCACTGTTAGACTCTGCTAAAATCTTCACTCATCATCATATCGAGGTTGTCCAAACCTAAAAGATAGAGACACTGAAATAAGTGTCTTAAAGATCTTCTGGCAAAAGAAATAACAAAGCGCCTGTACCCTGGTGGAGTAAAGAAAGCTCAAAAGCAGTGGAACAGAGCAAAAACAGAGCGGAAAGATCACGCCTATATACAGACATAATTATTTATAAAAAAGCTAGGGTGCATGCTCAAAGAATAATAAAAAAGACATAAAATATTACTGGCGCTCATACTGTTTAGAATTAACGGCGATATCGCGCTGAGAGAAGTATGGAAGCATGTAAGGGCTTATAATGGGAAAAAACATCAAATTCGATTTCAAGTATTATATTAAACGATCTGTCATATGTCACAAACATGATAAACTGCCCCCCATATGCAGCTGATGTCGCAATAACGTACAGTGGAAGAAATAATCATATGGTCCAAATGCATACACCAAGCAGCCAATGACGTCATTAAATGGAGTACACTGTAGGGCTTTAGATTTTCTTCTGTTAAGTCACAAGCTGTAGTACTTGCTAGACGACATCTACAGTTACAAAAAACCTCCCTGCTTAGATGGTTTCGACATTATTTTTATAAGGGTTGTGTCAGGTAGAACATGGGGCGCTGACTAATCCTGTTATTAGTGTTTTATAGAACTTAAGTTAGATATAGGCTGGACTATTGTTCAGAATCTTACTCGTCAGCATCACAATTAAATAATAAAAAAACTTGATTATGTGCAGTGTACTGGTCTAAAGTCTGTGCACTGAGGCTTTGTGGACAACTATTAAAATGTCCTTCAAATCATATGCAGTGGATGGCCTTTAGAGTTAAGACAATTGAGGTGTATTTATAAAATTGCGCTTGTACTAAAATCATATGGTAATAACTCGGCAACATCGGTATTTGGTTCCGTGAAAAGCATTCGCCCTGTTAATAACAAAAGTCAACGAACAAAACCTTTAAATACACGAGTTTATCATATTTTGAACGAGGTGGGGGGGGGGGGGGGGGTTATAAGTCAATTTTAACTTCACACCTTGCACCATTTCCTCCGTGTCGATTACTTTCACCAGTGGTTAATATATACTTAGCGCCATTAAAAACGCACGGTTGAATTTTATGTTTCTACCCCAGTAAGGCTATTGGCCATTTACGTTTTGTTGTTTATTGTTAGTTCGAGTTGAGTTGCAATAACTGGATAACCTGTGGTGTCCCCGACGCGCCTGTCGTGAACATTACTCAACATTTCCTAATAACGTCCATTGAGTGTTTCACCGTCACTGAGAACAGCTTTAAGGGCTCATTTGTCGTGGGATCAACACTTTACACGAAGCTCAGCATAAAGACGAGAAAAAAAGCAGAAAACGTTACATGCCCCGACTTACGACACAACAAAGGGAACGTGCCATACGCATGTTACAGGCGGGTCTCAGTTGTGCGGCCGTAGGACGTCACATGCAGTGTCATCCCTCCACAATTAGTCGCCTCAGAATCAGGGAACATGAAACTGGCAATGTTGCCGACCGACCACGCCCTGGTCAGCCAAGAGTCACTACAGCCCGCCAGGATCGGTACATCGGTTTGTTGCACACACGTGACCGATTTCGCACTGCGACACAGACTGTTCGTGAGACAGTGGGAATTGGAAGGCCCAGGGTAAGCCTCAGCACCATCCGACGCCGTCTCCAACAGATACAGATGCATGCACGCATCCCCTACCGAGGGCCCATATTGACACCCGCCGCACGCCCAAACCGTTTACGATGGGCTCGAAATCATCAGAGCCCACACTCTGCAAGGTTGACACAAGACTTCTTGCAACAGAATAATGTGAACATCTTGAAATGGCCAGCTTACTCCCCCGATCTATCGCCCATAGAGCACTTGTGGGATCAGCTTAAGAATGCCGTTGCACAGCGTCAACCCAGGCCACGCAACCGACGTGAATTGATCCAGGTAGTGCAGGAAGAGTGGGACCGGATCCCACAGCACAGAATAGCCACACTCATCAGGTCCTTGTGGCGCAGATGTACTGCTTGGGTTGATGCCCGAGGTGGACATACCCATTATTGAATGATGACACTTTCAATTTCTGTATCAACGATTTGTTTGCAAGGAATAAAAGTCACCAAGGAATAAAAGTCACATATTGTCAATTCTTTGTCTCATTGTGGCCAATGATTTTTCTTCAATTTAAGAGTACTTACAATATTTTACACTTTACATTTCTCAAAATATTTTACATTCTTGGGTCGTGCGTTTTTAATGGTGCTAAGTATAGATTTACACTGGCTGAAATCAGCCTTTCTCTTAATTTTAAAGCAGTATATTGTGGAATTGCTAGATAAAAAGTTTAGAAACTATTTACAAAGTTTCACTGGTGGATCAACGTGCCCTGAAAATGGAAGAATCGGAGGACCATTTGTTATCCCAGAGTTATAGTAGAACGTCCGACTGACTGATGACGTATCTGTTTTCTGTTCAGGGCTAGTAACAATTTTCATATGCCTCCAATTTTTGTTACTACAAACAAAACTTTGCTGTGATCTGCTCCGATTCCTCGGGTGCTTTATAAGCCCAAACATCTTCAAATATAGCTACTATAATCATAAGACAAAGGAAGCGATTTCTGGATAACAACTTCTTATTTATTGATGTTGGTACGTTTCGGTATAGATACTAATACCGTTTTCAACCAAATGTGACTAATCAACAAAATAGCAGAGAATTTATATGGATATTAATGAAGGGTTTGGCTTGTTAAACATACAGGTAAGCCGTTTGAACAGGTGATGCCCATTGGGGGGTATAAAGCCAGATAGAAACATAAACATTTGATGTGGTAAGATAATCAGAGAGGTGTTACAAACATAGTGGCTGCCTGGTGAATTATAGTTTTTGGAAAAGCAGATAAATTGTGGAATGGTTAAAAACAGCATTATTTTTAAGGAGACAAATGAAGGCTAATCACACAGTAAATGTTTATCTTTTGTAAGCCATCATTAAATCATTGTATGCACTAGGCATGTCAAGTCCTACATCACGGTTAAGCTGAGGCTTGTAACGGCGTATTTGGATAGCTTCCATTAATTTTCTGGTTGTTTGGTTGGGTAGGTTTGTGACAATGGGTTTGATGTCTTTCCACTCTATGGCATGTCCTGGGTTGGTTTTTACGTGTTCTGATAAGGCAGATTTCAAGTCGAGGTTTTGGACCGATGTTTGATGTTCTTTGATTCGTTTGTCTAAAGGGCGGCAGGTTTCCCCCACATATTGCTTTGTGCAGCTGCATTTAATTTTGTAAATACATCCTTTAGGGTTGTTTTGGGATGGGGCATGGTGTTTACCATTGGCGCTTAGGAGGCTCTTTAGTGACATGCCACTGGTGAAAACACACTTGATTCCAGTTCTCTCTCTTAGCAGGCGTTGGATGTGGTAGCTGCATGATCCCATGAATGGTATAGTGACTAAAATGGGTGACTGGTCGGTAAGAATCTTGTTTCCTTGAGACTGGGGATTTAAGGTTTTGGTTGTGATCTTCTTGATTAGTTCAGGTGGGTAGTTGTTCTGTTCAGTGAAAACTTTGTGGAGGTGAAGGATTTCAGAGGAAAGGGAGTATTGTGTGGAAGAAATGTTTTTGGCACGTCTGACTAGGGTGGAAACAATGTTAGTTTTTGTCTTTGTAGGATGATTCGAGCGGTAATTAATGCATTGATCTGTGTGGGTGGGTTTTCTGTAGACACTGGTTTGAAGTGAGTTGTTTTTTCGGGTTATCAGGACATCTAAAAAAAGTAGCTTGTCATCTTCTGCTTTTTCCATGGTAAATTGAATGCGGGGATGTTGGGAATTTAGGTGATTCATTAACTGCAAGGGGTCTTGATTGTGCTTGATGACAACAAAGGTGTCGTCCACTTTTCTGTACCAGCTTGTGGGTACCACAGAGGAGGAGTTCAATGCTATGGTTTCGAAATGGTCCATGAAGATTTCTGTAATGAGTGGGGACAACGGGGAGCCCATTGGTAGGCCGTGAACTTGTTCATATATGGTGTTGTTCCAGGTGAAATAGGTGGAATTCACACATGCTTCAGTGAAAGAACATCAAACATCGGTCCAAAACCTCGACTTGAAATCTGCCTTATCAGAACACGTAAAAACCAACCCAGGACATGCCATAGAGTGGAAAGACATCAAACCCATTGTTACAAACCTACCCAACCAAACAACCAGAAAATTAATGGAAGCTATCCAAATACGCCGTTACAAGCCTCAGCTTAACCGTGATGTAGGACTTGACATGCCTAGTGCATACAATGATTTAATCATGGCTTACAAAAGATAAACATTTACTGTGTGATTAGCCTTCATTTGTCTCCTTAAAAATAATGTTGTTTTTAACCATTCCACAATTTATCTGCTTTTCCAAAAACTATAATTGACCAGGCAGCCACTATGTTTGTAACACCTCTCTGATTATCTTACCACATCAAATGTTTATGTTTCTATCTGGCTTTATACCCCCCCAATGGGTATCACCTGTTCAAACGGCTTACCTGTATGTTTAACAAGCCAAACCCTTCATTAATATCCATATAAATTCTCTGCTATTTTGTTGATTAGTCACATTTGGTTGAAAACGGTATTAGAATCTATACCGAAACGTACCAACATCAATAAATAAGAAGTTGTTATCCAGAAATCGCTTCCTTTGTCTTACTATTACCGACTTCTAAATGCCTCTCAAACAACTTACTATAATCATCTTGTTATATTTTAGATTTATATTTCATGCTATTTAAGGAGGGAGTGAGCGTCACATTTACATAGGTACATGCTCATGCGTGGTTTAGAGGATATGGACTTGCTGATACTGCAGCCATTTATGCAGCTGATAATGCAAAGCTATTTTATATACCAGCATATCCATCCTATTTCAATTTACCATTACCGATATACTACTTAAGGCTAAGTCATATTTTGTGAATCATTGGTAGAGACTCGTCTAGCTGAGGTACTGTCCATAGACTCCAATCTGGTCACATTCCACTGTAATCTTACCTTTCAGCTTCCATCTGTCTGACATTGTGTGATATTCGTAACATTCACGAAACCGTAGAACATTTTGTTTAACTGCATGCTTATCAAAGAAATTACCTTTTGACCGATCGCATTGGTTAGAGTATTAATAAAGCCAGCATGGACACCATACTAAGAATTTTTAAACATATCAACAAGGTATTTCAGGCTATAGTTAGATATATTAAAAATACATACATCTTTTAATAAAATTGTATATATTAAAGCGTCTTGGGTGTATAAACATATATATTGTATTTGTGTACTGTATACTGCTCAAGTGTCACCCCCTTGTTTGTCTTCCCCCTTTTCACCACTGTATATTTGCATATCAGCAAATTGTATATGGGTGTAAGCCCAATTGTATTGCATGTTTTAATCATCTTAACAGGTTAAGTAAATTTCAAACATACTAATACGTACTCTTGTGCATGGATGAACTATTTATTGTGCCAAGACATCACTCAATGGAATAATTACTCACTAGTATGATGCACACCATTCATGTGAATGAACGCGCCATAAAGCTAAAACAACAAAAGGTTTGTTTTCGAGACATCACTTGTAATCTGGTGATCACTTGTTTAAATCGGCTCTGTGCTATTTAGTGTGGTCTCGCATTTTTTGTAAACCTGGCCCCTGTGCGAAGGAGCGATAACTTTCCAATATAACTATATTGTCCTAGATTGTTATTGCACGCTGGTATCGATCAGTGTTGAACAACTAAAGGAAACACTCGAGGGCTGCCGGACTGGTATAAAATCTAGAGCACGTTTAACTGTGTGTTTGGGTTTCGACAGATGGTAACTTGAACCATTTTTTTTCCAAAAGTCAGTTGTACTTTTATAATTCGTACTTTTATTCCTATAGTCTGTGAGGCTGAGAGCGTTGGATCGCCATTGTTTACAAGAAAACGCATGAAAGAAATACATTATATGTCTCAAGTAATAATCAAATGTCAATGGAAAGGTAATACATTATCAAGGCGTTCAATGTTATCGGGGAAGAAAACGTAATAAAATTTTGATAAAAGACAAAATGGTTCTATGGAGTTCATCTTAATACATACATCTTATACATTTGAATGATTTTAAAACGACAATGTTAAATTATCGATATTTTCAAAGGTTTAAAGTAAACAAACGTCAAAATCTTATACATTTGAATGATTTTAAAACGACAATGAGAAATTATCAATATGTTCGAAGGTTAAAAGTAAACGAACGCCAACATCTTATACATTTGTATGATTTAAAAACGACAATGATAAATTATCAATATGGTCAAAGGTTTAAAGAAAACGAACGCCAACATCTTATACATTTGGATGATTTAAAAACGACAATGATAAATTATCAATATGGTCAAAGGTTTAAAGAAAACGAACGCCAACATCTTATACATTTGTATGATTTGAAAACGACAATGATAAATTATCAATATGGTCAAAGGTTTAAAGAAAACGAACGCCAACATCTTATACATTTGGATGATTTGAAAACGACAATGATAAATTATCAATATGGTCAAAGGTTTAAAGAAAACGAACGCCAACATCTTATACATTTGGATGATTTAAAAACGACAGTGAGAAATTATCAATATGTTCAAAGGTTTAAAGTAAACGAACGCCAACATCTTATACATTTGGATGATTTGAAAACGACAAAAAGAAATTATCGATATTTCCAAACGTTTAAAGTAAACGAACGCCAACATCTTATACATTTGGATGATTTGAAAACGACAATGTTAAATTATCGATATTTGCAAAGGTTTAAAGTAAACGAACGTCAAAATCTTATACATTTGGATGATTTAAAAACGACAATGAGAAATTATCAATATGTTCGAAGGTTTAAAGTAAACGAACGCCAACATCTTTTACATTCGGATGATTTAAAAACGACAATGAGAAATTATCAATATGTTCGAAGGTTTAAAGTAAACGAACGCCAACATCTTTTACATTCGGATGATTTGAAAACGACAATGAGAAATTATCAATATGTTCGAAGGTTTAAAGTAAACGAACGCCAACATCTTATACATTTGGATGATTTGAAAACGACAATGTTAAATTATCGATATTTTCAAAGGTTTAAAGTAAACGAACGTCAAAATCTTATACATTTGGATGATTTAAAAACGACAATGAGAAATTATCAATATGTTCAAAGGTTTAAAGTAAACGAACGCCAACATCTTATACATTTGGATGATTTGAAAACGACAAAAAGAAATTATCGATATTTTCAAACGTTTAAAGTAAACGAACGCCAACATCTTATACATTTGGATGATTTGAAAACGACAATGTTAAATTATCGATATTTTCAAAGGTTTAAAGTAAACGAACGCCAACATCTTATACATTTGGATGATTTGAAAACGACAATGTTAAATTATCGATATTTTCAAAGGTTTAAAGTAAACGAACGTCAAAATCTTATACATTTGGATGATTTAAAAACGACAATGAGAAATTATCAATATGTTCGAAGGTTTAAAGTAAACGAACGCCAACATCTTTTACATTCGGATGATTTGAAAACGATAATGATAAATTATCAATATGGTCAAAGGGTTAAAGAAAACGAAAGCCAACATCTTTTACATTTGGATGATTTGAAAACGATAATGATAAATTATCAATATGGTCAAAGGGTTAAAGAAAACGATCGCCAATCGATATACCCGAGACTAATTACCTAACGTTTACAATAAGCAGTTTTCGAAAACCTAACAGTTGATTTGCGACTAATTAGTTTTCCCCAGTCAGTTGATTCGTGAACTTTGTCAACCAATGTGCACTAGGGAAATTTTGAAAGTTACATAGAACTTGTTGTAGCCGAACAGTAATATCGAAGGACGCGGCGTTTAGTCTGGAAGTATCGATGGTGACAGGTTTTCTAAGAAAAGAAAGGGAAGATGGCCTCCGGATATACCTACCGTCAACAACTCTAATTATCATCCATTTATTTGCCGAAGTTTGGTTTTCTACAAACTTAACTTAGTGGCATAAATGATTAGTTTTTTTTTATCTTGATAAAAACTTCTTTATTCTTTATATTTTCTTAATACATAAACTTATGTATGATGATAACAACAATGAATATTTCAGTAAACATCTCAGACACATTTTCAGTGGATAGCCATAGCTTAACTATTGTTCCATCTACATTGGTTATATTGCTTGTATTGCATTCATTATTAAATAAAATTCTAAGTTTGGATGTGAACAATATCTATATTTACTTATACAAAGTTTGGCTACCAGATAACATAATTTACAAGATTATTTTGCTTGTCAGTACCCTCCTCATATATTCCACAAATCACATCTCTGTTTGTAAGGTTGGTTTGCTTTTGTATATCAATTGATAGTTTTCTTTTACCTTTCGCACAAAATCGTTTAATTTCTATACAGTCATAAAAAAATTGCCCAAAAGGATCAACAGAGTTACAAAACTTCATTATTCTGATGCAGCTATCAACATTTTAAACAGTTGTAGATCAGTTGGATTTCAGTAGTTTCTAAAGGTATCTTTTTATTCGAATTAATCATCAAGCTACCGGCATCATAGTTATTGATGTAATAAACCAGATACTTTCAGATTTTTCCATGTGACCTTACCAGGTTTATCATTTCTGTTTTTCCATTTCTCTATGCCCCATTTCTACATTGCTTCATATGTCTTTTCATTAAGTTTGCAAACCCGTAAATACACTAAATTCACTAACGATTTCCAAAACAGTTTTCAAGAACTCTTCGTTACACAAGAATATGGTGGTGTCATCTGAACATTTCGACAACTTTAAACTATTATAGACCACAGACACAACTCCGAAGAAAGAAAGCATAAATAATTTTCAATATTTCGGTTTATTAAACCATCATCAGGAATGAAGAGGCAATATTTACGCAGGTGTATATATAGCTAGAATGAAATAGTTGGGGAATACACAAAATGGATTAAGAAAATAGTTTGTTTTCTTAGTTACATAGGTAGAATTAACATTTTGTTAGTGAACATGCGATTAGCAAAAGCCATGACATTTGTGTACTGGAAGACTTAAACATTAGAGTGAAAGTTGTGTAATTTGCATAGATAATACTTTGTGATAACAAAGATTGTCTGGTTTGTCGGCGGTAGAAAACATAATAATAATCAAACAGTTTGGGTCATTGCATGTCGAATGATATATTAAAACAAATTAAGTTCTTTACTGGCCTTCAGCCCATGGTTCAGTTCTGGTTTATACTGTTTGATAGCCAGAGCCTATGACTGCATCACGTATGAAACTATTATTCTAGGTAAATTGGATACATTTTACATTCTTAGCATGCAAAATAAGACAATCAAACAGTTGAACAGAAATAATGAAAATTAAAGCCTTGACAGGACACCCTATTGGGATCAATTTAGTTAACCATCCTGCATTTGAGACACAACTGTGAGTGCTTGTATGACAGACCTCTATCTATTTACAGAACTGATCTCCAAATCCACATTTTCGCAAAACAAAATTCTTATACAATTTTTAAATTGAGTCAAATGCCTTAGCGAAAGTCAATGCTAGTAGTATTCCTGGTAAGTATTCAATATGTGTATGGTATGAGCGGTAATTATTTGGGGTTTTTTTTACATTAAGATTGTCAAAAAATGTTGAGCGTTTAAAAAACTTGTGGATACCTCTAAATACATTCTATGTGTGTGTCATTTATGATAAATGTGCTCTGAACGGATTATCTATCTGGTTTGGTTCTATGGCAATAGTTTAGAATTGTTAAATGGCTTCATCCGAAAGAAACAGATATCTTGAAAGTATAGGCAAGTGCGTTGTTACCCTGATGGAGGCTGAATATGCCATTCAAATGTCGATTTCGGCTTCATTAGCTTTTCAGTGACCTGGACCCTGTTTCACAAAGCGGCGTAGCGCAAGTTTTCAGTTAACTGCCATAGCAACCCATACAGTAGAGATACGTTAGTAAGAAAGTTACGCTAAAAATACATCTACGCCGTTTTGTGAAACAGGCTGCAGGCTTTTTTGGTTGTATAATACGTATATTATGATGTAAGTATGCGTTTTATCTGATTAAATTCTTCACAAAAAATATATCTGTTTTTTTTTATGAGCTCGAGAGAATAAAAACAATACCACATGTGTGATAATCACGTTTTATCAATGTCAAATTTTGTTAAAAATTAATGTTAGATTTTGAATACTGATTGACTAAAGTCAAATAATAAGAATATAAATATAAACACCATGGATACTCTTTTTGAATGCGTTTTCAAGGTATTGAAATAATCAAGTTGGCATCATAATTGATATGCATTCGATTTATAGTTAGCCATCGCCTCGTGTAAATGTTTATATATTTACAAAATTATTAGCGACCACCGAGGGTAAAACGTTATTAGAATCATATTTAACGAGAATTCATTAGAAATGCAGTGCGGTATGAACGCTTGCCAGTAAATAGGGAGACAGAGAGATTTATGCGATTTAACGTCGCTTTCAACATCATTGTGTCGAAGCTAGTCAATAAACACACATGATTTCATAGGTTGTTTTTATCCTTTTAAAACGTTTCGAACAAAGTTTTTTTTTGTTCTGGAGGGCATAGCATATTGGTACATTTGTTATTTAGAGATGTCTCGCTACAAATCCAAGAAAGATCCTTTTTTTTATTTAATAGAGATACATAATCAATGCGAAAGTTACACGGAAGAATATTGCCGAAAGTAAACAATGTGTCTTTAATTCCAAAATGCTTAAGGTCAGCATCTCCAAGACTGTTTATTCCAAAATGTCGGAATTATATTTTTTAACAGTACACGGTCCATTGGCTTATAAAAGTTCAACATCCAGGTTTGACACAATTACAACTTAAAGGTCGTCCAATAAATAGAGAAACCGAGAGGGGATTTAGTTTCTTTTGAAGGCTGAAAGTAATTACAGACTTGTTAATTCTAGGAATCGGTGACCTTACAAATGTATGTCCTCAGGCAATAGATTTTTACTCTTAACCGAGCGACATCATTGAGGCTTTGCTGCCTCAAGTTTCCATTCAGCGGCTTTAGCTCTAGAGGTAAAACATTTTGCCATTTCCCCTACAGTGAAATATGATTACTTTTTGTCAATTGATTTCATGATTGGGACTTAACGTCACACTCAACCACTATTGTCACATGGTATCCAGATGTCAAATGTTCGTTTTTCGATGATATGATATGACGTTTATTGCATAAAGCCAATTGGCCCATGAGCATACATTTCTCAAACATTTATGGATGGCGGATTGAACAGATTTAATATGAAAAACATTGAGTGGTTTTGTGTATACGTTTGATAACAAACAATACAAAATGACAAGTAAAAAGGTCACATCTAATTTACTGAAATATATTTATATTTGTTTTATACGCTATACTAAATTGACATTACTGAAAACTAAAGTGATTACGTCGCCAGTAACCACAGCACCACGTATATAACGCGGACAACTCTCTGATTTACGTACGTTGCATTTCGAGTTTTAATGGATTTTTGTGATGAAGTGTACTGGTGGTACGGTTGGACCAATACTGCACAGCTACATTAATCTAATAATCGAATCGTGTCAGTTCAAATTCAACATGGCGCGGACGAAATGACCACTCTTGTCGATCTACTCTCTTTGGTTTAATCATTAAGATGAATAATTCTTCGCCCTTTAGAAGGTTCCTGAAAATCATTCAGCAGACCTCATACAGTATATCTGTGTGTATGTGAAAACAAAATGTGCTGTCCTTGGTGTACGTATGTTTGTTTGTTAGATACAACGATGTTAGATCCACTTTCACTTCGATTAAGTACAAGAAGTCAAGTCAAGATTGACGAATCATTTGAGGTAATACCATCTGTCTTGGTTTTGTCATTTACACTGACCATGGTTGCACAGCGAGAGGATAAACAGTAAGTCTGCAGACAAGTATACCTGACTCCTTGATGGGTCTTGAGGGATGATACATCTTAAAGATTGGCGTGTCTTGGGTGATGTGTCTTGGGGATAGGTGTGTCTCGAAGGATGATACATCTTGAGGATGGGCGTGTCTTGGGTGATGATATGTCTTGAGGATTGGTGTGTCTCGAAGGATGATACATCTTGAGGATTGGCGTGTCTTAGGTGATATGTCTTGGGGATTGGTATGTCTCGAAGGATGATACATCTTGAGGATTGGCGTGTCTTGGGTGATGATATGTCTTGAGGATTGGTGTGTCTTGAGGGATGATACATCTTGAGGATTGGTGTGTCTTGAGGGATGATGTGTCTTGAGGATTGGTGTGTCTTGATGAATGATATGTCTTGAAGATTGGTGTGTCTTGAGGGATGATATGTCTTGAGGATTGGCGTGTCTTGAGGGATGATATATCTTGAGGATTGGTGTGTCTTGAGGGATGATATATCTTGAGGATTGATGTGTCTTGAGCAATGATACATCTTGAGAGTTGGTGTGTTTTGAGAATTGCAATTGACTCATTTGAAATCTTTTTGTTTGGAGTTTACCGTCTCAAATTTATCGGAAGGCTTTTGTTTATGCCTCAAATAAACATGGCCGTCTGAATTAATGGTAGTTCCAAAAATTGGGTCAACTGCTAGTTGGCTTGAAATTCACCTTTTGACGCTTATATATGCGCATTGCCGGGCTCGTCCTTTGATTACATTGCGCGAACCTAGCAAATAATAAACTCATTTTCCACATAAATATATCAAATGAGGTCAAATTTTCTGAGTTTTGGCAATTTCTTTGAACTGACAAAAAATGCAGAATATGGTTTTCCGTTTTTAGTGTACACAGCTTTTTGGATTTTAGCGGCGAGTGTGCCTTTAAATTGTCAATTTTAATCCTTCGAATGCAAGCCAATCTTCTCCAGAATGGTTTGTTTTACAAAAATCCACTTGAAATAATATATTTTTATATTATATATGTATATATTTATGAAAAGCAGGAAAGATACAATTGACTACATTTTAATAATGACGTCTGGAGTTACGAGAGATGGCGGCATGTAACGAATAACATGTTGCGGAAACTACTCTTAGTCCCTCAACTTGCGGTTTGTTGAGAAAAAATTAATAAAAGATTTCTGGTTTTAACTTTATTTTGAAATGAAACAATTCAGTTCTAGCTTACAGTTATTTGATGATGTAATTATTTAAAGGCCCACTTGCCGCCGTAGCCTGTTTAAATTTGCTAAGAAAACCAACTTACATGAGCTTACTACGACTAATACAACTAAACTTAATCATAGGACACATAAAACATGTCTAGTTAGCTTTAGAATGTAGAAATGGGGTGAAAAACAAACGAAGAATCGAAGCCTGATTACAACAACAACGATCAGTGTCGGTCAACTTTCGTGTTGGATTACATTCATTTCAGGCCTTTTTATCTGTGGTTTACACTCAAACAATAATCAGCAGGCTTTTCCAGTCGCTGTTAACCGATCGTCAGTCTGTATTTCTCATATATAGACCTACGTAAAATTACACTGTGCCGTTAGTTCACTCACTCGACTGAAACATAAAATCGCCAATAGGGGGCAGTGTGGTTTGTTTACGTTACGGGCACCGAATAATTCAAATTATCAATTCAAATTAAAAATACAAAGTGACGTCCAAACTTTTAAATTTTGGTAAAAATAGAAAGTTCCTAACTTATATTGTCTGGGAAAAATACAGAAAACGGACTTTCTTTTTTAATGTAAACAATATTCCTGATTTTCGCGGCAAGTGTGCCTTTAAACATGTCTTAAAGTAGGACAATGGTTTAATGAAAAAATCAAGATAGGCCTACGGTTTGACATGTTGATGAACAGATGCTTTGACAAACGCCAAATTATCTATTACTGTCATTGAAAATCTTAGAAATACGATCCAAAGAAAATTAAAATAAATATCATAATTTTCTCAATTAAGTCACGTCATGCAATTCTATATTAAACAAAGTCATGGGCACTTTGTGTTGACCATTTGTCTCTTGAGTAAGAACGGTCTCATTATTGCTCGGAGATGGTAAACATCTATAATATATCCCTTATCGGCCATTGACATGATACTTCTAGGAAAGCCATTTGTTAAGTTTTATTAGTTTGGACCTTTCAAGGATCTCACATATCATACAGTTATTGAAGCCTTTCTTGACACTATTAATCATTGCTAATGGAAAGTAGTAAGGATCATTCCCCGAGATTGTGAGAAAATATATCAAATGAGCTGTCTCTCACAGGTTATATTCATAGTTTAGACATGACAAACACGGCGACTCATATTTGAGTCGAGTGAGAGATTTCTTACCAGTTTACCCATAGGGATTTTAAAGGAATTTCTAATGGAAAATTAAGAGTTTGGTTTGAGTAGAGACCTGCGATATGCATGAGTTTAATGTGGACCGAGGGACGAAGTCCCGAAATATAGGTTCGTTGGTTGTTTTAGCTTTTAGCTCAAACCCGAGATGTAAAATACACAAAAACAAATTTCCACATCTCTCAGGTCTATTTTCAGCAATAGAGATTCGAAAACTAAACCCTATTTCTATTTTTTGTATGTGTTTTATGTTTTCTTATACTTCTTTATGTTTCTCTTTGTCAATAAATAGATTTAATAGAACTAAACCCACTATTCGCCGGCTCGGTCAAAAAACGTTCGGTTGTCATGGTTGATTTCAGCTGTCCCAATATGGGGTTGAGGTTGTGTTACACGGATGTGGAAGTAAAATTGTCTGCCAATAGCATAAAAATAGATGAAATCACGCACGTTATAAGCTTAGACTAAACTTACAATTGGCGAAGCCCACAGTGAAAATACAAGATGTTCATCCACGAGATGAAATATAAATGATTTAACCGATAAAACGTCAAATATTCTATTTTTTATATAAGTATTAGGGAAATTTTGGTGTATTTTCTGCGACAAACCGAGCGGTTCATTGAATATAATCAGGCAGGGGATCCATACATCCAGGTACCGGTAGTGCTCGATCTAGTTGTCAACCACAAAGCACCTGGTCACGATTCATAGATGATAACGCTTAGCTCAAACGTTCAACAGATGTGACCCAGTCTATCCAGAACATTCCATGGCCAGCCTTGGTTCGAATCCGTTGGAACATGTGTGGGAGATTTTGGGGCTCAGAATTATATGTCGGGATCCTCCTTCACAAATGCTGCTTGAATTGGAAGCAGAATTGCATTATGGGTGGCGTCTGCTGTCCATGGAAACATTCAAACGTCCTCGGATGGATATGGGGAGGTGACCGGAAGCTGTTTGATGGATATTGACTGATTGTCTTGCTATCGTCTCTATATGTGACTTTAACCTCTCAGTTATGTCTCAGTTTGATTGAAAGGTTGATTGATTGAGATTGAGATCAAGATTATTTCACTTATATCGCGGCGTTGCCAGGTTTAGTGGTGGGGGGGGGGGGGGTGGGCTCGTTGCCCGGAGGAACCCCCCGACCTTTGGCGAGTACCTGACATCAATCAATCTTTCATTTGAATTGTTTTCCCAATAAAACAGATGTCCAAGTGCAGTTCTACATAATAACAATGAATATGTTGACATATTACCCTTAAAACCCACAAAATGTTAATATGTATGTGAATGTCATCATTAGTTTCACTTGATAAGCACAGCGATTTTACTTGACAAAAGACATAAGTTTATATTAGACAAAAATGACAGACTAAAGAAAGCAATTTCGCTTGATATTGTCTAAACTTTATTAATAAAGTCTTCATTTAAAAGTGCTATGAGCTTGCCACTTCACGCTTTGATTCAAACTAAACTGAACAAATGTCAAGGTAAATTTCGGCACCAATGACAGCAGACCTCGCTGTTTGTCGCGGCGTACTTTCTTTGTATCCTTGCGCTCAGGCAAACGCTCAGGTTTCTCTTTCGAAATAAGTAGGACTGAGTAGTTGCTGAACGTACAAAATCGCGTATTTCATCCTACGCCATATGTGTGATGAGGCCAAATTTACATCTACATTTCAAAGTCAACAGCTGAGATCGAATCGCTCCGTTTGTCAAGACAACTGTGCCAATACTCAGTCAGTTAGACTGATAGATCCTCAATCCGAAACAGGCCTTCTATCCAGGAGTCTCGGGTTCAAACCCCACTCAGACCAAATAAAAATTGCCAATTTTCTGAGTGAATTTTTCACTCGATCGCCGTATGTGGAAGACCTCCCAGGTACTCGCTTAAGGTCAGGGGTTTCCTCTGAACAAAGAGCCTTGATACTGAGCGAAAGTGTTCACAGCCGAAAGGTCTATACTGAGTATTGGCCACTGAAGTAGCCAGGTAACTAACCGTCGGCAGATATTACGATAAGTTGACATGGTACAGGTTTTATTAACGTCCAAAATTATAGCCATGCTCATCGATATGTTTCGTTTGTATTGTTAATTATGTTGACTCATCTCAGCAGACGATAGTGTGTTTACATGTGTCGCGACGTTTATTCAGGGGCAAGTAAATTAACCTGATACGAACAAGTCACTCTGAAACTTCGGGGATTTACGTGCGTGAAATACCCTCTGATAGACTGCAGGTCATTTTGAATGTGGGGACCAAAAAGGTAGCTGTCAATCGTACAATTTCCATATCCTCTTGAGGGCCCTTCAAAAGAGTCTCCGTGATAATGTAACGGACCGAAACTCTTGGTTTGTTAACTTCCAGCCTCGGTCAGTTATAGAATTGAAGCATTGGAGGATTCCTGTACCGAAGATGCGTCTGTCTACAACATGTGGTTTACCGGGCTAAATAAAATAGAAACAAATATCTTTCTAAATGATATTAGCATTTAATAAATTTATAATTATTTTTATTTTATGTTTTCGTCTGTAGTAAAACATTTTGTTATTCACTTTCGACGCCATTTTTATTCAGCCCAAAAATACGGTGATTTACAGTATAAAAAGCGCAGACTGTCCGAGGCATGTCAAAGCCGCCCGGTAGCGAGCGAAGATAGCCGAAGGGTGTTCCGACTGACGAACAGGTCTGTCTGGTACGCAGAAATGTCACGTCCCCAAGTGATCAATGACGTCCACTCAACTGCAAGTATTTATCTGACGTGGGATAAATAACCATATCAAGTTTGATAAGGTTTCTCTGATATACTAACATTTAATTTCATAGAAGCGTTACATCAAACTACTTTACATGAATATTTTACTTTAAAAATCATTTCGTATCATTTTTACGAGGGGCAATAATTTGGAATTTTACTACAGTCATGTTTAGTTATGTCAATTATGTATTTAAAAAAACGTCTATCGAAGTGACAACGTCGTCAAAAAACGCAATCTGTCACTCGCGAAATCTCTCCGGTTACTCCCAGTCCCTATTGAGTCAATTTAGTCTATTCTAGAATAATCCATCGGTAGAAACCATATGGAGTGAAATCTTGTGGCGTGAGCGTTAAACACATTCACACCCCTATATGTTTTGTGTACATCTTTCAGACAATGTGTCGGTTTTTCCCATCTCTATAATTTAAATGAGCGTGGAGTTAATTAGATGTATATATCGCAGCCATAGAGATTGTCAGCAGGAATACATGTATTAAAAGTACGACTGGCCTGGCATGCTCCATCTATCCGAAAGAAACTTGGGTTATACAAGTCTTGTAAAAGTGTCTTTGATGGTTTCCATTTTATTACTCCGCACGAGGCGCTCTTAAATCAAATTACTAAAACGGCTAGAGGAAACAAATCCCAGAGAAAGATATCTGGTACAAGCTTTTGAAGTGCTGATCCTTTAATTTGTATATTGATTTTAGCTATAAAGCCATTGACCACTGTATAGGATATAATCCAGAAAGTGAAATAAATAGAGGATACTGAACAGTTGTGTTTGAATAGCACTTATATTTTTTCGAGTGAAAGACGGAGAATAACCCATTTCAAGAGAAAAAATATAAATACTATTCAAACACAACTATACAATATTTTGTTTATTATTTATACTATCATGTTTGAGACTGGGGATAGCCCCAGGTGACTATCCTTCCATTTTGTTGTATACAACAGAATGGCAGGATAGTCACCTGAGGCTAGACTGGGGATTGTCTATTAAGTAAAAAAATTATCGATTAAACTTGTGCATGTAGCTGTCAGTGAAGGGGAGGAAACTGGGTAAAGTTAAGGTACACCATTATAGCCTGGAGTAAAGTCCCCTAAAAACCCAGAACCTTTATCTGGAATTCCATTTCCTTTGCTGTCGGTAAAGGGACAAGACCAGGTGTTAGCAAGAATCAATCTTGGGTTTATCTCATAGCTAGATTTTCTGCTATTATTTCTCCTGTTTTATTTATTGTCTAAGAAACATACGTGGAATAATTATTGAAAAATACTCCTGCATTGACCATGGTCCGAGCTATGTCGACCAAACGTCGTCGTAAGCAACGTCAACCTGCAGCTTGTAACAGAGAACCTTAGCCAAAGCGGAGGCGTACCAACCAATTACAGCGGAATCCTCACATGCTATATCCACCCTGCCTCCATGTGTCTCTGTCCAGTCGGCTGCTCTGACTCAGATCGCGCCAGTGGAATCGGTTGAGCTGCGCAGTGTTTTCCTCTACCGGTGCTAGCTTTGCAGCTTTTTACCGGTCCTCAGCCACAGCTGGCGTTATCATCTAACACATCAAATTGCTACCAGATAATACACTATTTGCTGCACAGTCTATATGTGACCCAGTACTGAAATATGTCGGATTAGTAAAATCAAAACATGCGGTTTTACTCTCTCAATAAGCCTAATAGCAGCATTCTATTGATCACCCAAATATCATATCATCACTGAGCACTTGAAACTGACTGCTAAAACTACACTTTTCTTAGTATTTCTGCAATAATCCGACTAACACGCATCAACATACATTGGCATAGCCATAGAAACTTGACATAGATAAGCCTCAAGAAGTAATAACATCCAGGTAAACATTGCAGTTCTGCTAAACATTTGTAACAAGACTTCCAAGTAAAGCAAAACCATTTAACAAAAAGAATCAGATAAGAAAATAAGACGAGAGAAAGGCTGCAGTCGATTAATCTAAGTCCAAGTAAACTACAAACGATTCTCATTTACATATACACCACACGTATACATCTCGAAACGAAACGCGTTAGTTCCCTGGTAGTCATAAAGGAGGTAGGAGGAAATATGCATGTTTTTCTTAACTACTCGGAGAATCTTGCCAAAAGTGACGTCCTTCTCAACGTTCTATGTATATAAACTGCCACGTACTCATTGTGGATTGGCAAATGTAGCATTGACTTATGTATGTTCTGCCAGAAATTGAACTTTCTTGTTTGGCTATACTTGTAAAGAACATGTTCTACAATACACGTAATGCAAATTAGATTGATTGGTGTTTTACGCCGCGCTCAAGATTATTTCATTTATATGGCGGCTTTGCCAGTTTTATTGTGGGAGGAAACCGGGCTCTCTGCCCGGAGGAAACCCACAACCTTCCGCTGGTAACTGGCAACCATCCCACATAGGTCGTTCGAGTGAAAATCCAGTCAGAAAAGTGTCCAAGTGTTTGCACTGAGTGGGATTCGAACAATGCAAATTAGAAAATATCGCTAAAGGTTCTTCCTAAAACGTTTTAAGTTTTTTTTTTATATTTAGGGTCCGAATGTCACGAGACATTTACACAGTGTGATTCGTCGGTGGAAATATGACTACATTCATAACCTGTAGAGAAAGTCGTTATTCAAAACGAAACTAGTTATGTTTTTTGAATTTTGGCTTTAATATGCACAAAACTTGCCACCGATCTCATCGCTCCTGGACTTTTTGCGTTTTTGGTTGTTATAAGATTAGGTCATACTGAAGTCACGAAATTATGGGAGATGTCATACACACTATTCGATTTTCAAAATTCAACATTTTATTAACTTAATTTGTTTTATTGTGAAACATATCCAAAACCTTAAAGTGGCATGAGCTGCCAAAATTCAAATTTTTTTCATAATTTCTGATAGTCACAACAGTAAGAGGCCATCGAAAAACTAAATGATTGGCGTTGGAATGAGGACAATCGATACAGTTTGTGGCATGTACGAACCGAAAACATGTTCGAAAAGTAAACAAAATTTAAATAACCGGGACGACCATTCATTAATTCTAAGCCAAAGTTAGTTCAAAACAATACTTTATCATACATTTTCGAGACTGTAAGCACGAAAAAGGTTCTGAATTATACGTCTTGAGAAAAATAGCCAATGATTTCAACATTCTGTTTGAACGTTAAAATATCAACATTTTGGCAGCTCATGCAACTTTAAATACGTTTTATTTCATGATAACGTTTAGTTGGTTCATCGAACAAACCTGTTTCTATTGGTTTAATCTTCAGTTTTGCAAGGAGATATTTTTACATATTTATGACATTTTGGACTCCTTTTGGCGTTTCTCTGTTCTGCCATTTGTCTGTTCATACATTTGTTTGTAGACACAATTTTGTCCCATTGTACAGTTGTACGGTAGTTGCTGTGCTTGTCATATAAGCCTGCATGTTTCATTATTGTGCTTGTGGCACTCTTGATAGCCTACTTCCTCGTAGTGAGTGCTGGTAGCATGATCAGCAAGCAGCCTCATAGTCTACTTTCTTGTTGTCGATGCTAACTAAACATGACCAGCAAGGAGTATTTTGCATGATATTTTGTCTTACTCCATCATTTGTCACAGACGTAGCATTAAATCATGCCCAATTCATGTGTCTCCTCCTCTTGGTGCTGTTTCTCCATCTTTATCATCCTATGTGCATATTGTTGTACTCTATAAAGTTTGCTTATCATGGCTAAGGGGCTATCCTTTCCCGCTTCTCCGTCTTGCTTACAGTTGCAAAGATGACCATGCAGAGTTCGTAAATTTGCTATGCTGTTCAATCATTCTCCTAGACTTACATTACCATAGTTTTTTACCCCTCGGGCAAATTGCCCGAAGGGTATTGTCGTTGCCTCCGTCGTCCGTCTGTCCATTGGTCCTTGTAAACACATTATCTAAAAAAGTCTTTAACTTACAACTTTGAAACTTCACATATTTGTTTAATACATGTTTTTTTCAAGAGTTATGCCCCTTACATTACCGCTGCCGTAAAAAGCCTTGTAAACACATGTCAAAAAGTCTTTAACTTACAACTTTGAAACTTCACACATTTGTTTAATACAGCAAGTACTAGAAGCCTATTTAAAATCAACGCGCTCGGATGTTTTTTTCAAGAGTTATGCCCCTTACATTACCGCTGCTATAAAAAGCCTTGTAAACACATTATCTAAAAAAGTCTTTAACTTACAACTTTGAAACTGCACACATTTGTTTAATACAGCAAGTACACGAAGCCTATTTAAAATCAAGAGTTATGCCCCTTACATGACTGTCAGCCAAAAACCTCCTTGTAAATGTGATGCATGTATGTGGAGTAGTTTTTCACTCGCAACAAATTATCTGGAAAATAAATATATCTTCGGTTTCTTTGGCCCAGACCCGAGGGGTCCTGATGGCGACAGCTTTGCAGGTGGTGTCATTTTAGCCAACCCAGTGTCATCTGCTTAAAAAGATGTCCATACAGAGTTCGGAATTTGCAGTCCTGTTCAATCATTCTCCTAGACCTATATTAACATAGTTTTTACCCCTCGGGCAGATTATTTTCGTTGCCTCCGTCGTCCGTCTGTCCGTCTGCCTGTCCATTATATCCTTGTAAACGCATTATCTCAAATAGTTCTTCTCATCACTTATCACTGACCAATATATTATTGTTTTGATGCTACAATTCTCAGATAGGCCGACTTTTCTTGCAGAACGGGGGGTATCTCAGTTATGTCTAGTTTTGATTAAAAAGGTTGATTGATTGAGATTGAGATCAAGATTATTTCACTTATATCGCGGCGTTGCCAGGTTTAGTGGAGGGGGCTCATTGCCCGGAGGAACCCCCCGACCTTCGGCGAGTACCCGGCATCAATCAATGTTTCATTTGAATTGTTTTCGCAATAAAACAGATGTTTACGTGCAGTTCTCCATAATAAAAATAAATATGATGAATATTTGTGAAGCAGTGGATTGTAGAGAAATATGTTTGTGAATGTCATCATTAGTTTCACTTGATAAGCACAGCGATTTTACTTGACAAAAGACATAAATTTATATTAGACAAAAATGACAGACTAAAGAAAGCAATTTCGCTTGATATTGTCTAAACTTTATTAATAAAGTCTTCATTTAAAAGTGCTATGAGCTTGCCACTTCAAGCTTTGATTCAAACTAAACTGAACAAATGTCAAGGTAAATTTCGGCACCAATGACAGCAGACCTCGCTGTTTGTCGCGGCGTACATTCCGTGTATCCTTGCGCTCAGGCAAACGCTCAGGTTTCTCTTTCGAAATAAGTAGGACTGAGTAGTTGCTGAACGTACAAAATCGCGTATTTCATCCTACGCCATATGTGTGATGAGGCCAAATTTACATCTACATTTCAAAGTCAACAGCTGAGATCGAATCGCTCCGTTTGTCAAGACAACTGTGCCAATACTCAGTCAGTTAGACTGATAGATCCTCAATCCGAAACAGGCCTTCTATCCAGGAGTCTCGGGTTCAAACCCCACTCAGACCAAATAAAAATTGCAAATTTTCTGAGTGAATTTTTCACGATCGCCGTATGTAGAAGACCTCCCAGGTACTCGCTTAAGGTCAGGGGTTTCCTCTGAACAAAGAGCCTTTATACTAAGCGAAAGTGTTCACAGCCGAAAGGTCTATACTGAGTATTGGCCACTGAAGTAGCCAGGTAACTAACCGTCGGCAGATATTACGATAAGTTGACATGGTACAGGTTTTATTAACGTCCAAAAGTATAGCCATGCTCATCGATATGTTTCGTTTGTATTGTTAATTATGTTGACTCATCTCAGCAGACGATAGTGTGTTTACATGTGTCGCGACGTTTATTCAGGGGCAAGTAACCTGATACGAACAAGTCACTCTGAAACTTCGGGGATTTACGTGCGTGAAATACCCTCTGATAGACTGCAGGTCATTTTGAATGTGGGGACCAAAAAGGTAGCTGTCAATCGTACAATTTCCATATCCTCTTGAGGGCCCTTCAAAAGAGTCTCCGTGATAATGTAACGGACCGAAACTCTTGGTTTGTTAACTTTCAGCCTCGGTCAGTTATAGAATTGAAGTATTGGAGGATTCCTGTACCGAAGATGCGTCTGTCTACAACATGTGGTTTACCGGGCTAAATAAAATAGAAACAAATATCTTTCTAAATGATATTAGCATTTAATAAATTTATAATTATTTTTATTTTATGTTTTAGTCTGTAGTAAAACATTTTGTTATTTACTTTCGACGCCATTTTTATTCAGCCCAAAAATACGGTGATTTACAGTATAAAAAGCGCAGACTGTCCGAGGCATGTCAAAGCCGACCGGTAGCGAGCGAAGATAGCCGAAGGGTGTTCCGACTGACGAACAGGTCTGTCTGGTACGCAGAAATGTCACGTCCCCAAGTGATCGATGACGTTCACTCAACTGCAAGTATTTTATCTGGTGCGGGATAAATAACCATATCAAGTTTGATAAGGTTTCTCTCATATACTAACATTTAATTTCATAGAAGCGTTACATCAAACTACTTTACATGAATATTTTAGTTTAAAAATCATTTCGTATCATTTTTACGAGGGGCAATAATTTGGAATTTTACTACAGTCATGTTTAGTTATGTCAATTATGTATTTAAAAAAACGTCTATCGAAGTGACAACGTCGTCAAAAACGCAATCTGTCACTCGCGAAATCTCTCCGGTTACTCCCAGTCCCTATTGAGTCAATTTAGTCTATTCTAGAATAATCCATCGGTAGAAACCATATGGAGTGAAATCTTGTGGCGTGAGCGTTAAACACATTCACACCCCTAAATGTTTTGTGTACATCTTTCAGACAATGTGTCGGTTTTTCCCATCTCTATAATTTAAATGAGCGTAGAGTTAATTAGATGTACATATCGCAGCCATAGAGATTGTCAGCAGGAATACATCTATTAAAAGTACGGCTGGCCTGGCATGCTCCATCTATCCGAAAGAAACTTGGGTTATACAAGTCTTGTAAAAGTGTCTTTGATGGTTTCCATTTTATTACTCCCCACGAGGCGCTCTTAAATCAAATTACTAAAACGGCTAGAGGAAACAAATCCCAGAGAAAGATATCTGGTACAAGCTTTTGAAGTGCTGATCCTTTAATTTGTATATTGATTTTAGCTATAAAGCCATTGACCACTGTATAGGATATAATCCAGAAAGTGAAATAAATAGAGGATACTGAACAGTTGTGTTTGAATAGCACTTATATTTTTTCGAGTGAAAGACGGAGAATAACCCATTTCAAGAGAAAAAATATAAATACTATTCAAACACAACTATACAATATTTTGTTTATTATTTATAATATCATGTTTGAGACTGGGGATAGCCCCAGGTGACTATCCTTCCATTTTGTTGTATACAACAGAATGGCAGGATAGTCACCTGAGGCTAGACTGGGGATTGTCTATTAAGTAAAAAATTATCAATTAAACTTGTGCATGTAGCTGTCAGTGAAGGGGAGGAAACTGGGTAAAGTTAAGGTACACCATTATAGCCTGGAGTAAAGTCCCCTAAAAACCCAGAACCTTTATCTGGAATTCCATTTCCTTTGCTGTCGGTAAAGGGACAAGACCAGGTGTTGGCAAGAATCAATCTTGGGTTTATCAGTGCAATCTCATAGCTAGATTTTCTGCTATTATTTCTTCTGTTTTATTTATTGTCTAAGAAACATACGTGAAATAATCATTGAAGAATACTCCTGCATTGATCATGGCCCGAGCTATATCGGCCACTCGTCGTCGTAAGTTAAGTCAACCTGCAGCCTGTAATAGAGAACCTTAGCCAAAGCGGAGGCGCACCAACCAACTACGGCGAAATCCTCACATGTAATATCCACCCGTGTTGCAACGAGTTTTGTCACAACGTACGAGTTTTATTCCAACTCACGAGAATTGTTACAATGTTGACGAGTTTTGTAACAAAAGGTTACGAGTTTTGTCACAAGAGCCCCAGCTTTTGTTATATGTCCCAAGTTTTGTTCCAACCTTGCCGAGTTTTGTTACAAAATCAATGTTACGAGTTTTGATACAAACCGTCAACAGCTTTTGTAACAGTTTTAATAGGACACGAGTTTTGATACAAAGAGCCAACAGCTTTTGTCCCAAAATGTCAGCTGTAGGGAATTTTATATTGTCTGATAGCTTTGCTCTCCGAAAACTTTCGGCGGAACATTTAGTCGCCACCTTGTCCGTCCGTGAGTCCGTCCGTCATAATTTCTTGTCCTGACCATGTCCAGGTTAATATTTTGAGGATTGTTTTGAAATTTGGATAGTATTTTGCCATTTTTGTGGCAATGGTCACATTCTGCCGATATTTTTTGCCTTGGTCATATTCGTTTAATATTTAAAGGATTATTTTGAAACTTGGCTGGTACAAACTCACTACCAAGTAGTTGTATCATGTCTGATTTTCAAGTGTTGTTGATATTTTAGAGTATTTCTCGTATTTTGTCAAATTTATTTTGCGTGTATATGGGATAGTGTATCCTCATCCTAATGGGCTTTAGATTGTGTGAGCTTTTGTCGGGGGTGATGATGTGATGTAGCCTGACATGAGGCATGATGATGAAGTCCCACATGAGGCATGGTGATGTCGGGGGACAAATTGTTACTCAACTAATACAACACTCAGGACGTAGATTGGAAAAAAGGCGAGATTTTCACTATCAGCAAATAAGTGGGATGGTTTTCTTATGATATATGCATGCTCCCTATCCCGATCGATCATTAATGAGGGCGATCGTCATAACTTCAATATGAACAAACAAACCATTCACTGTCCCGTTGGTAAAACGATATTGCTACCTCTTTTTTAAACGTACACGAGATTATAAAACAGTTCATACGAGCTCATTTTCATTTCGCTTTTCCGTTCCGCGGTTTCAACAGGAATTAAGTATGGTAACAGGCCTATAGGAACGTCTACGTATAGTAAAAATGTTCCACAAACATAGTATTTCGGTCCATTATCACGGGGACACTTTTTGGGGGCCCTCCATATGGCATGGAAGTTCTACGCTTCACGGCTACCTATTTGGTCGCCACATTCAAAATGACATGCAATCTATCAGAAGGTATTTCACGCACGTAAATCCCATAAGATATCAGTTCAAGTTCATTTATTTCGCTCAAACCACGCCAGGTGGTAACAGAGGTACATTAAATAGCATGTACAGTAACAGGTCAACATGGCGGTTGTCAGACATACGCCATACAATTATTTGGTACATGAAATATATCGTGATAGTCCTTGCTTTATAAACTTAACAAATTTACACAGAGTTGATTTACTTCCATTTAACAACAGTTTAAAATGATTTAGATCTTTAAATCTTACATAATAAGGTGGAATGTACATTTCTCTTAAATTATGCAAAAGATTACATTCTACAACAAAATAAAACTCGTCACATACTTTTCTTTCGTTACAGAGTTTACAAATTCGTCCTTCACGAGGAGTATTTGTATATCGACCAGTTTCAATTGGAAGGCAATGATTGGATAATCTAAATCTGGCTAAGACAAGACTCTGTTTGTATTGAATATTTTTAATGTAATGTTCCATCTCGAAATCTTGTTTAAAAAGCTTATAGAGATAGAATTCTGGGCTTTCGTTAATTACAGACATCCACTCTTGAATATATTGATCACGGAGTCTTGCCTTTACTGATTTAGTGATCCAAGTGGGGTTATTGGTTTTCACATCGTACCATAGATGTCCCATGCCACAATTGTTTAAAATATCTTGAACATACAAAAGCCATGGTGAAGAATAAATCCCCTTTTCGTAGAGAGTACATAAATATTTAAACATTAAATGACTGAGTTTAGTTTCACTGTCATTTGCTAATTTACACCAAAACTGAACCATTCTAGTTTTTATTGTTAAAGATAGTGGGTATCGACCCAATTCACCAAGAACCATTGCATTCATTGTAGATGTTTTAACACCAAGCATATGTTTACAAAATGTTAGCTGGACCTTATCTATTACATCTGTGTTAGTATGGCCCCACACTTCACAATTGTATGTAAGGATTGGTAGAACTAAAATGTCAAAAAGATACAACTGGAGCTCAATAGATAGAAGATGTTCTCTGCTCTATCCAATTAAAGCATACATAGCTTTTTTACCTTGTTCAGAAAGCCTATTTACACAATTTTTAAAGTTTCCATTTTATTTGAAATCAATGCCTAGGTATTTAAATGTGTCAACAATTTCTAATTCTTCCCCTTGTTAATAGAACAGTTTGTTTGTTACTTTTCTTTTGCTTACAATCATAACCTTTGTCTTTGGAACGTTTACTAAAAGCTTCCACTTATTACAGTATTCGGACAAACCAATTTAACGACCTTTGTAGACCTGTGTCCGAGGCGAGTCAAAGCCGACCGGTAGCAAGCGGAGATAGCCGAAGTGTGTTCCAATTGCTTACTTGACATCGACTTTTTCGTAACTTTTTTGTCAACTGATACAAGTTTGATCAGATAGTCATGTAAATTGCTATGTGCTTATTTGTAACATTGTTTCCTTGCAAACAAAACAAAAATCCAAAGTATTTGAAGAGATCGAATAATCTGTTCGCAAACTAACACTGGTTGTTTTACGAGTTCAAGTAGAAATGGAACCGTGATATGTTTTGCCTGCTACCCGGTACAATTATGTCGATTGTAATTTTTTGATTTGGCTTGTCTTTATTTGGAAATTCGGCATACTAATACCGGCAAACAAGGTCGGCCTACACATCGCGGCTTCAAGTTCAATTCATGGGAAGGTTTTTTTTCGTTCTGTTGGTGAAAAGTTGTCTTCATGTTGGTAATTCGGCATTTTTTGTCTAAATTGGGTACCAGGTAATTCACATAGCCGAAAAAACAATAAAACCAATCGCCACTTCGAACTTTCTAGTGTCACCAGGATTAGGCCTATGTTATATATAACTGACTATATAACTGATATAACATATGACAATCAATAATCAGCATTGGATTTTTTTATTTGTGTTGATTTAACTACTTTTCCAAAATAAATTATGGTAATCTGATTTACTCCCAACTCCATCTGCTTTGTAAAAAAGGTTATAAACATCAGCCGACATTTGTTACAAATCCTGTCGACTGTTTGTATCAAAACTCGTGACATGTAAAATCTGGTACAAAAGCTGTCGACTGTTTGTATCAAAACACGTGACGTGTTTAGAACAAAACTGGTCAAGATTGGAACAAAACTCGTGAGTTGTGACAAAACTCGTCGACCTTGTGGCAAAACTCGTAAGTTGGAATAAAACTCGTACGTTGTGACAAAACTCGCTGCAACACCAGGGCCAAATTAACAGGATATGTTTCTAAAAGCATGCGTCCTTTATCGTAATGAAATTTGTATATAAATCAAGCCAAGAAAACAATAAGACAGACGTGAAACATTTCATGATAATGGGGAATCCGTTGACAGTTCAGACATCTTCTGGCTGCCGTCAGCTCTTTGCACGGAATAATCTCGCTAACAGTCACTTCGTTATGTCTACGTATCCTTCAAGGTATATAATTAGCTCTACAAGAACGTCTATATGGTATTCATCTGAAACTGTCCGGCTAAAGTTGGAACTGGCTGTAAGAAATGTATCATTGTAAAGAGTGAAGATGGACTGGCTGTAAGAAGTGTATCGTCTACATAATACTGCCCCTTCTTTACAGTGAACCGTTTCAAACACATGTACTTAGCATTTTCCAAACAAACATTTAAATACTCTTTCTATGGTCCATTTTGACCTACGATGCCCCTTGTTGCAACGAGTTTTGTCACTACGTACGAGTTTTATTCGAACTCACGAGATTTGTTACAATGTTGACGAGTTTTGTCACAAAAGGTTACGAGTTTTGTCACAAGAGCGCCAGCTTTTGTTACATGTCCCAAGTTTTGTTCCAACCCTGCCGAGTTTTGTTACAAAATCAATGTTACGAGTTTTGATACAAACCGTCAACAGCTTTTGTTGCAATTTTAATAGGACACGAGTTTTGATACAAAGAGTCAACAGCTTTTGTCCCAAAATGTCAGCTGTAGGCAATGTTATAATTGTGTCATGTCTCATTTTCCAGTGTTGTTGATATTTTAGAGTATTTATCGTATTATGTCAAATTTTTTGTGCGTATATATGGGATAGGGTATCCTCATCCTAATGGGCTTTAGATTGTGTGAGCTTTTCTCTTGGAACAAATTGTTACTCAACTAATACAACACTCAGGCGTGGATTGGAAAAAAGCGAGATTTTCACTATCAGTAAATAAGTGGGATGGTTTTCTTATGATATATGCATGCTCCCTATCCCGATCGATCATTAATGAGGGCGATCGTCATAACTTCAATATGAACAAACAAACCATCCACTGTCCCGTTGGTAAAACGATATTGCTACCTCTTTTTTAAACGCACGCGAGATTATAAAACAGTGCATACGAGCTCATTTTATTTCGGCTTTCAGTATCGTGGTTTCAACAGGAATTAAGTCTGGTTACAGGCCTATAGGAACGTCTACGTATAGTAAAAATGTTCCACAATAAAACATTACACCCCCCAACCCCCTTTCAATACATAAGAAAATTGAAAACATAAGAATTGAGATTGAAATTTATATTTTGTTCGAGCGTTTTTTTTTTAATTGAACAAGCACAGAGATGGTTGGAAACAGTTTAATATAAACAGATAACTCATGTTTTGCGTAAAATACTATTCTTACTTGGCAGTCTGATAACTTCGGGGATGAACGTGAGTGAAATACCCTCTTGATAGACTGCAGGTCATTTTGAATGGGGCGACCAAAAAGGTAGCCGTGAACGTACAATTTCCATACCCTCTTAAGGGTCCTACAGTTTTGGTACATTTCAGAAATCCTCCAATGCTTTAATTATAAATCTGATCGAGCCTGAGAGTTAACAAACAGAGTATTTCGGTCCCTTACATTATCACGAGGACACTTGTTTGGGGCCCTCCATATGGTATGGAAGTTGTACGTTACACGGCTACCGATTTGGTCGCCACATTCAAAATGACCTGCAATCTATGCAGAAGGTATTTCACGTAGGTAAATCCCATAAGTTATCAGACTGTGTTAGAGGCGTGTCAAAGCAAGGCGTTTCTAAAAGCATGCGTCCTTTATCTTAATGAAATTTGTATATAAATCAAGCCAAGAAAACAATAAGACAGACGTGAAACATTTCACGATAATGGGGAATCCGTTGACAGTTCAGACATCTTCTGGCTGCCGTCAGCTCTTTGCACGGAATAATCTCGTTAACAGTCACTTCGTTATGTCTACGTATCCTTCAAGGTATATAATTAGCACTACAAGAACGTCTATATGGTATTCATCTGAAACTGTCCGGCTAAAGTTGGAACTGGCTGTAAGAAATGTATCATTGTAAAGAGTGAAGATGGACTGGCTGTAAGAAGTGTATCGTCTACATAATACTGCCCCTTCTTTACAGTGAACCGTTTCAAACACATGTACTTAGCATTTTCCAAACAAACATTTAAATACTCTTTCTATGGTCCGTTTTGACCTACGATGCCCCTTGTTGCAACGAGTTTTGTCACTACGTACGAGTTTTATTCGAACTCACGAGATTTGTTACAATGTTGACGAGTTTTGTCACAAAAGGTTACGAGTTTTGTCACAAGAGCGCCAGCTTTTGTTACATGTCCCAAGTTTTGTTCCAACCCTGCCGAGTTTTGTTACAAAATCAATGTTTCGAGTTTTGATACAAACCGTCAACAGCTTTTGTTGCAATTTTAATAGGACACGAGTTTTGATACAAAGAGTCGACAGCTTTTGTCCCAAAATGTCAGCTGTAGGCAATGTTATAATTGTGTCATGTCTCATTTTCCAGTGTTGTTGATATTTTAGAGTATTTATCGTATTATGTCAAATTTCTTGTGCGTATATATGGGATAGGGTATCCTCATCCTAATGGGCTTTAGATTGTGTGAGCTTTTCTCTTGGAAGAAATTGTTACTCAACTAATACAACACTCAGGCGTGGATTGGAAAAAAAGCGCGATTTTCACTATCAGTAAATAAGTGGGATGGTTTTCTTATGATATATGCATGCTCCCTATCCCGATCGATCATTAATGAGGGCGATCGTCATAACTTCAATATGAACAAACAAACCATCCACTGTCCCGTTGGTAAAACGATATTGCTACCATTTTTTAAACGCACGCGAGATTATAAAACAGTGCATACGAGCTCATTTTATTTCGGCTTTCAGTATCGTGGTTTCAACAGGAATTAAGTCTGGTTACAGGCCTATAGGAACGTCTACATATAGTAAAAATGTTCCACAATAAAACATTACACCCCCCCCCCCCAACCCCCTTTCAATACATAAGAAAATTGAAAACATAAGAATTGAGATTGAAATTTATATTTTGTTCGAGCGTTTTTTTTTAATTGAACAAGCACAATACACCAGAGATGGTTGGAAACAGTTTAATATAAACAGATAACTCATGTTTTGCGTAAAATACTATTCTTACTAGGCAGTCTGATAACTTCGGGGATGAACGTGAGTGAAATACCCTCTTGATAGACTGCAGGTCATTTTGAATGTGGCGACCAAAAAGGTAGCCGTGAACGTACAATTTACATACCCTCTTAAGGGTCCTACAGTTTTGGCACATTTCAGAAATCCTCCAATGCTTTAATTATAAATCTGATCGAGCCTGAGAGTTAACAAACAGAGTATTTCGGTCCCTTACATTATCACGAGGACACTTGTTTGGGGCCCTCCATATGGTATGGAAGTTGTACGTTACACGGCTACCGATTTGGTCGCCACATTCAAAATGACCTGCAATCTATGCAGAAGGTATTTCACGTAGGTAAATCCCATAAGTTATCAGACTGTGTTAGAGGCGTGTCAAAGCAAGGCGTTTCTAAAAGCATGCGTCCTTTATCTTAATGAAATTTGTATATAAATCAAGCCAAGAAAACAATGAGACAGACGTGAAACATTTCATGATAATGGGAAATCCGTTGACACTTCAGACATCTTCTGGCTGCCGTCAGCTCTTTGCACGGAATAATGTCGTTAACAGTCACTTCGTTATGTCTACGTATCCTTCAAGGTATATAATTAGCTCTACAAGAACGTCTATATGGTATTCATCTGAAACTGTCCGGCTAAAGTTGGAACTGGCTGTAGAAATGTATCATTGTAAAGAGTGAAGATGGACTGTCTGTAAGAAGTGTATCGTCTACATAATACTGCCCCTTCTTTACAGTGAACCGTTTCAAACACATGTACTTAGCATTTTCCAAACAAACATTTAAATACTCTTTCTATGGTCCATTTTGACCTACGATGCCCCTTGTTGCAACGAGTTTTGTCACTACGTACGAGTTTTATTCGAACTCACGAGATTTGTTACAATGTTGACGAGTTTTGTCACAAAAGGTTACGAGTTTTGTCACAAGAGCGCCAGCTTTTGTTACATGTCCCAAGTTTTGTTCCAACCCTGCCGAGTTTTGTTACAAAATCAATGTTACGAGTTTTGATACAAACCGTCAACAGCTTTTGTTGCAATTTTAATAGGACACGAGTTTTGATACAAAGAGTCAACAGCTTTTGTCCCAAAATGTCAGCTGTAGGCAATGTTATAATTGTGTCATGTCTCATTTTCCAGTGTTGTTGATATTTTAGAGTATTTATCGTATTATGTCAAATTTTTTGTGCGTATATATGGGATAGGGTATCCTCATCCTAATGGGCTTTAGATTGTGTGAGCTTTTCTCTTGGAACAAATTGTTACTCAACTAATACAACACTCAGGCGTGGATTGGAAAAAAGCGAGATTTTCACTATCAGTAAATAAGTGGGATGGTTTTCTTATGATATATGCATGCTCCCTATCCCGATCGATCATTAATGAGGGCGATCGTCATAACTTCAATATGAACAAACAAACCATCCACTGTCCCGTTGGTAAAACGATATTGCTACCTCTTTTTTAAACGCACGCGAGATTATAAAACAGTGCATACGAGCTCATTTTATTTCGGCTTTCAGTATCGTGGTTTCAACAGGAATTAAGTCTGGTTACAGGCCTATAGGAACGTCTACGTATAGTAAAAATGTTCCACAATAAAACATTACACCCCCCCAACCCCCTTTCAATACATAAGAAAATTGAAAACATAAGAATTGAGATTGAAATTTATATTTTGTTCGAGCGTTTTTTTTTTAATTGAACAAGCACAGAGATGGTTGGAAACAGTTTAATATAAACAGATAACTCATGTTTTGCGTAAAATACTATTCTTACTTGGCAGTCTGATAACTTCGGGGATGAACGTGAGTGAAATACCCTCTTGATAGACTGCAGGTCATTTTGAATGGGGCGACCAAAAAGGTAGCCGTGAACGTACAATTTCCATACCCTCTTAAGGGTCCTACAGTTTTGGTACATTTCAGAAATCCTCCAATGCTTTAATTATAAATCTGATCGAGCCTGAGAGTTAACAAACAGAGTATTTCGGTCCCTTACATTATCACGAGGACACTTGTTTGGGGCCCTCCATATGGTATGGAAGTTGTACGTTACACGGCTACCGATTTGGTCGCCACATTCAAAATGACCTGCAATCTATGCAGAAGGTATTTCACGTAGGTAAATCCCATAAGTTATCAGACTGTGTTAGAGGCGTGTCAAAGCAAGGCGTTTCTAAAAGCATGCGTCCTTTATCTTAATGAAATTTGTATATAAATCAAGCCAAGAAAACAATAAGACAGACGTGAAACATTTCACGATAATGGGGAATCCGTTGACAGTTCAGACATCTTCTGGCTGCCGTCAGCTCTTTGCACGGAATAATCTCGTTAACAGTCACTTCGTTATGTCTACGTATCCTTCAAGGTATATAATTAGCACTACAAGAACGTCTATATGGTATTCATCTGAAACTGTCCGGCTAAAGTTGGAACTGGCTGTAAGAAATGTATCATTGTAAAGAGTGAAGATGGACTGGCTGTAAGAAGTGTATCGTCTACATAATACTGCCCCTTCTTTACAGTGAACCGTTTCAAACACATGTACTTAGCATTTTCCAAACAAACATTTAAATACTCTTTCTATGGTCCGTTTTGACCTACGATGCCCCTTGTTGCAACGAGTTTTGTCACTACGTACGAGTTTTATTCGAACTCACGAGATTTGTTACAATGTTGACGAGTTTTGTCACAAAAGGTTACGAGTTTTGTCACAAGAGCGCCAGCTTTTGTTACATGTCCCAAGTTTTGTTCCAACCCTGCCGAGTTTTGTTACAAAATCAATGTTTCGAGTTTTGATACAAACCGTCAACAGCTTTTGTTGCAATTTTAATAGGACACGAGTTTTGATACAAAGAGTCGACAGCTTTTGTCCCAAAATGTCAGCTGTAGGCAATGTTATAATTGTGTCATGTCTCATTTTCCAGTGTTGTTGATATTTTAGAGTATTTATCGTATTATGTCAAATTTCTTGTGCGTATATATGGGATAGGGTATCCTCATCCTAATGGGCTTTAGATTGTGTGAGCTTTTCTCTTGGAAGAAATTGTTACTCAACTAATACAACACTCAGGCGTGGATTGGAAAAAAAGCGCGATTTTCACTATCAGTAAATAAGTGGGATGGTTTTCTTATGATATATGCATGCTCCCTATCCCGATCGATCATTAATGAGGGCGATCGTCATAACTTCAATATGAACAAACAAACCATCCACTGTCCCGTTGGTAAAACGATATTGCTACCATTTTTTAAACGCACGCGAGATTATAAAACAGTGCATACGAGCTCATTTTATTTCGGCTTTCAGTATCGTGGTTTCAACAGGAATTAAGTCTGGTTACAGGCCTATAGGAACGTCTACATATAGTAAAAATGTTCCACAATAAAACATTACACCCCCCCCCCCCAACCCCCTTTCAATACATAAGAAAATTGAAAACATAAGAATTGAGATTGAAATTTATATTTTGTTCGAGCGTTTTTTTTTAATTGAACAAGCACAATACACCAGAGATGGTTGGAAACAGTTTAATATAAACAGATAACTCATGTTTTGCGTAAAATACTATTCTTACTAGGCAGTCTGATAACTTCGGGGATGAACGTGAGTGAAATACCCTCTTGATAGACTGCAGGTCATTTTGAATGTGGCGACCAAAAAGGTAGCCGTGAACGTACAATTTCCATACCCTCTTAAGGGTCCTACAGTTTTGGCACATTTCAGAAATCCTCCAATGCTTTAATTATAAATCTGATCGAGCCTGAGAGTTAACAAACAGAGTATTTCGGTCCCTTACATTATCACGAGGACACTTGTTTGGGGCCCTCCATATGGTATGGAAGTTGTACGTTACACGGCTACCGATTTGGTCGCCACATTCAAAATGACCTGCAATCTATGCAGAAGGTATTTCACGTAGGTAAATCCCATAAGTTATCAGACTGTGTTAGAGGCGTGTCAAAGCAAGGCGTTTCTAAAAGCATGCGTCCTTTATCTTAATGAAATTTGTATATAAATCAAGCCAAGAAAACAATGAGACAGACGTGAAACATTTCATGATAATGGGAAATCCGTTGACACTTCAGACATCTTCTGGCTGCCGTCAGCTCTTTGCACGGAATAATGTCGTTAACAGTCACTTCGTTATGTCTACGTATCCTTCAAGGTATATAATTAGCTCTACAAGAACGTCTATATGGTATTCATCTGAAACTGTCCGGCTAAAGTTGGAACTGGCTGTAGAAATGTATCATTGTAAAGAGTGAAGATGGACTGTCTGTAAGAAGTGTATCGTCTACATAATACTGCCCCTTCTTTACAGTGAACCGTTTCAAACACATGTACTTAGCATTTTCCAAACAAACATTTAAATACTCTTTCTATGGTCCATTTTGACCTACGATGCCCCTTGTTGCAACGAGTTTTGTCACTACGTACGAGTTTTATTCGAACTCACGAGATTTGTTACAATGTTGACGAGTTTTGTCACAAAAGGTTACGAGTTTTGTCACAAGAGCGCCAGCTTTTGTTACATGTCCCAAGTTTTGTTCCAACCCTGCCGAGTTTTGTTACAAAATCAATGTTACGAGTTTTGATACAAACCGTCAACAGCTTTTGTTGCAATTTTAATAAGACACGAGTTTTGATACAAAGAGTCAACAGCTTTTGTCCCAAAATGTCAGCTGTAGACAATGTTATAGTTGTGCCATGTCTCATTTTCCAGTGTTGTTGATATTTTAGAGTATTTATCGTATTATGTCAAATTTTTTGTGCGTATATATGGGATAGGGTATCCTCATCCTAATGGGCTTTAGATTGTTTGAGCTTTTCTCTTGGAACAAACTGTTACTCAACTAATACAACACTCAGGCGTGGATTGGAAAAAAGCGAGATTTTCACTATCAGTAAATAAGTGGGATGGTTTTCTTATGATATATGCATGCTCCCTATCCCGATCGATCATTAATGAGGGCGATCGTCATAACTACAATATGAACAAACAAACCATCCACTGTCCCGTTGGTAAAACGATATTGCTACCTCTTTTTTAAACGCACGCGAGATTATAAAACAGTGCATACGAGCTCATTTTATTTCGGCTTTCAGTATCGTGGTTTCAACAGGAATTAAGTCTGGTCCTGTCACACTGCTGACCTAATCAGGGTCACGTGAGATGCGCGAGTCTACCCAAGAGTCATAGTGTGTTCTACCCAGCCAGGTGAAAGCACCTAGCTTAGTGAGCTGCAATCAGTTCACCGAAAACTCAATCAAAGGCAATCCTTTGGTTGTTGTTTATACTCAATACGATAGCTTTAGTTTATTGCCTTGTACCAACCTGATAAAAGTACCAAAAGTGGTAATTTATCAAAATAACTAATTTTTGTTGAAATACACAACACGTGGGTTGTATATGGAGCTTTGGGGTAGTGACTTTGATCTTTCAGCAGTCGCATGTGATAACTGTTTGCCTGAGACCAAAAACGAAGCAAACGATATGCCTGCAAAACACAAACCTGCCAAGGTGCCCGATTCTGCGGAAAAGTCTGCTCGGGCCGGCAAACGTGGCGAAAATTCGCAACCTCCGAAACGCACAAGTACTAGTAATGTAAGTATCCCCTCGGCAAACTTTCAAATAAATACGGTCAGTGCTACGGACACATGTAAGAATACTACAAGTAGTTTTCCGTCCTCGCCTCACAAATCCCCTGTGCAGTTGGGTGAAACCTTGGGTTCCCAGCCACAAAATGTGGTCACACCACAGCTTTTGTCAGACCTTAAATCTGAATTAGTTGGTCTTATTAGTAAGCTGGCTCAAGGACGTAAGCGTCGAGCAGCTTACACCCATAGCTCTGAGTCTTCAACGTCGGAAGACCACATGCATAGTCCACAGTTTAAACGCAGACGGAAATCAGAAGAAACTGCGATAGAACAGAAAACTGTCCCTATTGGCGATAGTGTAACTTTGGATGTACGTCACGATATTGATGAATTGCTCCAGAGCGAGCAAGCAACCGACAGTTCACCTGAAGGTTTAGAGGCCGATTTGTTGGAACAAATTACTGAGCAATTTGATTTAACTACCGACAGTGGCCCAGAAATAGCCGTAAAATTGGCTGACATTGTCAATCAGCTTTTTCGCACCAAACTTAACGATGAGAGACTAAAAATGTTCTTTGATAAATACAAAGTTCCTAAAAATTGCCCCACTGTTGCTACTCCTAAAGTTAACTCAGAAATTTGGGGAAAACTAAAGCCTACCACAACGTCTGCTGACATCAAGTTTCAGAGACTAAGTCACAAAATTGTGAAGTCGTCAGTGCCTATAATTAGAGTATGTGAAATTTTGCTCAAAATAAAGTCTAAAGACACTGAAATTGGGGAATGCATCAGACAGGCGATGGATTCGTTGGCACTTTTGGGTTCCATTCAGCTGGACATTAACCAGCGTAGGAAAGATTTTATCAAACCTGATTTACACTCTAAATTCAAACAGTTGTGTACAACTGACGAAACCCCTGATCCGGAATGGCTTTTTGGCCAAGATTTGGGCAAAAAGGTTAAAGATATAAGTGAAGTTAGCAAGGTTGCGGCAACTCTCTCATACCGAGGTTCAAAAGGGGGGTTTCGGTCCTCAGGTAGAGGAAAACATTTTTTAGGTCAACGCCAAAACAACCGAAACCGACAAAGCCCACAGTTTTATCAAAAGAGGGGGCAGTACAAGAAAGCGACAGAGAAATAGACATCGGAGTTACCACACAGGTATGTGTAAACGATTGTGCTACAAATGATTGGGATTTTAATATTTCTCAATTGTCTGCCAAACTTGTTACTGACATACAGCACTATAAAGCAGGGCGATTAAAACGACGTGTATCGTTCTGGCTCTCTTTGACATCAGATCAGTACATTTTGGATGTTGTAAAAGGACTCAGAATTGAGTTTACTACAAAACCATGGCAGGCGTTTGTACCATTTCCTTACAAAATGCTTAAGGACAAAGCACAGGCAATAACTGTTGAAATACACAATATGCAAGCTAAAGGGATTATAGAAAAATGTAGCCCGGTCTCTGACCAGTTTGTCTCGAATATTTTTTCTCGAGAAAAGAAAGACGGATCCGTTCGTATAATACTAGATCTGAAAGCACTAAATAAGTATGTTGTTCATAGACACTTCAAGATGGATACTTTGCTGAGTGCTATAAACTTGATGTCTAAAGATTGTTATATGGCGTCTATTGATTGGAAAGACGCATATTACACTGTGTCAATTAATTCTGAAGATCGTAAATATTTACGCTTTATTTGGAATGGGGACTTGTATCAATATACATGTCTCGCTAATGGCCTAGGGTCCGCGCCTCGTTTGTTCACTAAGGTGACAAAAGTATTAATGTCGGCACTCCGGAAACAAAGTTATATTAGTACTGTCTATATTGATGACTGTCTTCTTTTTGGCCAGACTTTGAATGATTGTCGGTCCAATATTATGAAAACCATAGAATATTCGTCATTGGCAGGGTTTTACGTCCATCCCATAAAGTCTATGCTTTATCCTTCTCAGCACATATCTTACCTTGGCTTTCAGTTAGATTCTAAAAATATGACCGTTCAATTAACTGCGGAGAAAGCTCTCAAAGTCAAAAATGTCTGTATCGCTTTGAATAATAAATCTCGAGCGTCTATTCGAGACATTGAGCATGTTGTGGGACGAATGGTCTCTAGTTTCCCCGGAGTTCCCAATGGGAGACTTTTCTATCGTCAGTTGGACAATTTTAAAACCGAAGCTCTGAAATGTCATAAAGGCAATAGAGAGAGTAAGGTATCTGTCCCTTCCTCATGTAAATATGATCTTAATTGGTGGATTAAACAAGTCGAAACTACTTTTACGTCAATAACCTCAATTGATCCTTCTGTTGTTTTGTCATGTGATGCCAGTGGCCGTGGATGGGGAGGGGTTAATGGCGACATCACCACAGGGGGTGTATGGTCGCCACATGAAGCAGACGAGCATATTAATGTTCTGGAACTAAGGAGTGCTTTGCTGACTATTCAATGTTTTTGTCGTTCTCTTCACAGCTGTCGTGTACACATACAAATTGATAATACCACCGCAGTGGCTTACATAAATAAACAAGGTGGTAAGCGAATCAAATGCAATGCTGTGACAAGAGAAATTATGCTGTTTTGTTATGAACGAAAGATTCAATTAACTGCTGCTCACCTACCGGGTGCACAAAATGTGATAGCTGATAGGTGTAGCCGAGTATTGCAGGATACTTCAGATTGGAAGTTATGTAAGGCAGCATTCAATGCTGTTATTAAAATCTTTAATTGTGGATTACCTGATATAGACTTATTCGCCTCCAGGCTAACATATCAGCTCCCGAGATATTTTTCTTGGAAGCCAGATCCCTCCGCGGTTGCTATTGATGCATTCATGCAGTCTTGGAAAGATTTGACACTTGTATACGCTTTTCCACCGTTTATACTTACGGGGAAAACTCTTCAGAAAATTGAGCAAGATAATGTACCTGCGATAATGGTAGTGCCTTTTTGGCCAACACAACCCTGGTTTTCAAAACTGACTCACATGCTTATTGATGTGCCTATTATTTTTCCTAGGTCACCCAGTCTACTCAAACATCACGATGGCCGAGCGCAACTTCCACGACTGAGACTCATGGCAACATTCCTGTCGGCAAACCGTACACAGACCTCACAGTTTCAGAAGACGCTAAGAGAATCATCAAGTCTTCTTGGAGGGGGGCGACTCTCAAACAGTACAGTGGTTACATCCGTAGATGGGTGCTCTATTCGCGTCAACGGAACAGTGATCCCTTTGCGCCTTCTATCGAAGTTGTCATAGACTTTCTTACATCCCTTTTTCAATCTGGACTCCGTTACAGTGCTATCAATTCGGCAAGGTCCGCTTTATCATCGATAATCATTTTTAATGGAAAACCAGTAGGCTGTTTGCCAGTTGTTGTACGCTTTATGAGGGGAGTGTTTAACTTGCGCCCGTCTTTACCTCGTACCGGGTGTACGTGGGACCCTGAGAAGGTTTTGTTATTTTTGGCAAGTTTGTCCCCAGTAAAAAATATTTCTTTGAAAAATTTGACTTACAAACTATCTATGCTTATAGCCTTATTGTCGGGACAGAGGATCCAGACTCTTTCTTGTTTAAGTTTGAAGAACATGTATTTAACAAATTCCGTGCTAAAATTTACAATAGGTGATTTACTTAAACAAACGCGACCAGGGTTTCAGCAAGAACAGTTAGTTTTTAAAGCCTATGCACCGAATAGACGTCTTTGTGTTGTTACCACTATTAAAGAATATTTAAAACGTACAGATACTTCACATAAGAAATGTGACAATCTTTTTCTTTGTTATATAAAGCCGTATGGTCCAGCAACTACAACTACTGCTCGTTGGATAAAGTGTGTTTTGTTTAAAGCTGGTGTTGACATTTCTCTGTTCACTCCGCACAGTGTGCGATCCACCGCTACCAGTGTTGCCGCCAGACAGAGGGTTCCTATTGACACTATTATGAAGACGGCCGGTTGGTCTCGGTCGTCAACTTTTCGTATCTATTATGATAAACCGTGTGTTTCACAGGGGCAGCTAGGGTTGGCTGTCTTGGAAGGTCATTAATTTTGTTCTATTTCCATGGCTGTATTACGGTATGTCGAGCAATATCCAGTACTAGCTGACAGCTGTTTTTCAAGCCATATATATTTATCGCCTTTCATTTACCAAAACGGTTAAATCTATGTTGTGAAATAAATTTAACTTTCATTTAATTAATTATCTTTTCATTTTATTCATCTTGTGCCGGAAACTTGTGTTTGTAATCGAACACCACTTTGAACATCTCACGTGACCCTGATTAGGTCAGCAGTGTGACAGGAATGAGAAATTAAACGAGACTTACCTGGAAGTCGATGTTTAATTGGAGTCCTGTCACACTGCAGACCAATCAGAGGTAACGTGCCCTCCATTTTGTATATGAGGTTTCCCAGCCCTTAGGTTTACACCTCTGGTTTCCTAGTTTCCTTACTTTTGCTGGTGTCTGCTTACATTTGAAATATGACTCTTGGGTAGACTCGCGCATCTCACGTTACCTCTGATTGGTCTGCAGTGTGACAGGACTCCAATTAAACATCGACTTCCAGGTAAGTCTCGTTTAATTTCTCATTTACAGGCCTATAGGAACGTCTACGTATAGTAAAAATGTTCCACAATAAAACATTACACCCCCCCCCAACCCCCTTTCAAGACATAAGAAAATTGAAAACATAAGAATTGAGATTGAAATTTATATTTTGTTCGAGCGTTTTTTTTAATTGAACAAGCACAATACACCAGAGATGGTTGGAAACAGTTTAATATAAACAGATAACTCATGTTTTGCGTAAAATACTATTCTTACTTGGCAGTCTGATAACTTCGGGGATGAACGTGAGTGAAATACCCTCTTGATAGACTGCAGGTCATTTTGAATTTGGCGACCAAAAAGGTAGCCGTGAACGTACAATTTCCATACCTTCTTAAGCTTAGGGTCCTACAGTTTTGGTACATTTCAGAAATCCTCCAATGCTTTAATTATAAATCTGATCGAGCCTGAGAGTTAACAAACAGAGTATTTCGGTCCCTTACATTATCACGAGGACACTTGTTTGAGGCCCTCCATATGGTATGGAAGTTGTACGTTACACAGCTACCGATTTGGTCGCCACATTCAAAATGACCTGCAATCTATGCAGAAGGTATTTCACGTACGTAAATCCCATAAGTTATCAGACTGTGTTAGAGGCGTGTCAAAGCCGACCGGTAGCAAGCGGAGATAGCCGAAGTGTGTTCCGATTGCTTACTTGACATACACTTTTTTGTAACTTTCAACTGATACAAGTTTGATAAGATAGTCATGTAAATTGCAATGTACTTATTTTTGTAACATTGTTTCCTTGCAAACAAAACAAAAATCTAAAGTATAGGAAGAGATCGAATAATCTGTTCTCAAACTAAACACTATTTTACTAGTTTAAAGTGGCATGAGCTGCCAAAATTTTGACGTTAAAACAGAATGTTGAAATTATTGGCTATTTTTCTCAAGACGTATAATTCAGAAGCTTTTAAGTGCTTTTAGTCTCGAAAATGTACGACAAAGTATTGTTTTGAACTGACTTTGGCTTAGAATGAATGAATGGTCGTCCCGGTTATTTAAATTTTGTTTACTTTTCGAACACGTTTTCGGTTCGCACAGGCCACATACTGTATGGATTTTCTTCATTCCAACGCCAATCATTTAGTATTGCGATGGCCTTCAAAGACTCTTTCTGTCGTGACGGTCAGAAATTATGAAAAGGTGTGAATTTTAAGTAGAAATGGAGCCGTGCTATGGTTTGCCTGCTACCCGGTACAATTATGTCGAATAACCCAAAATGAACGAAGAAAAGCTTTGCCTTAGATTGAACTTTACCTGTCAGCCTGTACAGGTAGGCCTGTGACGAATCACCCAAATGAAGACGATTTTACCCAAATGAATTATTCTTCATTGTCGCAACTTAGTAACCGTTCAATCCCATAATTTTAACCAAAAACATATATTGACGTACTGAAGTGGAATTAGACGCGGCTTTGTGGTTTATCGGGCAACTATTGTAGGTATACCAATCACAATTTTCCCCTACTGTTTATTGGCTTTATTTGGAAATTCGGTATTTTTAGTCTACATTGGGTACCAGGTAATTCAAATAGCCGAAAAAACAATAAAACCCATCGCCACTTCGAACTTTCCAGTGTCACCAGGATTAGGCCTATGTTATATATAACTGATTGGTCGATCATATGAAAATCAATAATCAGCGTTTGATTTTTTCTTTGTGTTGATTAAACTACCTTTCCAAAATAAATTATGGCAGAATGGTAATCTTATTTACTCCCAACTCCATCGTATACTTTTTAAAAAAGGTTATTAACATCAGCCAACATTTGTTACAAATCCTGTTGACTGTTTGTATCAAAACTCATGACATGTAAAATTTGGTACAAAAGCTGTCGACTGTTTGTATCAAAACACGTGACGTGTTTAGAACAAAACTGGTCAAGAGTGGAACAAAACTCGTGAGTTGTGACAAAACTCGTCGACTTTTTGACAAAACTCGTGAGTTGGAATAAAACTCGTACGTTGTGACAAAACTCGTTGCAACACCCTGCATCCATGTATCTCTGCCCAGTCGGCTGCACTGACTCAGATCCCGCCAGTGAAATCATTTGAGCTGCGCCTCTCCCGGTGCTAGCTGTACAGCTTTTTACCGGTCCTCAACCACATCAAATTGCTACCAGATAATACACTATTTGGTCTTTATGTGACCCAGTACTAAAATATATCGGATTAATAAAATCAAAACATGCGGTTTTACTCTCTCAAAAGGCCTAATAGCAGCACTCTATTGATCATCCGAATATTATATCATCACTGCGCAATTGAAAACTGACTACTAAACCTACAAATGCAATAATCCAACTTACACGCATCAACATAAATTGGCATAGCTATAGAAACTTGACATAGATAAGCTTCGAGAAGTAATAACATCCAGGTAAACATTGCAGTTGTGCTAAAGATCTGTAACAAGACTTCCAAGTAAAGCAAAAACATTTTACAAAAATAATCAGATAAGAAAATAAGACGAGGGAAAGACTGCAGTCAATTAATCTAAGTCCAAGTAAACTACAAACGATTCTCATTTACATATACACCACACGTATACATCTCGAAACAAAACGCGTTAGTTCCCTGGTAGTCAAAAAGGAGGTAGGAGGAAATATGCATGTTTTTCTTAACTACACGGAAAATCTTGCCAAAAGTGACGTCATACTCATCCTTCGATGTATATAAACTGCCACATACTCATTGTAGATTGGCAAATGTATATTCTGCCAGAAATTGAACTTTCTAGCTTGGCTAGACTTCTTCAAATGTTCTTCCTAAAAGGTTTAAAGTCCGAATGTCACGAGAATTACATTTACACAGTGTGATCCGTCGGTGGAAATATGACTACATTCATAACCTGTAGCGAAAGTCGTTATTCAAAATGAAACTAGATATGTTTTTGAATTTTGGCTTTAATATGCACAAAATATGCCACCGACCTCATCGCTCCTGGACTTTTTTGCGTTTTTGGTTGTTACAAGATTAGGTCATACTGAAGTCACGAAATTATGGGAGATGTCATACACACTAGACGATTTTCAAAATTCAACATTTTATTAACTTAATTTGTTTTATTGTAAAACATATCCAAAACCTTAAAGTGGCATGAGCTGCCAAAACTCACACTTTTTTCATAATTTCTGATCGTCACGACAGTAAGAGGCTTTGAAGGCCATCGAAAAACTAAATGATTGGCGTTGGAATGAGGACAATCGATACAGTTTGTGGCCTGTACGAACCGTAAACCGTGTAAACAAAATTTAAATAACCGGGACGACCATTCATTCATTCTAAGCCAAAGTTAGTTCTAAACAATAATTTATCCTACATTTTCGAGACTACAAGCACTAACAGGCTTTTGAATTATACGTCTTGAGAAAAATAGCAAATGATTTCAACATTCTGTTTGAACGTCAAAATATCAACATTTTGGCAGTTCATGCCACTTTAAATACGTTTTATTTCATGATAACGTTTAGTTGGTTCGTCGAACAAACCTGTCTCTATTGGTTTAAGCTTCAGTTATGCGTGTAATTCGACTTTTCGTACAACGCTATCAACTTACTTTCTATAATGATCCTTCTTTTATACACAAACCGATTGCCAGGAAAATTGAAACTAGTAAAAGGCACTGATGTGCGTTCATTGTCATTTCCCAACAATTAATACTTTAATCTCTTGCCAAGGTACTTGCTGCATTCATGTGCAATGAAACAGTTTAAATCTGCAACGTTTTTTTTTTAAATATCTCTTTTAAAACTACATAAACGGACATCTGTAAAACAGGCATCAACGGAAAGTGCGATGTGTACTAAAACCATTGATCGTTAGCATGGGTTCTCCCAAACTCCGAGCTATATTTCATAAACTCATTTAAGCTAACAATTGAACCTAATTTCAGATAACCGATTACAACGCGGTTATGTTAAAACATTTAAATTTTAGTCAACTAAGAACGTTTTAAGCACATTTATTAAAGGGGTTCCAGAATCCAGAGAAGCGTTGTAAAACTCACGTTTCACATATCTGTTTTGTCTCTTTGGGTTATCCCTTCCCACTGTTAACCATTTAATAAGGTGAAGAAGTGAATTTAGTAGGAACTTCATTCATCAAGTACAGAGCAATAATTGAGATGCAGTCCTACAATGTGTGCTATGAACGGTGCAATTGAACTATTTACATGCTGAGTGATATACATTACGAATGTTTACCATACTTTGGAGTCGTAGCTTCCAATTCTTCTTGCAATCGCCTTGAATAAGTCCGGTTTTAATAGCAGATCAAGAATCTTTCAATTCACTGCTTCTGCCATTCGTCTACTTGGCATTTGCGTTTGCAATGGGATAAGGCTGTCTGAAAATTAATTTTAGTTTCAGTGGCGATCTCGATCATAAGAAGATACGTGTATTGCATTTTACCAAATTTATTTAGCCTGCTTTGAAGATCGAGATTGATACGCTCGTGTGATGGTGTTCTTGAAAACATAACGGATTTAAATAACTACCTTTAAGATCAATTTCGATTGATTTAGATTTTGTAATAAACAGATGTTGTTGTGTTTTTTTTTTGCTGTGTATCTATAAAGTAAAGCAAAAATCATTTGTCAATACATTTGCTCAGGTACATAGACATACATACATAATTTGATTTTATTTGGCGGCTCCATTCTGTTAAACATAGATAGTTTGATCAATGCTTTCAGTATTAATGGCAATGATGCTGGGTATTTGTTCGTTTGGACAATTTAACCAATACATGCTTTGATATGTTTGATTTCTTTTTTCTAATTCGTTTTCTTTCTAAAAATGTATCCACATGACAAATCAAAATGATAATGATGTATTTAAGGTTTATTATTGCATTCAGATCTGTAGGAGATCTGACCATAAAGGGTTTACAAATGACACGAATATGAGGCTTCTTGGACACGGCTAAATGTAGGTTAAATATACCTTTTTTGGATTGATCTAACCAATATTTCAGCTAATCAATCTGGCATGGTCGCCGTAGGTCTCTGGTTATTGGCGCATGTTGACATGTATTGTGATGGCAACCAACTTATAGACATACTTTAAATGCTTCAACGTGTTTGTCATAAAGATACATTGGATCTACGTCAAACATTTACCAGAATTATTAACTGACTTTCAACACCATCTCAATAAGTAAAACATTATCTAACACTTGGAATAGGCCTGAGTCTTCAGATACCAAATCAAACTAACATGGTTCATTATACGATATTGTTTAGCGATTATTACCATTCGTTACAATTCTAAAAATATATTTTAACGGTTATTTACATTGGTACAAGGGGCAAATGAAGCTATCATCCTTGTCATATCTTTCTCTTATAATTGATGGTCCGTTGTGAACAAATCAAATTTTTACGACAATTCATTATTGCGATCGAGAGTGCAATCTGTCATAAGACTACGGTCAAAAGTCAAGGTCATATCCCTGACAACCATTTCATTTTTTCCGTTTGAAGAAAGAATATGAATAAGTGGACATCTACATAGCTTTTTCCTACAAAATACATTTACAACACAACATAAATCCTTCGGTGTTTTCTGTGGATTTCGATCCGACAGCAAAAGGCCATTTTAAAACACCCTTTTAATGAAAGTCATCATTAGCGAAATCCATCGTCCGATACATTAACAATGGGACAAGCTCCATTCCCCGTCCGTTAACGTGTGCGTTAAAAACTACTGGACTGACATGGAAACACTATAGCGTATTTCTGTAGTTCTCAGTGTTTGGGTGAAATTGCATCCGTCAACGCACGCGTTAACGCATGTCCGTGGAAATACTTCTTTTTGATAAAACATGGTTGATACAAACGTGATAGATTATGACAGTGATATTTGAAATATCTTAGCCGTGTACCAATTGGTGCAAATTACTAGAGGTTTTTACCAGGTACCTTCACTCAAATATTTTCTCCCAAACATCCCAGTTCGAATTGGATTTCCTCGCTGTGTGACCATTGCGATGAAACACGTGGCACATTCTGCTTACAGTGTTGAAATTAAATCCGTTACATCTCACTTCTCTGGAACATATTCTAGAACAGGTGGTTACCATAATAACCTTCCTCGTAAAAATGGGGGTACCAAGCAGCTGGATTCCTTTGTCTGTTTTCCGATACACTGAAATCGGACGTAGTTGATAAAGGATTACACAATATGCTATTGTCTGATTGACTTAACTGATCATTAATAAGTTAGATATTAACCAAAAGGTGGCTAAAGTTACATCAAGATTAAGTTGCACTTTTTCCGTGGATACGATAAATATCCAACCTCTCATAAAAATGGTAACGAAAATTGATGTTATGCCTGGGGCCCTTTTCGTAAAGCAATTGAGCTAAGCAAAACAAGTTATGGTGTTTGATAGCATCAGAGGGCAGACTAATTTAAAGTGGCATAAGCTGCCAATAAATTCCGGTTGTCAAGAAAGACTCAGAGGTTTGAAGTGCCTTGAAAAATTTACACGTTGAATTAAAAAATCTTAAATGTCAAGTAATGGGGATGTTTGTGTATATTTTCGGGGATTTTGTTACTTATAAAACTTTCTAAACAAAAATCATGGTAACAACGGAAAACTGTACTTATTAATCGAAATGACGAAGAATTACCTAATTTAGTTTTAATTAATTTTTTTCAATATTCGACAGATCATGCATTTTAAGCTGCGGCGTTAAAGTATGAGTAGGGCCTACAATCGCCATAATGATTTGAATCATAGGTGTATGTCGTGTGAAAGGGCTGACGGTGGACGTATTTTAGTGTCTGTATAATACAAACGAAGGATTGGAACTTGGGAACACGAGAAAGTCTACCGATAGACTGGAGATTATAACCTAAAAAAGACGTGAAATCGCGGCAATCTAAAGATGAAATGAGGCGGTTTTCGATCAAGCGGTTGGTGTTAGGGCTGCATTGTACGTCCACGTTACGTGTCCAGCTCTGTTTAAAATGTCATTAAACATGTAAAACATAGCTGGACAAACATGTATGTAGCCTGTCCCATGTTTAATGGTAGAGGTTTTACTCATAGCTTAGAGAGTCAAGTTCTTCACAAATGTTATTCGTAGTGTTGTACTTACGCGACTGTTTAATGAGCGCTACTGGAAGTGGCGTTTCTGTAAGAAAACATACCACAAATTACATAGAGATTAGATTTTGACCGTGATGTTTAAAATAACATCTCGTTGTGGCTGCGAGGGTATTCAAGCATTAGGTTGATCTAAGAGAATAGTTAACTTAATTTCTATAACATAAAATGTCAAAACGTGACACACAAATAAATGTAGAGTAAATCGTGAACTGTTCTTAGTTTACGTGACCAGAAGTTAGTACGAAAGGTTTTTAGTATATTTAAAGATAAATAGCAATCGTTTTGAGCAATCTTATTTGTTTACAGCAGTGCTTGCACGCGTACATCGCCCGTCTAGACAGCAAAGTTACACTAATTCATATACATGAACCCGCCCCCCCCCCACCCGCCCCCAAAAATTAAAAAAAAAACAGCGAACTGTCTAAACTAGGATTTAAGCCATATTCTCTAGCCAAGATAAAATCTGCATGTTCTCATTCCGTGTTTTACCTTGGCGGACTACTCCACTCCAACCCGTAAATCGAACAGCGCCCACTGGTGGGAATGTAAGAGTGGTCTTTCCTATACTTACAGAGTCTTGGCCAATCAGCACTCGTTACACAAAGACGAGCTGTTCATTTTGAGTGGATGCGAGTAAAACTTCTCGCGGCTAATCAAAACATCGGGTACTTACACTGGAAATAACGTAATTGCGGCTGTGTTCACCTTGAGCTTTTGTTTAACGGGTGCTGATTGGCCAAGACTCTGTAAGTATAGGAAAGACCACTCTTACATTCCCACCAGTGGGCGCTGTTCGATTTACGGGTTTGAGTGGAGTACTCCACAAAGTTCAAACACGGAATAGGGACATGCAGATTTTAACTTGGCTTGCGAGGATGGATTCAAGCTAGCTTATGCCGCGCAGCAATAGCGCTACGTGCAAGTTGACTAACGTGCAAAGCTAAACAACAAGGACTGACAAGGTCCAGCTATGTTTAAAATGCCATTGGAAAGCTTTTAAACTGATACATAGAAATTCATTTCGATTTGAAGATTTTTGTTCGAAATTTTAATAGAGTTGTACTTACGAGATCGTGTAGTCGAGGTAGGTACAGTTGAAATTTCTGTGAAATGAATGAAATCAAATAGATTGTAAAAATGTAATTAAAAGCTATTAAATAGAACCTTTCCTCACGCCACTTTTTTCAATCGGAACAAAGAAAATTTAAAAATTTATGGGATACTCGAAAAATTGATGAGGTACTCTGCCGAGGTCGGGGACTTTCTCTCCCTTTAAACTTGGCAACATCGCCATGTAATTGAAATAAATAATCGTGAATGCGACGTGACACATCAATCAATCACTCAAAATAATCCAATAAACTAGTCACAAGTCAGCTATATTTCAATCAAGTAAAAATTACCCCTCTGGTTTTGCTCTCTATTGAAAGACATAAGTATTTACCCACTATCACGAGGTTTTTAATGGATGGGAAATTGTACAGAAAATTTAGACAGCCCATGTTGAATGAATGGGGAATTGTACAGAAAAATGTAGACAGTCCATGTTGAATGAATGGGGAATTGTACAGAAAATGTAGACAGTCCATGTTTAATGAATGGGGAATTGTACGGAAAATGTAGACAGTCCATGTTGAATGAATGGGGAATTGTACAAAAATGTAGACAGTTCATGTTGAATGAATGGGGAATTGTACAGAAAATGTAGACAGTCCATGTTGAATGAATGGGGAATTGTACAGAATCATGTAGACAGTCAATAACATGAAAATATTTGGATTTTGCCTCAGATAATGAAAATAAAAACATAAAAGTTGGATTAATTGATTTAAACCTAACAAAATTATCTGTAAATAGATATCTTCCATTGTCTGTATTCCCGTGCATTACAAAGAGAACGAGGCTGTCCCACACTAATACAACTTCCATTTTGAAGTACCAACAGAAGGTCGTGGGTTTCCTCCGGGCAAAGAGCCCGGTTTTCTCCCACGATAAAACTGGCAACGCCGCCATATAAGTTAAATAATCTTGAGCGCGGCGTAAAACACCAAGCAGTCAATCAATCCACTTTGAAGAATTCAACTAATGGGAATAGAAAGTATTTGTGTTAAAAAGCTTGACTTATAGTTGGGTTAGAATTAAGTCACACAAAATACTTTCAGAAATGCTCTGTTTCAGGGTAAATGTGCATTTCTGATTACACTTAATATGATTGTTTATAGTAGAAGTTAGTTCAGAGATGCATCAGTGGAAAGTTACACTTCTGTATCAAACTATCGAACAATTGCCTACTTTTTCTCTTATTATGTTTCTCGAAATTTGGCAGCTTGTACCACTTTAAAGTGAGCACAAAGCTAAAAACAAGACCGACTATTTATCGCATAACTAAACTTCAAAAACAAAGAAAACTAATTAAAATTATACCGATCGTAACGTCATTAGAAGTTATAAATAGACAACAGCCGCAGCACTGCTGAGTTCGGTGAAGTTCTCCACTGAAACAATAAATTAGATCCATGTCAATTCCACTTGAATTTCTAGGATAAAAACGCAGACTGCGTTCCAGTTATAGCGAAGAGTTGGTCTATATAAGCCTAGATGACTCGTTACTTGTTTGACTTTGGCAATTCGTTTTTCTTTTAAATAGGGACTTTAAGGTTGTGGGAATTACAATCTAAATAACTAATGATCTTTCTCGACTTTATACGTGTGCGAATTAACTGGGAAATCGCTATGTGCCATAGTACATATCATTTTGACAGGTCAATCGAGAGACTAACTCATCAAAACAACTACAACAAAAAGTCCCACTGGCGTACGAATAATATTCCCACGCTCTTAGCCAATCAATTTCATTGAAAGTGTTATGTAACTAGTTACACAAAATATTTACGACATGGGTTTCTGTACGCTAATAACAACACAGTTATGTGGTAAAAACCTTTACTTGACAAGAGGTTATGTCGACTAGAGATTATCTAACCCTGTGTACCATTCCATACTCGGATTGGGCCTTCCCTTGTATAATCTGACGAAATAATGCCGTTTCATCGTCATGTGCCACCATTGATAACTTTAATGTTCCAGACATTGTCCACAAATAGTTCTTACCTGGCGGAGACAAGACGGTCCTATTTGGATTTCTTATTTCACCTGTGAAAATCAGTACTGAAATTCTTAATTTGAAAAAGAAAAAAAAACGTAACTAAAGTAACCCTTACTTAAACGATTAAGTAGACTTTTTTTGGAACAACCTACATTTACAAAGCATATTACATCACGTTTACCATCCTTAGACAACAATAAGAAGTCAAAAGTTATATAAATTACGTATTTAGATCTGATTTTGTAACACTGCTAACTAATACACATAATTAAGAAGTCATAGTTACTTGTTTACTTACATAACACTGGGAGATGATCTGTGCAGTTAACCATTTTCAAGGAGAAGGAGAGCCAAGTTAGAGGAAACTTTAGACAAACGGCCACACAAACTCTCCTTTGTCCAACCAACTTCAAATTAGCGATTTCGGAAGAAGGAAAATGTCCTAAGATCGATTAAAGTTTTAAATCAATTCAGATCAAAGCTACAGGTCTGGGGCTCGTTCTACTAAGCTGACGCAAAGTTACGCATAGGTTTACAGCATAGAGTTGCGACCATGCGCAACTTCCTATAGTTTAACACGTTTTTTCGACTGGCGCAACTTACGCCAGCTCAATCGTGCCCACATGCTTACCTCCCCTTCGCGTCTCGCATGCGAAGATTAACTTCTCTGTTTAGATTGACGCCAGCTTAGTAGAACAAGCCCCTGGAGCTGCACAAAGGGCAGTTAATACTACCCGCAGATCTCTGTTCGATGCTATAGGTAGATTTGTGATGATAAAGTACATGGATTACATTTTCTGATTTATTAGAAATAAGGAACGAGATACTGGTATCTTCGCCGGGGTCATTTGTCCTTCTGGGCCCACTTGCACAAAGCACTCTTAACTTAAAAGCACTCTTAAGTCCCATGTTATAGACATACACTAAGAGTACTCTTAGTTAAGAGCGCTTTGTGCAAGTAGGCTTAGGGTAATAAATACTGTCTTTGTGTAATACAGCTCAAATTAAAAAACACACTCACCGTTAAATATTTCAATCAAATGTGAGCAAACTAACGGCACAAAATTATTACATTGACCGGATACAAAATGTATGTTGATAAATTTAAGATTATAAGCCTAACTAACACGTGCACTGTGTCTCTTGTTCAATTTCTATGGTTTTACCAAGCTGGTGTAAATAGTTTTTTTTTTCACAAAAGCTACGAAAACCAGTGTGCCTTTAAGGTCTGGCCGTGTCGATGATTAGTTAAAGTGGCATGAGCTGCCAAAATGTTGATAGTTTGACGTTAAAACAGAATGTTGAAATTATTGGCTATTTTTCTCAAGACGTATAATTCAGAAGCTTTTTAGTGGTTCTAGTCTCGAAAATGTACGATAAAGTATTGTTTTGCACTAACTTTGACTTAGAATGAATGAATGGTCGCCCCGGTTATTATAATGAGGGTCATAAAAAGCCGGTCGATAACTAATTGCTGACAAAATCATTTGATGGAGGATGTATACTCCAACAACAAAGTTAACCGGTTTTGAATGGATCGCTTTGTGTTCGGGTTACATTTTAACGTCTGTTTACACCATTAGGTATTTTAGACACAATTGGATAGGAATAATGTTCCCCATGTTAAATGTTCGCGCTTTAAATCATGACAAGTTCATGTTAATTCGCTTTCTTAAAAAACACAATTAAAGGAGGGGAAATCTCTAGAAATACATAGGGAATATCGCCGAAAACAACCTTCAAAGTACTTATAACATTTCACGTCAATTACCTCCAGTGACCCTCAAGCTAATAAAAACAGACAGAAGTATGTCCTTACAGTGGCTTATCTGTGTAGCCATTTTTCCGTTTTAGGATGACGTGATGTTGGTATAGCTATTTTTAGATCAATAATGACGTATTTTTACCGCTCTCTAATGTATAATGGTAGATTTAGGTCCAAAAACATGGCGACAAACTTGAAGTGGGAAGATTGTCTCCGAATATATAGGTCAGTATGCAACCGCACGCCATTTCTTAGCCAAGCGGCCCCAAACCATTGGCTAAATTGCATCACATGACTACTCTATAACGCACTTAAATTTTTATTCAACAATAATTGGATAAAACTAATGAAAAAATGTTGGCGGCCTTGTGAATGGCCTATGTAGCTTATTCTCTATTGTAACGCCACCTTCAAATTTCAATTATTCACATACGAGGGGATAAAACATACATTGGACAGTTGTTTTGGACTAAATGAACTCTACTCTTTCCATCTAAACTAGTCTAACGCTTAGCTTTTCTTTCCCTTTATTAAGGCTATGACGACTTACATATTTAACTCCAAAATGAAAATAAAATACGACGAGTGTGTTTGCGTTACGGCCGTTTCCGCATTTAAAAATTATCTCCTTGAATGTTAAAAATTTAAAAAACTGATTCACAGCATTTTTTTTTTTCATGTTGTACATTTTGCAGATGACGATTAACCTTTAAGTACACAAAAACGTGTTTGCAATCTTGGCATTATCACTCGCACCAGGAAAATGTTTAAGAAAAAAGGCCTCTTAAATAAGATTGAATTAAAATCATGCCAATCACAAATACTTCTTTGTGGAGTAAATGTGGACACCACAAACTGTCACAAACTTACATTTTACGATAATTCCTATAATGAGATATCCGTGTGGTGTTACATGAAACAAGTCTGAATGTCATATTTGATGCTGCTCTAGTACTACTTTGATTCATGCGGTCTTACATAAAGCTTGCCATATGTTAACCTGTTCTAATGCTACTTTGAATTCTTTTGTTATTTAGATGACTTGAGCTTACACACCCCCTCTGCCAAAAATCAACAATTATCCCCCTTGTTGGTCATATTCGATTAACTAGTTCACAATGTTTTAAGGTATTCTAAGTATTCGCTCTTAATAAAAAGTGCATGTTATATATCTTTATCCCTGTTATATTGCAAACCCAATTAGGTTTCTTTCTTTCTTCTCATCTGATAACAGGTAACTAGTATCATCTATGTAATCATGTAAATTACGCCTTAGCGACCACGAACTTAAAACTAAAGATCGATTATGTGCCGCCTGTCAAACGGTTGAGGACGAACAACACTTTGTCAGGTCTTGTAAATTCACCAATGACAAGGACTTGCTCGTTTTGCAAATTTGGTCTGTTTCTCATCGCTTTTTATCTCTGTTATTTAAATGAAAAAATCACCATGATTATGGCCTCTCAAAAATTCGAAGAGATAAAATGTATCTGTCGAGTTTTGTATGAATAGTTTTTGACTTTCTTTTTATAATTGCAATACGGTAGGCCTTTATATGTATTGTTAAAGTACAGTTTTATTATTTCGTATTGTACTTTATTTTCTGCCTTTTCATTGCTTGTTTTGCTCTGTGCCGTACACATTGTTTAGGTGTTCGATATAATAAAGAATCTGAATCTGTGAGTAACTAGCAATGTATATCTATAGTTTGAACTTTCAATCAAAGCATAATTGAAAGTATTTCCGAATGAGTGTGTGTGTGTGTTTTCAATTTAACCAATTATGAAAATACCACAATTTGAATGGCGTTGTCCATGTTGAATCATGTGTAGCGTAAAACTGTGGCGAATTGTGTCAACGATTTTTGCTTTCACTGATGTATTGGAAAATAGAAGCCTTAACAAAATGAATGTAATTAGCCACAAATTAAAACGCTAACAGTGTCCCAAATTGGTTATCAAATTGTATCCTGTAACCCACAGTGGTCAATAGTAGTGCATATTCATTAATGGTGCATTTTGTCCAGTATTTCATCAGTGCAACAACCCTTTTGGACATCGAATTTATATCAATCCCATGAGCAATTTGAAAGAGCTTTTTAGTGTTTCTATATGTTAATTACCACGAGAACATTTTCATATTGTCTTTCCAAGAGAAATCATTTGGTCTATGACTGTACGACACATCAAATAAGCCGTATTTCGGATTCTTCCTGTTGAGAGGTGACCTCGCACATGTGGACACATCATATCATGTATTCACCATGTTATCGGAAATCAGTCCTTAGTTTAGCAATATATATGGAAAAAAAACATAAAAACCTGTTCAACTGGCAGTTCGAAATCGGTTTTACACCACAATGGTATGATGGAATAAATGTTAGCTTTTGAAATAAAATGACAATCAGTGCATGAACATTAGTTATAGAAAGCAGACGATAGTTGATGGAACCAAGTGCCCCTAGTAAATCAGAAGATGTAATCCATATATTGTTTTCAACATGTTGTCAGATTATGCGAAAAAACTAGACTATTAAAAAGCTCCAACCCTTCCTGAAAATTAAAATTTATCAAAAAACCAAAGACAGCAACATTAAGAATATATTGGCAGATCAAGAAGAACACAAGCTGGGCATGATTACTCGGACGCCTGATTCAGTAAACGGAAAGATTACGACAGTATTTTGAAAAGCAACGTGTGGTAACAATATATTAACACAACGATAGCATAATGTCATTGTTTCGTTTGTGCCTTAGATCTGATGACCAGTAAAGTAAGACGCCGGTATTATTCATTTATAGCGCCACTATCACCTACCTTCTTAAGCAATGTTGGCGTTAAAAGGCATGAACTACCAACAGGTTGATACTTTTGAGTTTTTTATTTCATTTTTACATTATAGACTGTTTTTCTCAAGAAGTCTAATTTAGTAGCCTTATAGTGATACTAGTCCCGAAAATGTACGATAATGTAGCGATAAAGCCACGGAGGCAACATTGTGTGTGACTTACATTATCTTATCATGAATCCAAGTTTTATATTAATTGGCAAAATGCTAAGCCTTATATTGAGAGACCATCTCAATGTTTATTATTCCACTAATAGGATTGATTGATTGATTATTTGATGTTTTACGCGGCGCTCAAGATTATTTCACTTATATGGCGGCGTCGCCAGTTTTATTGTGGGAGGAAACCCACGACCTTCCGTTGGTAACTGGCAACCATCCCACATAGGTCGTTCAAGTAAAAACCCAATCAGAACATTTTCCAATTATTTTGGACTGAGTGGAATTCGAACCCGGGACCCATTGGTGGAAGGCTGTCCGGATTGAGCGTCCAACGCCGTAAGCCAAGGACCCTCCCCCCCCCTTAATAGGAGGGCTACAGTATATAGAGAAAAATGTATGGAAATATTTACCATGTTCTTAAAAAGAAGGCACAAGCTCCTGAATTGTAACGTTTATGACTTCAAGAACACATTTTTAAAATAAACGTATGTCGTGTGGTTTAAGTAGTCCGCTATTAATTTATTTCAAACTGTCGAAAACCTTCCGTAATATGAATACTGATCAGTGATGTTTATAATTGAAAAAAGCAACTTACCACTCCAAGACATTAAGGTCCTATAATTTACCGAGAAACATGATAAATTATCTGTGGAATAAACAAACATTTCATAGTAAAGATAATAAAGATTATTTAGCAATTAATTTGACAGTTTATGCTACCTAAGGCTACGCCATTACATATAAAAGCAAAGTTATTTAAATGTTATAAAGATATGAAGTTTATAAAACTATTCCTCTATTTTCACAGTTAGGTAACAATGTTTCTGTACTACTTGAGTTGACAATCCAAGTCACAGTCTGAAACTTCGGGGAATTACGTACGTGAAATACCCTCTGATAGACTGCAGGTCATTTTGAATATGGCGACCAAATAGGTAGCCGTGAAGCGTAAAATTCCCAAATCGTCTTGAGGGCCCCACAAAAGTGTCCTCGTGATAATATAAGGGACCGAAACATTCGGTTTGTTAACTTTCAGCCTTGATCAGTTATTTAATTGAAGCATTGGAGGATTCCTGATATGTACCGAAACTGCGTCTGTCCACAACATGTGGTTTACCGGGCTAAATAAAATGTATAAACAAATATCTTTCTAAATGATGTTAGCATTTAACAAAAAAAATGTTTTCGTCTGTAGTAAAACATTTTGTCATTTACTTTCGACGCCATTTTTATTCAGCCCAACAATTCGGTGATTTACCGTATAAAGAGCGCAGTCGGAACATCCTTCGGCTATCTACGGTCGCTACCGGTCGGCTTTGACACGCCTCAGACAGTCTGCGCATTTTAGACGGTAAACCATCGTATTTTTGGGCTGAATAAAAATGGTGTCGAAAGTATATATCAAAATACTTACCACAGACGGAAAATTAATTTGAAAATTGTAGTAAATTGATCAAACGCTGAAATCATCCAGAACGATGTTTTTTTTATTATGTTATTTAGCCCGGTAAAGCACATGTTGCGTAAAACTGATCTGTGTCCGAGGCGTGTCAAAGCCGACCAGTAGCGAGCTTGCTTGTGAAGACTGTCCCTGTCATTGACTTGCTTGGATAGCAATAATAATAATATTTGGCGCGTACACAATGTTTTCTACGTTGGGTTTCTATGTCAGCATTATCACTGAAATTATTGCAGATTGCAAGATTGACTCCACATAAGACAGATACTGCCCAGCAAGTTTTACAGAAGGAGAATGGAAACCTTTATACGTTTTAGGAACAATGAGCATACAGACACTTTTTTAGCATTGTAAATAATCCCATGTGTTTTAGCATATTCGTTACATATATCCAAAAGGTGCTGTAAGGAATTGGCAGATGGACAGCAGGACAAGGTCATCGGCATACAATATATGATTAATGAATTTGTCAGAGATGCAACATCCGGCACGGGCCTGGCCCAGAAAGATATCTAAATCATGCATAAACAGAGCAAAACGTATGGGTGATAAAATCCCCCCTTGCCTAACCCCATTAGAGACTGTGAAGAAATCTGACAATGAAAGAAATCTCCCCACTTTACAGCAAATGATTGAGCATGAAACCATACACGAAGCAATTGTACAATATGAATTGCTACATCACCACCCATAAGTTTGTTAAGAAGTGCCCAGTGGTTAACTCTATCAAACGATTTACTAGCGTCTAGAAAACATGCAAACATCGGTCTTCCATCAGAGATGAATTGCTTCTTTTATAACATAAATACACTGATCAGAGGAGTGGCCACGCTTGAAACCAAATTGAAAGTCATAGTAATACATTATAAGCTCACATGATTTTAAAACAATAGCTTCTAGAATATTAGACACGACGGATGCAATTGCGATAGACTCGTTTTTGACCAATGGGGATATGACAACATACGTCATCTCTTCGGTACAAAGCTATGTACAAGCATACTATTTAGGCACATTGATAGATGGTAATACAAAACAGAGTTTGCACATTTCAAATGCTCAGATGAAAGTCCATCATGACCAGGAGGTTGTTTGATTTCATATCACGAACAGTATAAACGAAGTTTGGAGTGACCATGTTGAAAAAATGAGATTCAGCAAGCCTAGATGATATAGCATCACATACAACTTTTTGTGCAAATCATTACAAACACAGTTAAGTACATTTGCAAATGTATCTTTCCGATGTTGAGCAATTTCCTCCTCCCCAACAGCTGAGTCAATGTTGTTCGGCAATGTCATTCGTCTAGAGCTTGACGCTTTGATTTCTTTCTAAAAATCATCGACTGAGTTGTTTGAGAGGACGGCAGCCATTTTATCGGAACGGATAGTCTTTCCCTCTTTCTTACATAACCGTAATCGGCTATTGGGCCATTACGTGGACTTCCGTGATTTTTTAATTTATTATTTTCTAAACTATATTTTCTAAACTGCTATTTAATTTAAGCCCACCTATTTTTTTTCTGAATATCAAGGATTTTTTTCTTCTGCATTTTTATCTGAATAAATTTTTATTAACAGGCACACCTCAGCCATTGCTTTCTTTTACCTTTAGTGTTTTGTTCCAAAACAATACCACATTGGTAAATTGGGAACATTATTTTTTAAACATTTTTGTGCTAATAACTTACATGCTAAGCCTGGGAGCCTTGCGTTGTTCAAGTACTTCTGAATCTCCGCAGTAATAAAAGCGTCTTTCATGCCATTCAGTTTGCAGTAGTCCTCGGCTTCTTCAACGGAAGACATAAAATGTTCTTCTTCAAGGGACGAATAGTAGAAATCCATTCCTCCATGATGAAACAGATATGTGGGGGTTTTGTCCATGGCAGTTTCTGTGAAATAAAATACTTTCGACTGATTGAAATTTCGCAGAGAACGGTACTTGTGATGTGATTGATACAGATATCCACAACAATCTTGTAGACATGAATGTCACCATTGTGCCATACATCAAACGTAGGTGTCATAAAAAGACGAATGTAACTGATAGGAAGCGTTTCGCACAAACATCAAACGTAGGTGTCAAGCACACATCTTTCTACCTCCAGGCATGACGTCCTTAAATATGCCATGCGTCGGGACTGGAATATTTCCGTGTATTACATGATGAACAGGTCATAATTTGGTCCATATGCTATTCAGACAACCATTTATACAGGCAAGGTTCGCAATTTATTTGCTAGAAGTGTGGATTACAGGGCCATATTTTAGTGGCTTGCAATTCAAATCCTTGCGATCATCGTGGAAGACATGGCAAATATTGTCTTTGTGAGTTAACGTTCTGTGATAAATACGGTGTCTCAGCGCAATTCTGTGAATGTGAGAGGGACCCAGTTTCTAAAACGACCAGAGAATTTTCAACTAATACAGCCGATCACACATATAGTCAGATTCCCGTTCAAAATACTAAAGCGACCAAATACGATACACACGCGAATAGTAATGTTTAAGTGTCAGATCAAATATTTGCCCCATGTACTATTCAGACAAACATTTGTACAGGTAATGTTCGCAATTTATTTAAACATGCACATGATTCATATCTCAATTCCATTAATAATAGAACTTTAAATTCCGATACTCCGGGAAAAAACAGCAATGTAGATGATTTTTTCAGAATTTTCTCTGTAGCTGTTCCCGGTAGAGTATTTTTAAGTACCGTAATAACCTAATGTATCACGGGACATAAGTCAATGTTGTCAACTTGTTTAAGTAGTTTGTGAACGCCGCATTACGGAACAGTTTGTGTATCGCAAAGAAAGCAGAAAAATGTCGAACTTTGATACACAAAAATGTGTGTTTTTAAACCCACTTGTCTACTTGGGCAGTTTGAAACAAGTGCATGTCAATTTATAGGATAATCAAGCGCGTTGTCGTATCATGTCTCTGTAAGAACCCTTTTTTCAACTGTGATACTCGGTTCTTAATTTTAGGGGCTGGTTTCTAACTTGTGTATATTTGATGATTGTGAATAAATTATATTCTCAAAAAAATAAAATAAACAAAGCACTAAAATGAACAAAATACAGTAAACTGGCAGATACAGGCTCAGGGATATCTTAAATGTAAATTTTTCATTTGGCCAAATGAAAGTCATAATTGTCACACTTCGCTGGGACCCATTTTCATGAACGCGCACAGATTTCTGAAATTCAGCAAAGCGCATGAAGGTCGGTTCATTTATAAATATGAGAATTCCGTAACTGATTTTGTTATGACCAGCGTGGCAAAAACTCTTCAAACATTGATAGATAACGTTGCTATGCATACAAGGGGCGTAACTCTGTGCGTCGTATGATCCGGTTGACAGAGATTCATTCAGTTTGACCGTCGCTGTTTGTAGAAATATCCTGACATATTAGCTTTAGCTTAAATATATTTGTCACAAACAGAATCTGCGCCATAAAACAAATAATAAGATGGGCTGAAAAAGTCATAACTCCGATTAAATTAACTAATAATAAGCCAATAGCGGTTAAAACAATAAGTATGTTCTAAAAAACAAAATTTCCTCTCTTAGGATTAGTGTTCTGGGATTGTCTTTATCCCTAACCACTGATACATCACCTGTAGTTTCTTCTGTTAGCACCAAGCGTTTCTCACCTAAAAAATAAATGAGTGCATTTTCAGCGGTACAAAAATCCCTTCACTTCATTCTGATCAAGCTCGATGAAGGGTTGTAAACGATAGAGACGGCCTCTATTCAAAAGAAGCCAGATTAATACTTAGTTATTCTGCTCTATGCCAATGTCAAATAAAACTGATGCGGCTTTCCGAAGCCGATTATCCGGTGACGTTAATAAATCTCTATTTATGAGTATATTTTTCAAATACGATAATCAGAGAGCCGATGTATTTGTGTAGTCAAAAAAAACGGCAAAAAAAAACAATTCATAAAATTGGCTTTTCTAAATGTGACGGGAAATCTAAAACTGATCTAAATCTAAAGAGCGTTATATATTCGCATATCCCTTATATAATGGTGGCTAAACATTTACCATCAAGTGAGGTATACTAAAAAGAAACTTACAGAGCATTGGCATCTTATCATGAGAGCAATGGCGCCACTCCAGATAGAATTTTCCCCAAACGTTTATTTCAGCAGGACATATGGCCAAGCAGAGAAATCTAGTCTTTTGTGCGTCTGGGTTGATTAATCTATCTGACACTGGTGTACTGTCTAAAAAAGAATTACATATCAACTTCAAATAAAGGGTAAAAAAATCTGCGCAAATCTATGCCTCTAAAAGATATGTATTCGTTGACAAGGAAATGTACTGTAAATATAGCTTACCTATAAATATGGTGCTATAATACGTCAATTATATTTACTAAATTGACTGTAGATATCACATGTTTGTAAAGACACTCCACCGTTGCTAAGAATGCTAAGAAATGGATTTGAATTTGAAATCAAATCGAACTCAGAACGTTCCTGTATGTAACCAACGGAAACATCCAACTAAAATAATGTAGACCTATATTGTAGATTACATACTTTATTTATGTAAACCTGTATTCAGGAACAGAAACTGATTTGGGTGAAGATGAAAACCGATTCCAAATAGCAAATATAGCACACATAAAGCATGTCCAATTAGGTTTAGAATGTATAAATGAGGGTGAAAAACAAACGAAGAATCGAAGCTCGATTACAACAACAACACCTATCAGTGTTGGTAAACTTAAAGGAGGGGAAATCTCTAGAAATACATAGGGATTATCGTCGATAACAACCTTCAAAGTACTTCAAACATTTCCTGTCAATTACCTCCAGTGACCCTCAAGCTAATAAAAACAGACAGAAGTATATGTATGTCCTTTCAGTGGCTTATCTGTGTAGCCATTTTTCCATTTTAGGATGACTTGATGTTGGTGTAGCTATTTTTAGATCAATAATGACGTATTTTTACCGCTCTCTAATGTATAATGGTAGATTTAGGTCCAAAAAAACATGGCGACAAACTTGAAGTGGGAAGATTGTCTCCGAATATATGGATACAGGTCACAGTTTCTCACTTCCGGATTTTCCAGAAAGAAGTCCCAGATATTTTTGTGTGTTTTTTTATTATTTTTTCCTGGCCCCCTGCATTTTTTTCTGGGCATTTTTGTAGTTTTTATGAAAGGACAGGGGTTGAGTTACTGTCTGGAAATGATTTTAGAAGTGGAATGGGACCAGTTCAGGTGGATGGAGATCTGGTAGTTGGGGGTGCTTTGGTTTGTTTACATGCGGCGGTATATGTTCAAAGAGACCCCTATCAGCTGATTCTACTCGTATCTCAAAATTTCTACCTTCAACGTATGAAACAATTGTGCTTAAAATACTGCCAAAGGTCTGTTCAAGCACCCCACCGAAGGATTTGGTTCAACGAAAGTTAGGGAAGGTGCTATGAGAGCAGACATTAACATTACCGCAAATGGGAAATGAAGAAAAATGAAACTGTGACCTGCTGTCTGTATGGGTTGAAGACATATTTTGTGAAATAGATCACTGTACAACAACAACACTGTGTGTGTGACTTAAGACTTGTCAGAAACACATTATAGGACCTAGAGTACTGTCTTGATGTTCTGAAAATGTATCTTTCATGTCTTTTCTAGCAAAATATTTGCACAAAATTGATTTCTTGATATTTTTTTTGGGGGGGGGGGGGCAAAATAATGTACATGATTATGAGTTGAATTTCTCCTGTAAGTAAATGATACTTTTCAATATGGTAGTTTACCTATTTCTGCAATGATATGCCATACGATCTGGTTGCTTTTCTCATTACCCTTGCCAAAAGACACAGAACACTACCCTACCCCCCAAAAATTGAAAAGAATTTGAGCATTACTTGATTTTGTGACTTTGATTTTATGGTCAACATGTGAGAAACATAATAACCACCTTTTTTAGTCTTACCAAATGCATTTTCTTGTAAAAAAAAATCTTTTTCAATGTTGTTTTATGTCAAACTGAATATTTTTTGTACTCTTTCAGGTAATTTCAGGTCCTGTATAAGATGAATAGAATTGTTTATCCACCTGTGAGTATATTTTTCTGATTCACACATCAAAGGAATGGAAATGAGAGTCTTTCCACTTTTTCCAGAGGTAATTTTACCATTGGCATGGCTTCACAGCTTCATTACATTAGAAATTCGCCTCAAATAGCATCCCTAATGACACTCAAAGCTGGTATAAAACCGCCCAGAATATAATGACCTGGGCTTTCCTGATTTTATTCAGTACCTGCATGTGTCTTACACAATTTTCACTTGCAAGAATGCAGGAATCAATTGTTTTCAAAAATAAACCAACCTTACATTTACCCCACCCCCCTATTTTTTGCATACTTTTTCTTAAATCTAATCATATTTTCCCAGAAATATCCTTTTAGACCATTGTTTGACTTTTTGGGGTGCAGTTTTGTTCTCTGGGCTAGGCTTATAATTAAGTTTATATACAAGGGTACTTGTGGGCAGTTTTGAACAGAGTTTTGTGTTGGGGGATCCCAACAATAAGCCGTATGGCAGGGGACTTCTTCCTCTGGTTTTAAGCTTTCCAGTACAATTTTGAGCCTAAAATCAACCTGGGATACAAGAATAACACTTGTTTTTTTTCAAGCTATATAAATTTGGCTACAGTATGACTGACTTTGAGTAGAATTTATCCAATTTGTAATCCAACAAATCTTAAAATTTAACAAATGCACAGTATATTTTAGTTGAGGAAGCCACAGAAAGATATGCGTCCTCATAAAGTTAGTATTTTATGGTAGAACTCTCTTAGTAGAAGTCACACTAGTTTACAGAGTTCAAATATGTTTTCCCAGAGCTGAGATATGCCAATTTTAAGCTTTTTTAGCTCACCGGTCATTGTCCTTGCTATGTTCTAATGGGGGGGGTGTAAATGGGAGGGCTACAGAAGGTATAGTTTTCATTGCATTTAGTTTTCCTCTTGAGAGATCATTCCAAATACCTTTAAGCTCAATGTGTTAGATTTAGAACCAGATTGAAGGAATTTTTGGCCTCTCTTTGGATACAGGTCACAGTTTCTCACTTCCGGATTTGACGAAAGAAGTTCCAGATATTTTTGTGTGTTTTTTTAATTATTTTTTCCTGGCCCCCTGGCATTTTTGTAGTTTTTATGAAAGGACAGGGGTTGAGTTACTGTCTGGAAATGATCCTAGAAGTGGAATGGGACCAGTTCAGGTGGATGGAGATATGGTAGTTGGGGGTGCTTTGGTTTGTTTACATGCGGCGGTATATGTTCAAAGAGACCCCTATTAGCTGATTCTACTCGTATCTCAAAATTTCTACCTTCAACGTATGGAAAAATTGTGCTTAAAATACTGCCAAGGGACTGTTCAAGGCCCCCACCGAAGGATTTGGTTCAACGAAAGTTAGGGAAGGTGCTATGAGAGCAGACATTAACATTACCGCAAATGGGAAATGAAGGAAAATGAACCTGTGACCTGCTGCCATATAGGTCAGTATGCAACCGCGCGCCATTGCTAGCCAGCCATTGGCTAAATTGCATCACATGACTACTCTATAACGCACTTAAATATTTATTCAACAATAATTGGATAAAACTCAAGAAAAAATTGTGGCGGCCTTGTGAATGGCCTATGGAGCTTATTCTCTATTGTAACGCCACCTTCAAATTTCAATTATTCACTTACGAGGGGATAAAACATACATTGGACAGTTGCTTAAGACTAAATGAACTCTACTCTTTCCATCTAAACTAGTCTAAAGCTTAGATTTTCTTTCCCTTTAAGTGTTTGATTACCCTCATTCAAGCGTTTTTGTCTGTGGGTTGCACTCGACAGGCTTTTATAGCCCCTCTTACTCGATCGTTAGGCTGTATTTCTTAGATAAAGTTCGTAAAATTATACTGTGTCGTTAGATCGCTCACAAGACTCAAACCATTATGACACTTGTGCAAACGCTTAGGTTTGAAGTTTGTTTACATTACGGGTACCTGAAAAATCAATTTAAAATACTAAATGATGTCAAAACGTTCAATTTCTGGTAAAAATAGAAAGTTCCTAACTTTTTCTGTCTGGGAAAAATACAGAAAACCGTCCACTGTTTTTAATGTTAACAGTCTTCTAGATTTTCGCGGCAAGTGTGCCTTTAAGATAGACTTTTATGTTTTTGTTGACCTCTATTGCAATTTTCAGGGCTAATTTCCGTATCAAGTTTTTGATAATAAAGGGTCGTTTGGGTGCCGTTCTCAATATTATCTTGTCTTAGATATACGTGTAATAACTATTGCCGAGCATTTATCAGCAGGTTTTATAACTATATATATCATGATTTCCCCTTAGCTTACTTAAGGGAAGACGTTCTGAATAAGAAAGGTTATGTTGGTTTCTAAAATTACCTAAATAAGAAATAACTTTAAAAAGTTAACTTTAAGGCTAAGGCTTCGCAATGATCAGCTGACCACTGGTTCTCGGCGTGTTGGTTCCAGCCAAAACAGCACGTAACATATGCATATTCAACAGAAGCTTTGAAGACTAGCCAAAATCTAAAGCGGATTAAATCAGTTCTGTAATTCTACAGGAAGTCTATCTAAAAGTGGGATCATTTTGAGCTAACTAAATAATGTCAAGTATTTCAAAAATTTTCGGTCACCCATTTGCCAGAAAGAAACTCTTTCACAAAGATATGTTGAGAGAAAACTTACTTTAATATTGGACTGACTGCGATACGAACCATCGATATGTGCCTTGTGTCCCGTAAAAAGGTGATAAATATTTAGGGAGTTAAAGAACGTACAGTTCTCATTCTTCCGTCTTGAAGTTTCGAGTTGTTCTATTCCTGAGTACAATTTATATAAGATAGCATAGCTATCATTAAAGGCTTTCCCTTTGGGCTCTAAAGGTAATGTATAGATTTATATATTTTCAAAGCAGCTCAAATTGCTTCAGTTGCCATATACATGCAGATATTTCACCAAAAGAAGAGGTTGATCGCTTTAATACTCAGCGGCTACTTTTTGGCTTTTGCGCTTGGATTCGGTTTAATAGAATGATATGGATGTTAACAGGAAGAGTTCCAAAGAAAATTCCTAAGCTTATTGGGTGGATGGGAGAAAGGGTAGACTACTATTTACTAATACCGAAAAGGATGTGGCCCATCTTGAAGGTAGTCAATGACTGACCGCAAGGACACTCAAAATTTATGTTTTCATGAGAAACATCGAAGAATCTACTTTCAAAACCAGTTTACTTACACATAAATGTCCAATATACCATATTATCTTCGCCGTATACGCCGGCCGTCCAAAAACAGCTACTGGCAGCAATATCTGAATGCCAAACATGAAAATAAACTAAGTAGTAAATTTTAAACATACATGTAACTGTTAAAAGATGGCAAGTTAAATGCTGTTGGACGACAAGGTGGACAAGAATATCTAAATACAAGATGCACAGTATTTGATGTCATAGTTGACTTTTATAACGATATCGTCGTTATTACAACCGATCATGGAGACACCGTGAATCCTGATGATGGCGAAATAAAGTGCCAAAATATTGAGTCAAATATGGGTCTTACGTTTTTCGGAGTTACGTGTTAAACTTATCAGTGGTACAAATGGATTCCGGGACTCAAAGTGAGCCGTATATGACGTCAAAGCACTGGGGTTGTATATATCTGTATCCCTTTTCACAAAGTAGCGTAGCATAAGTTTTTACGTAACGTCCATAGTAACCCACACTGTAGAGAAACGTTGTTATAGCAGTTATGTAAAAACTTACTCTACGCCGCTTTGTGAAACAGGATCGAGTTCGATTATGTATCCGGCGTACGCCGAGAGTTATATCTGATCGCCGAGGCTAATATCTGACGTAGGCAAAGTGTGCTTGCTCTTCAGCGTTAAAATCAAACGTGCAGGCATTAACGGAAATAAGCAAACGTCACGGTTGCCATAACTACTTGTTTATCTGCATATGGTTAGCATGGGTGTATTCTTGAAATCCGAGTGCATTCTGGCTACTTGGGGATTACGTAGCGCGGATAATCGGTCACGCTATGCACAAATTCTCGGCCGAATAAAGTCGTTCGGTTTACAATTTCCTGTGTTCAGCGTACGACGAATGCATAATCTAAATCGACCCAGATGTCTACTATGATTTCACGGCACTTAGCAAAGAGGTCGTAGATTTAAAAAAGCCTTGAATGTTGTATGCTCTGCGGCAAAGATTTTTTTTCGTTTTGATAGAGTTCGTACATAAAAAAATTAGCTAGCTGTTTACAAAAAGGTCTGTATTGTATTGTTCGCCAAAGTACTACATGTGCTACTTGTTCTATCCCGTCAAACTCGCCAAGAACACACCAACAAACGCTAATCAATTAAATGAAAAAACACCTTTTAGCGTCCTTCGCTATCGAGGCGTAGCTGGCGGGGGCAAGAATGTCGCGATTTTCTTTCATTCACGACCCTGGCGGGGTTGCAAAACATGCACATCTCGCCAAGCACGCTAAAAGACAAAATTTGTTTAATTCTGAATCGAAACCTTCGCGAACTAGGCGGGCTCGTAAAGTTCCCGAGGGTCGCGAAGATCGCAGTTAATTCCTTGGCTTTGGTGTAATTGGCGAGTTTGGTAACAAGAGGCGTGAATGAAAAAGGAAACAAAAATACTGTGTTTTATTAAATCGATTCGCGTGGTTGGCGTTTTTGGCGAGTTTGGTGGGGTTGAGGAAGTCTAAAAGGAATTGCTTTTGTGCGGCTGGCAGGGTCACAGAGATCGAGAATAAAATGCATGTATGCGGCTTCTATATGTCTAGCCTTATACCTAACCATAACATAATTAATTCAAATATTTTAATAAAAAAAATATTTTCGATTAACATAAAAAAAATGTATCATCCATCATGAGATTTCGAATGTACTTGTTAATCTCAGAGGAAATCTAGATATTCATGTGTAAAATATTATTTAAAAAAACAAATCTAAAATAATACATCCAATGAAATAACCCTGGCTGGTCTGGAATAGCAATGCTGCCAACTGGGATGGATTTCGTTCTTCCCTTTCCGAGATAACTCAGATTACCGAAGTTGAGATTATAAAACGTTTGTGTTTTGTTTGAGTGCTCAGCCGAATACGAAATCTCGAGCAAGCTCCAATACAGATACAAAATAAATAGCGCTTCAAACACGTCTTCAATCCAAGTGAAAAGTATTAGTTGAGTAGTTTATGTCCACTGTTTTTTGGCATAGAGTCGGCAAAATTTTCCTTGAATTTCAGATTGTTAAAGAAGTTAAGGACTGGAGAAACTTGAACAACGAAGGGATTGACGTGGAAATAAAAAGGGTAAAGCCAGTTAACTGTGCGAACTGAAGCCTGATTGTTTAAGTACATGTTTGATGATTTGTTGCTCATAAAACCACCTAAACGTACTAATCCAAGATTGGTATCAGGGGAAAGAGAATAATGAACTAATATCTAATTCTGTTCTACATAGATGGTTCAATTTAATTACATCTTGTTTTGTGCACAGACTCAGATATGGGACTCCTTAACAGTTGACTATTCAGGGTGAGCCTTCAATACAACTACTATATAAATAGAACAATTATAGCAAAGGTAGTTTAGTTAATCCAAGTGACATACAGGGTGGTTAGTTTATCAAGACATACCTGCTGTAATTGATTCAGCTGGTAAAGCATCCATAAAGTCCACCACATCGTCCGTTAACACCGCTGGTGACATATTGGGGACAGTTTCACAGTAAAACTTCCCATCAACATTGAGAAACAAACAGCTCTCTCCAAAGTGTGGTGGGATGAAATAAGTTTTGTCTTTGAATTTAAATACAGGTATTGGTTCCCCAATACACTCGTCCCAAACGTCTGCAAGTTAATAAGTACGATAACATATTGATTCTATAGAATAACACACTCTCTACTCACTGTTCTTCTTGGAATACACTTTTCACAAGGAAGAATTGTAAAGTTGCATCTTGTAGACGATGAAATTCCATCTGGATCTTAAAACCATTTTTCAGTTTATACACATGGGCTTTTTAATAACAGAGAAAACAACTTTACGTCAACAGCAAATTCATTTACAAGAGTGTGATTTTGCATAGCATAGAGTCGTAAGTGTCACATTTATTTTTAATGGTGGCAAACCAACGAATTTGCTTATTTTCTTTTAAAAATGAATACCCATACAAATTGACGTGAAGTATAGAGATCCAAGTACAGAATATATACCCTCGCGTTTAATACAAAACCACTTAAAGTGGCATGAGCTGCCAAAATCTTGATATTTTGACGTTGAAACAGAATGTTGAAATTATCGGCTATTTTTCCCAGGATGTATAATTTAGAAGCTTTTTAGTGCTTTTAGTCCCGAGAATGTACGATAAAGTATTGTTTTGAACTAACTTTGGCTTAGAATGAATGAAGGGTCGTCCCGGTTATTTAAATTTTGTTTACTTTTCGAACACATTTCCGGTTCATACAGGCCACATCCTGTATGGATTTTTCTCATTCCAACGCTAATCATTTAGTTATTCGATGGCCGCCAAAGCCTCTTACTGTCGTGACAATCAGAATTTAGGAAAAAGTATGAATTTCGACAGCTCATGCCACTTTAAACAAGACAAATCCTTGCAAAACAAGACAAGTCTACTTGCATATGTATATACTCACTAGAGAAACTCCACTTGATGCCAAACCCAAGTAGTATAACCACTCTCAACATTCCGTGAACCAGCGTGTTATCTTCTGAGAACCTTTTTAACTGAACAACCAAATACAAATGTTTCATAAGATTGTAATGAAAATCTATTCGGTCGATTTAATCCGTTAGTTTACGTTATACGTGTGGAAGTATTGTTTTGCTTAATATGAACACTTGACTAAAATAACCATGGAGACAATTGTTTTAAGAACGGTTCATTTAAACCTTAATACTATGCAATCTTAGTAGTATTCTCGTTATTTTGGGATTACACTTTCTTGAAAATATGGCAGAAATTCCTCTACCGATTTTTGGGTGACGGTAGTTGCCATAATCTGGGACCCGGGTTCGATTCCCGTTTCGGGCGTCACTCAAAAATCGGTAGAGGAATTTCTGCTATATTTTCAAGAAAGTGTAATCCCAAAATAACGAGAATACTGTTATACTCACGTTCTAAAAGACAATAACTAATTTAACTTATGCAATCTTAGGTTATTAAATCCATGAAATATCATTAGGTTGAAGACCGACAGCTTCAGTCAGTAGAAATTTCTTAAATACTTTGTAATATATTGACAAAGTTGTATGGATCTTCAGCTATGGCAAGAAGCCGGGAAAACTGAATTTAAACAAAATATGTTGTTTCATTGGTAAAGATAAGACTGAAAACGTAATGTATATTTGCCTCTGACAGTTGCAAAACCAACACACGTAAACACCGCGAGAGTTAAATCATCGTTTAAGACGATCACTTTTGTTTCATCCGTAACACCACATTTCGCGCAGTCTAAACAGCTTAAACTTTGTGCAATAGTTTTCCATTTTCGTTGGTGTGTTGTCGAACATATACTTTGCCAGCAGTAGCGTAGCCAGGGGGGGGGGGGCCATGGTGCCATGGCCCCCCCCTCAGCCACACCCCAAAAAAAATGTGTGTCAGAGCACAGCACAGAGCACTGTTTGATTGCAACAACAAAGTTGCACTTTGTAATAATTGTTACAAATTTGAATTTCAAACATTCAGAGAGACTTGGTGAGGGGTACCTAACCAAAGTGTAGTTCTAGGTGGATGTTAGTCTCTTCGAGTTCGAATGTATGAAAATCGGAAGTTTGGGTCTCCAAACAGACAAATTTCCAGGGAAGTGTCTTCCGGTACCTCCAGTTTGGGATTAGCGCTCTATGGCGCTTTAGCAGGGCCCATTGGCGGATCTATATATATATAGAAGAAAAAAAATGAAAAACAGGCTCATGGAGAGATCCGGAGACCATGATTGGCTTGCAGCGCTGCATTTAGAATGATAACAAAATAAACGAATATTGATTATGAAATAGTAGATCTTCCTGTTTTTGAAAAATAAGTCGGAAATAGAAAAATAAATCTTCACAAATTAAGTTCAGATTTATTCCCTGGAAAACGCTCAGAACGCATCTCTGGCGATCTAGGACCCCAGAGCTTCCAGGGGCCTGGGCGGCCCCTGGACCCTCGCCTTGTTGCTCTGTGATAATTGGCCCCCCCTTGAGCCAATTTCTGGCTACGCTACTGTTTGCCAGTCTAATCAGAATGAAAATTAAATTTCGGACGAATCGCATGCAAAATTCAATGCTACTTTTGCCGCCCTATGATGGTTCGGATATTTAATATGATTAGTGGCATATGACGTCAAACACGACCTACATTGTGTAAGCATTCTCAGAGTGGTGACGTAATACACGATTTTGCCTGTGCCAGTGCCTTTTGATTATAGTTTGCAAACATAGACGGTCGTGTATGACGTCACAAGTTTTGCCGAGTAGTTACGAACACTACGGAAATATGTATATTTCTTTCACACTCTTTTTTTTTTTTTTGCCTCATTTAGTCAAAGAGAGTAGATTGACAAGAGTGGTCACTTCTTCCAATCAGCATTGCCGGCATGTTCTTCTGGCCCCCTAGCGGAAGGGTGTTCCGACTGTACACGATTCGACTGTGGGGCGCCCCCTACAGAAAGGAGGTTCCTAATAGTCGAATCGTGTCCGTTCAAATTCAACATGGCGCGGACGAAGTGACCACTCTTGTCTATCTACTCTCTTTGATTTAGTCAATATACAAACACAAACCAGCTTTAAGCCCTGTGTATAAATCCCTTAAGCCAAATATAAGCAGCCAGTTAATCTCAAATCCGCATAGTTCCGTTAACTACATATTCGTGTTAGTCCGTAAGGTAGAAGGAATCTCTTTGGCTAAGTTCTGGACGAAGTTGTTTCCATCATAGAAACATATAATGTCCGCCCGTTGCCCAGTCACACATTTTCTTTCATATGACTTTTAAACCACGTTAACCTCAAATATTCTTGGCAACTAACAATACAATATCTCCTATCAATCAATTAGGCTTTGTACTAGAGGGATCGAATCCATGAAATAATTATAGCGTTTGTTTCTCTTGTCGTACATTTGAAATATTGGCAATGGCATGTTTGTATCTTGGTATCCAAGGGTTTTTATTTCAAAGCCAGGCTAAATAGACTGATTTACGAATCCAAGTTAAAGTGCATTATTGATCCAAAATGTATCATCATTTTGTCATACACGAGGCCTACTTACTGTGAGTCAGTTCGTACGACAAATGGCTCGATCCCCTTTTCAGTAAATTATGTAATATAAGAGACGTTGTATGCCATAACATACTTTTCTCTTATGGATCGTGCTTGAACTATTAAAAAAGTGAAAGCAATTTTATTAACCCTTTCAGTAATATTTGGTTTTCTTTTCTTTAAATAATGTTAACGACTAGTGCTTGCCTTATTATGATTGATTGGTGTTTTACGTAGCACTCAAGATTATTTCGCTTATATGCCGGCGTTGCCAGGTTTAGTGGGGCAGGGAACACCCGACCTTTGGCGACTACCTGGCAAAATGTTTTCATGCATGCAACTTGTCAATATCAAAGTTGGCGGTAACTTAGTAGAAAATTCTGACAGGGCTGGCCGTACATGTACTGGCTGAAAAGGCCACCTTATTAAAAGATTCTGAGATATATTTACATACAGATAAAGCTTATCAAGATCTTATTTTTGTCAATCTACAATTAGAAGTCACTGTAATACAAGTCAAGAGATGACCTCTAGCTCAGAAACCGGAGCACTCCAGACGTCATCTAATCATGTGACTTTTAGTTATACGACGAAACGACAACAGCGTGAAATTCAACTTAATGCTTGCTTGCATTTACTCACTGTCTTACTTCTCGCCTACACTTAACTTTACCATTAATTAATTAACTTTACCGTTAATTACCATTTTACCTTGTTCTGGTGCATTCCTGTCTGTTACACTGGAGAGCAATTATGACGGTAGTGATCGTAGGAAGTCGTCACAAGTGTTATCAAAAATTCATAAGGAACTGAACTGACAATTGAACCCGATAATGTGTGTTTTAGATGACAAAATAGCCTAGATTAGGCCCATTAGTTCACTGGCTTTAGTTTTCGACGTTAGACACGGTCTCTCGAAGCTTACAAACACCACTGGATATGGTATCACGCGCTCATTATGTTATGAGATGTGACTAAATTTGCAGACATAAAAAATACCAATTTGTCGCGGTCTTATGAACTGTTCATCCTATTAACCAAATACTTCACGCGACCTACGTGTTACGATAGCGTTCTCAACAGAGCACTATATTAAAATAACAGAAAATGCATCATAGGACAGTGAATATCTATGCAATGTTCTGAAGCAGTATTAGTTTTGTTAAAACACATTCTTCAGCTTACAAGAAGAAGGGAGAGAGGGGCGATGTGGTTTTTTGGAATATACCTTGCATTAACCCTACAACAAACCCACGCAGCTTGTAAGTATTTTATACAGCCGTATTGAAACACAAATATAAAGCGAACCAACCATAAACAATACTGATATGGTTAAGACCATTCGAATAACATCCTTGGAAAACGTGCACAGACAGAAGCCGGTCATTGTGGTATCCCTTTATGCAAAGAAGAAGCAGCGGTAGCGCTTTGATTTGTTTTCAACTTCTTGTATGGTTCAATTACATTGCTCACATTGGGTTAATTTAGTGGCAAATTAATCACTAAAATCAGGTTTTATAATTATAAATGTTGTGAAAAATTATATAGAACCTTTATGGTCCTACATCATTTAGGCGAAAGTATTCCACTCTTGGCAAAATAAGTGTTATACGTATAACTTTTAATAATTCGGATGTACCCTCATCAATCAATCAACCGACTTATTTCTTTGTTTGATTTTTGTATTAGACAGCTTTGGCGAAACACCTCTTGATACCACTTCCCGTCCACACTATTCTACATCACCCAACGTTTCCCTCAACATGAAGTTGAATCATATTGAGTCAATAAAAGGTTGATTGAAGTTGAGTCTTGATGGAATGTAAAGTCGTAAAATAGAGAAAGGTCTCTCCTCAGATCCATCTATGTTATGATGGTATTCAATGGACCGCGTGTTAATATGCATTTGTATAATTTATTCTACAGTTGACCACACAAGGGTCTCCATTTGGACCTATAATGCAACCCCATGTCCTTGGTAATCAAAAGTCCATGACATGTCTTGTGGCTTTATGCACAGGTAAGATGACAGTTTCGCGTGTCACCCTATGTAACCCATGATGGCGTTTGCTAGGTTATGTGATTGGATGCCATCAGTCATTCGTTTCCTTCCAACTGAAGAAACTAGTGGCCCCCAAACGGTCTCCAAACGATTGATTCAACAACATGCGTTTAAGAATTATTTTATCTGGGTTTTGTTTTTATAGTGAATGGTTGGAAAAAGTGCCAAGGGGATCCAATACCCGTGTTCAAGTACAAGAATACGACTTTTGTCACCTCGCCGGACATAGCAGGTGACTGTGCATACAGTAATATCGATGCTAAGGTGTACTGTAACAAGGCATTAGACATGGAGTTAGCCAATGTGTATAAAGAGGTTCTGAACCACATGGAGGTTCTACGAACACAGCCCGTCGTATCAGGTGGGAGTTAGCTTTCAAAACATTCTAAATGTCCATTCATACATGTATTTACATCTAGTTAAATTTTTCGACTGTTTATCGACAGTATAAAAAGTATAGGCGAAGTCACCCATATATACCTTTAAGGATACATGAAAACAATGAAGATAAGTGAAATGTCAACTCAGTCGGGTTTATACTCTAATTGTCTATAGAAGATAGAGCTATACATCTATCTTAAAGATAATCTTTAGATTCGTATAATTTTTCAGAAAACCATTTGCTTTAAAAACACTTTGTCTCAAACCTATCCTCTTGAACAAATCAACAAATTAAATTTTATTTTTATTTTCGACAGATCATGTTAAATTTGGTATTTTTCTCAACATGTATAGGACAATGGTTAATTGGCCATATCAACCAGTGTTCAAACTTGATAAAATAGGTACATATTAATTTTGAAAATTGAAGAGCAGCTGTCAAAAAACAGGTATTAGTCAAATGGTTTACCCTGTAACCTAAACGGACTTATTTTGGTGTATTCAACCTGGCCGTCTTTTCGCTCATTTTCAGATGACACCAATGACTATTGCTTTTGGACTGACGGGCACTATCACAAGGAAGGGATATTTTGGGAGAACGCCGGTGTGTGTCTTGTCACTTGTATAATGTTTACGCATCCTATGGCTAGGTCTCAAATGTTATCGCCAAATTTAAGTATTAGTAAATACCACTGCCTGGCACTCATAAAAATTCTACAAAACAACCTAATAAAGGCTTGTGTTGCCTTCTTAACAAATGTTCAAAATGCTAGAGCGGTGGGTGGATATTATAGAAGGATATACTGCCCAATTTTGCTGTGCTTTTCATAGACTGTTAAATTAGTACAAAAATAAGAACTAATGAATCTCGTATGAAAGGCTGCATGTTGATTTTCTGCCAAAAACTACATTTAAAGAGTTACTTAAGAATTCACTTTTCTGTCAAACAGTCATAACAAATAGCCGACAATGTACCCCAGGCGCAGCTAAAGAGCATGTGCCGCGTATCTAGCCCAGGTCGATTCTCGTAACCTAAACAAAGAAGACAACGAAATATAATAAAACTTCAAATCCAGCGGGCAATGGGAGCTGGGAAAGTTATTAATGGTCATCTAGAAACCTCATCTTTATGTAAAACAAAACAAAAAATATGTATGTAAACATTTTAACGAACCTCATTGTGCTTGCTCTGGACATGTCCGTTTAGTAGTCATTTTACCAAAAGGACAAGAGTACAATACAAATAGACAGACGTAAACAGCAAGACGTAAATCAGTCAGTTGTCGTGCATGTCGAAAGCAAATGTCTTTGCAGCTATATGCAGATTATGGGATTTTATAAAAGCAATGATCTTAGCTTTCCATGATTTATTCATGAGAGATTAAAAATTTACAGATCAATTTTCGACCCACAACAAAATGGAATTGGCCGAGAGCCGTTTTAGCGTTTTATATATTAAATTGTAACCATATTGATGCGTCATATGTTTGATTTTGGCCACATATTGTTTTTGTACTGAGTAACAAAGCACATTAACGTACATGGATAGTCGAATTTGAAAATCTACAAAATATGATTAATGTTTTTTTTTTCCATGCAAATTATATGTTTGGCGTTGTCTTATTTTGAATTAAGGCACTGGTACAAAAAACAACACAGCGATACGACACGAGATAGAACTGGTACCATGATTTTAAAGCGTAGGCTTAAACACATTAGCATTTTCCTAGTTACAACTCTATAAATACGTCATCAACATAACATTCGAAAAATACTTCCAGACTTATATCAGAATATTTTACACTCTTTCGGCAGCTTTGTTGGAACCTGTGTCGGATATACTGATTGATCCAGACGATGTATGGGGGGCAGTTTTTAGTTGTGTTGCAATTTGTCCAGCGATGAGGAACACTTGGGGGGAAATCTATCTCAAGTTACGTGACTGTACGGAGGCATTACCAGTCTTATGTAAGCATAAATATGTAGCATAAACAACCGAATTTGTTTTACATACATACATGCATTCATTGGCTGTTGTTAAACTTTGGTAAATGTTTGTAGGTCTCAGCTGGATTCTGTCGGCCATATTGGCAACATCTGTCACACATCTGTAGATCAAACTGAATTCCGAGGGACATTTTATTGAATTTAATTTTGTGGGACATAACTGTCCGATGTGACATGTTGAACTAGGGCATGTTAAAGTGAACACTTCAGGTAAAATGCAATATACTTCATCTTAAAGACAATATCTACCTGGTCCCAAAACATGGTGAATTTATTTTTTATGACTTTCCTACAAGAAGCTATGGTTAATTATTCCCAGATGTCTGTTGACTGGATGTCACTGATACATGGGCACACCTGGTATGCTAACCAGCTATTGGTGTATTTAGGTCAAATAAACCAATCATATTGCCAGTTGTAAGGTGTGCACATGTTTCAGTGACATCCAGTCACCAGACATCTGAGAATAATTAACCATAGCTTCTTGTACGAAAGTCATAAAAAATAAATAAACCATGTTTTGGGACCAGGTAGATATTGTCTTTAAGATGAAGCATATTGTATTTTACCTAAAGTGTTCACTTTAAGATCGACGAACCTAAACTGCTCAACGCCGACAAGTCCAATATGACCGACAATCAATACAGCTCTGATACATTTCTCGATCGTTTGATGATTGCCTGTCAAAATTTACTAACATCTGTATGTCACAACAGAATTGTACCGATCACATTTATAAAACGTTTCTGACATTTGTTAATTGTTAGTCTCATTGTGCTAAATAACTGGGTGTATGACAGTTTGGTGAATGCAAGTAACTGCCATCTAACTTTGAACTCAAATCGATTAAATTTAATTAAAATAATACTTTCTTTCAGGCGAAGGATGGACTTCTGAAAACAAACAATCCCCAGGTAAGTCAATTTAAAATATAGATGATATATATAAAAAAATTAACCTAACATTAAGCTAATTTACTAATTCAGTAATATCCTGATGATGATTGCAGTTTGCTATACACAAACAACCAACACATATACACCTGATGATGACTGCAGTTTGATATACATAAACAACCAACACATATACACCTGATGATGATTGCAGTTTGCTATACCTAAACAACCAATACATATTCACCTGATGATGATTGCAGTTTGCTATACATAAACAACCAATACATATTCACCTGATGATGATTGCAGTTTGCTATACATAAACAATCAATACATATTCACCTGATGATGATTGCAGTTTGCTATACATAAACAACCAATACATATTCACTTGATGATGATTGCAGTTTACTATACATAAACAACCATGGCAATTAACACATATTCACCTGATGATGATGATTGCAGTTTGCTATACATAAACAACCAATACATAATCACCTGATGATGATTGCAGTTAACTATACATAAACAACCAATATATATTCACCTGATGATGATTGCAGTTTGCTGTATATACACAACCAATCCATATTCACCTGATGATGATTGCAGTTTGCTATACATAAACAACCAACACATATTCGCCTGATGATGATTGCAGTTTGCTATACACAAACAACCAACACATATTCACCTGATGATGATTGCAGTTTGCTATACATAAACAACCAACACATATTCACCTGATGATGATTGCAGTTTGCTATACATAAACAACCAACACATATTCACCTGATGATGATGATGATTGCAGTTTGCTATACATAAACAACCAACACATATTCACCTGATGATGATTGCAGTTTGCTGTACATACACAACCAACACATATTCACCTGATGATGATTGCAGTTTGCTATACATAAACAACCAACACATATTCGCCTGATGATGATTGCAGTTTGCTATACATATACAACCAACACATATTCGCCTGATGATGATTGCAGTTTGCTATACATAAACAACCAACACATATTCGCCTGGTGATGATTGCAGTTTGCTATACATAAACAACCAACACATATTCGCCTGATGATGATTGCAGTTTGCTATACATATACAACCAACACATATTCGCCTGATGATGATTGCAGTTTGCTATACATAAACAACCAACACATATTCGCCTGGTGATGATTGCAGTTTGCTATACATAAACAACCAACTCTTATTCACCTGATGATGATTGCAGTTTGTATACATACACAACCAACTCTTATTCACCTGATGATGATGATGATTGCAGTTTGATATACATAAACAACCAACACATAGTCATCTGATGATGATTGCAGTTTACTATACATAAACAACCCATACATAATCATCCAATATGACAAACTTAAAGTGGCATGAGCTGCCAAAATGTTGATATTTTGACGTTAAAACAAAATGTTGACATTTTTGTCTATTTTTCTGAAGACGTATAATTGAGAAGCTTTTCAGTGCTTCTAGTCTCGAAAATGTGCGATAAAGTATTGTTTTGAACTAACTTAGGCTTAGAATGATTGAATCGTCGTCCCGGTTATTTAAATTTTGTTTACTTTTCGAACACGTTTTCGGTTTTTACATGGATTTTCCTCATTCCAACGCCAATCGTTTAGTTTTTCGATGATCTTCAAAGCCTCCTACTGTCGTGACGATCAGAAATTATGAACAAAGTGTGAATTTTGACAGCTCATGCCATTTAAAACTTAACGTGCTTAACTTGCCTAACAAATAAATAGTGTATTAGCACATTGTATGAATACTTAAATAAATTATCTTTCTTGGCTATTTTGTTTGCCATACATAATATGGATTGTCTTGTATGTTTGTTTCTCTGATATTTAGTGTCAAAAGTGGATGGAGAAGATACATTTACCTTTTCCTTTCATTACAAAGGGATGGATTTTTTCCACTCTCCTTTAGAAGACAGCAGCTCGTTTGTAGATGTGAACAATATATTAGATTATTGTAAAGAGAAGGATTTCAAATACGCTCTTTTACCGACTGATTTCAAAGAGCTTGTGGTTATATCGCATACTCTTCCTTTAACAAGTAAGTTTCTCCCTTGTAAAAATACTAATCCGTTTACCATCGAGTTTACATATACAAATCCTGATGCCGGTTGTTCAAAACATTGGCTTAAAGTGGCATGAGCTGCCAAAATGTTGCCAGAATGTGGAAATTATTGGCTATTTTTCTCAAGACGTATACTTCAGAAGTTTTAAGTGCTTCTAGTATCGATAATGTACGATAAAGTATTGTTTTGAACTAACTTTGGCTTATAATGAATGAATGGTCGTCCCGGTTATTTAAATTTTGTTTACTTTTCGAACACATTTTCGGTTCGTACAGGCCGCATACTGAATGGATTTTATCTCATTCCAGCGCCAATCATTTAGTTTTTCGATAGCCTTCCAAGCCTCTTAATGTCGTGACAATCAGCAACTATGAAAAAAGTGTGCATTTTGGGCAGCTCATGCCACTTTAACTGACATTGCGTAAAAAAGCTATAGCTTTGAGGCTCGTCGTCATGCAATGATTTGCATTTCTTGAGATGAAGAATAATTCTGAAGATTTCCTAATGTGGTTCTTAAAGAAACAATACTCCGTTATCATCGTGTGAAGAATATAACATTGAATTACGTTCAATCTGTTTGATCAATAAAATCAAAATATACGATATTTAAAATCATCGAATGTGATAGGAATTATTGTTCAGTAAAGTATTCATTCAGTCTCCTCATTATTTCATCCACAAAAAAACAACTTTGCTCATGTTTTTTAAGCTTAAGAGGGGCTTAAGAGGGGCTAAGGTTCATCTCAGGTTTAACGCGCCTTAAAAATTCTATTAAGGTGAAGTAAGCTTCGGGTGTTTCGTAAAAGAGCTATTTTGCCATGGCTTGATAGAGGATGGGATATCTTTTGAAATTTATACGAATTATCTTCGATAGCTACCATCAATATACTTAAAACATCCCACGCTCGTTGCCGCACGCGTCCCTCGAACTAATAAAAATGGACCGATGTATGTACTTTCGGAAGCTTATCCATGTACTCCATTTTTTTATCGCCTGACTTACGAACAAAATGGCGACAAAGTTGAAAAACGAAAGGGTTGAGAACATGTAGGCCAGTGTCGCACCTGTACGTCATATCAGTTATTCTTTTACAAGGCGATAAATGTTACTTTCGACCATTCTCTTAGTCGACATGAACACTACAGTTTTTTTGAATATTTAAATTATTTTCACTTAAAGATTTTTTCCCGGAGATGGAGAGGGAGTCTCTAACGGGCAACAGCTAACTTTATGAAAATAATACGCTCTCTTCTTTCCACAGAAAATTTGCCCTGTTTTTGGATAGACAATGATACATTTTTAATTTGGATAGGTAAGCTATAAATTCTATTGGTAATTGGGTATGTATTATTTAGCAGAATTGACATTAGTTCTTTTCAGGACAAGAAATCGATTATATAGACTTTAAAAAGACAATTCAATATGACTCAGACTTTTCGATGACGACGTTTCTATGTATTTTTTACACCGTTATCATAGTCAATAAACAAAGTTAATGAAAATTAAGGCATCATCAAGAAGTAAGTTGTTTGTGATATCGGTGTCGATAAGGTGTCGATATAGGTGTATAAAGCTCTTGTAGTTCACAAACAACTTACTTCATGGTGTTGCCTTAATCATTTTGCATTAGTAAACCCACGTCATCATCAAGAAGTAAGTTGTTTGTGATATCGGTGTCGATATAGGTGTATAAAGCTCTTGTAGTTCACAAACAACTTACTTCATGGTGTTGCCTTAATCATTTTGCATTAGTAAACCCACGTCATCATCAAGAAGTAAGTTGTTTGTGATATCGGTGTCGATATAGGTGTATAAAGCTCTTGTAGTTCACAAACAACTTACTTCATGGTGATGCCTTAATCATTTTGCATTAGTATAGAACCCACGTCATCATCAAGAAGTAATGATGTGTTTCCACGGACATGCGTTAACGCGTGCGTTGACGGATGCGATTTTCCCCAAAGAATGGGAACTACAGAAATACGCTATAGTGTTTCCATGGTCAGTCCGATAGTTTTTAACGCACGCGTTAACCGACGGAGAATGGAGCTTGTCCCATTTTTAACGCAACGGACGAGGGATTTCGCTAATCATGACGTCATCGAAGGCGTTTTCCGATCGTGATGACCTTTTGCTGTCAGATAGAAATCCACAGAAACACCGAGTGAGTTTGTTGACTCATTTTTACTAACTTGTGTTTGTGTTGTAAATGTATTTTGTATGAAAAAGCTATGTAGATGTCCACTTATTCACATTCTTTCCCCAAACCAAAAAAAAAAATGTTATCAATGATATGACCTTGACTTTTGACCGTAACCTTATGACAGATCGCACTGTCGATCGCATGCGTAAACGCATGTCCGTGGAAACACTTTATCCTATCCGTTAAACAATCGCATCCGTCAACGCACGCGTTAACGCAAGTCCGTGGAAACACACCATAAGTTGTTTGTGATATCGGTGTCGATATAGGTGTCTAAAGCTCTTGTTGTTCACAAACAACTTACTTCATGGTGATGCCTTAATCATGTTGCATTAGTATAGAACCCGCGTCCAAAGAGAGTTTCCAACATTTCTTAAACAAAGAAGTTGTTATCCATAAGTAATTCTTCATATTATAATCGTTAAACTTTCTTTTACTCTTACACTTTGAATCAGACTATTTAGCCAGCGATTAATTGGGTGAAAAGTCAGTTCAGTTTCTGATATCTTAAGACTTGCTCTTTGTCTACATGCCATGGGACCGTTTTCAATGCGATTTTATATGTTTAAGTGAACAACTGAGGGTAGAATTTCAGATTGTAATAAGAGTCTGATAAGCCCCTATAACTTATAAATAAAATGATATTAATTACCGCCGAGCCTGATGACGTCACATAGATTTATGCAAAGCCTTCTGGGTAAAATGTACCTCAGTTCGCCATTTTATTTATTGGTTCTTAGCAAAATGTCACTTTTTTTGGAAAACATTGATGACAGAGCCTGTTTTTATCCACACATTTTCTGGTAACTTTATGCCTTTTACGTCTTGCAGTATTATTTCTTATGCCATATTTTAAAATTATATTCAGATCCCACAATCCCCCGAAATGCTTTGCGCGTAAATTCCAAGTGACGTCATCAAGCAATCGGTCAAACATAATAATAAATGAACTATCTTAACGCCTATAAAAGGTATTTTTGCCCACTTGTCTCAATACTAAAGGAAATAGTAATAGGCTATATTATTACTGATTAGGCTCAATTATATATTGATAATGGTCCCATAGGTATGTTTGTTGGTCAATATGTTCTACCTTCGTGTTTATAGTTTATAGTTTTCCACGTCCACTGACAATAATTATTAACCTCGTGAATTTAAATAATTTTTACGTCACTCGATATATTCATCATGTGGATGGAAAAAAGTCCTCACAGCATTTAACAGAGTGAAACACTAGACTTCTGTCAAATTATTGCTGATAATAACATTATCACAAAATTTAAACACTAGGTCAAACTTGGTTTGTCACCCTGTATGAATTTGAAAAAGGATATTTCACTTAAAAGCAGATTTTATTCGGCTTTCAAACTTAGGACTAATTAAACGAAATTGACAATAAAGGTACATATGTTGGATTTGCACTCATTGAAGTACTGGCGTATCTGGCCCCATTCATTAAAGTACTGGCGTATCTGGCCCCATTCATTAAAGTACTGGCGTATCTGGCCTCACTCATTGAAGTACTCGCGTATCTGGCCCCATTCATTGAAGTACTAGCGTATCTGGCCCCATTCATTGAAGTACTGGCGTATCTGGCCCCATTCATTGAAGTACTGGCGTATCTAGCCTCATCCATTGAAGTACTGGCGTATCTGGCCCTATTCATTGAAGTACTGGCGTATCTGGCCCTATTCATTGAAGTACTGGCGTATCTGGCCCCATTCATTGAAGTACTGGCGTATCTGGCCTCATTCATTGAAGTACTGGCGTATCTGGCTCCATTCATTGAAGTGCGGGCTTATCTGGCCCCATTCATTGAAGTGCTGGATTATCTGGCCTCATTCATTGAAGTGCGGGCTTATCTGGCCCCATTCATTGAAGCACTGGTGTATCTGGCCCCATTCATTGAAGTGCTGTCCTATCTGGCCCCATTCATTGAAGTGCCGGCCTATCTGGCCCCATTCCTTGTAGCACTGGTGTATCTTGCCCCATTCATTGAAGTGCTGGCCTATCTGGCCCCATTCATTGTAGTACTGGCGTATCTAACCCCATTCATTGAAGTACTGGCGTATCTAACCCCATTCATTGAAGTACTGGCGTATCTAACCCCATTCATTGAAGCACTGGTGTATCTGGCCTCATTCATTGAAGTGCTGGCCTATCTGGCCCCATTCATTGTAGTACTGGCGTATCTGGCCCCATTCATTGAAGTACTGGCAGACAGTATTTGGTCTCAATATCAAAGAAGGTGCCACGTTTATTTGTACTCGTGACGGAGAGATTCGATGGCATCCAGATACAAGGAAATATAATGAATGCTGGTACTCTTTTCAGATAATGGTTACAAAATGACAGAAAACGTGCAGCTTATTGGAGACATAAAACGTGTTTGTGTGGTAGCCTGTCCAAATTCGACGAAATCCTGGCTTGCATTTTCTCTGAGAATTGTTTCATGTACAGAAAGATTCCCTGTCTTGTGTAAGTAATGCAACCAAAGATAATTGTGCCAAATTTTACACCTTTATACTGCGATAGTTATAAGCTGTAATGATTGCCATTGTCATCTCAGTTTGTCATGTACACTATGGTTATCATTTCTGTTTCTATTTTACCCTTATATCATTTTCATATGTTTTTGACAGGTGAAAAGCAAAATTCACTGACAGTCCAGTTTTCAACAGGTACGTGTATTTGAAATTCATAGGAATTATCACACACTATTTTACATTAAACTCATATTTCAATATTCACGCGTCACACTAATTTTTTTATATTGGATTGTGTTTGTTCACCAACATACATGTACGTATCAAAAAGACAAACTTACATCAACAACAACAAAATACTTCATATTCACAATTTTTAACAAAAGTAAAACTATTAATAAGAACACTTCACGTTTGGACAGTTGGAGAAGAAAATCCCCAGACGGTACAGTTTTCCACAGGTAACAAAACTTTTCATTTTACAATAAATAGTTTATAATCATATATATATATAGTTGATTAGTGTGCTGATGTTTCTCTGTAATAGGTTGATTGATTGATTGTTTGATGTTTTACGCCGCGCTCAAGATTATTTCACTTATATGGCGGCGTTGCCAGTTTCATTGTGGGAGGAAGCCGATCTCTATGCCCGGAGGAAACCCACGACCTTCGGCTGGTAACTGGCAACCTCTGTAACAGGAGATACCATGCTAGTTTACACTTGAATAAAGAAGGAGAGACAATGTTTTACAGTTGATGATAAAGTTTATTCTATTTGATTGGTTTTCTCAGAGAATAATGTGAAAGGGTAGATCTGTAGATGGTAGTCCAAAAATTGGACTCGAACTCGAACGACCTATATGGGATGGTTGCCAGTTACCAACGGAAGGTCGTGGGTTTCCTCCGGACATAAAGCCCGGTTTTCTCCCACAATAAAACTGGCAACGCCGCCATATAAGTGAAATAATCTTGAGCGCAGCGTAAAACATCGATCAATTAATCAATCAATCTGTAGATGGTGATGTAATGGTGATGATTTAAATTATGATCTCTTACTCCATATTTATGAATCTCGGGTTGGTTTTGATAATAATTGAATGATGAATGATGATTGGTTACAAAACATGGTTAATAAAGTTATGGACCGGTTTGGTCTTAGCAATCTGTTACTTGCCTTAAAGGACAGAAGCAGTAATTGAGAAGGACTGTGTGCCCCTCCCATTTGTAGAAAGGGTATGCTGAGATTCTCTCGCGTTCAACCCATTATCTTCCATTGAACTCACTAAATGATGTACGCCACAGTAAACTTATTTTCACAGACTTAACTTACAGCCTCACGACTTAACTTACAGCCTCACGACTTAACTTACAGCCTCACGATTGCTCTGTAGGCCTACTTTATGATACTAATCTTATATATATCGGAATATCCCTTACACATATATCTCACATTAAACTTATCATACCCCTTTAAAATCATCGTATTATACACATTATCTCACAATAAACTTATCATACCCCTTTAAAATCATCGTATTATACACATTATCTCACAATAAACTTATCATACCCCTTTAAAATCATCGTATTATACACATTATCTCACATTAAACTTCTCATATACCTTTAAAATCATCGTATTATACACATTATCTCACAATAAACTTATCATACCCCTTTAAAATCATCGTATTATACACATTATCTCACAATAAACTTATCATACCCCTTTAAAATCATCGTATTATACACATTATCTCACATTAAACTTCTCATATACCTTTAAAATCATCGTATTATACACATTATCTCACAATAAACTTATCATACCCCTTTAAAATCATCGTATTATACACATTATCTCACATTAAACTTCTCATATACCTTTAAAACCATCGTATTTTACATATTATCTCACATTAAACTTATATTATCCTTTTAAAATTACCATCTTATGCATATTATGTCGCATTAAAATCATTATCTCGCATTTAGACTACTACATATCCCTGACACATACTATAGTGATAACCAATCACTATTATTCGTTGACATCCTCTCACATTTATTTTCAAAAACCTAAATATGTATATTTTTGTTGTTATAGATACTCCCATTGTGAATACAAATGATAGGCAAATGGGTAAGTAAAGAGCTGTTAAAACACGACACAAGTCCGTCCTCTCAATTTCGATTTTTTTTTCTGTTTCACATAATTAGTCGCACGTCAATCAATTTTCGAGAGAAAAGGTTGATAGGGTTGATGGGTGCTGGTCGAAATTCGTACTTTTCCTTTAGTTAAAGTGGCATGAGCTTCCAAAATGTTGATATTTTGACGTAAAAACAGAATGTTAAAATAATCGGCTATTTTTGTCAAGTTGTATAATTCAGAAGCTTTTTAGTGCTTCTAGTCTCGAAAATGTGCGATAAAGTATTGTTTTGAACTAACTTTGGTTTAGAATGAATGAATGGTCGCCCTGGTTATTTAAATTTTGTTTACTTTTCGAACACGTTTTCGGTTCGTACAGGAAACATACTGTATGGATTTTCTTCATTCCAACGCCAATCATTTAGTTTTTCGATGGCCTCCAAAGCCTCCTACTGTCGTGACGATTAGAAATTATGAAAATGGTGTGAATTTTGGCAGCTCATGCCACTTTAAACAGCTTGTGTTTCCTTACCAAAACCTGCAAACGCTGCTATGCCAAGGGACATAATCTTGAATATGACTTACACCAACAAAATTTACAATTTTAATAGTCAAAGTGTTACATACTTTTAAACACATATTATCACGGGACAAAATAATATATTTATGTATTTTCCCCAGATGTGGCGATGATGACAAACACTGTTACACAAGCAAGTAAGTGACAAACTATTGAAATCCATAGGCCAATCTGCTGTATATCAATTTAAACGTTTTTATCTTGTAAAATAAGTAATGGTAAAGCTTTCTAATATTTGAGAAAATATTATTTAAGAAATCAATTGACGAAGTTGCGTGCACTTTTCCATCTATTCAGAAAAAACTCTGTACATGTTAATATCTATTTAATAAAACATGTTACTCCTCTTTAGACGAGGTAAAAACATATTTAAGTATCGTTTTGGCATGTGCGTGTCTTGTAAAGTTGCATATTTTCACTACCAATTTTTAGTGCAGTGTCATGTTTTTAACTACAAATTGTCCACGCATGAGCTGCCAAATAAAGCGAAAATTTCGATAAAACAGAATTAGCTAATTCTTAGCAATTTTATCCTTTATCACACATTTTTTATCGTAGGCGTTACTGACTTTAAAGATATCGTTTCAGGGTACTTTAAACTCTCAACTTACCTTGATGTTAGGATTTTAAAAAAGTTCAAATTTTTGGCAGCTCATGTCACTTTAATATTGCGGATATGTGTTAAATGTGGCTGGTATACACACTGTCTAGTGTTGTGTAGTTATTACCCCAGTGAATAAGTTTGTCCTCCGTTCTACAAATCGTAAAATGTTGCCCATATATTTTGACTTGATCTCCTTCCATATATCGTGGATTGGTTTGATTCACTGACAAATACTCACTAGCTGTGCAGTGTAACTGACAAATACTCACTAGTTGTCCGGTGTAACTGGCAAGTACTCACTAGTTGTGTAGTGTAACTGGCAAGTACTCACTAGTTGTCCAGTGTAACTGGCAAGTACTCACTAGTTGTGCAGTGTAACTGGCAAGTACTCACTAGTTGTCCAGTGTAACTGGCAAGTACTCACTAGTTGTGTAGTGTAACTGGTAAGTACTCACTAGTTGTCCAGTGTAACTGGCAAGTACTCACTATTTGTGCAGTGTAACTGGCAAGTACTCACTAGTTGTGCAGTGTACCTGGCAAGTACTGACTAGTTGGGCAGCGTAACTGGCAAGTACTCACTATTTGTGCAGTGTAAATGGCAAGTACTCAATAGTTGTCCAGTGTAACTGGCAAGTACTCACTAGTTGGGCAGTGTAACTGGCAAGTACTCACTAGTTGGGCAGTGTAACTGGTAAGTACTCACTAGTTGTCCAGTGTAACTGGCAAGTACTCACTAGTTGTGCAGTGTAAATGGCAAGTACTCACTAGTTGGGCAGTGTAACTGGCAAGTACTCACTAGTTGTCCAGTGTAAATGGCAAGTACTCAGTAGTTGTCCAGTGTAACTGGCAAGTACTCACTAGTTGTCCAGTGTAACTGGCAAGTACTCACTATTTGTCCAGTGTAAATGGCAAGTACTCAGTAGTTGTCCAGTGTAACTGGCAAGTACTCACTAGTTGTCCAGTGTAACTCACAAGTACTCACTAGTTGTCCAGTGTAACTGGCAAGTACTCACTATTTGTCCAGTGTAAATGGCAAGTACTCAGTAGTTGTCCAGTGTAACTGGCAAGTACTCACTAGTTGTGCAGTGTACCTGGCAAGTACTCACTAGCTGTCCAGTGTCACTGGCAAGTACTCAATAGTTGTCCAGTGTAACTGGTTAGTACTCACTAGTTGTCCAGTGTAACTGGCAAGTACTCACTAGTTGTCCAGTGTAACTGGCAAGTACTCACTAGTTGTCCAGTGTAACTCACAAGTACTCACTAGTTGTCCAGTGTAACTGGCAAGTACTCACTATTTGTCCAGTGTAAATGGCAAGTACTCAGTAGTTGTCCAGTGTAACTGGCAAGTACTCACTAGTTGTGCAGTGTACCTGGCAAGTACTCACTAGCTGTCCAGTGTCACTGGCAAGTACTCAATAGTTGTCCAGTGTAACTGGTTAGTACTCACTAGTTGTCCAGTGTGACTGGCAAGTACTCACTATTTGTGCAGTGTAACTCACAAGTACTCACTAGCTGTCCAGTGTCACTGGCAAGTACTAAATAGTTGTCCAGTGTAACTGGCAAGTACTCACTAGTTGTCCGGTGTAACTGGCAAGTACTCACTAGTTGTGCAGTATAACTGGCAAGTACTCACTAATTGTCCATTGCAACTTTTTTTCCGTTTCACTGCTTGACATTAAACAACCATGAATTATAGTGATACGTTTTTTATTTCTGTTTTATGTCACAAGAATCTGATTGATTAAAACTAGTGAAATAATTATGACTTTATCATAAATCCCCAACCAATAGTGTTTAAGGCGCTAGAATTCACCCACGGTTACTCCATGGCGTCGACAAGTTGAAATTCTTCTCTTACAAAATAACCTTGTTTCATGTTTACTTTTCTCTTGATTTAGAGTTTCGAAGAAAAATGAACGATATCAAATTATCGGGGTCAGCAATGTTCTCTATACACGTCCGGGCGGTAGACGATTGTTCAAGAATTTGTTCCAGTCATTCAAACTGCAATGCCTTCAACTTCAACATTGCTGACAACATCTGCCAAGGGTTTCGTCTTCATTCAAAAATTTTAAGTGATATCAAGAAAAATTGGGAAGTTTGGTTTCTTATTTAAAATCTTTGCATATTGCAGAAAGAACTGTTATAAAGGGAATTTAGATACCGTTTGAATATAACAACTCTCCAGCGCAGCATTACAGCACTCCAGAGGAATATCACAACGGCCCAGGGCAGCACTACAGCATTCTAGAGAAACATTGCAACGGCCCAGAGCAGTATTACAACACTCCAGAGGAACACTACAACGGTCCAGAGCAGTAAAAAACACTCCAGAGGAACATTACAACGGCCCAGAGCAGCATAACAACACTGCAGAGGAACATTACAACGGCCCAGAGCAGCATTGCAACACTCCAGAGGAACATTACAACGGCCCAGAGCAGCAGAACAACACTGCAGAGGAACATTACAACGGTCCAGAGCAGTAAACAACATTGCAGAGGAACATTACAACGGTCTAGGGCAGTATAACAACACTGCAGAGGAACATTACAACGGTCCAGGGCAGTATAACAACACTGCAGAGGAACATAACAACCGACCAGAGCAACATAAAATCACTCCAGAGGAACATTACAACGGTCCAGAGCAGTAAACAACACTCCAGAGGAATATTACAACGGCCCAGAGAGCAGAACAACACTCCAGAGGAACACTACAACGGCCCAGAGCAGTATTACAACACTCAAGGGGAACATTACAACGGCCCAGAGCAGCATAACAACACTCCAGAGGAACATAACAACGGACCAGAGCAGCATAACAACACTCCAGAGGAACATTACAACGGTCCAGAGCAACATAAAATCACTCCAGAGGAACATTACAACGGCCCAGAGCAGTAAACAACACTCCAGGGGAACACTACAACGGTCCAGGGCAGTATAACAACACTCCAGAGGAACATTAGAACGGACCAGAGCAGCATAACAACACTCCAGAGGAATATTACTACGGACCAGAGCAGCATAACAACACTCCAGAGGAATATTGCAACGGACCAGAGCAGCATAACAACACTCCAGAGGAACATTACAACGGCCCAGGGCAGTATTACAACACTCCAGAGGTACATTACAACGGTCCAGAGCAGTAAACAACACTCCAGAGGTACATTACAACGGCTCAGAGCAATATAACAACACTGCAGAGGAACACTACAAATGTCCAGGGCAGTATAACAACACTACAGAGGAACATAACAACGGACCAGAGCAACATAAAATCACTCCAGAGGAACATTACAAAGGTCCAGAGCAGCATAACAACACTCTAGACTCTAGAGGAACATTACAACTGCCCAGAGCAGCATAACAACACTCCAGAGGTACATTATAACGGCTCAGAGCAGTATAACAACACTGCAGAGGAACATAACAACGGACCAGAGCAACATAAAATCACTCCAGAGGAACATTACAAAGGTCCAGAGCAGCATTACAACACTCCAGAGGAACATTACAACGGCCCAGAGCAGCATCACAACACTCCAGAGGAACATTACAACGGCCCAGAGCAGCATTACAGCACTCCAGAGGAACATTACAACGGCCCAGAGCAGCATTACAGCACTCCAGAGGAACATTACAACGGCCCAGAGCAGCATAACAACACTCCAGAGGAACATTACAACGGTCCAGAACAGCATAACAACACTCCAGAGGAACATTACAACGGCCCAGAGCAGCATAACAACACTCCAGAGGAACATTACAACGGCCCAGAGCAGCATAACAACACTCCAGAGGAACATTACAACGGTCCAGGGCAGCATAACAACACTCCAGAGGAACATTACAACGGCCCAGAGCAGCATAACACTCCAGAGGAACATTACAACGGTCCAGAGCAGCATAACAACACTCTAGACTCTACAGGAACATTACAACGCTCTAGGGCAGTATAACAACACTGCAGAGGAACATAACAACGGCCCAGAGCAGCATAACAACACTGCAGAGGAACATTACAACGGCCCAGAGCAGCATTTCAACACTGCAGAGGAACATAACAACGGCCCAGAGCAGCATAACAACACTCCAGAGGAACATTACAACGGTCCAGAGCAGCATTTCAACACTGCAGAGGAACATAACAACGGCCCAGAGCAGCATAACAACACTCCAGAGGAACATAACAACGGCCCAGAGCAGCATAACAACACTGCAGAGGAACATTACAACGGCCCAGAGCAGCATTGCAACACTCCAGAGGAATATTACAACGGCCCAGGGCAGTATTACAACACTCCAGAGGTACATTACAACGGTCCAGAGCAGTCAACAACACTCCAGAGGTACATTATAACGGCTCAGACCAGTATAACAACACTGCAGAGGAACACTACAAATGTCCAGGGCAGTATAACAACACTACAGAGGAACATAACAACGGACCAGAGCAACATAAAATCACTCCAGAGGAACATTACAAAGGTCCAGAGCAGCATAACAACACTCTAGACTCTAAAGGAACATTACAACTGCCAAGAGCAGCATAAGGGACTGTCCCCAGTTATCGTTCGTTTGCTTACCGTTTGATTTAGAAAAAACGCACGCTAGAAAAAACGGTAGGTGTTGCCAGCGGTCGTTTTATGTCCAGTCGATCGATAGCTGCCCCATGTGGTGAAAACGCTTACTGCCCGTGAGCAAATCTCAATAACATAACCTCTGCAGCAGGTCTGGATTAAAGGCCCAGTTTGACAACAACCAGCCAAGCTCTAATCAACTTTCGGCTGACCTGACTACAGTTGACCAACTGGTTTTGTATGAGTATTGTTCTAGTGACCAATGTAGGCAAATATTTAAAGTGTTCTTTTTTTAAAAACAATTAAATTTTGTTGTCTCGGATAAACTTTCAAAGTTATTTTGTCAAATAAAAAAATTGTCGAAAGTATTCTGATGTATTTAGATCACAACACACTAAAGGTTTTTAAGCTTCGAGTTCCAAACCTAACTTTATCTGTTTATCTGTCATTTTTATATTTACTGAATTAAAGAACTATCGAAGTATTATATTTTCTTTCAGGGCAGTTCCTAACTATAGTCATAGTATCTTCTTCATTACCGAGTATATATCGAATGCGATGAAACGGGTTGTGATATACCGGAAGTTTTTGCTACTGAAGTTACAAATGTCGGAAAAATAAAAATGAAACCGTTGACTTTTCATTAATTGTCTGTGTGCATTTATTCAGATTTGTCCCACCAAAACGCCCATCTTCCATGACAAAATTGATTTTCCACGGTATTTTTTTTAATTTTAACAATATTTTTTTCGTCCAAATTCTTACTTTTCTTTCAGCGGTAGATCTACTAAAAATGTGATAGATAGCGAACGTGTAAAATGTGCACGGCATAAGAGGAAAAAAAATGTCAGACACTGTCATAGAAACTTTTTCAATATTTTTTCTGATTGCCACACGAGAAACCAACCTTGAACAATGAGTGTATGTATGTTTGTCTACCCGGTACCGTCTGACGCGGGAAATTGACAGGCCGATAAATCCAGTGAATTCATCTTCCCAGTTTTTTCTTTATTAAATCCACATGAACTGCCTTGCGTTGTTATATTTATATCTGATGGTTAGTCCATTCTTTCAGTAAAGCATTTATATAGGTCTTTAAATGGTAATCTAACGGCTTGACTCGCCATTTATGTGATACAGTATAGTTTAAACCCTCGCAATTCCATGCACACTTGCCACGTGATCAACAAATCTGGTTGAGTCCATCTGTAACCATTCTGTAGGGTGAAGAGTTTTGAAAGTTTTTTATTTTGGATCTACTCAGGCCTACTATACATCTGTCATCAACAAGAAATATATTCATTATTGAGTAAGAATCGACTTTAGCAGTTTTGCAATTATTTTCCAAATATATACACTCGACTGTTTCGACGGTAACAGTTTTTTCAGCATTATAGCAGTATCACCATCACCCCTATTTTAATTTGTGGACTTTGCTTGATAAGACCTAACTGACAGTTGTCATAGGGACATCCGTCACCTGGCCTACATAGGAATTATTTGTAACTTCACGGCGTTAGCTCGACATGAGGTTGTCCAAAAACAAAGCCAAAGGGCAACTAGAGACGGTCAACCTGTATTTGTTAGTGATTTATTAAAATTCTCTTTCTTTCAAAAACGTGTTATCAATAACTAGACTAAGTAACAACTATCCGATGATTAGTCTAACAATAACCCACCGCGAAACATATCGAGTAAACTCAGTGAGAAACTACCCACCGAGTAAAACTGGAAAAACGAAAAGAAAATAGAGAAGAAAAACAGTTACATATGGAAATATTTTAATTGGAGGACAAACAGTTTGGTAATATATTAAATGTTTATGAAAAAGATCGTAACAAAGAATATATACAATATATCATGTATCTGTTTGACGGCCGTCTGCCTTCCAACAACACAGCACATGTACTCAGGCTTGAAGTCCTAGATATATGGCAGAGGCAAAACTGTAAGACGCGCTGTTTTACCGACGAGAGCCGAACTCGACCGAGGACTGGCATTGAACCGTTCAGTAGTTGTTTATTCGGGCTAGCAAAAAACGATGGGTGTTGACTGCTAGCGGTCGTTTTAAAAAAAACGACCGCCCGAAAGAGCAAACGATAACTGGGGACGCTCCCTAACAACACTCCAGAGGTACATTATAACGGCTCAGAGCAGTATAACAACACTGCAGAGGAACATAACAACGGACCAGAGCAACATAAAATCACTCCAGAGGAACATTACAAAGGTCCAGAGCAGCATTACAACACTCCATAGGAACATTACAACGGCCCAGAGCAGCATCACAACACTCCAGAGGAACATTACAACGGCCCAGAGCAGCATTACAGCACTCCAGAGGAACATTACAACGGCCCAGAGCAGCATAACAACACTCCAGAGGAACATTACAACGGTCCAGAACAGCATAACAACACTCCAGAGGAACATTACAACGGCCCAGAGCAGCATAACAACACTCCAGAGGAACATTACAACGGCCCAGAGCAGCATAACAACACTCCAGAGGAACATTACAACGGTCCAGGGCAGCATAACAACACTCCAGAGGAACATTACAACGGCCCAGAGCAGCATAACACTCCAGAGGAACATTACAACGGTCCAGAGCAGCATAACAACACTCTAGACTCTACAGGAACATTACAACGCTCTAGGGCAGTATAACAACACTGCAGAGGAACATAACAACGGCCCAGAGCAGCATAACAACACTGCAGAGGAACATTACAACGGCCCAGAGCAGCATTTCAACACTGCAGAGGAACATAACAACGGCCCAGAGCAGCATAACAACACTGCAGAGGAACATTACAACGGCCCAGAGCAGCATTGCAACACTCCAGAGGAACATTACAACTGCCCAGAGCAGCAGAACAACACTCCAGAGGAACATTACAAAACGGTCCAGAGCAGTAAACAACACTCCAGAGGAACATAACAACGGTCCATGGCAGTATAACAACACTGCAGAGGAACATTACAACGGCCCAGAGCAGCATAACAACACTGCAGAGGAACATTTCAACGGCCCAGAGCAGCATTGCAACACTCCAGAGGAACATTACAACGGCCCAAAACAACGGCCCGGCTCAGAATATATTGGTCAGTGAACAGTATTCCGTTTAATGACGCCTCGCCCAGTACTCCGTTTTATGGCCCCATATATTTCCGCCCCCTCTCCCGAAAGCTCGTGTTATTCACAAAAGACTTAATCATTTATCATTAATATCAAGACGTGTTGAGCATATTTTTGGCAGTGGTCACGTTAGAGCAGACGAGTTTGTTAAAACAATGAATCAGGAAAACAAAAATATCGCTAATGGTTGATTGATTGATGTTTTACGCCACACAAGATTATTTCACTTATACGGCGATGTTGCCAGGTTTAGTGGGGGAGGAAACCGGGCTCATTGCCCGGGGAAAAACCCCGACCTTCGTCGAGTACCTGGAAACTCTCCCATATCGGCGATTGAGCGCAAAATCTACTCGGAACATTTTTTTGATTTTTATTTGGTCTGAGTGGAATACATAATACACAGCCATTGTACGCCCATGACAAATAATTCAAACACTTTATTTTGAATTTAAAATAATCCCCTTAGCTAGACATCATCTCTTTACAGGAAATATTATTGAAATCATAATAGGCGGTGGTCTGGTGGTATTTATCAAAAAAAGTTGTCGTTTGCTGAAATTACACTAGCACCATTCAAAGTTATAGAATGTCAATGTCTTCGAGTAGCTGGGGATGACAATGGCGTTTTATCATAGATCTGCCTGTAAGAACCTTGAGGTTAATGACTTTAATTCTCTATTAAATCAATGTAATCAAGGGTCTATTGTAACATCATTTTTCACGTGTAAAATAGTCATACATGGGATATGATGACGTAAAGGATGCCACTTAATTCTTGTAAATGAACATTGCCTTTGCTTTATTTTCTTATCCCGCAGAATGTTATGCCATCTTTAATCGCAATACCGCATGAAAGATGGCACAATTGTAGATTAAGAAAATACGTTGCGAAAACAAATGAAATTAACTGCTATTTATTTCACGAGAAATGCAAATAAAAACTTTTTGAAAAACAAATTTCGACAGAGGACTTTTTCTTGGGCCGCAACAATCAACATCTACGCATACGGAATGGCTTGATTCCAAGATCGATGAGGATTCCGGATTCCAACTTGACGCTCTGCAAGAAAAAAAAACACAATAAGAACTGAATAAGCTCAGTCCGGATAAGTAGGATGGAAAACTATACAGTATCGTAAATATGTATATTCCTCAACTTTCTAGTGAATAGGGAAAGTTAAATAACCAACGATTTTTGCTCTGGTCCAAACAGTAGGTACTCAAATTCACTCAACTAACCCAAAAGTGCCAGGTACAAAAAAGCAACCGCGTAAATGCAATGTGTGCTGTTGCTTGCTTTTTTCGCTAATAGGTTTAGATCAAATATACTAAAACATTGCAACAAATGCTGGCCTTACGGTGACGCTTTCACCCTTCCAATATTCATCTGAAGTCTTAATGAAAACCAAGCGCAAGTCGCAATAGCTGAAACCCTAAGGCTGGCAATATTTGCAGGATGTACGTGGTTTCTGTTGGGCTTTGAAGCATAATGATTAATTTGATTACCAAAAGATTTGGTATAAAACCCTTTTTCATATTCAATCTTCAGCTGTTGCTTCTCAAAGATTACACCCGCTGTTTTTCTTGGTTGCCCTTCTGTTTAAAGAGCAGAGACCGGTTTCCTCCCCTCCCCTCCCTAAACCTGGCGAAGAAAATGCTAACAGCCAGTGCCCATATATGGCTCAAAATCAGCTGGTTCCCATCGCCAATATATGCAGCAGAATTCAATGCGTATGCGTATAGAACAGTATAGATGCGTATAGAACAGAAACCCACACGTGTTTAGACTACGAGACTGAGGTTTATTTACGTTGCCAACTGCATTGAAAATTGTTTACAATTCGAAGTAGCTTATTGAACAAAGGAGTAATCTTAAAATTCTATACACGAGCGGCGGCTGGGAATATAAACTGGAATAGAAAAAAATAAATATTAAGTTACCGGTAGGCTTCGAAAGGAATTCGTCCAGTGGGTTAGAGTAATCGTCCCTCAGTCCCACACAGACCTTTCATGGATGCGGCGCGGGATCGAATCACACTCAGATCAAAAAAATCGGTCGCCATATGTGGAAGAGTTGCCAGGTACTCGCCGAAGGTCCAGGGTTTCCTCCGGTCAATGAGCCCGGTTTCCATCCTCACTAAACCTGGCAACGCCACGATATAAGTGAAATAATCTTGTGCGGCGTAAAACATCAATCAATCAATCGAAAGAAATTCTAAAGCTTGGGCGAAAATCACATAATACTTTCTGCAGTCTATCCTCTTGTATCAAAAATGGTTGCACGCCTCGTGGTTTTCATGTACGAGACAGTTCTCTACGTAGCGAAGAGCTGATAAAGCTGATAAAGTAACTAGTGGAACATTAATGGTGGAACAGTACCGGTGGCCAGTACTGAAACGGGTAATCGGTTAATCGTGATCGGTTCAGTTTTTGATACTTACCAGTTAATAAAACGCTATCAGGTAACTGTTGTTTTTAACAGCACCGTAAGTCAAACCATTTACAAAGTCGTTCGTTCTGATAGCAGTGAAGAATTTGATGCACGCTTCGCCATTTTCACGGTAACTGCGCACTAAGTCTTTTTAGTCTAGTTGGATATGGTTTCCGAACTTGGGGATTGTCTCCGGAGGAGGACTCCGATTACGGAAACCAGGATATCGCACATGCGCCATTAGTCTTCTGAATTTATCTCTCCGTGTCAAAGTGTTTTTCCTGTCAGCTATTCCTTCTTAATTACTATAATTCTCTCAGCCATCGTTTATAATAGAACCACTTTTGGAAACCACGTCTGAATCGATACAGTTATGCTAGTATTTGTTGATAAAAAAATGATGAATTTAATTCAGAATAATGCAATTTTAAACAGGGACGTGCTTTATCGCCAAAGGATGACGTATGCAAAATTTGGAAACCGTATCTGAATTGATACTTGCGTTATCCTGCTAACGTTATTATTTGACATACCGACAGACCGACTGACAAACTGACCGACCGACAGTGACTTATAGAGCTGCTAGTCGCAGCTAAAATGGTCTGCGATCCTGTTCATGCAAAAGGTTTCCGTAATCCAAACTTCCCAGGCTGCAATCCTTTCTTTCGGTGTAGTGCCATTAAGGTTGAATCCGTGACATGTATTTATCACGCCGTTGAAATTAAATCCGTTGCATTCAGAATGACAAGAACAGACTCGGGAACAGCTAGTGACCATCAACGCCATTTTGGCGAAAAGGGGCGTGGCAAGTAATTTCACACCATACTCCATTCTGCGATAAACTATAAAATAGAATGATTTGAAACGTTGTAATTTTAATCTATAATGAGTATTTTCTAAATGTTATGTGAAAGGCTGACGGTTACTATGCAACTGTTGATCTCATCAGCTTTTCAGCTTGTAGTTGAGATTGCGATGTCGTTATAGTGGCAATTAGTAGTATTCTCGTTATTTTGGAAGTACACTTTCTTGAAAATATGGCGGGAATCGAACTCGGGTCCCAGAGTATGGCACCTATCGCCAGCACTTAATGCCGGCTGCCTTGTCCATTCAGCCAACCGGCCTCCTCCAAAAAAGGAGGTGGTAGATACTACAGCGGACATTTAGTACCCCTCTGGTAACGTAACTGACACAGCTCCCATGGCAATTAGTAGACTCTATGTGGAACCTACAAAACCCATTATATGACTTTGGATTAACTTGATTGGTTAATAAAGGCATTCTCAGTGGCTAATGGAAGAACGTGAAAGAGCAAATTAACAAATACTTTGATAGATAGTTGTAAAAGTGTTACTTACTTTTCTGTCTTCGAAAAGGTTTTGCGGTTCGAGATACTGAAACAAGAATACAATAGTAAAAGATTCACAGCCGTGGTCACACAAACATGGTAACAAACTAAAATGATCTATTTTAGAACTCACAATTCTAACGATTAATCGAACATTATTTTTTTGTTTTACTTCTCACTGAAACATAATTAGGAAATTAAATGTAGGTTAAAATAATGCTTGAAAGTACATAATGCCTGAAATGAAATGAAGTGACTTAATACCAGTAAGACTATAGGCAAATGAACACACGACACTAGTAGATACAACATGAAGTCAATTAATACCAGTAAGACTATAGGCAAATGAACACACGACACTGGCAGATACAACATGAAGTCAATTAATACCAGTAAGACTATAGGCAAATGAACGCACGACACTAGTAGATACAACATGAAGTCAATTAATACCAGTAAGACTATAGGCAAATGAACACACGACACTGGCAGATACAACATGGAGTCACCTAATACCAATACGACCATAGACAAATGAACACACGACACTGGCAGATACAACATGAAGTCACTTAATACCTGTGAGACTATAGGCAAATGAACGCACGGCACTGGCAGATACACCAGGAAGTCGCTTAATACGTGGGAGACTATAGGCAAATGAACACACGACACTGGCAGATACACCAGGAAGTCACTTAATACCTGTAAGACTATAGGCACATGAACACACGACACTGGTAGATACAACATGAAGTCACTTAATACGTGGGAGACTATAGGCACATTAACACACGACACTGGCAGATACAACATGAAGTCAATTAATACGTGGGAGACTATAGGCAAATGAACACACGACACTGGCAGATACAACATGAAGTCAATTAATACGTGGGAGACTATAGGCAAATGAACACACGACACTGGCAGATACAACATGAAGTCAATTAATACGTGGGAGACTATAGGCACATTAACACACGACACTGGCAGATACAACATGAAGTCACTTAATACCTGTAAGACTATAGACAACTGAACACACGGCACTGGCAGATACAACATGAAGTCACTTAATACCTGTAAGACTATAGGCCAACGAATGCACGACACTGGCAGATACAACATGAAGTCACTTAATACCTGTAAGACTATAGGCAAATGAATACACGACACTGGCAGATACAACATGAAGTCACTTAATACCTGTAAGACTATAGGCACATGAACACACGACACTGGTAGATACAACATGAAGTCACTTAATACCAGTAAGACTATAGGCAAATGAACACACGACACTGGTAGATACAACATGAAGTCACTTAATACCTGTAAGACTATAGGCAAATGAACACACGACACTGGCAGATACAACATGAAGTCACTTAATACCTGTAAGACTATAGGCAAATGAACACACGACACTGGCAGATACAACATGAAGTCACTTAATACATGTAAGACTATAGGCAAATGAACACACGACAATGGCAGATACCAGGAAGTCACCTAATACATGTGAGACTATAGGCAAATGAACACACGACACTGGCAGATACAAGGAAGTCATTTAATACATGGGAGACTATGGACAAATGAACACACGACATTGGCAGATACAACATGAAGTCACTTAATACCTGTAAGACTATGGGCAAATGAACACACGGCACTGGCAGATACAACATGAAGTCACTTAATACCTGTAAGACTATAGGCCAACGAATGCACGACACTGGCAGATACAACATGAAGTCACTTAATACCTGTAAGACTATAGGCAAATGAACACACGACACTGGTAGATACAACATGAAGTCACTTAATACCTGTAAGACTATAGGCAAATGAACACACGACACTGGTAGATACAACATGAAGTCACTTAATACCTGTAAGAATATAGGCAAATGAACACACGACACTGGCAGATACAGCATGAAGTCACTTAATACCTGGGAGACTATAGGCAAATGAACACACGACACTGGCAGATACACATGTACAACATGAAGTCACTTAATACCTGTAAGACTATAGGCACATTAACACACGACACTGGCAGATACAACATGAAGTCGCTTAATACGTGGGAGACTATAGGCACATTAACACACGACACTGGCAGATACACCAGGAAGTCAATTAATACGTGGGAGACTATAGGCAAATGAACACACGACACTGGTAGATACAACATGAAGTCACCTAATACCAATACGACCATAGACAAATGAACACACGACACTGGCAGATACACCAGGAAGTCAATTAATACCTGTGAGACTATAGGCACATGAACACACGACACTGACAGATACAACATGAAGTCACTTAATACCTGTAAGACTATGGACAAATGAACACACGACACTGGTAGATACAACATGAAGTCACCTAATACCAATACGACCATAGACAAATGAACACACGACACTGGCAGATACAACATGAAGTCACTTAATACCTGTGAGACTATAGGCAAATGAACACACGACACTGGCAGATACACCAGGAAGTCACTTAATACGTGGGAGACTATAGGCAAATGAACACACGACACTGGTAGATACAACATGAAGTCACCTAATACCAATACGACCATAGACAAATGAACACACGACACTGGCAGATACAACATGAAGTCACTTAATACCTGTGAGACTATCGGCAAATGAACACACGACACTGGCAGATACAACATGAAGTCGATTAATACCAGTGATACTATGCCAAATGAATGCACGACACTGGCAGATACCAGGAAGTCACTTAATACCTGTAAGACTATAGGCAAATGATCACACGACAGTGGTAGATACAACATGAAGTAATCTAATACCTGTGAGACTATAGACAAATGAACACACGACACTGGCAGATACCAGGAAGTCACTTAATACCTGTAAGACTATAGGCAAATGATCACACGACAGTGGTAGATACAACATGAAGTCACCTAATACCTGGGAGACTATAGGCAAATGAACACACGACACTGGTAGATACAACATGAAGTGGCTTAATACCTGTAAGACTATAGGCAAATGAACACACGACACTGGCAGATACAACATGAAGTCGCTTAATACGTGGGAGACTATAGGCAAATGAACACACGACACTGGTAGATACAACATGAAGTCACCTAATACCTGGGAGACTATAGGCAAATGAACACACGACACTGGTAGATACAACATGAAGTCAATTAATACGTGGGGGACTATAGGCAAATGAACACACGACACTGGTAGATACAACATGAAGTCACTTAATACCTGTAAGACTACAGGCAAATGAATGCACGACACTGGTATATAACATGAAGTCACTTAATACCAGCAAGACTATAGGCAAATGAACACACGACACTGGCAGATACAACATGAAGTCACCTAATACCAGTAAGACTATAGGCACATGACCACACGACACTGGCAGATACAACATGAAGTCACCTAATACCAGTAAGACTATAGGCAAATGAACACACGACACTGGCAGATACACCAGGAAGTCAATTAATACGTGGCAGACTATCGGCAAATGAACGCACGACACTGGTAGATACAACATGAAGTCACTTAATACGTGGGAGACTATAGGCACATGAACACACGACACTGGCAGATACAACATGAAGACACCTAATACCAGTAAGACTATAGGCAAATGAACACACGACACTGGCAGATACACCAGGAAGTCAATTAATACGTGGCAGACTATCGGCAAATGAACGCACGACACTGGTAGATACAACATGAAGTCACTTAATACGTGGGAGACTATAGGCACATGAACACACGACACTGGCAGATACAACATGAATCAATTAATACGTGGGGGACTATAGGCAAACGAACACACGACACTGGTAGATACAACATGAAGTCAATTAATACGTGGGAGACTATAGGCAAATGAACACACGACACTGGCAGATACACCAGGAAGTCAATTAATACCAGTAAGACTATAGGCAAATGAACACACGACACTGGCAGATACACCAGGAAGTCGCTTAATACCTGTAAGACTATAGGCAAACGAACACACGACACTGGTAGATACAACATGAAGTCAATTAATACGTGGGAGACTATAGGCAAATGAACACACGACACTGGCAGATACACCAGGAAGTCAATTAATACCTGTGAGACTATAGGCAAATGAACACACGACACTGGCAGATACAACATGAAGTCAATTAATACCTGTAAGACTATAGGCAAATGAACACACGACACTGGCGGATACAACATGAAGTCACTTAATACCTGTAAGACTATGGACAAATGAACACACGACACTGGCAGATACAACATGAAGTCACTTAATACCTGTAAGACTATAGGCAAATGAACACACGACACTGGCAGATACAACATGAAGTCACTTAATACCTGTAAGACTATAGGCAAATGAACACACGACACTGGCAGGTACAACATGAAGTAATCTAATACCTGTGAGACTATAGGCAAATGAACACACGATACTGGCAGATACAACATGAAGTCAATTAATACGTGGGCGACTATAGGCAAATGAACACACGATACTGGTAGATACAACATGAAGTCACTTAATACCTGTAAGACTATGGACAAATGAACACACGACACTGACAGATACAACATGAAGTCACTTAATACTTGTGAGACTATAGGCAAATGAACACACGACACTGGCAGATACAACATGAAGTCACTTAATACTTGTGAGACTATAGGCAAATGAACACACGACACTGGCAGATACAACATGAAGTCACTTAATACTTGTGAGACTATAGGCAAATGAACACACGACACTGGTAGATACAACATGAAGTCACTTAATACCTGTAAGACTATGGACAAATGAACACACGACACTGACAGATACAACATGAAGTCACTTAATACCTGTAAGACTATGGACAAATGAACACACGACACTGACAGATACAACATGAAGTCACTTAATACCTGTAAGACTATGGACAAATGAACACACGACACTGACAGATACAACATGAAGTCACTTAATACCTGTAAGACTATGGACAAATGAACACACGACACTGACAGATACAACATGAAGTCACTTAATACCTGTAAGACTATGGACAAATGAACACACGACACTGGCAGATACAACATGAAGTCACTTAATACCTGTAAGACTATGGCCAAATGAGCACACGACACTGGTAGATACAACATGAAGTCACCTAATACCTGTAAGATCATGGCCAAATGAATACACGACAGACACAACAGAATAAATGTAAGCAAATGTATGTGTTCTAATACGAAAATTGTCTAATTTTACTATAAAATATTTTACAATGCATACTACAAAACAAAATAGAGTGCTAGCTCTCCAACAAATCAATGAAGTCAGAAACTTTAGATCCTAAACCCACTAAATAAAATAAAAAAAGTCACAATATAAATATAAGAATCCCTTATTACATCCAATTGGTCACCTCTAACACCCTTACCGGCCATTCTTCGCCATACCTGACCTAAATAGCAGAGCTCATCCGGTCACGTGACGTAATCATTCATCACAATAACGACATCGAAAACTGCGGATGGCATTTACTGTTACTTATCCTCTTAGTTATTCCTCATATACACCAAAGAGAGTAGATTGACAAGAGTGGTCACTTCGTCCGCGCCATGTTGAATTTGAAAAATTTCAATTTATTTCAATTTTATTGTACTTGGCACTTGAACAAAGCAGAGTACAAACAACAAAAAGTGTAACAATCATAACTTGGAAATATTTACAATGGTAATTAAAGTACCCCCTGACACGGACACGATTCGATTATTAGGAACCTCCTTTCTGTAGGGGGCGCTTTACAGTCGAATCGTGTACAGTCGGAACACCCTTTCGCTAGGGGGCCAAAAGAACATGCCGGCAATGCTGATTGGACGAAGTGACCACTCTTGTCAATCTACTCTCTTTGTATACACTCAGTCAAGGGTATCGATGTATGTAAATCACTCCTCAATATGATTGTAAAGGGACACCATACAGGACACACTGCGTCATTAATAAAGTCCTATACCAGTTCCTCCAACGGTTAGGTTACATCAAACCAGACAAACTGTATATGTTACATCTAGAGTATCTAAAGTACCAACTAGAGTATCTAAAGTACCAACTAGAGTATCTAATGTACCAACTAGAGTATCTAAAGTACCAACTAGAGTATCTAAAGTACCAACTAGAGTATCTAAAGTACCAACTAGAGTATCTAAAGTACCAACTAGACCATAGGGGAGAAGTTAGTAATTATACATAACCAGCGATAGCATACTTTTTATTTAAACAACAAAATCACCTAGCCATTTTCTTCCCCAAATCGATATATTTCCAAACAAGACTGTATAGAGAACCTGGGCCTAGTTTCACAAAGCGATCTTAGCTAAGTATGATCTTAACTACCATGGCAACCAATGCTAAAGGTATACGTTGCCATTGGTAATTAAGATCACCTTGAGCTAAGATCGCTTTGTGAAACTGGGCCCTGTATGTTAGCAATTTACTTAGATTCGCCATCTGAAACTGTTCACTAAAAATGGTCTATATAGCGGTCACGTTTTTGTACAAATCGTTCAGAAACCTGGATGCTACGAATCAGAAGCCGCCTGCATGCACAATCCTATCAAAATTGTCTCCCCTTAGTTTACTACAATCTGAGATCCCAAGAAAAGTTTACACACGACGGACTCCGAAGGATTGGATAAGATCTTGGTGACGGTCAACACCTTCCGTGATTAAACCTTTTTTATTTGAAAAAGAATAAAACGCCAAGCACATGCACGCACTTCTTACCTCGTGAAGGGAGGGCTGCCAATTGGGTCGATCTCTCACCTGTCCAAAGTATTAGGCCTACTTAAAGTACATATTAATATTTCATCGCCAAGTCTCATCTCCATAAAGTAACTGTATATGTATTACATTTCCAATGTTAGCATTTTTAGAGAAGTTTGAACCAACAACAGATGATTGATTGATTGATTGATTGTTTGGTGTTTTACGCCGCGCTCAAGATTATTTCACTTATATGGCGGCGTTGTCAGTTTTATTGTGGAGGAAACCGGGCTCTGTGCCCGGAGGAAACCCACGACCTTCCGCTGGTAACTGGCAACCATCCCACATAGGTCGAACAACAGATGAAGATATATTGTATTGTATATTACTAACGTATACTTTACAAGTGACACTATTAAACTAACCCGTTCAAAACTAATACTTACACAAGACAGGGAATTTCTCGGTGCAATGAACGATTTTCAGATAAAACGAAAGCCACGTGGAAAATGTGTTGAGACAAACAACACAACAAACCCTCTTCCCTTGGTTTATCAATTCCATGCCCTCTACTTTAGAGGGTGACTGATCTGAAACCAATGATGGTATTAAAGTCATCATTAACCTATATCAATAATGCTGATGATTTGTTGCTACATTGTCTTTTCCAGAAAATTCTACTGACTAAGCTGGGCCAAACTCCTGCCTGTCGTCAACCTAATGAAATATCATGGGTTGTGGTTTATTATAACAACTTATGATTGGGTATAAACGTCTAAATAATATGCCCCTTTTCAACACAATAAGAAACTTGTCTCCATGGTTATTTTAGACAAGAAGATTCTCCCTGTGCCCGCGTGTTATAGTGTTAAGAAATATAAACCTTATAAGTTATTCAACTTAACAGGAGTGCATGGTGGAAAGGACATAAATGGTATACTGAACATTAAATCAGTTGGTAGCCTCTGTACATCCAATGCTTTTGTCTCTACCAAATCTATTATGTGTTTCTACTGTCAAAATCGTTGGTCAAATTACGCGAAGTGAACGACGACTAGAATCAAGACTAAATTTATAGACTCTAGAACACGCGGTAATCGACCATGGAGAGAAAAGTTTCTAGTTGTGTTCAAAGTGGGTATGTGATTTAGACCTTTAAACAAAGGCATAGGTTGTTTTAATAAACCAAAGCCCATAATAATTGATTAGGTTGAAGACAGACAAGGGTTTGGCTTTAGTATTTATTTTTCTGAAATACTTTACAAATTATTGACAAAGTTGTGCGAATCTTCAGCTGTGGCAAACTGAAATTGAACAAAGTCTGATTATCGGGAAAAGAAGTGAAAATATGTCATTTGGTTCCTAGGTAGAAGCAATGATTGGCCGTTGGCTCAGAGGTCGAGCCATTCAACTATGATGCAGTTTGTGTCCTTTTATAATCTGGGCCATATTCATGCTGGCCTTATTACACAAATGGTATAATACTTTTTTCACGACACCCTAAAGCGTCCACGTTTAAAGACAAAGGGTAACATTTGAATCCAAAATCTGTCCTTTTCCAAACGTTTGTGTTTGCTATCTGCAGCGGAAGTAGGAAGAGGAATTTTTCAATAGGCATGATTTCGAAATGGTCGTTAACCGAATGAGACACCATGTTTCTCCTACGTATTGCTAGCGACATAATTTTGCACGTGATAACATACACGTTGTTAAGGGAGTCGCAATTATGGGGCTCTGCCATTTGGAATTTGTTGAGGGATTGCTCTCCGAAAAACGTTCCTCGATCTGACACGTATACACATTGAGTTTACATCGTGCCTCAATGCACTTCATCGATGTACAGGAGAGAAACGTTGGAAGCAAGCATTCTTTAATTTGCTCGAAGATCTCCCCAATGATTTCAAAATCATTAGCTTTTAAGCTATTCAACAATTCTAAAATGTGCTTTGTTTTAAGTCTGTTCATGGGACTCGCGCAACTAAATTGTTGCTAGGTCGCACATGTTCGCTAAACAATAAAAACTTCTGCACGTTCGCAAGTGTTAAGGAGTAGATCCATTCTACAATCTATGGACTCGATAAGCTAAGCTGTTACAGAGTTCGCATAAAATTATTCCATTGAATAGCGCCTAGCCATCTGTAAATAGGCTAACTGTTAATGCCGTTGAATATTTCCTTTGAGCCAAAGACTTGGTGCGCCGCCATTTTTAATCAGCCACTGGCTATGTATTCTGTCGATGAGCAATCGGAGCAACATACGAGGCTTGTTTTATCCAGAGGCGGCAAATCTCAGTCTGAACAAACTTCGGCTGTCTTCGCTCGCTACCGGTCGACTTTGACATGCCTCGGATAGTCGGCGCTTTTAAATCGGTAAATTGCGATATTTTGGGGTTAAATGCAAATGTCGTCAGGAATTGACATAAACCGCAAAGAAGACAGAAGCAGTTTCGGTACATATAAGGATTTCTCCAATGCTTTAATTATAACTGCTCGAGGCTGCCAGTGTTTCGTTCCCTTACATTATCCCTTACATTCAAAATCGCCTGCCGTCTGTCAAAGGGTATTTACGTACACAAAGGGTATTTACGTACACAAAGGGTATTTACGTACCCGAATCGAGTCAAACGATTAGGTCCAGCAGCTGGCATACGTTACTCAAATGCCAGTTGATTTGGAGTCGAGTTGACGACTTGCGGCACATTGTGATATTGTGACGGTCTAGGGGAGATAACCCCGCAACTCCGTTCATTGTTTCATCCTCCTTCATCATTCATTCATACTATGTACATATTTCGTTTTATCTCTCATTTTTGTTGTTCTTCAAACCTTCGTATCATTATTATTACTTTTGATAAATGCCCATCAACATGTCCCATACAACCGTTTGTCCCATTAATCGCTGGATATATTAATCAATTCAATTAAGAACACGGTAGGGACCACAACATTACTATTAGCCTTTTGGAATAGAGACAACGCTAACTGAACTGTTCAGAACGGGAGGTACTAGCTGCTATGGCAAGGTATGTATTCCACTAATATTTCGCTTGGTAAAGCAAGTAGTTGTAGAGTTGGCGGTTCAGCGTTACCAGCTGTTGAGTTGGTGGTACAGTGTTATCAATTGCAGAATTGGTGGTACAGCGTTATCAGCTGTGGGCGAAGGCAGCGCAGCGTTGTCAGCTGTAGGCTACGGAGAAGCAGCGCTTTCAGCTGTTAGCTACATTTCCTGTTCCGACGCTACCAAATTTAGAACGAAGACAGGCTCCCCCCCCCCCCCCCCCCCAGAGGACGAGAAGCTCTACATATATACCCGCGTATCATTTATTGTAAATAATACTAATTTCAGGTTTCTTTTCCAATGTATGTATTTTCTTTCTGTTGCAATAAACTATAGAACTTTATTTTATATCTTGTGTCTTTCTTTCACGGCCTTGTAATTGTCGTGTCCCTTTAGACCGCTAGGTGGCGTTACAATTGGTGGCAGTGGTGGGATACAACTACCTCAGGCATGGAAGGAAGGCCAGGATTTGCATCCAGTATGGCAACACCATCTAGTCTAGTTACCTTAGACGACCTGTAATTTCATCTTCATGGTGAAGATGGCGTCAGGTATCCAGCAAACCCGGCCCAAAAGTCCAGTTACCAGCACCCCTCGACAGCAGTTTGATGCAGGACGGAGTGAGGAGAGCTACCACACCCAACTGATAGCGACGCCCCACAGACCGTCATTTAAGCCGGCCACATTCGACGAAAGCTCGCCGTGGAGGGATTTTTTGATACATTTTGAATATTGTGCAACTCTAAATGGATGGAACGAGACGCAAAAGGGACAACACTTGGCCGTTTCACTTAGAGGACCAGCCCAACAAGTGCTTGGTGGACTCAATGGCAGACCAGGCGAAATGAGTTATGGGAGACTGCAAGCAGCCCTGGAAAGAAGATTTGCCCCAGCAAACCAAACCGACCTATACAAGGCACAATTAAAATCAAGACGAAGGCGTAGGGATGAGGGTTTACCAGAGCTGAGAGAAGCGTTACGGCGATTATCTCAGATGGCGTATCCAAAAGCTAGCGTAGAACTGCAGGAGACTTTAGCTACCGATCAGTTTCTAGATGCGTTATCCAACGACTTTAGTTTCCAAGTATGGCAGTCTCACCCCAAGACAGTAGATGCGGCTGTCCAGGTTGCGGTTGAGTTAGAAGCGTTCCAGTTTGCACGACAGCGACATCCCTATGAGAGCGCCAGATCCGCAGCGGACGCAGAAGGGACGTACAGGGAGAAAGAAAAGCCCGACAAAAATGTGAAATTACAAGAGGGGCTAATTGTACTATTAGAAAAGCTGACGTCTGAGCCTACCAGAAGCCTTGTACCCAGACAGCAGAGACCTAGTAGATCGGGTTGTTGGGAATGGTCATCTAAGACGCGATTGTCCCAGGAAAGAGTCATGGAAACAAGGAGGAAGCTTGCCGCTTGAGCCCCATCTACCTTCCAATACAGTTTGGTCCCCACAGTGCACTTGGTTGCATAGATACTGGTCCATCAATTTCTATTCTAAATCGACGAGTTTAGACGAACTTCCAGAAAGTGTCAAACCTTTGTTGAAAGACCCACCGTTCTTAAGTGTTCGAGTGGCGAGATTGGACTGGTGGAAAATGACCCTGACCTAACCAACAAAACTGGTGCCCTGGTCGAAAGAACTTTATCTAGATTGTCGAAAAACGGGACAATTTTAGTGAGAGTGTTGAATCCAGGAGAGAACCGAACCGTACTACGTGTCAGCACGTCTTGTGCAACAATGTCGGCTATTGACGAAAATCCAGAACCGACGTCAGTGAAAACCTGCCCTGGTCATTTAAAACAGCTGATTGAGAAAACCGCAAGGGATACAGACTCTGAACAAAACGCCAAAATTTCTAGATTGTTGGAAAAATACAGCGACTTGTTTTCTAAAGATGACGATGACCTGGGACAAACGGAAACAGTGCAGCATCGAATAAAAACCGGTGAAGCACCCCTTGTACGAATACCCCCCAGACGACCCCCTGTCCATGCTAGAGAGGAAATTGACAAGCAGGTAGACCAAATGTTGAAGAGAGGTGTGATAGCGCCTTCGGATAGTCCTTGGTCTGCTCCAGGGGTACTTGTTAAGAAGAAAGACGGAACATCAAGGTTTTGTGTCGATTAAAGAGCTCTCAACAACTTGACACAAAAGGATGCCTATCCTCTACCACGCATCGACGACTCACTTGATGTACTGGCTGGGGGCCATTGGTGGAGTACATTGGGTCTCATGTCCGGACATTGTCAAGTAAAGAACTCACCCGAAGATAAGCCAAAAAGCGCATTTGCTACCAGGAAAGGAATATACCAGTTTCGTGTGATGCCGTTCGGGCTATGCAACGCACCAGGAACGTTTGAGCGGCTTATGGAGGCTGAACTTGCTGGCCTTCACCACAGTACCTGCCTGGTGTACTTAGACTACATGTTAGTATTTGGCCGGACATTCGACGAAATGCTGAACAGAGTGGAGGACGTTTTCAAAAGACTGCTAACACATGACCTAAAGCTTAAACCAAAGAAATGTGTAATAGGAGCAAGAAAAGTTTCATACCTGGGGCACGTGGTATCAGCAGATGACGTTGGTACAGACTGGCCAGTACCCACTTCGCATACAGAAGTCCGTAGCTTTCTGGGACTTTGCGGCTATTACAGGCGTTTCATTAAGGATTTTGCTACAATTGCAGTTCCTTTACACAAACTGACCGAAAAGAGCAAGCCTTTCTTATGGGATGAGGGGTGTCAAGAGTCTTTCGAAGATCTTAAACAAAGGTTGACATCTTCTCCAATTTTAACCATGCCTGACTTTTCACAGTCATTTATTTTAGACAAGCTTTGGTATTGGTGCAGTTTTATCACAAGCCATAGATGGTCGTGAGAGGGTTGTAGCCTACGCCAGTCGGGTGTTGATCAAGTCGGAGAAAGCATATTGCGTGACAAGACGTGAGTTACTTGCTGTTGTTTACTTCATCAAATATTTCCGCCACTATCTTTATGGTAGAAAATTCCTTTTGCGGACAGACAATGGTTCCTTCAGGTGGATAATGGCATTTAAAGAACCCGAGGGACAGCTGGTCAGATGGATGGAGACTCTATCGTGCTATCAGTTTGATGTAGAGCACAGACCCGGACGGAAACACAACAATACAGATGCTCTTAGTCGTCGGCCTTGCAAGCAGTCTGGGTTCTCTGACCAGACACAAAGAATCGAGACTAATCGTGCTATTCAGGTAGAGTCTCCTAGGAATGATTTTGCCAACGCCCACATTGAAGATATAGAATTAAAACTAGTGATCGATTAAGTAAGAAGCGGTTCCAAGCCATCCTGGACGAAGGTCAGTTAGTTTGGTCCAGTGACGAAGGCGTTGTGGGGGCAGTTTCAACTGCTGGAGCTGGAAGATGACCTGTTTACGAGAAGATGGGTTGGTAAGACAGGGAAAACCGAAAGGAAGTTGTGGATTGTACCCCGTGCTTTACGGAAGCAAGTCCTGTTGGAATGCCACGATGAACCGACAGGGGGCCACTTGGGGCAGAAGAAAACTATGAAGAAAATACGACAAACTTACATTTGGCCGGGGCTGAGGCGACAAGCAAAAAAATGGTGCCAAGGTTGTGAAGTATGCTGTAGGCGGAAGTCCAGCGGGGAAAAAAAGGGCAAGTCATCAAGGTTCTATGACGGGTAGCCCTGGAGAGAGACTGGGGATCGATATTCTTGGACCTTTAACTACAACAGACAGGGGGAATAAGTATATTCTTGTAATGGTAGATTAATTTACTCGGTGTTTTGAAGCAGTCACTATGCCTGACCAAGAAGCAGCCACAGTGGCGCAAGGGCTTGTTGATTCTTTTGTTTCTAGGTTCGGTTGGCCCACAATTCTGCATTCAGACCAAGGGATGCAATTCAAGAGCCGAATCTTCCGAGAAATGTGTAGTATCCTGGGGATTTACAAGACAAGGACAACGGCATACCGACCGCAGTCGAACGGCCTGGTAGAACGGTTTAACCGGACACTCGGACAGATGTTGCATGCCACTGCTGGTAGGCATCCAGAGACGAGGGATTTGAAGCTTCAACTGGCGTTAATGGCTTATCGCTCGGCTGACCACGAAACCACAGGCTTTTCTCCGAATTATATGGTATTTGGCCGTGAGATCCGCCTTCCACCTCATCTGACCCTTGGAGCCCCTCCCGTTGACCTGTTTGAGCCAATACAATGGGTACAGCATAACAGGATGGCCTGGTTGACACCCACGAAGAAGCTAGAGTGGCTACAGAGAAGGAGCTACAAAGTCAGAGGAAAAGGTACAACGTCCTTTCCAATGACATGAGATATGAAGTCGGATCAAAAGTGTATCTTCATACTACAGTAAGAAAACCAGGAGAGTCCTCTAAATTTAGAGACCGTTGGCTCGGCCCCTACACCGTGGAGAATGTTCTGTCGGATGTCTTGTATCGATTACGGGATGCAAACGGAAAGAGGCAGGTGGTACACCATGATCGTCTCAAGCCGTTCGAACCAAGGACAGAGGACAGAGGATGTCCCATACAACCGTTTGTCCCATTAATCGCTGGATATATTAATCAACTCAATTAAGAACCTAATAACACGGTAGGGACCACAACATTAATATTAACATTTTGGAATAGACACAACGCTGACTGAACTGTTCAGAACGGAAGGTACTAGCTGCCATTTCAAGGTATGTATTCCAATTATATGGCTGGGTAAAACCAGTAGAGCTGCGATTTGTAATCTGGGCTGGAAGCGTTGTCGGTAACCAGAGTAACATACCGGAAGGCGAGAGTTGATGCGTCCTGAGGGGTTACGGTGACAGCAGGGAGAACCAGGTTGACATTACAGCGTTTCCAGCTCCTGATTAGGCGGTACAGCGTTTCCAGCTGTGGAGTTGGTGGTACAGCGATTCCAGCTGTGGAGTTGGTGGTACAGCGTTTCCAGCTGTAGAGTTGGCGGTTCAGCGTTTCCAGCTGTGGAATTGGTGGTACAGCGTTATCAATTGCAGAATTGGTGGTACAGCGTTGTCAGCTGTAGGCTGCGGAGAAGCAGCGCTTCCAGCTGTGAACTACATTTCCTTTTCCGACGCTACCAAATTTGGGACGAAGACAGGCTCCTCCCCCAGAGGACGAGAAACTATTATACCCGCGTATCATTTATTGTAAATAATACTAATTTCAGGTTTCTTTTCCAATGTATGTATTTTCTTTCTGTTTCTAGGTGGCGTTACAACATCATTAAAAGGCGTCTTGGAATTTGAACTGAAGGGAACCCTAATTGACAATCTGTTAATATATGTATGAACACTAAAACACACGCGCACAGGGAAAATCTTCTTGTCTAAAATAATATAGTAATAGTAAAACAATATTGGCGTTTTTCCAGCCCATGGCGCTAAACTTATTGTGTAGTTGTATTTGAACAAGATGAAGTATCTTACCAAGCCAGGAGGAAAGCGTTTCATTTTTTACCCAGAAACAGGACAAATTATTTGCTGAAGAGAGAAGTACAAAGGTTATTATGTATCATTCACAGCAGTTAGATGTTTTGTTTGTTATCTGTGGATTGAAAATATGTTCTATCTTACATCACATCAACGAAGTATTGAAAATGGGTCAACTTTGACCTGGGATAATTTACTAGAATATAGCTTCTTCAGGTGATTTAATGTGTTACTTACTTTTCACCAGAGTAAATTTTAATCAACACATGTCTCGCCTCCTTCAAAAGGCTTTTAAAACATAAACAAAAAGTTGGCTTTATTTAGCATTTAACAAAAATAAATTTGCTATGCAGTGGCGGGAATCTTTATACAAAAAACATACGTGCTAAAGATTGGAACTGCTCTGTCTCTAGAAATGATTGGATCTGAGCGAATAGGTCAGCCTTCGTCGTGCCATCCTGTTTACATCGTATAGCTGACTCATTCCAAGAGAGAAAGTGTTCCTCTTGGACGGATGAATAATAAAAGCTCTTGTTTTTGTGTTGAAATAAAAATGTCAGATTTTGATGTCCACTAGCCTCTGTTGAGTAAGAATGAGAAAGAAGACATTCAAAGAGATAGGTCAACCAAATGGTGGTATTTATACGGTTTTATAATCTCAGCAGTTAGTTGAGTTATGTCGAAAAGTTTTGGTATATGCATTCTCTTCGGTATTAATTGTTGAAACTGTATAGTTCACGATTAGTTTTTAGATAATAGGACGGTTGAATGAGTTCAGAATATGGCATTAGATGGAAAGAAATCACGTTTTTTGCCTGTTTGACTATGTTGGAACACGAGTTTAACTAGTTAGTGTCTTTTAGAAAGTGAGTATAACAGTTTTCTCGTTATTATGGGATTACGCTTTCTTGAAAATATTGCAGAAATTCTTATACCGATTTTTGGGTGACTCCCGAAACTGTTGGAACAGATCACATTTTAGTTGCCAGGGGCCCGTTTCACAAAGTCTTTGCAAAGTGCGAGCATTTGTAATTGCCATGACTACACGTGATCGGGAATAGTATTTGACATACATTCATCGGAAGCGGCACACCATATAACAGCTCAGCTAACCTATCAGGCAGTTTTTAAATCAAATTATTGAATTTTGCACATGTATGTAAATGTGTTAGATTTCGAATCATCGCAATAATGTCCCCAGTCAGATGTTCGTAGTGACCATTTTCTGATTTCCCAAGTTGCAGGTTTGACTGTCATGAGGCTGGTCGCGATATTAACCGGTTCACATTCTATTGGCCTACTTGGTCTGTCTGTGAAGGTCTCCTGGAAAGTAAAGTTCTGTGACCGCTGTGCTAAAACACGGTTTGTAGCAATATTTTCTCTCTTGTTAATGTTCCAACAAGCCAGCTTATGGAGTTGGACGGACGTCAAATGGCGGACGCCCTGATTACGTGGATTTATTGTCGACTGGAGTAATAAAACCATGTAATTGGAACTTTTCTACCTAAACGGTAAAAAAAACAATACTTACACAAAACCGGATATAAATCTGTACAACGCTCAAATCTCAAATTGAAAGTAAGCCATTTCGATTTTGTCCGAATGCAAATCACTACACAGAAATCCTTTACTACATCCATTAGCTTAACATTTTCGATTTGGGAAAGCATATCATCTGAAATCAATGAAAAAAGGGTCGAATTCTTGTCTTCTTTCCAGTCTTGTCTACAGAGCAAACCCACACAAAACACTAGATATATACTGAACCGCAAAAAAAAAACGTCACTCCTTTTTGGATATTAATAATCAATTTATTTCAAATAGATGTAAACAGCACACTTATCAACGGAATGATTCAGAATTTAAGATGATTGATTATCATTATTGGCAGACAAATGTTAGAGAATTTCAAGTGAAAGTGAAGACAGGTGGCGCCACAGTGCAATCTGGAAGTCAATAATGTGTACGGCCACCATGGGCGTTGATTACGGCGTTGCGTCGTCTGAACATTGAGTGGATGCGACGGTTGATAAAGATGATAGGAACTTGGGCCCGAACTCCTGAGAGAGAGTTCAGCTACATTTGTCGGCCTTGTCCGCACGAGATTGAGCCCCCTCTGAATCTCGTCACACAAATGTTCTATCGGATTTAAGTCTGGACTGAGAGCAGGCCATTGAAGAGTCTGTCTGTTGCTTTGACGGAGGAAGTCTCTCGACGCTCTGGCAGTATGGGCTCGAGCGTTCTCCTGTTGGAAGACATGATTTCCTAATTCACCAAAGTGAATTCCTTACCCGCCTCCTTGTTCAATAATCGGATTTTCATTATGTCGTCAGAACGGAATTCACTATCCGCCATTGTTTAACTAGTAATGCACTGAACCGACGAAAGTCCAATGGGATGAAAATATCTTTGCGCATGATCGAGATCGGTTGCCATGGTTGACTTCGGCGACCCCAATATTCGTAGGAGGTTGAGGTTGTGTTGAAAGAATGTAAAAGTAAAATTATCTGCTTATTTGATGAAATAAAAAATAAAAAAATCTGTCATTTTGCATTTTTGTCAGCCACATGCTATCGCCAGCTTCAGGGATTTATCGGATAGCTTGAAAGTGTGCAGCCATCGCGAGACTGAACAAGACAATTACCCCCCTTTTGATTAAACGGTTCGTTGTGTTTGTGGCCGTTGTTTTTTTGAAAGACACGATTTGACATTGTCTGTAACAAAACAACAAATATTTCGGAATTTTACCGATAAAAACCACTAGAAAACTATGAAACATGTTGTGATCAACACAGGAATCTTAAGAAATGAAAATTCTGACTCAAGGTAAAGTTTCATATTTGTCCAAAACAGCATTACAGAAAAGGTGTCGGAGATGTTAAATTCCGACGACCAGCAAATGTCAGAATATAGATAACGAGTCGGATTTAACTTGTTGAATTAATGATTTCCATGACGAGCAAAATGGGGCACGATGAAGGTCTCAGAGCCTGATCGATGTAGCGGGGCAGCTGTTACGCTATTTCCTCTACAAGGGCCAACATTCTGGAACACCATAGTTCTAGTTTTTAATTCAGTGATATAGCATCCCATACCATAATGCTGGGACCTCCCCACGCGTCTCTTTCCAGAACACACTCATCTTCAAAACGCTCACCTCGTATACGCCACACTCTCATTCGCCCATCAACCGTCGATATGCAGCACCGACTTTCATCGGAGAAGACTACAGTTCTCCACTCCCGGTGACGCCGATTCCGATGCTGTGTGGTACATTACAGACGAGCGCGGCGATGTCGAGCAATGAGGATCGGACCCCTGTAAGGCCTGTGACATCTGAGATTTGCCAGCCTCAAACGCCTGCGCACCGTGTCGTCGCTGATTGGTCTCTGGTGATTGCCAATGGTTGTCCTTGCAGTTTCTGCAGCTGTAGCGAAGCGGTTTTGCAGGTGTTGACGGACAATCTGTCGATCTTGCCTCAACGTTGTTACAGGCGGTTTTCCACTACGAGGACGGTCTGTTGTGCTTCCAGTGGCTTGGAGCCGTTGCTGCAGGCGGTATATTGTTCAGCCATGAACATTGAAGTGGTTTGTCGCAGGTCTTGCAGTCTGGTCAACATGAAGTCTTCTCATTGTCAAGGCTTGGTCTCTCTGCTCCCGTGACAGTCGTGGTATATCACTACTGTCCACTGTGAATGATTCGGTGCATGCTCGGTGGCTTTTTTTAGGGATGACACCTCGCAACACACGTGCATTGTGACCTTGAGAGAAAACGAACCGAAAAAGCACCCCATCATAACATTACTTTAGTAACTGTGCTTTGACGACGTGTTTTGTATATTAATAACATGATCAAAAACCAAACTTTCTTGACCACTGGCTTCAAACTAGGTCTACCAAGCAATATCAAAAGAGAAAAATTATCAAAAATTATGATAATATATGCATTTAGCAACATTTTAATAGGGTGACGTTTATTTTGCGGTTCAGTATATACGAATGATGTATATGAAGGTACATATTTCTATCTGTTCTGGCTCCTGGAGGCCGCTGTCAATTACCACACTGACCGTGTCAATCTTCGTATCCATGGACCTCACCAACTAACGACAGCATACCGCTCGTGCGACATCGTTCCGGGTGTGCGTGCGTGTGTGCGGGTGTGTGAAAAAGGAGTGATAATATTTGATGAAAATGATAGTGCTGATTTAGATAATATGAGTGATTATTTTGGTTCTGTAAAACCAGAAGTCTATGACTGGGAAAATGTGAAAAGTCACATTACACCATATTCAGGGCATTGTCGCCTTTTGACCCAGAGGTTAGCATCTATCAGTTAGTCGGAAACCTTGGCTTTTCAACTCTTTCCCGTATGAACTATTATGGGATGCATAAAAAAACATGGCGAACGTTTTAGATTTGACAACAGTACTTGATGAAGCAAAAGTTAAAGTGACATGAGCTGCCAAAATGTTGACATTTTGTCGTTAAAACAGAATGTTGAAATTATTGCCTAGTTTTCTCAAGACGTATAATTCAGAAGCTTTTTGGTGCTTCTGGTCTCAAGAATAAACGATGAAGTATTGTTTTTAACCTACTTTGGCTTAAAATGAATGAATGGTCGTCCCAGTTATTTAAATTTTGTTAACATTTCGAACAGTATTTCGGATTATACTGTATGTGTTATCCTCATTTCAATGCCAATCATTTAGTTTTTCGATGGCCTTCAAAGTCTCTTACTATCGTGACGATCAGAAATTATGAAAACAAAGTTTAAATTTTGGCAGCTCATGCCACTTTAAAGTTTCCGACAAAAACTATAGAGTTGAAAATGATACATGAAGGCAAAATGGAACGATTTGCTTTCATTAAGCTGTTTATCTACATCTAGCTTATGTATCCCAAGACCATGTATTACACTATTTGTTGGTGACACATACACAATGGTCTATCTAGCTTATGTATCCCAAGACCATGTATTACACTATTTGTTGGTGACACATACACAATGGTCTATCTAGCTTATGTATCCCAAGACCATGTATTACACTATTTGTTGATGACACATACACAATGGTCTATCTAGCTTATATATCCCAAGACCATGTATTACACTATTTGTTGATGACACATACACAATGGTCTATCTAGCTTATGTATCCCAAGACCAGGTATTGCTCTATTTGTTGGTGACACATACACAATGGTCTACCTAGCTTATGTATCCCAAGACCATATATTGCTCTATTTGTTGGTGACACATACACAATGGTCTTTCTAGCTTATGTATCCCAAGACCATATATTGCTCTATTTGTTGGTGTCACATACACAATGGTCTATCTAGGTTATGTATCCCAAGACCAGGTATTGCTCTATTTGTTGGTGACACATGCACAATGGTCTTTCTAGCTTATGTATCCCAAGACCATATATTGCTCTATTTGTTGGTGACACATACACAATGGTCTATCTAGCTTATGTATCCCAAGACCAGGTATTGCTCTATTTGTTGGTGTCACATACACAATGGTCTATCTAGGTTATGTATCCCAAGACCATATATTGCTCTATGTGCGGATGACACATACACAATGGTCTTTCTAGCTTATGTATCCCAAGACCAGGTATTGCTCTATTTGTTGGTGACACATACACAATGGTCTATCTAGCTTATGTATCCCAAGACCAGGTACTGCTCTATTTGTTGGTGACACATACACAATGGTCTTTCTAGCTTATGTATCCCAAGACCATATATTGCTCTATTTGTTGGTGACACTTACACAATGGTCTATCTAGCTTATGTATCCCAAGACCAGGTACTGCTCTATTTGTTGGTGACACATACACAATGGTCTTTCTAGCTTATGTATCCCAAGACCATATATTGCTCTATTTGTTGGTGACACTTACACAATGGTCTATCTAGCTTATGTATCCCAAGACCAGGTATTGCTCCATTTGTTGGTGACACATACACAATGGTCTATCTAACTTATGTATCCCAAGACCATGTACTGCTTTGTGTATTGGTGACACATACACAATGATCTATCTAGTTTACGTATCCCAAGACCATGTACTGCTCCATTTGTTGGTGACACATACACAATGGTCTATCTAACTTATGTATCCCAAGACCAGGTATTGCTCTATTTGTCGGTGACACATACACAATGGTCTATCTAACTTATGTATCCGCAGACCAGGTATTGCTCTATGTGTTGGTGACACATACACAATGGTCTATCTAGCGTATGTATCCCAAGACCAGGTATTGCTCTATTTGTTGGTGACAAATATACAATGGTCTATCTAGCTTATGCATCCCAAGGCCAGGTACTGCTCTATTTTTTGGTGACACATACACAATGGTATATCTAGCTTATGTATCCCAAGACCAGGTATTGCTCTATTTGTTGGTGACACATACACAATGGTCTTTCTAGCTTATGTATCCCAAGACCAGGTATTGCTCTATTTGTTGGTGACCCATACACAATGGTCTATCTAGCTTATGTATCCCAAGACCATATATTGCTCTATTTGTTGGTAACACATACACAATGGTCTATCTAACTTATGTATCCCAAGACCATATATTGCTCTATTTGTTGGTGACACATACACAATGGTCTATCTAACTTATGTTTCCCAAGACCAGGTATTGCTCTATTTGTTGGTGACACATACACAATGGTCTATCTAGCTTATGTATCCCAAGACCAGGTACTGCTCTATTTGTTGGTGACACATACACAATGGTTTATCTAACGTATGCATCCCAAGACCAGGTACTGCTCTATTTGTTGGTGACACATATACAATGGTCTATCTAGCTTATGTATCCCAATACCAGGTACTGCTCTATTTGTTGGTGACACATACACAATGGTTTATCTAACGTATGCATCCTAAGACCAGGTACTGCTCTGTTTGTTGGTGACACTTACACAATGGTCTATCTAGCTTATGTATCCCAAGACCAGGTATTGCTCTATTTGTTGGTGACACATATACAATGGTCTATCTAGCTTATGCATCCCAAGACCAGGTACTGCTCTATTTGTTGGTGACACTTATACAATGGTCTATCTATCTTATGTATCCCAAGACCAGGTACTGCTCTATTTGTTGGTGACACATACACAATGGTCTATCAAGCTTATGTATCCCAAGACCAGGTATTGCTCTATTTGTTGGTGACACATACACAATGGTCTATCTAGCTTCTGTATCCCAAGACCAGGTACTGCTCTATTTGTTGGTGACGCAAACACAATGGTCTATCTAACTTATACATCCCAAGACCAGGTATCGCTATATTTGTTGGTGACACATACAGAATGGTCTATCTAGCTTATGCATCCCAAGACCAGGTACTGCTCTATTTGTTGGTGACACATACACAATGGTCTATCTAACTTATGCATCCCAAGACCAGGTATTGCTCTATTTGTTGGTGACACATACACAATGGTCTATCTAACTTATGCATCCCAAGACCAGGTATTGCTCTATTTGTTGGGGACACATACACAATGGTCTATCTAACTTATGCATCCCAAGACCAGGTACTGCTCTATGTGTTGGTGACATATACACAATGGTCTACCTAGCTTATGTATCCCAAGACCAGGTATTGCTCTATTTGTTGGTGACACAAACACAATGGTCTATCTAGCTTATGCATCCCAAGACCAGGTATTGCTCTATTTATTGGTGACACATACACAATGGTCTACCTAGCTTATGCATCCCAAGACCAGGTACTGCTCTATTTGTTGGTCACACATACGCAATTGTCTATCTAGCTTATGTATCCCAAGACCAAGTAATGCTCTATTTGTTGGTGACACATACACAATGGTCTATCTAGCTTATGCATCCCAAGACCAGGTATTGCTCTATTTGTTGGTGACACATACACAATGGTCTATCTAGCTTATGTATCCCAAGACCATATATTGCTCTATTTGTTGGTGACACATACACAATGGTCTATCTAACTTATGTATCCCAAGACCATATATTGCTCTATTTGTTGGTAACACATACACAATGGTCTATCTAACTTATGTATCCCAAGACCATATATTGCTCTATTTGTTGGTAACACATACACAATGGTCTATCTAACTTATGTATCCCAAGACCAGGTATTGCTCTATTTGTTGGTGACACATACACAATGGAAATTATTGTTTATTGTTTGTTGATGAAAATAAAAATACTAGACGCAATAAGGTAGACCTACTTGATGAGTGGGTGTGGAATCAAAGGATTTAAAAGTTATATCGTCTCATTAGTTACATGAATGCAGCCCTTCTAATTTTTCTGACTTTATATTGCGTGACTAGATGACTGGCTACAATGCATCAACAAAATTGAACACTAGTTTCTGTGGACATCCTGTTGACATCCTTTTGCACAGGCCACCTGACATATTGAATCCTCTCCCACTTTTACCCACTTTGTTCAATTGCCGCATTGGAAAGTTCCACAGAAACATAGTAATTTGATATCTTGGTGTTACACGAGCTACCAAAGAGATAGAAGAACTATCCGAACTGTATCGAGATATATCGTCAACCAAACACCAAAGAAAAAATGCCACGGCATGTGAAAATTATGTTGTTAAAAATGTTAAAACAGATATTATGTTAGGCTGGTTTCGTTAACTTAGAACATACATTTTGACGTCGAATCGTTTGATTTAGTAAGCGAAATCCACGCTTATAGAACGTTGATGACAAAGATGTAACTCTTTACCAGTCAACGTTGAAAAATTAGAACATATCTTACCAACCCAGTAAGGGTATGTATCGAGGTGTACCCACCAACAGGGCATAAAACCTGCAGGAAAAAAAGGAAAGAACATGTAAGCCTTCCCAACATACAAATGCACCTCATTGACAAGAATTTAAGGTCAAAACTTGGGGTTTTTTTTAAATTGATCTCGGTCATGCTAGTGTTAGGTTGATTGATTGATTGTTTGGTGTTTTACGCCGCGCTCAAGATTATTTCACTTATATGGCGGCGTTGCCAGTTTTATTGTGGGAGGAAACCGGGCTCTGTGCCCGGAGGAAACCCACGACCTTCCGCTGGTAACTGGCAACCATCCCACATAGGTCGTTCGAGTGAAAACCCAGTCAGAGCTAGTGTTAGGGGGTGGCTTACATAGCGATAGTTTTGTATCTGGGTTATTTTTTAATATTGGATTGCAACTAATGCAGATCTACTGCACATACTATACATAAGCTTTCTATCAATGCCTGGTTGAAGATTTTTATGGGATTCTTTTTCTTTTTCTTTTTTTATAACCAATTTCGAAAATACTACATGTCTATGAAAATGGAAAGGAAAAGTCTTAACGAGATTTAGGTAATTAGCCACAAATTAAAACGTTCAAGTGCGGCATGAAAACTAGTAGAGTATTTCTATTTTACCATGATTTATTCTCTTTTTCCCGCCATTTAAGTGATTGATTGATTGATTGTTTTGTGTTTTACGCCGCGCTCAAGATTATTTCACTTATATGGCGGCGTTGCCAGTTTTAATGTTGGAGGAAACCGGGCTCTGTGCCCGGAGGAAACCCACGACCTTCCGCTGGTAACTGGCAACCATCCCACATAGGTCGTTCGAGTGAAAACCCAGTCAGAAAATTTTCCAATTTTTTTTGGACTGAGTGGGATTCGAACCCGTGACCCATTGGTGGAAGGCTGTTTGGATTGAGCGTCCAACGCTCAACCTACTGAGCCACTGAGGCCCCCGCCATTTAAGTAAAATAATCTTGAGCGGGGCGTTAAACAGGTTTAGTGGGGAAGCAAACCGGGCTCATTGCTTTTAGGAAACACCCGATCTTCGGGGAGTACCTGACAACGCAGTGCTGATAGAAGGTACTATGCAAAATGTCAGGTAATTATATTTCTTCCTCTGGTGAAGAAATAGTGGAAATTCTAATATTATATTGACGTGTTGACGGGTTTGAAATATGAAACCCGAAGCCCCTCAGTTAAATGCAGGCGTTTGTCTTATCTATATGTACTAAACTTACGTGTTACTGATGTGAGTTGAGAGGCCTCTAGGTAACGTTGCACCTCAGGCAGTATAAGAGCCTTTCTCATACCATTATTTTTACATGTGACCTCAGAGTCATTCCAAGAGAGAAAGTTTTCCGGTCGCAAAGACGAATAATAGTATCCCTTGTCTTCATCTTGGAATAAAAATGTCAATCTTTGGTTTACACTGGCCTCTGTTGAAGAAATGATTCCATTAAATATGCCCTTCGTATGATAACATAAGTTAAAGTCTCAGTAAGTATTGTTTAAGATATATCAATACACCACCAAGCACAATTAAAACAATTAAAATGATTCAAAATTTTGACAAAAAGTTTGAAATTTGATGGCTCCCTATATATTTCATGAAGTTGGATGCAACATGTGTTATATTAGGTTATGGTCATAACATACGTTCATGAACACTGATGAAAACGTCTTGACCGCGGAGTTGTTGTGTTAAGGGGGAAGGGGGGGGGGGGCGGACTGCTTACTAGTCCGAAGGTTCAGTGGTCCGACCGAAGGTTCAGTGGTCTGAAGGTTCAGTGGTCCGAAGGTTCACTAGTCCGAAGGTTCACTGGTCCGTAGGTCCACTAGTCTGAAGGTTCACTGGTCCGTAGGTCCACTAGTCCGAAGGTTCACTTGTCCGAAGGTCCACTAGTCAGAACATCCCTTATATTCTTTGCTACTGGGGGATGATATCGGTATCGCTATTCGGACTAGTGAACCTTCGGGCTTGTGAACCTTCGGACTAGTGATCCTTCGAACCAGTGAACCCTCTCATTCGGACTAGTGAACCTTCTGACTAGTGGACCATCGGACTAGTGAACCTTCATACTTGTAAACCCGTTTTTCGGACTAGTGAACCTTCGAACTAATGAACCTTCGGACTAGTGAACCCCTCTCGGGGGGGGGGGGGGGGGGGGGGGTATGTGTATATCGTCTCACCTGGAGCCTCTCCTATTTTTATGAGTTTTCCTTCACCTGGAGAAAAAAAATCGCACATTAATGGTGACCTATAAATGCATTCATTTTTCCCTTGAGTTATCAATAATATGGGTTACAGACAATGTTAACAATGGAATATATTGTGGATAATGTGAATATCTAGATGTGGATGGTTTCTAGATAAATTCCGTAAACAGTTCATCGAGTTTACAAGTAAAGATATAAATTTTAACATTACACGCATTGTATGAAAATGATTGAACAATGTATGGAGATGGGTATGCTTTCACTGTTCCGATTCGTATAACTAGTCGCTAGTTTGAAAACTGAATAAAATCTATTTTCATTAATTAATACATTATTAATAGTAAGTAAATAGGTTTGACATAGGATTCCAATTGCGATTTGATATCAATGACAGGAATAATATGACAGATTTTTTATTTTAGAAAAAGACTGTTAAAATCTGATCTACACTGGTTCGACCCGATTTGCGGATACATCTTTGTGGAAGGGGGAGTTAAAAGCACAGTAAAAGAGCACACGGCAGTGAGATATATTCCCACATTTATGAATGTGAATTATTTCAATACTGCAAAGACCTCTTTGACCTGCCTAATAGACTTGATAACTTGTGCCCTTCCTCCCTCCCACAGTTTGTTCTAAATAACACCAAAATAATAGACAGTTCTAATCACTGGTATGAACTTCTCTATAAGGAAGCTTTAGCAATACGTCGGAACTCTCCCCAGCTAAACACAGGTGTTAAAGCCTCTAAAGAATGGACACTTTTTAGATGCAATTTTGTCTTCTGCTTGTTTAATTGTTTTGTTTTTTTCCCTCAATACTGTTTACTCCTATTATTAGCATTAGTCCAGTTCATCTTAACCCCTACAGAAACTTTTAGATATATTTGTCCCTTTTTGCTTGTTTATATTACGTCTGTTTATTCCTATCATTGTCTGATCTGCGTTAACCACCCCCCCCCCCCCCCCTCTTAGAATTTTATTATGTTTGCAATTTTGTTTATTCCTAAACATGATCTGCCTTAGCCGCACTCGTGTGTCTCTATCCAGGTTTACTTACTTTGCCGGTCAGGTAGAGTCACACATTAAACCGCCATTATAAGGGTGAGATAACTCATGTAACCTCATTAGGCCAATTTTTATGCTATGCCATACAAAGAGCGATTTAACAATTTAACAACGGGTTTCGAAGAAATCAACTGGTTCAGTGAATGTTTCAAAGATATAATAGGCGGTAATAGCTGAAAGGTAGTTGAGATTAAGGATAGTTAAGACTTAGCTTAAATCTGAAATCCGAAGTCCTTCCAAATAATTCATTCAAAAGCCGTAACTAGATCTGTCTTAACCACCTACTGATGTTGTTAATTGCATATAAATATATTAGTCTACTGCCATTCTCTCGTCTCTAGAAAACACATCTTATTCTTGTATATATATATCTGTATCTGTATTTACCTCATCACATTTTCCTGAAGATGACAAATATATCTTTGTCGAAATATTCAAATCGTCAATATGCGTTTGTTAAATTTATTCGGAGTTACCTTGCTACTGCATTCTAGGTAAAAGACTCCCTCAACGTTTCCTGTGCCCAGAAATCCAAATCATCATGATAATTGACCGATTGCTTGATGACGTCACTTGGAAATTACGCGCACAGCATTTTGGGAGATTGAGGGATATTCACACAATTTTACAAAATGGCGGAGGGAATAATACTTTATCGAGAAGAGGATGTAAAAGGCACCAGATCTTTTGACAGCGCTTATCTGTTGTGCTTCTGACTTGAAGACGTGTAGTTCGTTAAACAATATGTTGTTTTCATAACTCAATCAGTATCAACTTTTAAATACGTTATGCCATCAATGTTTTATAAGGAACAGCTTCCAATACTGCTATAACTTTATAAGTACCGATTAACAAAATGGCGAACTGAGGTACATTTTACCCAGAAAGCTTTGAGTTAATCTGTGTGACGTCATCAGGCTCGGCGGTAATTGAACACCCCATTACCACGGATATGTGTAATTGTTTATTGGCTTGACACATCTCAATGTTTTCAATATATTATCATACCGTGGCCGTTTCGTATTACCCGAGTACAATCAGCTCTATGTACAAAAACAATCAGGATTACTTCCCAGTTTCAACTAATAAAACACTAGTTTGATCAACCATACATGTAAATACGTAATAACACATAACAGACAGAGGGCCATAATTAGGGCGGATGAAAAAACATATTGATGAAGCACAAAAGGCGGATGCATCAGAACATTCAAATGGTTTCTGGTTTCTGTTGACAGGCTTCGTTGTTTTTTGGCTCAATTTCTCAAAAAACGAAAGCATAATCATGACAATTTGATAAACATTTAATGTTATGCTCATTTCTTTTAGAAATCAATAAAATGGTAACTTTTTGGCTTAACTGTTAACTCTAAAAAGAAATGACTTACACAAGACCGGATAGTGCTCAGTACAATGATCAACTTTCATATTGAAAGAAAGCCTCGAAGTTGTCCTTATGCAAACCGCCATACAGGTTATATCGGTGTCTCGAGTTATGATCATGTTTTCAATTCGAGAAGGCAAATAGTCTGAAATCAATGGAACGGTTGAAGTAAGGTTTTATGTGGTGACCTCGGCATATTTGTGTTCAGTCTATGTGGCAGTAATGTCCATAATATAAGTGATTATAATAAACATACGGCCCTCAATAACCTTTATGGTTTCCGAATTTTTTTTCTAAATGAACATAAAATCTCTTTTGGCAGTAAACCAGCCGAATAAATCCTGCTGCGTGCTTTACGGGTTTCGTTTGTAAATAAGAATTACGTTTTTGGCTCGGATAATAGAACTTAGTTATCCAAATCTCCCGTCTCTGTCCCTAAAAACAAAATATTTGTTTCATCTTCAACTTTATATAGTCTGCATGTCCCAAGTACCAGAGCTTCTTTTGTGTACGTTTCAACTTCAAAATTCAATTGTTACCCATCGATAACGGCTGATACAGATACATGCTATTCTTTGCAAAGTTCAACATTACATATTGTTTCAGTTTTCACGATTGTTTAGATTCTAAAGAAGAATTAAATTTCGCTTTTCTTCTGAATATGCATATTTCCAAACAATTGGACAAAATATCAAACAGTACACATACTTTGACAACTGCTCTTCACACTCTCTGATAAAAAAAAATATACGGGGACATTTTCATTGTCACTAAAGAATTCTAAATTAGGACAACTTTGGTAGAAATGGACAGATATTTTTAACGCATTAATTACAGAGCCATACGTGATGAGGAAGTCCTGTTTTTTTTAAACATGCAGACAACTAAGGAATTTAAGGAACAATAGCAACCAGCTGGTATGGATGAAGCGTTTAGGGCTATCTTTGAAAACATAGATATGTATCTTACCGGTCCAGGAGAAATACGTGTCAACGTGCACCCACAAACACGAGAAATAATCTGACGAAAAAGAGGAATAATACATGTACATATCAGTCTCTAAAATAGTGATTCTTTCTCCTGAAAACCAGAAACTTATCCTCATATCATAATGAACTGAACCGTTACGAGACATATATGTTTATAGACACGACCTAAACGGAAAAATGTCTTACAACTATAAACATTACAACTTTTTCACCTGTTGGTCATGCATTTCACTGATCAGCGTAAAGAAGAAATACAGCTAAATATTGGCAATAAATAAAGGCCCAACTGGAAATTTCTTTTGTCAATTTCATGTGTATTTAGATTTTAATAAATCATTTCATACGGGTGTGATCAATTTGAGATGAGACTTACGTCTTAAAGCTGTAAGCTCTGATGTCTCTAAATATCGTTCCACTTCAACAGTCAAAAGAGCTTTTGTCATACCATTTTGTTCACATGGAATATAGGAGTCAACCGACTGGAAAAAGCCTTCCTCTCGAAGTGACGAATAATAGTAACCCTTATCTTCATCTTGGAATAAAAATGTCAGATCTTGGATGCCAGTGGCCTCTGTTCAAGAAGATCAAGAGATGAAATATAGGAGAAGTAAATACATTTGATAACGTGAGACGATTTAAGTCGAAATGGAGTCGTACTGAGTAAAGCTTTTATTGTTTGTTTGTTTGTTTGTTTTATTCACCATAATGTATTAAACAAAATAAAGCATACAAGTTTAATAAGTTGGCGGGATTAAAGCCCCATGGGGCTTGATCTATCCCAAATAAAGTAGGGTGGTTGGCTTTTAACAAATGATTTTAAAGAGATTGATGAAACATGCACAAAAAAAGAAATGAGAATATAAATGGCCACATAAAACACAAAACTTATTTGTTCAGCGAATCTATGAAGTAAGTTTTTGATTTTGCTATAAAAAGAGATAAAGATGTTAGCTGTTTCAGATAACATGGTAGTTTGTTCCATTCCCGAGGACCGGTTCTCTTCAGGGAGTAGAAAGAAAAGGTTGGTTTTGAAAGGTTGGTTTTATATGAACCAATCCATTCTCCGAACCGCGGTAACTAGGAGTGTCAATTATAGTCCATTAAGTTGAGAATATATTTATTTTCTGACTTGAACTTTTGCCACAGTTGAAAATTTCAAAATCTACCGCTCATGAACGTCACATAATGTAGTAAAGCAGGCCATGATGTAACGTTTCACACTTCCCCATTCATAGACTTCTGGTCTGGTAATGTTTATTTCACCTCAGTTGTCAGTGAAATGACCTGTTCACTTTCTGGAACAAATGGCGAATTATGTACATAGTACAATTCTTCAATCAATGGTATTCAAACTCAACTGTACAATATTATATTCATTATTAACCAATTAATGGTATTCAAACTCAACTGTACAATATTCCGTTCATTATTTATCAATTAATGCTATTTAAACTGAACTGTACATTATACTGTTCATTATTTATCAATTAATGGTATTCAAACTGAACTAAACAATATTATGTTCATTATTCACCAATTAATGGTATTCAAACTCAACTGTACAATATTCCGTTCATTATTTATCAATAAATGGTATTCAAACTGAACTGTACATTATACTGTTCATTATTTATCAATTATTGGTAGTCAAACTAAACTGTACAATATTATGTTCATTATTCACCAATTAATGGTATTCAAATTCAGCTGTACAATATTTCGTTCATTATTTATCAATTAATGGTATTCAAACGGAACTGTACATTATACTGTTCATTATTTATCAATTAATGGTATTCAAACTGAACTGTACATTATACTGTACATTATTTATCAATTAATGGTATTCAAAATCAACTGTGCAATATTCCGTTCATTATTTATCAATTAATGGTATTCAAACTCAACTGTACAATATTCCGTTCATTATTTATCAATTAATGGTATTCAAACGGAACTGTACATTATACTGTTCATTATTTTTCAATTAATGGTATTCAAACTGAACTGTACATTATACTGTACTTTATTTATCTATTAATGGTATTCAAACGCATGTTTAGCTTTGCAATTTTTTAAGGAATTAGCACGTTTCAAAATGGCTTGATTCTTTGTTGAACATACTCACCGAAAAAATAGAAATTTAGGCACAATCCAATGACGATAGACGCATATAACATTTTTGAGTTCAGCTGCATTTAACTTCTTAGCATTGTCATTCAAAGGCTTCCAGAGATGACTGCCCTAAAACATACACATAAATAATGTGAGCCACGTGCTTTTTGACATCTCCATGCTGCACTTTATAGAGGTACCAGTCCGGTATTTAATGACCATGCAATATTTGTTTTATTTCGCCGATGGTTTTCAAAAGGCTTACCTATTAAAGTGAATTTCAAACCGTTTTTCTTGATGGCTAAGTCGGTAAAGCCATGATCTCTGAATGTAGACACAATCCTCTCGTCGATGACTGGCGGATACATACCCTAGTCACCTCAAAGACGAACATTTGGGCAAATTCTGAATAGGTGATAAACAAATGTATTACGTGTATTAAGATTATTGACTTCTTTAGAGTTCTTCCTCGTCCTCTTTTCTTATTTAATTGGGTTTTTTTTATTTAGTCTGTGTTTTATATAAAGGTTTACAGGTCTTTCTCGAATGCTTTTGCTTGTTCGTCGGCTCACTCAGACGGCTGTTAACAATTAACCTTGTGTTGCTGAGTTCAAGGAACGTTGTCAAACCTTGAATATGTCAAGTTTCTATAGCTATGCAAATCTATGCTAATGCGTGACAGGCAGTCTGTTTTCAGCTGCCTTCCAGTGATAGTATCTAGTGATATGTGATATGGAATTTTAATATTCTGCTTGCTCTATTAAAATTTGTGAGTTCTATCAAAATGGTATTCTGTACTTAACTAGTGAGCTTACAAGATTCTATTCTGTGGATTTACCAAAGGAAGGTTTAACTATGATACAACTTTGGCATTACCGAGGACGTCATACAGTCGTATACTCTCGGTATTGGAAACTTTGGTAACACTGTTGAGTTTCCCATAATCCGTGCACATTCGAAATGCACCATCAAGTTTTGGCACTAGTATGCACAGACAGCTCCAACTGCTGTTTTTCAAAATAGTTGGCTTTCGATGGATTCAGCCTGTAAGGATCCATGCTTTGCCTTTGTAACAAAAAGAATAGTTTTCAAAACATTAAGTGTGAACAATATTTTGAACGACTGGTGGTTATTTTGTACCGCTTTACTCGTCTTGATAGAAGAGTTTAGGATCCATTGATTGATAGTCCTTTACTGAAATATGAAAAAATAATCCAAACCCGGCGCGCAGTTATAAACTCTACTTAAATGGAAAAGTTAAAAACTTCTGACTGCTTACCGACGAAAAATGTTAATCCTTCCCCTTACCAGAATATCTTAGTACGTGTCCCCTCCTGAAGTGTATATTTGATGTGAACCCTTTACAAGTCTGGTCTATAGACCAGCTTCTAGTGTATAGAATAATGCATTAGTGTTAAAGGCTATGGAATAATACACCTAAACAAAGCATCCACGTTGAGAAGAAACAAAGTCATGAATTTGAATGATTTATGTCTTTTTTTGTTGGTAATATACATGTATATCGATCGTCATTGAACTGACTCGGGATTATCTCAATACACCACCGTCCTGACGTTGAAATCAAATTTATCAGTAAAGTCAGTTACTCGTACGAACAGAAGGTGTGAAACAAAATTACCTAGATGTTGGCCATTTTAAAGTGGCATGAGCTGCAAAAATTCACACTTTTTTTTATAATTTCTGATCGTCACGACAGTAAGAGGCATTGAAGGCCATCGAAAAACTAAATGATTGGCGCAGGAATGAGATCCATACAGTATGTGGCCCGTACGAACCGAAAACGTGTTCGAAAAGTAAACAAAATATAAATAACCGGGACCATTCATTCATTTTAAGCCAAAGTAGGTTCAAAACAACACTTTATCGTACATTTTCGAGACCAGAAGCACTAAAAAGCTTTTGAATTATACGTCTTGAGAAAAATAGCCAATAATTTCCACATTCTGCTTTAACGTCAAAATATCAACATTTTGGCAGCTCATGCCACTTTAATCAAAACGTACTAAATGCGAGCTTTCCGTTGAAACAAATTTTGTAAATGTACATTTAGGTAGTTTAACAAAGCCCTGGAATTTTAATCCATACAACCCAGGTATTGGAATTTTGTCCAATATCTCATCTTCGGTTCAAGATGGATTACAGCATTTAACAATATTTTTTTTTATTTCAACGTCCGTCTTTTTTTTTTTTTTAGTTTTTAAACGTACGTCATAGGCTGAATTTCTCTTGACAATCAGAATTTATGAAAACATTCCGAATTTTGAGAGCTCAAGCCACGAGAAAGTACTGTTTTCACTACCTTGAGCTCAAAATGAATGAACGTTGTCTTCCGGTTTTTTTTTTTTTGGGGGGGGGGGGGGTATGTTTACTTTCAAAACAGTATGTCTGTTACTACAGCTCAAGGTTCGGATAGCTGTGCACAAACGGCGAAACGATAAGACGTTGCACACGACAACAGGGTCAACAGATTCAACCCTCAAGCCATTGTTTAAAAAAGCTGTGATAGTCCAATATATAAGAATAAACTTTCACAAGTAATACATTATTTGGGTTTCGCCATCTCCTTGCCACCCATCCACACACACTACATTTTCAAATTAGATTTAGTACAAATTTAAAGCATAAGGACTTTTAATGGTGAAACTTTTCTCGAATTGAACCCTGAACCTATGTTGTTCAGATTCTCGATCCCCCCCCCCCCCCCCCGCCCCCTTCATACACACACACCTGAAACCCTACAACTCTGGTCGAATTCATGTGCACATATATAACGTTAGATTTGAACTTAAAATAAAACTTTTAAAGATACTGTTTCGATGATCCGATAACCTTTTTTTCTTTTATGAGACTGTGAATGTCAAAATCAGTTATGTTTTGGTTCTTTATTAAGGGGATGATATGTTGGATCAGTAAGCAGGTCCGTTTTATATAAGCTTATCCCATTAAGCACTCTATATAAGTAAACTGTGTAGTGATATTTAGCTGTGAGACACTATGTCTCTAGCATGTACAATTCCGGTAAAAATAATATATTTGTTGTAATCTGTAAGAAAACACGCACATTGAACGGGTTTCAAAATTTGCGAAATATATGGGTCAAATCTGAGCAAACTTTTTGGACAAAGGAATCCAATTTGAGCGGCTCGGCTTACAACATCCAGGTTATATTCTTACAGAATTCTTGTCAAAAAATACAGTTAAATAGCCGAGCGGAGAGGTTTGTGTATAGATTAAACCCGGAGCATCATAGTGCATCATGTTACCCGTATATTGGATGACGCTGCTATCCAGCCGCCTCCTTACTCTACCTGAACCATCTCTTGAACAGCTACCTAATGGTGGATTTCAGTTCCGCGTGACAGGTAATATTGTATACCACAAATTGATTGACTGATTGATTGTTTGTTTGGTGTTTTACGCCGCGCTGAAGATTATTTCACTTATATGGCGGCGTTGCCAGTTTTATTGTGGGACGAAACCGGGCTCTGTGCCCGGAGGAAACCCACGACCTTCCGCTGGTAACTGGCAACCATCATCCCACAACCACAAATTGACCATAGGCCTTCCAAATATCTCTACTCAAAGCGGTTTTGGAACATGGGCCAAGGTAAAACAAAACTATTAAAAACTTTGGTTGATATATCCTATGGCGCGCTCAATTTGTTTTTGAACATCTACTATCTACAAGGCAGAAGAAGGATAAAATAAAATTTCGGTCATAAAACATGCAAAATTCATTCTTTATTTTGAGTTTTACGACGTTTACGGACATGTATTAGTTCTATTCTACCTCAGTATGTTTTATCGAGAAATTCTGGAGAATTGGCTTCTTGTCGACTCTTTTTGTTTTGACTGCCAGAGTTCTAACGCAAAGGTCATTTCAACTTATGTTTTCAGAATATAAACTTAGTCCATATACATACACAAATAAGCTTCATGCCCTGTTCATACATTGTTTAGTTTACGTCGATCAATATAAAAAACTGCTCATCTTAACGGTTGTATGACACGATCCACATTTATTCTGGCAACGCCATGGTAGTAGTTAATTATCTGGAACGTAACTTGTTAATAGCAGGAATACTTCTGGTGCCAGCTGTGGACAATTGATACTGTTTGAGTTTCTTGTAAATTATGTAAGATATAATTGTATGGACAAGCAATGTACCGTATAGTTATTCTTTCCAATTATTAGAATTTGTAGAAATGTTAGCGTCTGGCAATCAGTGTATTTTTCGACCTTTAAATAATCTATCGGGCATATATATTACGAGTACTGCTGGCCCAATGTTGTTAAATCGAATGAGGCGTTCATTAAAATTAGACGCAAGAAACTGCTGGCCCAACGTTGTTAAATCGAATGAGGCGTTCATTAAAATTAGACGCAAGAAACTGCTGGCCCAATGTTGTTAAATCGAATGAGGCGTTCATTAAAATTAGACGCAAGAAACTGCTGGCCCAACGTTGTTAAATCGAATGAGGCGTTCATTAAAATTAGACGCAAGAAACTGCTGGTCCAATGTTGGGTAAGCAAACAAATTGATTCTTTGGTAGCCTCTAGTGTAAGTATTGGCCCAGCAGTCGCGTCCTGATTGGTCAAAAAGTCTGTGTTAAAAAATGGATAGTCAAAGAAGCTGAAATATCTTTAGTCTGGTACCCTGCCCCTGAACTCGTACAAGATAGCTCGTTATTAATAAAAAGCTATCTTGTACGAGTTTAGGGGAAGGGTACCAGACTAAAATATCTTCGGTAGGCACCTTTTTACTTTTTTAATGAATACAAAATTTATGTAATTTCTGATACCTATAGTTAATAAGTAAAAAAATATGTGAACATTTTTTGACTTGATTTGAGTTTACAAAGTTTCCATAAGTATAGCCGTTTGTTGTTTCGTTATAAGTTTCCCCTTCAGTTAAGATTTTATTTATCCTTGCTATAAACTATATGAGTTTGGAATGAAATGCGCAAAATTCTATACAGAATTTCTCCTGTAGTTCTGTGCAACAAAGGTTAGATAATAACTGGGGTTAACGGCCAAGAGACATGATTTCAGTTTGAAAAGAGGTAAACAATTTTAATTTGAGTTCGCGGGATGTAGTATGCTATCTTCATAAGCATGATTATTTTTGATTGGGCCTCAGCTGGTCGAGATGTTCACATGTTTAATAACAAGGTAATTGTTGACGATGGCCTTCATCTGAATAGCAACACGTGATATTGTGATGTAAATAACATGTAAAGAAAAAAATATGCGGATTTTCTGACAGCCTATGTAAACTTTGTCTTTCTTTGTAGATATGGAGGGCAGCTCTGCCGTGGGTTTCCATTACAGTATAAACATTCCTATACATGGGACTGATAAAGGGCAGTATTCAGTTAACGTCAACTCCAAAGCAGGTACCAATAGAACTACTTTCTGACACTACACATCGAAAATTGTTTACGTACATGATAAATGTTTACGTAAACGTTGTTTTGAGGACAATCATGTCAAAAGATAAATACAATGCAAACTTCAGCACTCACAGATACTAGCAAATGGTACACATGGGGCTCCTTTCACGAGGTGTAGTTGTCAATGGATACACTAGCGAAGGATACGACGTCATGGCAACTGCGATTGATCGCACTTTGCAACGGCTTCGTGAAACGGCACCTGACTTGTGGACATAGAGTCCGTTTTCTCATCACTTTTTATTAACACTTGAAAAGTCGGCATCTTAGTACAATAATGTTGGACGCGACGTAAAGCACGGTACAGACAAGGAATTGTTATGAAGGGAAGAAACAACGGGGGCTGTTTCTCAACTTCAATGTTGCGCCTGGTTGTAACGCTAAATGTTACCATGACAGCTAGGCCTTGTATTGGCCTTACGTCGGCGTAAATGTTTTGAGAAACAGTCTCAAGGCTTTAATTAAATTCTTGCTGGTTTTTAGTAAATGTAACTAATAGACGCGAGTCCGTGGTGGCTATTTCAACATTTCTTGTGTTTGACAAAGTGACATAAATAACAAGCATGTATAGATTTGGTGTTTTCTTGATTTGTTACTTTTGTAAATGTCGGCCAAACTTCGTCCCATATTGCAAAATCTAAGAACGGAATATTTAAAACTGTGCTATATTGTCTAGCACGTTGTCAAATGTGTTACCAGTTCAATATACTATTTTGTGTTTTTCAAATGAAACGTTGGTATTTTTTGTAATTTTCAACAAAATAATGTATTCGTCATTTCTCATAAAAAATATTCAAAGTAATGTTCGCTTTAATTTTTCAGATAATTTCTGGGTTCTTAATGTTACTGATATAATACTTCAGCCATCTGATACGGTCTACTTCTGGATGTGGATGCAAGTAAACCGGAGAACTTACACGTTAACGGACAAGTCATGGAAACCCGATAGTAAGTATGACTACTCAATATCGTCAGAGGCATCAACGCAATATTACACTTATACTTATCGCCTATTTAATTAGTTATTCGGCATTTAACACAAAGTAATATTTTTCTAGTGCTGTATTTCAGTAAATCCATCCAGTCTTAAGCTACCAGATTTTCTTTGAAGATTATCCAGGCTATTAGGTATATTCAACTTTCAATTTCCAATTTATACAGGTTCAACTTTCCAGGACAGACCTTACAATGTGTATTCGACACCGTTATATAAAACATCTTTTTCACACTAAGATTGTTATATAAGGATTTGAACTAAACTTGTAACAGATTTAAACTTTACAAAAAAACGAACATCCGTTAGAGTTTTGGGTGGGTAACGAACATGTAAGCATTATATTACATTATATTAACATGGATAATAATTCACATAAATGGAATGGTCAACTCAATAAAACTAAAGCAAATCAGTTGACCATTCCATTTATGTGGATTATAACCAATGTTAATATAATGCTTACATGTTCGTTACCCACCCAAAACCTTAACGGATGGTCATATTTTTGTAAAGTTTAACTTTGTTACTAGTTTGAATAGTTCCAATCCATATATAACAATCTGGGTCAAAAAGAGATGTTTAAGTTATCTTGTCCCCAGTATCAATTAACCCGGTATTTCTTGTCCCCAGTATCAATTAAACTGGTATTTCTTGTCCCCAGTATCAATTAACCTGGTATTTCTTGTCCCCAGTACCAATTAACCTGGTGTTCCTTGTTCCCAGTATCAATTTAACTGGTGTTCCTTGTCCCCAGTATCAATTAACCCGGTGTTCCTTGTCCCGAGTATCAATTAAACTGGTATTTCTTGTCCCGAGTATCAATTAAACTGGTGTTCCTTGTCCCCAGTATCAATTAACCCGGTGTTCCTTGTCCCCAGTATCAATTAACCCGGTGTTCCTTGTTCCCAGTATCAATTAAACTGGTATTCCTTGTCCCGAGTATCAATTAAACTGGTGTTCCTTGTCCCGAGTATCAATTAAACTGGTAGTTCTTGTCCCCAGTATCAATTTAACTGGTGTGCCTTGTCCCAAGTATCAATTAAACTGGTGTTCCTTGTCCCCAGTATCAATAAAACTGGTGTTCCTTGTCCCCGGTATCAATTACATGTAAACTGGTGTTCCTTGTCCCCAGTATCAATTAAACTGGTATTCCTTGTCCCGAGTATCAAATAAACTTGTGTTCCTCGTCCCCAGTATCAATTAACCCGGTGTTCCTTGTCCCCGGTATCAATTACATGTAAACTGGTGTTCCTTGTCCCCAGTATCAATTAAACTGGTATTCCTTGTCCCCAGTATCAATTAAACTGGTATTCCTTGTCCCCAGTATCAATTAAACTGGTGTTCCTTGTCCCCAGTATCAGTTAAACTGGTGTTCCTTGTCCCCAGTATCAGTTAAACTGGTGTTCCTTGTCCCCAGTATAAATTAACCTGGTGTTCCTTGTCCCCAGTATCAATTAACCTGGTGTTCCTTGTCCCCAGTATCAATTAAACGTATTCCTTGTCCCGAGTATCAATTAAACTGGTGTTCCTTGCTCCCAATATCAATTAAACTGGTGTTCCTTGTCTCCAGTATCAATTAAACTGGTGTTCCTTGTCCCCAGTATCAATTAACCCGGTATTCCTTGTCTCCAGTATCAATTAAACTGGTGTTCCTTGTCCCCAGTATCAATTAACCCGGTGTTCCTTGTCCCGAGTATCAATTAAACTGGTGTTCCTTGCTCCCAGTATCAATTAAACTGGTGTTCCTTGTCCCCAGATCAATTAAACGTATTCCTTGTCCCCAGTATCAATTAACCCGGTGTTCCTTGTCCCCAGTATCAATTAACCCGGTGTTCCTTGTCCCCAGTATCAATTAACCCGGTGTTCCTTGTCTCCAGTATCAATTAACCCGGTGTTCCTTGTCCCCAGTATCAATTAACCCGGTGTTTCTTGTCCCCAGTATCAATTAAACTGGTGTTCCTTGTCCCCAGTATCAATTAAACTGGTGTTCCTTGTCTCCAGTATCAATTAAACTGGTGTTCCTTGTCCCGAGTATCAATTAACCCGGTGTTCCTTGTCCCCAGTATCAATTAACCCGGTGTTTCTTGTCCCCAGTATCAATTAAACTGGTGTTCCTTGTCCCCAGTATCAATTAAACTGGTGTTCCTTGTCTCCAGTATCAATTAAACTGGTGTTCCTTGTCCCCAGTATCAATTAACCCGGTGTCCCTTGTCCCCAGTATCAATTAACCCGGTATTTCTTGTGCCCAGTATCAATTAAACTGGTATTTCTTGTCCCCAGTATCAATTAAACTGGTGTTCCTTGTCCCCAGTATCAATTTAACTGGTGTTCCTTGTCCCCAGTATCAATTAACCCGGTGTTCCTTGTCCCCAGTATCAATTAAACTGGTGTTCCTTGTCCCGAGTATCAATTAAACTGGTGTTCCTTGTCCCCAGTATCAATTAACCTGGTGTTCCTTGTCCCCAATAACAATTAACCTGGTGTTCCTTGTCCCCAGTATCAATTAACCCGGTGTTTCTTGTCCCCAGTATCAATTAAACTGGTGTTCCTTGTCCCCAGTATCAATTAAACTGGTGTTCCTTTTCCCCAGTATCAATTAAACTGGTGTTCCTTGTCCCGAGTATCAATTAAACTGGTATTTCTTGTCCCCAGTATCAATTAAACTGGTGTTCCTCGCCCCCAGTATCAATTAAACTGGTGTTCCTTGTCCCGAGTATCAATTAAACTGGTGTTCCTTGTCCCCAGTATAAATTAAACTGGTGTTCCTTGTCCCCAGTATCAATTAAACTGGTGTTCCTTGTCCCCAGTATCAATTAAACTGGTGTTCCTTGTCCCCAGTATCAATTAAACTGGTGTTCCTTGTCCCCAGTATCAATTAAACTGGTGTTCCTTGTCTCCAGTATCAATTAAAATGGCGTTCCTTGTCCCCAGTATCAATTAACCCGGTATTTATTGTGCCCAGTATCAATTAAACTGGTATTTCTTGTCCCCAGTATCAATTAAACTGGTATTTCTTGTCCCCAGTATCAATTAAACTGGTGTTCCTTGTCCCGAGTATCAATTAAACTGGTGTTCCTTGTCCCCAGTATCAATTAAACTGGTGTTCCTTGTCCCCAGTATCAATTAACCCGGTGTTTCTTGTCCCCAGTATCAATTAAACTGGTGTTCCTTGTCCCCAGTATCAATTAACCCGGTGTTCCTTGTCCCCAGTATCAATTAACCCGGTGTTCCTTGTCCCCAGTATCAATTAACCCGGTATTTCTTGTCCCGAGTATCAATTAACCCGGTATTTCTTGTCCCCAGTATCAATTTACCCTGTATTTCTTGTCCCCAGTATCAATTAACCCGGTATTTCTTGTCCCCAGTATCAAATAAACTTGTGTTCCTCGACCCCAGTATCAATTAACCCGGTGTTCCTTGTCCCCAGTATCAATAAAACTGGTGTTCCTTGTCCTGAGTATCAATTAAACTGGTGTTTCTTGTCCCGAGTATCAATTAACCCGGTGTTCCTTGTCCCCAGTATCAATTAACCCGGTATTCCTTGTCCCCAGTATCAATTAACCCGGTGTTCCTTGTTCCCAGTATCAATTAAACTGGTATTCCTTGTCCCGAGTATCAATTAAACTGGTGTTCCTTGTCCCGAGTATCAATTAAACTGGTAGTTCTTGTCCCCAGTATCAATTTAACTGGTGTGCCTTGTCCCAAGTATCAATTAAACTGGTGTTCCTTGTCCCCAGTATCAATAAAACTGGTGTTCCTTGTCCCGAGTATCAAATAAACTTGTGTTCCTCGTCCCCAGTATCAATTAACCCGGTGTTCCTTGTCCCCGGTATCAATTACATGTAAACTGGTGTTCCTTGTCCCCAGTATCAATTAACCCGGTATTCCTTGTCCCCGGTATCAATTACATGTAAACTGGTGTTCCTCGTCCCCAGTATCAATTAACCCGGTGTTCCTTGTCCCCGGTATCAATTACATGTAAACTTGTGTTCCTCGTCCCCAGTATCAATTAACCCGGTGTTCCTTGTCCCCGGTATCAATTACATGTAAACTGGTGTTCCTTGTCCCCAGTATCAATTAACCCGGTATTCCTTGTCCCCAGTATCAATTAACCTGGCGTTCCTTGCTCCCAGTATCAATTAAACTGGTGTTCCTTGTCTCCAGTATCAATTAAACTGGTGTTCCTTGCTCCCAGTATCAATTAAACTGGTGTTCCTTGTCTCCAGTATCAATTAAACTGGTGTTCCTTGTCCCCAGTATCAATTAACCCGGTATTCCTTGTCCCCAGTATCAATTAAACGTATTCCTTGTCCCGAGTATCAATTAAACTGGTGTTCCTTGCTCCCAGTATCAATTAAACTGGTGTTCCTTGTCTCCAGTATCAATTAAACTGGTGTTCCTTGTCCCCAGATCAATTAAACATATTCCTTGTCCCCAGTATCAATTAACCCGGTGTTCCTTGTCCCCAGTATCAATTAACCCGGTGTTCCTTGTCTCCAGTATCAATTAACCCGGTGTTCCTTGTCCCCAGTATCAATTAACCCGGTGTTTCTTGTCCCCAGTATCAATTAAACTGGTGTTCCTTGTCCCCAGTATCAATTAAACTGGTGTTCCTTGTCTCCAGTATCAATTAAACTGGTGTTCCTTGTCCCGAGTATCAATTAACCCGGTGTTCCTTGTCCCCAGTATCAATTAAACTGGTGTTCCTTGTCCCCAGTATCAATTAAACTGGTGTTCCTTGTCCCCAGTATCAATTAAACTGGTGTTCCTTGTCCCCAGTATCAATTAAACTGGTGTTCCTTTTCCCCAGTATCAATTAAACTGGTGTTCCTTGTCCCGAGTATCAATTAAACTGGTATTCCTTGTCCCCAGTATCAATTAAACTGGTGTTCCTCGCCCCCAGTATCAATTAAACTGGTGTTCCTTGTCCCGAGTATCAATTAAACTGGTGTTCCTTGTCCCCAGTATAAATTAAACTGGTGTTCCTTGTCCCCAGTATCAATTAAACTGGTGTTCCTTGTCCCCAGTATCAATTAAACTGGTGTTCCTTGTCCCCTGTATCAATTAAACTGGTGTTCCTTGTCCCCAGTATCAATTAAACTGGTGTTCCTTGTCCCCAGTATCAATTAAACTGGTGTTCCTTGTCTCCAGTATCAATTAAAATGGCGTTCCTTGTCCCCAGTATCAATTAACCCGGTATTTCTTGTGCCCAGTATCAATTAAACTGGTATTTCTTGTCCCCAGTATCAATTAAACTGGTATTTCTTGTCCCCAGTATCAATTAAACTGGTGTTCCTTGTCCCCAGTATCAATTAAACTGGTGTTCCTTGTCCCCAGTATCAATTAAACTGGTGTCCCTTGTCCCCAGTATCAATTAAACTGGTATTTCTTGTCCCCAGTATCAATTAACCCGGTATTTCTTGTGCCCAGTATCAATTAAACTGGTATTTCTTGTCCCCAGTATCAATTAAACTGGTATTTCTTGTCCCCAGTATCAATTAAACTGGTGTTCCTTGTCCCCAGTATCAATTAAACTGGTATTCCTTGTCCCGAGTATCAATTTAACTGGTGTTTATTGTCCCCAGTATCAATGAGGCTGGTGTTTGAAGATTACTTCGACAAGTTAAACCTGAGAAAATGGCAGCATGAAATAACTGCCTCTGGTGGTGGGGTAAGATCTACATTTTCACCTTTACCTCCATAAATTACAGAGTAATTGTTTTGTTTTTAATGCTAAAACATATTGATCCCAACCCAACACACATACCGAAAGTTAAAATGAAAATCGGTTTCTTACATATTGACTAAGCAACGGATGCAACTCAGTACATCTACGACAAAAGCAACCAGATCGTCCATATCAAGAGAATGATCGTCTATATTCCGTCTTCCCTAGCGACGTTAAAATCTCTATGGAACCCATTCCGTGTTTTACCTTAGCGGAATACTACACTCAAACGGGTAAATAGAACGTCGTCTTTTGATTGGATGCGAGTAAAACCTCTAGCAGCTAATCAATACCTTGGGTACTTACACGCTTCCACTAGCTGACTCAGTAGGTAGAGCGTTGGACGCTCAATCCAAACATCCTTCCACCAATGTGGTGTGGGTTCGAATCCCACTTAGTCCAAAAATTGGAAAATTTTCTGATTGGGTTTTCACTCGAACGACCTATGTGGGATGGTTGCCAGTTACCAGCGGAAGGTCGTGGGTTTCCTCCGGGCACAGAGCCCGGTTTCCTCCCACAATAAAACTGGCAACGCCGCCATATAAGTGAAATAATCTTGAGCGGAACACCAAACAATCAATCAATCCACTAGTTGAAAAATAACGTAATGGCGGGTGTATACACCTAAACTGAAACTTCTGGGATTCACGTATGTGAAATACCCTCTGATAGAGTGGAGGTCATTTTGAGTGTAACGACCATAAAGTAGCCGTGAAACGTACAATTTTCATATCACCTCGAGGATCCAACAAAGTATCCCCATGATAATGAAATGGACCGGAACACTCTGTTTGTTCACTTTCAGCCACGACCAGTAATAGTTGAAGCATCGATTTGTTGATTGATTGATGTTTTACGCCACACTCAAGATTATTTCACTTATATGGCGGCGCTGTCAGATTTAGTGGGGAAGGAAACCGGGGCCATTGTCCGGAGGACACCCCCGACCTTCGGCGAGTACCTAACAACTCTTCCACAAACGGCGACCGAGTGAAAAATGTGGCTGAGATAGGATTACACCTTATAACCCGATCCTGCATGTATATAGGACGGTTGTATACCAAGTCATTCCTTGAAATGGATGACGTGTAATAAACTGGCTCTTCTTCAGGGGATGCCGAGTTTTTTTATTGCTTTCTCTTTCAGAATTGGGAATTCCAAATCTACAGTCAGAATTCCAACAACAGCTACGTTCGTGATAACACATTGTTCATTAAACCTGTAAGTAAACCCAGCAAGCTGTCTCATTGGTGACCTTATTTTCTTTACGTACAAAAAAATACCAATAACTTCAAGTTAGTAGTGAATTCTAGTCAGTTTAGCAAAGAGTTAAGAGGAAAATAATCTACTTAGAGGAAACAAATGTCATCATACATCACTCCAGGAGGATTTTGCATTTGAATTTGAAAGAAATGGTCAACATTCTTTGGAGTCTCATAATAATCTATGGCTGATCCGAAGGATTATTACAGATTATTATTAGATATAATATGTAGCCACTATCATTTTGTAACTACTTTGAATATTAAATGCTATGTTAATTCGATAGAGCATGGATAATGCAACACATTTAATGAAGGAATATTTCGCAGCCAAGTCGCGGAGTTTTTAGGGACTTCTAATTGAATTGCCATATATATATTTATGAATGCATTTTTTTTATTTTAGACGCTGACATCTGATAAGTTTAGCGAAGATTTTTTGTACAATGGAATCCTTGAAGTTTCTGGTTAGCAAAATATATTAACATTATAATCTATAAAGGTATCAAAGTTTTATAATATTCTGCCACTTCATAGCCGTGTTATAACAGTATATAATTTCCACTTATGCGTTACAACTACTGATATAACTGATTTGAGCAAATCAGGACCCTGTTTCACAAAGCGGCGTAGCGTAAGTTTTCACGTAACTGCCATGGCAACCCATACTGTAGAGATACGTTAGTCTGAAAGTTACGTAAAAAATACATCTGCGCCGCTTTGTGAAACAGGCCCCTGAACTTATAAGTATATAGGTTAGTGAAAACCTCGCCCTTTTAAAGTATTTGACATTTAATGTTTACAGAACAGTTTGGCAAATGTACCCAATGCGAGTTTTATGGTTGTCATCGTGAGGGTAGATACGGCATAATCCCACCCATCATGTCCGCTAAACTTATCACCCAGTTTAGTTTCCAATATGGACGAGTTGAGATAATTGCCAAGATGCCACGGGGGGATTGGCTGTGGCCAGGTGAGCTCATATAACCAACACAATGTGCTGTCTTCAAGTGAACACTTTAAACCTCAATTTAAAGGCAATATCAGCATAATTTTGTCTGTGACATGAAAATGATATATTTTATCTAAAGTGTACACTTTGTTATATGATTTTTGGACGATTTCATATCGATTGAGGAAATTTCAATTCAGATAAAAATGGAGCAATAAAATTATAACGTTTATTCGGCCTCCGTCCTGTCAGAGTTAGTAAAGCCACTGAATCTTGTTAAATACGTCAGACATTTTGTTAATTAACAGGGATTTTTCTTTTTATAATTCTACCAGTCGGAACTGGGGAAATGTTGCATGCACAGGACTTACATAAATCCATTTAGTAAACACAATTAAAATCGATTGTATTTTATCTTTGTTATAGCGATGTGGCTTTTACCCAAAAACTGGAAATATGGCGGCTGGCCCAGATCCGGAGAAATAGATTTGGTTGAAGTTAGAGGTAACTTTTCAATGTTTATTTCTTAAAGTGGCATGAGCTGCCAAAATGTTGATATTTTGACGTTAAAACAGAATGTTCAAATTATAGCCTATTTTTCTCAAGACTTATAATTCAGAAGCTTTTTAGTACTTCTAGTCTCTAAAATGTACGATAAAGTATTGTTTTGAACTAACTTTGGCTTAGAATGGATGAATGATCGTCCCGGTTATTTAAATTTGTTTACTTTTCGAACACGTTTTCGGTTCGTACAGGCCACATACTGTATGGATTTTCCTCAATCATTTAGTTTTTCGATGGCCTTCAAAGCCTATTACAGTTGTGACGATCAGAAATTATGAAAAAGTGTGAATTTTGGCAGCTCATGCCACTTTAAAGTCATTTTCATAATCATCATGGCCTATTAGAACCATGCTTTCGTAAACAAAGGTTTAAACAAGCGCATTGATTGTTTTTTTTTCTCTCTTTTAGGAAACCGGAACTATGGAGATATTGGAATACAGACGATGGGCTCAACTTTACACTGGGGACCAAAATATGAGGAAAATGGTTATTTACTTACAACAGAATCTAAGTACGAAGTTAGTTAGTGTTATCCACCTTATGTATAAACATACATCGTATTTCAAAGCTTCCTTGTGCGTTCAATAAAATCTCTTCCCCAAATTCACAGTGGATCGGATGTGTCTACAATAACGCTATTTATTTGCTGTTTGTTACAGACGAGCTGAACCCAAGTCAACTTGGGCGGATGGTTTTCATAAATATACCCTTGACTGGGACACAACTCATATTCGGTAAGTCGACACATCTAAGGAATCACGCGGTATGTGAAAATTATTTTGCATGCTACATATTCAGCATGAAACAAAAAATCACTGCAGATAGAAAGAGGGTTTTAACCAATGAACTATATGCGTGGAATGGACACGTCTCATTGGCTGGATTGGATCTGATAGTTGAAGCGCGCGTGCATGACAGATCTAGATGGACATTACACCATCTCTTAGTAATGGCGGCATTCAATGCACATCAAATATCACGTGACCTCCATTCCACGCATATAGTTCATTGGTTTTAACGTTAATGCTAAATAATCTCCCAGGATCATGTGGAAAACAGGAGCAAGAAAAAGAAAAGACTACATGGATATTTTTCACAGATAATTCATATTCATACGTACACACACCCCCACACACACACGCACGTACACTAGATAAAGTATCCAACTATCTCATTGCTCCACTGTAATCTCTAATGTGTTGACAACTAGCATTGGCTTGGTGACGTTTTTCTCTTTAGAACTTATGTAGACGATGAGATAGTTTTGGATCAACCCACGCCTAAGGAAGGCTATTGGAAGTTTGGTAATTTCACCGGGGAAGATGTTTGGACAGATGGCGGTCCAGATGCCCCCTTTGACCAGGATGTAAGCCATTCATTTTTGTTTTTATCTGAAGAGCAAATAGGTATCCAAACTGCACGAAAATGACAATGAAAATAGATGGAGATTAAAAATTTAAAAAAAAAACTATTTATAGACCTAGATTCCTTAAAGCGATTTTTCTGCAAAAAACCAGCTAAAAAATGTCCAAATTTTATCAAGTTATGCAAGCCACTTTGAATCCATTTGAACCCGAAATTCGTTTTGATATCACAAGCACGTGTATTCAAATCGAAAGTTTTGTTGACATTACACATTTATACAATATCGCTTCCTGAACTTTAGGATTTTAATGAAAAGCCCCTTTAAGCTAATATGCCATCGTTGCTTTTCCTACAATAGATTATTAATATCGTTGATGGTTGATTTTTCCACTTTAAATACAGCTTTGCTAAAATCTTAACAAAAGTGTAATAATGTCAATAAAATAAATTAAATTCACTGAATTAGCAAATTAACCGACACTGATTGGCCCGGACTATGTTCAATTCAATTCAGCAACTTCTTGGTAATTTTATTGTTTTTGATAACGATGATATCCACTAAACCAATAAGTTATTATCCATGAGTAATTCATCAAGTCTGAATATAACACAAATAACATTTTGTCAATTTTATAATTTAGTTTTACCTCATCCTGAATGTTGCTATTGGTGGAACAGTAGGGTACTTCCCGGACACCCAGGAGAACAAACCATCACCCAAACCCTGGGTAAATGCAGGCGGAGACGCCGCCAAACAATTCTGGGAGGCGAAATCCGACTGGTACCCTACCTGGCACGGAGAGGATGCTGCACTTCAAGTGAAATCAGTCAGAGTATGGGAGAAAATTGGCTCGGATTCATTCGAATAAAAACCATTAAGGATCAAATCTAATATTCAAGTTGTTCATATACTGTTCTGCTGTATCAATCTTATTCCAAGTGTCTCATTTTTATTTCTATAGTAATAAATGAAAATTATTGGCTAAAAGACGTTTTTGTATTTTCCTGATTGTGTGGAATGATGTTTAAGAGAATTGAACATATTTATATAATGTCTTTTGCAAAGTATATTCAAACAATAATTGAGGTGGCATTTGAAGAATTAAATCCAAATCCATTTTGGACATTCTGCTAACTTTACGAAGAGCACTTTGAATTATTATTTTTAAGGGGAGAATCATGAATGTAACTTCAGCCAATTCCCATGTCTGATCTTATTCTTGACGTTTATTAAGTCATCTTTAATTCCAGAACTTGAATGAGGCTATCTGTCGTATCAAAATCATCTAAACTCTTGTCTTTGTACTGGTTAATCCAACTATACTGACAAATTTGGATTGATACAACTTTTTTATAAACAGATAATTGCAGTGTTTGTGGAAAACGCCACCCAGTTTAGTAAGTGTTTGTACATAACCTAATAATCTGACAAAGCCGCCATATAAGTCAAATGATCTTGACATCAATCAATCGATCCATTAAACAGTTATGTTTGTGCAATAGATCACATTGAAGATCACAGAAGTCTTTATTGGTCAGAGAACTATATAAGTTTGGTAAAATACACGTTACTGTTCATCTCGGTTAAACCAATCTAACAAACAACAGTTCTGCTCAGTGGGACAGAGCTTTTGTGATTGAATCCACGTATCGTCATGGAAACCGTTTACCAAGAGGGAAAGTTTCATAGAATTTTAGAATTGACATTGATCGATAAGCCTGTATGTGTCGTTTGCCTTCTGACCATGTCTGTTAGTTTCGTTGGACTTGTTTAGGACATCATAATATGAGATTATTATACGAGGAAACAGCATTACTGACGTCCATGTTCTAGTGCTGGTTACATTGAATGTCCAGTGGTGTCTCGTCCTATACAGACGTTTAACTCAACCAGGACGCAACATTAAATTCATGGATGCTACCCTGAGAAATGATCTTTTAATTATATTTATACAACTGTGCGGATTCGAATCCTTTAGAGAACATTTGGGATAGGATAGGATGGGAAGAAACATTTAAGCCCAAGAGCCTCTTGTACAACATCTGCAGGAATTGAAAATCGAATTACATCGGTATTGGCGGCAGTTGCCCCTTCAACAGATCCGACGTCTCACTATAGGGATGAAACGCAGTTTGGAAGCTAATGGAGGCTATACGCGCTATTGACCTTCTGCTCTAGGGATGTGTTCTGCACACTCAAAATGACATTTTTATTTCAATATGCTTGCCCTGTGAAGCCAGATGGAATCTGAAGTTTCATACTTACAAGCATAATTTTATTTTGCTAAAATACACTTTTGATTTGGCTAACGATATCCTGAATAAATTGTATAGCTTATTGCCATTAATGGTGATTTCTTATCGCCAGAATGTTGCCCTTTATGATCACAATCGTTTCTGCAATATCAGTTTGCCAACAATCTCCCTACGCCAATGATTGTATCTGTCGGTGCAGACTTTCCAGGGAGGGGGGGGGGTGCTTAACTTTTTTCTCTGTGTTTATATACAGGTTTATCGGAAGTTCGGTTTTGGGAAACATATATGTATTATAAAAAGTTACCATACAGGGTAGCATCCATTACTGAATTTTATGTTCTCGTCCTAGTAGGGTTCAATGTCCATGTTGGACGAGACATCAATACGGACATTCAACCCAACCAGGACTGGAACATTAAAAACCAGTAAATATTTTCTCCTCAATATAATAATCTTATATTACTCGGCTTTTATTCTCAGAAAGAAATCGACTGTGTTAGAGGATTTCCAAGAGCAAAAACAAATACACAATAACTTTCGAATATGCAATAACACTTCCAAAGCGACTATATGACTGTGGGCGGTCACGTGGTATAAACACGAGGTTTTTATTGGATAAGGTGAAAATATAGAATATTTTGCACATTGCGAATAGACCTGAACGCCTAGGAATGGCTAACAAATGCAACAATATAAGGAATTTGCAGAACGGAGCTGGTTGACTGAAAATTAACCTTATACGTTACATTGATTGATTGTTTGGTGTTTTACGTCGCGTTCAAGATTATTTCGCTTATGTGGCGGCGTGGCCAGTTATATTGTTGGAGGAAACCGGGCTATATGCCAGGAGAAAAACGGGCTCTATGCCCGGTGGAAACCCCCGACCTTCCGGTGGTAACTGGCAACCATCCCACATAGGTCGCTCGATGGTATATGTTACAGGTGATTTATCTACAGACTTCCAAAATTAGGTTGGTAATGTTTGAATCACAGAAAACTTGACTGCAAATAATGCTTATATTTATCCTGATATATACAAATACATCAAATTCATTGTGAAAAAAAGGTTGACGGTTTTACAATCAGTTCAGAGTTCTGTAATTATCTTATTTCACAACTCGCAAAGATGAGGAAATCAGATTGCTGCCGTTTAAGCTGTTTTGGGTGGAATCTTCTCCCAGATTTTCACCGATTTAACCTGTAGAGCTGCATCCTCTCCGTGCCATGTCGGATACCAATCATCTTTTGCTTCCCAGAACGTTTTCGGAGCGTCCGATGCATCATTCTGCCATGGTTTTGTTGTCGGTTTGTTGTCCACAGTGTCCGGGAAGTAACCAATTGTACCGCCAACAGCAACGTTTAAGATGAGGTAAAACTGGAAAAGAAAAGAGAAGCGAACAGTCAATTATAATAAATCATTTGTCCTCGGCAGAAAATGGATAATTAAAGAACAAACTGGTATGAACTGGTATGTTATTCCGCTTACCCTTTGGTCGAATGGTGCATCTGGACCACCATTTACCCAAACATCATCTCCAGAAAAGTTTCCAAACTTCCAATATCCCTGTGTCGGCGTTGGTCGGTCCAATACCAGTTGGTCGTCAACATATGTTCTGGAATGCAAACGACAAATACAATAAAAGAAAAGAGATAACGACACATACTTTACTAACGTTAAGTATAAGTAGGCGTTTGTAATAAAGTTGGATTATTTATATCTAAGAAAGAGTGGCTTTGGGAAAGCTGAATATATTCACCTGATATGTGTGGAATCCCAATCAAGAACATACTTATGAAATCCATCAGCCCATGTCCATTTTGGCTTGGCGTGCCTGTAAAGCACAAAATAAATATGACGGCATAAAAAGTTAAACTTGTGTCGCAGTTTACGTTGATGAAAACGTAAGCTTTATTCAGAAAGTCTTGTTATGTCATCGCATTTTATTAAATCTCTTTCTATAGTTTCTTGATCTTAACGCCGCAGCTTCCTAAGCCTTTTTATCATCTAAGTAAAAAAAATTAAACTATTTAAAAAATACAATCAACTTTCGTAAGAAGACTATCACTTCAAGCTCATTCCAATGGAGAAATACCTTTCATGCGTTGTCAGCAAAAAACCATTTTAGTCATATCTCGGTCCCCAATGTAAAGTTGAACCCATCGTTTGGATTCCAATTTCTCCATAATTTCGATTACCTAAAAGAAATAAAGATATGTAGCTGTAACGATAAAGTTAATTTGAGAGAATATTCGTTAATGATACCAATGAAAACACGGGGCCATGTGCTAAAACATTTTAAAATTAGAAAAAAACATACATTGGGTATGTTTGTATTATTCTATTTTGGGATCAGTCCTGGACGGATTTTATTCCGGCCAATTACTTCAATCTGTTCATATATCTTCCTTATTTCTCATGGTGAATAAACAAACAAACAAACAATAAGAGATGATACAGAACGTACACCATATTATTTGAACATTTTAAATTAAAAAATTGAGATGTGACAAAAACTACCGAGCGTATCTCACCTCTGACTTCTACCAAATCAATTTCCCCAGATGCTGGCCAGTCTCCAAAAACCCAGTCCTTTGGTAAAAACCACATGGCTTAAAAAAGAAACGAACGAAGAAAATTTGATAACTTTGGTTTCCATATAATACACTCAGATATAGACGAAGACTTTGGTAGATTGTTTTGGTAACAGATCTATAGTACAATTTCTATATGGAGTCTTTTTATTCTTGGTAGCAATATGTAGTATTTTTCAGCTTGCCTTTAAAAAGTGTTTTCTATAAATTTACCAAATCTACTTTCTGGTATCTGTATTTGATATAAATGTTTCTCACCTGGCCACAACCAATCCCCTCGGGGCATCTTTGCAATGATTTCCACCCTGCCGTATTTAAAGCTGACTTCAGTGATGATTCTTGCCGACATTATGGGATTAAGGACACTAGCACCCGCCTCACGATAGCAGCCAAAAAAATCGGACTGTGTACATTTACCAAACAGCTCTGTAAAGTAGGTGAACCGTATTAATATATTATCTATAATTTAATCTTTAAAGTGGCATGAGCTGCCAAAATTCAAATTTTTTTTCAAAATTTCTGATCGGCACGACAGTAAGAGGTTTTGAAGGCCATCGAGAAACTAAATGATTGGCGTTGGAATGAGGAAAATCCATACAGTATGTGGCCTGTACGAGCCGAAAACGTGTTCCAAAAGTAAACAAAATTTGAATAACCGGGAAGACCATTCATTCATTCTAAGCCAAAGTTAGTTCAAAACAACACTTTATCGTACATTCTGGAGGTACTAAAAAAACTTCTGAATTATACGTCTTGAGAAAAATAGGCAATAATTTCAACATTCTGTTTGAATATCAAAATATCAACATTTTGGCAGCTCATGCCACTTTAACGATCTAGTTTTTGTTCAATGCATGTCTCATATTCCCAGCAATTCTGTTCCCTTAATCTAAACCGTATTGTTCTTGAAACACTTCTATCTTTGAACTATGATAAGGGAGGATGAAACGAACAATACATAGACCCAATCATTGGATGACAGGGGTAGCCAATAGAATTTCTTCTCTGGGTATCATTTCTTTGATTTCGACCAATTGCCAAGATGCTTTACAATTATCAAAAACTTCCAAACGCCTTCCAAGTCAAAAAAAGATAAATCTATTTTTCGATGGCCTTCAAAGCCTCTTACTATTGTGAGGACCAGAAATTATGAAAAAAGTGTGAATTTTGGCAGCTCATGCCACTTAAAAAAAATTGGACATATTTATATTTAATCGCTGATCTGCCCAGTTGGGCCGAGCTTTTATGATTGAGTCCACTTATCGTCATGGAAACCGTTTACTAAGAGGGAAGGTTTCATAGAATTTTAGAATTGACATTGATTGATAAGCCTTTATATGTCGTTTGTCTCAACTTTTGACCATGTCTGTTAGTTTCGTTGGGCTTGTTTAGAACATCATAGTATGAGATTATTATACGAGGAAACAGCATTACTTACGTCCATGTTCTAGTGCAGGTTAGATTAAATGTCCAGTGGTGTCTCGTCCTATACAGACGTTTAACTCAACCAGGGCGCAACATTAAATTCATGGATGCTACCCTGTGAAATGATCTTTTAATTATATGTATACAACTGTGCGGATTTGAATCCTTTAGAGCATATTTGGGATAGGATGAGCAGAAACATTCAAACCCTAGAGCCTCCTGTATAACATCTGCAGGCATTGGAAGTCGCATTACATCGGTATTGGCGGCAGATGCCCCTTCAACAGATCCGACGTCTCACTATAGGGATGACATGCAGTTTGGAAGCTAATGGAGGCTATACGCGCTAGTGACCTGCTCTAGGGATGTGTTCTACACACTCAATGTGACATTTTTACTTCAATATGCTTGCCCTGTGAAGCCAGGTGGACTCTAAAGTTTCATACTTACAAGCATCCTTTTATTTTGCTAAAATACACTTTTGATTTGGCTAACGATATCCTGAATAAATTGTATAGATTATTGCCATTAATGGTGATTTCTTATCGCCAGAATGTTGCCCTTTATGATCACAATCGTTTCTGCAATATCAGTTTGCTAACAATCTTCCTTCACCAATGATTGTATCTGTCGGTGCAGACTTTCCAGGGGGTGCTTAACTTTTTTCTCTGTGTTTATATACAGGTTTATCGGAAGTTCGCTTTTGGGAAACATATATGTATAATAAAAAGTTACCATAGGGTAGCATCCATTACTGAATTTTATGTTCTCGTCCTAGTAGGGTTCAATGTTCATATTGGACGAGACATCAATACGGACATTCAACCCAACCAGGACTGGAATATTAAAAACCAGTAATTAATTTTTCCTCAATATAATAATCCCATATTATTCGATCGGCTCTGGTTTTATTTCTCAGAAAGAAATCGACTGTGTGTTAGAGGATTTCCAAGAGCAAACACAAACACACAATAACTTTCGAATATGCAATAACACTTCCAAAGCGACTATATGACTGTGGGCGGTCACGTGGTATAAACACGAGGTTTTTATTGGATAAGGTGAAAATATAGAATATTTTGCACATTGCGAATAGACCTGAACGCCTAGGAATGGCTAACAAATGCAACAATATAAGGAATTTGCAGAACGGAGCTGGTTGACTGAAAATTAACCTTATACGTTACATTGATTGATTGTTTGTTGTTTTACGTCGCGTTCAAGATTATTTCGCTTATGTGGCGGCGTGGCCAGTTATATTGTTGGAGGAAACCGGGTTATATGCCAGGAGGAAACCGGGCTCTATGCCCGGTGGAAACCCCCGACCTTCCGGTGGTAACTGGCAACCATCCCACATAGGTCGCTCGATGGTATATGTTACAGGTGATTTATCTACAGACTTCCAAAATTAGGTTGGTAATGTTTGAATCACAGAAAACTTGACTGCAAATAATGCTTATATTTATCCTGATATATACAAATACATCAAAAATCATTGTGAAAAAAAGGTTGACGGTTTTACAATCAGTTCAGAGTTCTGTAATTATCTTATTTCACAACGCGTAAAGATGAGGAAATCAGATTGCTGCCGTTTAAGCTGTTTTGGGTGGAATCTTCTCCCAAATCTTCACCGATTTAACCTGTAGAGCTGCATCCTCTCCGTGCCATGTCGGATACCAATCATCTTTTGCTTCCCAGAACTTTTTCGGAGCATCCGATGCATCATTCTGCCATGGTTTTGCTGTCGGTTTGTTGTCCACAGTGTCCGGGAAGTAACCAATTGTACCGCCAACAGCAACGTTTAAGATGAGGTAAAACTGGAAAAAAAAAAAAAAGAGAACCGAACTGTCAATTATAATTCATTTGTCCTCGACAGAAGATGGCTAATTAAAGCCCAAACTGGTATGAACTGAAATGTTATTCCGCTTACCCTTTGGTCGAATGGTGCATCTGGACCACCATTTACCCAAACATCATCTCCCGTAAAGTTTCCAAACTTCCAATATCCCTGTGTCGGCGTTGGTCGGTCCAATACCAGTTGGTCGTCAACATATGTTCTGGAATGCAAACGACAAATTCAATAAAAGAAAAGAGATAACGACACATATTTTAAGAATTGTTTGAAACTCTCTTTAAACTCTCTTTAAACGTGAGTTCCATACATATTTTACTAACGTTAAGTATAAGTAGGAGTTTGTAATAAAGTTGGATTATTTATATCTAAGAAAGAGTGGCTTTGGGAAAGCTGAATATATTCACCTGATATGTGTGGAATCCCAATCAAGAACATACTTATGAAATCCATCAGCCCATGTCCATTTTGGCTTGGCGTGCCTGTAAAGCACAAAATAAATATGACGGCATAAAAAGTTAAACCCGTGTCGCAGTTTACGTTGATGAAAACGTAAGCTTTATTCAGAAAGTCTTGTTATGTCATCGCATTTTATTAAATCTCTTTCTATAGTTTCTTGATCTTAACGCCGCAGCTTCCTAAGCCTTTTTATCATCTAAGTAAAAAAAATTAAACTATTTAAAAAATACAATCAACTTTCATAAGAAGACAATCACTTCAAGCTAATTCCGATGGAGAAATACCTTTCATGCGTTGTCAGCAAGTAACCATTTTGGTCATATCTCGGTCCCCAATGTAAAGTTGAGCCCATCGTTTGGATTCCAATTTCTCCATAATTTCGATTACCTAAAAGAAATAAAGATAGTTGCTGTAACGATAATATTTAATTTGAGAGAATATTCGTTAATGATACCAATGAAAACACGGGGCCATGTGCTAAAACATTTTAAAATTAGAAAAAAACATACATTGTGCAGGTTTGTATTATTCTAACAATAAGAGATGATACAAAACGTACAATCTCCATGGTTATTTTAGACAAGAAGATTTTCCCTGTGCCCGTGTGTTTTAGTGATCATAAATATATTATTTGAACATTTTAAATTCAAAAATTGAGATGTGACAAAAACTACCAAGCGTATCTCACCTCTGACTTCTACCAAATCTATTTCCCCAGATGCCGGCCAGCCTCCATAAGCCCAATCCTTTGGTAAAAACCACATGGCTTAAAAAAGAAATGAAGAAAATTTGATAATTTTGGTTTCCATATAATACACTCAGATATAGACGAAGACTTTGGTTGGTTGTTTTGGTAATATATATATACAATTTCTATATGGAGACTTTTTTATTCTTGGTAGCAATATGTAGTATTTTTCAGCTTGCCTTTAAAAAGGGTTTTCTATAAATCTACCAAATGTAATTTCTGGTTTCTGTATTTGATATAAATGTTTCTCACCTGGCCATAACCAATCACCCCGGGGCATCTTTGCGATGATTTCCACCCTGCCGTATTTAAAGCTGACTTTAGTGATGAGTCTTGCCGACATTATGGGATTAAGGACACTAGCACCCGCCTCACGATAGCAGCCATAAAACTCGGACTGTGTACATTTACCAAACAGCTCTGTAACATAGGTGAACCGTATTAATATATTATTTATAATTTAATCTTTAAAGTGGCATGAGCTGTAAAAATTCACACTGTTTCATAATTTCTCATCGTCATGACAGTAAGAGGTTTTGAAGGCCATCGAAAAACTAAATGATTGGCGTTGGAATGAGAAAAATCCATACAGTATGTAGCCTGTACGAACCGAAAACGTGTTCGAAAAGTAAACAAAATTTAAATAACCGGAACGACCATTCATTCATTCTAAGCCAAAGTTAGTTCAAAACAATACTTTATCGTACATTTTCGAGACTACGAGCACCAAAAAGCTTCTGAATTATACGTCTTGAGAAAAATAGCCAATATTTTCAACATTCTGTTTTAACCTAAAAATATCAACATTTTGGCAGCTAATGCCACTTTAACGATCTAGTTTTTGTTCAATGCATGTCTCATATTCCCCGCAATTCTTTTCCCGTAATCTTAACCATATTGTTCTTGAAACACTTCTATCTTTGAGCTACATGTATGATAGGGGAGGATGAAACGAACGATACATAGACCCAATCATTGGATGAGCAGTAGCCAATAGAATTCCTTCTCTAGATATCATTTTTTCCCATCGACCAATCCACAAAATGCTTTATAATTAACTTTGTTAAAAGCCTTTCTAGTCATAAGATCAATCTTTCACTTTGATAACACATTTTATGATGTTTTAAATCGCACCCCAGATTGTTTCATTTATATGATGACGTTGTCAGGTTTAGTGTGAGAGGAAACCGGCAACTCTTTCACATACATGTAGAGCAATCGAGTAAAAAAATCTGCAAAAAATTTTGAGTGCAATTTGAACAGGTACCTCAGTGATAGAAGGCCTGTGTTGGACGACTAGAAGGTAAATTTGACAACTGTATGTTTAATTTGGAAGATGATATTACGGTTTAGTGGTCAGGATTCACACTATGTGCGCTTCATTGCCCAACGGTGAATTTACGGTCATTTTCTACATTGTTATATAAACATCATTGTATTTGAGGTTACTACTGATCTTACCAGTCATGTTCAGTTTCCCATTTTCAACAAAATCTACACCGAATCTATCGGAGGTAAGAGTCTGAAAAGAAATTCTGGTTTTTGAATGTCAAGAAAAACAATTTAAAAATAGCTACGAGACTTGAAGATTATTTCCAACTTGCCAAGACATTAAACCAACAGTCAAATTGCATAGCTCTAGGGTAAATCGTGGGGCATTAAGATTCATATACATGTAGGAATTGAGTTTGTATACATGTACATACTTGAAGCGTCGGTATACGAGCATCCGTTATAGAACCTTCCAAACCACAATATAATTACTGTAGAACCGCGTAAAATATGGTTATTTATTATTTATACATAAGTGAAAACTAGGGATTTCCTTCACTCAGAAAAGTCATAATTCACTGCAATAACACTTCGGAGTACCTGTAACGAATAACTGTAATTGCCATTCAATGACGCGGTAAAACAATGTAAAGTAATTCCATAGATCACTGTTTATCCTGGTGACTGGTGCACTACAGAGTTAAAATCCATCGAGATCGATTTAATTTCTTTTTACATGAAATTTCGCGAAAAACTTCAGGGAGAAAATGGCCATTGAAATGACCACAAATCTGACAGTTGACAGTTACGTGAGAAGAACAGACATGCTGTTGTTTCATTGGTCAACGATACATATTCCTACGTTTGCTGAAAACCTAATCCGTCATAAGTTTGTTCATATTTTCTTTTTTATAATTGATAAAATTTTACTTAATAAACAATCAGCCTAAAACATCGTAGTATAAATAATAAACAGAATATTGTACAGTTGTGTTTGAATATGATATATTTTTTTTTTCTCTTGAAAGGCGGAGGGATAACCCACTCGACGCTTCGCGTCTCATGGGTTATTCTCCGTCTTTCACTTGAAAAAATATAAGTGCTATTCAAACACAACTGTACAATATCCTCTATATGCTCTCACAATCCTAGTATTTGACAGAGGCTGAATCGACAATGTTCAAAGACTTTCACCTTCGGAACCACCATATTGGAATCCATTTAATGTAGCAAACAACATTATCAACCTTATCATAGAATGCCATTGTAAAAAGTAACTGGGAGGTTTTCGAGGCTTTTAAGGGCTTTTACTTACAGGTTTGATGAAAAGAGTGTTATCTCGAACATAGCTATTGTTTGGGTCCTGACTGTAGATCTGAAATTCCCAGTTCTAAAAAGTATAAATTTAGAACATTTTGATGAGCAAGACAGAAGACTGTTGAGTTAGTGCAGTTCCATTTCAAATGTGCTGCAATGCTAAGTAATAAGTAAGGCAGTTGCCATAATTCATTTGGTAATTTCTGGGCAATGATTTTTATTGCATTTCTTTCTTTATTTTTGTCTGAGATGCTAATCACGTTATAAATAATATGGGTTTTCCGAAATCTAGAAATAGTCCTTCGATGACCACTGTTGGTATATAAATGCTTTGACATTGGAATTAGGTAAAACGCCGACAGAAAGAATAAAATCCTTACGCCACCACCGGATGCCGTCACTTCGTGTTCCCAGCTTGTCATGTTCAATGTATCAAAGTGATCATCAAACACCAGTTTCAAAGGGACTTCAATAGAGATAAAGACAAAAAGGCAAACATGGGGTGAACAATAATTCTAACAATAATTGATTTTAAACAAGTATTCGGCATGTAATGCCCACGATGTCACAAAATAGAAAAAGGGAGTAAGAGAAACAGTTATCCGCTTACATCTATATTATAAACAAATGTTCGTTTTCAAGAAAAGAGTCAGCGTTGAGCTTGCACTAGTGCCCACGTTTATGGGAATCTGAAGAATTTATTGAGAATAATATCGAGAATTTGTAGAATTTGTGAACAGTTGGGGCGTTAACGGTGGCTTCAGAGCTAATATACTACATCGACCGTTAGGAGGTGGTAGACAATATCACTATCTCCGCGTTTATACTTTTTTTTCTAAATTGTTACCAAATACTTACTCTCCGGTTTCCATGATTTGTCTGTAATGGTGAAAGTGGCACCATTTACAGTCCGGTGAACCCAGTAATAGACTGTATCATGGGGATGAAGAACGATATCTGTTACATTTAACACCCACGAATCGCCTGAGGAAAATAAGAGAACAATGAATGTGATGTTATAAAAAAGAACACATTTTCACGGTTGTTGTTGTTTTGTTTTGTGTTTGGGTTTTGGGGGGGGGGGGGGGGGGGGGTTACATATAAGATGGGAATTTTGCATCTATTTAAATGCTCAACAACTTGGAAATTCAATATTTTTGAAAACCAAAACCAAAAACCAAAACAAAATAAAGTTATATATTTTTATATCGAGTAGCGTCATAACAATAAAGACTCTTTATTTGAAAGTTACATATTTAACAATAGAAAGTAGATGTCCAGAATAGGCCATGTTCCTGTAATTGTTCGCATCCAAGTGATAAGATGAACAGTTGGCAATGTTACCATTCCACTTACCTGTCTTTGTAAAGACGTTTCTATTGTACCTGCCACCGGCAGTTCCCCGTACAGGGGAGTTGATACTGTAATGGAAACCCACAGACCAGGTGCCAGGAGCATCTAAACATAATTAACATTACATATAATTGGCGGTTCATATGTTTGCAGATTTGACGCACCTTGCAGTTTTGATTGATGGGTTGGTAGCCCGGATTATCGGTCTTACGGCGACTGGTATTATATGGCTGCTAATGTGTCTTGTCCCTTATGCTTGCTGTCGGACTAATCGATTTAGGAATGATTGATTGATTGATTGATAGATTCATAATCGATTGATTAATTGACTGTTGATTGAATATAATGTAGAAGATTCGCTGATGGTAATGATACGTCATATGAGCAGATCTTCCGATTTTATTGATTTGCTATGATTTTGTTGATGTGTTATGATTTTAGTGATGTGTTATGATTTTAGTGATGTATTCTATTTCGTAATATGCTCTGTTTTAAGTGATATGTTTGGTGTTTAGTCAGGTTTAGTTCATTCATTACGCCGCCTAGTGACTTTTTTCTTTTGATTTGAATAAATGGTGTCACATATCATCAAACTTTTCCGTTAGATGTGCGTTTTCAAAACCGTAGTCTATAAACTAAACATTTATTCACCAATATTTTGTGAATGTGTTTCTCATATAAGCGCAAATTTTTTATAACTGAAATAAAATTGAAAACTTATCTTTCAATTAATTTGGGTGTATTATTTGTTAAGCCTATTCAGGCATTTCTAGATGCTGCCATATTATGCTTTCCTCGATGCGTTAGAAATATTACCAGGTCAACATTGTTCCCAGGGAGAAAAATTTGTAAAGTATAAAAAAGGGCAGTGATCTGTAGGCCTATACAATAACAACTTTTCTCGAAGCGCTTTGTGTCCGAGACGACATTGTCAGGTACGTTCTTGTATATGATCTCAAATAGAGTATTTTGCTACACGACTTAACTGTACATGTAGGCTATGTAAACTTCATCATGTTTGATATTGCTTTCATCGCTCTTCATACATTTTCATCAAATTTGGGATTTATAGTAAACTTTTAAGATTGATTCTACAAAAAAAAAGTTGGTATGTTGATGGCCTGTTGGTATTCTGAGAAAACAGTAATTTTTTCTGATGAAAAATAAATTATAAAAGATATTAATCTAAAAAAAAAGAATTAAAATTGTCCTCAATTCCAGGGGGCTCTGGTGTTTTTGGGATGAAAGAAGATTCTCATATTTACTTATATTCTTTCTCAAGGTCATTTCCTTTGAAAAAAGATGTTTGCTGGGATAATTGCCTACATAGTTAAAATACATGTTGGAGGTTTCTCATTTTTACCTTCGATTTTTGAAACCTTGAATGTTTGTTGTACCCTCTAATGGGATATAACATTTCTTTATTTGTTTTCCATAAAGCGTTTTAAGCAGATCATTGTTTTTGCAAAATCTGAAATGGCCTGCTCTTGGGACTTTTTCCAGTCGTTTACAATCACACGTAAATCTTACAGTGATCAATTTACCAAGTGTTGTTCATTGTTTGTATTTATAAACTGTTTTTTTTTATATCCCAATTAGTACATATTTAAGCGACATTTGTTTATAATAGCTCTCAAGAATTTGAAACAAACCATTTCCCTCGAGGGTGATACCGGACCCAGAGTGCAATATATTGACTATACCTATCGCCTATATTTCCAGATTGAGCATGAAATAAAATCGCTACAAAAGTTTCCTCCATTTTACAAAACTTGTAATCGCAAAAATTAAGAATACCTTTATATATGTAGCTTTATTATTAGCCACTCTGGCTGTCTAGAGAATTTGGGACAAATGTTTATTGGGTAACAAAATACTTAATATTACAAACGAAAATTGAATTATTTATTGGACTTTCAAAACATGTATATAACTTTTATTTAATGCTTGGTCGATAGATGAGTGAGATTATATAGACATTTAAGGGTAATTTTTCTACGAAGTTTACTACTTTTTTTCTGGCACCAAATGCTGTGTTTGATGTTTAAAATTCATGTTTTGTTCATCGCTGACCATGTTGAATTTAACTAGAAGAGCTTATATTTGTTGCAATATCTTACCGGCCAATCGAAACTGGAACCCTCCATTGGGCAGTTGGGCTAAGACTGGTTCCTGAAACGTCTGTATTCGAGATGTAGCCAACAGCGTCAAAAAGTACACGGGCCACATTGTCGACTTGGTTCCCAAATTGGCCCTATTTAGCCGATAACTGATGCCTTCAAGTCGCCTCAAAATCTGATTAAAAGTACATGTAGGCACATGATAGGTGTGCTCAGTGCAGGCCAACCAGATCTGGGCGTTTTCCTTTCTATTTACTTACCATTCTTTGTGCCAAAGTTTGTTTTAGATTCATTTCCAACATTATAAGGTATTGAACGTGATATGGTACTGTCCCCTTTATGGATGCACTCTACCTATGTCAACATCTCACCAGCTACCGGAGAATTGGGTATATTGTTATGATAATAGGACCTATATATATGTGTAGGTCTTATACATGTCATACATAGAGTTTAGAAAAAGAACATCGTTGAATAAGGGATGCTTCGAGGCATTGAATTAGCCCAGTTAGAATATGATTAAAACGGCGCTGAATTCGTGTGTTAATTGTGGTGTTTGGCTTGTGCAATTTGCGACAAAACAACCCCGCGAGAACACGCCACTGATAGATTGGTTGGTTGATTTTTCATGCTACTCTAAAGGTTATTTCGCTTACATGACGATGTTGTCGAAAATACACACAAAAAGTATTTCTTTAATCTTCTCTGCATTGCAATAATACAATAAAATTTAGATTACAAACATCAGATATCGATGCAAATGATAAGTCATTGATAATAACAATCTCTTTACTATGAGTTATTAGATTTTTAATTAAATATTTTCAATATCTTCAATGACGTAGGTGACCGAAGTTGAAATCATTATCCTCGATCAACTTATTATGCAGCTCAAAAGTGGCCTTATGCACTCTGTTCAGAATATGTGAATTTTCTGATCAGATTTCACTTAATCTCCTTGTATGTAAACTGGTTGGCAAGTACAGACCGAATTTTGTCGGTTTCTTTGGGCACACAGCCAAGTTTTTTCCCGAATAAAATTCTGCCAACGGCCCTGTAGGCCCCTATGTCTAAATGTGATATATGGCTGTGGATTAAAATATTTCTTAATAAAGAGGCAAAGGGGTGCTATGAGTGCAAACGTATATCATTATAGAGCTATACAGAAACGATTTTGAACTGCCGAATAAGTGGATCGGGGATATTAAAGGGGAATGAGCTGCCAAAATTCACAGTTTTTTCATAACTTCTGATCGTCACGACAGTAAGAGGCTTTGAAGGCTATCGAAAAAATAAATGATTGGCGTTGGAATGAGAAAAATCCTTACAGTATGTGGCCTGTATGAACCGAAAACGTGTTCAAAAGTAAACAAAATTTAAATAACCGGGACGACCATTCATTCATTCTAAGCCAAAGTTAGTTTAAAACAGTAGGCCTACTTTATCGTACATTTTCGAGACTTGAAGCATTAAAAAGCTTCTGAATTCTACCTCTTGAGAAAAATAGCCAATAATTTCAGCATTCTGTTTTAACGTCAAAATATCAACATTTTGGCAGCTCATGCCCCTTTAATATCAACAAAGGTCACCTACGTCGCTTAGGATATTGAAAATTTATTGCACGGTTTGCCTCACTGCACCTCACCTTGTCCGGCCTAATAAATCTGGCAACATTTCCATATCTAAACTCTATGTCTAAATTGACTAAACCTAACTGCCTGGTTGAATGTTATTGTAATCAAAAGGAGAATTGGTTAAATTAACGCATTTGATAAAAATATACCAGTTGGAGTTATGGTTCTTCACTACGAAATAGACGGCGCAGTGTAAACAAATATGGCAACAATAGTCGAAAATTTCTTTTGGAATAGATTTTGACACCTTGCTTTAATTCCATCAAAAGAATAACTCCGATATATTGGACAACTTTTAACAGTGGTTCTGTGGGTGCTCTGCTTTCATTGCTTCGTCTCGCTTTACCCCTATGGTGTTTAAATAACTCAAACGTTGGGAAGCTGCAGACTCGTTTATTCATACCCCAGCGCAACCTTAAAATACTTCCGCCATCTTGTTTAAAAATTTATTTTGGACTTTAAGGAGGAGAAAACAAAAAAACAACATGAAATTGTAACGAACAATCACCCCCAGAGCATCAATTTTTAAGCTGTAAATCTTACCTGCGTTTTATGGTAATGCAGAGAATTGCACATGTTTAAATTGGGTCACAAAAACGATGGGGACCGCCATTTGTAAAGCGAGAAATTGACCGGAAACAGATGTGCCTAGCAATTAACCTAGGCTTAAATGGCAGACAAAGAAAGTTGACCAATTTCACTCGCACGTGCGCTTTGAATTGCTGGGTATGCGTCTACTGATTGGCCGAAGGAGACACATCCCTAAGCACTGTTGTGATGATGGCGGCCAACTAAGCAAGTCGGTCTCAGTCGAAATCCAACGGTTTTATATAACTTTACTTTAGGACTGTGCGGTGGGGAAAAATCGTAAAAATATGTCTATGGTACCATTGGAAAGGGAAGTTCGTCGTCCGTTTAGTGTATATGCCAGTTTTATTTGTTTTCTCCTCCTTTCAGTCAGCTACAAGGTGTCTTACGTTCAGCAACCTTTTTTGGCTAAGTAAACGTTTGGATAGTTTCGTAGTTTTAGACTTAAGTCAAGTTTCGTGGAATCGAACTTAAGAACTAACTTTCCTCAGCGGATGGCTCATCGTCTGCACTGACATTTGTTGCTGCTTCCTCGGCCAAGCCTGTGCAAGGCTTTACTAGGGTATAGGTATCCCGCCATGCTACCATGCACCATCTGTCGAAAAGGTCGGCATGAGGATCGATTGGTGCAACAGGCTTACGTCATCGATATTTGGTAAGTCGTCAACGCCTGTCAAAGACAAAAGAAAGCCTGTGTGACAATTTACCGATTGCTTGATGACGTCACTTGGAATTACGCGCAAAGCATTTCGGGGGATTGAAGGATCTGAACATAATTTTAAAATATGGCGGAAGAAATAATACTGTACCGAGAAGAAGACGTAAAAGGCGTAAAGGTACCAGAAATATCAAAACAGGTTATGTTATCCAAAAAAGTGACATCTTGCTAAATATCAATAAACAAAATGGCGAACTGCGGTACATTTTACCCAGAAGGCTTTGCCTAAATCTATGTGACGTCATCAGTCTCGGCGGTAATTAATAATTGAACTTACACAAATAGTTAAGGAGAGACCAATTCTCTGAATCGTTTTTTTTTTTAAATATATTTTTGTTGGATGAAATAAAAAATATCAGTAATGCTATAATAGTATTAATAGAAATAATTTTCTGCACAAGTCAAGTAATAAAATGCAAAGCTTAAAACCTGCCAGTACAACATTTACTGAGAAAAAAAAATACTTTTACGGAAACACCAGAAATGTGCTTCCAGGCAATGATGGTTTGAGCTGCCTTGGGATCCAACGTCGTCAATGTCAAGCGGGACAGATGAAGACATCTAAAGTTTTGATTACTTTGCAATAACAACTGCATATCCTGTGGATCTATCCGCTGGAGCCAGTCATATATTGCGAATAGAAATGTTTAATGAGATCTAATATATTCTGTTTCATCAAAGTATACCTGATGGATATTGCAATGACGTACGTTTGTCCGAATCGGATCATCTAGAACTTTAATCCATCGCATCTTCCACGACCATTTTCAAGTTGACACAAGATACTAACTGGAGATCTGAGAATACTGAATAGGCGTTTGGAATGGCCTTTTCTTCTGACACATATCGATGAGCATTTGACCATGCCCAATGATATTCCAACTCCAAGAAACTGGTTTGAATCCAATGATGGTTTGAGCCAATGAACTATATGCGTGGAATGGACACGTCTCATTGGCTGATTTGGATCTGACTTTGCAAACTGTGCCGCCATTGATAGTTGAAGCGCGCGTGCAAAACAGATCTGGATCGCTATTGCATTATCTCTTAATAAATGGCGGCATTCGAGGCAAATCTTATACCACGTGGCCTCCATTCCACTCATATAGTTCATTGGATTGAGCTACCTTGTGATCCAACATGAAACTACTTGATTTTCCGGTTCTGGTAGGCTACTGAACAAGTTTACCGAACCTTTTTGAAAATGTAATATTCTCCATAACCTAGGTAAATATCTACTAGGTGAACATCATTCTTCTGTATTCTGTATTCAGCTTGCTTCAAGACTTGCCAAAAGCTGACTCGAAAAAAAAAACACAACTTGTCTTAAAGTTAAAGCACATGCAGAAACCAAATGTTGTTGTTGTAGTGATCATTCAATCATGTCGATTACGACTGAAGTGATGACAACAGTTACCACCTCAAAGCTATGCATTTTGACGGAACGGTCAGAGAGCAACGTCGATGAGCAATAGGGGAAAAATTCTGCTAATTCCTCTGCTAAAACTAATCCCTCTTCGGAAACAATATTCCATGGATACCACCTTAACCAGCTAAAAACCCTCAAAAACAAGCTAAAATTAAATGACAATTCTGTCGCAGCTATAGACATAAAAATGACGGTGAATGTTTAGTTATCTCCCTCAACACATGTGATTTTGAAACCTTCCGATCTGGAATCACGGAAAGATACTGGAAAGGTCTAGGCTACAGCATAGTTCTAATCAGTACGTTACGTCGTCGTACAGGATGTCATTCAACCTCTTGAAAACGGCAATAAACTAGTCACCATATCGATGTATCGTACCACTAATTAAATCATGCTACAGGGTCACTTTGCTCTGCAATGGTTTATATATGAATTGCCCCAGTTCCTGGAAAGTTCGTCAGTCACAAACAATGAAGCTAACAATTTACCAGATGTCAACTTCCACCATAAAGGTCTAGCATCAGTCACACCACTGTCAGTAACTGACGGTGTAGCGTCAAATTGTGAAATCCTTCAGATACTGATGATCTGTAAATCGTATGCGGGTGTAAGCACAATTGCATTGCATGTTTTTACATCTTAAGAGCTTAAGTAGATCTCAAACGTACTAACATATACTCCTGCACAGAGAGATTCAATATATTGGGTTAAAAAAATAACAGTTTCTTAATCGCTCAAGGTAATAATTACTCACTAGTATGGCGTACATCATTCATACGAATGGGCGCGCCAATAAGCTAAAATAACCAACCAACCAACCTTCAGATACTGATACGTGCTCTATCAAAAACGATAACCAACAGGCTGACAACATCAATGAACGTGTAAATTCAACACTGTGTCATACCACTGGTTACACTACACCGGTCGCAGATGTATCAATAGACGAGACTAACACAAATCTAAAACCTAACAAAATCCGATTGTCTTTAAACAACGTAAATTTCAAATGGACACCCAGCGGTAAAAAGAAAAGCTTACTAAAACTCCCAAAAATCTAGATAATAGTGGACTGCTGTTTGTCATAAGCAGTCTGGAAAACAAAATATCTGACTTGGAGTCTTAAACCTAACAGGGAAATGTGTATTTCTGGACACAGAAGTAAAAAATATGAAAGTACAGCTGAAAAAGTCAATTAATCTTGGAACTAAACCACTGCAGAACGAGATTAATCAACTTCAGTTAAAGTGGCATGAGCTGCTAAAATGTGGATATTTTGACGTTACAACAGAATGTTGAAATTTTTCTCAAGACGTATAATTCAGAAGTTTTTTTATTTCTTCTAGTCTGGAAAATGTACGATAAAGTATTGTTTTGAACTAACTTTGGCTTAGAATGAATGAATGGTCGTCCCGGTTATTTAAATTTTGTTTACATTTCGAACACGTTTTCGGTTCGTACAGGTCACATACTGTATGGATTTTCCTCATTCCAACGCCAATCATTTAGTCTGTCGATGGCCTTCAAAGCCTCTTACTGTCGTGACGATCAGAAATTATGAAAAAAGTGTGAATTTTGGCAGCTCATGCCACAGTTAAATACCAAAGTAACCAGCCTGGACCACGAGAATAAGTTCTAAAGGGACAAGGTTAATTCAATGGAAAAACGTTCGAACTGTTCGAACAATACAATAGCCAACTTGGAAAACTCTACACCTTATAAATCCCCATGGCATCCCCATACTTGTAATATCTACTCATAAAGTACAAAACTCCTGAGAAAGTAGCTGAAAAAATCCATCTAATTCTGGCCAATATTCTCCATCTGTTAAACTCTCCACACCAAACCGAAAGCTTAATATGTTTAGGTGGACCCTGATATTAAGGCATAAAACAGATTTAGTGTGCTGAATGAAGATTTTGAGTGAAAATGAAGCAAAATCGGAGATCCAACAAGAAAACATCCCTGCCCCTCTAACTTTGTGTAAAAAAACTCATTTTAGGCAGCTTAATGACCAAAAGACTAAAAAGACATCAACTTGACAGCTTTAAAGAGACCTATATACGATCTTACAGTGGAGTGTTGATCCATGAAGTTTCAAATGTTTTCAAAAACGGAAGAGATCCACAACGAAACAGAGGATGTGATTATCATATTGAGTTCGAACAACTGCTGTTCTGACAATCTAACCACTAACATTGCAACATCATGGGGAAATTCCCAGTGCAAAGATATATGTTTCGTCCATATTACACAGAAATAATGGGAACACAAACATAAACTATAAAATACAAGAGAAAAACAGACTATTTAAAAGACATTTATTATGACAACAAATTGTGTTAAAAAGAGGTATATCATTTAGACCTTAATACCCCATCATAAGTTGTTTTAATAAATTAAACCGATGATATTTCATTAGGTTGACGACTTAATGTGTATAGATATGTATTGCCTATTTCCCACCTTACAATTCAACTGTCTGGTCATCAAGGGTCTACTATCCTTTCTCAGGGCGATGTTTTGATAGGTGGAGATTTTAATGACGATATGCTACGACCTATACCATGCTCCGTTAATTCTCCATTTTCAACCCCACTTCGCCCTTCTGGGCGTAATAATTTAGATAAAAATATAGAGTCTTTCGGTAAGGACCTGATCGACTTGTGTATCTCGTAAATGGGCTTACTTTTAGTGATTTTACTTGCTTCACCTACAATGGACGCAGTACTGTCGACTATACAATATGCCCTCCAAAATGTTAATAAAAGGCGAAGTAAAATCTTTTAATGTGCACCCTTTGACCCCTCTTTCTGATCACTGTCCAATACAGTCCTAACTCAACTTAACTCTTTCCATTAAAAATACTATTAATACAGATACTCTGCCAGAAAATAACAATCGTGCTACCAAAAACACTAAATCAAACTCCAAATTTCAAAAAAGAATTACAAGTTTATCTGGACAGAGGAATCCTCTCTTCACTTCAATAACGCTCTCCATTTTCCAGATATAAAAAGTAAAGGGAATCAATTTCGTATGTGCCATTTAACAAAAAAGCCTGAAGATGCTAATCCAACCGTTAATATGTTCGATGAAATTCTTCGATCTGCGAGTAACTACTCCTTGCGTAAAATTAAACCAACAAAATCTAGAAAGCGAAAATGGTATGACGGTGAACGCAAATCACTGCAGAAAACACGTTTAGGCCTAACTTACAAAATCAAATTCAACCCCTTTGATATAGAGCTCTACAAAAAACATACAAAAAAACTGATAAAACAAAAGGAACGCTCTTATAAAACCAACATTATCACAAAACTTGAAAATTAAAAAAATTCCAACCCACGAAAATATTGAGAATTAATTAAATGCCTTACTCATGATAACCTTAATAATGAAACGCACATTACTATATTTATGATCACTAAAACATTACTATAGATGACTTGGGAAATCCCTTTATACAGCTTAATAGCAAGTCTATGTTTAATGGCACAGAGTTCCATGATACAACCAACTGCATGATAGAAAATATCAAAGTCCGCTCCAGGATAGCTTTCTGGATACGGAAATAAGCGCGCAAATTATGAAGTTCGTCTAGCTGTGTTAAAAAATAACAAAGCGAAGCTAGGGCCCTGCCCAGATATTAAATGAAACTATTACAGCGGCGTCCGTATCATTACTGGATCACATAGTTAAACTGCTCCATTTAATTATAAGTTCCTCTGTAAATTCTGATGCCTGGACCTCGTCCTTTATGGCCCCGATCTTTCAAAAAGGAAACGTTGCTGATCCAGGAAACTAACTACATAGGCATAGCAGTAGGCAATTCCTTTAAAAGCAAACTTTTATATCCATTGTTAACAAACGAATAACCCACTATCTTGAAAATAGCTCCCTAGAGCCGAAAACAAGAGAAACAAGAATTTCGATCCAGCAGCATTCGATTTGAATATGCTTCCTATCCATATAATTCAGATTTTCGGAGAGATTTTTTCGGTACATATACAAAGGGCGATAAGAACTGTTTTTAGTTGTAACATTTATATGAACATAGAGTAGCCTCCCTGGAGTTCATTGATTGCATCGGAAAAGTCCACTATTTGTTTTCTCGCTTTCTTCGCTTACTCGTGGACAATCTTTCTACCCACTGCGAATTGTAGGGTGAGTTTTCTGTTGTATCAAGTCTTTAGGTACGTTTCAGGACATTTTTGTTAAAAGAATTTAGATAGGTCTTTTATCTCGTATTATCTCGTATAACCGTGTATTCACACGAGAAATGATCTGAAAGAATGTCAGGTAAACATTATGAGAATATTTCTGTCCTGTTTATGCCTTCATTTTATTTTCTTAGAACACTTTTTGTTTTATCTCAAATTTCGTTTTCGTTGAACGCCAACATGCACGTGTAATTAAGTGTTCAGAGTTTTCTATGACAGCGAAAAATGCGAGTCTGTGAATTTGCAACAACAACAACATAACACTGTCCATGCGAACAGGCCGCTAACATTCACAATAATCCTCGCGTTTTACCAGATGCCGGCATGGGTCGGTGTATGCGTTGGACTACCAATATCAATAGCCCTTGAAATTTAGTCTGAAAAAACACAACAACAATGTTGTGCTGGTACATTTAATCTGTTAATATTAGTATGATGTTGGCAGGTTAGTCCGCAATATGTTGAGTGGATTGAAGTTATTCTGATACGCCCGCACAGGCTTCTTCAATACCACGTCAACATAGGGTGCATTTGAAAAATCTAAGAGTTGCTCTTGGAATTTTAAAAAAATGATAACTCGCAATTTTTAAACATTACTCCCCTAAAATTGTGTCAGAAAGCTTCTTTGATAATCCCTTCGTAGAGCTAAACCATCATCTGTGACCATACACATCACCAAACTACGAAATTCGCTATGTTTAAATTCCCTTTGCGTTATCACCGACCTTCCCGGGCAGCCGTTACCAGTTGTAGTGGCGAGCATGATTTGAAAGTTCGCGGTAGATGGCGGTGTGATCGCCCGAGAAAAATTTTAGTGAACGCAGACGGAATTCAAACTTAGCGAACAGATTTTAAGGTCACATATGATGGTTTCGCTCTACGAAGGGATTATCAAAGAAGCTTTCTGACACAATTTTAGGTGAGTAATGTTTAAAAATTGCGAGTTATCATTTTTTTAAATTTCCGAGAGCAACTCTTAGATTTTTCAAATGCACCCTATGTTGACGTGGTATTGAAGAAGCCTGTGCGGGCGTATCAGAATTTATCCTTCAATCCACTCAACATATTGCGGACTATAGGCAGGTAGGCAAAGCCTAGATGCGAACGCGAATATTTTATTTTTAGGCTATAGCCATGTGAGGAAAAGATGCCAGGTACTCCCCAAAGGTCTGACAATTCCTCTGCGCAATGCCCCCCCCCCCCCCCCCCCCTCCACACCACTAAAGCTGGCAACGGCGCTGTCAGCCTGTGTAAGCAAATTATAATCAAGCAGCTTAAAATTTTAATGAATCGCTTTTGTCATGAAATTACTTAAAGTGGCATGAGCTGCCAAAATTCACACTTTTTTCATAACTTCTGATCGTCACGGCAGTAAGAGGCTTTGAATGCCATAGAAAAACTAAATGGTTGGCGTTGGAATGAGGAAAATCCATACAGTATGTGGCCTGTACGAACCGAAAACGTGTTCGAAAAGTAAACAAAATTTAAATAACCGGGATGACCATTCATTCATTCCAAGACAAAGTTAGTTCAAAACAATACTTTAACCTACGTTTTCGAGACTAGAAGCACTTAAAAGCTTCTGAATTATACGTCTTGAGAAAAATAGCCAATAATTTTAACATTCTGTTTTAACGTCAAAATATCAACATTTTGGCAGCTCATGCCACTTTAAAGATATCTTGAAATCATGAGATAGACCTAATAGTAATACACCTTTCGGCCTAGAATGACGTAATTCTCTGTTGCAGTCGCTGTAACTGTGGTGGGACACGCCTCTTTTGCATTGTATCCTAGTCCGACGTCTGATTGATCCTTAACCCCAAAAGCATTAATTGCAATTGTTTTGTAATAGCTGCACGTCACATCGTCTTGATGTTTTGCCCTGGCTGTGATGACGTCGCCTTCCAATCATTTGTTTTCAAGTAAGGTTTACAATGATTTCCCGCCATCACCATTGTTAAGTTTATGATTTGTGTTCATGTCTGACGTCACGTCAAAACCACTATCGGCGGAAAAGTACGAACCTGAACTTTAAATTCTGTGTGTGTGTAATTGTCACACGGGATATTGACAGTTATGATTCAGATTTAATGTTTGTTTATTTATATAACTTTATATAACTTTTTTATTTGTAAGTATTCCGCGTCACAACACCATAGCAAATTCTTGTACAGTGTGTATAAACTACGCGAGTCTCCTGGCATGCATCACCGTAATGGCAGCCTCCTTAATAAAAACCGAAAATCTGAGCGCGAAAGTTTTTTTTTCTCCTAGGGTAGAGTACTCAAAATCTCATTCTGTCGATTTTATACCCGTGTTACTCTGAAGAATGCGAATGCGAAGAATGTTTTAAGCTATAGTCCTGTGAGTAAAAAATGCACATCACGTCATATTCCGCGTTACAACGCTTTAGCAAATTCTCATGACTCTTATAACTATACGAGTCTCTCAGCATGCATCATCGTAATGGCAGCCTCCATAATAAAAAAACGAAAGTGGAGCGTGATTTTGCATGTGATGTAGACAAACAAATTCTAGATGGGAACGTATGTTATAATAATATTATTATTTTTAATTGATTGGAATATAGGCGTACAGCGATGAGAAGGTAATTTAGAGAGCCTAGGTTAGTTTTCAGATTGAGCATTGTCAATAAATCTTACTACTTAGTAAGTTTAAATATAGCCTGGTTTTTTTTAACTGACTGTTGTATTAATAGTCAAAGCTTGTTTACCTCAAAAAGCCGGAGTAGACTGCCCTCTTATGAGGTATGTGGTTCAATTTACACAGTGAAATAAAAATAAAATTGTGTGAACTGTGCCAAAACATACATTAGTAAGTTGATCAATAGTACATGTAGTTTAGCTTTGTTAAGTTAACTGAAGTACAGCAAAACAGAGTTGGCATAGTTCCATCATCAAATAGCTAAATTATTCATGAGTGAAATTATGGTCACTTTGAAAAGATTGGTACAACTTATATAGTTACATGTATTTCACTGCCTAAATCAGACCACATACGGACTGTTCAGAAGTGGGCGGTCTACTTTTGGATTGCAATGCCCGTTGACTCCAAAACACGGCCGTCACTAACAAAATATTCATTTTGGAGTATAGAACAATATGAATTGATGATGATCAGACAACTTGGACTGATTGGTAAATGGGTCATTGAGGTTGACTTTGTCCAGATTTTTTTTTTAAGAAATACAGGTTCAGTCCATCTTAAGTTAAAGAAATTATCTAAATTCGATCTGATTTATTTATACAATAAATAACTAGTTAAAAATATACAAAAGGTAAAATTATTAATAATTAACTCTGGCCTTTGCCTAGTTTAGCTAGATTTCTTGTTTAACATCACTACTCACCCTTGTACCTAGAGTCCAATTCTTTACATAAATACCTGAAGAACACTTAAGAAAATTGTTTGTTTTTTTTCTTTGTCAATCAAATTCAAGATAAGATAGGATTGAACTCAACCAGATCAACCAGAAAGAAACTCCTGTCATACACAGATTTTTAACAAAAAGCTATGCTTACCAGTATTTTTTTAACCAGCCTTATATTATTCAATAATCATGCTAATTGTTTTGTTTTTTTGTTTTTTTCATAGGGGAAATAAACTGGTCATGGCCACCACACTGCTATTATTTGAAAAGCTCTTTCCGTTGACATAAGAATACTAATAGCTGGTATACCCAACCTTGCTCCGTAAGACCCCCCAAGTTCTAATGAGTCAAAAGATGAACTCCGGGATGGCTCCTTCAGTTGATGCCTCATTCCCTGGGGGAGCTGCCTTTACACCTTTGTCTCCTAACAGTAAGGAAGGTCGTAAAACTCTTCCCCATTCACCCTCCCCGCACATGGCAGAGAATGATTGGGATGGTAGGGATGACAGGCGATTACGGGAAGTGGAAGAGGCTAGAGCTAGGGCAGCACAAATGGAGAAAACAATGCGTTGGTGGTCAGATTGCACGGCAAATTGGCGACAAAAATGGAGCAAGGTACGCAATGAGAGAAACAAAGCCCGAGAAGAAAATCGTCAACTGAGAACTAAACTTGAAAGTGTTGTGAATGAATTAACTGTGATGAAACGAGAAAAACAAGAACTGGTTACAGAAAATGAAAAGTTTAAAACCCAGTTAGGGTTGGGTGATGATCACAAAATTAACTCTCCTACGGAAAAAGTTCTTGCTCCAGACAATGACTTAGGTGCAGCTGACAATACCTGTGAACCAACATCAGGATTATCTCCCCCTGACGCATCATTGAAACCTGATCTTAAAGATTTACCTGATAAGTCTGATTATATGGACAAGGTCCTACTCAAGGATAATGACTGTGTCAGTGTCACTTCTGAAACCCTTGACAAATTACGTCTTGCACGACCAAAATCAGACGAGGTGTCTCTGATGGGCGAGGAATCTATAGCCGAAGAAAAACTCTCATTGCTTGAAATGAAGCTTGAAGAGTCACAGAAAACTGTACAAGCTGAAAGGGAGTGAGTATACAACATTGATGTTCATGTTTGACTGGACATACTGTATGTCCATATTAGTTATTTAATCATATTAGCAGACTCGCCCTGTGGTAGATTTAACATCTACTCGTCGAAGGTTGTGGGTTTTCTATAGGCAAAAAGCCCGGTTTCCACCTCCACTTAACATGGCAATGCCACTATATTTAAAGTGGAATAATCTTGAGTCTTACAGTTACAGTACTGTGGCGTAAAACGTCAATCAATCCCTCAAAATTCATTATTTTCAACATACAAGGATAAAAAGGAATTTGCAGTGTATATATTTGCTCATGTTGTAAAAGAAAATGCAGATGTATCATATTTCATATCAGTTTGGTCAAAGATGATTACAGCCATTTTTGTTTTCAGTGAGAAGTCCAACTTAACCAAAAGTATAGAGAAAATGCAAACAGAATTGAACAGCTATAAATTGAAATATGAAGAAGCCAAAAAATCAAAACAAGAAGCTTTGCTTGAGGTGAGAAGGATTCATGTTTTTAAGTATACCTTACTTATTTACAAACTCTAAATTGATTCATAAAGTTAAAGAGGCATGAGCTGCCAAAATTCACACTTTTTTCATAACTTCTGATCGTCACGGCAGTAAGACGCTTTGAATGCCTTCAAAAAACTAAATGATTGGCGTTGGAATGAGGAAAATCCATAGAGTACATGAATGTGGTCTGTACGAACCGAAAACATGTTCGAAAAGTAAACAAAAGTCAAATAACCGGGACGACCATTCATTCATTCTAAGAGAGAGTTAATTCAAAACAATACTTTATCGTACATTCTCGAGACTAGAAGCACTAAAAAGCTTCTGAATTATACGTCTTGAGAAAAATAGCCAATAATTTCAACATTCTGTTTAAACTTGAATATCAACATTTTGGCAGCTCATGCCTCTTTTAATTTTTCATATTGTCTTTTTAGTGAGGATAAGTAGCATCTAATTGTTTCTAAAGTAAACTGAACAGTATATCATAGAATGCTTACATATTTTACTTTTTAATGGCATACAGCAATTTATGATGGGATAACGGTCTAAATGATGTACCTCTTTTTAACACGATTAGAAACTTGTCTCCATGGTTATTTTAGACAAGAAAATGTTACCTATGCCCATGTGTTTTAGTGTTCTTAAATATTAAAATCAATAGACTGTGATTTAATCCAGGTGTTTGTTTTTATACCCAGGTGAGTAAGATGAAGGAGGCACACCAAGATGAAATAGGACGGATTGTGTTAGAACTGGAGGATGAGTCGTCATCACGCTCTACCATGGACCGTAGGCTCGGAGAACTCAGAAAAGAGGTCAGTTCTCCAATCTCAACTACTAACAGTCAAAACAATCACGATGTTGTATCCTGGAAGGGGAATTTTCTCTCAAAATTATTTTGTAATAAACTTTTCAAAAGATGTTTAAAGTGGCATGAGTTGCCAAAATTCACACTTTTTTCATAATTTCTGATCGTTACAACAGTAAGAAGCCTTACAGGCCATCGAAAAACCAAATGATTGGCGTTGGAATGAGGAAAATCCATACAGTATGTGGCCTATACGAACCAAAAACATGTTCGAAAAGTAAACAAAGTTTAAATAACCGGAATGACCATTCATTCATTCTAAGCCAAAGTTAGTTCAAAACAATACTTTATCGTACATTTTGGAGACTAGAAGAACTAAAAAGCTTCTGAATTATACGTCTTGAGAAAAATAGCCAATAATTTCAACATTCTGCTTTAAAGTCAAAATATCAATATTTTGGCAGCTCATGCCACTTTAACTACTAAAACGTGGAACAATTGCCAGGTATTTGCCGATGGTTCCTCCTAGCAAAGAGCTCGGTTTCCTCCCCTTCTAAACCCGGCAACGCCACCATATAACTTGTGAGTGTGCTTGCATTCTTTTGAAAATCTCCTGAAAGAAATTCTGAATTTGGTTGAAAGTGAAATTGTTTTCTGTTTGATTTGATCACAGCTGGAGAGACTTCAGTCAGAAAATGCTGCGGAGTGGGGAAAACGTGAACGTTTAGAAACAGAGAAACTTACACTAGAGCGAGAAAACAAAAAGTTGAGAATCTTAATGACTGATCTAGAGGACCAAGTGGAACGTAAAAATCAACAAGCCTCTACCATGGTTGACGGGGACATGAAATCCCTCCAATATGAACTTACAGAGAAAAATAAGGTCTGGCAAATTCTTACCAGTTAACCCTTCAACTTATTTTATTGTTCATTAATGTATTTCTTTAGGGTTAAGATGTTAAGGGTTTGATGTCAATGCTACCATATACATGTATGTAAATAAAAATAATCTTGAATATGGTGTAAAACACACAAACAATAAACCAATCAAATTGATCTCCCTGATTCCTTATTGAGCTATTGAGGGGCCTCGGTGGTCCAGTGGGTTAGAGTGATCGTCACTAGTCCCACACAGACCTTCCATAGATGCAACACGGGTTCGAATCACGCGCAGACCAAATATAAATTGAAAAATTTCTGAGTGGATTTTACACCCTGTTGCCAAAGGTTGGGGGTTTCCTCTGTGCAATGAGCCCGGTTTTCTCCCACACCAAACCTGGCAATGCCGCCATATTAGTGAAATAATATTGAGAGCGGCGTAAAACATTAATCAATCAATCGACCTAATTGAACTCTCCTCCAGCGCCATGTGCCTAGATCAAATCTTTGAAAGGTTAGGACGGGTCGCGGGTTCAAATCCCACTCAGTCCAAAAAAATTGGAAAATTTATTGACTGGGTTTTCACTCGAACGACCTTTGTGGGATGGTTGCCAGTTACCGGCGGAAGGTCGTGGGTTTCCTCCGGGCATAGAGCCCAGTTTCCTCCCACAATAAAACTGGCAACGCCGCCATATAAGTGAAATAATCTTGAGCGCGGCGTAAAACACTAATCAATCAATCAATTAATCATGAAAGGTTAGGCTCAGAGAAACAGGGAAATCCTTTGTCTAAACTTTTCAAACATTTGGCCTGTCTATGTGACACATACAGAGAGGTCAAATACTCATTATAAGATCTCAATGTTTAAATACGTGATTTTCTTGTGTTTTTTATTAGGAGCTGACAGATCTTAGACATACTCATTCCAAGCTGAGGAAAACATTACAGGAGAAGACAACAGAGTTAGACCACACAAGGCGTCGCTCTGAGCAATACGAGTTAGAAGTGAAGAAGTTGAGGGGGCGAGTTGAGGAATTGAAAAGAGAGTTGTCCACAGCTGAGGATGAGGTATGTTCACTAGGGAAGGAGAGTTGCCTAAAGGGAGATGTGCTGTCATAAGGACAATAAGATTTTAAGTTCATCAAAACACTAAATGATTGGTTTATTGATTGATTGTTTGGTGTTTTACGCCGCGCTCAAGATTATTTCACTTATATGGCGGCGTTGCCAGTTTTAGTGTGAGAGGAAACCGGGCTCTATGCCTGGAGGAAACCCACGACCTTCCGTTGGTAACTGGCAACCATCCCACATAGGTCGTTCGAGTGAAAACCAAGTCAGAAAATTTTCCAATTTTTGGACTGAGTGGGATTTGAACCCGCGACCCATTGGTGGAAGGCTGTTCACTAGGGAAGGATTGCCTAAAGAGAGATGTGCTGTCATAAGGACAATAAGATTTTAAGTTCATCAAAACACTACATGTAAATGATTGAAGTTTGAATGAAGAAAATCCATACAGTCTGAGGCCTGTATGTACTGAAATATTGTTCCAAATTAAAACGAAATTTAGATAACCTGGACGTGGGTTCATTCAATTTAACCCTATTAGAGTTTGTTCATAACACTAATGTACATTCTCGGGACTAGTAACACTGAAAAGCTTCAAATTGGGATTTTGGGGAAAATATCAACATTTTGGCAGCTCAGGCTGCTTTAACACCCGATACAACTCGGATCCGCCCCTTCAAGAAGAACCAGATCACCAGATCCTGTCCTTCAAGGGATGATCTAATATACCACCATCACATATAAGATCGGATCATGCGCTTCAAAGAGAGGAAAAGTACAATCCTTTCCCAGCCAATTAGAACCACCTTTTATTAATATTTTTACCTTCAAAATAGGAGAGTGCCTGCTGTAAATTAACCTGCAATCGTGAACTATCCGTTTCAAGCGCATGATCCAATCTTATATATGTGATGGTGGTATATTAGATCATTCCTTGAAGGGCAGGATCAGGAGTGATCTGGCTCTACTTGAAGGGGCGGATCTGAGTTGTATTAGGTGGCTTTAAGCACCCTTTTAATCAGGTGCAGTCGCCCATTTTATTAAAGTATTGTGTGGTATTCTGTCATTTCACTTTTATGTTATAAGTATGACACTGAAACCTTTACTTTAGAATATCCATGTGTCTTTATCACAAAACAATTCAACTAGCAATGTCCCATCATACAGTGCAATAAATAAGTAATCTTAAATTTATATCTCTTGCTGCAACTTGAAAGTGGCATGAGCTGCCAAAATTGTGTTGATCGTCACAACAGTAAAAGGCTTTGAAGGCCATCGAAAAATTAAATGATTGGCGTTGGAATGAGGAAAATCCATTCAGTATGTGGCCTATACGAACCGAAGAGGTGTTTGAAACGTAAACAAAATTTAAATAACCGGGACAACCATTCAATCATTCTTAGCCAAAGTTAGTTCAAAACAATACTTTATCTTGCAATTTCGAGACTAGAAGCACTAAAAAGCTTCTGAATTATACGTCTTGATAAAAATAGCCAACAATTTCAATTCTGTTTTAACGTCAAAATATCAACATTTTGGCAGCTCATGCCACTATGAACTGTTGTCGACAACACAGTTTAATCCTTAGTTGTCAAGATAGCTGTATGATGCACATACAATTCGAGACTCCAAATAAATAGAACTATCTCCTGCTATCTGATATTGTAAGTAGTTTGATGTGTGTGTCACTGCAGGCTGACAGTCAGGTGAACCTGGTGAGAAGATTACAGAGAACTAATGATGAACTCCAAGAACAGGTGGATAACTTACAGGTGCAATTAGAACATCTTCAAAGCAGGTAAGTGGGGTCACAGGGCTTAAAGGAGTATAAGGTATGGCAAATACTTCAATAGGGCTTGCTGATTGATTGATTGTTTGGTGTTTTACGCCGCGCTCAAGATTATTTCACTTATATGGCGGCGTTGCCAGTTTTATTGTGGGAGGAAACCGGGCTCTATGCCAGGAGGAAACCCACGACCTTCCGTTGGTAAATGGCAACCATCCCACATAAGTCGTTCGAGTGAAAACCCAGTCAGAAAATTTTCCAATTTTTTGGACTGAATAGGGCTTGCAAGTTACCCACCAGATTTAGTCATATCAGATGACGCCATTAAGATTGATTGATGTTTTACGCCGCACTCAAAATTATTTCACTTACGTATGGTGGTGTTGCCAGGTTTAGTGGGTGAGGAAATCTGGCTCATTTCTTGGAGGGAAACCCTGACCTTTGTCAAGTACCTGACAACTGTTCCACATATGGCAACCGAATGAATAATCCACTGAGAAATTTTCCATTTTTTATTTGGTCTAAGTGTGACTCGAACCCACGCCGCATTGATGGAAGGTCTGTGTGGGATTGAGGAATGATCACTCTTGCCCACCGAGCCCCCGACGCTATTAAGATGTTATACTGAGATACATATATTTTGTTGAGATGTAAACATTCTGTTAGAACTAAAAATGCACCACCGCATGCGCTATGACCAGGAATTTGTTTTTCAAGAGACTTGTGCTTCCTATACATCGTTTTCATATTTGATGTTTCACGCTGCACTGAAGATGATTTCATTTATTTTGCTGGTTGTTAGTCTCTGTGTCACATTGTCAGAATATCAGTCATTCTGGACCGTGTCTTTTGGGATTTCTGATTTTCACATATTTATTGATATATACCTAGGTTTATGTCAGATTCAACATTAAAACAGTTCTATCCACTGTTTTCTACCTTTTATCTTTAATCAGCATGCTTTCAAACCACAATCAGACCAAATAAAAAAATTCACTCGGACGCCGTATGTGGAAGAGTTGCCAGGTACTCGCTGAAGATCAGCGGTTTCCTCCAGACAATGAGCCTGGTTTTCTCCACCACTAAACCTGGCAACGCCACCATATAAGTGAAATAATCTTGATTGATTGATTGATTGTTTGGTGTTTTACGCTGGCTCAAGATTGAAATAATCTTGAGTGCGGCGTGAAGCATCAATCAATCAATTTATCTTTAATATTTGATCGTTAAACTGACAACTAGTAGCGTTTTAAACGTAGCCATGTGTGTGTTTTTATGACAGATTACGCAGTGCCAGTCAACAGCCAATCTTGACAACACGGTCTTCCAGCTTAAAGTCATTCGAGGTTAAAGATGATGATGATGATGATGATCAAGATAGTGATGATGACCTTGGTGACCTTTCATAACTAGTCATGTGACCAAAGAACAACCAATTGTATTACATATCAATCTCAGTCATATTTTCAATACCCACATTTTCTATACATACTTTTGTAGGTATGACACAAATTGTCATTCTTACTTAACCGTCATCAGCATTGTCGCTTACAGACTTTTCTCTTTTTACTTTTTCTTGCCTTCATTTTCTAGAGAGCAAAACACATCCGCCATGGTTGTAATTTTAAGTTTTTGTGCTATTTTTTCTTTGTAATTGGAGCAATCTTTGTAATTAGAGCAATCTTGAAAACTTGGCTTCAACTGTTTTTTTAGAATCTTCTTAAATTTACTTGTATGTTTTTACAATGCTGCAGGCAGGCCTACATGTATGTGCATTTTGAGTGCTGATTTTATCCTTTTATATTGCTTTAGCTTTCTCCCTTTTTTTGACATTGGTGAATATTATGTATAAAATTTACATATGAGTTCTTATGACTGCTCACGTTGGAGTAACCTAGATTTCCCATAAGCACCTCCAAGCTCCTATGTATAAAATACAGAATGTGTGAAATGAACTTTAAATGTGGTGTGAAACAATGCACAGAATTATCACATTTTAAATAATGATCTGTATTAGTTTAAATGTTAAAAGTGTTTTGTAATTTTTGAAATTGTTCGTTCAATGTATTGTATTTTTATTCTCGCTGATGAATTTTGTCTGTCCAAAAATAAATAGAGACTCCAGAGTATTCCACTTATTTTGCGACAATGCCGGGTTTAGTTGTGGGGAAATCAACTCTTTACCTCGAATAAACCCTCAACCTTCGTCGGGTATCTGATAACCTTTTGGCAGGGTGATCAATAGAAAAACCAACACAGGAATTCTTCTGTGGACTTGATGAGACATAAATCCGCAACTCAGAAGGCCTATATCCGACTCTAGAAAGGATAATCACTCCGATCACTGAAATAATGTTGAAAGAGCTTTTAAATCTTCTCCGACTCACCCACTCTCTGATGATGGGGGAAAAAGTTTCTGTAATAAACATTGAATTAATCAAAAATCAAAATTTAACCTGCACAAATCTGCAGTCAGTTTTGGCTGCTCTACTTTGGCATTGTTACTCCCATAATCAAAAAAGGCCTAAGTGACCCACTCGGTAAGAGTCATTGTCTCTCAGTCCAACACAGGCCTTCAAACAATGTGGCACGGATTTGAACGCACTCAGACCAAATTTCTGATTGCATTTTTCACTCGATCGCTGTTTGTAGAAGAGTTGCCAGGTACTCGTCAAAGGTCGGGGGTTCCCTCCAGGTAATGAGCCTGGCCTTAATTATTTCTCGTTAGTATGGAACTCGCGTTTAAAGACAGTTTCACACCTTTCTTCTAGCTTATTCCGTTTAAATGAAATATTCATTTATTTGTCATGCCATTTGTAATAACCATGGCGGAGACTACTTAATCATTATGATTTCTAAATAATGTTATAAATATTGACAGCTGTTATCAACCAAAATCTATCTTAATCAAAATTACTATATTTCTATTGTCTTTTAGAGAACTAGGTTGTGTTTGATGTAAATGTGTCACAAAGTAGGTGAACCTAAGTGATTTTATTGCATAAGGGGACATGTGCAAAGGTTGATTCCCCAGGTTGTAAAGATGTGATGAGACCCCACTGTTATATTCTCATTGTTATATGTGGAAAATTGCCCTCATTTTATTGTTTTAGTTTAATATGTACTGGTATGTAAAACTGTTTTGGCTTTTGAAAACTTTCCCCTTCCAGTCAATGGTGAACCATTCGCACAAAATACATTTTGCTTAACTCCCTTAAAGACCTGGACCCTGTTTCACAAAGCGGCATAGTGTAAGTTTTTACGTAACTGCCTTAGTAACCCATACTGTAGAGGTACGTTGCTATGGCAGTTACGTAAAAACTTGCGCGACGCCGCTTTGTGAAACAGGGTCCAGGTTAATTTCACCCACCTTAATGACTTTTCCTGGAGGTGATTACTCATATTTTAGGGAAACCAGTTTAATTACAAAGTATTAAAAGCTATGATGCATATGTGGCTGGGTCAAAAAGTTGTCTGCATGACAGAGAGGAGTTCATAAAATCTTGATATGAGGGAAATTGAATGTAAGTGAAATAATGTTGAGTACTGTGTTAAGTATCAATCACTTGGAGAAAAGGTGCAGTAGATGCACCCAACTAAACCGTATTGTTCTCTACACACCTTTTCTTTTTTTATTGTTTTTTTTTTTTTTACAACTGAACATAACAATTTTATTGCCTTTATATCTGACTATGAATCTCTCCCCAATAAACAAGTTGTTTTCAATTTATCTTTTCTTTATCTTGAAATTTGAGTAAATGCATTTTAAATGCATTTTAACATCTGCCTTAACAAGTGTTATGTGAGTATTTTTACTGATATTTTATTTGATATATAGTTTAACTACTGGTGAGTTTCAGGTAGATTTGTTTCACTTATCCTTTAAAGAAGTTTATGTATATGTTCCGGTTTCACTGCTATTTTATTTGATATATATTGCTTTATCTTTTAAAGAGGCATGAGCTGCCAAAATTCACACTTTTTTCATAATATCTGATCGGCACGACAGTGAGAGGCTTGAATGCCATCTTAAAACTAAATGATTGGCGTTGGAAAGAGGAAAATCCATACAGTATGTGGCCTGCACGAACCGAAAACGTGTTCGAAAAGTAAACAAATTTAAATAACGGGGACGACCATTCATTCATTCTAAGCATAAGTTAGAGACCAGAAGCACTAAAAAGCTTCTGAATTATACGTTTTGAGAAAAATAGCCAATAATTTTAACATTCTGTTATAACGTCAAAATATCAATATTTTGGCAGCTCATGCCACTTTAAAGAAATCTTAAGTCTTCTGTGAAGTATATGTTCCGGTTTCACTGATGGTTTAGGAGATGGCAATATGAGTTTAACTCCTAAAGGTTACAGTGTTTTTACCATCTCTTATTTAAGCCTACAAGATGCTTTAGAACCAATAATTTCAATAACTTTGGATTTGAAATTGTCCAGAAAAAAAACACAAATGAATCACCTTTAAATGAAATAAAGTAACTGTATTTGTATAATGATAAAAAATTAATTAAAGACATCACCACGTCCTCAGTTGTTTTTTAACAACACGAGCGTTCGACACCTGTGCCGGTGTCTTCGTCAAGTGTAACTGAATTTAATGTTTCAAAATATTGACATATATACAAAAGAAAAGAACAAATGTGTTAAGTGGCCAATCAGTGAATTAATCTTTAATATTGAATATGAAGATAGTGTGAAACAATGAATTTACGCTTGCTGGAGTATGAGTTTCTTTAACTCTTGTTGATTGTTCACAACATGTAGGCTACCCAACCTGTCCGCTGCCATTCTTTTAAGACATAAAATGAGAGATAACCGCAAAAAATACAATTTTGCCAAGTACTTTTTTGTTAGGGGAGGCAACTCTTGCAGTATCTGTGGGCATCGTAGTGGCTAAACATATCCAGGAAGTTTTTTGACAATGTAACGCCGAAGAACGCTAGTAAGATACCATACGCTATGTGGGCCAGACTTGTGTTGTTTATGAATGTCAGTCCACCAAATTCTGTAGATCAAAGACCCATAAGGTAAATCACTCGGATTCACAACTCGGGGGTTTCAGATAAATTGTTTTTTTTAATTCCACGGTCGAACATGGTCATTGTACTGTAGCCTACAGTACATATAGACTATAGTAGCCTAAGTGCTGGCCTCTCCTAACGCGTCCTGCCTTATTCTATTATATCATTTTTATGGGCTATTACATTTTCCTGTATCGGTAGGCCTACTCAGTGTTAGGCCTACTGCACAGCAAAGAACCATCTCATTAAAAGCCTACTATAGATAACTACATATGTGCTGCACCTGTAGGCTATATAATCATGCTTGTGTAAAGTCAAACGACGTAGGCCTACGTAGTAGTAGCCGACCTTCTCATAGACCTACTACTAGCCTAAATCCTTATAATTCTACTACATCCTTATATATAGACCTACTACATCCTTATCAACCTACTACATCCTTATAAACCTACTACATTCTTATAAACCTACGACAACCTTATAAACCTACTACATCCCTATAAACCTACTACAACCTTATAAACCTACTACATCCTTATAAACCTACTACAGTGTAGGCTACATCCTTATAAACCTACTACATCCTTATAAACCTTCTACCTCCTTATAAACCTACTACAGTGTAGGCTACATCCTTATAAACCTAAGTACTACATCCTTATAAACCTACTACATCCTTATAAACCTACTACATCCTTATAAACCTACTACATCCTTATAAACCTTACAACATCCTTATAAACCTACTACATCCTTATAAACCTAGGCCTATAAACCTACTACATCCTTATAAACCTACTACATCCTTATAAACCTACTACATCCTCAGAAACCTACTACATCCTTATAAACCTACTACATCCTTATAAACCTACTACATCCTTATAAACCTAGGCCTATAAACCTTCTACATCCTTATAAACCTACTACATCCGTATAAACCTACTACATCCGTATAAACCTACTACATCCGTATAAACCTACTACATCCGTATAAACCTACTACATCCTTATAAACCTACTACATCCTTATAAACCTACGACATCCTTATAAACCTACTACATCCTTACAAACCTAATACATCCTTATAAACCTACTACATCCTTATAAACCTACTACATCCTTATAAACCTACTACATCCTTATAAACCTACTACATCCTTATAAACCTACTACATGCTTATAAACCTACTACATACATGTACTTATAAAACTACTACATCCTTATACACCTACTACAACCTTATGAACCTACTACATCCTTATAAACCTACTACAACCTTATAAACCTACTACATCCTAATAAACCTACTACATCCTTATAAACCTACTACAACCTTATAAACTTACTACATCCTTATAAACCTACTACATCCTGACAAACCTACTACATCCTTATAAACCTACTACATCCTTATAAATCTAATACAACCTTATGAACCTACTACATCCTTACAAACCTACTACATCCTTATAAACCTACTACATCCTTATAACCCTAATACAGCCTGATAAACCTACTACATCCTTATAAACCTACTACATCTTTACAAACCAACTACATCCTTAATATCTTTATATATAGACCCACTGCAACATTTTAAACCTACTACATCCTTATAGCATAATGGTACACCTATATTAATTTTTGTAATATTCTATTTTTGTCAATATCATCTTTTGACCTGATTCTAACATTTTTATTAGAGTATATACTTAAAGGGTACATGTTGATGGATAAATGATCTATATCTTGGTTCCCTTCTGCTCCGTAACTTGAAGAGTTTTGATTTGATCTTTACAATTCACAGCAGTTACCTCATGGGTAGATGGTGTGTCACTGACCATTTATGACATCACTCGTTGCATTCTTGCATAATACAGCATCTATATTAGTTCATGTAATATTCTCTAGTGCATATTTTTTATTTGAATATATATAGGCCCGTACCTAATTGGAACAATTTAGGACATTCATGATACGTCATCCATATATGCTTACCGAATAGAGAAATGAAAAGCTTAAATATAAATATAGAATTTCAATTCAATTGTTCAATTCATTGGAACTTTACTCCCGTCTACAATACTCACTACAATTTCTGTAGGCCTGCTGCCATACTGATTTTATGGTGAATAAAAATCAAATCAAAAAATCAAATCAAATTTAAACAAACATTTTCTATTATGTAGAGTCATCAGTTGTAGCAGAGGGCATATGTTGAGTTTACTAAAAAAAATTCTTTTGATTTTTCATATTCAGATTTTAACTTTTTTGTGAACATTTCAAGATGTTGATTTTGAAACTCTCATCCAGGAGCCTGTTTCACAAAGTGGCATAGTGTAAGTTTTTACGTAAATGCCATAGCAACCCATACTGTAGAGATACTTTAGTATGAAAGTTACGCAAAAAATACATCTATGCCGCTTTGTGAAACAGGCTCCAGGTCTTTTAAGTTTGCAGACAGACAGGAAACCTTAAATCAGCAAATCTTGCTTCTCTGGGAGAGAGATAGACAGGGTATTGTCACACCCGGAGAGCCCCCCTATAGGGTGTCCAGATTACTGTCACAGCTGAAAGCTGATGAATTAATGGTTCTATTACATGTGCACCCTCCCAACAAGGCTTTCTCTGCCACGAGTTATTGATTTTTTATTAGTCTTTGTTATTTTGGAAGCCAAGTACCAAAAGCAAAGTGCCTTGATGCCGAGCTGTTGGATAAGATCTCCGTTGAATAAAGGGTCATTAATATTGACTCAGAACAAGTCAAATATTGTGCTATATATTATAATATTAGTCACAACTTTGCCTGCAGACAACTGTTTGTAGGAGGGAGGGTAACTGTTTTTTTCTTTCTTCTTTTATAATTCTTATTTTTGTGTGGTGGAGGGTCAATTTCTAATGGTTGGGGTTTCATTTGATGAATTTTTTTTTAAAGATTACATAATAATAGATGTGGACAAGGATTAAAACAAAAAACTAAAATATAAAAGAACCAGTATTATAAGTAATTATTATCACAGAGAAAAGTGATTTTGGTTTGAAATCTACCTTCTAAAAGAGATAAAACTAAAATACAAGACAAAAAATCAGCCGAATTGAAATAAAAATTAATCAGCTGAGACAGAAGTTAAATGAAATTGTTTATAAAATTATACTCTACCAATCAGAATCAAGACTAATTTTTAAATTTTGATGGCAAGCACTAAATGGTTGATGCTATTGGCTATTCTCCTGTGATTTTGTCCAATGAAATTATTTCACCATTTTTGGTAGCTGGTTGGAATAACGTCCCTGTGGGTCATGTTGAATGATTAGTTATCAGCTGATCCTATCGAGAATGTCATCAATCTTGGGGCGACATGGGGTAGGGTAGCGCCCTGAGACGATATCCAGAGAGAGGTGCAGGAGAGGAAATAAAAACAGGGAAATGTGCTTTGAGGGGGGAATGTTAGGATCAGTCATAATTAAACATGGATTCCCAGTTAAAGCAGTCGATGAATCAACAAAAGGGTTTAGGGAGGGGGGATTTGATGGGGGTGGGTTGCGAGAGCCAATGTAAGATGACACTTTTAGGACAGGAGCCAAAGCGCATGCACACTCACCCAAACTGTTTTGTTGTCTGCCAATCTATTGTTCTCTTCTTCACAGCTGATGTCTGCTGCATGGAAAGGACTCTTCCTACATACCACAGAAATATTGTCTTGGAAAACAGTAAGTAGGCCTATTGCTTTTATTTCGTGTTGAATTCTTCTTGTTAATTGTATGTTTCACTATTAAAATCTTTTTTTGATTTTTGATCAGGTTGATACATGTATGTAATAATGTTCGTTAAAATGATACTTTTCATCAGTGATCCTAAATTTATTGTCCATTATTTTCACCATTGGTTCTACTTTTACATCATACATACACTGTTTCTTTGAATTGTTTCATCTGGAAACTCGTATAATAAATTTTAAATTAAATTAATTTTGTAAAGGGCCTTATTATCTTTCTAACAAGAGATTGCTAAAATCATGCACCAGGGTAGGCCCTACATACATGTTGTTTTAACCCTTTTTTGGAGCGGTTGGGGTGTTAATATTTTGATATTTTGTGTGAGTATGCGTGAACAATGAGGGGGGGGGGGGGGGGGGGGGGGGCTTAACCTACCTGAGTTTTTTTCCGTAGCAATCTATTTTAACACATTTATTACATAATGCAAACCACATGTATTGCTAATCTGTAGGCCTATTTTTATTTTTCGGTTTTCTTATTGGAAGAAATACTTGCAGTTTTCGTTTCCTGTAATTGTCCATTTATTTACTTTACTTTGTTTAGTGATTTATTTATTGTTTAATTTTAGTCACATCTATTTCGGATTGTCATTTTCATAAAGAACTGACTAAACAAACGCCAAGCAAATTACTTGGGTGTAACGGCACATTTCATATTCATATTTCTATAGAGGAAGTGGGCCATGAGAACACAAGATAAATATCTAATATACATTATAATAACAATAGTAGAGTTGATGTTATGATGAATCTTGCATATAAAGCTACATATAAAAAATCTGAAGTGTGTAGGCCCTACTGTGCTGAAAACTATTTACATATTTTTCCTTATTTTTATTTCCTTATTTTTATTTGAAAAACTGTTTACATTATTTTTCCTTAATTTGAAAACTATTTACATATTTTTCCTTATTTTTATTTCCTTATTTTTCCCAGTTATAAGAACTACCTAAGTTCAAAGGAGGTGACCTCATTTTGTATTTTTTATTTCTTAGGTAACCACAACCTCAACAAATATCAACACTAGAATGCCCATAAACGCCCTAAATGACTTGTATCATAGTAATGTGTTTTAAACCAGCTGGTCGGGTGACCCATTTTTGCAGACCTAACCTGAGAAATACAGGAAGCAGTTTTGGTTTGATGGACACAAAAAGCTCAATATACCCAATAAAAATTAGCTTTTATAATTTTGAACACTATAACACACGGGCACAGGGAAAATATATAGCTTTTATGGTAAACAAGATCATTCGTGCTATAACCCTATATGACACTGACTTTATTTTCATAAATCTATATACCAATATAATCATTTGACTAAAATTGTTTCTTATACAGGCTCCAAAAAGATTAGATACAGTGCATTTAACTTTGTGGAATCGGCCAAAATATTTGACATACAGGCTGCAAAAAGATTAGATACAGTGCATTTAACTTTGGGGAATCCGCCAAAATATTTGACATACAGGCTGCAAAAAGATTAGATACAGTGCATTTAACTTTGGGGAATCCGCCAAAATATTTGACATACAGGCTGCAAAAAGATTAGATACAGTGCATTTAACTTTGGGGAATCCGCCAAAATATTTGACATACAGGCTGCAAAAAGATTAGATACAGTGCATTTAACTTTGGGGAATCCGCCAAAATATTTGACATACAGGCTGCAAAAAGATTAGATACAGTGCATTTAACTTTGGGGAATCCGCCAAAATATTTGACATACAGGCTGCAAAAAGATTAGATACAGTGCATTTAACTTCGGGGAATCCGCCAAAATATTTGACATACAGGCTGCAAAAAGATTAGATACAGTGCATTTAACTTTGGGGAATCCGCCAAAATATTTGACATACAGGCTGCAAAAAGATTAGATACAGTGCATTTAACTTTGGGGAATACGCCAAAATATTTGACATACAGGCTGCAAAAAGATTAGATACAGTGCATTTAACTTTGGGGAATCCGCCAAAATATTTGACATACAGGCTGCAAAAAGATTAGATACAGTGCATTTAACTTTGGGGAATCCGCCAAAATATTTGACATACAGGCTGCAAAAAGATTAGATACAGTGCATTTATAACTTGGGGAATCCGCCAAAATATTGTACATACAGGCTGCAAAAAGATTAGATACAGTGCTATTTAACTTTGGGGAATCCGCCAAAATATTTGACATACAGGCTCAAAAAGATTAGATACAGTGCATTTAACTTTGGGGAATCGCCAAAATATTTGACATACAGGCTGCAAAAAGATTAGATACAGTGCATTTAACTTTGGGGAATCCGCCAAAATATTTGACATACAGGCTGCAAAAAGATTAGATACAGTGCATTTAACTTTGGGGAATCCGCCAAAATATTTGACATACAGGCTGCAAAAAGATTAGATACAGTGCATTTAACTTTGGGAATCCGCCAAAATATTTGACATACAGGCTGCAAAAAGATTAGATACAGTGCATTTAACTTTGGGGAATCCGCCAAAATATTTGACATACAGGCTGCAAAAAGATTAGATACAGTGCATTTAACTTTGGGGAATCCGCCAAAATATTTGACATACAGGCTGCAAAAAGATTAGATACAGTGCATTTAACTTTGGGGAATCCGCCAAAATATTTGACATACAGGCTGCAAAAAGATTAGATACAGTGCATTTAACTTTGGGGAATCCGCCAAAATATTTGACATACAGGCTGCAAAAAGATTAGATACAGTGCATTTAACTTTGGGGAATCCGCCAAAATATTTGACATACAGGCTGCAAAAAGATTAGATACAGTGCATTTAACTTTGGGGAATCCGCCAAAATATTTGACATACAGGCTGCAAAAAGATTAGATACAGTGCATTTAACTTTGGGGAATCCGCCAAAATATTTGACATACAGGCTGCAAAAAGATTAGATACAGTGCATTTAACTTTGGGGAATCCGCCAAAATATTTGACATACAGGCTGCAAAAAGATTAGATACAGTGCATTTAACTTTGGGGAATCCGCCAAAATATTTGACATACAGGCTGCAAAAAGATTAGATACAGTGCATTTAACTTTGGGGAATCCGCCAAAATATTTGACATACAGGCTGCAAAAAGATTAGATACAGTGCATTTAACTTTGGGGAATCCGCCAAAATATTTGACATACAGGCTGCAAAAAGATTAGATACAGTGCATTTAACTTCGGGGAATCCGCCAAAATATTTGACATACAGGCTGCAAAAAGATTAGATACAGTGCATTTAACTTTGGGGAATCCGCCAAAATATTTGACATACAGGCTGCAAAAAGATTAGATACAGTGCATTTAACTTTGGGGAATCCGCCAAAATATTTGACATACAGGCTGCAAAAAGATTAGATACAGTGCATTTAACTTTGGGGAATCCGCCAAAATATTTGACATACAGGCTGCAAAAAGATTAGATACAGTGCATTTAACTTTGGGGAATCCGTCAAAATATTTGACATACAGGCTGCAAAAAGATTAGATACAGTGCATTTAACTTTGGGGAATCCGCCAAAATATTTGACATACAGGCTGCAAAAAGATTAGATACAGTGCATTTAACTTTGGGGAATCCGCCAAAATATTTGACATACAGGCTGCAAAAAGATTAGATACAGTGCATTTAACTTTGGGGAATCCGCCAAAATATTTGACATACAGGCTGCAAAAAGATTAGATACAGTGCATTTAACTTTGGGGAATCCGCCAAAATATTTGACATACAGGCTGCAAAAAGATTAGATACAGTGCATTTAACTTTGGGGAATCCGCCAAAATATTTGACATACAGGCTGCAAAAAGATTAGATACAGTGCATTTAACTTTGGGGAATCCGCCAAAATATTTGACATACAGGCTGCAAAAAGATTAGATACAGTGCATTTAACTTTGGGGAATCCGCCAAAATATTTGACATACAGGCTGCAAAAAGATTAGATACAGTGCATTTAACTTTGGGGAATCCGCCAAAATATTTGACATACAGGCTCCAAAAAGATTAGATACAGTGCATTTAACTTTGGGGAATCCGCCAAAATATTTGACATACAGGCTGCAAAAAGATTAGATACAGTGCATTTAACTTTGGGGAATCCGCCAAAATATTTGACATACAGGCTGCAAAAAGATTAGATACAGTGCATTTAACTTTGGGGAATCCGCCAAAATATTTGACATACAGGCTGCAAAAAGATTAGATACAGTGCATTTAACTTTGGGGAATCCGCCAAAATATTTGACATACAGGCTGCAAAAAGATTAGATACAGTGCATTTAACTTTGGGGAATCCGCCAAAATATTTGACATACAGGCTCCAAAAAGATTAGATACAGTGCATTTAACTTTGGGGAATCCGCCAAAATATTTGACATACAGGCTGCAAAAAGATTAGATACAGTGCATTTAACTTTGGGGAATCCGCCAAAATATTTGACATACAGGCTGCAAAAAGATTAGATACAGTGCATTTAACTTTGGGGAATCCGCCAAAATATTTGACATACAGGCTGCAAAAAGATTAGATACAGTGCATTTAACTTTGGGGAATCCGCCAAAATATTTGACATACAGGCTGCAAAAAGATTAGATACAGTGCATTTAACTTTGGGGAATCCGCCAAAATATTTGACATACAGGCTGCAAAAAGATTAGATACAGTGCATTTAACTTTGGGGAATCCGCCAAAATATTTGACATACAGGCTGCAAAAAGATTAGATACAGTGCATTTAACTTTGGGAATCCGCCAAAATAGTTGACATACAGGCTGCAAAAAGATTAGATACAGTGCATTTAACTTTGGGGAATCCGCCAAAATATTTGACATACAGGCTGCAAAAAGATTAGATACAGTGCATTTAACTTTGGGGAATCCGCCAAAATATTTGACATACAGGCTGCAAAAAGATTAGATACAGTGCATTTAACTTTGGGGAATCCGCCAAAATATTTGACATACAGGCTGCAAAAAGATTAGATACAGTGCATTTAACTTTGGGGAATCCGCCAAAATATTTGACATACAGGCTGCAAAAAGATTAGATACAGTGCATTTAACTTTGGGGAATCCGCCAAAATATTTGACATACAGGCTGCAAAAAGATTAGATACAGTGCATTTAACTTTGGGGAATCCGCCAAAATATTTGACATACAGGCTGCAAAAAGATTAGATACAGTGCATTTAACTTTGGGGAATCCGCCAAAATATTTGACATACAGGCTGCAAAAAGATTAGATACAGTGCATTTAACTTTGGGGAATCCGCCAAAATATTTGACATACAGGCTGCAAAAAGATTAGATACAGTGCATTTAACTTTGGGGAATCCGCCAAAATATTTGACATACAGGCTGCAAAAAGATTAGATACAGTGCATTTAACTTTGGGGAATCCGTCAAAATATTTGACATACAGGCTGCAAAAAGATTAGATACAGTGCATTTAACTTTGAGGAATCCGCCAAAATATTTGACATACAGGCTGCAAAAAGATTAGATACAGTGCATTTAACTTTGGGGAATCCGCCAAAATATTTGACATACAGGCTGCAAAAAGATTAGATACAGTGCATTTAACTTTGGGGAATCCGCCAAAATATTTGACATACAGGCTGCAAAAAGATTAGATACAGTGCATTTAACTTTGGGGAATCCGCCAAAATATTTGACATACAGGCTGCAAAAAGATTAGATACAGTGCATTTAACTTTGGGGAATCCGCCAAAATATTTGACATACAGGCTCCAAAAAGATTAGGCTACGGTACCATTAAAAACTTTTTAGTACCCCCCCCCCCCCCCCCCCCCCCCCAGTGTAACATTCTGGAGATTATTAGGACCCAATCATGATCAATCTGGCTTTTGTAAATTAACTGAAAATACTAGACTAATACAACAAATGTAATCAGCTAAGGAGCCTACAGAATTAGTTTTTAAACAATATTTTATTCCGAAGAAATAGGATCGATGAACATGCCAATGGCCTATATAAACACCTATTCTAATCCTACAGAAATATGATGTATATTTTCAACTTCTGGGTGAAACTAAAACAAAAAATAGTAATGCTTTGATTTTTAGATGCTTAAGACACATAGGCTTAAATACATGTAAGTTTTTTGTAAATTTTTTATAAACACCTATATGCGCTTCTTTTTAACACAATTAGAAACTTGGCTCCATAGTTATTTTAAACTAGAAGATTTTCCCTGTGTGTGTGTGTTTTAGTGTTCATAAAATTAATATTTTTTATATTAAATTTAGGTACATGTATATGTTCTTCTTAATAACTCTCCTATAGAGCAGGATATGTGGAAACTAGTCAGGCTGCATGTGTAAAATTGTGAAAACTAGCTTTTTAAAAATCCACTGGGACATGAAGACTAGACATACAAAGTCAAGACAAACACAGGTCAAGTCCATGTCAGCCTACTACATTATATATTATCAAAAGGGGAAGAATTGCTTATAGATTCTTTTATAGGTTCTGAGTTTATCCATGAGTACTTCTGCACTTATGGGACCTGTTCAACTTCTTAATGCCATCGACATACTTTATCCTGAAAATTTGACTTAAAAACTATGTATTTCGTGAAGTAGAAGCAGAAGTCTATTAAGTCTTAATAGACTTCTGGTAGAAGTTAAGTGTTTGAATACAGAATGTTTAGCCAGTATGACATACATACAGCTATCTATGTGACAACCACCTATTGCGTTTCACGATTCTTGGTTATTATCCAAGTCTGTTAGCTGAACTAAGGGTAGACCTACTTTACTTGTGTTCCTTTCAAACGTGAGATATGTTGAATATAGGTAAATTTAATATATAGCCTACTCCCTTCTCCTTGGATGTACATCAATGTCTCTGTATGTAGGTGGTGGTCGACTATCTTCACTTTTATCCACTGGGGCTACTAGGAAACCCTTTAACAATATGATGAAAGAGTGAAACGCTACTATAACCGTTATATATCAGGTAGGCCTACATGTACAATAGGCTATACTACTAATGACTGTTGAATTAAAACTGTTGACATGAATATAGTTAATTAATCGAACGGCTGTTTTCAATTTTGTTCCCAGGCTATCAGAGTTTGTCTTTTCCTTTGTTAATTGTGAAACTATTTGTTTCCTTACTTTAAACAATATTTTATTTCAGGGAAATGAAATTGGATTGGTGAACAGGCCTACGGCCTATATTAACGCCTCTTCATGTGTTTCCTTAACATAGGACTATAGTAGGCTATTCAATATTATAGGTATCAAAAGGCTCAAAACATTACGAAAAGCACTCTAAAAGTTTGAGACTTTTCGTTGGGTGTCTTACCTCCTGCATGGAGCGACCGATAATCCTATCGAGCAATCGCTATTGTTGTTGTTTTAGACCAAACATGACAGAAAGCAGTCTAATAATTTGTTATCTTCATATTGCTCGCCCTTGAATTCTTACCATATACTATTTGAAATGTTATCGTTCATTATTTGTATGTATTTCTTTAAAGAACACTACATGTATGTTATAAGTTAACTTGCTGAATAAGAAGTCCAAAAATCAATGAAATGTATAAATTCCGAAATAAACCGTTATTTTTCTCGAAGTATAGATAAGAAGCTTTTTATTGCTACATCTGTCTCGTTTTATCTAAATTTTGTTAACTTTCCAAACAGTATTTTAGATTGTATAGGCCACCAATTTTCCATATTCCAATGTCAATCATCTAGTTTTTTGATGACCTTCTAACCCTCGTATTAGCATGATCCGCAATCAGAATATATAAAAAAAGGTGTGCATTTTGGCAGCTCATGCCACTTTAATATAACAAAAGAGGCAATGGAATTTTTTTACAAATCAAATTGAATACAAACTTTCCAATAAACCCTCAAGCGTGAAGTGATTGCGTTAAATCTTGTATTAGCTCTATAAACCTGTTTCCCGTGGACTTCCTGTGCCCCATCATGCAATCTCTAGAGAGATCCATTTTGGTGTTAAAAGCCGCAGTCTCAGAACGCTGTATGAGTCATAGCTAATGTGTGAAATCTGAATAAAGCAAATTATTAGTCCAAATTCAACTAATTACATGTCAATTTTATACATGGGCTGAAAGATATTTGCAGTGTTGAGGTGCAGCCGTATTTCTTTTGTGTTCGTAGGCATAATTATAATGATCCCTTCATTGTTTTGATTGCAGACTGCCTCTACACTTCACTCCATCAGTAAAAGGCTAGACAATACCTGTAGGCTTATGGACCACCCCACAAATTTGCAAAAAGACATCATAGATTAGTGCCTCATAGAACAAAAACAATAGTCTAATATGAACATAATACTTGACCCAATATTAATGTAGATACAGGGGCATACAGTATAGCTCTTCCCATATTGCAGGGTTTATTTTAAAAACACAAACCAATTCTGAGTCGAATCCAGATGCATGAGTTTTTTTTTATTTCTTCGATAAGGTATGATCTGAAGAGAAAAGTGTAAACACAAAGCCTGGACAAAGTAGACCGACCTTGACCTTTAACCTTCCGGATAATAAAGATGACCTCCAACTATAACGATATTGTCAAACAAGGCTATGTACGAGTGAAAGGATCTAAAGTTGGGGTAAGTTAAAAACAGAATAAAGAAGCCAAGTTTGGCTTCTTGAAATCATCAATAAAAATGTTTACAAATCTGACAATTTTAATAGCCTCACTTTTCAACATTCTGGGAGGCCGGTCTTCTAGGATTGTAGGCACCTTGGCGGTCCTGGCGGTTAGAGGGATTGTCCCTCAGTCCCACACAGACCTCGGCGGTTCAGTAGGTTAGAGTGATTGTCCCTCAGTCCCACACAGACCTCGGCGGTTCAGTGGGTTAGAGAGATCGCCCCTCAGTCCCACACAGACCCTCCATCTAAGAGCAGGTTTGAATCACACTCAGGCCAAATAAAAATTCAATCATACTCAGGCCAAATAAAAATTTCACTCGATCGCTGTATGTGAAAGAGTTGTCAGCTACTCGCCGAAGGTCAGGGGTTTTCAAAGGGCAATGAGCCCAGTTTCCTCCCTCACTAAACCTGGCAATGCCGCCATTTAAGTAAATTAATCTTGAGTGTGGCGTAAAAGATTAATCAATCAATCTAACATTGTAAAGGCTCACAGCAAGTTGTGTGCTCAGCTAGTACATGTAGTATTGAGGAACCAAAATCTCACTTGTCTGCTTAAGTTTTGCTGATGGTTTTCCCCGATGGTTCCAAGCCAAGATCTCCCCTACTTCATATTATTGTCTTTGTCAGTTGCCCTGTTAGTGGCACCCATAAGCTATCAGCCTTACTAGAAAGTGTAAAGACCACATGGCAATGACAAATATGGTTATTCAATGACTTGAGCAAATCCAATTGCTTAGGACTTCTATAAATTTTGGAGGTTCTTTGTTTTTTCAGCTGTTTAAAAAACGTTGGCTGGTATTACGCAAAGCGTCCAGCACAGGGCCTTGTAGACTGGAGAAGTATGCTGATGAGGCGTCCGCCAAGTACGGAGTGAATCGTAAAGAGATAACCTTAGATGAGGTCAGGGAGGTCATGAGAGTCCCTGATCCACTAAAACGTATGGCATTTGCTACAATTGATAAACATAGAGTACCACATCAGTTTCTGGTAGAATCAGGTAAGGATTTAACCTTCTGTATTGGTACAGTCAGAAATCTATGGCATAGACTTCTGTTACAGTACATTGATATTAACATATGATTTATTCATTCTTATTTAGTTTCCAAGAAAACGTATGCTCAATAGATGGTTTTCTACAAGTACAGATTGGTGTATATGGTTCACTCAAGCTTATTCCATTTAAATCCAGTGGGAGAGGAAACCAGGTTTAGTGCCTTAAGTAAACACGGATTGGTGCCTGAAGGAAACCTGGATTGGTGCCTGAAGAAAACCTGGATTGGTGCCTAAAGAAAACCTGGATTGGTGCCTGAAGGAAACCAGGATTGATGCCTGAAGAAAACCTGGATTGGTGCCTGAAAACATGGATTGATGCCTGAAGGAAACCCGGATTGGTGCCTGAAGGAAACCTGGATTGGTGCCTGAAGGAAACCTGGATTGGTGCCTGAAGGAAACCTGGATTGGTGCCTGAAAGAAACCCGGATTGATGCCTGAAGGAAACCTGGATTGGTGCCTGAAGGAAACCTGGACTGGTCCCTGAAGGAAACCTGGATTGGTGCCTGAAGGAAACCTGGATTGGTGCCTGAAGGAAACCTGGATTGGTGCCTGAAGGAAACCTGGATTGGTGCCTGAAGGAAACCTGGATTGGTGCCTGAAGGAAACCCGGATTGGTGCCTGAAGGAAACCTGGATTGGTGCCTGAAGGAAACCCGGATTGATGCCTGAAGGAAACCCGGATTGGTGCCTGAAGGAAACCTGGATTGGTGCCTGAAGGAAACCTGGATTGGTGCCTGAAGGAAACCTGGATTGGTGCCTGAAGGAAACCTGGATTGGTGCCTGAAGGAAACCCGGATTGGTGCCTGAAGGAAACCTGGATTGGTGCCTGAAGGAAACCTGGATTGGTGCCTGAAGGAAACCCGGATTGATGCCTGAAGGAAACCTGGATTGGTGCCTGAAGGAAACCTGGATTGGTCCCTGAAGGAAACCTGGATTGGTGCCTGAAGGAAACCCGGATTGGTGCCTGAAGGAAACCCGGATTGGTGCCTGAAGGAAACCTGGATTGGTCCCTGAAGGAAACCTGGATTGGTGCCTGAAGGAAACCTGGATTGGTCCCTGAAGGAAACCTGGATTGGTGCCTGAAGGAAACCTGGATTGATGCCTGAAGGAAACCTGGATTGGTGCCTGAAGGAAACCTGGATTGGTCCCTGAAGGAAACCTGGATTGGTGCCTGAAGGAAACCTGGATTGGTGCCTGAAGGAAACCCGGATTGGTGCCTGAAGGAAACCTGGATTGGTGCCTGACGGAAACCTGGATTGGTCCCTAAAGGAAACCTGGATTGGTGCCTGAAGGAAACCTGGATTGGTGCCTGAAGGAAACCCGGATTGGTGCCTAAAGGAAACCGAGATTGGTGCCTGAAAGAAACCCGGATTGGTCCCTGAAGGAAACCCAAGGACTTTTGTAGGCAGCATTGTCCAGAGGTGATCAAGGAAAACCCTGGACAGAATTGTCACCATTTAATTTTTCATTACATGGCTTGTATGAGAAATTATCACTGAAGGTGGTGGTTAGGATGGGCAGATGAGAAGAAGGCATTGATATTTTATTCACAAAGAAAACTAGGCTATTTTTTCATTCTAGATGCAACTACTGGGTATGTTATAATCTTCTTTAGATTGAATATTAAGGTCCATGTTGTTGTTGTAGATATTGATGCTGACGAGTGGGTTAACAGCTTAGAGAAAGTGCTCCGTGTGGAAAATTTCTCCCGAGGAAACGAACCAGATGTTGTGTCATCGGGATTGTTAAAGAGTAAGATAGATTTAGATTTGATCAACAAGCTTGTAAACTTGTCCTCCGTATATGTATATGGAAGAGTTGCCCGATACTCGCAGAAGGTCAGGGGTTTTCTCCGAGCAATGAACCCGGTTTCCTTTCCCACTAAGCCTGGCAACACCGCCATATAAGTGAAATAATCTTGATTGCGGCGTAAAACACCAATCAATCAATGTAAAATTTTCCTATTTGTAAGTTTATATTTCTCAAAGGATATATGTCAAAGGAAATATGTAACATTGATTTGTAACTGTAAATGAACTAAATATATGATGCATTTAAAAATCAGCAGGTAAAACAAGACCTGCTTCATATCAAGTCCCATGACGTCAAAGAAAAAGGGATCCCGCTCGTTCCAATGTTTTGATCTGTCATTGGAACGAGCTTCTCTTTAAAGAGGCTTATACCATCAAAAAGCACAACCCTGAACTTAACACTGGCCTAAAGGCCACCAAACAATTTAATTTACTTCTGTAAAATTACTGTCTCGCCTCATTACAGTAAATACCTGTCAAACACTAGTCAATCTCTATTGTATCAACCATCTTAGTTATCTTAACGTACTATATTCCTACTATGCCATGTTTATTACCTGCCACCTGTATGCCCTATGCTGTTCTTCCTTAATCTTCTTGCTGTACATAACCTTTAATCATCTCATTAACTTCCTTCTGGTGTTGTTTTAAATCCCTTTCTACTGCCTATTTGTATCACTACTCCTGATGATGGTTTGAGAATAAACCGAAATATTGAGTTAATATGTCTTACATGTCTTTCTTCGGATTGCTCACTCTACTTTATTATGTCAAGCTAGTCAGTGGAAATTCTAATATTCTTATCTCAACTGATATTCTTTCTTCCACAGATATCTACCATGTTTGCCTTTTGCCCTCAACCAAACTGGATTTTCATGGAGAGTGCCTTATGCAAATTAGCAGTGAATCAATAAATTTATTGGATGCTACTGATCCAAACAAATTGCTTGTAACATGGCCTGTTTGTTCACTTAGAAGATATGGTAAAGATGTGGGAAAATTCACTTTTGAAACTGGCAGGTTTGTTACTTACCCTTATTGTTGATCTTAATTTTATAATATATATAGGGCCTACAATATATTTATGAACACTAAAACACACAGGCACAGGGAAAATCTTCTTGTCTAAAATAACCATGGAGACAAGTTTCTAATTGTGTTAAAAAGAGATATCATTTAGACCTTTATACCACAATATATATAAACAATATATACAATAAGTTTATTGCAATCAGAGTAAATGTACAAAGATCAAGGGGAGATAATTCCCAAGGCACATGTTAATTCAACAATTCGTAAATAATATATAATATACCGTAACTCTAATTAATGGTATAATACCTACATGTACATTGCTCACGCTTGGGCTAATTGATGTCTCCCCCAGAACCACAGGTTATGGCCAAACGTTCCAAAAGGTTCTAGCAAACCCAGTGTGTTGGCTTTGGGACGTTGCAAATATCATGAGGTCACAGAGCTACAGTATTTGACTGAGTTATAGAAAGTTCCGACTGGTACTAGTGGTACTAGCGGAGTGGTCAATTGTTCAATAATGTATGTGATCAAACAAATGGGCTATTCCTATAAGAAATCAACTCAATACACATGTACCTGGGTGTGACATTGGTCTAATTGATTGATTGATTGATTGCTGCACTCACAATAATTTCACTTTTATGGCTTTGTTGCCAGGTTTAGCGAGGGAGGATATATGCCTAATAAAACAAACTTAAAGCATCAATTGGCTCAGACCTATTGTTTGTGTATTTGCTGTGACTTCATACCTTACCTTATACTAAGACCCCAGGGCCCTGTCTTACAAAGCTGGCGTAAGTTGCGTCGGACGTAAATCAGTGTTAAAGCTATCAGAAATTACGCCCTAGTCGCAACTGGTCCATGTTGTAGGCCTATGCGCAACTTTACGCCAGTTTCGTAAGACAGGGCCCTGGATTATAAACATTCTCTAACTCTGCCAATGTGCTGCAGGTTCAAGCTTGGTTAAAGATGTGCAATGCATTGGCCTACATTGTATATCATGTACCAGTTGCGGCCAAGGCTAAGTTGCAGCATGTTATAGCTTAATTCAAGCCAAAATGCAAAAACGTTAACCGTAAATGAAGGAAGATCGTTTTCCTAATTAGGAGAAGTGAGGAACTTTCCTTTTTTTCACAAATTATTAAGTTTTGACATCATTTTTGTATCTTGAAAATAAAAAAAATGTGCTAGGTACTAGCAATGTAAACAAAAGACAAGCCCTGAAATATGCTATATGGTGGTAGTGAAAGGGACACAAGAAGACCTTCAAATAAGTTTGAGGCTTTATCAAAATGAAAAACATAAAGATATGAAATGAGCCTAATCCGACACTAGAGTCATGCGGTTTCAGAGAGATCGGTTGACGTTTAAGTATGCTTCAACACCACAATTTAGACATTTGAAACGTGCATGTAACTGGGCCTATTTTATTTGTGGCCTGTTTTCTTTTATTGTACTTATTGGCCAAGTGGGTATAGAGTAATAGATACAGTTACACCAGGAGCCTGTTTCACAAGGCGGCGTAGCGTAAGTTTTCACGTAACTGCCATAGCAACCCATACTGTAGAGATACGTTAGTTGGGAAGTTGCGCAAAAAATACATCTACGCCGCTTTGTGAAACAGGCTCCTGAAGTCTATCAAGATATCAAGATAGACTTCTGATTATAGGCCTAATAGTTCTAATATCCCCCTAAAACATGTTGTTTTGATCAGGTCGTGTGAAACTGGAGAGGGTATGTTTGGGGTCACAAGTAAAGACTCACACCTGATATATAATCAAGTGAATGACAACGCCCACGCCCTGGCAATACAAAAGAAAGAGGCGGCATTAAAAAAACTTCCTCCAAAGAAAAACAGTAAGGTAGGTTTCATTGGGCAAAAAGATTTACATCATCGGGTTAACATTTGTTTGTGTACTTTTAATTTAGAAAATGAATATATTTATGATCACTAAAACACATGGGCACAGGGAAAATCTTCTTGTCTAAAATAACCAGGGAGACAAGTATACATGTATGAGTTTTTTGGGGATGATATTTTCTTGAATGGACAATTATGTAAGATGGCTTTATTACAATAATTGCTAGCAGTTGATAAACCTTACAAAAAATTACTGGCTTCATTACCAGGTTTATTAGGTCATAATACACTTTAAGTGTCAATATATTGAATAAGACATTTGATGGTTTCAAAGCTTTGACAATTTATAAACATATTTAAATGGGATCATTTACATTGGTATGTTGGGGGTGGGGTGCCTGAAGCTTCAAGGTCTGCCTGTATTAGGATTTTGTTGGAAAAAACTAAATCAATTTTAATTGGGCTCTAATATTAAGCAGGGGGGGCCCTCTCCAAAAAAAATTTAAAAGAAAATAAAATAGCCATTTATTATCTATTTCATTTTTCAGAATTCCAGCCGACACTTGTTTACTTCTCATCATTCCAATGATGCTTATTACTATGGTGATGGTGAAATAGGTGAGAATTTGTCTTCAAACTTGAGTTAAACACAGGGGATTTCCAACATTGCTTCAGGCCTTCAATCTTTACACCACCAATGGGTTGCGGGTTCGAATCCCACTCAGTCCAAAAAAAATTGGAAAATTTTCTGACTGGGTTTTAACTCGAACGACCTATGTGGGATGGTTGCCAGCTACCAGCGGAAGGTCGTGGGTTTCCTCAGGGCACTGAGCCCGGTTTCCTCCCACAATAAAACTGGCAACTTCGCCATATAAGTGAAATAATCTTGAGCGCTGCGTATAACACCAAACGATCAATCAACCTTTACAGAGTAAACATCACAATAGTTTCAATGAGTTTCCACCTTGTACATTTTTAAGAGAAAAAAAATAACCCTTTTATGATATTAAATTATATTTTCCTCTTCTCAAAGAAATTCTGACTAACCGCAGGTTAACCTGAAATAAAATTACGGTAGTATGGATTAAACACTCATGTTTTTGTTTTGATTAGATTATACCATCACACCTGTCCATTGACATCTTTATATAATTGTTTTCTTTACTTTTGAACAGTTGCCCAGCCAACTCGACCTTTGCCCCCTGTGCCACCGACAGCTCCTCCAGATGATTGACTAGCAACTAAAAATGATTGGCAGGAAATCAGTGGTGAGTGAACGCCCTTAAAAACTGAACTTTCAAGAATTGTTAAATTGACTGATTACTTAAGTCATTGGGCCTTTTTTTTTTATTGATTGATTGATGTTTACGCCGCACTCAAGATTTTTCAGTTATACAGCGGTATTGCCAGGTTTAGTTGTGGGAGGAAACCGAGCTCATTGCCTGGAGGAAACCCCCAACCTTCGGCGAGCACGTGGTAACTCTTCCACATACAGTGACGAAATGAAAAATCCACTCAGAATTTTTTTTATTTTTCTTTGGTCTGAGTGTGATTCGAACCCACGCTGCATCAATGGAAGGTCTGTGTGGGGCTGAGGGACGATCGCTTTAACCCACAGGGTCTTTTTGAAAAAACATTGATCGATCAATCAGGAAATCTGTGTGACATCTGGGACATGTTTATTTTCCCAGGGTTGAAATATTTTACATCAATCACAAAAGTGAGACTATTTGTTCATAACAATTTTTTTTTTTTTCAGAAATCTAGCTTCTTTATGGACTTTAGTGTATATTGTGATCTTGTGTTCCATCCATATGTAAGTCCAAATCAAAATGCAGAATAAAACTGGAGAGTTTATTTATATATATTTTTTTGGAGGTTGTCTCAAATCTATGGGTTTTTAATTTACAAATAATGAATGTTTCCAATTGCTTTATTAATAAGTATGCAAATTATTTTCACATTTGATATCGTCATATACATGTAGGCCCAAATTTATATAGATTTTTATATCATTTATTTTTATACAAATTTAATTCATTTTAAAATGTTATTTCCTTGTTTTGTGTTTTTTAATTTTGACCATACCATATCATATGTGTTTTTGAATGTTTTCATACGATGGAAATATTTAAAATGGTGAAGATTTACATTTATTTTTAGAACTTTGAGATCCAAATATGTGACTAATAAGATTGTTTATATGTAAATATAGCTGGATACTGTGGACCTGCAACCTGCCAATATCCAAACCTGTAAAAATTAAAATCCTGCTGTGCTACCTGTATTCACAGGCACACGGAGTGCTCTCCCTTATCCACCCTCTTTTATAGTATATATATATGGATAAGGGAGAGCACTCCGTGTGCCTGTGCTGTAATGTACCGGTGGATTGATTAATGTTTTATGTCGCACTCGAGATTCATTTATACAAATTCAAGGGGAGAAAATCCTCAACCTCTGGCAGGTAACTGGCAACTGTCCCACGTGAGCAGTTGAGTGAAATCCCCGCTCAAAATCTCTATTTTATCTTAGTGTTGTTTTGAAAGCCCCCAATGAATAAGCATAATGTCCCAGATATTGATAAAGCGTCCAGTGGTGACAAATCACTAGGGGAGGTAACTCTTGATTGACACCAGCACCTAAGGGTTGGAGGTAACAGCAGAGTTACTGACTGAAGTTGCATAGGGTAATTTATTGGCCTATAGACACCCGCCCCCCCCCCAAAAAAAAAAAAAACACTATTACAATTTGTTACAACTTTAGATTTTGACTGCTTTAAATGGACAAGACTGATTTTATCTGAGCCTGTACGAAGCCCCCCCCCCCCCCCCACCTCCTCCCAGGTGCATTTTTAGTACAATAATTAATGTTTTAATGAACATGAATTTAATGTTGTGCCATATTTCTGTTATACATTGTAGATTCGGTGTAGTTTTCATTTGATGAAACTGTTGGATATGCTTTCTGTAGACTTTTCTCTTATTTGATATCAAAAAAACCCTATTGTATCCAGTTGGCCCATTTTAACTGGGTTCAATTTTGATTGCTTGATAAATAAGCTATTAATTTTATACTATATGACACAATTGATACATTCCAAGAGAAGTTTTTAAATTCTACTATGGAGTGGTTTTACTAAAGCCAAAACACATAGGACAACTCGTACTATATTGTACAATTGTGCTCAATCAATTGACCGATTGTTTGATGACGTCACTTGGAATTTACGCGCAAAGCATCTTGGGAAACTGAGGTACACATAATATTACAAAGACAATTAGCCGATTAGCTTCGTGGATTACATCAGTCCATCCGGGGTTCCAATGAAAAATAGTCGGATTCTTATCATCATGTTTTTTTTTTCACACCAGCAAAGTGAAGACTGCAAACTGTTTTCCATTCAACACGAACAGTATTGCCGGATTGTAGCGTCGAATTACCGATGCTTTCTATCCAGATCTTTCGACGGCGCTTATTTCTCGGAAATCGAAAAAAATCCAAACTGTCGTGCTTCTGACTTGAAGACGTGCAGTTCGGTACACAGCATGTCGTTTTCATAACTCTACCAGTATCAACTTTTAAATACGTTATGTCATCAATGTTTTCCAAGGAAGTGACGTCTTACTACAAGTTAAACCTTTATAAGTACCGGTTAACAAAATGGCGAACTGAGGGACATTTTACCCAGAAAGCTTTGCGTAAATCTGTGTGACGTCATCAGGCTCGGCGGTAATTTAGCACAAAATGGAGAATCATTCTAGCTTATTGTTCATGACAGACCTTTTAGGAGGGTAATTAATACAAACAGTTTGCCACTATGTACATGTATATAAAAGGATCAGATACCCTAGCAACCAAAAAACATTTTTTTAAGTTGTCCCTCTTTGTACAATTGATTTGCAATGTTTACCAGAAAATGACCGAGGTAAAGTGTTTACTACAGGTTTAGAATCTAGTTTCCTTCCATAGCAGATTTGATAATGTACAATATAAGTATTTACTTAGGCATAAATCATCCAACCAATGTTTATAGTTTCATTTTGTGAAATGTAAAGATTAAAGTCTTGACACAATCTGGTTTAAATACCAGATATAATAATTCCTCATTATTTATTACATCACAAATTTTGCTCAATGTGTCATTCTAAATTTTTTCTTCTTTAGATAGTACAGGAGAATATTTGCTTTGAGAAAAGCAGGATTTGTTTCTTACTATATTTTTATGTATAGACCGTATACAGTGATGTTTGCCGAATTTATTTTAATAATAAAATGTTACAATACAAAATGTTTAAAAATAATTTACATGTCTTCCGGTCAAGAATTTACAAATGTATTTTAATATTACAACCAGACCTCTTTGAACCAAATGGCCATTTTAAATTTTGTATTTTTAATAAAACTGACTTAATAAAATGATTTTTGACATTTAGATATTGTTTTTATATTTTGAATTATTTTCTGTTAACTTTCCTAACTCAAACATAAACACGTTAGTATCCCATGAACCATTATTTTATATAATTTTTTCTCCATTTGACACTTGGAGCTTTGAGTGAGATTGATTGAATTGAATTTTATGCCACACTCGCTTTCAGTAAGGAGTTCTGTACTCAAATTTATCCATGTACATAGTTTTGTAAATAAATTTATTATAAATTCACTGAAACTGAAAAATCTAAAAAAAACTGATGCTCAGCTGGGCCTTTACATAGGAGGAAAGATAGACTTGAGATGTCATTCTAACAGGTCACATAAACTGTGGGCAGAGGTAGACCCTTATAGCCTGCAGACTCTGGGATCCCATCCCATTGTTATCAGAGGTATAAACCACCAAACAAAGACAAGCCTCCTCTACATGGTAAATGTGTTCACAATGTTATGCCATCTCCTTACGATAATACCCGAGTTAATTAGAGGACTATGCATGGTGCCAAATCCTCAATAACAAAAAGGTTCTGAATGAGATTTAAACTTTCAACACATCTCAGTCCAGGGAGATGATTGACCAGCAGTTAACCATTTAATGTTTTACAAGTTCTCTCTTGAATTAAGATGAGAATTTGCACTCTTCTACTTTTTTCCAGCACTTGAATGAACTCAGACATTACCGTATATATCTTTGTACTTGCACAACCAGCTTTAATATTGGAGTTAATCAAAGGGGAAGAACTTGGTAAAATGGGAGACAACTCAAGCCCAATAAATGTAATTGATTGTGTATTGCTTTCTTCCAAAGATAATTCCACATCTCATGAATTGAAGGAGGTTTGAAGCTGGCAGAAGCAAAAATCGGTGACCCATTTCACAAAATCTGCACAAAGTGTGCTTATTTGCATTTGTCATGAAATACCTTTTCTCAACCAAAGGGTGAGTGACACTGAGGCTTCCTGTGTGATGTAATTAGCATTTTGAACATTTGGTGGCTGTCACAAGTGACTAACTTATTACATCCCTGTCATGTTAAAGTGGCACGAGCTGCCAAAATGTTGATATTTTGACGTTGAAACAGAATGTTGAAATTATCAGCTTTTTTTCAAGAAGCGTAATTCAGAAGCATTTAAGTGCTTCTAGCCTCGAAACTGTACGATAAAGTATTGTTTTGAACTGACTTTAGCTTAGAAATGAATGAATGGTCGTCCCGGTTATTTAAATTTTGTTTACTTTTCGAACACTATTCCGGTTCGTATAGTCCACATACTGTATGGATTTTTCTCATTCCAACGCCAATCATTTGGTTTTTTGATGGCTTTCTGTCGTGACGATCAGAAATTATAAAAAAAGCGTGAATTTTGGCAGCTCATGCCACTTTAATTGATCAGGAGTCCATTTTAATCATGGATCAAAGTCACTATACAGTGCATTTGACACATGTGCAACAATTTCCAATCACAAAATAAATTCACTCTCCACTTAGTGGACTATCATATCCATCGACATTACCAGTAACGCCAGTTTGGAGAATGCGTTCGTTCTTATAAAAGATTTATCCCGCAGGCCACTCTGATATGTCCATTTCTACTCAAGTTCTGCTATAGCTTATCAGTTGTCAGAGCCATTGGATTGTCAACTTCATGTAGTAATGTCAAGATCTACCTGTACAGGATAATAATAATTACGCCCGCGTTCATCTATTCATATTAAATTGATTGATTGATTGTTTGGTGTTTTACGCTGCGCTCAAGATTATTTCACTTATATGGCGGCGTTGCCAGTTTTATTGTGGGAGGAAACCGGGCTCTATGCCCGGAGGAAACCCACGACCTTCCGTTGGTAACTGGCAACCATCCCACATAGGTCATCTATTCATATTAAAGATTGTTACAGCAATAACTGGATATAGGAATAGGGGCCTACATAAAAAAATCTTATTCCAGGGAGATAACTATTGTTGAGGAAAATTAAATTGTGAATTGCAAAGTAAGCTCCCCTTGAAATTTTGTTTGAAAACAACATTGCCACCTGGTACTGCTGGTAGCCATCTTCAATATGCTAATGAGATGATAATGTACGGTGCACAGCTAGAACTTAGGGGGACGATGTGTGTCATGTTTGGCTAAGATCAGGTCAGTAGTTTTCTTGGAATAATGATAATAAGTTTCATTTTCAAATTTGGTTCAAAAACAACATTGCTTCCTGGTGGCCATATTTAATAAGCAAACGAGATGAAAATGTAGGGTGCACAACTAGATCATAGGGAGATAATGTGGGCCAAGTTTGGTCAAAATCAGACCAGTACATTGTAGTTTTCTTGGAATAAAAGTATTCAATATGGCGGCCATATTGAATATGAAAATGAGATGGAAATGAACAGTACATAACTAGACCATAGGGTGATAATGTATGTTAAGTTTGATTAATGTTAGACAGGTAGTTTTCTTGGAATAAAGGTAACAAACATCGCCCCCTGGCGGCCATATTGAATATGCAAATCAGATGAAAATGTACAGTACACAACAAGGCTATAGGGAGATAATGTGAATCAAGTTTGGTGAAAATCAGACGGGTAGTTTTCTTGGAATAAAGTAACAAAAAAAAATATATCGCCCCCTGGCAGCCATATTGAATATGCAAATGAGATGAAAATGTACGGTGCACAACTAGACCATAGGGTGATGATGTATGTTGAGTTTGAGTAAGATTGGAAAGACAGTTTTATTGGAATAAAGGTAACAAAGGAAAACAACATCACCCCCTGGCGGCCATATTGAATATGCAAATGAGATGAAAATGTACAGTACACAACAAAGCAATAGGGAGATAATCTGAGCCAAGTTTGGTGAGAATAAAACTGGTAGTTTTCTTGGAATTAAGGTAACAAAAAATATATATATCGTAGCCTGGCGGCCATATTGAATATGCAAATGAGATGAAAATGTACGATGTACAACTAAACAATCGGGTGATGATGTATGTTGAGTTTGATTAAGATTGGACTGATAGTTTTATTGGAATAAAGGTAACAAAGAAAAACAACATCGCCCCCTGGCGGCCATATTGAATATGCAAATGAGTTGAAAATGTACGATGCACAACTTGACCATCGGGTGATAATGTATGTTGAGTTTGATTAAGATTGGACTGATAGTTTTCTTGGAATAAAGGTAACAAGCAAAAAGTTAACGGACGGACGACGGAAAAGCGATTTGAATAGCCCTCCATCAGAATGATGGCGGGCTAAAAATAAAATAGAGCAAACTTACAGATTGATTATTTGGTGTTTTACGCTGCGCTCAAGATTATTTTACTTATGTGGCGGCGTTGCCAGCTTTATTGTGGGAGGAAACCGGGCTCTATGCCTGGAGGAAACCCACGACCTTCCGTTAGTAACTGGCAACCATCCCACAGGAGTCGTTTGAGTGAAATCCCAGTCAGAAAATCAAACTTACAGAAGATAACTTACAAATCACCAGACTCATATTTTATTGTTTTATTTTTGATACTTGGAGACACTTCCTATGAAATTGTGGATCAACTTTCATCATGTTATAAAATAGTATGAATGCATATATATATTGCTGTCCTATATGTACGACACTCTGGATTTACATTGCCATGAGTTCATGTTGAGATTTAAAATAAACAGATGTTATTTAATGTTAGTTGGGATTTTTAACATGATCATTAAAGAAAATCCAAAATTAATAAAATGTTTTGTTCTTCAAGAACGGGACAAGAGTTTTTCGTTAAAAATATGATAAGGAAATTTTGCGATGTTAAAAACAGAATTTAGGATCCGACAGCACGATCCTATTTGAAAGTTTATAAGAATGGCCCCCAAAGCTTTGAAAATGGTAGAATATTTCTCACCAATCTGTTAAACAGAATATAAAATGAAAGGCAATGAATAAAACAGTTATTTCCACCTTTATAATCCTTTCATCCACTCAATATATTCACTTTTTATGTACAATCTATGTAAAATGTCCTATAGCACAGAATTTCCATGTCATCGCTAAAATTATGTGAGCTGTTCATAAAGTTTTGGTCAGTTATCATTACTGACCACAGGGCGAGATTATGCACAATATCAGAGTCCAGCAAAATCTCAACACATTTCAGCTCAGGTAGCTGTCAGAGAATTCCCCTGACAATATTGACACCACAATTCATGTGTCTTTCATTTCAGGAAGGTTTGCTAACTTAAACATGTCCGAAACCCTCATAGGCGTTCTCAGGGAGTTCATAGTTTAAACATGTCCTAAACCCTCACAGATGTTCACAGTAGTCCATAATTGAAACATGTCCTAATTCCTTGATGATATTCACAGTAGTCCATAATTGAAACATGTCCTAAACCTCACAGATGTTCCCAGTAGTTCATAGTTAAAACATGTCCTAATTCCTTGATGATGTTCATAGGAGTCCATAATTGAAACATGTCCTAATTCCTTGGTGATGTTCACAGGAATCCATAATTGAAACATGTCCTAATTCCTTGGTGCTGTTCACAGGAGTCCATAATTGAAACATGTCCTAATTCCTTGGTGATGTTCACAGGAATCCATAACTGAAACATGTCCTAATTCCTTGTTGAGAATCACAGGAGTCCATAATTGAAACATGTCCTGATTCCTTGGTGATGTTCACAGGAGTCCATAATTGAAACATGTCCTAAACCTTACAGATATTCACAGTTGTCCATAATTAAAACATGTCCTAATTCCTTGAAGATGTTCCCAGTAGTCCATAATTGAAACATGTCCTAATTCCTTGGTGATATTCACAGTTGTCCATAATTGAAACATGTCCTAAACCTTACAGATATTCACAGTTGTCCATAATTGAAACATGTCCTAAACCTTACAGATATTCACAGTTGTCCATAATTAAAACATGTCCTAATTCCTTGAAGATGTTCCCAGTAGTCCATAATTGAAACATGTCCTAAACCTCACAGATGTTCACAGTAGTCCATAATTAAAACATGTCCTAATTCCTTGAAGATGTTCCCAGTAGTCCATAATTGAAACATGTCCTAATTCCTTGGTGATATTCACAGTTGTCCATAATTGAAACATGTCCTAATTGAAACATGTCCTAATTCCTTGAAGATGTTCCCAGTAGTCCATAATTGAAACATGTCCTAAACCTCACAGATGTTCACAGTAGTCCATAATTAAAACATGTCCTAATTCCTTGAAGATGTTCCCAGTAGTCCATAATTGAAACATGTCCTAATTCCTTGATGATGTCCATAGGAGTCCATAATTAAAACATGTCCTAATTCCTTGGTGATGTTCACAGGAATCCATAATTGAAACATGTCCTAATTCCTTGGTGATGTTCACAGGAGTCCATAATTAAAACATGTCCTAATTCCTTGGTGATGTTCACAGGAATCCATAATTGAAACATGTCCTAATTCCTTGGTGATCTTCACAGTTGTCCATAATTGAAACATGTCCTAATTCCTTGGTGATGTTCACATGAGTCCATAATTGAAACATGTCCTAATTCCTTGATGATGTTCACAGGAATCCATAATTGAAACATGTCCTAATTCCTTGATGAGGATCACAAGTCCTGTAATAATATGCAGTCAAGTAAGTTTTGTTCTAATCTTGGGGATGTTCTGGACACGACCTATTCACAGCGAACCATTTATCTATACACCTGAAAATAAAACATAGAATAATATTAGTTCCTCTATCAAATAACAAACAAAACATGTGAGATAAAAACCAATAAGGCCTTTGGGTTGAAATGTACAATTACTGAGCACTATTTAGTACTCTGTTAATACTACATCATGTCATTTCATGTTTCATTCTTAATGGCCGAATTGATGTTTCAGTTTGTTTCTGGGTTTTCCCATGGATCTGTTGAATTATCTGCATATTCTTGGCTTAGTGCTCAAAGCTGAAGTATTTCTACCTGTAAGCTTCCTCCACTTCAGTGAATAATTTTCCCTGCAGAATAGCCCAAACATTTTAAGGCAAAGCAATGAGGACCCAGAACTATGGCTTCTTAGATGTCGGTAACATGTGGGACGTTTTCAGTACTTTGATAGTGGCTATAGACGTTAAACCATACATGTATGTATTTCTAGAAATTAACCAGCCTTTAAATGGACATCACCGGAACGAGGAAATTGAAGATCGTTAAAATGTGTGCTATTCGACTGCTGTTCATATAAAGACGAGGTTCTCGGATGGCCATTGGGAACTTCCCTAACTCCCTCAGGCAGCTGGATAGGGAGCTTGATTTGGGATTCCTTTATCTGCTTTGTTGAGATAATGAGAATAGACCTGTTAGCTATTGATACAAGGCCTTTGTGACTGTGTGTGTGGTGCATTCTCAGCTGTTTGTTCACTGACTGTCATACAGAAAACAATGGGAGCAGGGAATTCCCTAAATTATTGGCGGAAGTCAACCTGGAGCCTTTCATTAGATATTGATCATTTCTTATTTTTTTTACAAACCTGAAGGTCCATGGAGAATCGTAACAAACTTAAGTGAGGTCTCCTTATAAAGATAGTGTAATTTTGAAGTACAATGTATACCTGTTTTCACAAGGTAGAGTAGTGTTACTAAGTTCTTACGAAACTCACATGGCATCCCATACTGTAGAGATACATTGCTATGACAGGCTGGTGGACTTACCCTTTATGATATATACAGAGGCAGGGTAACCTGGCAATGGTGTCCCCTTGTTGTAAATCATCAAAACATATCACACATTCACCTTTGTCTTCTGTTAGTACATCCTCTGTAATAGAAGAAGAAAAACTGTCAGCTTCCCCAAAAATGGTCAGTTATAGTTTTACATGTACCGTAGCTCCGGCATACAGCGTTAATGTGAAGCCTGAAGGGTCGAACGCTACGGAGGGTAACCATGTTTCAAAAAGTAAACTTCCTGAATGGTTGAGACAGCTCTCCCCTTACCCCTCTATCTAATACCTATAATACATATTATTAAGGGGAGAGCACTCCGTGTGCCTGACTGCCGTGTTCGCGGGAAAGTGTTCAAACCAACTCTAGATATGGATGTAATGCAATAACTCTGGCCTATAGTGTGACAAAAGGGAAATGGATATCAAGACAGAAAAGGTTGGTCATTCATTTTAAGGTATTTATTTCATCGGTGAAAGATTTTTCCGTTGGTAACTGGCAACCATCCCACATAGGTCGTTCGAGTGAAAACCCAGTCAGAAAATTTTCCAATTTTTTGGACTGAGTGGGAATCGAACCTGCGACCCATCAGCTCATTAGAGGATTGTTTACTACAATTACATGTACCGGTACTTAATCTAAAAAAAGTTAAGTGAAAAGGGCATCGTGACGTCATGAAAATTACAGATTTAGCAGAAGTAAATATTCAAACAATACTAGGTAATGTGTGACTTCTCAAAGTACATTTAATATATGGTTTAATACACAGCACCCATAACATTTGACCAATCACTAAATATTTATAACAAAGCTTTTGACACAATTATAAACTTGTCTCCAGGGTTGGTTTAGTCAAGAAGATTGTGTGTTTTAATGTTTATAAATATATAAAGAAAGAAATGACTGGGTAGCAGTGTGTATTCATACAAAATACTAAACATTGCTAACCAAGGAAATATTGGAACATTAATTGCATAAGGCCAAAACACATAGGACAACTCGTACTATATTGTACATGATGGTGTATATTTATGAGCTTTCCAGAGCAGCTACTCTCATCATCTCATGTACAATATAGTACGAGTTGTCCTATGTGTTTTGGCTTTAGTAAAACCACTCCATAGTAGAATTTATAATTGCATAAGACCCCAGACTAACATTTGTTATGCTCAGCAAGTCAGTGAAATAGCTGCTAGAGATTTTGTCTAGACGAGATAATACAGTTTCTGAAGTATATGATTAAATAAGAACACAGCTCATTGATTTCATACTGATTCTATATTTCAAACTGATCATATTGTCAACACTGCCCACAGTCAATAGCCTCCTTATATTGATTCAGGCAAAAAGGCAGTACATGAACACTTGTTTTACACACTGCCATTATTGTTTCCTTTGTCACTGGCTTTCACCTAATAGTAGCCTGTCAATGACTTGTTCTACAAATCACCCAGAGATTAGCATACACAAATGTCTATCTACCCCAACAATATGCAGTGATTGATTGTTTGGTGTTTACGCCGCGCTCAAGATTATTTCACTTATACCATATGCAGTGAAGATGTGCCCATTGATTGATGTTTTACGCCGCACTCCAGACTATTTCACTTATATGTCGGCGTTGACAGACTATTAAAAGTGGTGGACAAAAAAAAAACCTGAAATTCAGCGAGTACCTGGTAACTCTCCTAAATTCAGCAATTGAGAAAAAATTCCACTTACATTTTTTCAATTTTTATTTGGTCTGAGTGAGATCCACTCGCATCCACGGTATCACTCTAACCGACTGAGCCACACAGGCGGCAAGGCCCCTGTGCCCATTGAATGATTGCTTGAGTGATGTTGACACCACATGCAAGATTGCTTTATTGATGTTTTACGCCGCACTCTAGATTTTTGAACTTATATGGTGGTGTTGCTAGGTTCTGTTGGGGAGAAAACCGGGCTCTTTGCTCGGAAGAAACCCACTGGCGAGTACCTCACAACTCTTCCACCTTAGGCGATCAAGTGAAACATCATCTCAGAAATTTTTATTACGTCTAAGTGGGATTCAAACCAGGGACCATGGAAGTTTTGTGTATGAGTTTGACCAACTCACCAAACCATATGTACATTGCTATTGGTCAAAGGCCCAGTTTCTGTTTTTCAGCCAATAAAAATTGATCTTGGTTATGCAACAGCTAGGAAGTGGCTTACTTAGCCATAGTTTTGTATCTGGGTTATTTCAATATTAGATTCAAACCAATGCAGATCTATTGTACAAAAGTAACATGTACATACTTTAAGCTTTCAATCAATGCCTGATGGAATATTTTTGTGTATGTTTTTAAATTCTTTAATAAACAATTTTGAAAATACCACACAAACTATCAAAATAGCAGTACTCATGTTGAATTGTGTGCAGTGTGAAAGAAGTATGCACTTTGTCAACTTTATTTAGTTGTCAAGGGATGTCGCGTGTGTTGATCTATTTGAAAATGGTAAAAAAGAGAATTATAACAATAATATTATCACAAATGGGAAATGAAACTGTAACCTATTGCTTTGTATTGGAATTTATTTTTGGAGTTTTATGTCAGAGTTTTATGTAACCAGACTCTACATTGATTGTTTGAAGTTTCACGCCACGCTCAAGATTTTTTCACTAACCAGTTTTATTGTGGGAGGAAACCGGGCTCTATGTTTGGAGGAAACCCACAACCTTCCGGTGGTAACTGGCAACCATCCCACATAGGTTGATCGCGTGAAAACCCAGCCAGAAAATTTTCCAATTTTTTGGTTGATTGATTGTTTAGTGTTTTACGCCGCGCTCAAGATGTTTTCACTTATATCGCGGCGTTGCCAGTTTTATTGTGGGAGGAAACCGAGCTCTATTCCTGGAGGAAACCCACGACCTTCCTGTGGTAACTGACAACCATGCCACATAGGTCGTTCGCGTGAAAACCCAGTCAGAAAATTTTCCAATTTTTTGGACTGAGTGGGATTTGAACCCAGACTCTACAGTAATACGTGAATTTAGACTTTTACTAAAAATTAGGGTAACTAGTTATTTCTGTTCAAAGGGTATGTCAAAATGAGCCCTAGACGCTGAATATGTAGGTTGATTATTTGATTGATTGAAGAATTGATAAAGTCAGGACAACAGCAAAGGTTACATGGTGATAAATGTAGTGAAAAAGGCCCAAAAATATGATATCTACATGTATATCTGTTTGGCGAACAATTGAAATTTGCACATAAAGTAGCCTCAAATAGGTTATAGGTGATTTGCCAATTACTTGCAAATGACGTAATTTAGCGACGTCACAATTACTTCCCCAAGTAGTAGACCGGACAAAGGATCCATCTTTTTTTCATTTAAAATTTTCTGTATTTTACGACAAATATAAGAAATGAGACCCTATAAATGAGAACAATTTATATCCGAATAAATCTGGAAAGGCGAAAAAAATCGTGGACAAAAGGTATTTTGAGTTTTTGACCGAATTTGACAAAACTCAAGATGTCTGTTGGACTTGTGCGGTGTAAGATTGATGCCACAACGTCATTTCATTGATGGGCGCAAAACTGGCAAATTGTCTATTATAACAGCTAAAACCCAGGACAACCATAATGAATACAAAAAATTAGCTTAACATTCAGTAGTAATAATGCAACCTACAGTGTACATACAGATACACACTGTACGGGTTGAGATAAATCACAATAACAGTTGTGTTTTAGTGTTCATATTAAATATATTAAAAATGCTGAAGGCAATTTATTTAAATTTATTCATCTAGAACTTCTCTTTTGTTGAAATTATGCAAGATAAAAACGGAAGAAAGATTTAAATTTTAAATTTATTATATTTTTTTTAAATTTTATCCACTTACATGAATAAATTTTTTTTTAAATTGTTTTAAAATTATGCATCAAAAATTGTGCAAATAAAATCCATGGTTTTATCTCAAATTCACAGGGTAGGGTTTGAGATTCCTCTAATGCATTTGGGCATACCCAGTATTTTCCCTAATGGTTGATTGATTGATTGATTGATTGGTGTTTTACACCGCTCTCAAGATGGTTTCACTTATATGGCGGCGTTGCCAGTTTTATTGTGGGAGGAGTGAGTGAGTGAGTGAGTGATTTGGGTTTTACGTCCTGCTTAACAGTATTTCAGTCATATGAAGACGTTGTCTCCTTGTGGCAGGGCGGATTTCCACTGCTCTTTTATTTGGTACTGCCTCACTGAGACGACTTGACGAAGACACCCAGCAAGCCCCCTCACCCAGTCACATTATACTGACACCGGGCCAACCAGTCGCTGCTCTAACTACTATTGCTGAGCACCAAACGAAGCAGCTATTGTGGGAGGAAACCCAGGCTTTCCCTAATGGAGTTTAGGGTTTTATGACAGCAAATGATATTTCTCATAAACATATCCAGGCATACAATCATCCTTATCACTACTTGAGTTTGTAACCAAGGCTTTACTTAAAACAAAACCACTTAAACATCCCATGACTTTTCCAGTGACATCATTTTTCTACAAGCCTATTGTAATACTAGGAACAACAATTTTACAAATTTGTTAATTTAACCAAAAATCATTGTAAACCGAATCTTGCAACAAATATTTTAAAATCTATCTGTCATCTAGAATATATCCTTTAATTAATTTGAGTTTGCAAACAGTTTTCCATGTTTATATTCGGTGAGGAAATATGCCTGTATAATAGACCCATTCAATGCTTAATGGTGTCATAGGGGTATTGAGGAATCAATATGGAAGACAAAAAGTATCCTGCACAGAAAAGTACATGTATATACATGTATAGGTACAATGATCATGTGTGTCACTATAAAGAGGGATTGTAACAAAGCAGTGTAATAAGTCCCATTGTCCAATAAGACTGAAATAATGTTGATGAGGTGTTAAATCTTCCCAACAAGCCCTTTTTCCAAATTGTTTTTTTTTTCAACTGCATCATCATTTAAAGTGGCATGAGCTGCCAAAATGTTGATATTTTCAGGTTGAAACAGAATGTTGTAATTATTGGCTATTTTCCTCAAGACGTATAATTCAGAAGCTTTTTAGTGCTTCTAGTCTCGAAAATGTACGATTAGGTATTGTTTTGAACTAACTTAGGCCAAGAATGAATGAATGGTCATCCCGGTTATTTCAATTTGGTTTACTTTTCTAACACGTTTTCAGTTTGTACAGGCCAGATACTGTATGGATTTTTCTCATTCCAACGCCAATCATTTAGTTTTCCGATGGCCTTCAAGGCCTCTTACTGTCGTAACGATCAGAAATTATGAAAAAAGTAACAATTTTGACAGCTCATGATGCCACTTTAAACTTCAGGCCTTTAACAGGATAGAAATCCCATATTTTTAAGGGTATCTAACTTGAGTCAGATTTTCAAAATACAAGAAAAGAAAATGGACAGGCAAGTTTTCTGCGGCAAAAATTATGCCACAGATAAAAAAACATTTTAAATAATGGATGAATGCAAACTTAATATTGCTTGCTGGGCGACTTAATGGCTTGAGTGATAGTCCCTGAGTCTGACACGGGTCTTTCGTCGATGTGGTGTGGGTTCAATACCACTCAAACCAAATAAAAATTTTACAAAATTTTGAGTGAAGTCTTCACTCCATCACCATATCTGAGACAGTTTTCAGGTACTTGCCAAAGGTCATGGATTTCATATGGGCAGAGCCTGGTTTTGTCACCCACTAAATTGGCAATGCTGTCATATAACTGAAATAATCTTGATTCAGTGACTATAGTGTAAAACAGTCAATCAATCATTCCCTTGCAGCACATATTTGCCTGTTGATATTGGATTTAACTGTTCGAGCATTTACTGCAGCATTGAGTATTGGTGCAGCATTGAGTACTGTATGGATGCTTTGAGTATTGATGCATTGAATTACAAGGACTGTATCCCAGGCAGACCACTTAATACATGGAAGAGGCTTATATAGTAAAACCATGCTATAAAACTGTGTATAATTCCAGTGGGCTATTCTAAAGATATAAAGCCTTTGTACAATGTCTGGTAGGTTGAACTGAAGAGGGCTAGATACAGATTGTTATTGCCCTGATAAACAGTGCATGTGTTTAAGACTGGTTGATCATTTACACATGGCCAGTCTATATTCACACTTCCATCTGCCTGTAGATACATGTATAACACCACTTAATATGACATATTTGAAATCATCTCCAAATGCACGTAACTTTCCTATAAAGTTAACAGTGTGTATTACCTTACATCCTTGATTGACTGGTTAGTGTTTTACGGCGCACTGGATTATTTCCCCTACATGTGTATAACGGTGTGGTCAGAGTGGGAGAGGAAACTGGGCTCATTGGCAGGTAATGAGCAGCCTTACATTATTAAGCCTAGCGCACACGAGAAGCCCTGGCTGAGCTACCGGCCACGCGTGGGAGTGGCCGAGAGAGCAGCAACAAATTTCAGCGCAGACGATGAGCTCTCGGCTGAGGAAACTTCCTAGTCACCCAAGTTCACTGACCTACATAAATGTCACTATCCGTGTTATGTAATATTCTAAGTGATCACGTGTTTCAATAGATACACATGATTGGTCTTTTCTTCCTCTCAGCTCAGACGGCAGCTCACGTTGTGCGCAAACGGTGAGATTCTTGCCATGCGAGGCAGAAAATATTAAACATGCTAGATACTTTCCTCACCGCCTCAAGAGGCGAAGATCTCACCAAAATTAATGCGCACACGAGGGAAACAGCTTAGCTCTCAGTTATAAATGCGTGTGGCCGGTAGCTCAGCCGGCGCCTCTCGTGTGCGCTAGGCTTTAGTAATGTGACTACTGTCATGAAGCATGCAGGTAGATACATTTATTTGGTGTAAAACATTTCTGTTTTGAAAGGATCATTTGTATAATAATTGACAAAATCATTCTCAAGCCTTTACAACAGGACTTTGGGTGGGAATAGTCTGACCCCCAAAGGCAAACCTACATGTAATAAGAACATTTAGTCCATTGGTGAGACACATCACATTACACAAACCAGCAATGCATGGGCCAAAGGTTTTAAAAACTGTGTATGACCCAATTGATTGATTGATTGATTGGTGTTTTACGCCGCGCTCGACCCAATTGAGAAGTCATATACAAAGCACTATACCTACCATTATAGCTTATTCGAGGCTTTGTGAGGCAGATAACCAAATGACATTCTATATCTTCAGGCGGGACAAACTTTGAACAGACTGGGCACTTAATTCCTGAAAATGAAAAATACGTCAAATTACTAAAGAAAAAAACGTTACATGTATAGCATTATTGAATGAGGAAAGAACATGGTAATAGGGGAAATAATCTAGCGTGGTGTAAAACACTTACCAGTCAATCAAAGAAGTGGAGATTTTGCGATGGGGATTCACAATTGGGTGGAATTATGTAGTACATGTACATGTAGGCTCGTTGATTGGGGTAAAAAACACTGTAGTATTATCAATATTGTTTTATTTCAATGTCAATCTTTTTTCAAGGTACTTCAAATGCTGAACTTCACTTGACAATTTAAATTTATGAAAAAATGCATTTTGGTTTAGTGGGAGAGGAAACTGGGCTCTTTGCCCGGAGGAAACGCCCGACCTTCGTAGAGTACAGGTCTGGTAACTCTTCTACATTCTCGGTTTCGGACATCCGGGTACGGTACTTATGTAATACAAAGGGTACTTATGGTCACATGGTTTTCGCTTTGCCGGCAAACGAGAAAACAACTTCATTTTAAAAAGTGATTTTGAGCAGCTTTAGTCGTACAAAAAGTAAACTTTGCAAAACATCGACTATGCCTAAAAGTTGTATTGCCTTGTACAGATAACGACTAAAATTGTGACAGTCTTTCTCTGATTAGTAAGTCAAAATGGCGTCGTCTAGCACTTGTTTTCACCAATATGCAAATTAGGAGCTTTGTTGTCAGAGTCTTGACGTCACGCCGAAATCGAGAATACAGCGATCTAGTGAAAAATGAACTCAGTAAAGCAGCTTACAGAAAAGAGATTGAGGACACTGGTTGATAAAACCGAAGTTAGAATTTCCCCATACATGTATAAGCTGGATGAAGTAAAGTGGATCATAACACCAAGTCATAAATATATGCATTAGTCAATATATCTAGGGTGATAAGAGGTTTGTTATCACCCAGGCCAAAGAGGGGTAGCATGACAGGGATGTAACTTAAAGATGCAGCAAGTTTTCAGCCATCTACATGTAATAGTAACACAATTAGAAACTTGTCTCCATGGTTATTTTAGACAGGAAGATTTTCCCTGTGCCTGTGTGTTTTAGTGTTCATAAATATGTAATAGAAGCACCCAACACTGTACTATAGTGGAAAGAGCTGTGCCAAAATGTCACATTATCTTCTGTTAAAAAATGTGTGGTTAATACAATTAAATGAATGTTTTGGATGAAAATAAGTTGGTGGTTAACAGTCCCTTAACATAGGCTGATCCAGAGACATTTTGATACCTGTATACAGGTATGGGTGCCCAAATTCACAAGCAAAAAACCCGCCCAAATTATTAAAACCAACATATTTTAATGTCAAAATAGCAATTAATGTTGAATTTTGGGCCAGAGATGTTGTTTTTGTCTTATTGTTGGAACATTTTGAACAGAAATGGTATGCCCAAATTTTCCCTGCTTAATATACACATGTACATGTACACTGGTGGGGGGTGTGTGGTTTAATAGTTGATAATAAAACTGTGACAATCAGCTGTATTGTGAACAGCTGATGATAGATATATATACAACAATACCCTGAGAACATAGTGACATGTATACAAGCAGGTGAACAACTGAATGTATAATTCAAACACATTTATTTATGTGTTCTGTTTGCACATCATTCAATATTGTAGACTTGCTTTAATATGTCCTTAGGCAAGGTATAACATGCAAGGGTCAAATCTGTTAATATAGCCGTCATTTAAAGCGACATGAGCTACCAAAATGTTGATATTTTGAGACTACAACAGAATATTGCCGTCATTTAAAGCGATATGGGCTACCAAAATGTTGATATTTTGACGTTACAACAGAATGTTGAAATTATTGGCTATTTTTCTCAAGACATATAATTCAGAAGCTTTTTAGTGCTTTTAGTCTCAAAAATGTACGATTAAGTATTGTTTTGAACAAACTTTCGCTTAGAATGAATGAATGGTCGTCACAGTTATTTAAATTTTGTTTACTTTTCGAACACGTTTTTGGTTCGTACAGGCCACATATTGGATGGACTTTCCTCATTCCAACACCAATCATTTAGTTTTCCGATGGCCTTTAAAACCTCTTACTGTCATGACGATCAGAAATTATGAAAAAAGTGTGAAATTTGGCAGCTCATGCCACTTTAAAGTGTCAAACTGACAGTACACCAACAGTCACCTAAAGTGTCAAACTGACAGTACACCAACAGTCACCTAAAGTGTCAAACAGACAGTACACCAAAAGTCACCTAAAGTGTCAAACTAACAGTACACCAGCAGTCACCTAAAGTGTCAAACTGACAGTACACCAGCAGTCATCTAAAGTGTCAAACTGACAGTACACCAACAGTCACCTAAAGTATCTAACTGACAGTACACCAGCAGTCACCTAAAGTATCTAACTGACAGTACACCAACAGTCATCTAAAGTGTCAAACAGACAGTACACCAGCAGTCACCTAAAGTGTCAAACTAACAGTACACCAGCAGTCACCTAAAGTGTCAAACTGACAGTACACCAGCAGTCATCTAAAGTGTCAAACTGACAGTACACCAGCAGTCACCTAAAGTGTCAAACAGACAGTACACCAACAGTCATCTAAAGTGTCAAACTGACAATACACCAGCAGTCACCTAAAGTGTCAAACTGACAATACACCAACAGTCACCTAAAGTGTCAAACTGACAGTACACCAGCAGTCATCTAAAGTGTCAAACAGACAGTACACCAGCAGTCATCTAAAGTGTCAAACTGACAGTACACCAGCAGTCACCTAAAGTGTCAAACAGACAGTACACCAACAGTCATCTAAAGTGTCAAACTGACAATACACCAGCAGTCACCTAAAGTGTCAAACTGACAATACACCAACAGTCATCTAAAGTGTCAAACAGACAGTACACCAGCAGTCACCTAAAGTGTCAAACTAACAGTACACCAGCAGTCACCTAAAGTGTCAAACTGACAGTACACCAGCAGTCACCTAAAGTGTCAAACTGGCAGTACACCAGCAGTCACCTAAAGTGTCAAACTGACAGGACACCAACAGTCACCTAAAGTGTCAAACAGAAAATACTCCAGCAGATTTTCAAAATTGTTCAACAGGTGTCATCTTTCACAAAACTCTCAATGAATTGTGTTGTTGTTGTTGTGCGAGTATGAACGGATTTGATAGAATCTGTTGATTATTTGTTGCAATGTAAAAACATTGCCTGCCCGGTCCGAGAGTTCAGACCCTGATCTAAATTCTCTCTAAAGTAAGAACGCACCTTAAAGTACTCGCACATGACAGTAAGGTAACAAAAGATCAACTTGGTGAACCAGGCTGGCTCAGTCAGTTAGAGATACAGTGCATAGTCCTTCAGTAAGACTTATGTCTTCCATTGAAGCAGCACGGGTTTGAATCCTTCTAAGGCAAGGTACTTGCAAGGTACTGGTTCCCTCCACCACTTAACATGTCAGCGTCACCAAATAATATTATAAATGAAATAATCTTGAGTGCAGCGAAAAATATCAATAATTCAAAATGTTACATAATCAAACTGTTTACATATACAGATAATATGGAAAACTCTTCATCTAACAGGATTGCGGTTGATGGTCAAAGTCTGTGAGGCAATATCATATATTAAAAGAAATCCAATCTTATTTTGGTCACACATTGATTCATTCTTTGTTTCGACATATCAATATCCTTATGAAAGGTCACACAAGGTCAAATCAATATCTTCCTGAGGAACAAGATCAATTTGTGTTAATTATAGGAAGTTAAATTACATTTATAGCCTCGTCTCATAGTCTATCTGACATGTTCATGTGATTGATTAATTGTTGTTTAACACCAAGCGGTACTCAGGATTTCTGATTATATTACAGCCTTGACCCTCGGTAGGTACATGTACCTGGCAATAGGTTGAGCAACAGAAATTGTAAACCGGTAGTCGTTTTGAATGTGAACAAAAAATAATAAAATTTAAAATGTGCACAAATTTCACAGAATAGGTCTTAGCTGTGCATCTAGAATGTGTTTTTTTATCATAAGCAGGCCCAAATTTGTGACAAAATTAATATACATATTTCTGAACACTAAATGTACTAATGATAGTAGGCCTACATGTATTTATTCAAACTTTTAATACCTGGATGATCATTTATATCAAAACTTTAAAGGTCTAAAAGATATACCTCTGTTTAACACAATAATTAGAAACTTGTCTCCATGGTTATTTTAGTCAAGAGGATATGTGTCCGTGTGTTTTAGTGTTCAGAAATATATCTAAACATCAACATTGACACACGTTTTAGTTCATGCAATAATGAGGTCAGTGACCTGTATTTTACGACAGCCAACATGATACAAGTAAATTTATACAGTTCTATCTAAATAAAGCATGTCAGTACATGTCGACCTATGACCTCAAAATGACAACACTTATAATATTTAGGCTTAATACACTTCTTTACTGAAAATAGATTTATGGCCTGTAGGTTAGAATTTAACAGTATATTTTCACAACCTATCTGTTGCTTTTGATATGCTGTTGATTTTATAAATAAATATAAGTTTTGAAGGTCAATGACTTGGCAATTTACATGTAACCAAGCACATTGGATGCATCTATGAAGGAAACATTTAGGTCATCGTTGTGAACAAAACTTGTGAGTCACACAAATAAAGAATAGCTTTCATAACACTGGATTCACGGTGGGGGAGGCGTAGCAAAACTTGATCAAACCACCAAAACAATTAATTTTTTTTACAGCACTAAAAAAAATTGCATTCATGATTCGGCCGGCCAGCAAGTTTTCTGCAGCAAAACAGATTCCAATTAGAATCCCAAGTTTAGATTAGTGGAAAGGCAATTTTTGTGGTGTGAAAATTGTAATTTACTGTCTAGCTCTGCAGGATCGCATAAACTTGCCAAGCTTAGCCGTATTGTAAGGGTAAACAAACTGTACTGTAAGGAAATCAGGCCATAGGATTTCACGGCAACGATCGGTTCCGGTAGCCTGTGGTTACTGTTGCTCTAAAGCTACGGAAAGGAAAAACTGTTACCCATCATGAAAGGCAGTATACATGTATGTATATTTTGTATATAACAAAACTAGCATCGGTACCAAATTGGTTCCCAGCATTTCAATACACGGAACCGATTCAATGTTTCTAACTGATACCGAAATGCTATGGCCTTGGAAATTCAACAGACCTGTTACAACAATTGAACTACTGTCACCTCACAATTTTACAGTCACACATGTAATACTTTTTATCTTGACTTATCAGCAATGCTTATTTCAAACACAAGAACAATGAAACTGACAATTATAAACTTTTGTCCTGGTTATTTTAGACAAGGGGGCTGGGATTATAAAAATGTGCCATACTGAACTCAAATTAAGACTCCAGGCTCAACTCTCTTTGAGTATACTTTTCTGTTAGTGATCAAGATGAAATTTTAATTCTTTATCAAACTTTATAGTTTGTTACACATCATGAGCTAAAGCAATAAAGCTTTCACATAAAATCATTTTAAATCAGCATCCAAACTTGCGACTAATTAAATGAGACGGGCCGGCAATAGCCTTAGATTATCATCTTGGTAGAATGTTACCACCAATCAGGTCTTTTTCATTAGATAATGTACCTGTATTAATTCATAATAATCTCAAGAAAGAGGAAAATGATTCCGACATAAATAAACCTGGAGAAAAATGAGGTCAGTAAATGGTGAGACTTACTATATTTATTGAACAGGCGTTTAATCCTCAGTACCAAGAGGAATACCAAACATATTGACGTCTAAGCCGGACTATTATCTTTATTACAAAATCAATAAATCAATGGTTTTGCCCAATAGATACGCCTTCAGAAGAGGGAAAGGCATTCTTGTCAGTGGCAATCAGAGGGGTATTATTAGCTGCATACCTGATTCACATTGATTGATTTATTGATCATTGGCATGTCCCAATAGCTCTCTTAATAGATTCTTGTCAACACTTACTTTATTACATTGAGCATCGCAATAGTTCATTTCTTAAAAATTTCTTTTTTTAAAAGTTGGCGTGAAGGATCCACCGTTCTCGTGAAAATTGTCCAGTGTAACCAACCGTTCGGTTACGTCAGAAAAGCTTTGCATAACCGATTAAAAAAAATATTGATTTTTTTTGTAAACAGACTTGACAGACATTCGGAGGTTTCTGAGTTTATGAACTTCATTGCCATAAAATGGTGCTATTTTTATTCAACTTTTGGTCAACACACAGTGACAATTTCAAAAACTGACGTTTGTCAAGAATGAGACATGTAAATGTTAAACAACGAAACTTCAGTCGACGTTAAAGACAGCCTCCGCTCGAAAACGGGTCACGTGTTACGGGGCACTAAACAGAGTTAGCTTGTAGACAGTTTTGTAAAATGTTTTGCTTAAATTTTTGCAAATTTTCTGCTCATTTTAATATTGTCCCAAAGTGTTTGTTAGGGGATTATACATGTAGTTGCATTTCTCAGAAAAATATTTAAATATATTTTGAAGATATCACATGTCATCACTCTTTCTTTCAGTTTGCATATCAATGTGTCTTCACCAACTTCAAGTGAGTAAGGAGAACCTAGGCAAGGTCTAAGATGCGAAACAAACATCCCTTAAGACTGAAAGAATAGTATACAGGGATTTACCGAACCCTTAAAACCTGCATCTCTGACCCTCATTTTCTCACTTGGACCCCAAAATTGCAATGAGAAGGGTCCCATGGGATGCAAATAAATAGCAAAATATTATACAATGATGCATATTTTAACACTAATTGGACCCCACCTTATGTTTATGGGACCCTACTTTTTATCTGATGGGGGTCCAATGAACCAACATTTTGGGAGCTTAAGGAAAACCCTGGGTATTCGTCCGAAATATCTGTGACGATGATGTAAGACATTTTCTGACAGATAGGCCATCATCATCGTCAGAACGCATTTGATCAATTTTCTGGGAATGTCTTGAATCTTGATATTTTTTATGAGAATCGAGAGATGGTCTTGCCATCCTTCGGGCGGGGTGGCAAGAAAGAAATTCCCAGAAAATTGATCAAATGCGTTCTGACGATGATGATGGCATATCTGTCAGAAAATGTCTTACAGTTACATGATCATCGCAGATATCTCAGACTACCTGGTATATATTCAGATTTTGGTCTGTGTTTATCGACGTGCGTAAGGCTGATCAAATGCCGACCAGGTACGGACCAATAAATATCAAAACTTAAATAACGAGGTACATGTACCTGGCTGTACTGTAGGCCTGCATATAATATACAATGTACAAGTAATATTAATATTAATTATTATTGAATTAAGTCACACCCTCTTCTTGGCATCAATGACAATCACAATTTCTGGGGAAAGAATTGGCGGCTCGTACCAACAATGTTTACAATAGCTGCTATCATGAATCGTTAATGAACTAACATCTGTTATTAGAACACCTACCTTGTAACGCAATAAGGTGGACAGGTAATGAATGAGGGAAAGCCCGGGCGCTGAATGGTCCAATCTGAGGCATTTCATCGGGGGTGCTGGAGTCAGAGTCCGGGGAATTCGCCCCTCTAGCACCCCCATTACTTGTGGGTATACTTAGTGAATTCGTACGAGGACTAGATGACTGGTAGCTCCCTAAACTGCGGGCTCTTGCCCTGGCACCGTTCGACCCACCGCTAGCACCGACAGCCATTTCGCCACTCGTCCCCGGACTGCTTCCCGAATAAGTCCTTACCCTCGGGGCCGGTGTGCTTGCTTTCCCACCCATTTCACCCAAAAGATTGATGAAATTCTAACTGACGTTGTCTCACCGACTAAAACTGTCAGCGATCCTCAAACATTGGACACAGTTTGTCGAGAATTCCCATAAGATGTACTTCTTGTCCGCCATGTTATCTTCCTTGTTTAGCATCGAGCTGGGAACCAATACAAAATATGACGTCACCCCCATGTGACCGAGATACACGCTGTAAGCAGAGTGGACCGAGGCCTATATAATGACTTATTTCTAAGTGTCTTGCGCCCGTGTCGCTGATTTTTTTTTTTTTTTTAACTTTAACAGCTAAATAAAAATTATAATACGATATGATCGTTATTTCCTTCTCATCCAGCTGGGTTTTTTTTTTCAAGAACAAAACCTCTTCACATCGATTTAACTTCCTGTAATTTGTGACAAAAACGTGGCTTAAACCTGGGATGAATATGAAATATATTCATCCCAGCTTAAACTAAGATGAAGGGACTATTATAAGTATAATATAAAGGCTATATATTTAATAATTGCCCTTTGAATTGCACTCGGGGGATCGAAGAGAATAGAAAGTTTTGCTGCATATATGTTTACGTATTGCTGCTATGTTCGATTGTTATCACTATTGGGATTATAAGTTCAATATAAATTATACAGATGTTATATATCATTAAAGTGGCATGGGCTGCCAAAATTCACACTTTTTCATATTTTCTGGTCGTCACGATAATAAGAGGCTTTGAAAGCCATCGAAAAACTAACTGATTGGCATTGGAATGAGGACAATCCGTACAGTATGTGGCCTGTACGAACCGAAAACATGTTCGAAAATAACCGGGACGACCATTCATTCATTCTAAGCCAAAGTTAGTTCAAAACAATACTTTATCGTACATTTTCGAGACTAGAAGCACTAAAAAGGCTTGAGAAAAAAAGGCAATAATTTCAACATTCTGTTTTAACGTCAAAATATCAACATTTTGGCAGCTCCTGCCACTTTAAGATAAATAGGTTTAAATTAAACCTATAAATAAAACTTGTGGTCATCTGGTTAAAACAACTCTCTTTGAGTCCTATGAAATATACAATCTATGGCCAAAGTTAATATACTGCAAATTGACCACAGGGTTTTTAAAACTACTTTAGATCAATTAGAGTTAAGCATAGCATATAAGAGGGCTAGCCGAAAATAATTTGAAGTAAATCACCATTGAATGAATGATAATTATCAAATGGATGCTTTCTATAGGCCCATATAATGTAAGGGATGTTTGCTTCTGCTAACATTATTGTGCAAAATTTGTAAACTGAAGTAACTCAAGCCATCTCAATTAAATAAGTTCATAAGATTTAGTATATATTAATGGGAAACTTGAGCCGTTATATCAAGTCTCCGTGCAGGGATTAATTGCTCAACTCTCTTAACATAGCAATTTTGAAACTTTCAAGTTTTTTTTAGTTTTTTTTTTTAACAGAAGAGTCAAATCGATTTTAACTATATATGTAACGTTATGCGTGGACGAACATTTATGTCCTCGACATCCTCTGATTCTTTTATCTTTATCACAAATGGATCTTATTTGATAATATTCATTTGAAAAAAAGGTGTAAATTATATTAATAGCTTAATTCATTTGCATATATTGACCTAGATTCTAAGGGGCATCATTATTTAATGGCCCTATGTATAGTTTCTGACCGCCAGATACCACAAAATGAGGTGTGGATGTGGTTGAATTGAAGCATGTTCGTCTGTTTTGTTGTATTTTTTCTATTTCATTTTTTCAGTGGTTGGGAGGGTGGGAAGCATAACACTGGCCGAGAAATCTGGGCTTTGCCGAATTTTTTTTTTTTTTTTTTGGTCCGCATTCATCACCATTAATTCATCCTGAATCATCAATTCATCAGAATTCATCTAGGGTACTAATGGCATGGATTGCATGTTAGACACTCGGCACGGTTTTTTCGACCAAGTCATGGCACAACCCGGCCTCCATAAAAAAAGCAAGACTGGCCTAGTTTTGTTTTCCGTGCCTGACCTAGATATGAAAACGAGACTGTCATCATCAGCTGACCGGACCGGGAGAGGTCAAAACTTGTTTTACTTTCAACAGTCTTCACGATGTAAATTTGAGTTTTTAAATAATTTTATTTTTAATCATGTCAATCCAGGTCCCTGACTATGATGTGGACTCGTCAAGTAATGAGCGCTCTAGTCTCCTGCCAGTAGTGGAAGTCAAAACTACCGTTTCGATAGAGGAAGAAAAAAAAGGTAGGCCTACACACCAGTTGCAACAACAACAACAACATAATGTAGGTCTAATGATTAATGTTACAATTGCGTGAATTAGTTACGGATTTTAATTTAAATAGCTCATGGCATTCGGCTTCGAGATTTCAACCAAATCTGAAATATCCATTTATCTCACCTGCCATTTAGCTGTTACATCCAACAAACATTTCAAACATTCCTCATTTAATTTTACCCGTTGATTTGTTAGAAAATAGAATTTAGTTATTAACATGTTGACTGCCGACTAGGAGATATCGGACAGACTATAGAATAGGTCCGTCAGTCTCTAAACCGCTATAATCGTCAGGGGGGCTTGCCCCCCTGCAACCCCCCGTTTTATTCATTTCTTCTAGAACTTATGACTAATTTAATATTACAAGCTTAAAACTAAACTATCCCTACTAAAAGCTAAAAGAAATAACATCTAAAAGACGAATTAGAAGAGAAGTTAAAAACGACGGACCTATTCTATATTTGCACCGAGATATCTGGCAATGGTAGGCGCACCGGATTCTGCCGGTACGAGTTATCTCGTAGCTGACCATAGGTATCTTTTAGAATACCTATACCTCTTGGCATACTGAATTTAACGATTAAATCTCACCGTCCGATACGACATATCTTGTACGAGGGTTTTCTCACAAAGCATCAAGGGAAACCACTATGTGTGTTGCTATAAATAGCACAGTAAACAAAAATTGGCCAAACGCGTAACAAACTTGAAGCACACTTTCGTGTTATCTCGTAGTCGGCAGTCAACGTGTTAATCGGCTAAATCCCTCTTTGTAAAAAACAGTGTAAAATTGGCCCGACAGATTTCAAACTCTCCTCGTACAACGGCAATGTGTCAAGTTTACACTAACCACAATCATGTATCTCGTCCTGTTTTACTTACTTGCCGGTCAGGAAGGGCCACACATTAAGCTGCCATTAAAAAGATGGCCTTTACAAAACTGCTGTCATGTGATGCACAAAAATCCATTAATCTCACCCGCCTTTTAGTTATAACCTGCAAAACACATTTTAAACATTAATCTTTTCATTGTACTCGTTTATTTGTTCGAATGTCGCTAAATCCTTCTTCCTGAAAACAGTGTTAAAACTGGCCTGGTAGATTTCAAACTCTCGTCTTACAATGACTAGGTATAACGTGATCTGCAGCTTGTAGCTTTTACAGGGCTTGCCCAACCTTGGTGCACATGTTCCTAACTGAATTTGACTCACTCATAAGGCTGAACGATTTGACGTCACAGGCGAAATCCTTGCATCACGTGACTGTAGGTTTTTGAAAAGTATGTTGATCAAGAATACTTAGGTCACTCTTATAATGCAGTCTTATTCTTAATGTGTTTCTCTTCCTGACCGGCAAGTCAGACTCAAGTTGGTGTTTTAACTTTTATAATCTTACACCTTGTACCAACATCTTATGATGCCATTCGATCGATCTGCCCAGCATCACTCAATTATTTGATTGACCTGCCTACTTTTAGTATAATATGAATCTCTTTTTTTCAATCCTTGGCATTTTAAAACATATACATTGTTCCAGGTACTTCATGGTATGGCTCTATTTTCCTGGTTGTAAATGCTGCATTAGGGGCAGGGTTGCTAAATTTTCCGGCTGCATATCACCAAGCTGGGGGTGTGGCCATAGCTTTAGGGGTCCAGGCTGTAAGTTATACATCAAATGTATTTCATTTGTGCACTTATATACCCATTTGAGTTCGGTACCATCATTTCTACAAAGAAAAATATTCTGACATTTAATGATTATGTTCAATGGTCTGTTATTGGCCGTTAATCTAGACATCTGGGGCCTGTTTCACAAAGCGGCGTAGATAATTTTTTGTGTAACTTTCATACTAACGTATCTCTACAGTATGGGTTGCTAAGGCAGTTAGGTAAAAACTTACGCTACGCCGCGTTGTGAAACAGGACCCTGTTGTGTAATCTGTGTGATGAACAAAACTCCTTGTAAAACAAGTTCAATGTATTGTTTGGGCAGGGAATTTGAGTCTGGGTGACCAAATGACACCTTTTGAAGAGAATGTCCAAATTTTAACTTCAATACCTCTTCTGTGTTAAAATGATAAAAATAATCTGTCCAGGTTTGTTTTATATCTAAACTGCTATCCTTAATTTTATACATTTTAATGTGCAAATCTTCTCTTTTATCACCTATCCCTGTATAATATACAATTCATAGGTGGAAATAAATCGCAATAAAATACAGAACTGAAATCATTTTGTTAGTTACATATAATAACAGTACTGTTGTGTTTATTTCAGGTTTTTCTTGTATTTATTGTTGCTGCATTGCTGATCTTGGCTTATTGTTCTGATGTGAAAGGCTCAGCGACCTACCAAGATGTTGTATTGTCTATGTGCGGGAGTAAAACACACATGTTATGTGCAGCTACTATCGTCTTTTACTGTTTTGGCACATGTATTACCTTCCTCATCATTATCGGGGACCAATGGGATGAGTGTAAGTTTTCATTGATTGACGACGCATCCACGCTATCACTTTTATATATTTATGAACACTAAAACACACAGGCACAGAGAAAATCTTCTTGTCTAAAATAACCATGGAGGCAAGTTTCTTATTGTGTTAAAAAGGGGTATATCATTTAGACCTTTATACCCCATAAATTGTTGTAACAAACCAAACCTATGATATTTCGTTTGGTTGACGACTGACCAAAGCTTAGCCTTGGTCAGTAGAATTTTCTGGAATCTTTTTGTAACATATTGACAATGGTTACGCATCTTAAATATGGCAAGAACATCGGTGGACTGAGAACTATTATATAGTGGTAGGTTTAGTGAGGGATGAAACTTGACTCTTTGCCGGGGGAACCCCCGGACCTTTGATGAGTACATGGAAACTATAACAAAAGTTTAAGTTTCAAAATTTTAAACTTACTTGATTTTCAAATTGTGCTCAATTTCTCACTAGAAGAAGATTTGAAGTTGAATCTTTATAAATCAGACAACCAAATGGTTAATGATTTTCTCCAGCCCAGTCGCCTGAAAGGCTCTGGGAAGAATTCACCTCAGTGTAAAATTTACACAATTGAAATATTTTCTTTTCAACAACATAAACTAAGCTCAATGTGAGTGAAAAAAATGTTTAGAGTACTAATTAGGGTTGTCTCCCCTTAACAAGGGCACATCTCTAATAGATTTTACCAGTTTTATTTCATATTGCTTGATTATTATTCTATTATATCATAGCATATGGAATTCCTCTGACAATTATGTCAATGTGTATTGTTTTATTTTCAGTTTTTCTATTCGTTGCTAAGGACACATTTTGTAATGACCACCCCTGGTACATGAGAAGGGAGACAACTATATGTGTCACATCTGTACTGTTCATTCTTCCACTTTGTTTTCCAAAAAGAATAGATTTTTTAAAATATGCCAGGTGAGACTTCTTCTTCTATAAAAACTGAACAATTTATACATTCTTGTAATTCTACTTGGCTAGTATTATGAAGATGTTTGTAAAAAGTTAAAACCATTGGTTCCCAGGTTTTCCTTCCCCTCTAGATTTGGCAACACCACCATTTAGGTGAAATATTCTTCAGTATAGTGTAAACAAAGTAAACCAATCTAAAATTGTTGTTAGGACAATTTTTTGTTCCTTTTTTATTTATTTGTCAATTTCAGTCTAAAATATGTCCCCATCTGTAGACCTGTCATTTATTGTCCTACAACTATGAACGGCTTAAAGTGGCATGAGCGACCAAAATTTACACTTTTTTCATAATTTCTGATCATCACGACAGTAAGAGGCTTTGAAGGCCATCGAAAAACTAAATGATTGGCGTTGGAATGAGGAAAATCCGTACAGTATGTGACCTGTACGAACCGAAAACGTGTTCGAAAAGTAATAAAATTTAAATAACCGGGACGGCCATTCTTTCATTCTTAGCCAAAGTAGGTTCAAAACAATATATTATCGTACATTTTCGAGACTAGAAGCACTAAAAAGCTTCTGAATTATATGTCTTGAGAAAAATAGCCAATAATTCCAACATTCTGTTTTAACGTCAAAATATCAACATTTTGGCAGCTCATGCCACTTTAAGGTGACATAGTTGTCAAGGTAATGAGGTATGTTTGTTGTCCACTACGGTATTCACCCAGATTTACTTACTCGTCCCCCTTCTATGTTATACAGTGCATTAGGTGTACTTGGTATTTTGTATGTAGCTGTTATGGTCATTGTGAAATACTTATTACCCCACACTCCAGCTCAGGGGATTCGAACAAGGTATGTGATAACCAAAACAATATTTTGCTACCAAAACCTTCTTGAAATTGCCATTTTCTAGCCTTCTAAAAGGGGTGGGTGGGAAGGTTTAAAGTAACAATTTAGACAAACTTAATTCTTTGTGTTTTTGTTTATATGAATGAAGACTAAAATAGAGGAGCAAAATGAGGTCTCTGAGGCAGTTGGTAAGACCTCCAAGAATATTTGATGACCGGCTCCCAACGTGACCTAAAGAGTACATTTTTCACTCGGTCGCCCTATGTGGAAGATTTGCCAGGTACTCGCCAAGGTTGGAGGCTTCCTCTAAGCAATGAGCCTGGTTTATCAATGGTTTGCTCCCCCACTAAAACTGGCAATGCCGTCGTAAAAGTGGGGCGTAAAACATCAATCAATCAATCAATCCAATGTGACCAAGGTTTACCGTTACATTCTGCATTCAAACGTTGACATTGATGATCATGGATAAAAGGCTTGTGTCAGACTAAGTGACTATTGTTCTGTTTACTGAGTCACCTCAAAATAATTACTTAATTGACACTGTTTTCTAACTTTCAGTCCCAAGTCTTGGCTAGATGTTTTTACTGTGGTTTCTGTGATATGTTTTGGATATCAGGTTAAGTAACAACAACCAATCATCACTCAATCTTTACTCTCTTTGGCTGTGTGTCCGTCCGTCTGTCTGTCCAACCAATAGAACTTCTTTCACTTTTAAACTTTAGTGTGTTAAGCTCATTGAAATAGACGTTTGTGTTGCCTTTTAGAATTGTCTGGAATTGACCTTTCCGCCAACGCCAAATGGCCAGGCCAAATGTTCGAAAAGGTAAGACAAATCCAGCGTGGCGGCTTTTCTGATGACACAAATGACGTAACAGAGTTTCACTGAGTTTCTCCAGCATTTTGATTGTGTGGTCTAGCCACATGGCGCTTCGGGAAAGGTCAATTAAATACAGTTGCATAAATCTCAGGATCATATTGCCAGTGTTTTGTTCTGTACATTAAATATGTATTTGTTGTTTCATCTTGAAACTTGAATAGAGTTATGGACATGTAGATAAAAGTCCGCTCACACGGTGCGATTTGTCGTACCGTCTTGTAGCATGCGATAAAAATGGATGTATTTGATTGGTTGACAAATCGTATCAACCAATTAAACGCATCCATTTTAATCGCATTCTACAAGTCTGTACGATAAATCAATGAACGTCAATGAGACTGCTCAAGTAAAATCATGACCGCTGTCAATGGCAATGATTTACCTGATTCCCAATCTTTTAATCTTTTAACTCGTCTTTAAACTGAGATTGTTTTTTCTCATACGTAATTACTTAAAGTGGCATGACCTACCAAAATTCAGACTTTGAATGACTTTGATCATGAAGAGAAAAACTTAAGGATAGATGTTGAAATGAAGCAATATTGGTAAAGTCAGTAAACCATACAAACAGGAAGATGTGTGCTGCTAACAGGCAAAATTCAAATAATCAGGTTGCTGGAGTGGATTTTAAAGAGTTTTTTGCTTAGAAAAACTACCACAAGTTACATCTCGGAGATTAGTATCAACAGAAAGCTCTTATTTTGTACTTCTTGATAAAAAAATGAGGAGAAACAATTAGCCAATACTGATTCAACACTTCAGGTAGTGTGAAGAGGAGCCAATTAACTTTGTTTTAGATTTTATATCTTCTGGGAAGCTCATTCTTTTAAAGTGGCATGAGCTGCCGAAATTCAAACTTTTTCATAATTTCTGATCGTCACGAAAGTAAGAGGCCTTGAAGGCCATCGAAAAACTAAATGATTGGCTTTGGAATGAGGAAAATACATACAGTATGTGGCCTGTACGAACCGAGAACGTGTTCGAAAAGTAAACAAAATTTAAATAACCGGGACGACCATTCATTCATTCTAAGCCAAAGTTAGTTCAAAGCAATACTTTATCGTACAGTTTCGAGACTACATGTAGAAGCACTAAAAAGCTTCTGAATTATACGTCCTGAGAAAAATAGATGATAATTCTGTTTTAACGTGAAAATATCAACATTTTGGCAGCTCATGCTCCTTTAAAATATTTAGTTTGTAATATTGAGATTACAAATCTATTTTGAGGATAACCTATCTGTCAAAGGTTGATTTCCACTCGGAAGAGAGGCAGGTTTCTTCTCCTTGAATGAGCCGTAAAACATCAATCAATCAATCTTTATATCGAGAAAACAATTGTGCCTTTCATTCCTCTAATCCTTGATGACTTCTATAACTCTCTCCTGATGTTTTTTCTCCATATTTGATTAATAGGATTAATTTTTTTTATTTTGACAGTGTCATGTGAGCGTGGTTCCAATCTATGCCTGCCTGGATAAGAGGAATATAAAGCAATTTTCAAAGACAATATCCGTGGCAATATTTCTGTGTTTATTAAGTTATTCTGTGACCGCTACATGTGGTTACTGGACGTTTGGGGAGAAAGTGAACAGTGATATTCTACTCTCATACCAACCTGACGGTGAAGTCATTGTAGCGGTGATATTAATAGCTGTGAAAACATATACAACATATCCTATACTTAACTTCTGTGGACGGTAAGGGAAACTTATATACTAACTGAAAATAACCTGGGTTCATAGAATGCTGAAGTAAAATTCAGTTATAATTATTATATAAACAGTAGGAGATGTAGTAGAAAGCTTTTAAATCCCCACTAGTGGAATTAATTTTGTTTTTATTAAGTGAGATAATCTGAGTGGGCCATTTACAGGCCCGGGCAGTGTTTCACAAAGCGGCGTAGCATAAGTTTTCACGTAACTGCCATAGCAACCCATACTGTAGAGATACGTTAGTATGAAAGTTATGCTTTGTGTAACAGGCTCCAGATAATTTTGGTGGTGGTCAGAAACATTGAATCGGTTGCGTATATTGAAATGCTGGGAACCAACCAGTACTAACGCTATTTTAGTTTTACATCATACCATATACTAGCTTTTATGATGGGTAACAGATTTTCATTTCCGTAGATTTATAGCCAAGGTAACTACAGGCTACCGGAACGGATCGTTACCTTGAAATCCTATGGCCTGCATTTAACATCAATCAAAGCTAGTTATTACTGTACATTATCCTTTATGTACTTTTATATGTCAAAATTCCTATTCAACTTTCATGCACATGGTAGTTTCTTCCAGTAGAGTGTCAACATCTGATCGTATTTCCTCAATAGACTTGAAGCCTAATGACATCACCAGAAAAATTATGGGCGATATAAGAGATTTTTCTTTGAAATGATTACTGTAGGATGAGCCCTGGTAGTAACATACATAACTGCACACAGTGAACTATATACATGGAATGGAGATCATGTGACCTTTGAGTTGTAGCGAGAACCGCCATTATTATGAGATGGCACTACTGATCTGACGTTACAGAGGAAGCAAAAGAGAACGACGTCACTAGCCCTGGCACGAGGACTACTTTATTAACGTCATAACACAATGACAAATCACTCTTTTGACGTCAATTTTGCCAGTTCATTCGTGATGTCATAAATTTGTAGCACAACGTTGTTTTTTTTTTGCGTTATGAGAGACAACATTACATAGTTATGACGGCGACTTTAGCATGCCAGATCCAATTTAACCAATGTGACGTGACCATTCCATGCATATAGTTCATTGGCTGCACATCTATACTGTTCGTCTGCCATCTTGTTTCCCTCCTAATACCCTGATGATGTCAATAGGCAGTCAGTCTATTTATGTCAAGAAAATCAATCAGGAATTACAAACTATCAGCATAACATCAAACCCAACATCTGTTATATATGTACCCTCACAGTGGTGATGTAATACACCATCTCTGATGAGTCTTCCTGACAGTTTGTACCCATTGAATGTCAAGTATGGCGTCACTTTTGACAAGTTTTTCGGAGTTGTTAGTTAAAATATGAAAAATCTGCATATTTCCTTCCATTTTTTTTTTTTTTTTTTTGGACTACTAGATAAAAAAAGCAAAAATTGTTTTGTTTGAACTTATGTTTTTCCAATAAACATTTAGTCCACAAAGAAGCACAAACCAGCTATAAGCCTTGTTCATAAATCCTTTAATACTTGTTAGCTGAGTTGAAAAGAAAAGTTGCATTAATTAGTGAATTAGGGGTTGAGAGACATGCATCTTATTTATTGTACTGCAATTTCTTGTTTCAGAGCTGGTATGGAAAGTATGTGGGTGGAGTTTAAACGTATGACCCCTGAGAGGGCGGCTCTGGGGGAACGATTCCGCCGTATTACAATGACTTTAGTTTGGTTTGTGTTAACTCTCATTTTGTCTGTGGTTATACCAAACATAGGAGCTGTTATAGATGTGCTGGGCTCACTGGCTGCTGTCTTTATATTTGTCTTCCCTGGTGAGTAAAATTATACAATCAGTTCAGAATGACGGCCAGGTTGAAGCAGAGGGTTGAGGGGTTTTACTTTCTGTTCTGACTAAAACACTCTCATATTGATGAAATACGTAATCTTCAGTATGGTTGTCCAATATACCCTGGAGAACTGTAAGATGTTGTTTTAGCAAACGTTTCTTATAATAAGACGTCTCTTGCATCATATTGCAAGTATTGTTAATTAAAGTGACATGAATTGCCAAAATTGAAAATTATTACAAATATTTTACTGATACCAGTCTCAGAAATGTGCATTGAGGTGAAGTTTATAAGTAACTTACATGTAATAGTAGGAAGAATTTTTGTAAAATTTTTAAATTTTTTTAAAGTGGCATGAGCTGCCAAAATGTTGATATTTTAACGTTAAAACAGAATGTTGAAATTATTGGCTATTTTTCTCAAGACGTATAATTCAGAAGCGTGCTTCTAATCTCGAGAATGTACGATAAAGTATTGTTTAGAACCAACTTTTGCTTAGAATGAAGGAATGGTCGTCCCGGTTATTAAAATTTTGTTTACTTTTCAAACATTATTTAGGTTTGTATATGCCGTAGACTTTATGCATTTCCCTCATTCCAACGCTAATCATTTAGAAATTATGAAAAAAGTGTGAATTTTGGCAGCTCATGCATGCCACTTTAAGGAAATTGCAAATTGTACTGGCAACTTGACAGATATTTTTTATGATTATCACAATTTTGATCATGTGTCTACTTTGAAATCTTCGTCTAAGAGTTAGTTAATCTTTATTATTGATCCTCAGTTTTATCCATTATTTTCAGGAATGTGTTTATTAAAAGCAGTTGAGCAGAAGGAGGAGAGCAGAGTGTGGTCTAAAAAAGGCTGGGCGTTAGCGCTATTTGCCTGTGCATTCATCTTATTAGGCATGTTTATTTTCGGTGTCACAGTAACTCAAGCATTAATGCAAGATATAAGGGGGGATAACTCTGGTGATTCACATCCCAGCTGCTGATCCTCCACAAAACTCAGCCAATCAAACAAAGAGATTATATATATTTTGTATAAGCAGGACTGGTTTTTGTTTACCGTATTTCTTCTAAATATTCAGCCATTCTAATGACCTAAATTTTCCATCGAGTCAGACAAAAAAGGGGACATGGAGTTGTGTTTCAGGATAACCATTTTCACACACTGCACGGTGGGTCATATTCCCTTAAATTCCCTCTAATGGGCAAATTTGTCTGGCCTCATTTAGCATATTTCTTTTCTAATGGTCGAATCCTTATAAGGAAAAAAGTGGCTGAATCTTTAGAAGAAATACGGTAATATGTTGATATGCGCTCTCCTGGTATAAACAATTGAATGAACACCTTAAGCTCCCGTTGACTTTTATTGTTTTTCAACTTCAGTGCAATTTTAAACTGAAAACAATCAAAACACATCATTGCATCGTCAATAATTTAGAATCTACTTAAACATCATTTTAAGCATTTTTGCAGAAGGTTTGTATTTTATTACATGTATGTACTTGTGTATGTAGTCCGAAATATCTGCCTATCTGTCAGAAAATGTCTTGCATCATCGTCGCAGATATTTCAGACTATTGTGTTTGTTTCATATTATCACTGGTAATGTGCAAGTTTAATTCATCAGTATTTCTTAATCTTAACACACGACAGTCAAATGTTGAAATTTAGGGAAAATATTATTTTAATGAGATTTTATCCGATTTTTAAATTTGTTCAACAAACAATCTCAATTCCTGACAATGCTCGTTCCTTATTAAAACAGTATTGGTTACATGTATTGTGTATTTAATGGATCACATAATGATAATTCTATTATCCCAATCAAGCCAAAATACACTGTTAAATAAATTAAATGAAATTCCAGGCCAAGAATTATTTTACGTTTCTTTTTATATTATAATGTATTTTAAAGAAAATTAAAAGGCAGCAACGGTGTGATAGAACAAAATCTCTGAATGTGCTTACATCGTTTTCCAACTAAAACATGTGTTGTAAGTCGTGTTCAAAAATGTATTTACCATGATTTATATGTCTATAATGGATTTTGTATTAAAGATTATGGATACTTGTGATTCTACGTATTTTATAAAAAAAAATATCTTGAGAAAATTTTATTATGACCTATAAATTGTGTTACTTGAGTTCTTTTCAAAAACATCATGCTGTTTAGCTATCAACCTCTTAAGAAACAGGGCTGGGAGATCCAGATTCAAGCCTGGGTGGAGTCAGACCAAAGACTTTAACAGTGGGAGCTGCTGCTGCTTCGCTTGACGCTCAGCAATAGGAGTTAGAGCAGCGACTGGTTGGTCCGGTGTCAGTATAATGTGACTGGGTGAGGGGGCTTGCTGGGTGTCTTCGGCAAGTCGTCTCGGTGAGGCATCACCAAATAAAAGAGCAGTGGAAATCTGCCCTGCCACAAGGAGACAACGTCTTCATATGACTGAAATACTGTTAAGCAGGGCGTAAAACCCAAAGCATTCACTCAGTCTTAAGATAAAAGGGTTGGTAGAGAGTTAATCTCTCACTCCGACATAAGCCTTCCACCAATGGTTGTGGGTTCCAATCTCAGTCAGTTCAAAGGAGAATTTAAAGATATCTTTATGGGTCACTTGTTCATCATCTGTTGAAAGGTTACAAAGCAATGAGCCCCCCCCCCCCCCCCCCCCCCCTCGACACACACACTCCACCCCAATAAACCTGGCAAAGCTACCACATAAGTCTGCCTTGAAACATCAATCAATCAGTCAGTCTATCAAAGATAAAATGGTACAATTGATTGTATTTACCAATCAATCTAGCCATCATTTATATCACCGTGAATGTGAACTTTATGTTTGAATCACATTAAAATGTGTATGCACCCTATCCCTAGAATCAGTGGTTGGGCTTCTTGTTACCTCAATATTGGTAGCCTATTATTTTAGAATAAGAATAAGGCGTATATAAGAAAGAGACCAATGCCATAACAAAAATTCTATTTTCACGTGTTTTGATATTGAGAGACAACGTTTATTTTAAAACTCTAAACAAGATGACAGATTCCAAAAACGTCATCCTGGACGGCTTGATCTCCCAATGTTGCTGAATAGTTGGACAACTGTTAGCCTGGCATTGAACCACCGATAGATCTACTGATGGTCTAGCGTTGGTGCAAACTCATCTTGCTTAAAGTGGCATGGGCTGCCCAAATTCACACTTTTTTCGTAATTCCTGATCGTCACGGCAGTAAGAGGCTTTGAAGACCATCGAGAAACTAAATCTTTCAATGGCATTTAGAAGTTGGAAGGTTACAATATGGTTAAGAATTACTTATGGATAACAACTTCTTGGTTTATTGGGTGACGACGTTTCGATGTAGTTCTTACATCGTTATCAAAGTCAATGACAAAACAACAAAAAATATTCATTTATATAGCAGATGAGCAGACCTGTTCCAACTTGTAATTCTCTCATCTGCTATATAAATGAATATTTTTTGTTGTTTTGTCATTGACTTTGATAACGATGTAAGAACTACATCGAAACGTCGTCACCCAATAAACCAAGAAGTTGTTATCCATAAGTAATTCTTAACCATAGAGAAACTAAATGATTGGCGTTGGAATGAGGAAAATCCATACAACATGTGACCTATACGAAGCGGAATAGTGTTCGAAAAGTAAACAAAATTTAAACAACAGGGACGACCATTCATTCATTCATTCATTCTAAGCCATAGTTAGTTTAAAACAACACTTTATCGTACATTCTCGAGACTAGAAGCACTAAAAAGCTTCTGAATTATACTTCTTGGGAAAAATAGCCGATAATTTCAACATTCTCTTTTTACGTCAAAATATCAGCATTTTGGCAGCTCATGCCACTTTAATTATTAGCTTTCCAAGTTGTGGAGTACCAATCGCTCATTACGTTCCGAACGCTTTCTTCAACTTCATTCCTTTCAATGAAAAGGTCTAAGCACTTCTTAAAATTCAAAACGTCCATGCCCGCAAACCATAGATGTACCTTCTCATGCGGATTTTTGGCCACGGAAAACCCAAACAAAGAGAACTAAAGTCAGAACGATGTTTATGACATTTATCCTATATTGGGCCACAGTTGTATCACCGACCAATCGCTTATAATATTATGGCAAACGATGTTATATTAATACCAACACCTAACTAACGTAAACTGTAGGTAAGCAATTGATATGACAACCAGTTGTGGGTTGCCGATGCTTAGGTTAACCATAGGATGACTGACCATACCAATATACAGCTGACGGTGGGCCAGTGGTGAACAGACAACCATTTGCCACTATAAAATGCCCAACTAAGGCACCCGGTTACGAACGTCTAGCCAATGTTGCTATCTGATGACTTTCCCACCTAGAGAGGATGACCGTGATATAACGTTGGGCCAACTGTTCGTGACCGACACTTAAGACCAACCCTTAGGGGGCCTCCGTGGCTCAGTAGGTAGAGTGTTGGACGCTCAATCCGAACAGCCTTCCACCAATGGGTCGCGGGTTCGAATCCCACTCAGTCCAAAAAATTGGAAAATTTTCTGACTGGGTTTTCGCTCGAACGACCTATGTGGGATGGTTGCCAGTTACCAACGGAAGGTCGTGGGTTTCCTCCGGGCAAAGAGCCCGGTTTCCTCCCACAATAAAACTGGCAACGCCGCCATATAATTGAAATAATCTTGAGCGCGGCGTAAAACACCAATCAATCAATCAATTTAATCATCCAGTACAGCAAACCATAATAAGACCGCCTAAATGCCAAGTAGTTCCACACGTTTGGCCAATGTTGGCAGGTTGATGATTCTCCCACCACCGTTTGACCACCGAAGCTAACCTTGACCCAACATTGGCTCAGCGTTGAACACCCATCCATTCGGTAACTTGAACAACTACAACCTTGCCACTGGAAATCAAACATTGATCCAATGGTGATAAACGACCAACCCTAAATTGATCAACTGAGCCAACCTGGGTTCAACGTTGAATCAACGCTGCACAGTTTACGGCGACCAATTAACCAACCATGCAGACAAATTTGAAAACCATTAACCAACCAAGCAGACAAAATGGAAAAGGAAACGTGTCCTTCACACATTATTCAATAAATAGAACCAAAACACATCCTTTCAAATTATTGGAACACAAGGTTTACAGAGTTGAATTGTGACAGTAATGGTTTTACAAAATTATGCGGAAACCCTAATGATGTATCGATGAATACATGATCTGTACGCGCTAAAATAGAACAGTACCTGCAATTATACCAGCAGAAGTAAGTTTAAGGTCACAACACCCAGTTTGTGTTTTCTCAGCCAATGAAAATTGCTGGAGCTAGGAGGTGGCTTACATAGTGATAGTTTGGTATCTGGGTTATTTGAATATTGGATTGAAACTAACGCAGGTCTACTGTACATACTTTAAGCTTTCAATCAATGCCTGATAACAGATTTTTGTGTGTGCGTTTTTAATGTTCACCCAATTTTGAAAATACCAAAGTTTGGTTTAGAATAAGTAAGCCTAAAACTGTCAAAATGGCGGTACCCATGTTAAGCTGTGTGTAGCTTGAAACCGGCATGCACTATGTCAACTTTATTTGGGTGTAAATGATTTCTCATGTGTTGATCTATTTGAAAATGGTAAGGAAAAGTCTTAACGAGATTTAGGTATTTAGCCACAAATCAAAACATTAACATTACCGCAAATGGGAAATGAAACTGTATCATGTAACCTTAAACGGTTATTATGCTTTCCTTAAATGGAGTGGGTTGAAGTTTGACCTGATTTTTCAAAAACGAAATTTTTGAAGTGCAATACCAAACAAGCAGAAATTATTGTGAAAATGACAAGTATTCACTGATTGGTTAAATTTTTAGCGAATAGATCAGTTGTTAGTTTCCAAAGATGCTCTGTAGTAGGCCTATTATCTACGACTTTTTATTTTTGATCTGCGTGTTCAGCCTCAGAGAAGGATCGTTGTCAAAATCGTCTCGTTGCGGATTATCGAATATTTTTACTTCAACATGAATGATAAACTATTAAATTAACTTCGAGTGTTAACACATTTCAACATACACAATTTGCGACGAACATTGGAAGCGCTTCTAAACAACAACAGCTGAATCTGTGGCGACTGTGAATTTGTCGCCTGTATTTATCAGAACATTTGAACTCTTGTTTCAAATGGCGTTAAAGCTTAATGATAAATCTACAATCCACCATGTATAGCTGCTGGTTCATATGCCTACTTCATTCCCGCTCATCGGCCAATGGACTGGATACAATCAGTGAGTTTGGCTTGCTGATTACACCTGTTATCTTGTAGGCCTATACTGTAGACATTTCAGCCCCAATCAGCAATCTGGTGGATCCATTTGTTTGCCACTGAAAATAGAACCATAGACAACACGTTTTGACAACTGGACTCAAGATTCAATTTGGCAGGTAAATGTATAGTCTATAGTGATTTATGGGGTTCAATCTCAGTCCACCGATGTTCTTGCCATAGTTAAGATGCGTAACCATTGTCAATGTGTTACAAAAGGATTCAAGAAAATTCTTCTGACCAAGTCGTCAACCTAATGAAATATCATAGGTTTGGTTTGATACAACAATTTATGGGGTACATGTATATATCTCTTTTTAACACAATTAGAAACTTGTCTCCATGGTTATTTTAGACAAGGAGATTTTCCCAGTGCCCGTGTGTTTTAATGATCATAAATATAATGATTTTAAAATTCAGTGGACTCATTGGAGATCATCCCACACTCTATAATAATAAAAATTAATTTGAACAAGACAGTAAAGCTTTTAGATGGGTGGGTGTAAATGATGATATGAGATTTATTTGAAGGCTGATTAGAGGTTAATTTCAATTATTCCAAAATTATAGAAATGTACAGAATCAAAGGACTAATTATTTGCATGGCTTATTTCCAGTTGATAAGGTTTTGTCTTACCCCACTTATGTCCTTTTAATACGGGGCATCCGCCATGTTTTGTTCGCCAATCCCGTTTCTTATGTTTAAAGTTAAACCAAAAAGCCGCCGACCCCTATTAACATAAAATCAATAAGGTAACGTATGTCCATCAAGATGAAAAGCAATATAAACCTTAGCATTGCAAGCATTACCATATAGCGCAGGCGTAGAGCGACTTAGTATATACTAAGTCGCTCTACGCCTGGGCTATATGGTAATGCTTGCAATGCTATATACACCTTTACTATAAAGATGTGCTGTGAATCTATACTTTTAATTTTAGCGCGATCCTATAGGTCTCCTGGGCAAAAATAGTCTAACAAAAAATTGTTTTCCTGTGGTGTAATTTTGTTACGGAGACGATGGGCTCCTTTATAAGTATAAACAAAATTCTACTGACCAAGGCCAAGCTCCTGTCAGTCGTCAACCTAATGAAATATCATAGGTTTGGTTTGTTACAACAATTTATGGGGTATAAAGGTCTAAATGATATATCTCTTTTTAACACAATTAGAAACTTGTCTCCATGGTTATTTTAGACAAGAGGATTTTCCCTGTGCCCGTTGATATTTTGACGTAAACACAAAATGCTGAAATTATCGGCTATTTTTCTCAAGACGTATAACTCAGAAGCTTTATAGTGCTTCTAGTCTCAAAAATGTACGATAAAGTATTGTTTTGAACTAACTTTGACTTAGAATGAATGAATGGTCGTCCCGGTTATTTAAATTTTGCTACTTTTCGAACACGTTTTCGGTTCGTACAGGGCACATACTGTATTGATTTTCCTCATTCCAACGCCAATCATTTAGTTTTTCGATGGCCTTCAAAGCCTTTTACTGTCGTGACGATTAGAAATTATGAAAAAAGTGTGAATTTCGGCAGCTCATGCCACTTTAAGTGATCATAAGTATTCTAAGGGTTGGTCTGAGAATCAGAAATGCAAGGCTTCGGTAGACAAGAACTTCTGGGATGGTACGTTTCGAGAGACCAAAGAAGTTTAGAAGTTAATGTAAAACACTCTTGACGTGTTTCGACATTGTAAAACAACATTCCCTTACCTTTATTGGTGGAATTTTCAAATTTAGTTCCGGAAACGCTGTTGCCCCTCCAGCGTCTACGTGACTTAACTGAAGACAGACATACATACAAACATGTATATTTTAACTGCGTTTAATAGAAAGATTGCGACAAAAACAATTAGTAGAAAATGAGATCGCTGTACACTTTATCGGGGGTCATGTAGATATTCAGAAAAATAAATCAAGAAGTATGTTATCCATACCAACCCCGTGTTTATTCAAATTATAAGCTTAATGTTCATTACAGATTGGTCGGTATATAGAGGTGGCATTAATATCGAATAGAGACAATTTAGGGTTTATTTGCAGCTTTTGGGTGGATATTCACACCGATTTACAGACATGGTAGTAACACTAAATAAAGCTCCTGAACAAATTCTTACATAGAACATAAAGGTGGCCAAGCGATCCCCACTGTCTCTGACATATGCAGCCGTTTTCTCCAACATTTCGTCATTCTGAAAAAGAACGAGAACAAAAAGTGTGTGTCTTGCGTTTTTTGTCATAACGTTATTCTGCATTTCAATTTATATTTGGTAAAATGTGAAAGAATTAAACATCTTATCACATATTCACTGCTTCAAGGTGGATCGTGTTATTCTACGGAAACGTAGATTATAATGCTAAATATTTTCTAAATGTACATTTTAAGTCAAATTACCCAACTGAAACCATGCGAAGAAATTTGACATATTTCAATACATTATTCTCTTGTGATTCGCTTTTTTTTTGTGTGAAGATATTTTCAGTTTAATAAAACTGCTAACAAAGACGTATATTGGTGACTTACTTCATAGAAATCATAATGGCTATGGTATTGTCCTCCTATTCCATAGTTTAACACCTGTGGGTAAAGAACAGACACGTAAATTCTCGATTCTCGAGTGTAAACTAAATTTAAAGGAAATTCTTTTTGGTTTACAAAATTAAATCAGAAAATAAATATTTTTTAAACAAAATCGAATAATTATATTCCTAATGATAGTTGGTGTAAGACAAGGTTCTCTTAGCTTGAAAAACGATACAGTTATGGAATTGTTAAAAACCCAAAAGAAACTTTGGCCTACCTGTAAGGGCTCGGCATAAGCTCCTTTGTCAAAGAACTCCGTGGCCAGTCCGGTAATCTCCGTGACTCGCCGGCTTAATCCGTGAACTATTTCCGTGTGGTTGTCCCAAAGCCAAGCACTGAGACCAGGTTAAAAATCAAACAGACATAGTTGGTTGGTTTGTTGTTTTAGCTTATTGGCGAGTCCAAAAACAGACATAGTTGCTTTAGGGCAATTCTTGTATAATTAGAGTCTATTTTTAGAACAATGTATTGCTCTATCTAACAAGTGATTGAAACAATATAACAGATATATAGTGTCTCTAGAACAACGGAACGGATTTTGATAAAATTTTAATTCAATTGTAAATTTATTTAAAAAGACTTCAACAAGTTCAACTTACACCTTGCTCGTTCTTTCTTCTGGTGTCAAAGCTTTTTCTAGACTTCCCACAGCTGACCTTTCTAACTGCAATAAATGTAGGCCTATGTTTATTCATTCAAGAACTGCTGAACATTCTGTTGATGGAGTATTCTAACAGATTTTGGGCACCTTTCATTGGTTTTATGAGAAATGTTGGCACTCCAACGTTTGAAACAGATTAAAATATTAATAAGTATAGGCCTATGTATCTGGAAGTGACGTAAATTACGATGGACACGAGAAGTTGAGAGTTGGAATGATCTTGATACAAGCAGAATAAATGTGCTAATAACGGTGACAATTCAAATAGTTGGGGTTTTTTCTTGCTGACCGAGGAACGTATTGAGCGAGATACCAATGCTGAAAGATGACCACTGCAATGTGGTAGACCTTTCGCTGATCCGCCGAGCGATAAGTCTCTTGCATGGCTGTTCATACAAGTAACTGCCCTAAACTTTATATTTTTAGCGCGAATCGCCTAGTTTTTTCAAAGTATTTCAAACGCTCAAAACAACCCTTGACCATTAGAATTTGTGAAAAAAGAAAAACATTATTTAAGTATTAGATAAAATTTACCAGTTGTATAGAGAGACGTTTGATGTGCTCTATTTCTGAATCAGTAATGACGTCATGGAAGATGAATATCTTAGGGTCCGTAGACAATCTCTCTTCTTTCCATCTCCTGTAAGGCACTGTCGACAGACGGTATGTACAAACTGCTTCCGAGGGGTGCCTCTGAAATACATGTACATAAAGAATTTGGGATTTTTTAAAATTTCATGTGGTCGTTAAGAGTTCAATGAAATAAATTCTTTGCTTTCCGTGGAATATTAACGAAAAACAAACCCTGAGCATATGGTTAAATTTAAGAGTTGTCCTAAGCGAAAAAAAAAAAAAAAAATTTCTTCTGAATAATCTTAAAACAGTATAAGTTGCAAGATGTAGGGAGCATTTCGTTGATACAGAAATAGTTGATCGTTCATTACTATAATCAATATACGTACGAATTGACAGTTTTCTGTTGGTACCAATTTCGGGAATGTATATCGTAAAACATTAAATCTGAACATTTATCCCGATTATTACAATTTTGTGCATTTTTCGAAAACATCTTCAGTTCGCACGGGTTACTGAATCCAACGATATGTTTTTATCCAACGTCACTGCTTTACCTTTTCAAAATACCCCAAAGTCTAACATTGTCTTGTTACTCAGAATTCAAGAAAACAGTTCCAAGTTTGGCAGTCCCAGGCAACTCTCAGTGATCTCCAGAAAAGTGGTCTCCAGAAAACGTGCGCACTTATGATTAAATATTCTTTCCTACAATATTATTTATGCTTTTTATCATATAAGTACGAGCAATAATCACACCAGTTTCCTAAAAACAATTGGTTTTCATATCATCGGCAACATCTCATTTCTTAATTACCTGGGGTACTTTAGATGATCGACATAACTTGAAGAATTGATCCTCTTCTTGAATGGCACTTTCACTGGACTGTTTACATCGTTTGTGCAGATTGGTAACTTCATTAGCAGTCCTTTCATTTACACCTATCAAAATACAAATTGACTGTTTACGAGAATGAAGTAGGCCTAATTTTACCATGAAAACAGAATTATTAATTACCTGTGTAACACAAAATAAAACTTTTCTGAAAGCGATATTCATGATGTCCTGCGATGAACCAGACGCCTGTTATAAGAATAATTCAGAATTATTCTTAATAATATCAATTCAGGATTATGATTTTATCATCTATAGCCTACCTTGATGGCCTACTTAATAAATAACATCACTTCTTCTAAAGATCGATATATGACATAAGACCCAGCTCCGGTCACTCGGAACATCCTTCGGCTATCTTCGCTCGCTACCGGTCGGCTTTGACACCCCACGTAAATCCCCGAAGTTTCAGAGTGAGCTCTGGTTGGTTTGGTTCGCTGATCGCAAATACGGACGAATTAAACTTCTATACGAAACTAACACTTACTCTTTGTTTTTGAAGAATTGTTGATTTCTGTGGCACATGTTACTTCTGGGCTCTGTGAAGACAATGTTAAATTACTGTTAGAAATGATAATTTCTGACTTTTGAGAAATCCCTTTAAAGATCAGAGGCATACTAAATACCATTATAAAAAAAAACTATTGCACAAAAGGCGACCCTGTATCTTAGCGGCTTCCTCTATTTGGGCATTGTGGTTCTGTTTTGGAAGAAAGAAAACATGACAACTACCAGGCTCCTGTCTTACAAGTGACCGATAGGCCTAGCGTGTTAAATGTTCACATGGTGTTAACATACATTTATGCCCTATTTAACTTGCGTCTCCTTATGGCCAACACATCAATATAGGCCTATAGTTTATGAACACTAAAACACACGGGCACAGGGAAATCTTCTTGTCTAAAATAGAGACAAGTCGGAGACAAGTTTCTAATTGTGTTAGAAATAGGTATATCATTTAGACCTTTATACCCCATTATAACTTGTCGTAATAAACTTATATATTTCTATTTAACGCCACCTATTCAAGAAGAGAGAAAATTTACCCTATGCCATGTCTTTTAGTGTCCATAATATAAGAGAGAACTGGAGATTGATTGGTTGGAAACCTAAAAGCTGCATTTCCCACAAACATCACAAAATATAGAAAAGGGCCAGTCTGTAACCATCGGTCTCCATCACGGGGTCGTTTCTAACTGATAGACATACACATGCGTGGAATGGACACGTCTCAGTGGCTGGTTTGGATCTGACTTTGTAAAATGTGCCGCCATTGATAGTTGAAGCGAGCGTGCATAACAGATCTGGATCGAAACTGCACTATCTCCTAGTAATGGCGGCATTCGATGCAAGTCAAGCACCACGTGACCTCCATTCCACGCATATATATAGTTCATTGGACATACATACCGATTGAATCGCATGTTGTATGATATCTTTCACCATCTCATCGCGGGCATGTTCGAATTCGGGACCGGGATGTTTTAGAGCCACGGCTTCTCTTAACCAATCAGTGGCTAGATTTTTGTAACCAAGCTGAAAACCAGATTCCGCCAATCGGAAGCATTCGGAGGATGCAATTGGTCCCGAAGACATTTTTATCATATCTTGAGCTGTCAAGTTATAGGCTAGCTGTAGTCGAATCACTGCATTCCTCGCACCTGTTACGTCTTCACTACCAGGGAACTGACCGACAATATTGTGTATATTCGCTACACTTTCTGAAATATATTATAATATATAAATGTGACGTAAATTTGTCATGTTTTTTTTATTTGGCTGCGAACTATTTAACGCCGAAAACAAAAGTTTCGGCAAAAATGTCTGTCAAAATGAAGGAAACGTTGTGGACGTTATAAAAAGCAAGAAAAGAATCTTGTGCCTCAAATTCCTTTTCTGGTTATCTATTCTAGGAAGAAACCAGGGACCTTCGGAGGCTGTCTGACAACTCCTTCATATAGCATTATATTTTTATGATCACTAAAACACACGGGCACAAGGAAAATCTTCTTGTCTAAAATAACCATGGAGACAAGTTTCTTATTGTGTTAAAAAGAGGCATATCATTTAGACCTTTATACCCCATAAATTGTTGTAACAAACCAAATCTATGATAGGCTATTTCATTAGGTTGACGACTGACAGGAGCTTAGCCTTGGTCAGTAGAATTTTCTGGAATCCTTTTGTAACACATTGGCAATGGTTACGCATCTTAACTATGGCAAGAACATCGGTGGACTGAGATTGAACCCCATAAAGTCTGCTCCCTCCAGAGAATAGTGTTTTTGAAAAATTCTACCCTAGGGAGTAACCGTCGCAGTACTAAAGTGACAAAGTCACACATGTGCCGCTTGCAAAGGTTTGACGGGCATAGTAGTTTGTTGAATCGTTTACGTTCAGCGATTTATTGTACCATTTGATTTGTATATTCTGAATTATGTCCATGATGGTACATAGAAATTCCATACCTGGACCATTTTTAAAATCATATTTGAAGACGTAAAAGACCCATATTAAAACTTTATTTTCTCTGCGCCCGTGATTGTATAGTGTTCACAAATAAACCATATATGGCGAGGTAGCTTCAGATATGCTTAATTATTACTTTTTCGTATACATGCATGTATATTCAAAATGTCCTTCATCTTAAACATATTGAATATTAAACGTAAAGTAATCGTCACCTCTCAAATTTGTCTGATCCTTCAAAACTGTCACAGTGTCGTGCCATCCTGATTGGAACCGTTTTATAAAAAGATAGGCTGAAACGGGATCATCGACGACGGAGCTGTTCTTCCATCTACTACCTTTAAGTTCCTTGATAGACCTGTGTATAAAGCGGTACAGACAACACTTTAGTATCGGTACTTGACAAATGTTAACTTTTTTCTCGTTTGCTAATTTTTCCTCTAAAAATAAACGACCATTTAAAAATTAAAGTGTCGAGATCTGGGGAAATTCTAACCTTCTTAACTCTGTCAAGACAATAAGAGTGTTTGAAGTTCATCAAAAAGCCACCGTAACCTTTCTGACATTTGTTAGGAAAGCCATCTTACACTGGGCACATTATGTTTGTCCCGTATGTTTCAAATGTCTAAAGTGGGGGTGTAAAACCATACTTGTTGAAGTGATGCCCAAAAAGCAACGATCAGGATAACCGGTTAACTCCAGTGTTGGATTGCCTACATTTCAGGTCCCTTTGACTCTAGTTTACAATCGCAAATGCTTCGGCAGACCTTTTGTGTGCGCCAAACCAAATCCTTCGTCTGTATTTCTCCAGATAAAGTTGGTAAAATAATAATGTGCAGTAACACGCTTCAAATCATTAGGGCGCGTTTGCGCATGCCCGGACTCAGAGATTTTTTGCATTGCTGATACGAAACAAATCAGATTTTCAAATTCCTATTAAAAAACAAAATGATGCCTAAACTTTAACATTTTGGCAAAAACAGAACGTATCTAACTTCTAACCCGTCGGCTGTTTTTAATGTAAACAGTATGCTGGATTTTCGCGGCGAGTGTGCCTTTAACGATAGGCGTTTAATGGAAAATCAATACAGTTTGTGTGACTTGGTGTCCACAAATAACAAAATTGAAATTGCTTTATGAGACAAGTGTCCATTCACTGAAAAATAAAATAAAAAAGGCCACGAACTGTATGTAACTACCTTTTTCCAACGGCAGTCAGTTAGTTTTTCGAGGACCTTCAATGTCTATTGCTGTCGGGACAAAAATTTATGAAAAAAGTTTTGGCAGCTTAATCATGCCACTTAAAGTTGTTAAGTTGTGGCTGCATGTGTAAGGCCATCCTCGGATACCCAGGGTTAAATTCTCAACAAGCTCACCTTTTAAAGTGAGCGTGGGCGTAAGTATCGTGGGTTCCGACGATGGTGTGAGGCGGAATTTCGCCAAACTAGTTTATTTTCTTACCTGCGTAATTGTGCAATTCTGGATTGTTCTTGCTCAATGTATCGCTCTATTACATCCATTAATTCACCTTCCCGTGTTGACAACCGTTCCACTTGGTACGACGATGTGTATATCTCCCCGGTTACAACAACAACTCGTCCAAGAATCACAATGCCAATGAATGAAAACATCGCCATGGTGAAGGTCTTTATCTGAAAAATGGATTTGTAACATTTCTTTAATTTGGTGTATAATGTCAATTTCAAACCGCATCTGTTGTTGTGTTCCATTAAAATAAAATATTAAAACCTTAGACTATTTTTCCAAATTACAAAGTAGGCCTACAAATCATATTTACGTCGATAGAACGCCCAGTTTTTGGGGCTCGTATACTGTTTGGTCTGTCTTGTTTCGAAGTCAATCATTTGGGTTTTTCGATGACCTTAAACCCATATTATTGTCTGAACAATCCAAATATTTTTTTTTTAAATTGCGAATTTCGACAGCTTATGCCACTAAGTTAAAATATGCCACGAGCCAAGATATATTGGATTCCATCATCAAACGGGTAAACTCATCCCTCATTAACTGACTTTCGCCAAAATGTCTCTCTATTTAATAGGAAGTATATATCTATGATGCAGTTTAGTCAAGGACATTTTCCCTGTACCCGTGGGTTTTAGTGTTCAGAAATATATAGCGGTGGTAAATATCTTTTGCAATAAGGACGTTATTATATATAGTTTAAATTCTTTTTCTAGTCGGTTAAGCGGAAATCTCCATTTATGTCTGCATATGGGGAGTGTTAATGGGAAACTTATTATTTGTGGTACACTGAAGTATAAAATCATTTCAGTTATTCAATATAAATTCTATACAAACAAATACTGCATTTTAGGTTCGCTGTCGTAATTTTCATTTTATAGCCGTACATGAACTTTGAAGATGTAAACAGTTGAATGCATCTTAGTGAATAAAGCCAATTCAAAAAATAAATCAATTCAGATGTCGCCAGAGAATAAATGAATATATACTGTATAACAGGGGACTATTGTTAACTAGTCAGCACAGCCTATATACATGTATACGGTACAGCGCAATTCAACTTACAACCTTTTTATATGCGTTTTGCAATAAAAATGAAAAGATATTTCTATAGGCTGGCAGTCATAGCCGTGTAACATTCCCTACTGTTCTCTGGTCCATGCATATCCTCTGCAAAAGTCTCCAAACGTTTTCTGATGCCTATCTTTGATCCGAATACTAAAAAAAATGTATTTTTCCTAGAATTCTGACCATATATGTATAGACATTGAAACACATGGGTATAGGGAAAATCGTCTTGACTAAAATAACCATGGAGTTTCTAACTGTATTATATGACTCAATATGAGCGTATGTCATTTAGACCTTTTAGCTCGGTCATAGGTTGTTGTAATAAATCAAAACCCATGATATTTCATTAGGTTGAAGACAGACAGCTTGTAGTAAGTAAATTTTCTGATCATATATATAGCAGGCATAAAAGTTGACTTCGCGGTACTGGATCCAACGATATCCTGAGAGAAATCCCTGGTTTACCTGACCTGTTTTCTGTCAAATGTGATCCAACAAGTTGCTTCCTAATCTCTTGAGCAATTAGTGTTTTATATTTAATATACATATACTGCAGTTTAATTAAAGTGGCATGAGCTGCCAAAATGTTGATATTTTGACGTTAAAACAGAATGTTGAAATTATTGCCTATTTCACTCAAAACGAATAAGTCAGAAGCCTTTTTATGCTTCTTGTCTCGAGAATGTACGATAAAGTATTGTTTTGAACTAACTTAGGCTTAGAATGAATGAATGGTCGTCCCGGTTATTTAAATTTTGTTTACTTTTCAAACACTATTTCGGTTCCTATGGGCCACATACTGTATGGATTTCCCTCATTCCAACTCCAATCATTTAGTTTGTCGATGGCCTTCAAATCCTTTTACTGTCAAGACGACCAGAAATTATGGAAAAAGTGCAAATTTTGGCAGCTCATGCCACTTTAAGGTAATATTTTCATTGTCTTCGAATTTAAAAGCATTGTTTTTGTGAGTCACCATTGATAGTTCAGGCACGTACTTGTATAGAGAACATCCCCCATTTCACTGCAACATTTAAAGGTGGTACGTTCTTCTTTTAATTGTAGGGCTTTATAAGACGTGTGTAAGTGGTCGATGGGTTTGATGCTACGAGAAATGAGACTGGCCGTGATCGCTATCCTCCCCAAACCTTCGCCAGTCTTTACTATTGCATAGTTACTTCACAAATATTTCCCAAAATTTAAATCCTTACACTTACCTTGGGAGTATCTCCGTTCGCATGGATAACGTAAGGTATAGGACGGCTTTTAGGAATAGACGGCGAATATACATTACAAACTGATCCATACGAAATAACTCAGTGCATGCATACGTCTGTTAACAATTAACACCTAATTGACATTTTTGAGTTTCTTAATAACTAACACCTAATTGACAGTCTAAATATCCACCAGCCTTTACACACTTGGTATAGGAGTGTCAACACAGACGTCTTATGTCATCATTTCATTTCTTATCACCTTCTCTACCTGACGCATATTTGCTGTCTCAAAACGTTCACAAAACCAGTCTACATCATTCCTATGGAGGTTTTTTTTTCAACAGGCAGTTGAGCCGAAAATAGTTACGATGAAGACAAACTGGATCTATACATCAACTAGCATTGTTTAAATCACATGAAACACTGACAAGTAGTATTCCGGACTTCTGTACTTATGTCTTCGCCCAAGACGGGTAAAAATAGAAAACTATCCCTTATTTCAATGGCTCCCGTTTTCGCCTCATACTTATACCAGCTTAAACACACAGGCATCGTGGTAACCCTACAATTGAATCTGAAGTTCTATTGTGATCATGTCACTATGTAAATATATACCTGGCTCTGAAACTCGTAAACCTTTATAAAGGCCTATACACGTTCTGAAAAAAAAAACACACAGCTGAATAGCTTCCGAAACTCACGTACACCTTTCGGGCGGGGATTCAGGCGAATTCGAAACAGGAGCCGGTTGCACAAAGCTGTATTAAAGTGGCATGAGCTGCCAAAATTCAAACTTTTTTCATAATCTCTGATCGTCACGGCAGTAAGAGGTTTTAAGGCCATCGAAAAACTAAATGAGTGGCGTTGGAATGAGGGAAATCCATACAGTATGTGGCCTATACGAACCGAAAACGTGTTCGAAAAGTAAACAAAATTTAAATAACCGGGACGACCATTCATTCATTCTAAGCCAAAGTTAGTTCAAAACAATTCCTTTTCGTACATTTTCGAGACTAGAAGTACTACAAAGCTTCTGAATTATACGTCTTGAGAAAAATAGCCAATAATTTCAACATTCTGTTTTAACGTTTGGCAGCTCATGCCACTTTAAGCTTAAGTCAGGCTTAAATACATCGCGTAACAAAGGAATTCGATTGAGACGTCGTCAAGATAAGTCAGGCTTAAGCTTAATACACCTTTGTGCAGTTGTTTTCATTTTAAATTCGACGATTCTGTTTAGCTTTGAAACATTTTTTGTACCGTGTATTATTACATTTCTGTATCACCCGACAAGCCTAGGATTAAAAATGAGATAGTGGGCAGATTTAAATGAGTTCATTTTCTTTTTACACACTTTCAATATTTTTTCTGATTGATTTTGATCGGTCGTTTGTGAAAGAAGAGTGTTTCTCTAGGTGACAAAGCATGGAGAAAGCAAAGATTCACGTTTACCCATAGAAGTCCCATATTTTAAACTAAAATTGTCATTATGTATACAATGTAACATACCTTATCCCTTTCGACACAGAAGTTAGTGTTTGTATGTCCACTATGGCCACAAATAATTCACCATATAAACTATCTCGGGGATACCAGAGATCAAGGCAACTAAAGCATTTATTAATTCACTTGACAACATCGATGCTTATCGGAATGTGAATTTGTTATAGATTGTTTCTGTCCCGTTTTACTAATTACGCCTACTATAGCTATTACGGTCCAAACCACATACCCACTTTTTAAAACAATTAGAAACTTGTCTCCATGGTTATTTTAACCCAGAAGACTTTACCTGTGCCCTCGTGTCTTATTATAGTGTTCATTTATGATTGGGTATAAACGTCTAAATGATATGCCCCTTTTTAACACAATAAGAAACTTGTATCCATAGTTATTTTAGACAAGAAGATTAATTGTCTACGGCGAAACCTCCGACATTCTGTGGCACCAACAGCGACCCTTCCGATGGAGCGAAAACCCCTAATCGTAGGCACGCTCATTTATCAATTTGGGCTCAGTCATTCCATCAATTTTCTTAGCTGTACCGTATACCAAGTAATGAATAGGCCTAGCTAAATTTACGAAATTTTTCGAGTCATAATGTCACTTGATTAGGGGCTTAAAATTAAAGCTTCTATTTTATTGCCAAAACTTCTGGTTTGCACTTCTTGAGAAAATTTGTTTTTCTTTTATCACAAAATATTTCTAGCAGACCATGCCATTTTTATTGAATGGAATGAATAGACCTCACACATAGAAGTTTAATTGCGATATTTTTCTAGAGTTATTGATCTGATTTCTCACGATGTCTCCCAAAACATTTGCGCCCGATCAGTTTAATTAGCCTATACGCTACCCTGTAGGCCTACTAGTCTATCGTCGACAAGAACGGTTTTGAGAAAAAATCGCAAGATGTATAATCTGACTTCATTATCTGAACGCCGGATTACACTCAGGCCCACGGGGTCCCAGGATGATGGAGCAAGTTGACGATTATAGGATTATCCGATTAGGCCTATGCAGTTTCTAGTTTTCGGTCAATTTCTTTAGGCATTTTTAGTGGGACTTCTCATAAGCTGGCAATACCTTTTTGTAAATAGATCTGACTCGTTGAAGTAATAGTCTGTCTAAAAAAATATACGAAAGGTGAAGATTTAATCAAAGTGGCGGATTGAGCTCTCTGACATGGGGTTGATTTGGATGACTAACTATGAATCTTGTGTCGTCTGCACCCCTATCCCCTTCGGATGCCAAAATTTGAGGTTTCTCCGTTACTGTTCTGCCAAGATTTCACTAGGATGGTCCTGAGTTTCCATCAGAGTTTTTTCTGGGCGAGTGACCGAGACAAAGGTTAACATTATGGCAAATAGAAAATGTCTGCTGATACCTAGTGGTTTTGGGATATCCCAACAAAGGGGATTCCCTGCAGCCTCGCTCTGGCCAAAGGCCTCTGTTTGAGTTTGACACGTGTCGTCATGCACCATAAACGTCAAAGTGGTAATTTGGCAAATAATGTGAGACAATTCTGTTAATTACCTCCTCTGCTTGGCTCGAGGGTAAGTAAATCATAAATAAGATTTCCCATAACATCGCATGGAAGTCTTGATGTCGTTCTCCTCTGTGCATATCGAAGGATTTGTCTCGCTTTAACAATGTTATGTTGTTGTGAACCCAACCTGCCAACCACTTTTCCGTGTTTGTCTGTTTCAGTGTTTGCAAATTGTACCACAGTCACTCGAAGTCGAAGCAATACTAATGGCAATGGTGTAAGGGGAAAGGGGGGATGCATTGTCAATGGTGTAGGTTGGGGGGGTGGGGGGGCGTTTGGGGTTGCTAACCATGGCATAACTATGGGAAGTTAGACAACGTTGTTTTTTTCCCAAACGCTCAAAACCAGGTTGGGGAAAGTCGCCGATCAGCGGTTGGTCCATCAACTGGTTGATAAACAGTCGCTACACCGCCATACTACGTAGAATAGACCCCACGGATCGGTGGGTATTGTTTGGACAAAAGGACAATTTCGTCTCTATCTGCCGTCTCCTGCGTTTGAATGTGCGCTTCTTCAATACCACTTCAATACAAGGTGCAATTGAAAAATCTAAGAGTTGCTATCGGAATTTAAAAAAAATATATATTTGACACCTATAGTACTGACATCATTTCTTTCTGTGAAAATACATGAAAATAACCATCAAGCTTTCTGAACAACTTTGACAGCCCCCTTTAAACTTTTATCAACACAATATTCCATAACTACTTTCTAAAACGTATAGGAAAAACTTGTGTTCTTCACTAAAATTTACTGCTGAGGGATTCTTCTGTCATTTCTGTATAAAATGGAACCCATATTCATATAGGCCATCGTCTAGTATGTTCCAAAGAATGTGTGAGATTTGTGATGATAAAATTGTTTGTGAGTTATCAAGGTCTCTTTATTTTTATTTCACCAGGTTGTATCATTATTAGTTAAGATGGTGTGACAAACAAATTCGACAAAAATGGGGCGTAACCAGGCGCTGAGAGAATTGCGGACATTTTCTGATTCTGTTGTTCGTCCTAAAGCTCAAGCAGTTAAGACATCTGTGTGTAGCTGGGCATTTCTATGGTCAGCTATAAAGACATTTGTGTTGATCCTCCTGTATTATTGCTTTTCTATTGGTTTGACATTCTATAATCAAAGATTCATCCGGGTGAGTATAATAATATGAGGGGACAAGAAGATTTTCCCTGTGCCCGTGTGTTTTAGTGTTCAGAAATATATAATAATATGAACACAGTTTCTAATTCCTTCCATTCATTTGCCCCATTACCATCTAAAGTAGTTCCTATGACCTGGTATCCATTGGCAACCAAGCTTCCTTCACAATGCCAAATTCTCTGATTGGGTTTTCACTCACGACCTATGTGGGATGGTTGCCAGTTACCACCGGAAGGTCGTGGGTTTCCTCCGGCCATAGAGCCCTATTTCCTCCCACAATAAAACTGGCAACGCCGCCATATAAGTGAAATAATTTTGAGCACGGCGTAAAACGCCAAACAATCAATCAATCAAATCACAATGCCAAACAAGCCCCTTACCTTTCATTAAAGGAACAGAAAGTCTTTTGGATATGCTTTTAATAAGGGGAATGAAATGTTGCAGAGTACACAATATGAGCTATATACAATCAGAAAATAAAAAAACATCCAATGATTTTTGGATATATATGTAAAATACCTTCTTAAAGCCTTATAATATGAAAGATTCAATCTTCATTAGCAAATTAATTAAGCTAACCATGTTGTTTGGGGAATTAACTGCAACGTTACGACTAATCAAGCATCATGACAATTGAACAATGTTTTATTATTGTCTTTCAGCATTTTGCTTTCCCATTGAGCATTACAATGACACATCTTGTAATCAAATTTATAATGTCTGGTTTGCTGAGGGCAGTGTTAAATTGTCGCTCAGAGACTGACAGAGTTACCCTCCCCTGGGGACAATACATCAAAAGGATAGCTCCTACAGGTAATTAAATCTGCAGTGAATAAAAATGTACAAATTGTGCTTTTCCGAATACCGTGGATTTCTCCATGTTTTTCATGATGACAGCCATGGCACATTCTATCATTGCCTTCAAAAGATCGATTGATTGATTGTTTGGTGTTTACACCGCCCTCAAGATTATTTCACTTATATGGCAGCGTTGCCAGTTTTAGTGTGGGAGGAAACCGGGCTCTATGCCCGGAGGAAACCAAGAGGCCATGTAGACAATAAACCAACAACCGAAATAGATATACCTGTTTAACCAAATTGAGTGGTGAAAAGAAATTTCACTGCATATCTCATGACACAATTTGTAAATCGGGCACCTTTAAGAAGACTTATTTGAGAACAACTGCTCCTCAAGTTTACCTGATGCATCTAATATCATACTCATCTGTCTTCTGGTCAAAACGATGGAGGGTTCAGAAATTTATATATCATTATAAATGTATTATATTGTATCTAATTATTGCACAAAATAAGCTTTAGCCTAACGTGCAAATAATAAACTTTATATATATAAAAAAAATTTATAACGAATTTGGTGAGCTGAACCTATTCTGTTAAATTGTAATAAAGGCAAACAAATCTAAAAATAAGTTTTTAATTCATCACTCTAAATGAAATGGTTGCCAGGTAAAGTGTAAATCTGTCTATCAAGGTGGGGCTGGTCCTCTGGGCAAAGAGCGTGGTTCCCTTCACTTACAGTATTTACCAGAATGTGAGCAAAATAATCTTGAATGTGGTGTAAAACACAAATCAATTAATAAACATTGCTTCTAAAAGGGCATTAAGATTGAAACCTAATTGATTCACATTCTGAACACCCTTCTGCTTGTCCTTATTGCTTTTGCATTCAACTGTCATTTTCAAACGAGGTTTTTAATTAATACATTTTCTTTATTACAGGTATTGTTAGTGCCTTGGACATAGGCTTGTCTAACTGGAGCTGGGAGTTTATCACTGTGTCATTGTGAGTTATAACTATTTCTGTATTCTCTATCGGGATGATAAAGTAGATATCTGGTAAATATGTAGTCTAACTACATGTAGTTACATTTGGGTCCGCAAATTGGCAACAGACAGCGAAATTTTCTATGGTCCTGTAATATTACGCCTGTTGGAGACAAGACTCTTTGAGCTGCAGTTACATACCACTAATTGGGGTATCGATATTCATTACGACCAGCCTTATAGTCTGTTGTTAACAGTTTGGCTAATTTGTGTTTCAGTAACTTTTCTGTAAGTCGCCAAGCCCCCCTTTTTTTTTTTGATCGGCAATTAAATGAAATTTCTGTTGCCCTATGTAGTACACTTTTGCAAGTAAGTTTGGTGACTACAGATGTCTGTCTGTCTGTCTGTACCAGATAAGTTTTCAGATGTACTGTAGGCTTCAATCTGATACAGGGGCCTCCGTGGCTCAGTAGGTTGAGCTGTGGAGGCTCAATCCAAACAGCCTTCCATCAATTGGTCGCGGGTTCAAACAAAATTGAAAAATTTTCTGACTGGGTTTTCACTCGCACGACCTATATGGGGTGGTTGCCAGTTACCAACGGAAGGTTGTGGGTTTCCTCTGGGCATAGAGCCCGGTTTCCTCCCACAATAAAACTGGCATCGCTGCCATAAATATAAATATAAATAATCTTGAGTGCGGCGTAAAACACCTATCAATCAATCAATATGATATACATCCTTACAACTTAGTGATAAGTCCCCCAGCCCCTGTCTTATATAGATGACTGAAAGATTCTTCCAGTTGAAATTATGTTTAAAGCATGTATTTTATATTGAATATGAAGATAGTGTGCTACAATGAATTTACCCTTGCTTGCATATTATGAGTTTTTGTTGGTTATGAACTCTTGTTGGCTTATGTGACTAGTGCTTGAGTTTGAAACTTTGAAAACGCTCAGCCATAAGGGAAAATGTTCAGACTGGGTGATTTACCAATCAATTCTTGTGGGTTTAAGCTGATTACCTGGATCCTGTTTCACAAAGCGGCGTAGCGTAAGTTTTTACGTAAATGCCTCAGCAACCCATACTGTAGAGATACGTTAGTAAGAAAGTTACGCAAAAAATACATCTACGCCGTTTTGTGAAACAGGCTCCTGGCACTAAAAAAGACTGGGATGTCTTTTGTTAGGCATACATCCTAGATTCTTTTACTATTAACTGTGGCAATTGTCCCTCAATTTAGTGAAATAATTTACGATAATGGATATAAAATCAACCGATATTGGACAAATTATGGAATTTCGCCACTTTTCAATAATGAATATAAATTCTTGTTTTTCTCTCCCTATATAAGCCTGGCTATGCCACAAGTGGGATTTAATCATCTAGCATGTGTCCGCTAAAGCCTAGCGCAGACGAGAGGCGCCGGCTGAGCTACAAGGCACGCGTGGCCAAGGGAGCAGCTACAGATTTCAGCGCAGACGATGAGCTCTCGGCTGAGGCAAGTTCTTGGTCACCCAAGTTTACTGATCTACACAAGTGTCACTACTCGTGTTACGTAATATTCTAAGTGGTCACATGATTTAATAGGAATACGCGATTGGACTATCCATCCTCTCAGCTCAGCCGGCAGCTTACGTTATGCGCACACGGTGAGATTCTTGCCACGAGAGGCAGAAAATATCAAACATGCTAAATACTTTCCTCACCGCCTCGAGAGGCGAAAATCTCACCAAAATTTACGCGCACACGGGGGAAACAGCTTAGCTCTCAGCCACGCGTAGCCGGCAGCTCAGCCGGCGCCTCTCGTGTGCGCTAGGCTTTATATACATTCTACCATAAACATTAAATATATAATATTAAATTTGTTTCTGTTTTAGATATACCATGACAAAATCCTCAGCAGTATTATTTATATTATTATTTGCTATAATTTTACGCTTAGAACAATGTGTAAGTATTTATTGTATTTATTCCTAGTCATACTAGTTTTGTTACCTCTTTTATGCCATTTCTACAAAACAATTGATCAACCCAAACCAAACATTCAAGATGTCAGACAAACCATGTCTTATGGATTTGGAAAGCTACCAATGTCACCTTTTTTACAATGTGGCTGTGAACTTATTATAAAAATGTCCACATTTTTTTAACAACCCAAACCAAACATTCAAGATGTCGGACAAACCATGTGTTATGGATTTGGAAAGCTACAAATGTCAGCGGGTCGCGGGTTCGAATCCCACTCAGTCCAAAAATTGGAGAATTTTCTGACTGGGGTTTCACTCGAACAACCGATGTGGGATGGTTGCCAGTTACCAGCGGAAGGTCGTGGGTTTCCCCCAGGCACCGGGCACAGATCCCGGTTTCCTCCCACAATAAAACTGGCAACGCCGCCATATAAGTGAAATAATCTTGAGCGCGGCGTAAAACACCAAACAATCAATCAATCAACAAATGTCACCTTTTTAACAATGTTGCTGTGAACCTATTATAAAAATGTCCACATTTTGTAAACTCAATGGGCACTTCCTTTTTAGCCCGCCATCATTCTGATGGAGGGCTATTCAAATCGCTTTTCCGTGGTCCGTCGTCAGTCGTCCGTCCGTTAACTTTTTGATTGTTACCTTTATTCCAAGAAAACTACCTGTCCAATCTTGATGAACCTTGACATACATCATCACCCTATAGTCTAGTTGTACACCGTACATTTTCATCTCGTTTGCATAATCAATATAGCCGCCAGGGGGAGATGTTGTTTTTCTTTGTTACGTTTATTGCAAGAAAACTTTCGCTGTTACCTTTATTACAAGAAAACTATCAGTCCAATCTTATTCAAACTCAACATACATCATCACTCTACGGTCTAGTTGTGCACCATACATTTTCATCTCATTTGCATATTCAATATGGCCACCAGGGGGCGATATTGTTTTTTTTTTTTGTAACCTTTATTCCAAGGAAACTACTTGTCCGATTTTCACCAAACTTGGCTCACATTATCTCCATATAGTCTCGTTGTGCATCATACATTTTCATCTCATTTGCATATTCAATATGGTCACCAGGGGGCGATGTTGTTTTTCTTTGTTACCTTTATTCCGAGAAAACTACCTGTTCAATCTTAATCAAACTTAACATACATCATCACCCTATGGTCTAGTTGTGCACGGTACATTTTCATCTCATTTGCATATAAAATATGGCCGCCAGGGGGCGATTGTTACGTTTATTGCAAGAAAACTTTCGCTTGTTACCTTTATTCCAAGAAAACTATCAGTCCAATCTTAATCAAACTCAACATACATCATCATCCTATGGTCTAGTTGAGCACCGTACATTTTCATCCCATTTGAATATTCAATATGGCCACCAGGGGGCGATGTTGTTTTTTTTTGTTACCTTTATTCCAAGAAACCACTAGTCCGATTTTCACCAAACTTGGCTCACATTATCTCCATATAGTCTCGTTGTGCATCAAACATTTTCATCTCATTTGTATATTCAATATGGCCGCCAGGGGGCGATGTTGTTTTTCTTTGTTACCTTTATTCCAAGAAAACTACCTGTCCAATCTTAATCAAACTTAGCATACATCATCTCGCCCGATGGTCTAGTTGTGCACCGTACATTTCATCTCATTTGCATATCCAATATTGCCGCCAGGGGGCGATGTTGTTATCTTTTTTACGTTTATTGCAAGAAAACTTTCGCTTGTTACCTTTATTCCAAGCAAACTCAGTCCAATCTTAATCAAACTCAACATACATCACCCTATGGTCTAGTTGTGCACCGTACGTTTTCATCTCATTTGCATATTCAATGTGGCCACCAGGGGGCCATGTTGTTTTTCTTTATCTTTATTCCAAGAAAATTACCTGTCCGATTTTCACCAAACTTGGCTGACATTATCTCCATATAGTCTAGTTGTGCATCCTACATTGTCATCTCATTTGCATATTCAATATGGCCGCCAGGGGGCGATGTTGTTTTTTCTTTGTTACCTTTATTCCAAGAAAACTACCTGTCCAATCTTAATCTAACTTAACATACATCATCACCTTATGGTCTAGTTGTGCACCGTACATTTTCATCTCATTTGCATAAACAATATGGCCGCCAGGGGGAGATGTTGCTTTTCTTTGTTACGTTTATTGCAAGAAAACTTTCGGTAGTTACCTTTATTCCAAGAAAACTATTAGCCCAATCTCAATCAAACTTAACATGCATCATCACCCTACGGTCTAGTTGTACATCGTACATTTTCATCTCATTTGCATATTCAATATGGCCACAAGGGGCGATATTGTTTTTTTTTTTTGTTACCTTTATTGCAAGGAAACTACTTGTCCGATTTTCATCAAACTTGGCTGACATTATCTCCATATAGTCTAGTTGTGCATCGTACAGTTTCATCTCATTTGCATATTCAATATGGCCACCAGGGGGCGATGTTGTTTTTCTTTGTTACCTTTATTCCAAGAAAACTACCTGTCCAATCTTAATCAAACTTAACATACATCATCACCTTATGGTCTAGTTGTGCATCGTACATTTTCATCTCATTTGCATAAACAATATGGCCGCCAGGGGGAGATGTTGTTTTTCTTTGTTACGTTTATTGCAAGAAAACTTTCGGTAGTAACCTTTATTCCAAGAAAACTATCAGTCCAATCTTAATCAAACTCAACATACATCATCACTCTACGGTCTAGTTGTACACCGTACATTTTCATCTCATTTGCATATTCAAGATGGCCACCAGGGGGTGATATTGTTTTTTTTTGTTACCTTTATTCCAAGGAAACTACTAGTCCGATTTTCATCAAACTTGGCTGACATTATCTCCATATAGTCTAGTTGTGCATCGTACAGTTTCATCTCATTTGCATATTCAATATGGCCACCAGGGGGCGATGTTTTTTTTCTTTGTTACCTTTATTCCAAGAAAACTACCTGTCCAATCTTAATCAAACTTAACATACAATATCACCTTATGGTCTAGTTGTGCACCGTACATTTTCATCTCATTTGCATAAACAATATGGCCGCCAGGGGGAGATGTTGTTTTTCTTTGTTACGTTTATTGCAAGAAAACTTTCGGTAGTTACCTTTATTCCAAGAAAACTATTAGCCCAATCTCAATCAAACTTAACATGCATCATCACCCTACAGTCTAGTTGTACACCGTACATTTTCATCTCATTTGCATATTCAATATGGCCACCAGGGGGCGATATTGTTTTTTTTTTGTTACCTTTATTGCAAGGAAACTACTTGTCCGATTTTCATCAAACTTGGCTGACATTATCTCCATATAGTCGTGTTGTGCATCAAACATTTTCATCTCATTTGTATATTCAATATGGCCGCCAGGGGGCGATGTTGTTTTTCTTTGTTACCTTTATTGCAAGAAAACTTTCGCTTGTTACCTTTATTCCAAGAAAACTATCAGTCCAATCTTAATCAAACTCAACGTACATCATCACCCTACGGTCTAGTTGTGCACCGTACATTTCATCTCATTTGCATATCCAATATTGCCGCCAGGGGGCGATGTTGTTATCTTTTTTACGTTTATTGCAAGAAAACTTTCGCTTGTTACCTTTATTCCAAGCAAACTCAGTCCAATCTTAATCAAACTCAACATACATCACCCTATGGTCTAGTTGTGCACCGTACATTTTCATCTCATTTGCATATTCAAGATGGCCACCAGGGGGTGATATTGTTTTTTTTTGTTACCTTTATTCCAAAGAAACTACTAGTCCGATTTTCATCAAACTTGGCTGACATTATCTCCATATAGTCTAGTTGTGCATCGTACAGTTTCATCTCATTTGCATATTCAATATGGCCACCAGGGGGCGATGTTGTTTTTCATTGTTACCTTTATTCCAAGAAAACTACCTGTCCAATCTTAATCAAACTTAACATACATCATCACCCTATGGTCTTGTTGTGCATCGTACATTTTCATCTCATTTGCTTAATCAATATGGCCACCAGGGGGAGATTTTGTTTTTCTTTGTTACGTTTATTGCAAGAAAACTTTCGCTTGTTACCTTTATTCCAAGAAAACTATCAGTCCAATCTTAATCAAACTCAACGTACATCATCACCCTACGGTCTAGTTGTGCACCGTACATTTTCATCTGATTTGCATATTCAAGATGGCCACCAGGGGGTGATATTGTTTTTTTTTGTTACCTTTATTCCAGGGAAACTACTAGTCCGATTTTCACCAAACTTGGCTGACATTATAGTCTCGTTGTGCATCCTACAGTTTCATCTCATTTGCATATTCAATATGGCCACCAGGGGGCGATGTTGTGTTTTTTTGTTACCTTTATTCCAAGAAAACTACCTGTCCAATCTTAATCAAACTTAACATACATCATCTCACCCTATGGTCTAGTTGTGCACCGTCAATTTTCATCTCATTTGCATATTCAATATGGCCGCCAGGGGGAGATGTTTTTTTTTTCGTTTATTTCAAGAAAACTTTTGCTTGTTACCTTTATTCCAAGAAAACTACCTGTCCAATCTTAATCAAACTTAACATACATCATCTCACCCTATGGTCTAGTTGTGCAACGTCGATTTTCATCTCATTTGCATATTCAATATGGCTGCCAGGGGCGATATATTTTTTTTGTTACTTTTTTCCAAGAAAACTACCAGTCCGATTTTCACCAATCTTGGCTCACATTATCTCCCTATAGCCCTGTTGTGTACTGTACATTTTCATCTCATTTGCATATTCAATATGGCCACCAGGGGGCGATGTTGTTTTTCTTTATCTTTGTTCCAAGAAAACTACCTGACATTAATCAAAATCAACATACATTATCACCCTATGGTCTAGTTATGCACCATTCATTTTGATCTCATTTGTATATTCAATATGGCCGCTAGTAGGGCGATATTGTTTTTTTTGTTACTTCTATTCCAAGAAAACTACTGGTCTGATTTTGACCAAACTTGGCCGACATTATCTCCCTCTGATCTAGTTGTGCACTCTACATTTTCATCTCATTTGCTTATTAAATATGGCCGCCAGGAAGCAATGTTGTTTTTTAACCAAATTTGAAAATGAAACTTATTATCATTATTCCAAGAAAACTACTGACCTGATCTTAACCAAACATGACACACATCATCCCTCTAAGTTCTAGCTGTGTACCGTACATTATCATTTCATTAGCATATTGAAGATGGCTACCAGGTGGCAATGTTGTTTTCAACCAAAATTTCAAGGGGAGCTTACTTTGCAATTCACAATTTAATTTTCCTCAACAAAAGTTATCTCCCTGGAATAAGATTTTTTATGTAGGCCCCAATTCCTATATCCAGTTATTGCTGTAACAATCTTTAATATGAATAGACGACCTATGTGGGATGGTTGCCAGTTACCAACGGAAGGTCGTGGGTTTCCTCCGGGCATAGAGCCCGGTTTCCTCCCACAATAAAACTGGCAAGGCCGCCATATAAGTGAAATAATCTTGAGCGCATCGTAAAACACCAAACAATCAATCAATTTAATATGAATAGATGAACGCGGGCGTTAAGATCCCTTTAAGGGATCTCTTGTTTGTTATTTTTATTCCAAGAGAACTACTGGTCTGATTTTGACCAAACTTGGCCCACATTATCTCCCTATGATCTAGTTGTGCACCCTACATTTTCATCTCATTTGCTTATTAAATACGGCCGCCAGGAAGCAATGTTGTTTTTTAATCAAATTTGAAAATGAAACTTATTATCATTATTCCAAGAAAACTACTGACCTGATCTTAACCAAACATGACACACATCACCCCCCCTAAGTTCTAGCTGTGCTTCGTACATTATCATTTTATTAACATACTGAAGATGGCTACCAGGTGGCAATGTTGTTTTCAACCAAAATTTCAAGGGGAGCTTACTTTGTAATTCACAATTTAATTTTCCTCAACAATAGTTATCTCCCTGGAATAAGAATTTTTCATCTAGGCCCCAATTCCTATATCCAGTTATTAACAATCTTTAATATGAATAGATGAACGCGGGCGTTAAGATCCCCTTAGGGGTTTCTTGTTTCTTGCAGTTATCACAGAGTATAAGCAGATCATCAATCCATTATTTCTTAATTATGAAATAATTTTAATGTCATTTTCCCTTCTTTTTCAGCGTGTTTCCTTAGTTTTTGTGGTCATATTTATATCAACTGGTCTGTTCCTGTTCACATACCAGTCTACACAATTTAACTTGGAGGGATTTATAATGGTAGTGACCGCATCTCTTCTCTCCGGATTACGGTGGACATTAGCTCAACTTATTACACAGAAAAAAGAATTAGGTAAGAGTTACCTCTTTAGGGAACCTTTGACCTTTGATCACGGTCCAGGGGGCCGTTTCACGAAGGCGTCACACAGTGCTATCAATCGCAGTTGCCGTGCGTCGTATCTCTTCACTATGGTATCCATTGGCATCTAGGCTTCTTTTGCTATGCGACTGTTTTGTGAATTGAGCCCCAGGGGTACAATGACTAGGTTTTTATCCACCCATTCGTTCGTTTATCTTTTTACGCTGTACCCAATATGGTGGCTGATAAGTGCCGTGATTTTGTTTTTGTAATTTTGTATTTTGTTTTGTGAATTTTATTTTTTGTTTTTGAATTTCGACCACGGTCAAAATAGTTTTGACTGTAGTTGAAATTATTTTGACTCAATTTGAAATTGCAGAGAATGAAAATACATGTTGTCGTGATTTGGCTTAGTCAAAATAATTTCAACTCGAGTCGAAACTATTTTGACCGGAGTCAAAATATTTTAATCATGTTTGTGATTTATTTCCAGGTTTAAGTAATCCACTAGATATGATATATCATATTCAACCCTGGATGATTGTTGGGTTATTTCCCTTGGCTGTAGCTTTTGAAGGTACCACTATTTCTTATCCTCTGTTTGTTAAGATAAATATATTTGTTCAGCTGCAGTTTTTTTCCGCTAGAGATAAACAGATTTAACATCAGAAAACCAAACATAATTATTTGTAAAATATAATTATTTGATTTAGAAATCTACCGAAACTGTGCTTGTTATCCTTGTATTCCTTTTTAGTCAATTTAACACCATTCAGTGTTCATTTAACTACATGTATGAGAAAAACAACATTTTAAGTTCTAAAATTATAAAACATGCAGACACAGTGTAAAATCACTTTGACTAAAATAATCCTGGAGTTTGTGAGATATTAAATTGGCATGAGCTGCCAAAATTCAATTTTTTTTTCATAATTTCTGATCGTCACGACAGTAAGAGACTTGAAAAGCCATCAAAAAACTAAATGATTGGCGTAAGAATGAGGAAAATCCATACAGTACATGTATGTGGCCTGTACGAACCGAAAACGTGTTCGAAAAGTAAACAAAATAACCGGACGACCATTCATTCATTCTAAGCCAAAGTTAGTTCAAAACAATACTTTATCGTACATTTTCGAGACTAAAGGCACTAAAAAGCTTCTGAATTATACATCTTGAGAAAAATAGCCAATAATTTCAACATTCCTTGTCAACCTCAAAATATCAACATTTTGGCAGCTCATGCCACTTTAACTACATATATGAGAAAAGCAACATTTTAAGTTCTAAAATTATAAAACATGCTTACACAGTGTAAAATCACTTTGACTAAAATAATCCTGGAGTTTGTGTGATATTAACGGCCATGATAATTGCAAATTAAACAATCACACCCTATTTGGACAGTTTTATCTCTTCTCTGTATAACTTAACATGGTATTTCTTGTAAGAAATGTTTGAAACTCTCTTTAAACGTGGGTTCCATACTAATGATAAAAAAGTTCGTGTTGTTCAAAAACAACTGACGACGTGGTGATGTCTTAATTTTTTTTTTATCACTTGTATTACTTGTTGTTTTTTTGCCCAGGTTTGCACATTGCAACAACAGAACAGATATTTAACTACCATAGTATAAAAATATTAATGAGTAATGTAGGATTGTTAGCTGCTGGTGCTTTTTTGGCGTTTTTCTTGGAATACAGTGAATTCCTGCTGGTGTCCAGAACCTCTAGTCTGACCTTATCCATCTCGGGTATATTTAAGGTTAGCACAATTCTCTTTATATCGATAAATACTCTGCACAAAGTAATAAAATCTTTCAGTGGCATTTAGAAGTATGAACTACAGTCAAACCTGGACAAGCGATTACCTGTAAACAGCGACCAACTGTCTTAAGCGGCCACCCCACGATTCCCCCGAGCACTTTTCACGTTTCCCTTAGTTGGCCTCTTAAACCAGGTTTGACTGTACTTCGAAACGTTGTCACCCAATAAACCAAGAAGTTGTTAGCGATAAGTAACTCTTCACCCTAAAGTACGGTACTAAAAGGCCGAATGAAATCAGCTTGGTATCTTCACATGCTACTTAACGCCGCCATAAAAGTGGAATAATCTTGAGCACGGCGTAAAACACCAATCAATGAATCAATTACATGCTACTTATAATATTACAGGGCCATTAATAAATACATTTTAGACAAGAAAATTTCCCCTGTGCCCGTGTGTTTTACTGATCATAAATAAATACATAGGATGTGTTTAACCTTCGACCTTTGAGTGTGACTATGTAGACATGACGGAAAGGTCAATTTTCACAGTTAACTCTATTTACTGACATAGTTTATCTTCTGCATGGGATACAATTTGTTGGATACAAAACAGAAATTATTAAGTTTATCCTCATTGCCTTTTATCTTCCTACAAAACACTGATCAACCTATATACTAAGACTTGTGCAAAAACCAGAAGTACATTGTGTGTCCTTTATGCAGAGAACTGGGTTCTCTCTTCTCCAGTTAACCAGACAATGCTGTGTGCAATGTTGAAATCAAACATCCAATCCCTCAAAGAACTGTAACTCAATATGATCGCTGTGCTATTTGTCTCTCCATGCACATCATGCTACCAGAATAATGACATTTACTTTTTTTTCTTTCATGTAGGAAATCTGTACGTTGTATTTAGCGTTCGAGTTTAACGGTGATAAGATGTCTCTAATGAACGGTGTCGGACTTATAATCTGTTTACTGGGGATAGCTCTTCATGTGATTCTCAAAGCTGTATACAGTAAGTCAATTCAACTGTTTACTGGGGATAGCCCTTCATGTGATTCTCAAAGCTGTATACAGTATGTCAATTCAACTGTTCACCGGGGATAGCCCTTCATGTGATTCTCAAAGCTGTATACAGTAAGTCAATTCAACTGTTCACAGGGGATAGCCCTTCATGTGATTCTCAAAGCTGTATACAGTAAGTCAATTTAACTGTTCACAGGGGATAGCCCTTCATGTGATTCTCAAAGCTGTATACAGTAAGTCAATTCAACTGTACACAGGGGATAGCCCTTCATGTGATTCTCAAAGCTGTATACAGTAAGTCAATTCAACTGTTCACAGGGGATAGCCCTTCATGTGATTCTGAAAGCTGTATACAGTAAGTCAATTCAACTGTTCACAGGGGATAGCCCTTCATGTGATTCTCAAAGCTGTATACAGTAAGTCAATTCAACTGTTTACTGGGGATAGCCCCTCATATGGTTCTCAAAGCTGTATACAGTAAGTCAATTCAACTGTTTACTGGGGATATAGCCCTTCATGTGATTCTCAAAGCTGTATACAGTAAGTCAATTCAACTGTTTACTGGGGCTAGCCCTTCATGTGATTCTCAAAGCTGTATACAGTAAGTCAATTCAACTGTTTACAGGGGATAGCCCTTCATGTGATTCTCAAAGCTGTATACAGTAAGTCAATTCAACTGTTTACTGGGGCTAGCCCTTCATGTGATTCTCAAAGCTGTATACAGTAAGTCAATTCAACTGTTTACAGAGGATAGCCCTTCATGTGATTCTGAAAGCTGTATACAGTAAGTCAATTCAACTGTTCACAGGGGATAGCCCTTCATGTGATTCTCAAAGCTGTATACAGTAAGTCAATTCAACTGTTTACAGGGGATAGCCCTTCATGTGATTCTCAAAGCTGTATACAGTAAGTCAATTCAACTGTTTACTGGGGCTAGCCCTTCATGTGATTCTCAAAGCTGTATACAGTAAGTCAATTCAACTGTTTACTGGGGCTAGCCCTTCATGTGATTCTCAAAGCTGTATACAGTAAGTCAATTCAACTGTTTACAGGGGATAACCCTCCATGTGATTCTCAAAGCTGTATACAGTAAGTCAATTCAACTGTTTACAGGGGATAACCCTCCATGTGATTATTAAAGCTGTATACAGTAAGTCAATTCAACTGTTTACAGGGGATAACCCTCCATGTGATTCTCAAAGCTGTATACAGTAAGTCAATTCAACTGTTTACAGGGGATAGCCCTTCATGTGATTCTCAAAGCTGTATACAGTAAGTCAATTCAACTGTTTACAGGGGATAGCCCTTCATGTGATTCTCAAAGCTGTATACAGTAAGTCAATTCAACTGTTTACAGGGGATAACCCTTCATGTGATTCTCAAAGCTGTATACAGTAAGTCAATTCAACTGTTTACAGGGGATAGCCCTTCATGTGATTCTGAAAGCTGTATACAGTAAGTCAATTCAACTGTTCACTGGGGATAGCCCTTCATGTGATTCTCAAAGCTATATACAGTAAGTCAATTCAACTGTTTACAGGGGATAGCCCTTCATATGATTCTGAAAGCTGTATACAGTAAGTCAATTCAACTGTTTACAGGGGATAACCCTTCATGTGATTCTCAAAGCTGTATACAGTAAGTCAATTCAACTGTTTACAGGGGATAGCCCTTCATGTGATTCTGAAAGCTGTATACAGTAAGTCAATTCAACTGTTTACAGGGGATAGCCCTTCATGTGATTCTGAAAGCTGTATACAGTAAGTCAATTCAACTGTTCACTGGGGATAACCCTCCATGTGATTCTCAAAGCTGTATACAGTAAGTCAATTCAACTGTTCACTGGGGATAGCCCTTCATGTGATTCTGAAAGCTGTATACAGTAAGTCAATTCAACTGTTCACTGGGGATAGCCCTTCATGTGATTCTGAAAGCTGTATACAGTAAGTCAATTCAACTGTTCACTGGGGATAGCCCTTCATGTGATTCTCAAAGCTGTATACAGTAAGTCAATTCAACTGTTTACAGGGGATAGCCCTTCATGGGATTCTGAAAGCTATTTTCACTCGAACAACCTATGTGGGATGGTTGCCAGTTACCACTGGAAGGTTGTGGGTTTCCTCCGGGCGTAGAGCCCAGTTTCCTCCCACAATAAAACTGGCAACGCCGTCATATAAGTGAAATAATATTGAGCGTGCGTAAAGCACCAAACAATCAATCAATCAAGCAATCAATTAAAGCTGTATACAGTAAGTCAATTCACCCTTAGGATATGTCATTGTCATTTGTAAGTTACATTAAAATCTTAAATTTTATGGTAACGAATTTTTTGAAATATTGAAATTTCCTTTACCCCATCTTAACAAATAATCAAGATTGATTTTTGTTAGCTATCTAAAGTCTCGTATACAATATCACAATATATGTAACTTAAAGAGGCATGAGCTGCCAAAATGCACACTTTTTCATAATGTCTGATCGTCACGACAGTAAAAGGCTTTGAAGACCATCGGAAAACTAAATGGTTGGCGTTGGAATGAGGAAAATTCATACAGTATGTGGCCTGTACGAACCGAAAACGTGTTCGAAAAGTAAACAAAATTTAAATAACCGGGACGACCATTCATTCATTCTAAGCCAAGGTTAGTTCAAAACAATACTTTATCGTACATTTTCGAGACCATAAGCACTAAAAAGCTTCTGAATTATACGTCTTGAGAAAAATAGCCAATAATTTCAACATTCTGTTGTAACGTCAAAATATCAACATTTTGGCAGCTCATGCCACTTTAAGCGTACATCGTAAAATCTGATGTTGACATTTACCTTTTGTTTTAAAAATATTACAATTTAGGAGCTGCAAAAGCATTTTATGTTTTTTTTCAAGGTCAAGAAAAGAGAGAAGAGAAGCTAGATGTTTCTATGGAGATGCTTTTACAAAATGGGGAAGCTAATTCTGGTAATGAGGAGGAAGATGATGAGATAGATTTATTTAATTCACGTGATGCCAGGTAGCAGCAGGGGAGACCACTCGTGTCAGAAAACTATTCAGGGGAAGGAACTTTGTAATGAACTGCAATGTTATTTGGACAGATCAGTTGTCTTCCTTGTACATATACTCTGAAAAGAGCATTTTGATAAAATGTTAATTTCATCTGAAAATTATAATCAGAAAGCATGTTTTGGAAATTTTATTTTTTGTCTTAGGTCTTTGCTTGTATTAAACATGTGGATTATGTATGATGAACCCTGGATTCACATAAATAGAGGACATATTCACAGAGCCTTGTTCACTCATATTATGAGCACATTCCATTTCAACTCTAGTCATTCCAGACGCCATTCTTGTTAAAATGAGGTGGAAGACAAAAATAATTTACTCGAAACAAAATGTATTACCCTAAACTTTGCTGCTTTTTTAAATAACATTTCTACTTTAATGAATATGTATGTCAAATTTCAATTCATTTGAAAGGTAATTATGTTAAAACAATTATTATTTGAACTGTATTCAGACTTTTCATTTTACTTCAAAACTTCTTATGAGATTCAAATACATTTTAATGGTCCCAATTGAGCAGAGCTAAGATCATATTTCTTTAATTTATGCAACTTTAATTTCTTACAATTGTCTTTTATGCAACTTATTAAATATTCTGGCTGAAAGATTTCCCATTCTCTCTATGTCATTTTAAAATAACAAGAACAAGATTTGGACTCTAAAGACTATCTCACCCTTATCTACTGTTTTATAAGTGTTTTTGTTTTAAATTACGTCTCAATTTCAAAAGTATTTTATGGCATTTAATCCTATTTAAAATTTATGTCCAACATATTATTGTAAATAGAGGAGGGCGCCTTAGATGTGTCAGTCATTTCCAGACTTTAAAGCGGTATTGATGTCCCAATACTTTCAGCTAGATAGATGTGATTTGAAAAAATCTGAAAAAAATTTGAAAAAAGGTTGACGCATAGTATATACCAACCGTTCTGTGTTTTAACAGGATTTGAACGATTTGTCACATTACTGCTAACGCCTCACCCAATATTCGTTTACTGACCCCATATATTTCCGTATCCTCACCCCCCCCCCCCCCCCCCCCCCCCCACTCCTCTCGAACAAACCCTGTAACTACATTAATACTATTAGCGACTGAGTCACCGAGGCCCCTCTAAAAGTTAGAAATTACCCGCCCTCGCGTTCAGTAAGGTTACTTCTATAGGAACAGCCAGCCCAAACCAGCCATTTTAATCCATTGTTTGGGGTTCACCTTGCAGGTCAGTTGATCATGACTCCTAATCATTCGACAAAACAACAAGATCATAAAATTCAAACTGGAATTTGTTCCATTTATCCGCTTTCCACTTTTCTCTTGCAATTATTGAGCCTCGGTGACTCCGTCAGCAAAGTGGTAGTCCCTTAGTCCGACACAGGCCTTCCATCGATGCCACGCGGGTTTGAATCCCGCGGCAAAGAGCCCGGTTTCCTCTCCCACTAAACTTGGCAACGCCGCCATATAAGAGAAATAATCTTGAGTGCGGCGTAAAACATCAATCAATTGAAAACATCTCGCGGAGCCTGCAACTGTGGCCAATCGAGTCGACAGTGAGCATGAACATCTTGACTACTTCGGAAAATAAACTATCCGTTTTTCGTTTCTTGTTTGAATTAGCATGAGCTGCCAAAAAAAATTCCTGTAAAACATTTTTTCTTCAAGACGTGCAATTCAGAAGATTCTAACCTCGAGCATATACGTTTAAGTAGTATTTTGAACGAACTTATTTATTTACTCGCGATTGTTTAATTTTTGTTTCCTTTATGGGTACTTTTTCGGTTCGTACATCACATAGACTGTATGGATTTTCCTCCTTTCAACGTCAATAATTTATGATGGCTTTCAAAGACTCTAACTGCCGTGACAATCAGAATTTATGAAAAGAGTTTTTGGCAGCTCTTTTCAGTTAAAGGTTGGTTTTAATTCCAAGTAATTATTCACGTATAGTGAATAATTACCCAAAACAGTTACCCAAATTGGCACGTGGTAATTGCTGCGCTATGTCGTTTAAAGGCGTTCGATGTCTATCTTAGCCACCTCTAAAGGATATCTTGCGAGAATAGGCCGAAAGCTGTATGACTTGAAAAAGTATGATTTGGATTAGGGTATTGTTTAAAATTGACCGCTTCGTTAAACCATTAGTAATTTCCATCCGCCTTTCTGTATCCCTCTTATGGTGTCATTAAAGTGGCATGAGCTGTCAAAATTCACACTTTTTTCATAATTTCTGATGGTCACGACAGTAAGAGACGTTAAATGCCATGGAAAAACTAAATGGTTGGCGTTGGAATGAGGACAATACAGTATGTGGCCTGTATGAACCGAAAACGTGTCCAAAAAGTAAACAAATTTAAATAACCGGGACGACCATTCATTCATTCTAAGCCAAAATTAGTTCAAAACAATACTTCATCGTACATTTTCGAGACTAGAAGAACTAAAAAGCTTTTGAATTATTATACTTCTTGAGAAAATAGCCAATAATTTCAACATTCTGTTTTAACATCAAATTATCAACATTTTGGCAGCTCATGCCACTTTAAAGAATGGGTCTATACAGTTAGAGTAGAATGCTTCTCCACGTTCCTTCCCTGGATTCGCAGGAGATACGATATTCTCATGACCTCGATATTTACATTATGGACTTATTTGAGAAAATGTCAACAAAGAATTATACTAAATATACGCTGAGATGTCTCGGACGCAAGATCGCCCAGATTGTGCGACGTCTCATGTACGCTGAGATGTCTCGGACACAAGACCACCCAGATTGTGCGACGTCTCATGTACGCTGAGATGTCTCGGACACAAGACCACCCAGATTGTGCGACGTCTCATGTACGCTGAGATGTCTCGGACACAAGACCACCCAGATTGTGCGACGTCATATGTACGCTGAGATGTCTCGGACACAAGACCACCCAGATTGTGCGACGTCTCATATGTACGCTGAGATGTCTCGGACACAAGACCACCCAGATTGTGCGACGTCTCATGTACGCTGAGATGTCTCGGACACAAGACCACCCAGATTGCGTGACGTCTCATATGTACGCTTAGATGTCTCGGACACAAGACCACCCAGATTGTGCGACGTCTCATATGTACGCTGAGATGTCTCGGACACAAGACCACCCAGATTGTGCGACGTCTCATATGTACGCTGAGATGTCTCGGACACAAGACCACCCAGATTGCGTGACGTCTCATGTGTTCGCTGAGATGTCTCGGACACAAGACCACCCAGATTGTGCGACGTCTCATATGTACGCTGAGATGTCTCGGACGCAAGATCACCCAGATTGTGCGACGTCTCAAATGTACGCTCTTGTACGCTGATATGTCTCGAACACAAGATCACCTAGATTGTGCGACGTCTCATATGTACGCTGAGATGTCTCGGACGCAAGATCACCCAGATTGTGCGACGTCTCAAATGTACGCTGTTGTACGCTGATATGTCTCGAACACAAGATCACCTAGATTGTGCGACGTCTCAAATGTACGCAGCTACCCTCCCACTTACCCTCTAGGATGAAGTCGAAAGGGAAGAATGGTACGTTGTGATAGCCTCACTCGTTTCCTGGAAGTCAAGTTTTGAGGTCGAATATATACCTCAAAATGACCATAAAAACTCAAATCACTCCTCAAAAAAAACTAAATTTTAGTTAATTTTGCATGAAAATATCCAATTTCTGGAAACTAAAATACTCAACTGGACTTGAAATGAACTCAAAACTTGCTTTTTGGCCTCAAACATTTGAGCTTCTATGGATCCCCCTTCCCCTGATCTCGTATCGTTTTCCAGCCACGAGACACAACATTTGGCTTTTAATAACAATATCGCATGCATTGTTAAACGATTTTAACGATATAACTATGGAGTGTAATTTAATTCGAAGAAAGGTGAAAAAGTCGCCAAGGCCTACTATTTCCACATAAAATTAAACTAATGTATTTGAATGGCATTAACAAGGTGGAAAACTTGCCTCTTTGAAAGGCATTATATGAAGAGGGTTTCTTGTGACGGTGTCACAGCTTGTCTCTCTCAATGCGGGCCTTAGAAGAGGGATTATTTACAGGCCCCGGTTCGACAAAACATTGTTGTAAAGTGATCCTGCAACAGACTTAAGAATCAATCACAATGATTGTGGAATAATCTGCTTCGACGATGTTTTATTTGCATTCTTCAGATGCGAACTGTTAAATAACCATCCGTCATACACACTAACACCCGCCAGACGAAAGCACAGTAGTCGTTTGGCTTGTAGGCTCTATTGAACGGCAATAAAACTAGTCGCCATTCATTACCACCAACCGCCGATTGCCGTTAAGCTGTTGTTATTAACGCCAGCGGTCACTCGCAACAAGTGTTGTGATTCCTATTTTATATATGCACACATCCGTTGCCATCGGCCCGATTTCCTAAAACACATAAGCCACGTGTTGTTTGCAGACTATTACAATAACAGTCTATATTAAAGCCGAACTTCTGATTTATGCGGAGGAAAACGTGGCGTCTTAGAAACTGTTACAAAAGTAAACTGAACATACGATGTAGGAACACATGGTGCTGTATGTTGGAGTTGTCAAAGTTCCAAAATCTATATTGCTTATTGTAACTTACAAAACTTTATTTCTGCTGTTGATTTATTCGTTATTTATTAGTGTCAAATATTCTAATAATACAGAACTATGTTTTCAGAAAAGGGACAAAAACGTCCCCCGCCCCATACCTCGCGAATTCGCGTTTCAAACTAGCAAAAACTGTCAAAATGTGGATTTTTTCTTGAATTTGTTTGCCAAAATGTTGATATTTTGACGTAAAAACAGAATGTTGAAATTATCGGCTATTTTTTCTCAAGACGTATAATTCAGAAGCTATCTAGTGCTTCCAGTCTCGGGAATGTACGATAAAGTATTGTTTTGAACTAACTTTGGCTTAGAATGAAAGAATGGTCGTCCCGGTTATTTAAATTTTGTTTACTTTTCGAACACTATTCCGGTCCGTATATAGGCTTTTCTGTATGGATTTTCCTCATTCCAACGCTAATCATTTAGTTTTTCGATGGCCTTCAAAGCCTCTTACTCTCGTGGCGATCAGAAATTACGAAAAAAGTGTGAATTTTGGCAGCTAATGCCACTTTAAACTATTCAAGAAAAACATGCATTTTCCATTGATTGAAAACGCTAGCGTTAGCTTCGTCTTGGTGTCAAAAGTCAACATCATTGGTAATAATGAATTTCAATCGCCATCTTTTTTTTTTGGCATTTACTAAACATCGTGATTTGTAATAACAGCTTATTCAGTTTTGCTGAAAAAAAAATTTCTAATAAATTTTCATTATATTTTGTATTAAACTATACTATATAAAAATATTTTTTGTTCATTTCGATGCAATTTTTTCTTAGAATTACTCTTAACATCACAGATTTATTGCATAGCTGTAATTTCTTTAATGTCACTCCATTGCTCTATATATAAATATAAATACATGTATAGTGGGTAGGTACTCTGCTGGTTCCTACACGCCATTCGGAAACAAGTTTTAGTTAATGATAAAAAATTAAAACATCACCACGTCGTCAGTTGTTTTCGTGTTCAAAAACAACTGATAACGTGGTGATGTCTTAATTTTTTATCATTAGTATGGAACCCACGTTTAAAGAGAGTTTCAAACATTTCTTATAAAGTTTTAGTTGTTAGATTTCTCGAACAACACTTCGGCCTTGTACCTGCCTTTATAAAACCCGGATTTTTCTTTCAATAAATGTGATCAATTGGTATTAACATGACTGTAGATATAGGAGTTTTGATCTGGTTGACGGTCACAATACATCAACCATCTCTCCCCACCTGGCTCGCCAAGTCAATGAGGATTACAGACAACTTTCTAAAGGTCTACCGGCCAACCAGGTTATCAGATGTGACAGTAGTAATGCCATTCTAATCACTTTCTTAACTTGGGGAAATTTCAACGATTTTAAATTAATCCGGATTTAAAACGATCTGGGATCAATATCTAAAGCAGGTTCGGCTTCAGGTGAAAGCATATATTTCACATTGTTTCTTTTATTTCCGATGTCATATCAGTGCATTATGGTGACACGTGATCCGGTCATTGGTTTGAAAATACGGTTTACTTGTATCTGTCATTTAAATTTTTTTTGAAAATTTGGGAAAATGTTATTTATACAGGTTTAAATCGGTGCTTTATATGCCCTTGTTTGTTGATAAAACATTGGTACCGGAGATTTTTTGTGCCCATCTCCAGAATTATTTGAACAAAATCCGGAAGGCAATAATAGTGTCGGTAGGTCTTATATATATATTTTAAAAAAAATCAACAATCTCTGATCGTTCAAATCGAATACCGCTGGTGGATCAAATAAGGTACTTCGATATATAGGGCCTACCTGTTAAAGACTAGAAGTTTGCTTGCTTTGTATTCATACCCTATATATACTGAGTACGACTGGTGATAAAAGAGACAGAAGACGATATGCAGCTGAGAGTTCTATATAAAATGTAATCAATATGTGAAAAGGGTGTATGAAATATCAAATGAACGAAGCAAATGTAAAACAAACCAAAGTGGCATGAGTTGCCATGATTCGTAACTTTTTCATAATTTCTGATTATTAAGAAAAGTTCAGGGATTGAAGTACCTTGAAAAACTATAGAATTTGTGAAGCCAGTAACCCGACGAACCGAAGATGCGTGCAAATAACGGCCAAAATTCAAATAGCAGGGATGTAGGAGTTCAATTTTGTGTGTTGTCGTAGGGGGGGGGGGGGGTCCTTAAATTTAGCAATTTGGCAGCTATAGCATAAAATCAAAACTTGTACTAGTTTATGCAGTACAACGGGATAATATCATGTGAAATCAACTGTAGATGGTTTGGGTGACAATTTCTTGACATATTTGTTTTATTGAAATAGATCCCTATCGTATATAATCTAGATTTAGCAAAGTTCTCTGAGGTCACTAGAATTGTGCCAGTCATAATGTCTATAATTAAACGATGGTTTTATACCAGTTGTCTGCTTCTTAATCATTCACCCCAACTATATACAGAACCGTTTAAGTACAGACTGGTCTTCATTAACAGAGCGATATCATTAACAGAACTACAACATGTGTTATAACAGATGTAACAACTCCGTATGCTGGGAGATCTCTAAATCACTACCCGGTCATTTTGATGCAATACGAGATTCTCGGACCTTCAGGATCGGGATTTGCCGAATGTATTCTCGCGAGATCTCCTTTAGACGAGATCTCGTACGCCTTTACCGGACATAGCGCAGGGATTTTCGCGTGCTATCTAGGGTAACATTTTTAAAAGCTATCAGATAAATATAAAAATCCTGACATCACGCTGTACGTGAATATATACTTTGTCAATTTCACGAAAATAGGCAAAATGGCGACGTTCCCTGTCGATCCGATTCACTTTGAACTGACCACTGTGATATGCTTCAACTTTTTTGAACGATTGTTGCAATTGAGGAAAATTTGAAGATTTTTTAACAATATGGCGGACTTCATAATGATTACAGAGTCAAAACATGAGGTATAAGTAGTCTTGATCTGTATACTTGTGGATACCCATGCGTGGATATTAGTGGTAAAATCGTCCCGTTATAATATATTATTTAGAATTAAATTGTTAAAAACATTTGTGTTTTGTATAGATAACCTTAATTCTTTTGGTATTTATGTACATTTAGCTTCCACAATTAATTAAACGTAAACGCATATAGAATTCTAATTTTTGACCGACTTTATCTCATTTAACAAATCAACTGTAGCGCTTCAATACAATCGTGGCTGTATTGGGATATTTCCCAACTTAAAATACACGCATGCATGCAGTGAGTGTAGCTTCTAGACTGAAAGAGTTATATGTAAATTTGTAAACTTGCGCTTGCGTTAAATAGTTTATGCAGTGAAAACGTAATAAAGGCGCTCAAATAATGCATCTAGCGAAGACTTGAATTTTAAGCTTTCCTGATCGCCTTTCATGCGGATTCCTTCTCTTCAGGCCGCCATACTGCTGGGTCAATGCTGGCAACAGTGGTGGCGCTAACTTCGGTTTGTTTTTCCATACCAATATTAGGCCATCATCTAACGTTATCTAACAACGGTGGCTGTATACGGACACTTCGACCAGCATTAGAAAATAATCAATTGCCTAGATTCCACGGGTTGAATATTTGGCATGTAGACAAAATAACGTTAAGCCAAGCCTAATAATAGCGGTCCAGTTGGCCAAATTTTGATGGGAAAACAATGCTGTCATGGTAAAATTTGGAAAACTGATAATTCAATCAGCCGACATGGAAGGTTTTGAGCACGTTGGCCGAGCTGTAACAACACGTTTTAAAGGAAACTTAGTAAATGTCTAGCGTTTATTGTTAACAAGTGTCCAGTGCAGGTATTTTATATTTTTTTTTTTTATTTATTTATTTATTTATTTTATTTATTCACCATAAAAAACATGTTATATACATAAATAAAGGTTATACAATATTTGGCGGGAATAAAGCTCCATAGGAACTTGTTTTATCCCTTTAAATTCATTTCAAAGATAAAGAATATAAAATAATATAATGGCGAAAAGTTTGAGACAATATTTTGGGGTTTTTTTTCCTTTTAAACTTATATACACATATCCCGATTAATTGAAAAGTTTATGCCAGTTTATGATGTCAGCAGATACTGTATCAAAGACTTAAAATGGGAAGTGAATATGATAGATTTGTATGTTGTGGGTAGATTATTCCACTCTCGAGGGCATTTAACTCTCAATGAATAAAACGATAGGTCTGATTTATAGAAAGGCCTGTATAAATTATAGTTGGTGCTTCTTGTTGAGTATTGATATCTTTCGAATTAATCGAGTTATTCATTGAGTTCTAATTTACCTGAGAGTTTTTTTTTGAGATACCTGCATACAAGCATAGGCACATAATTAAAACATGGTTTGTCCTTTTTTAATTCTTAATTAGATAATCATCTTATCATCGAACTTCAGAACATATACAACACCAGACATAGCCACACAAAATACACACTGCAAAAAAGGTATTATATTTATACACTAGCTAGTGCTGTTTTAAGGTGTCCTTGTTTGTACCACCCAATATAATGATACAAGGTCCAAGAGTGATTGGTGTTTATAACAGCTGATGAACTCTGATATCGGTGCTGTTTCTCCCTATTCAGAAATTTGAGGAAAACCCCGTACCTTAAACTTGGGGTAGAACCTTATACATTTGTAATCTGTTTTTTTTTTATCTTTGCTATGTCTGAAATACGATCAACATTATTATTTTTATGTATTTTAGACAAGAATATTTTCCCTGTGCCCGTGTGTTTTAGTGATCATAAATATATCATTATTATGTACCGCACTCCAGTCTATTTCACTATAGATATGGCAGTGTTGCCAGATTAAAAAGGGGAAGAAACCGTGCTCATTGTCCCGAAGAAATCCCCGAACTACTAAGACCCGACTTTCCTATGGCTACCCCCGGCTACTCTTACACATAAGGCAATCGAGCGAAACTCCCAATCTGATTTTTTCTATGTTTCTTTTGGCTGCGTGGGATTCGAACCAATGACCCATCGGTTGCAATAGCGACTGATCCACCGAGGCCCCCGAAAGTTCAAGAACCAATTAAGTCTCGTGTGTTGAACCTGTGTTACAGTTCAGAAAACAAGTTGTTTCTGATCTCGTCATCACAATTTCTTTGCCCTTTTTTCACGAGAAGGTGTCAAGAAGGTGGTTCCGGTATTCTATCTTAACCGAAGTCATCCTGAATAAGACACTCTGTGTGGGAGAGCCTAAGCTAACGGAAACTATGGCGTAAAGAGTTCCACTGAAATACCTCCCAAATCGGGATAAGACTGACAAGAGCAGAAAACTTTGTGGACTTACTGTATGCACGCGAAAGTTCATCACAAAACGCGAAAATCTGCCTGGAAAACTGAAAAAATAACATTCGTTTAGACTGATTCATAAAGTCAGACAAAGGGAATTTTGAAAACAGGTGTTTTTTTACAGCTTTTATGTGGAAGTAAGCCACAGTGCCTTCAATGGGGAATAGCACTTTAAATTACCCGATATATCTGTCAAAATCCACTATTAACTGGACATTTCTCTGGAGGCAGAACTTTACTAAATCAAAGGTTGAATTTATACCAATAACTACAATCATACTAAACTCCCTTAACTCGTCATTTATTTACAAGATTGATTGATTGATTTAGAGATTGATTAACCGTCTACTACACGCATGTATCAAACGTTGATAACTACCTTCGAAACATTTCAGGCCACTTGCATTGCACGTGTTATTTCCTCAAACGCGTTCTTTTTGATAACTTCATAACTTCATACTTCTCTAAGTGAAACCTTACCCCCAGGATGGAAATGAAACACTTTTATAAAACAAGGGTAATTGTCTTTCTGATGCATCGCAAACCCAATAGATTCCATGTTTTGTTTGGCTATTGTTTACACTCGTACATTTTTCTACAGGTCAATACCAAAGCTTTACACAGGTGAAAATGTCAGAGGTATGTTTGTGTGTACATAAATTGACAGTTCGTTGTCCGGAGTTTGTTGTGGATGTTTTCCTTCATCAGACGTTAGGGAGGGGTCTGTCTTTTTACCGTTATCTCTTCTCGGTCTTCTTAAAGCCTGGCTAGTCCACTTTGTTCGAGTCGCCTTGTCAATGCTAGCTTCTCGTTGCCGTGTTAATCCCCGCCTGTTTTCTCCCACCATTCTATCGAGAAAACGGCAAGGCCCCTTGGGCTTTTCACCTTCCCTCACGGGCACCTTGGTGGCGGAATTTCCTTTCCTTGCACCCACTCGATACAATTTGTGCAAAAAGACAGGTTAAACTACAGGCCAATAAAGCGTAACTGTTCATTGTCGCTACATTTCCAAGTCGGCCATTTTTCTTGAAAGACAAATACAACAGGGAAACAATGGGATTATAGCACTCTATCAAAACATATTTTGTCGATATTATACAGGCTCAGGTTTTGTCACAAGTATACATATATCTCCATACTTCACATAGATATATCGCACAAAACAACCTCATTAGAAAATCTCCGGTGAAATATTTCAAACAAAATTATTAAACTTTAGGCCCGAGAGTCACGGCGACAGAAATATTCTTTGTGAATTTTTATGCGTACTCGATGTGTATTACTTAGTCTATTTATGATCACTAAAACCTAAGTCTACGTTGGTAATCATCATCCCTATATCACTCTCTGGCCATTCAACGCATTTGGGTATATAGTAAGCCTTCGAATCATTGTCAAGGAAAATTGTCAAAAAATATGCAGTGTCAGTATTTTCTGCATGACTAATTGTTCTTGACACCTATTGCATGATTTTCTCGAAATGGAACGATTCTGTGACGAATTTATGTAGTATGCGCACCAAAGGTTGGTTACTAAATTGTATTTTTAAACTCGAAGGAACAACATAGGCCTTCAGATCTGTCTTTAATTTTACAAAGTTGGTCGATTGATTTATTTTTTCGTCGTACTCAATTAGATTATGACACTTATATGGCGTAACCAGGTTTAATGGACGAAGAAACCGGGCTCTTTGTGTGAATGAAATCCCCTGACTTTCAGCGAGTATCTCGCAACTCTCTCACATAGTGCGGTAATTCCTCTTCAGATTGAGTTGGGATTCGAACCCGCGACCCATTACTGAGCTTGTGCCAGCCTCAGAGCTCATCGCTCTATCCACTGCTCCTGCCCCCACCCGGCCTCCTATTTAACAGAATAGACAAAAGGGTGTTTGAATTGTTAGTTGGTAGAAGTCTTATTCTCACCTCTATATACATGTATATTTAAGAATATATATTTATGAACACTAAAACACACGGGCACAGGGAAAATCTTCTTGTCTAAAATAACCACGGAGACAAGTTTCTAATTGTGTTAAAAAGAGGTATATCATTTAGACCTTTATACCCCATCATAAATTGTTGTAATAAAGTAAACCTATGATATTTCATTAGGTTGACGACTGACATGAGCTTGGCCTTAGTCAGTAGAATTTTCTGGAACACTTTGTATTACATTGACAATGCTTACGTATCTTAAGCAATAGTAAGAATATCGTCAGACTATATATTATGGGGTCATGGGAAAAGACAGTGAAAATTTGCCCCCCCCCCACCCCCACCATACGCCTTTCCCAGAAAACCTAGGTAGAAGGCAAACAGGGGAGTTTAGCCCTGACCAGTATGTCTTTCAAACTCTTGTTCTTTTTATAAGCAATGACTGGCCTTTGGGTCAGAGGTCGAGCAAGTTTACTTTGGAGTAGTTTGTATTCTTCTACTATAATCTTGGCCATAGCGATGCTAGCTTTGTTATACTGAAACACAAATGGTATTATATTTTTTTCACGACATCTTCCGGGGTCCAAGTTCAAACCCAAAGGATCAATAGTTTGTAATGTTTGAATCCAAAAACTTTCCCTTTCCAAACGTTTGTGCTTGGTATCTGCAGCGGAAGTGAGAAATGGGATTTTCTCAATAGGCATGATTTCAAAATGGTCCTTGACCGAATGACCTTGAGTATTGAAATGTTGTGCCACGGGTACATCATGTTTAAGTCTTATACTAGATACATGGTTGGCTGCTCTTTGTCGTAGAGAATTCTGAGTTTCTCCGACGTACTGTTTGCGACATTTTTTGCACGTGATTACATACACGATATTAGAGGAGTCACAATTTAGATTCCCTGCCATTTGATATTTGTCGCGAGTTTGTTCTCCGAAAAAGGTTCCGCGATCGGGTACGTATATATCGAGTTTGCATCGCGTCTCAAGGCATTTCATTGATGTACCTGAGAGAAATGTTGAGCGGTGTATATAACCACCAGTTCTATAGCTTTCTACATCTTTGTCTCTTTTTTGTATAATTTAAAGGCACACTCGTCGCTCAAATCCAGAATAGGCCCACTGCTTTTTAAAACACCAGACGGTTTTCTGCAGTTTTCCCTGACAGAAGAAGTTAGGAATTTTCTATGTCGGCCAATATTTGAAAGTTTTGGCATCTAATTAATTTGTTACGTACCCGTAATGTAAACAAACTCCGCCCTAATGAACCGTATGAGCAATCTAACTGTATGTATAGTATTATTATACGGACGGTATCTAATTAATACAGACGAAGGGTCTGAATTGAGGGAAACAAAAATGTAGCGATAAATTGGAAATTATAAACTACCTATAAAAGACCTCAATGAGGGCAATCCAACACTGAACTTAAATGATTTATGAACACGGTTTAAAGCTTGTTTGCGTTTGTTTATAGACTAATTATTTATTTGAAAAACATAAGTTGAAACGAAACAACCTGTACATTAGTTTCCTGGGAGTCAGCAAAGAATTGTTAGAAAAAAATGCATATTTTTCGTAACTACACGTGGTGTTTGGGTTCCAGTCCATTTACTATATACGTGGAATTGAGGTGGCGCGACGTTTGAGTTCCAGCGAGCGCCGCCATAACAAGAAGAGATTGGGCGATTTTGATCCAGATCGGTCATGCGCTCGCCCATCGCGTAGCAATGTCGATAGTTTTCAGAAAGTCAAATCCAAACCAGCCAATGAGGCGTGGCCATTCCACGTAAATTGTTTAATGGTATTGACCTCAAATTGATCCAAAAACTCAATTAAGCTCCCTTTTGCCATACAGCAAGGCTTCTGCGCAAGCGTCAATCCTTAAAGGATTTATGAACAACCGTTGGAAATATTGTCTAATTTGCGTTAAGTGTGTTGTAGAACAGGCACTTTAAAAGTCTAACCAAAAAGAAAATTAAATTTCGATCGCAGCACATACAAAATTCAAGCCACGTTTGTCGATCTACAATGCTTACGAAAGTTAATTATCTCAGAGACTTATGACGTCAAACACGATCTCCGTTATGTACGTACCCTCACAGCGATGACGTAATAAACGATTACTGCTGTCTCAGTACGTCTTCGTGGCAGTTTGTACCAATGAACTATATGCATATAGTTCATTGGTTTGTACCAAGGAGTAGTCCATCTATACTCCTTGGTTTGTACACATCGAAGGTCGTGTATGATGTCATTTTTCCGAGTAGTTACGAAAAATACGGAAAATATGCATATTTCCTCCCCGTACTTTTTTTGACTACCAGGGAACTAACGCGAAGGTTGTTTCGTTTCAACTGATGTTTTTCAAATATACATTTAGTCCGTAAACAAACACAAACCAGTTTTAAATCCTGTTTATATTAAATCCTTTAAGCCGAAAGGGCCTATTGCGTCCCTTCTGTGAGGATACGTACACAACAGAGGTTGTGTTGACGCCATCTTTCATTGAGATAATTAATTTACTAAGCATAGTATAGCGACAAATGTAGCGTTGCATTTTGTATGTGCTGCTCCCGAAATTTTATTTCCTTTTTAAACAGCCTTGTAAAGTGCACGTTCTACAACACAATTAACGCTAAGTAGAAAATATTGCCAAAGGTTGTTCCTGTTTCTGACCGTTGTTTGTTGCATTCGGGCTTCAATTGTACATTTGTTTTTACACCCTAATTTAGACGTTTTAAACATAACTTGACATAATGATTATGTTTCATATTTTATTTTGGTGGTTTTACTTGTAGTAAGCCCAAGTAAATTGGCTTTCTTAAAGTGGCATAAGCTTTCAAAATTCCGATATTTTTCATAAATTCCAATTGTCAATAGAAAAACTAAAGGATTGACATTGAAATGAAAAATGTCGATAGTTCAGTTACCCTTTCGAATGTGTGCAAATAACGGATACTATTTCAGTTACCCTTACGAATGTGTGCAAATAACGGATACTATTTCAGTTATCCTTACGAATGTGTGCAAATAACGGATACTATTTCAGTTACCCTTACGAATGTGTGCAAATAACGGATACTATTTCAGTTACCCTTACGAATGTGTGCAAATAACGGATACTATTTCAGTTATCCTTACGAATGTGTGCAAATAACGGATACTATTTCAGTTATCCTTACGAATGTGTGCAAATAACGGATACTATTTCAGTTACCCTTACGAATGTGTGCAAATAACGGATACTATTCAAGTTATAGGGATTTACGATAACAAGTTGAGGCTTTTGTTGTAAAACTATCCAAACAAAAATCTAGAAGCTTTGTATCAACGGAAAGCTCTTCTTTAGTATTTTCTTGTAAAAATTACTAACAACCAGCTAATAGGCCAACTGTTTCAACTAAATTCTTTTTATATTTGGCAGCTCATGCCACTTTTACCAATGTCCTAAAAGCTACTGTATGTACCTTTAATTGGCTAATGTTACTTGTATATAAATGTAACCTCCGCAGATGACAGAGTGGCACAATGAATATTTGTTTAAACTTTAAAGTGGCATGAGCTGCCAAAATTCACACTTTTTTCATATTCTCTGATCGTCACGACAGTAAGAGGCTTTGAAGGCCATCGAAAAACTAACTGATTGGCGTTGGAATGAGGACAATCTATACAGTATGTGGCCTGTACGAACCGAGAACGTGTTCGAAAAGTAAACAAAATTTAAATAACTGGGACGACCATTCATTCATTCTCAGCCAAAGTTAGTTCAAAACAATACTTTATCGTACATTTTCGAGACTAGAAGCACTAAAAAGCTTCTGAATTGTACGCCTTGAGAAAAATAGCCAATAATTTCAACATTCTGTTATAACGTCAAAATATCAACATTTTGGCAACTCATGCCACTTTAATTCCAACGAGAATCGTATAGTTTATCTCCAAAGACGTGTGAGTTTATGAAAAACGTCTGCTGCTCATCTGCAGAACCGTTAATTTTTCAGTCTATTCCCGAATTCATGGTTCACTTATCGGACTTTCTCGATGTAAATACAACAGTTGTAGATTGTATATATCATAAATAAACTTAAAAGCTTTAGATCCGGAATAGTAGACTCTGATGGAGAGAGCGCGACACACGTGCTGGACGTACACGTGACCGCTCTTTAGGCGTGTTTGTATATAAATATACAACAACACAGGTTACAAGTTATTAATCATTTGAGAGCCATTTGCCTGAGTTGAAGGGTAGTAACGGTAAATACAGCTACACTGTTTACTTGTTAAGAGATGTAGCAGTGAGAGTAGAGAGGATTCAGTCAGTTAATTCGAGGCAGGGGTGCAAAAATAAACAGTGTAAGACTCGGTCTTAAGTGGCCAGGTTATTAGCGCTGGCGTTTGATTCGTCTGGAAGAGGAAATTGACAGGCTGTTACTGGACAACTGTTCACTTAAATTGATGTAGTAGGGATTAAGCCAAGTAGTCTCAAAACACATAACCCTTTATCATTCGCACCCCCTCCCTCTGTCCCTCTCTTTCCCTTATACTGTTAACACTTTCATCAACCTAGTCCCCCCTCCATTTTAGACAAAATCATAAATAGATATTTAAACATGGCACAAATCTAAAACCATTTCTTTGGGCTAAAAAGCTGATCCAATTTAGGATAAGAAGTAAACTCGCATTTTCAACACAACCGTTCTGTTCAAAGACGAGACCCGACACTTCAGAACGGCTCATCCTCCCCCCCACCCCTCCCTCTAAGATTGACCCAAGCTCCCCCACCCCCACACACCCTCCATCTCAGAAAGACTCATCCCCCCTACCACTGATCCACGATCCACCCACACCCACCACATCAGAGAGACTCATCCACCCCCCCCCCCTCCCCCTATCACTGACCCAAGCCTCACCCACCACCTCAGAACGGCTCAACCCACCCCTACCACTGATCTACACCCCAACCACACCCACCACCTCCGAAAGGCCCCAACCCTTCCCAAATTTCTGATCCAAGCCTCACCCACCACCTCAAAACGGCTCGTCCATCTCCCCCCCCCCCTCATACCACTGACCCAAGCCCCCCACACACCCTCCACCTCCAAGATGCTCGTCCACGCCCCCCCCCCCCCTCATACCACTGACCCAAGCCACACACACACCCTCCACCTCAAAACGGCTCGTCCCCCCCACCCTCATACCACTGACCCAAGCCACACACCCCCCCCCCCCCCCTCAAAGCGGCTCGTCCCCACCCCTCCCACATACCACTGACCCAAGCCACACGCACACCCTCCACCTCAAAACGGCTTGTTTAAAATTAAATCTTTCTTTCCTTGTTCTCACTTTACACATCCAGCCTATGTTGAGTTTAAATATGCGCATAGAACAATATTTATTAACTCTAAAACACACTGGCACAGGGAATTCTTCTAAACAAAAATAACCATGGAGATAAGCGGGGGGGGGGGGGGGAGTATGACATTTAGACCTTTATACCTATATCACAGGTTTTTGTAATAATTCAAAACCTGCTGTATTTCATTACGTTGAAGAAAGGATGACGTGAGTTTGTAGAATCCGTAGAATTCTCTGGACTACTTTATATATACTAGTATTTGTGATCACTAAGACACACGGGCACAGGGAAAATCTTCTTGTCTAAAATAACCATGGAGACAAGTTTCTAATTGTGTTAAAAAGAGGTATATACAAACACATTTACCGGAGTCAGGTTAGCAAAAGAAACTATAATACCATTACACTGGCCGTTATTGTATTTGACCCCTGTCCAACACAAGCACCAGCCGCCTGTCTTTCATTTCACCCTCCACTTACATCTTTCAAGGCTACCCTTGACATGAACGTGGATCTCTAAATGTGGAACATATCCCCTTTTGACTGCAACCAACATCACCACAATAACCCTGTTTGTTTCTTGTAGTGTATTTCTGGGGAAATGGAATAGCCAAGAACACTTTACAAAATTAAATCTTTCTTTTCTGTTCTCACTTTACACATCCAGCCTATGGTCAGTTTAAATATGCCTACATTAAAACTCACTCTTTTTTTTACCTTAAATATACCCAGGTGCGTGGACACGAAATGAAAAAGCAATAAACGTTCTGGGATATACTTTTACTCTCTTCATGACACAATAATTATTTAAATAAGTATTTGAACCAAATTATTCAAAGGCCAATTACATTTTTTTTTTTAAACTATTGTATAGCGGGCACGTTGATGGATGTATTGATGTGTCTGCTGGAAGGTCGATAAGCATTCTGCTTTAAAATACGTCAATATTTTTTCCGTCTATCAATTGTAGTTAATTATCTTATAAGAAAACATTCTTTTACTAAAATCTTGGCGATGGAGACAAAACCTAAACACGTAACTATTTTGTATATATAGGCCTATAACTTGGTTTGGCAATGGGCTATTGGTGTTTTCAACTGTCCCTCTCAAACTATATAGGTTTACTTTTCTGGACAATATTCTAGTTCTATAAATATGGGATGTGTATACGTGTAATGTTTAACATCAGAGACTAATACACTTGTTAACAGGCATACCGGAGATAAGTAATACTTCCAACGTCTTCAATGAATCATCTTTTTTAGAGGCTCAAGTGCACGCGCGAGGAATTCAATTTCCTGTGAGATGTACGGAAGGGAAAACGTCTGATTGGTTAATGAATTAACGTCGACAGGCGGCGCTGTCTGTTTCCCTCATTAGCTACTATTAACCTTTTTAAGCCCGAACTGATCTAAGTATTCCCGTTTGTTCCTTTTCTACACACACTTCCACATCAGAAAAAATAGGAGATAGTTGATAAATGAAAGAGTTTTTCTCAATGATGCTTTTGGTCGTTTTTCCCCTTAACCCAGACAGGTGCAGAGTTCACTTCTTGTATTCAGTCAGCCATGCAACACGGAAATCCTTCCCTCGGCCTGTCCACGTTTGTCAACTTTTTACTGAAGTACTTCAACGTTTTTCGTTTCTGGTTATTTTTTCTTCAAAAGCAATTCGTTTGTGTAAAATGACTTAAAGCGAAGTATATCCAAATATTTTAACGGAAAATAGGTTTATATTTTATTTTATTTTTTTATTATTCTCATGATTTTTGCGTGACAGTTGGATTAATAAGGTCCAAATCTATAAAAAGTCAAATATACAACTAGTAAAAATTAATAAAGAAATTGTTGATCCTTGCCTACATTTTTAGGAAAATCAGTTGTATATATGGCTATTGTGACGAATGATACCATCAGAATAAGGTAATAAATTACTCTGCGATTAAACTGTGTGGTATGCCCTCTGTCGACTCTCAGTTAGAATGACATTTAAACGGATACAATTTCCCGTTCCGCTAATCGTCTGGGGAGATGCTGTTGAAGATGCAAGAGCTACCAAAATCTTGATATTTTTTCACTGAAAGTTATTTTTTCTCAGCTAGCGCAAATAAGAAACTTTCTTTATAGTGTCACTAGTCTTAAGAATGTACGTTAAAGGGCAGTGTTTAGAAGTGACTTTGGCCTTAAATTAATGAACGTACGTTCTGGTTATTTAAATCTGTTTACTTTTAGAGCACAATTGCCGTTCGCACAAACCATGGATGTATGGTTTAGTTCTTTGGTGAAAAAAATACGAACTTTGGCAGCTCGTGCAGCCTAACATGTCTTGTGAAGGGTGATTGTTATATTTAAGAAGATCCATCCCGGTACTGAATTCCACTCAAACTGACGGCTCAAGGATACAAGTGTACAGGTAGACTACATCACATTGAATGATTGATGGTAGTTTATGTTTGAAAATAATATTATATCTAGTGCGGTAAGGAAACCAACAGGTGCAAGAAACAGTTTTTCAGGTGTATGTACTGTATTTTTTCTTTTCTAAAGATAAATGTATAACACTCTCTGTTGCAGTTTATACATTCTGAGCATATTTTCGTTATGAACCCGTCAGTCATACTCTGAGTTGTGCACTTTAACATTGTTTTCCCAATCAATCTTCAAAATGAGAAGTGAATCTCGGTGACGCATTCGGAAGAGTGGTCTTCTCTCAGTCCGACACATGCCCGCCAACGATGGGTCGCGGGTTCGAATCCCACTCAGCCCAAGGAAAATAAACAAATAAACTCACTGGGTTTTACACTCAATCGGCCTATGTCGGAGAGTTTCCATTTTCTCGCTGAAGGTCGGGGATTTCCTTCTCACTAAACCTGAGAACGCCGTCATATAAGTGAAATAATCTTGAATGTGGCGTAAAATATCAATCAATCAAAATGGAAAAATCATCACCCTTTTATAATTATTGAACGAATGGTTTATTTTTCGTTGGTTGTTGATACCTTCATTAAAGTGGCATGAGCTGCCAAAATGTTGATATTTTGACGTTAACACAGGATGTTGAAATTATTGACTATTTTTCTCAGGACGTATAAATCAGAAGCTTTTTAGTGCTTCTAGTCTCGAGAATGTACGATAAAGTGTTGTTTTTAACTAACTTTGGTTTAGAATGAATGAATGGTCGTCCCGGTTATTTAAATTTTGTTTCTTTTTCGTACATTATTCCGGTTCGTACAGGCCACATACTGTATGGATTTTCCTCATTCAAACGCCAATCATTTACTTCAAAACCTCTTACTCTCGTGACGATATGAATTTATCTTGCTTTTCATAAGGCATGTATCTATGAACACTAAAACACAATGGCACAGAAGAAGGCATAAATAATGATAATACTATATGTTTATTTCAGACACAAAAACGTACATACAAATAATGCTCATGCTTTGTTAGTTGTACAAGATATACTGTTCCATTTAGCACGTAATTCTGATGTTCTGCATGGGAACATCGCTAATCATGAGGATTGCTAACACAGAATTCTGACTATATTTAATTTTCTTCTAAAATTGTATAATGGTTAAAAGTAGGATTTCAAAATATCTATCATCTTTGAGAACCACAGGTTCATGCAGGTTATTGAGATGATATTGTTTACATACATCAAGAATAAAATAGGTTACAGCATTGCCCCTTGCAGTATACCTCACGCGTTATTTAATAAAAGCAGAACTATCTCAACAGTCGTGAGAAACCAATTCAGAGTCAGGTGCAAAAAGATGATTTGACAGCTTTTAACATATGATAAACATGAAGAAGATTAAAGTGGCATGAGCTGCCAAAATTAAAACTTTTTTCATAATTTCTGATCGTCACGACAGTAAGAGGCTTTGAAGACCATCGAAAAACTAAATGATTGGCGTTAGAATGAGGAAAATCCATACAGTATGTGGCCTGTCCGAACCGAAAACGTGTTCGAACAGTTAACAAAATTTAAATAACCGGGACGATCATTCATTCATTCTAAGCCAAAGTTAGTTCAAAACAATACTTTATCGTACATTTTCGAGACTAGAAGCACCTTATAGCTTCTGAATTATACGTCTTGGGGAAAATAGCCGATAATTTCAACATTCTGTTTTTACGTCAAAATATCAACATTTTGCCAGCTCATGCCACTTAGTTCTATCATAATTCCGTCCCCCAAAAAATATTTTCCTAAATTGTATCTTATCTTTTGAGCGTACTTTTAGAATAATTAACAGATTGAAATATCGACTAAATTGTTTAATAGCTTCCATTGTCAGGTCATACCAGGCATCTCCAAAAATTTGAATAAATTTAAAAAATACGAGAAGAGAGTTTTTAAAATTGCTGACATTGGGTCAAAGATCTCCGGTTTAAGAGGCTTAGAGAAGTTAAAGTGTGCCCGAGGGTCACTGACTCGCCCCACCCGTTTACACGGCATCTTGACACAGGCGTTTGGGGGTATTGTTTGCAACCAGTGACTCTTTCTAACCTTTGTCAGGGGGTCTTTCTTATGAAAATCACTTGAGAAAAGAAATCATTTGCCGTTAAAAACCTCAGTGTTTTATACAAACTTCTCACTGCCTGATTGACGGGGCTATTATTTTAGATTTTCTTTGGTAATTCACTGCGGTCAATTTTCAAGACAATGGCCACTGGTCGCTTAAGATGCGGAAAAACTCTGACAGTTTAGTTTTGGCACGATCCCTCATTTAAACCAATTGTCTGACAATGGTTCCATACTGACACCTGTGAGAAAAACACGGAAACAAAAGAGAGATTAAAGGATGTGCAAAGGACCGATTGTGTTGTGGAAACTTTAACTGGCTTCATCTGCTTCCCTGATACTGATGGGGAAGAATTCACGCGCCAGTTTTATTAAAACCCTTTTAATACAAATCGATGTTAATTTGTTTCCTGAAATCGCACCTGTTTTGGACTTAAACCAAAATCAAACTCTAAATATAGAGTTTGTTTAAAGTGGCATGATCTGCCAAAATGGTGATATTTTTCCATTTTAGCACAATGTTTAAATTATGGGTTACTTTTCTCAAGACGTGCAATTCAGAAAATTTTAGGGCTTCTAGTCTTGAAAAGTATTGTTTTGAACTCCCTTATGCTTAAAGTGAATGGAGGCTCGTCCGGTTATTTAAATTTTGTTAACTTTTCGAACACTATTTTGTCTGTTTAAGACCACAGACTGTACGACTTTTTATCATTTCAACGATCAGAATTTTTGACAAAGGTGCAAATTTTGGCAGCTTATGCCACTTTAAACGTAAAAGTAAACGAATTAAAGTGACATAGGCCTATAAGGTACCACATAGGCCTATAGGGGAAAATTTCGTTTGTAACAGGGTTGAATGCCCATATGAGACGATATAATCTTTCGTTATTTTCATGAATATGTACAAAATAAAAGCTTTCCGTTATGCTAATATTTATTAGCAACAAAAACCTCCAAATGTACTCGTATTTAAATTATGTCCTTTTTCAGCACACATCTTCGTCAATCTGTTAGTTTTCAAGTCCTAATGTTGGCATCTCATGCCACTTAAAGATAAATATTTTTAGTTTTATTGCTGTAAAAAATTACACCCAAACCATGACCAAAATTTCAAATATTGACAAAACTCCGTTCGACGAAAAATGAAATAAAAACTCAACCAAGTTAAAAAAAAATCTGCTACTTTGTGTATTAAGTCGACTATCTAATAACTTTTTCCCCTGGGCTAGTCCAGTAGTTATTTCAAGTAATGCGTTATTGCTGATAACCGGAGACACATACTTGTGAAGATCTATTGCAAAATTGAACAAAATGTTCTGTAAATTCTGATATCTATCCAAGCTTTTGTCCAAATATATTCTTTTTCTATATATTTACACATGTTTATATACATTTATGAACACTAAAACACACGGAAAATCTTCTTGTCTAAAATAACAATGGAGACAAGTTCTATACAATGGTCAAAAATAGAAACAGCGACAGACGTTCATCTATTAAAAGAGAAAATCTTTCATAAATACTAGGCAAGGAAAATCTATGAGACTTAGTTTGAGACTTAGTCTAAAATAACCAAGGAGACAAGTTTCATTTTCTATTTGCATGTATATAGACTACGCAGGTAGTCCCGCTACCACCAGTCTTCACTACATTAGAGATTTCTCATGTCGTTTAGCTCAGTTATCAAACGGAGATACAGCTAGGTATTTTAGAGGGAACAAATACATAAGATGGCCGTCATCGTACAAGAATAAAAGAACACTTTCTGTTTTAGTGCAAATTCCAAACAATTATCGATAGGGCTATAAGACAGCTATCTGGATGGTCATTTACAGGGGCTTTCTGGTTCATATTACATTTATTGTATCATTTACTTTCTCTTGTAGCTGAAATCAATCAAGCGCCTATAGCGCAGTTTATTTTTCTTATCCGCGGTGAGCCGAAGAGTAAACAATATGGTGGCAATGTCTTGACCACTCGCGTGTCTATGGCATTCCGAGTGGAATGGGGTGATGAACTACAAACAGATGCGTGAACAGTTATGTCATTAGAATGTCATCTCACCGCCACATCCCATCGTTATGCCTCATCAACTTTAACCCAAGCAACTGCCATCGTTTATTTTCCTTCCGTTCAAACCCGTGCCGTTATACTCCCCGAGTAAATTGATCGCTCTTGACACTGGGGAAAATTCCTCAAATGACCAATGACTTAATACCACTGATGATAGTTGAATAATATTGAAGAAATATGCATTATATTATATCTGTAAGTAATAGTCATTATACGGTGTTACCTTTCTTTCTCTTCAGCTCTGACATTATATAAGGAATAAGGGTATGTAAGCCTTTCCCGGAACACCATAGAATCCAAATTCATCAAACTAAGTGAAACATGTCTGAGTAGAATTTTTCACTCGGTAGCCGTATGTGGAAGAGTTGCCAGGTACTCTCCTAAGGTCGGGGGTTTCCTTCGGTCAATGAGCTCGGTATCCTACCCCACAAAACCCGTCTATTTTACGATGAAGATTAAGTAAAAAGGGATTCAGTGTTATAGTCTGTCAGTCTTGTTACAGCTCGTACTTAGAAGTAAATTAGACCCAAACCAATGAATTTGCATCTTGGTTGTTCTAACGTCGATTACGTTTCGAAAACATATTTGCTTCGTACAGTACATATCAATACGAATATTTCATTTTAGACACATATTGGAGTTGGTGTAAAAGACATTCCTTGGAACAATGTTTAAAAACTAGAAAATCACTTGCTTGTTAACATCATCAAATGAATAGAGAAAACGAAGCTTTTTTTAATCTGTCTGTGTAAACACTATATATTTAAAAATGAATACGCTTTTCGTCACTTTTTTTTATTTGATAAACTCAACAATTAACTTATTGGTGAATTGATGATCTTCGCCACACTAAAGACGTCGTTACCAGGCTTATAAAGAGGAAGACTCCCCCCTCCCCTCAAATAGTTCTATAATCATTAAATGATGGATATTGCGTTTGGGACAGGACGGGCTGGGATTGGCACCCAAACTCATTGAGTAATAGTTTTAGATGAATTCATTTTAGGGAATTTTAATATTTTGGGTACTGTGGGCACACTTACAGAAAGGGAATGTTGACCACATGTTGACCACTTGGTCAACGATGTCATTAAATTAGCCGGACAATTAGTGAACTTTTTGACCAACACACTGGGTAAGAAGGTGTGATACACGTAAGTTCAAAGTTCAATGCCTTCTATACAATGGTCAAAAATAAAAACAGCAACAGACGTTCGTCTACTTAAAAGAGAAAATCCTTCATAAATACTAGGCAAGGAAAATCTATGAGACTTAGTTTGAATTCTGAAACAGCTTCCGAGATTTCTTGCTAGTCAAAATCTGGTTGTTATTGTTGAGTGATTTATGGAGATTTGATTGACTTTCTCCGTATGTCTCTGAAGACATAGTAGCCATTGTTAAGAGGTAGTGAACCGCTGGTTTACTGGGCTCCGGTCCTGTTGTTAACAGACAAGTGCATACAGTGCTGGTCGATGGCCTTTGAATTTAATACTGCAACAGGTGGGAGTTTTACCCTCTAAACACACAAATCTTCCTCAAAGAAATCCTCTCAAACTTAAAAATCTATAGCTGTGCTTCAAATCAGTTGTGTTCACAGAATCAAACATTTGCAGATCATCGAAAAACTATTTCAACATTAACATGTATTGTTTCTTTATTTTTTATGTTAAATCTGTAAAGTTTACTGAGCACAGGTGTCGTAGAGATACCATTCTATTACTCCGTACACTATTTACCAATTTGATCATTTCCCGTGTCCGTTAAACGGCCAGCCCTGGATTGAGACTATAGAGGTTGAGATCAAGGTATATAGACCTTCTACTTAAAATGTCCATCCTCATAACACTTTCAGGTTATCTCTGAATGGAACTACCTGACGACGAACATCATACAATATGTTCATCATGTGAACGTAATTCACTGTAAACAATATCCTCTATAGATAAAACCACATTTACTCTTTAACAAGCATAGCTATTGCTTTGTCTTTGGTAAGAATGAAATAGTAATTACGTTTCCTCTCTTCATTTTCATGATTCATTATTAAACATTATTTCAAACTACAGTGTGTTTTTGTTTACATGTGGAAACGCTGTGTGCTAAATATATGAAATGTCGGTTGTTTGATTGTTTGATTGATTGATTGATTGATTGACTGCTTGATTGATTGCCTACAGACTTCATGACAACATCGGCTGGACTGACAGCCATTGCGCTTGTATATTACACTATTACTACATAGTTTGAAGCATATATCGATTGGTCATTGACGTCCGACAGTTCTGTGTCCCCGATCGAAAACCAATGAATATATCTTCTGTATTTAGATTTTGGCGAATCTGTGGGATTAGGGTAACGGCCGTGTAGGTTAATTTAGGCTGTGTGTGCACGGTGTTTTAAGCATTTTGTACAATGTATAATAACACGGGCATTGTCTCTCATTAACCCTAACTGAATACAAATTGGTCATTTACCATAAATTTCGGTAACAGGTAGCTCGTGTGTCCTGCCGCGGTAAAACCAAAAAGACCCACTGATATAAATTGATGATAGAGATCTCATTGAAATGCATTAACGGTGTCACAAAAGGCTTTGTATCCCAACAACCTGACATCAAACTCACACACAGTGCTGAAGCTCTCTCGATGCGGAAAAAACAAGGACCAAAAATATAGGTCGCTATTAACATTGGAATATCTAAGCTGGCTGGCAGAAACTTGCTTATGGGAAAACTTGTATATGCTTTGATAGTTTCATTAAAGTGGCATGAGCTGCCGAAATTCACACTTTTTTCATAATTTCTGATCGTCACAACAGTAAGAGGCTTTGAAGGACATCAAAAAACTAAATGATTGGCGTTGGAATGAGGAAAATCCATACAGTATGTGGCCTGCGCAAACCGAAAACGTGTTCGAAAAGTAAACAAAATTTAAATAACCGGGACGACCATTCATTCATTCTAAGCCAAAGTTAGCTCAAAACCATACTTTATCGTACATTTTCGAGACTAGAAGCACTAAAAAGCTTCTGAATCATACGTCTTGAGAAAAATAGCCAATAATTTCAACATCCCTTTTTAACGTCAAAATATCAACATTTTGGCAGCTCATGCCACTTTAAGTAGTCAGCGATAAGAATGACTAAATCTTACTCATATTGACTCCATAGAATTATTCAGTTATAATTCATTTAATCCATTTTTCAGTATCGTATATAATAGAAAAGCTGTAAGACAGTAGATGAAGACCCACTGTATAATACATTCAAATAAAATTTGTTTAAAATTGATTGAATAAATTCTCCTAAATGCTCACGCACTGTGTAAGAAATTATCTTCCGTGCTTAATTAACTAGAATTGAGCATCAGTAAATAAAACACTAAAGTAAGAAAGATCGCATTTGTTGATCAATAAATAAACATTGAAGTGATCATTTCTATTGCTGCTGTTGGTGTGTTTTAAATGACATCAAATTGAAGTTAATTTGTGAAGGCGGGTTGAAAGCAGCGGTGGGAGGGAAGGTTTAGGGTTAGTTTAACGAACCGTGATAAGTGGCCATCTTGGTTTACACGCATCGAGATCTGACGCGGGGGCTCATGGGTATAATCAGTCGGGTCAGAGGTCATACTTCCTAAAGTTGATCGATCTAAGGAATTTTTCGCTCGAACGATTCGTGTCAGTAAATACGTGTCGGAAACATGATGATTCCTTCATCACATTCACAGCAACATGCCAAATGATTTTTTTACTTTTTTAAAATTCTGTTGTTTAATTGGTTTGTCGGAAAAATTAAGAAGTGTTCAGTTACTTTTCTTGAGCTGTTCATCTCATGGAGTTTCTGACTGCCAATCACCCATATTTTCTTACTTGAAAGGTGTTCGGTTTACTTTGGTTTAGTGGCCGGTTTAGCTTAGTTTAGTGGTTAGTTTAATTCAACTCCCCACTTTCCTTGAGCAATCAGAATAGGTTTATTATAAGTTTCAGTGATTTTGATTAAAATTGTGTCAGTTAAAGATTTTTCGTCCCACATTTGTTATTTTCTTGTTGGTTAACTACATATATATATTTATAATCACTAAAACACACGGGCACAGGGAAAATCTATCGTGTGTTTTAGTGTTTATAAAATATATATCGCTGTAAATCTTGTCATTTGACCAAAATTAGCTTTACTATATATAATGACACGTGTCAAACTTATTTACGAACAGCCTTTAGTTTTTTTAAGTTTTTTTTATGAGGAAACATTGCCCATCATTTATATTGGAAATAAATTGACACACTGTTGAGAAATCTCATGTTATCGAAAAAGAATTGTCCAGAGATATTTTGGGGCGTTCAAGATCAAAATTCGCAATTACTTAATTAGAATTCTAATTGAAGACTGATTGAGACATGGAATCCGGTTCTCTTCCACAGTTAATCTACCAATGTGAGACATGGAACCCGGTTCTCTTCCACAGTTAATCTACCAATCTGAGACATGGAACCTGGTTATCTTCCACAGTTAATCTACCAATCTGAGACATGGAACCCAGTTATCTTCCACAGTTAATCTACCAATCTGAGACATGGAACCCGGTTATCTTCTACAGTTAATCTACCAATCTGAGACATGGAACCCAGTTATCTTCCACAGTTAATCTACCAATCTGAGACATGGAACCCGGTTATCTTCTACAGTTAATCTACCAATCTGAGACATGGAACCCAGTTATCTTCTACAGTTAATCTACCAATCTGAGACATGGAACCCGGTTCTCTTCCACAGTTAATCTACCAATCTGAGACATGGAACCCGGTTCTCTTCCACAGTTAATCTATCAATCTAAGACATGGAACCCGATTATACAAATGTGAGTCAGGGAACCCGCTTCGATGTGTCAGATTGGCAGATTAACTACTCATGAACCTGGTTTTATATCTGAGACTTTCAGGTTAAGTGTTGGAGAGATCTGGGTTTCGTGTGTCAGATTAATAGGTTAACTTTGGATGAGAACAAAAAGCGTAAATATAAAAAGGCGGTAATACCAATATATAATCGTATGTAATTGCAATGATATCGTATATAATTTTGTATTAAAAAACCATGGCCTTGTTTGAACGTTTAAGTTTTTTTATTACTGTATGCTTCAGGCGATTTAATCCTTCAGAAAGGTTCGGAAACTCAAAACTGGGTAAAAGATTGGCGTTAAAATCTGTTGTTTACTGCTAAAGTTTTTTCTTCTTCATTTTTTCCCATCGCTTTTTGTTGATAATTTTTGCCATGTGTCTTAAGTTAAGAATTTGGTGTGACGCATTTTTACACCGCCGTGAGAATTAGAGGTGATATTGGGACTTATTTACGCTGCACTGCCCCTCTGGTCAAACTCCGAGAACACGCGGGGTCAGAGAAAATATGTTTGTCGCAGCATCCTATCTCTGATCTCCATATCGTCGGCAATGTGTGAAAATTGTTGTGTTGTTTTTACAAAGCTTTGTTTTTGACCTCGGACGGGGACATTTTGGTCGTTTTGAATCTCTGCTGGTCAGTTAATCAACACCTTAGCTGGCCTCTGACCCTACCTGGCCAAGGATGCCTGTTGACCGAGCCTCAGCATTGTAGATTATCACATGCGTGTTATTGTGTAATGCTAATATAGGACAATGGTGGATAAAGAGATGAGAATTTATCTCCAGCCTCTGGGATATAACATATGGACGAGAAAAAATCTAACTCTGTGTATAGAAATATCAACTCTTTGTTTACTCATAACTTTTGTGCTGTTTATTAAAGAGGGGATTTGAAAATAACGCCAACTAAGGGAAATAGAGTATCAGGCCATCTTTAAAACAGCTCGTGTGATCTCAGTTAAACTCGGTATGGATAAAAACTGTGAAGTGGACAAATAATAAACACGTTATCACACCGGCCATCTTTTAATCCTTTCCACCCTTTTTTTCACAAATCTGTTAATAACAGTAGGCACTATAAAAAAAACGTGTAGGGCCTCAGCCCTTGAGTTTTAAAACCATGTACCATTTATAATAAAGTGCCATGAGCTGTCAAATAAAGAGAAAATTTCGTTGAAATAAAATTTTATAATTGTTCGTTATTTTAACAGGAGAAACAAAATAAAAACTTCCCGCTGGTACTAATCCTGCATGGAGATGTACGTTTTGAAAGTTTAAATAAAAAACAAAACAAAAAACCTAAAATGTTCATATACATTCTGGTTGTTTGAATGATTATCCTTTATTAGCACTCGTCATCGGTTGGTACGTGTAACTGGCTTTACTGGTATTTTTTTTTCAACGCCAATCCTTGGGTTTTTTCCAAGTACTTCAAACACTGAACTTCTCTTGGTCTGAAATTTGGCAGCTCATGGCACTTTAACCATGCAGTCGGTGTTATACAAGGAGGTGTTTTCTTACATGGCCTATTCCATTAATCAAATCCATCCGTTATTGATGATGCAACATACCTTCTTACAGAGAAGAAAATGCGCATCTAAAAACTCTGGTTTTGGTAATGCAGTACTAAAATACTATTTTTGCAGGATACAAATCGTTAGTTTTTATTTCAGTTTTGCTTATTATGTAATTTTCCGGCTCCAAACGCTTTGAAACAGAGACTGACACAAAATGACGCATGTGACAGGAGTTTGATCGAGACAGGCAGATTTAAATTTGCGTTTGAACATTAATCGCTTTTGTTTATTTCTTGTTAATTCCTTTTTCATTTTTTCTTTCCAGAAATATACAAAGAAATGTGGTGATATTATAAACAACCTCAGGGGGGAAATCACTGAATATCACAAAAATATTCCTAAGAATGGTTTTAACGACCCCCTTGAATTAAAGGTTTTAGAAACGCCACAAATAATGGTTCAGAGGAGAGCTGCAAGATTGGTATAAAAAAAAACAGCCCAAACAATGGTTTAAAAAAAAAAACAGCCCAAACATTGTTTTAAAAAAAACGTTGTTTGAAGAGCGATCCAAAGAGTGGTTTATAGAACAACCAGGGAAATGGAAAAACAGCAGAATTTTCAAGTTCAGTGTACAGAATCGGGTTAAATAAAACTTTCCAACGGTAAAAAATAAATAATTCTGCCATTTTTATGCCTTGCGGTGAAGTTTATAAAATACCTATTATGCTACAACGGTACACATCACGAAACAAATTCGTCAACTTCCAAAAGTTGCCATTAAACCCTGCAGCTTAATATCACCGAATCACCGAAAGTTTTCCTTTCTCAACAAAATTGTTTTCATTATCCTGAAGCTCTCATTGAAACTTTGAGGCAAATGTGACTTTGCGAAAAAATAGTCAACGTGTCATTTTGGTGAGTTTGGATAGCCTTGAATTAGATGAAATTAATCGAGGTATAAATGGAGATATAGGTTGACTGTTAGATTGACGTTTTACGTCGCACTGAAGATTATTTCACTGAGGCTTTCACGGTGGCGAAAAGAAGTTTGATAGAAATACAAAATAGTAAAAACGGGTAAAACAAAAGTGCAAATCATTTTTTGCAGTATAATGATTTATAATAATTATCTTCGAAACAAGAAGTATTTTCAACATACAAGTATGTCATAGAAATATAAACTATCTCTGTATATAACTATTACATAGATTTTTTTTCCCTGTGCCCGTGTGTTTTGGTGTTCACAAATATGTATATAACTATTTTCAAGCTTGTCTGTGAGCTGTGGGCCAATTCTTACACTCCGAAACCTACACGTACATGGCCTAAAGATTAGTCACCTGTTACGATCAAGCACCTTGGAAAAACTGTGGGTCTAATATTTTTAAGTTGACAGATTTGTTTTGCTTGTTCTGTTTAATCAACTTCATTGTGGGTTGCAAAGGTGTGTTTACAAAGGAAACAATTAGCGGGCTTCTTCTGAACGTAAAAGAAAGGTTCGAAGAAAGGCACAAAAAAGAGTCCGAAGGGTGTTCCAACAAATGGTTGTGAGACCGACTTTGATAAATATATACGCACAGACGATGCCTAAATCGAGAGGAAAATGAATCATTCCATTCGGTAATTAGTGGGATATGTAGACGTTACATAACCTCTCGCCACTACTTATGTATACAGTTAATCTAGCTTAGCATAATACGGCTGCTGTCCGTGCGATTACCATATCACCAGAGCCGGGTCTTTTGAAGATGTCGGACCAGACCACCATCTTCACACCTCTGTAAAGACTCATACTGTCGACCGATGATATTTCCTGACGGGGGTTCGATCCAGCCACGGACTCCCCCCGTCTGAAGGGCACAGTGAAAACTTTACACACAGTACACTATTTATAAAGAAATTGATATGGCTAATTAAGAGCAGACGATCATCCGTCTATACAGTCAAGAAATGGCGATACAGACCATCTCTTTACAAACCCACACAGTCACATAGGCTAACCGGACCACATATGTTCATTTTAACATAGCATGACTTGTAAACCAAACCTTTAACATCTCTCTATCTGCTGGTGGGCTAAGTAGCCTACTCCTCTCCACGACAATTATTTTTTTTAATTAAAAAGAGATGGAAATTTGAATTAATGAAGCACAATCCAAACGTTCGTGCTAGAATGATGCACAAAGTCATCAACAAAAACTTTCAGTTTAGAAAGATTTTTGTTTGTGTATGACTGTATGGGGTCCAAATAAACATAATTACTTGAGTTCGTCCGAACACGACATTAAAGAAGGATTATGTTTTTCTCATCTCCATACAGTATGTTACAAAAAGGATTCCAGAAAATTCTACTGACCAAGGCTAAGCTCCTGTCAGTCGTCAACCTAATGAAATATCATAGGTTTGGTTTGTAAACAACAATTTATGGGGTATAAAGGTCTAAATGATATACCTCTTTTTAACACAATTAGAAATTTGTCTCCATGGTTATTTTAGACAAGAAGATTTTCCCTGTGCCCGTGTGTTTTAGTGATCATAAATATATATATATTATTGATGAAGAACTTCTAACTTGTATTGTGTTGAGAAAATAAGCCAGAAATAGTAAACATGAACAGAAAATGTTACTTTAAATAAATAGTGAATGTTCGTATTATAGTTGCTGTTGTTGTTGTTTTATTGAGTTGGAGGGGGGGGGGGGGCGGGGGTATACTTACATCTAAAAGTAGATTTCCATCATGTCGGGGTTATATGAATTTGATAGGAAGGATGCGAACTAAGAGGTACTGTGATTATTTAGACATGTTTTAGGTATATCGCTCCATGCACATAGTGAAAGGCGCGTGGAAATCCCGCCATGTTAGATATATTAGTCTGATAAGCAACTGATTAAATCACCTGCCTCGCGTATAGACTTCGTTTTTCACCTGCTAGTTCAGAGAAAAACAAATCTGATCCTCGAAAATACCGAGGTATTATTACTGAAGATCACCTGTTTCGTCTGTCAATAGCGGAGTTTATGGGACAATAACCGACTGAACTAAAAACCATCGCGTTGCTGATGTCGGCGAAAATGTAATCCTTATCACGAGTCAATGAAAATAGGATAATATATAAAGATTATGTTTACATGAAAATGTAATCATCACCACGAGTTAATGAAACTAGCACAAGATATAATGATTATGTTTACATGGAAATGTAATCATTACGCGAGCCAATGAAAATAGCACAAGATATAGCGATTATGTCTACATGAAAACGTAATCATTACCACGAGTTAATGAAAATAGGACAAGATATAAGGGTTATGTTTACACGAAAACGTAACCATTACCACGAGTTAATGAAATAGCACAAGATATAATTATTATGTTTACTTGAAAATGTAATCATTACCACGAGTCAATGAAACTAGGACAAGATATAATGAATATATTTGCATGAAAATGTAATCGTTGCCACGAGTTAAAGAAACTGGGACAATATATAATGATTATAATGTTTACATGACACATGTAATCATTACCACGAGTCAATGACACTAGCACAAGATATAATGATTATGTTTACATAAAAATGTCATCATTACCACGAGTTAAAGACACTAGCACAAGATATAAGGATTATGTTTACATGAAAATGTAATCATTACCACGAGTTCATGAAACTAGGACAAGATATGACGATTATGTTTACATAAAAATGTAATCATTACCACGCGTTAATGACACTAGCACAAGATATAATGATTATGTTTACATAAAAATGTAATCATTACCACGAGTTAATGACACTAGCACAAGATATAAGGATTATGTTTACATACAAATGTAATCATTACCACGAGTTAATGAAACTAGGACAATATATAATTATTATGTTTACATGAAACATGTAATCATTACCACGAGTTAATGGCACTAGCACAAGATATAAGGATTATGTTTACATGAAAATGTAATCATTACCACGAGTTAATGAAACTAGGACAAGATATAAAGATTTTGTTTGCATACAACTGAATAAAAACATAAATAGTTTCCTAGAATCGTAAAATCGTCAAATTCTGAGAGTAATTTTCAATTATTTATTATGAACGTGTTTTGCTAATTGAAAAGAAGAGTTATGAAAGACATAATTTTCATTTCTGTATTTCGACGGTTAAAATATTTCTTTCGAAAATGCCCATGTACGATGTTATTTCCAATCTGGCTGCTCAGGTGCCTTTGGCAGGTAGATTGATGATGATTACAGGTACGTTAAGGCATAAGGTGTTGTCAATCATCCTGTCACAAAGGGTGGGGCTGTCTGTTTAGCACACACGATACAATATACAACTCTGATGGCATTCACACTTATCGGCAACAGACAACTCGGAAGACGTTATTATTGTGTGGTATACAGCCGTAAATCGTGGTTGTTTGTTGCACTTTGTGTAAGGGAATTCGAGATAGTAGTAAATCGACGGAATAGGGTTGTGTTATTTTCTATCTCTATTATCCCGTATCTGCTACATAAGTGGTTTATTTATACTGTATACGATTCAAAGGTTTTCAAAATGGTAAATTAATTTTTTAACAGAAAACTATTTTTCCACGAGATGAGAATCCTTGGTCTGTCTTCGAACCTGCATACAATATTAACAGTTGATTGTTAATTGTCAATCTAGATTGATTCCCATCGCCATGTATAAAATCGAAATTTTGTAAGCAGCTGTTAATGGTGTAAAGACTAGATTATAGGTCGGAAAAATAATACCAGATAACAAATATCATTGAAGTAAAACACTTGTTGGAATAATCGGATTATTTATGGTGACTTTGTTAGTTTCTGTTAAACCGCTGTCGGCTTCAGTCCATAATGATCGATTAATAGCCAAAAACAATCGTCGTTAATTACCGACAAAGGTATGGTGAGATAGTGCTTTGTTTAAAGTACAGGCGGTATGTTATCAACGTGCATAGAGAAATCCCGCCTCAGTTATATTCACTTTCATGCGTTTGTAATGATAAAACGTTTATTTTGTTACGTAATTTTTTTACTCGGAACCCTTAAAGTTTCAAACGTCCCTCATATTGTTCCGTCGTATCTCAAATTTCTTTAATGTTTGTAATTTCCTTAATTAGTACAGATTCACATTCAGATTAACTACATTATATAATTTAATTCATTTAATATATATATTTATATAACTCTTTTAATAATTTAATAAAAGCTCATTTATTTTTTGTCGTGTAATCTATGTGCCCAAAAGAATAAGCATGCCGTAAGGTTAACGATTTTCAAAATTTATTTTACTCATGCATTCTAATAGCACAAAAAGTAGGCCTATCTACAGTTAATCTAGACCCCCAAAATTTCCGTATATCAGTGTGTTCTCGTATAATTAAAAGTATATAGCCTATATGGTATCCCATATAAGTTTCCCATCGGGCCGATTGGCTCCATCACTCCTCCCCAGACCTGCTCCCAACACACAGCCTCGTGAAGTAGTCAGAGTCATCTAACCGTTCTTAAACAGATAAAATAACACTTAACACTTACTGGGGAAAGTTTACCCTTACAACCGAAGTCCTACATCCCAACCCGCTCATTAACATTAGGTTTTCATTGCGATTTTATTTCCTCTTAAACGCAGACACGAAGCCTGGCATGATTCATTTACTGAAGTGTGAAACATTTATTTTAATCGAAAATGTACCATGTTGAGCGGAAAAAGGCAGGGTGTGTGGGACGTGTACAAAGCGTGTTGAAAATGTCTATATATTTTAAGATTGTTTCCAAAGTGTAATTGAGCTAAAAAGAGCCTAGGAAGTCATTTGTTTTATCAAAGTTGCCAAAAGTCGCGAATAAATGATGGTCGTCAAAACGAGGAAAATTTGTGATCTTGACGAACCGTACAGACAATTTCCGAAAAAACTTTCGTTCAAACTTTTAAAAACTATTTGAACATACATTCTCGATACCGTCCATAAAGCTGCTAAGTTGTACGCCTAATTCGTGAGAAAAAAGACAATAATTTAAATAATGTATTTTAACGGAATTATATAACCAGGCTGACAGGCTGGCGCTTTAACTAAGCCAAACGAGGGTAGTTGTCACGCAATAAATCATGCTGGTAAACAAACTTTAGTTTCTCAAATCAACATTTATTTTTGGTATTTTTAGGGTGGTCGGGGGGAGATTAACACTCTCAAAATGCAATATTAAATATAAAGTCACCAATTAATTGAAAAAATAAAAATCATGATTGAGAACAAGTTTTCTTAACCTCCGTCCGTGCTTATGAATTTTTTTAAAAAGTGCACTGTTTTTTTTTAATATAAGAATAAATAAGAGAACTAGTTATTTTGAAGACAGGTTTTATAGGTAAACCCTTCCTTAAAGTTTTAGAAGATTAAAAACCTGTGCACGAAACTCCTATCGAATCGTTCGCCTTTGTCAAATTGTAACATAAAGGGAATTTAGTAAAAATCATAAGTCATAATGATCAGTATTGAATTTAATTCTTTTATCCTTGATTATAATCCAAATAAACAGGTACGTTCAGGTCGGGAGCTTGTCCCCCGATTACAGGTATTCACAGGTAATCTACCTGGTGTGATCGATCAACACTGATCAGCAATTAGGTTATAATCTATCACTTATTGACAGGTAAAAACACACTTGTTCAGGCAACGGCCATTTGGATATATCCCCGGTATTTGTGTGTCTCCCTGGGTTGTTTGTTATGAAATTAGCTGTGAAACACAAGTAGACCACTACGGTGAAATACACCCTGCAATACGGCGATGACATGTTTCCGAAACTGTTGAAAGCATTCGTGGAGAGTTTTTTTGTCTTTAAGGCATTAACGTCAGTTGTACTTTTTGTTAACATTTACCAAACACAGGTTTGTTTATATGGACTGAAGATCACTGTCTCCATTATCATTCGAAATTCGGCACCTGGTTTCTTCCGTGTTAAAGAAGTGTCCCATCTTGGAGCCGTGAAAGGGCTTTGAAATTAAGGAGGAGAAATACTCCGAGTGAAAGTAATAGAAGGTCACTAATTTGTTTAACAGTCATCTTAAACCATTTTCCCACATCGTAACAGAACTACAAGACAAGATGTCAATCATTCCACAATTCTCATGGAATCCGACACCTGTTCCACACAGACGCACTTGATTGGTTGAACAAGGAAGTGAAAGAGGCGGGGCTAAGGACTTCTCCCCCACTCACCAAACAACAACAGCCACTCAGGCAAGCAGATTTATGCACCGGTTGAATTCGATTGGCCGAGGAGCACGTGCTGCCGTGTCCACACCTGACTGATCTTTTCATTTATACAGACAGGAAAATAGCAAGTTAGTTATTGTGACCCATCATCTTCGTTCGGCTGAAGAAGGGTAGTTTTATTGTGGATTGCAGAGGTGTCTGTCAGCGTGTTGATAACTCATGAGGCAATCAGTTTGACATGTTATATCGCCTGTCGCCCAGCTCAACACTCTGTCTCTCTTTTTAAGGCTGAGGCAAATAGATCATTGTTTTACAGATTTTTTCTCCAAGCACACATCAAGGAAGGACAATGCCGCGAGCATTCTTGGTGAGAAAGCACGATGTTGCTGGACCTGTCAAGCCTAACTCACCAGAAGCATTGGTTATTTCACAGGAGTCCAACAAACCTCTGAAATCTCCCTCTAGAGCAGATAGTAGCCCGTCTCCCCCGGGAGATTCACCCGAGTTGAAACAGCGGACGTACAGAGTACCAGGAGTCAGGGACATGCCAGCATCGATTGTTTGCCCTTCTGCACTGCCTACAATACCACCACTGACCAAATCGGCATTCTCTTCGGTCGCAACTTTGGCAAACCCATCGGAATCATCTAAATTACGAAAAGACTGTTTTACTCAATTTTCTATCTCTAAGTTAACAGAATCAGAGACATCCCGAAAACGATGTCCTAGTGATAGCGACTTTTCAATTATTTCAAGATTTCCGAATTATCCTGCAGCCATTCTGGCTCATTCTCAGTATACCAGAGAGTTTTATTCTGCTAAGAGATTGTGTTCATCGGAGAGTTCATATTCACCATCATCCCGTGACTCCCCATCCCCTGTCAAACAATACTCACCGAAACTTTCTCCTGCGTCTCCTTTATCACAGCGTTCCCCATCTCCCTGTTCTACCTTATCTCGATCGCCCATACATCAACGGTCTCCAATTCATTGGACCAAGGCGTCACCATCGTACAAGACAAGACGGACACCAGATTCCCGAGGAAGTCATTCTCCCGTGTCAAGTGCATCACCCTCCCCTCTCAGTAGTCCCGTCAGTCTCGACCATAAACCTGGTAAGTAAATGTTTTACAACTTCTGTGTTTACTTTGAGGTGCAGGTTACTCCAAGTTTGATTCTCATAAAGAAATCTTTACACTATATTTCACCATAGTCCATTGTAAAAAAATCTCCTTGATTGCCGTTCTACGTTTTAATATCAATACCATTTTTGCATAGGCTGGACTCAGAACATAATTTTATAAAACTCTAATGTAATCTGCTTAACTTACTGACATGCCAGCAAACATTTAGCCCTATAAAGTTTATAATGAAAACGAATATTGGAAGATTTTTAGGTTTGGATTAATGTTAAATATGTAAGAGTTCAATAGCGATTTGAGTTCGTTAGCGATCTTGGACCGGTTGCTCAAAAGAAAATTAGCTTAACTACAGGTTAGATGACGTCGCGTCTCAAAGGAATATCTTTGTTACGTCACGTCATTTAACATGCCGTTAAGCTTATTTTCTATTGAACATCCCACCCCTGATTATAACCAGATTATAAATTATTTGTAACTATATTAATAATCCAACTTTATGAAAAGGCAATTTTATTTTTTTGGATTATTTACTGCTCACATCAAATATATCTTAGATCGGGATGATAAGGTTTTCGGGACGTTTATTCTTTGTCAGATGCTTTCTTGTTTTAATATGAAAGTTATGTAGGCTAATTCACAGTATAGGATGAAATACAGATTAAATTTGTACTGTGCTATTTAAATTTATTTTCTCTTTCTATTAACTACAACGACATGTTGACAATTAGGCAATTATTTTGTGAAGTTTATATTCTGCTCTTGTATATCTGAACATAGATATCCTACTAATTTGATGAAGACTTTCTGCCGTCTCACGGAAAATCAATTTTTTATTTATTTATTTATTTTTTCTGTTTTAGTTATCTTCCGTCCTCATTTGAACGAGGGTAAATATCTCCCTGATCCAGTAGCCCCAGTATCCCGTTCAGAGAATTCATCTTTCCAAAAAGTAGGATTGGATGGAGATGTTTCCAAGTCCGCCAACAGAAGTCCAACAGGCAGTCCGTCCGAGCCGCCTCGGCTTCCCGATCCATTCACATTTTGGCATCACCCTCACAGCTTTACTCAACACGGGTTTCTCCCACCATCATTCAATCCGTTTTACAGACTTGGTAATGGTATGTCGCCATCACTGCACGGAATGCAAGATACATTGACAGCTTTTCGCCCGTATCAAGGTATTTCGTCTGGGGACAGAAGATTCCCGGCGTCACCGTTCCAACTGTCCCCGCCACCACCCCTTATTCCATTCCCGTGTTCCCCAAATCCGACAAGTCACAGTCCGAGTGCCGTGCGAGAACGTCTTCTGAATGACAAATCTTCGTTCGAGGCGTCATTATCGGCCCATAAGTCAGCATTCGCTTTAACCCTTTCCAGGTTACCTTGGACCATAGACGAAAAAGTTCCTCTTGACTTAGATATGAAACTCGGCGATAAAAAGAGGAAACGAGAGGGCGAACCACCTAGGTACCAATGTGAGGCGTGTAGTAAAAGTTATTCAACACTTAGTGGACTTTCTAAACATAAACAATTCCACTGTGTAACTCAAGTGAAAAAACAATTTAATTGCAAGTACTGTGAGAAAACGTATGTATCTCTGGGTGCCCTGAAAATGCATATTCGGACTCATACACTACCATGTAAATGTAAACTTTGTGGAAAAGCCTTTTCAAGACCTTGGTTATTACAAGGTCATATACGGACTCACACGGGAGAAAAACCATTTAAGTGTTCCCACTGTGGCCGTGCTTTTGCTGACCGATCCAACCTCAGGGCGCATCTTCAAACCCACTCAGACATTAAGAAATACAGTTGCAAAACATGCAGTAAAACGTTTTCCAGGATGTCATTGCTTCTTAAACACGAAGATGGCGGTTGCGGTGGTGTGACGCAATAAACAATTCTAATACTCATCTCGTAGTTCTCTAATTAAGGTTCCAGGTATACTTAATTTGGACACACAATAATGTTACCATTACCTTGGTTATGTTATGGACGATATGGTTTGATTCTAAGTCAGATTTTCGTTAATTTATTATTTATGGAATAACTTCCAATACGATTATATTAGAGAATTAGTATTATTGAACACTTTTCCTAGTAGTTTCTCGTTTTAATTATGTTATTTATTGGTTCCTATGTTGGTGCATTTAATTTGATTTTGTTTTGAATACAGACGACCCAAAGAGTAAATATATAGGGCAGGTGGGTTGATCAAACGTTAAGTCTATTGAAATGGAACTCTAGGGCCTTGAATTGTTCATATTCAACTTTAAGCAATATGAACTTTAGTGAATATAGCCGTCTATATATGTATGATACGTTGAAGCAGGTGTCTAGTGGCTGTAGTCTATGTAAGGGTTAAGTTGTGGGGTTGAGGACCGCAGGCGTATCAAGTGTGGATGGGACACAAAGAACGGGAGGCTGCATAGGTTCGGAAGCTGACAGTCCAACCCCAATGATTAACTCCAGTGTCCTTAAAAACGACTTCTAGTATGTCCTCTTGGTCGGTCAAAATGACAAGTCTTACTAAACGGTTACCACGACTATTACTGTGTACGTCTACTGGTTAATTAAAACACCGCCTGTCGACCCATTTCAGTTAGGCAATTGACACTATGGTTAAAAAACATCTACTTATGTGTAATTACATTTGAAAATGTCACTTTCGTTAATGATCTGTGAAAGAGAGGAGTAATTGACCTTTGCAGTGGCCCATGGATGTTCAAATGTGTCCCGGGGATAAGGATAGGGTTGAGTCAACAGGGCGATGGTGGTTCCTTAACGGGGTGAGACAGGGAGCTGTAATCGCCTCCGTTATTTTCACAATGCTAAACAGTCTTGTTACTAAATGTTGACATTCTTTGCTTAGAAAATATATAAGAACATGTGTCTAAGAAAAATAACACCAAGATTTCCACGGGAAAACTACTTCACAGTTTTATTTTCTTGTAGGCTGGGAAAGTTTTTTCTACTCTTTTACTTTTTTGAAACAGGGTATCAGCCTTCTGGGTTCGCATTGAACGGTACCACAAATAGTATATAAATTTGCAAATTGTAATTTGATAATTTGACGCAATTTGGTGATAACTTGCTGAAAGCTACTCGATAATTAGGTCCTGGGTAGAATGAATATATTACATGGTTTTATGGCATCTTGATCATAATCTCCAACCTTTTTACAACCATACACAAAGCTTATTCACACGTCCACCTTTTCATCGGGGTTTGTCATATGAGCCCCCAAACCTTTTGAGGGCGTCATTTCTTTTTTCTGACTACTTTTTATAACTTACTATAGGCGAATTTGGCTTGGCTACTTTTTGTTCTCCCTTCGAACCAAGGAATATAATAGTGTGTATTTTTTAAAGTCGTGTCTTACACAAATTAGGTATTCTTTAATGTGGGTATGGTTGTTTAGAGGTGACTGACGCCTGCAACAGGGCCTTCAAATCACCTGCCTCTTTTTATTGACACAGCTCCTGTCCACGAGTTAGCCTCAACTTGGCGGGATCAGAAAGGGCAGGTGAAAATTGTATCGTTCTCTTGTTTGATTCGGCTACCTGGACACGGGACTTAAAATATAAGAGGAGAAGTAAGCGCTATGACGTGACCTTATGAGGACACGGCGGTCAATATCACCTACCTGGCTTACCTGGCCCATCGATACATTTTTTACATATTCTACCCATTTTACTTTTATTTTCTAAACTTTTTGTTGTTGTTTATACCTTTGTGAAACAGGGCCGTAAACCTCGTTCAACAGTGCCAAATATTATTCACTCGTCTTCCTTGACTTATACATATTTATTACGTATCAGAAAAAAATATTTTTGTCCATTGTAAATTATTTGCTCAAATATTGTTATTGATCAGTTTCATTAATTCTGTATTATTTCTCAGTCAACGTTTATTTTGATTATTTATTTCAAAGAGTTCTTAAACGGAGGTATGCTCAATAAATGCATAGCATTAAATAACTTGTTCATTACAAAATTCTGGCCTTCCTTCGTTATTGTTTATACGTTTATAGCACTATTTATTAATTTTCATAACATCTCTCTTTAAATCTATACAGGGAGGGTATGGGGGGGGGGGGAGAGAGGTGTGAACTCGGCTGCAAACTTTTCAATGAAAAGGACTGCCATATTGGACTCGAACTCGCGAGAATTGGGTCGTAGGCGGATCATAGCGACACCATAAAATACAGTTTTGGAACTCCTTCCGCGGAATTATTTAATTGATATCCATATTGGAACCTTTTAACAGACGAATTATTCTTATTGGGCAAAAACAAAATAATTTACGATGAAATGTAAATTAATTGAGCCTACGGGTTTTTGAACCGAGATGTTTATTCGAATGTAGATTTCACGAAAACATTATGACTCCTAAAATGCATGTTTATACCACTGACCGAAAATTTTTTATTAAGCTAATGCTTTTTTTACTGATTATTATTGTCTAATCCAGACCTTAGCGACCTACCCAGTTTTAAGTTCAGGCTGATCTCATGGAGTTTGTCTTGGACCCGAAAGTCTAATTGCAGAGAGTTATCTCTCAACCAGCGAGCCTCGAAACAACGGTGCTATAGCCGGGGTGTTTACAGAGGTTTATCCTCAAGCAATTGTCTTGTTAGGGTGTGTTTGTCGAGCCCCGCGGATCGGTTTATTACAATCGATTATTTCTAACACAACGTCTAATGTGATTCTAAAGAGAAATTGAACAGCCGTGAATGGCGTAACACAATCGTTTGTGTAGTAAGATTGTCATCGTCAGACATTTCTACACATTACGTAATTGACTGCCTAATTTGCTATCGGTAATGATAATTTGGGGAAGAAATACTCGGGTATAGTCAGAGAACCCCCCATCCCCCACCCCCACCCCCAAAAGTCGCTGTTTATTTTCCAGAACAAAATAAAATTGTGTAGAGTTGACAGACAATATTTAATGTTCGGAGGACATCATAGCGCACTGTTCATTCCGCCACAATTGGTCAACAGTTATTTGGTGTTGAAAGTTATCCAGTGTGTTACCAAGTGAGAGGGAGGGGGGGGGGGGTGCACTGAAACTTCGGGGATTTACGGGTCATGATTTTCTGCGATTCTTTCCATCTTGATATTTGCATTGTGGTATTATTTTAGAATAGTAAATGGAGATATATATAGGCCCTATGTGAGAAAGGATATGACATACCGTATAAAACTTCGATTTTTTACCATTGTTGCAATTCAAAAAAAATGAAACAAAAAAGTTGAAGATTTGAAAGAACATGTCGGACTTCCTGTTAAAAACATGACCAGTAAGTCTTTTACAGTAAAAAAAAACTCAACAAAAAATGATATTTGTAGTACTTTGAAATGGCAAATCCTCTGATATTGTTCTCTCGTGTGAGGTAAATAACTGTGGAAAGCATGTCACAAAGTCAACTGCGTAATAAATTAATATTTATGGAAAGGTCAATAAACTAATACACTTAATACTTCATAATAAAAACAATCAATAAATCCCAAGCCTGCGTCTCTTAATTATTTTCAAGTCATTATTCTCGCAATATACCATCTCTCTCATCGTTAGACTTGTAAACTAAATACTATATCCGCTATCTTGTAATTTCCTAACCCCTCACTTGTATCCCATAATGTACCGGACTAACAATTACATACGTCATTAGACAATCGGTCTATTAACAGAAAACTTACAATCTCAGATCAGTTAATCGGTGAAGTTTGTATACAGGCTATTCGTTGCGCGTGGTATTGGCGATATCTGGAATCCGTGTTATACCAACAAACTAAAATTCCACATAATTCAACCATTTCCAATGATTATTAATTTTCATTAGTTCAATGAAATCCTTGACAATTTCCGACTGCGAGATACAAATAAACAAGTTTTTAAAAAGAACAAACTCAAAGTTTTGAATGTCGTTGAATATCTTGACGTAAACTTTATTTAACATGTGTGAGACAATATATATGGGAAAAGAAGGGCTCGGGAGGTGTGTAATGTGTCACCCATAGTCTATCGGCGGCTTCACAGAAAGGATGTGTTTGAATTGTGCGTATTTACAGCTCCTGTATTTTATCTTGTATGTGTTTAACTAAAGACGTTAAAAGGACCAGCTACGTAATAAGATTTTCTTCAATCCACCTGTCCTTGTTGTTGTTGACACGACTTGACTCTCCTAGCACCGATGGTATTACAGAAGCTCCAAACCTGCCCGGTTTGTCCCACCACTCAGCCCTAGCGTCTATCTCTCTGTAACCCTTGCCCAAGAGTCCTCAGCCGTTGGATAAACGCAACGCAAATTTATCCAGATTTTAGCTATTTTATTGTGGAGGTTTGGGTTGTGTTGTTGTCTTAGGTTAAATAATGTGTGTAATTCCTGGGGTGACAATTACAGCAGTTTGCAAGCTTACGTCATCCCTTCACCTTCACCGTCCGTCACCTTAACGTATTATCTTAGATCGCTCGGCCCGATTTCCACGCAGTAAGGCGTCGCTGCGAAGAAAAGTTTGTAACGAGCTGAAATTATATCCACAACATTTAGGCCTATATCATTTGCCGGAGATCTTAAAGACTTCCATGCTAGACTTCGCCAACATAGCTTGAAAACGGTCTGAGTATCAAGACCGAAACGTTGCTAACTAATAAATGAAGAAGTTAATATCAATATGCAAGCCTTCCCGTTAGACTTAGCCACTTTAAATAAAATATTTAAAACGCGATCAACTTGATAACAAACACCTTTTCTGTAATTTTTATTACTGACAAGGGCGATTTTGCAACATGCGTTTTATCAAGACCGTATGAATAAGCAGAAAATGTGTTCAAACCAATGTTGTATTGTAAAAACCCAACTGAAATTTAAAATGACAGACTAACAACCATATTTAAACTTGTACTTTTTATACTTGTATGAATGAAGTGATATAACAACGTAAAGTTGTTCGTTGACTTATACTTCATTAATGTCAACTCCTATCACTTAAAGGCACACTTGCCGCCGTAACCTGTTTAAATTTGCTAAGAAAACCAATTTACATGAGCTTACTAAACTTAAACATAGGACACATAAAACATGTCTAGTTAGCTTTAGAATGTAGAAATGGGGTGAAAAACAAACGAAGAATCGAAGCCTGATTACAGCAACAACGATCAGTGTCGGTTAACTTTCGTTTTGGATTACCCTCATTTCAGGCCTTTTTATCTGTGGTTTACACTCAAACAATTATCAGCAGGCTGTTCCAGTAGCTGTTAACCGATCGGCAGTCTGTATTTCTCAGATAAATAGGCCTACGTAAAATTACACTGTGCCGTTAGTTCACTCACTCGACTGAAACATAAATGCGCCACAGCAAGCAGTTTGGTTTGTTTACGTTCCGGGTACCTAACAATTTAAATTTTCAAATTCAAATTAAAAATACAAAGTGACGTCCAAACTTTTAAATTTTGGTAAAAATAGAAAGTTCCTAACTTATATTGTCTGGGGAAAATACAGAAAACGGCCTTTCTTTTTTAATGTAAACAATATTCCTGATTTTCGCGGCAAGTGTGCCTTTAATGACCAGATGGAATAAATCGTCCTACATACCGGGATATACTGACAATACATACAGGTGTCCAACATTTCACAGGGAGGAAATGACTTGAACTTTGGAAATCTTCAGGAGACCCCCGGATCGCCATATGTCAATCGGATAAAAATTTTACGCTCCATTCAAAATGTTTTGACTTATTTGGCGGCGTCGCCAGGTTAAACCAAGGACGAACCCAGACTTTTATCCCGGAGGAAACCCTCCACCTTCGGCGAGTATCTGGCAACTCTTCCACACGTGTAGATATGTCTTGCTGGTCGAGATCGATTACTTTTCGAACATCTCTTCTCCCCTGGTACGAGTTGGCAAATATAGGGACAAGTACTATGATTATTAAATAAGTGTTGACATTAAAGGGGCATGAGCTGCCAAAATGTTGATATTTTGACGTAAACACAGAATGTTGAAATTATTGACTATTTTTCCCAAGACGTATAATTCAGAGGCTTTTAAATGCTTCTAGTCTCGAAAATGTACGATAAAGTATTGTTTTGATCTAACTTTGACTTAGAATGAATGAATGGTCGTCCCGGTTATTTAAATTCTGTTTACTTTTCGAACACGTTTTCGGTCCGTATAGGCCACATGGTGTATGGATTTTCCTCATTCCAACGCCAATCATTTAGTTTTTCGAGGGCATTCAAAGCCTCTTACTGTCGCGACGATCAGAAATTATGAAAAAAGTGTGAATTCTGGCAGCTCATGCCTCTTTAAGATGTTGACAAAAGATAACATTATTAACTTGTTTTATTTGACTGTTGTTTTCTGTGTATTTATTATCCAATAAAGGACAATGGTCACTGTACCTCGTTTCTCTACACTGTAAAAATGTTGTAATTTTACAGCAAAGTTCGCGGGCAATCGTAGGACAAGTAAAATTTGCTGTAGATTTACATCTGTGTGAATATGTAAATTTACAGTGAGGTGTTAGTTGATTTACAGTGAAACAGTGGATCTACTGCACTTCGTGCTTTCTTCTGTGTTTAAATACAAGTATCTTCTCTGTTAATCTACCAAGATTGTTGTGTAGATTTGTAAATTAACCAAAACGAGTAAAATTACCGAAAAGTGTTACAGAGTGACATGTAAAACAACAATACTTATAGGTACTCTTACAAATCTGTGTATATTTACAGTGTGTTTACGTGAATTTACATGAGAGTCAATATAATAACATCACACTCAGGGGTAAAACGTTTACAGCACATTCTCCTGTGATGAAATACAAAAGTTTTCCTTGTAGTTCTACAAACATTTTTTACAGTGTATATTCCTGTATAAATTGGGGTTTTTTACGCACCATTCAAGGTTATTTCACTTATATGGCGGCTTTGCAAGGTTTAGTGGGAGAGGAAACCAGTCTTTTCGCCCGGAGGAAACCGTCAACCTCCTGCGGCCTTCCATGTAGAGTGATCCAGTAAACCACCACTCATCTTACTTTCGATTTTCTCTTGGACTAAGTGGAATGCGAACCCGCGACCCATGCATAGAAGGGTATGGTCAGCAAACAGAGATGTTCAAGACTGTATATAAATAGAAGTTGTAGTTTCACCACTTACATCATAGTTTCTTGGTGACGGTCATATTGGGTTTTTTTAGAATCCATAACTTGCTTCATAGCCAATAACATTACACATTAGTTTAAGCGACTATGATATATCATAAGAAGCAATTTGAAGATTAAAACTTTACCATTCACTTCATTTCAAAAAGATTAAAATATCTAAATTATTTACACCTATTAACAATTAATCGCTTCGATTACTACGGAGAGATGAAAAAGAACTTGCTTCTTTTAAACATCCAATAAAACACAGCTATATGCTAAAGACTATAACAATTCATAGTGTTTGTCTTGAATTCGGTAATACTTCAACTAACCAATCTATTGAATCTACATTATTATGGGGCATTTCGCTTTTTTATGTGCGTGAATGCACGAGAAGGCGCGTGTCGGTTCGCCAGAACAAAGACTTACTCTTTGTTCGTTTTAGTGATATTATTAAAGTCTCCAGCTATTCGGCGTGCAGAATTAAATTGAAATTGTGAGGAAAACGACCAGTCTAAAGAACCTCTCTATATTCATAATGCGTTCTGTCAGCTCTCCCTTGTTTGGCTTGACCCTAAATACTGCAGGTGTTTGTCGCGCGCCGAGTCGTCATCGACAGGTGCTCGTAACCTGAGGGAGAATTCCGCCAGTCGCCCAGCCTTCTCATCCTTCTGCAGGGGACAATTCAGGATAACCGCCGCTTAACAACAACAGCTTCTCAGATTATAACTGAAACAAAATCCAAAGAAATGTCGAACTTATACTGAATGTATATTTATGATCACTGAAACACGGGCACAGGGAAAATCTTCTTGTCTAAAATAACCATGGACTGAATGTATATTATATTATCGGTATAAGGGGCGTGGCTGTCAATCATCTAGTCGATATCAAAATAGGATTTTAAAATATGTCGCACATGGCCACGTGTGCCTAGTGCGTGTGAGGTTTACACTCTACAAAGTAAATTATTTCAATTATAGTAAACACACAAAGATAAAGAGGGGTGGTCATTTGCGTTATGAGGATGAAAACAAGATATTCCAAACAACAAAAACTATGATTAGGTACCAAAACCATCGATTAAATCTAAGGACAATAACATGAGAATCAATACAATCAAATCTACCTCTTTTTATCTAAATAATAGTGTGTGCGACAACATGCCCGTAAATATTACAAATAGTCAACCGAAATAACTTATATTTCTTCATTAAGTTAACTGATTAAAAGACGTAACGCTCCAGGAAGCGTATAGTGGTGGTAACGTGGACGTCTTAAACCAAATTTCACAACTCCTATTGGTTGAATCAAAACTAAAAAAACAGAATAATCAACCAGTCAATATTAGCGCCTATAATCGTTCATCATCTTGCAATATTTCATACCATTTTAACGTCAAAGGTAAAAAACAACAAAATGCCCAACAACAAATCGAATGTCACAGTGAATATAATTACTATCATCGAGATCAAGAAAATATCGTTGCACCTGATTCAAATACAAACGGGGATACGCATTTAACTCGCGTCTTCGGCAAACCTCGATCCTGGGAGATGCTAGACTCTCTTATATCTGATGATATATTTAAAGTGACATGAGCTGCCAAAATTTACCCTTTTCTCATAATTTCTGATCCTCGTGGCAGCAAGAGGCTTTGAAAACCACCGAAAAACTAAATGATTGACGTTGGAATGAAGGAAATCCATTAAGTCTACGGCCTATACGAACCGAAATAGTATTCGAAAAGTAAACACAATTTAAATAACCGGGACGACCATTCATTCATTCTAAACAAAAGTTAGTTCAAAACAATACTTTATCGTTAATTCTCGAGACTAGAAGCACTAAAAAGCTTCTGAATAATACGTCTTGAGAAAATTAGCCAATAATTTCAACATTCTGTTTTAACGTCAAAATATCAACATTTTGGCAGCTCATGCCACTTTAAGTTAACTGATTTCAAGAGGCAACACTCCAGGAAGCGTATATAGTGGTGATAACGTGGACGTTTTAAAGCAAATTTCATAACTCCTATTGGTTGAATTAAAACTAAAACAGAATAATCAACCAGCCAATCAAATGCCAATTATGATCAACCTATCATCTTGCAATATGTCATACCATTTTAATGTCAAAGGTAAAACCAACAACAAAATGCCCAACAACAAATCGAATGTCACAGTGAAGATAATTACTATCATCGAGATCACCTGATTCAAATACAAACGGGGATACGTATTGAACTCGCGCCTTCAACAAACCCCGATCCCGGGAGATGCTAGACTCTCTTATATCTGATGATATATTTAAGAACACTCTAAACGATATACCTCTTTTTAACACAATTAGAAACTTGTCTCCATGGTTATTTTAGACAAGAAGATTTTTTCTGTGCCCGTGTGTTTTAGTGATCATAAATATTATATATGTCTCTGCGGTTATTTTAGATAAGAAGATTTTTCCTGTACCCGTGTGTTTTAGTGTTCATAAATATATGTATGTATTGGAGATCCTCCAGAGGATTCCCCCATAGAGTGGTACTTCACAGTTTTTTTTTAAAAGAGCGATTTGTTGTAATCCTCAAAAAGAGGTTACATGTGTTTACAAAGACCTCAGAGTGCCTGTTTTGGGACACTTTATCAGTTAATGAGGAAAACATGGCAAGGTTGATGCTCAAATGTAATGAACGCGGCCTAAAACTCCAATAAACCAATTCAATGTAAAGCACCTGTTTGATATGCAGACTTTTCTGAGCTATCTATCGGACCAAGCTCAACGAAATTGCTTATATATGGGTAAAGTTATTATAGAAGTTTCATATAACAACTGACCGCATCGAGTCTTAATCATATATATTTATGAACACTAATACACACGGGCACAGGGAAAATCTTCTTGTCTAAAATAACCATGGAGACAAGTTTCTAATTGTGTTAAAAAGAGGTATATCATTTAGACCTTTACACCCCATAAATTTTCTTAATTATATATATATACAAGTGCATGATAGAACTAAATGTTATCGAGTTTCCGGTGAAAGCCAAAAAAGCACAGGCGCTACTGTTTCTGTGAATCTAAAAAGGTTTTATCTAAATCTCTCCAAGCATGTAGAACAATACTTGTTGATCTGGGTGATTGCCTCTTGGCTAGGCGTGAGACAGACAACTTGTAACTTGAGAAAATCCCTTGGGATCCCGCGTTAAGACATCCGTATATATCAGACAGCCAAGACCCTGAAAAAAACAATCGTCAGTTTAACGGTGTTTAAATCTCCATTGTCGAAGTCAGCCCAGAACAAGGCTAGGCTTGAATGAAGATTAAAATAGAAAATGTTAACATGTTAGGGACGGGCTTGGAAGCAGTTGACAAGTGTGGAACACAATATCACCACCAAGGTCTTCTTTCCAATTAAATACCAAGAATCGTATGGACAATGTTTTTTCAAATTTTCCTATTCTATTTGAGACCAGATTTATTTGAGAGACAAAGAAAACTTTTTTGAAAGCATGGTCAGTCCAACCCTATGGAATATGATTGGTTTAGTGAAAGAAACAAATAAATGGCAAAGGAAACTGAAATCCAATAATTAAAACATTTAATTCACTAATTAATTTACTATTTTCTTTTTTCTTAAATGTCTGTATAAAAAACTAGAAGGCACATATACAGAAGAGGTAATTATCTGCATCAATCTTTATATATATATATATATTTTTAGGTAGTCCAGACAAATTAATCTTTGTTAATTGAGCCGGTTTTCTGTGACTTCCGTCCAATATGCTGCAGAGTTACTTATATCCCAGGAGCCTGTTTCACAAAGCGGCGTAGCGTAAGTTTTCACGTAACTGCCATAGCAACCCATACTGTAGAGATACGTTAGTATGAAAGTTACGCAAAAATACATCTACACCGCTTTGTGAAACAGGACCCAGATTCGGTATTTGTCCAATTGTCTTTAACAATCCGCCAACCAACGATTATTGTATGTATACTGCTAATGTCCACCAATCATGATGCAGATCCCTATAACCAAAACACATAGGACAATTTGTACTACTTTGTACATGGTGATGTCCCTATAACTTACCAGCCCTCCTAATCTACCATGTAAAACAAAAGGCAACTATCTCGCCACTAAACAGTTTTGGAGAATTGTGTTAAAGTCTAGAAAGGGCTTTATCCGTGTTTTTAGACTATTTCTAATACCGGAAGTAAAGATTTGGGCTGTTGATATTGCCACGCATAATAGTTTGATCATATATAATATGACGTGGTTATTTTACTAATGAAATATCATAGGTTTACTTTATTACAACAATTTATGATGGGGTGATATATATACCTCTTTTTAACACAATTAGAAACTTGTCTCCGTGGTTATTTTAGACAAGAAGATTTTAACTGTGCCCGTGTGTTTTAGTGTTCATGAATATAATATGACGGGTTTAACTTTTATTGCAAGGAAGATATCATTAAGTACACCAACGTGGAATACTATTTTGGATTTTTCTATTTTCATACTATGTAATGAATACTATTTTGGACTTATCTTATTTTCACACTATGTAACAAATACTATTTTGGACCTTTCTTATTTTCACACTATGTAACAAATACTATTTTGGACCTTTCTCATTTTCACACTATGTAACAAATACTATTGTGGACTTTTCTTATTTTCACACTATGTAACAAATACTATTTTGGACTTTTCTTATTTTCACACTGTGTTACAAATACTATTTTGGACTTTTCTTATTTTCACACTATGTAACAAATACTATTTTGGACTTTTCTTATTTTCACACTATGTAACAAATACTGTTTTGGACTTTTCTTATTTTCACACTATGTTACAGATTGCTTTCCATCGCTTGCTTTTCTAGACGTAAACTGTCGTTACCCATAATGCTTGGCTGGGTTTTTTTACGCTGAGAGAGGAGATAAAGAAGCTTAGACTAGATACATATAGATTGTTGTTCCAGAAGACAGCCACCTATATTGTTCACAAATATATATTACAGGTTGCAAATGAATTTCAGATCGGTATTTTGTACACGCTGATACATGATAATAAAAGTCTTGTAAGAAACTGTTCTCGTAAGCTGTTCTCAGTCAAATAATGTATTTAGCCATTGCCGTTTAAACGAACACGAACTACTGCGAAAAAGAGAAAAAGAGTTGGTAGGTATAGCACAATACAGTCAATTGACAATGGCGACTTTATTACCCTCTCTTTGTACACTTTACATCAGGAAATAGCCAAATTGATTCAGACGTATTATCAATGATCCAATTACTCATATCGTGGACAAGTATTGGATATCTAAAGTCCATTATCTGGATTCTCTAGCAGATCTGGGTGGCATCTTGAATTGTGTTTTTGTACCTTAACCATTACAAAGTTAGGCGACATACAGGGACCAACCAACCATGAAAACACACCTTCCCTTTAGATCTCTCTAAGAAATAATTTCATTCACGCTTGGGTGATTGATTGATGGCTAACAATTTGTTGCGGTTGTTCTACAGGCGAACGTAGTTCGGTCCCAGTAAAAGAAATTTACTTCCTGTATAGAAACGTTTAGGAATAAAGCGAACTGGTCCTTCTTGACCAACTAGGTCTGATTGTTGCAGAAAAAGCCATTTAGCCAGTTGGTATATATGTTTTACTTGTGTCGTTGACCGTGCATTATACGCCTTTTTCCTTTCTGTCGTTCTTGTTTTTAAAGGCATGCGTATTTCCTTAAGAAAAATTCAGTCTAGCCACTTGCTCTTCCTATCAAATATTTCACACTGCCTCCAGTTTACAATAGGCCACTTGTTGGACAGCTTCTTAAACGAGATTTGCTCATCATCGGCGTTTTTTTCTCTTGCCAGAGAATTTGACTTCTCTTCAGGTGTCCAAATCTTGGACAACATCTCTGTAATTCTTAAGCAAACGACCTCATTTTGTTTTCCTAAGCTACGCTCATTGGCGTTAAATGCCATCCCATTGAGAGATGATTTGTTCTAACGCCCCATACCTGACGTCAAGTCCAGCAACAGAAGACAGGTGACAAATAGCGGGGTCTTGTAAAAGACTTTGATGGGATGGTCCAAACGCAGTCCATCGCCAGATACACATTCCTAAGCTACTTTAATTCTGGTGGAAACTTATGTGTAGCTCATTTGTCTGTGGAGGTAAGTTTGATCTGGGCAAGAATCTAGCGACCCCTGGCGACCTTGTGGCACGCTGGACACACAGAATTACGGTGGATATCAGGTGCCGATAATCAGGTGGTTTTCTCCAATAAAGCCACACGATAACAATACATTCTCCCGTCTCGTCTTTTGTCTGTTGTCGGCCTTACTTGACACAGAGCTATGTCCGATATATTGCCCAGTTGGGTTTCACAGCTACATATCGATACACAATAAAATATTGCAAACAATTACTGTATCTCAATCCGCCACCTCACATGAAACAGGTTCTCGTTTTGTGAAATTCCTAATTAACACGCTACATTTAACCTTATGTTTCAACATTACACCGGGAAAATGTATACTGGAACGCCCAAAACATTATTTTCTTCACTTGGTACGCCATTGTGTTTTGTTCGTATTATAAGAATAATGATTTTATATACGCCTGCATGGTTTGATTTAAATCTAAAACTTATATATATTTGCTTTTTTCCATGCATTTTAATTCATATAAATTTCGTATTTTTCATTTTTTGTTTTATTGGTATATAAGACTACTGAAACAAACATTTTTAAATTTAAATTTGGATTTAGTTGGATTTGCCTTTTTAGCCTATCCACGCTTTGTCGCTGTATGCAATAAACCAACTCAATTCTTTGGAATAGAAGAATCCAGTCAGAAAATGACAACAGTTATATTCGAATCTGTGTCACACCAGCGGGGTTTGTGGGCGTCTCATCGATCTCCCAATGATTGACCTGTGACTAAATCAGCCCTTAGTTAAAACATGGGCCAATAGACCACTAGTAAGTTTTATCAGTATCAAACTCTCATGAATGATCCCTAGCTCTATATGGTAATAGCTAAGTAAAGGTGTACTTTATTAAGACTTACAGCCGATGGCTAGCTTAACCGTTTGTTTTAATATGAACCTTTCGGGAAAAATATAAACTTATTGGGGGTATTTTGTTGTTATAAAAACAATGCGTTTTCTCTCTATAAATATGAAAGTTACACCGAATATATTCGTTTTACTCTCACAGCACGATTGCTTTATACGTTTGATCTCCGACCGATTTCCCTGGCACATCATCGTGGTGCCATGAAACAGTAGATGAAGTATAAGGGAATCTGAAGAAGATATCTGTTACACGGCAACAGCCAAGAACCGTGATCGTATCGCGGCAGATACCTGCTTTAGTCCACACGCCATTCTTTTGTCCCAAAACGCCCCGAGGGAAAGGGCATTCAGGTAGCTATTGTTAAACAGAACTTTCGGTTGCTTAGAGCGCGTGCATCCACTTGAGTGACCTTCTGTCCAGTTTTGCGTTCACTTTTGACCCCTTCGTTTTCAGATGGTTTGTTCTTTTTACTTTTGGGGATTTCTTTGTGCCTCTCGTATTGTCCTGACCACTTGCCCTCCTCACCTAAGAATCACCTGGGGCGAGATAGGTGACTTTCCTCCCGTCCCTCATCCCAAAGACAAACTACTTCCACACTCACTGGTCGATCAGCTGAAAATAAGGTCCCGCCCTTACAAACTTAACATACTGTTTAACGATAACTTCAAAGAAACTAGAATCTTCCACGTTTAAAGACTTTAACTTGGATTTGATAATTTATTGAGTATTCTCTTCAAACTAGAAGACGAAACTGATGGAAGAATTTTAAAACTGAATTTGTTTATTAAAAATCGCTTCGATATGGTAAGCAGGCTACATTTACGTACTAGAAGCACTAAAAAGTTTCTGAATTATACAGGAAATTAGCCAATAATTTCAACATTCTGTTTTACGTTAAATATCATAATTTTGGCAGCTCATGCCACTTTAAGCTTTTCTCGGAATTTAAATGTAGCTTTCTGCAGATAAAAAATAATTTCATGAATTATGGAAAATCGTCGAAACTTTAATCCACTATTCCAAATGAATATGTTTATTGATTACAGACCACAAGCCCGACACTGCTAAATAAAACTTTAAAGAATATTATGAAAAATTTTGAAAATAAAAGAAGAATAATATATACTTCTACATGGTTTGATTTAAATCTTATTTTACCTATTTGCATTTTTCAATGCATTTTAATGAGGATAAATTTTGTATTTTCTTATTTTATTTTGTTAGTTTATAAAGATTACTGAAAGGAGCGTTTTTAAATTCAAATTTAAATTCAGTTGGAATTGGATTTTCATCTGAAGCATTTCTACACTTTGTGGCTGTATCAATCACCGGGTCAGGTAACCCCTCCATTCAACCGTATAGACTTTAGGGCAGGTGTTGAGGTTAGATGGAAACAATAGCACCAACTCATCTCCATCCCTTGTTCCGTCGGTTGCTCCTGTATCTTCTCTCTCTCTTCATCACCCAGGCACATCTGTCGACTTAGACGTACCGGTACTTCCAAAGATGCGCATCTCACCAAACAATGGCAAGCAAGAAAGGTCTTTCAACATTCTCCCGTCGAGATACTATAATCGGATGACTAATTAAGCGTTCTGGTCGGCTATATCGGTGTGGGAATTCCTTGATCTGTGAATGCAGAGTCCCTCAAATGGTCTTTGCTTGATAACAAGGCTTTACGCCATTTTCTGAAAGTTTCTCACAAAATATCTTGATTTTCCTACTTGACTAGAAATTTGAAATGTGACAGCCTATTAAAGCCAAAATGAAATGATAATTTTAGAATGGATGAACATTGTATTGTAGACATGTCATGATGCATCAAAATTGAGGTTGAGTCGAGGAAGTTTTTAGGGCTTGCACATATCTTTGAGCGAAATGCACATCCCGTTTGTTTCATTTTTCTCCTCTACTCTGAAATGTACATCCAGGTTGTTTCATTTTTTACCTCTACTCTGAAATGCACATCCCGGTTGTTTCATTTTTCACTTCTACTCTGAAATGTACATCCCGTTTGTTTCATTTTTCATCTCTACTCTGAAATGTACATCCCGGTTGTTTCATTTTTCACCTCTCTGAAATGTACATCCCGGTTATTTCATTTTCACCTCTACTCTGAAATGTACATCCCGGTTGTTTCATTTTCACCTCTACTCTAAAATGTACATCCCGGTTGTTTCATTTTCACCTCTACTCTAAAATGTACATCCCGGTTGTTTCATTTTTCACCTCTACTCTGAAATGTACATCCCGTTTGTTTCATTTTTCACCTCTACTCTGAAATGCACATCCCGGTTGTTTCATTTCCCCCCTCTACTCTGAAACGTACATCCCGTTTGTTTCATTTTTCACCTCTACTCTGAAATGCACATTCTGGTTGTTTCATTTTTTCATCTCTTCTCTGAAATGTACATCCCGGTTGTTTCAGTTTTCCCATCTACCCTGAAATGTACATCCCGGTTGTTTCATTTTTCCCCTCTACTCTGAAATGTACATCCCGGTTGTTTCATTTTTCACCTCTACTCTGAAATGTACATCCCGGTTGTTTCAGTTTTCCCATCTACCCTGAAATGCACATCCCGGTTGTTTCATTTTTCACCTCTACTCTGAAATGCACATCCCGGTTGTTTCATTTTCACCTCGACTCTGAAATGCACATCCCGGTTGTTTCATTTTCACCTCTACTCTGAAATGCACATCCCGGTTGTTTCATTTTCACCTCTACTCTGAAATGCACATCCCGGTTGTTTCTTTTTTCACCTCTACTCTGAAATGCACATCCCGGTTGTTTCATTTTTCACCTCTACTCTGAAATGCACATCCCGGTTGTTTCATTTTTCACCTCTGCTCTGAAATACACATCCCGGTTGTTTTATTCCCCCCCCCCTACTCTGAAATGTATTTGCCGGTTGTTTCATTTTTCACCTCTACTCTGAAATGTACATCCCGGTTGTTTCATTTTCCCCCTCTACTCTGAAATGCACATCCCGTTTGTTTCATTTTCCCCCTCTATTCTGGGCTAACTTGTGGGTCGTCTAAATAACAGTTGTATTATGCCGATTCACTAACTGCATTGTTTTAAAGGGCTGAGTTTAGATAGTCAGTGTTTATCAACTGACTAATTTTCCTGATATTCCAAACTTTTTATCTCAACAGTTTGAATTGAAGAAAATGCTAAATTGGGGCAAATATTGATTCTGCATTCCTCCTAAAATCTAACGGACAAGAGAAAATGGTATATATTTTTTGACATTTTTACCTCTAAGCTTTATCTTGCACTTATCGAAGAGTATGTTACATGTCATGAAGTCTTCAAAACTCTACCTTACATTTACGGAAGAATATGTCACATGCCACGAGGTCTTTACAATTCTCTACAACTGTTTTCATATCACCTTGCAAATTTTTGGAAAAAAGGCCGACAAGAACCATTCTGGAAAGTAACCCGCTGTAGAAAATCCTTAGATAAATGTGGACTTTATCATTCAATTGACGTTGATTTGAAAACGATTTGTTCCATTAGAGAACAGAGCGGAGGCCTAATGTTCCTAAATACACCCACAAACTCACCAACATAGGGCCTAACGCATTCATTTAAACTAAAATATAAAATGAATACATATTTTTGTTTTGTATAAATTGCATTTAGAAGGAGGAGGCGATAATGGCAGAAATAACACTTAAAATCGCATGAGCTGCCAAAATGTTGATATTTTGACGTTAAAACAGAATGTTGAAATGATTGGCCATTTTTCTCAAGACGTATAATTCAGAAGCTTTTTAGCGCTTCTAGTCTCCAAAATGTAAGTATTGTTTTGAACTAACATTAGCTTAGAATGAGTGAATGGTCGTCCGGGTTATTTAAATTTTGTTTACTTTTCGAACACGTTTTCGGTTCGTACAGGCCACATACTGTATGGATTTTCCTCATTTCAATGCCAATCATTTTTAGATGGCCTTCAAAGCCTTTTACTGTCGTGACGATCAGAAATTATGAAAAAAGTGTGAATTTTGGCAGCTCATGCCACTTTAATGACGTCATGTTTGTTTATCAAGGTTACTATCAAAACTATCTTCTCACCAGGCATGTGCTTATTAAAGATTTATATCAAAACGACGACCCACTAAACCTGGAAACGCAGCCATATTTTCTAAGCGAAATAACCTTGAGTGATTGGTAAGCATCAACCAATCAAGTGACCAGAACGTTGACTCTGTACATCATGGGGAAACCAGTTAGTGGTAAAAACAGCCTGTTACTGTATCGGGGCTGAATCAATCAATTTCTCGGATATATATGTGAGGTTCTTAATTATACATTTAGGGTACTGTGGTTAAAGAACTAAGCTTTTAAATCTCTATTGTAGGCTATTATATTGTTATTTACGTGGGTTAAATGTAATCGGTTATACAGATCAATGCTATTCTATTTGCATACGGGCCACTGAGCTATGAAAAGGCGGGTTCGTGGTCCGATTTCACCTGCCTTTATATGGGCAACCATTCCCTGAGCTTATAGATCTGTCTTAATTCTCCCACTTACTGCCCCTTTGTTATAGCTCGAGCTGTTCAGGTAAGTCCACGTATTAACAAAAACGTGTAATTACTCCCGCTGTAATTTATAGCCCTCTGCTGAAAAAGAGCACGCTTCCTTGCCCTTAGGGCAACTTGAGGCCCAGCTAAGGTCGGCTAATCGACGAGGTACGGCCACTCGGCACCTTACTAGCCTCGACACTAGCTCTCTCCCTCAGGGCACTCTAGAAGCAGGTGAGAAGCTTGCTCCCGGTCTAATTTACCTTCTTGTTAACTAGTGTTATTGTGTAAGCGGGGTTTAATAGAAAGACGCCGTCTTCAATAGCATCTGTAGATGGGGTTGAGTTGATGATATCACAGTTCCACCTTCCATTGCCCAACTTGGAGACTCATAAACCGCTTATAGACGTCCTCTCCTTCATGTTTTTATTGAAGTACATAACGTATCAAACATCTGGTGAATTTCTTACATGAAATAAAGACTGCTTAACTTCGGAGTTATGATTAAAAAAACATCTAAGTACTGAATGATTTACAATGAAATAATAAACATTTATTGTGGCGGTGGTCTGTTTACAAGCCGAATTTGTCTTCGATAGGTAAATAAATTGATCTACCAAAAATATCGCAAAATTCAATTGATCGATTGATTGTTTGGTGTTTTACGCCGCGTTCAAGATTATTTCACTTATATGGCGGCGTTGCCAGTTTTATTGTGGGAGGAAACCGGGCTCTATGCCCGGAGGAATCCCACGACCTTCCGTTGGTAACTGGCAACCATCCCACATATAGGTCGTTAGAGTGAAAACCCAGTTCAAATTTGAAGAAGACGTTACCCATTTGTAGTAAATTGTTTATTTAGTTCTGCTATAAGAACAGCCACTTGCACGATTAAGGTACTTGAATGGCCCGCCTGTATATAAGAAGGTTAAATTGAAGCAATACGCACAAGTATAAATCATTCCACAGGTTATGTTTTCATAACCTGACACTCTTGCCTTATTAAATTACCTGCCGATAAAGTGTCGACAAATCGATGGGGCGGGGAGATGAAAGAGCGGGCTGCTGTAGAACCCTTATCAGGGGGACGGGATGAAACTGCAACTCTGAAACAGGTAGGGACAGGTGGGCATGACAACACCCACCTTAAATCAGTCTCCACAAACGATTAATAAAAGTATCCTATATAGAAGCCCACCTGTTCAGGTGAATAGTTTGACGGTTCACTTTGATCTATATTGATGCTGGTCGAAGCTAAATCACCTGGTTGATGATTTATGGAAGTTGGCGCCCAATTTCCCAATGTTATATACAAGGTGAGATATGTTTTTCGCTTAAAGGGGCATGAGCTGCCAAAATGTTAATATTTTGACATTAAAACAGAATGTGGAAATTATTGGCTATTTTTATTAAGACGTATAATTCAGAAGCTTTTTAGTGCTTTTAGCCTCGAAAATGTACGATGAAATATTGTTTTGAACTAACTTTGGCTTAGAATGAATGAATGGTCATCCCGGTTATTTAAATGTTGTTTACTTTTCGAACACATTTTCGGTTCGTACAGGCCGCCAATCATTTAGATTTTCGATGGCCTTCAAAGCCTCTTTCATGTGTTACGATCAGAAATTGTGAAAAAAGTGTGAATTTTTGGCAGCTCATGCCACTTAAAACTATCACGTATTTTTAAAAAATGTTTGCTTCCAAAACATTCAATGTCAAAACGTTACCAGCAATTAGTGACACACGTTTTGTAAACTATATAGGTTCTTGCTTGTATCTCGTATTCAAGGATTTTATCCTGTTTTTAAAAGGATAATAAATTCAGTGAGTAAAATGTTGAAATCTGAAAATTGGGAAATATCCATGTTATATCTTCCTAAACACCAACTTAAACATGACCGTAATAGTTTGATTGGGTTGCTGTGGCCCAGTCGGTTAGAGTGATAGTCCCTCACTCCGACACAGGTTTTTCAACGATGGTACGCGGATTCGAATCCCATGCACTCAGATCAAACATAAACGTAAGAATTTCAGAGTGAATTTTTTTCACTCGATCGCCGTATGTGGAAGAGTTGCCAGGTACTCGTCGAATGTGGGGGCTTTCCTCCGGGCAAAGATTCCGGTTTCCTTCCCCACTAATCCTGACAACGCCGCCATATAAGTGAACAATCTTGAGTGCGGCGTAAAACATCAATTAATCGATCAATCTTTTATAGTTTTATAAATTCAGACAGTTACATATATATAGTTTCCGAACCTGTTCCCTATATATATATATGCCTCATATTAACACAATAAGAAACTTGTCTCCATGGTTATTTTAGACAATTGCATTTTCCCTATGCCCGTGTGTTTTAGTGTTCATAAATATATATCTTAGCTGTAAATATAACCAATAACAATCCATGTTCTATTCAATAAAAAAATCGGACACTAACTATGTTAAGTGTATCTGTAAGTTAAGTGATAAAGAAAAGTATAGCTTAATTTATATACCAGGAAATGAAAGTCATTATTTTTTTATTTTGAAACAAAATCCTCGTATCAATTTGCTAGTCAAATAGTAGCCGTATGTAAACCTGACATGGAAACCTAATTGGTTCGTTAGTTGTATTCTCGTTATTTTTGGGATTACACTTTCTTGAAAATATGGCAGAAATTCCTCTACCGATTTATGGGTGACGCCCGAAACGGTATTCGAACCCGGGTCCCAGAGTATTGCACCTATCGCCAGCACTAAATGCCGGCTGCCTTATCGGTTCAGCCAACCGGCTCCTCTACATGTAGGTTAGTTGATTGACTTGTATTTTAAATTATGCCGAGGCTATCTTGGTATAATTTGGTGTTATCCAATTAACACAGTAGAGAAGGCCTAATCATCGAGATACTATGGAAGAAAGTTGTTTCTCTGAAGGTTCTGTGATGCGATTCTGAAAATATAGATCACATACGGCTATGTTTGAAAGGCATTTCATTTATACCTACAAACGCTGAAGGTTGATCACCAATTTAAATAGATCTACTTTCAGCTTTCGTTTTTACTCTGATATTTCCTTTAAAGGGTCAGGCTCCATTTGTGATTTACATCAGGTTTCCATATATACAATTAATTTTATTTCAGAAAGAATCCTGCCGAGGCGTCCTAATGCTATTTATCTTTAGTTCTGGAATGATACATTTGTAAACATGCAGGATTTCTGCGGGAGATTTGAACATTACAGATTTAGATTGTATTACTTTTATAACAGAAAAAAATTGCCTTAAAGTGGCATGAGCTGCCAAAATTCACACTTTTTTCATAATTTCTGATCGTCACTACAGTAAGAGGCTTTGAAGGCCATCAAAAAACTAAATGATTAGCGTTGGAATGAGGAACATCTGTACAGTTTGTGGCCTGTACAAACCGAATAATGTTCGAAAAGTAAACAAAATTTTAAAAAAGCGTTGACGACCATTCATTCATTCTAAGCCAAAGTTAGTTCAAAACAATACTTTATCGTACATTCTCAAGACTATAAGTACTGAAAAGCTTCTGAATTGTACGTCTTGAGAAAAATAGCCGATAATTTCAACATTCTGTTTTTATGTCAAAATATCAACATTTTGGCAGCTCATGCCACTTTAAAGTAACTTAGGTAGAAAATAAATGAATGCTTAGTTCGGTTATTTAGATTTTGTTTATCTTTCAGAAACAATTTAGACTCCTACAGAACAACATGCTCGATTCATATTTTGTGTTTCTATATTTTGACAACTCCCGTCACTGTATATTACACCATGATGTTAAATTTACGCCTTTAAGTGGCATAAGCATGAGCTGCCAAAATTGGGATGTTGTTCATAAATACTGACTGTCAAGAGAAATTAAGAGGTTGTGGTTTTACGGTATAAATAAAAACTAAAGAATTGATGTACGATCCGACGTTGTGTGCAAATAACGGATACACTTCAAATAGCTGGGATGTAAGAGTATGTTTTGAGGGTTTTGTTGCTCCTGTACGTACAAATCTGTGATTGGTATCAACTGAAAGCTTTTATTTTGCACTGCTTGGCGAAAGCGACAATAATTAGATAACTCTCTTCCAACGAGATTTCTCGATATTTGGCAGCTCGTGTCATTTTAGCAAGCATGGGAATTATACAAGGCATGTCTTTTTGCGACCTTTTCTTTCTGGTATGTTATGTTCTTTTTTTTCAAGTTCAATAAGATTATGGTTCACGATGATTTTGATGGCTAAACATTTTTCGTCAAGCATAGTTATGCAAATGAAACCTCGCACTGCATCTTTTGTAAGAAAATTGCACCAATACTTGTTGCGTCCCGTGCCTACTCCAGATTGTTTAGGAAAGAGAACCACAAGACTGTAATGTACCCGGCTTGATTCTAGAGGGAATTCACAGTCTCCGATCTAATAGCATTTAAAGCCAGGCAAGTGTTACGTCTGGTGATCTTTATCTGATCATCTATAACGGCTTGGACAGGCTATACACAAGTGAAGCGATTGTCGGTATCGGCCTTCCTAAACAATTCAATAGTCATTTGATAGAAAACCCTAAACGTCTCCAGACGGCCCGGTATCAGCTGTCCGCCATCTTGAAGGTTCCCCGACCAGACAAACGTCTGCGTCTTTCATTAGATGGAGACTGTTAATTAGTCGCTGATTTCAACGATGATTATCACTAATGACACGCTTCATTACGATGGCTGTCCAAAATCAAAAGACACGGTCGATTGAATACCGTTTAGTATAAACTAGTTTGTGAAACGTCGCCGTACAGTTAATAGGTCAATCATATTCCCTTGATCTGACATGAAACACACGGAGAAATAGGGTGTCTTCATTACGGTAATAATTGAATCGTTATCTATTACATCAGTGACTGTGATAACAAGTACCTTCCATGGAAATTATTGTAACTATAAGAGTGTACGCCTATGTAGGTTTTACTCGCTAACAAAAACCCATTAAATATGTAGATATTTTGCCTTTTTCAATTCTGTTTGATCGTAACATTTGTAAACTATAACAAATCCGGTTAAATTTAAATACACGTTAACTACACGGGAGACATGATAGAAATAAGCAGATTGTGAGAGTCAGTACTAAGTAACAATATAGCTCTGGTAAAATATATATTGACATTTATATATGCATAATTTTCTCTGTTGTTTCCCTTCAAATTGATCATTTTATATCGCGATAATTTCTCAACTTAAGATCATCGAATTGTGGTTGGCGCTTTAAGAAAGTAAGTATAGGGTATATAAGTTCTGTAACCGAGTACATCACTGTATCGTGAAGACCTGGAACTTTAAAAGACTTGCTCACCATGTTCTCTACAGGAAGTCGCCATGTTCTCTACAGGATGTCCAACAAGTCGTTTAAAATCTTATTTTTCCTCACTAAAAACACTTAGAGTGGAAGTATTTTTTTGTTATTTAATCCCTTCTAATATATTTATCCCCAAACAGTACAGTCGACAATGCCAATATCGAGGTGGCGAGAATGTCGAGGTTGGGAAAATTGAGTTAAATTATTTTCGAAATAAGAAGAAATTTTGAGATACTAGTTGAGTAACATCTCCATACAGACCTTTTCTATTATTCGCTCATGATTTTTTCCATACAATGCTGCCATCGAGTTTTGACCAGAAAGGGTAATGTATGGAAATGTAGCAATTTCTATTCGGGTGATTTATTTATGGCCTAGATCCGATCTGGATTGTTGTTTGAGCTCTGATGGCGAGAGTTTCTATGTCTATATTTCTACTTGATCGCTTCCAATACACAATACTGATTTCAAGTGCCTTAGTCTGGGATTTTGTAGTCAGCGTCCCGGGAGTATAAGGTTGCCAGTATAACATCCAGGTCACTCCATGGCAATGTATTTTGACAGATATCACTCGATGCATACAGATAACATACCCAAGCATCTACGGATCTTTATAGATCTATACGATTCTAGCCCAAGTCACCTTACTTGTCGTCGACTTTTACTTGGAAAGCGTATAAGAACCTTAACATAGACATTTAATAATATTTCTAAATCGGTAACAGACTAGAAGAATAGAATATTGTTTATTTACTGCCGGATACTTACTGATTAGCTGGCTAGCAGCAATTATTACCTGCGATTCTTTGTCTAGATTTCTTCATTGAAACTTTAAAAATGGGCATTTATTTGATTTTAAGGAAAATTTAACGGCCTTGTCGTGCACGTGGGCCAATGCATAGTTATTTTCTTTTCTCTGTTTCTCAATTTTAGCCTCTTTCATGTGTTACGATCAGAAATTGTAAAAAAAAAAAAGTGTGAATTTTTGGCAGCTCATGCCACTTTAAACTTTCACTTATTCTAAAAAATGTTTGCTTCCAAAACATTAAATGCCAAAACGTTCCCAGCAATTAGTGACAAATGTTTTGTAAACTATATAGGTTCTTGCTTGTATCTCGTATTCAAGGATTTTATCCTGTTTTTAAAAGGATAATAAATTCAGTGAGTAAAATGTTGAAATCTGAAAATTGGGAAATATCCATGTTATATCTTCCTAAACACTAACTTAAACATGACCGTAATAGTTTGATTGGGTTGCTGTGGCCCAGTCGGTTAGAGTGATAGTCCCTCACTCCGACACAGGTTTTTCAACGATGGTACGCGGATTCGAATCCCATGCACTCAGATCAAACATAAACGTAAGAATTTCAGAGTCATTTTTTTCACTCGATCGCCGTATGTGGAAGAGTTGCCAGGTACTCGTCGAATGTGGGGTCTTTCCTCCGGACAAAGATTCCGGTTTCCTCCCCACTAATCTTGACAACGCCGCCATATAAGTGAACAATCTTGAGTGCGGCGTAAAACATCAATTAATCGATCAATCTTTTATAGTTTTATAAATTCAGACAGTTACATATATATATAGTTTCCGAACCTGTTCCCTATATATATATATGCCTCATAATAACACAATAAGAAACTTGTCTCCATGGTTATTTTAGACAATTGCATTTTCCCTATGCCCGTGTGTTTTAGTGTTCATAAATATATATCTTAGCTGTAAATATAACCAATAACAATCCATGTTCTATTCAATAAAAAAATCGGACACTAATTATGTTAAGTGTATCTGTAAGTTAAGTGATAAAGAAAAGTATAGCTTAATTTATATACCAGGAAATGAAAGTCATTATTTTTTTATTTTGAAACAAAATCCTCGTATCAATTTGCTAGTCAAATAGTAGCCGTTTGTAAACCTGACATGGAAACCTAATTGGTTCGTTAGTTGTATTCTCGTTATTTTGGGATTACACTTTCTTGAAAATATGGCAGAAATTCCTCTACCGATTTATGGGTGACGCCCGAAACGGTATTCGAACCCGGGTCCCAGAGTATTGCACCTATCGCAAGCACTAAATGCCGGCATCGGTTCAGCCAACCGGCTCCTCTACATGTAGGTTAGTTGATTGACTTGTATTTTAAATTATGTCGAGGCTATCTTGGTATAATTTGGTGTTATCCAATTAACACAGTAGAGAAGGCCTAATCATCGAGATACTATGGAAGAAAGTTGTTTCTCTGAAGGTTCTGTGATGCGATTCTGAAAATATAGATCACATACGGTTTTGTTTGAAAGGCATTTCATTTATACCTACAAACGCTGAAGGTTGATCACCAATTTAAATAGATCTACTTTCAGCTTTCGTTTTTACTCTGATATTTCCTTTAAAGGGTCAGGCTCCATTTGTGATTTACATCAGGTTTCCATATATACAATTAATTTTATTTCAGAAAGAATCCTGCCGAGGCGTCCTAATGCTATTTATCTTTAGTTCTGGAATGATACATTTGTAAACATGCAGGATTTCTGCGGGAGATTTGAACATTACAGATTTAGATTGTATTACTTTTATAACAGAAAAAAATTGCCTTAAAGTGGCATGAGCTGCCAAAATTCACACTTTTTTCATAATTTCTGATCGTCACTACAGTAAGAGGCTTTGAAGGCCATCAAAAAACTAAATGATTAGCGTTGGAATGAGGAACATCTGTACAGTTTGTGGCCTGTACAAACCGAATAATGTTCGAAAAGTAAACAAAATTTTAAAAAAGCGTTGACGACCATTCATTCATTCTAAGCCAAAGTTAGTTCAAAACAATACTTTATCGTACATTCTCAAGACTATAAATACTGAAAAGCTTCTGAATTGTACGTCTTGAGAAAAATAGCCGATAATTTCAACATTCTGTTTTTATGTCAAAATATCAACATTTTGGCAGCTCATGCCACTTTAAAGTAACTTAGGTAGAAAATAAATGAATGCTTAGTTCGGTTATTTCGATTTTGTTTATCTTTCAGAAACAATTTAGACTCCTACAGAACAACATGCTCGATTCATATTTTGTGTTTCTATATTTTGACAACTCCCGTCACTGTATATTACACCATGATGTTAAATTTACGCCTTTAAGTGGCATAAGCATGAGCTGCCAAAATTGGAATGTTGTTCATAAATACTGACTGTCAAGAGAAATTAAGAGGTTGTGGTTTTACGGTATAAATAAAAACTAAAGAATTGACGTACGATCCGACGTTGTGTGCAAATAACGGATACACTTCAAATAGCTGGGATGTAAGAGTATGTTTTGAGGGTTTTGTTGCTCCTGTACGTACAAATCTGTGATTGGTATCAACTGAAAGCTTTTATTTTGCACTTCTTGGCGAAAGCGACAATAATTAGATAACTCTCTTCCAACGAGATTTCTCGATATTTGGCAGCTCGTGTCATTTTAGCAAGCATGGGAATTATACAAGGCATGTCTTTTTGCGACCTTTTCTTTCTGGTATGTTATGTTCTTTTTTTTCAAGTTCAATAAGATTATGGTTCACGATGATTTTGATGGCTAAACATTTTTCGTCAAGCATAGTTATGCAAATGAAACCTCGCACTGCATCTTTTGTAAGAAAATTGCACCAATACTTGTTGCGTCCCGTGCCTACTCCAGATTGTTTAGGAAAGCGAACCACAAGACTGTAATGTACCCGGCTTGATTCTACAGGGAGTTCACAGTCTCTGATCTAATAACATTTAAAGCCAGGCAAGTGTTACGTCTGGTGATCTTTATCTGATCATCTGTAACGGCTTGGACAGGCTATACACAAGTGAAGCGATTGTCGGTATCGGCCTTCCTAAACAATTCAATAGTCATTTGATAGAAAACCCTAAACGTCTCCAGACGGCCCGGTATCAGCTGTCCGCCATCTTGAAGGTTCCCCGACCAGACAAACGTCTGCGTCTTTCATTAGATGGAGACTGTTAATTAGTCGCTGATTTCAACGATGATTATCACTAATGACACGCTTCATTACGATGGCTGTCCAAAATCAAAAGACACGGTCGATTGAATACCGTTTAGTATAAACTAGTTTGTGAAACGTCGCCGTACAGTTAATAGGTCAATCATCTTGCCTTGATCTGACATGAAACACACGCGGAAATAGGGTGTCTTCATTACGGTAATAATTGAATCGTTATCTATTACATCAGTGACTGTGATAACAAGTACCCTCCATGGAAATTATTGTAACTATAAGAGTGTACGCCTATGTAGGTTTTACTCGCTAACAAAAACCCATTAAATATGTAGATATTTTGCCTTTTTCAATTCTGTTTGATCGTAACATTTGTAAACTATAACAAATCCGGTTAAATTTAAATACACGTTAACTACACGGGAGACATGATAGAAATAAGCAGATTGTGAGTGTCAGTACTAAGTAACAATATAGCTCTGGTAAAATATATATTGACATTTATATATGCATAATTTTCTCTGTTGTTTCCCTTCAAATTGATCATTTTATACCGGGATAATTTCACAACTTAAGATCATCAAATTATGGTTGGCGCTTTAAGAAAGTAAGTATAGGGTATATAGGTTCAGTAACCGAGTACATCACTGTATCGTGAAGACCTGGAACTTTAAAAGACTTGCTCACCATGTTCTCTACAGGAAGTCGCCATGTTCTCTACAGGATGTCCAACAAGTCGTTTAAAATCTTATTTTTCCTCACTAAAAACACTTAGAGTGGAAGTATTTTTTTGTTATTTAATCCCTTCTAATATATTTATCCCCAAACAGTACAGTCGACAATGCCAATATCGAGGTGGCGAGAATGTCGAGGTTGGGAAAATTGAGTTAAATTATTTTCGAAATAAGAAGAAATTTTGAGATACTAGTTGAGTAACATCTCCATACAGACCTTTTCTATTATTCGCTCAGGATTCTTTCCATACAATGCTGCCATCGAGTTTTGACCAGAAAGGGTAATGTATGGAAATGTAGCAATTTCTATTCGGGTGCTTTATTTATGGCCTAGATCCGATCTGGATTGTTGTTTGAGCTCTGATGGCGAGAGTTTCTATGTCTATATTTCTACTTGATCGCTTCCAATACACAATACTGATTTCAAGTGCCTTAGTCTGGGATTTTGTAGTCGGCGTCCCCGGAGTATAAGGTTACCAGTATAACATCCAGGTCACTCCATGGCAATGTATTTTGACAGATATCACTCGATGCATACAGATAACATACCCAAGCATCTACGGATCTTTATAGATCTATACGAATCTAGCCCAATCACCTTATATTTCGTCGATTTTTACTTGGAAAGCGTATAAGAACCTTAACATAGACTTTTTGATAATATTTCTAAATCGGTAACAGCCTGCCATTCTTTGTCTAGATTTCTTCATTGAAACTTTAAAAATGGGTATTTATTTGATTTTAAGGGAAATTTAACGGTCTTGTCGTGCACGTGGGTCAATGCCTAGTTATTTTCTTTTCTCTGTTTTGGTTGTCTATTCAATTCGACTCTGGTTTGTCAGTCTTCAAAAGATCGAATTATAGAGGTTCTTTTCCTGATTGTTCCTATTCGTACCAAAATGTGGCGGAGTCACAACAAAAAATTGGCCGACTCAATGCTGTTTCCTACCTTAAAGTGGTATGAGCTGCCAAAATGTTGATATTTTGACGTTAAAACAGAAAATTGAAATTATTGGCTATTTTTCTCAAAGTTGTTTGAGAGGCATTTAGAAGTCGGTAATAGTAACACAAAGGAAGAGATTTCTCTTCGTTGTTATCCAGAAATCTCTTCCTTGGTGTTATTTTTCTCAAAACGTATAATTCAGAAGCTTTTTAGTGCTTCTAGTCTCGAAAATGTACGATAAAGTATTGTTTTGAACTAACTTTGGCTTAGAATGAATGAATGGTCGTCCCGGTTATTTAAAAATTTGGTTTACTTTTCGAACACGTTTTGGGTTCGTACAGGCCGCATACTGTATGGATTTTCCTCCCTCCAACGTAAATCATTTAGTTTTTCCATAGCCTTCAAAGCCTCTTACTGTCGTGACGATCAGAAATTATGAAAAAAGTGTGAATTTTGGCAGCTCATGTCACTTTCAAGTGGTATGAGCTGCCAAATTTCAAATAGACGGGATGTAGGAGTCCAAGATTGGGGTTTCCTTGCATATAAAAACTAACTCAACAAAATCCACAAGATTTGTATCAGTGTAAAACTTTTATTTTATTCTTCTTGATAAAATATCGAATAATTAGCTATTTCTGTTTCCCAGATTGATTGATTGTTTGGTGTTTTACGCCGCGCTCAAGATTATTTCACTTATATGGCGGCGTTGCCAGTTTTAATGTGGGAGGAAACCGGGCTCTATGCCCGGAGGAAACCTACGACATTCCGTTGGTAACTGGCAACCATCCCACATAGGTCGTTCGAGTGAAAACCCAGTCAGAATTGTTTTCAATTTTTTTTGGACTGAGTGGGATTCGAACCCGCATCCCCTTGGTGGAACTGTTTCCTAGAAATTTCCCCTATATTTGCAGCTCATTTCACTTAAACGACCGATGTAAGGTGATGGACATTCATCAATACTTGGTGTCCATTTCCTCCAACTAATACACCAGTCATCAAACGAATTATATTTTATTGATCTTTATTTATGATAATGATGGCTGAATAAAAAAAAACAATCTTATGTTGAACAAAATTTATAACGTCCTAAATAAACATACAAACTTGGCTCAAATTTGGAATTCACAGAATGACAATGTAACACAAAAACAAAAAAAAAAAAGTATACAACATTAACTATATATAAGAAACCAAAATATCCAAGTAATTAAATTCAATTTTTAAGACTTTTTTAAAAGTTGTATCTAAACCGGAGGAGTAATATTCAGAAGGTTAAAAAAAACACAAGCCCTCCATTTGAGTAATGTACATACGTTAAAGCGCTAGGATTATCCTGTGTCTCAGAATCTATAGAACGAACATTCACTAAGAAAAAAGGCAATTTGCAAAGTGTTGTATCTTTTTGTCGGGGTTAAACACAGGCGTGTGGATCTAACATCCACCTACAATATTACGGAAACAGAAATTCCGCTCTTTCTTTTGAGATCTAAAGTTTTTAATTTTTGCTTTTTGTGATTTCCTTTGTCAATTGACTTCCGTGTTGAACTTCAAGTGTTTAGCTCAAAGATACTTTGTAAGGCACTTTCTTCAAATTTCACAATTTATTCTTTCACGTGCGCCCGATTTTATTTTTTGGTTTTGAGGTTATTTATAAATTTAAAAGACCACAACGGCCTTAATTTGTATATACATTTAAATTATTGTATAGTGGCATGAGCTGTCAAAAAAGTTAAGATATTTTTCCTTTAAGATGAAATTCAAAATCGAGACAATTTGTTTGTTTGTTTGTTTGTTTATTCACCACAAAATGCATTTATGTACATACAGATGAAAGAAAATATATTAGTCTAGAACAATAAGCCAATTCGTTTAAAAAACACAAAAAATCGTCACAAATACCGTCATTTAATCGGACAGAGTGTGTGTTCTTTTGGGTTTGGGATCTTATTTTATATTTCAATTTGAAATTTAATGATTTCGTCTTTGATCGAACATCTCTGAACTATCAGATTTCCAAAGAGATTTAGTTTAAAGTCCCCTTGACTGTATACTAGTGTTTTTTTATTTATTTTTTGACCAACGGGTTTGAGTATATAGCGAAAAGTAGGGCATTTTTGATCCGTCCGATATCTTATACGGAATGTTCTAATTAAGGTAATACACAAATATAGTGTTAACCCGAAAAAAGACAGTTTCCTATTGACTCAATATTTCGGCATTTATTATACCATCAACAGGAGTGAATTGACTGGCAAACAACTTAGGTTATATACATATCAAAGAGACAAAAGTTAAGGAGAGCATTTAAAACCAAAAAATACAAAATAACGACGGTCTTAAAGCTAGTACTGAACTTGTTTTATTTAGATAAATTTTATGGAGAACATATATCAGTGTTCCGTTTATAACAAGTGTCCAGTTAATCCTCATACTAGTTAACTATGTACAACATCAATTATAGGGATTAACGATTTCCTGCAGCCCAAGCCGTTATTGGCGACACGATACAGATCTTCAGACACATTACGCAACCCACTGTATACCATCATACTATCAAACTGGTATCAAGTTAACCGAGAAATCTGGGCTCTGCCGAATTTTTTTTTCTCTCTGTGTTCATCATAGCCCGGATCACTTCCATAATAAAAAAAGTAATATTTTTGAAAGAGACCCGTCGAAAAAATCGGCGGCGCAAATTGTATATATGTATAGACCTATATTTCTCCACACTTATATCGATATTATTTTACCCTAGTGATTCGGGCTTAGGCGACAAGACACATTAGCAGCTATAGAATACCAGTCGACGCAAGACCGATAATCCGGGCTGGTATCAAGTGAATGAGCCACTTTGTCGTATCCAGAGCAAAAAGACTCAATAGTTTCACTTCCAATGTCTTGCCGTTTTGTAATATTACAACTTAGCATATGATAAAGTCGCCACCTCTGTTTTATATCCAGTTTGCAAAATACCATTAAATCCATGATCGATTGATTGTTTGGTGTTTTACGCCGCGCTCAAGATTATTTCACTTATATGGCGACGTTGCCAGTTTTATTGTGGGATGAAACCGGGCTCTATGCCCGTTGGTAACTGGCAACCATCCCGCATAGGTCGCCATTAAATCCAATAGTTATCCATACCAAAATAGTACATTTCAATTTTCTTAATTAATTAGTCAGTCGATTGTTTGATGTTTAACGCCTCATATGGCCCACCCCTATATTTCATTTATTTGGAGTTGGTTTGATGTCGGCGAAGTTCCACTGGCATTCCTGATACCACAAGAGCCCAGTTATATAAAGGTTATCTAACGAGAGAGCCAGTGTGTTACGATGAATATCACTCGAGTCTATTAATTTTCAAAGCCACGAGCCTTCGGCGAGTGACTTTGGAAATTAATAAACGAGAGCGATATTCATTGTAACACACTGGTTCGAGTTGGATAATCTTTTTCTCACACTACACAAAATATACAGCGTTTTATCAAAAAACACGACTCTACTTAAGAAAATGTTTGGTGACGTCGCTCTATTTTTAAGAATGGCTGTCTGAAGAAAGACTCGATAAGGCATTGTAACGTCAGAACTGACGTCACCAACGACAGCATCACAGTCCCTTCAATTTGGGTTGATGCTGGACGCCTTATTATAACGTCATAATGACTGATGGCGTAATTCATTTGTGACGTCAATTTTGACAGTTCTCTCATGATGTCATAACGGTACTTGGGCGATAATTCCACACGTAAATTATGCAAAAAATAACACACTGTCTGGGAGTTGAATTATCGGGGGTGTAGTGTGAGAAATCACCATAAAACGTCCCTTTATATATTGCCATAACTAGCTTCTCATACAGAGTAGTAGAGGTTTTGTTGAATCCCTTTTATGGTATCCCTTTATGATGACACTAAACATGTTCCCATGGTGGTGGATAACTTTGCTTTGTATGGCGATTCTTGGAAATCTAAAACTTGAAGGAGAAAAAAATGCTCAGGTGTTAAAGTGGCATGAGCTGCCAAAATGTTGATATTTTGACGTTAAAACAGAATGTTAAAATTATTGGCTATTTTTCTCAAGACGTATAATTCCAGTCTTAAAAATGTACGATGAAGTATTGCTATGAACTAACTTTTGCTCATTCCAACGCCAATCATTTAGTTTCAAAGCCTTTTACTGTCAGGACGATCAGAAATTATGAAAAAAGTGTGAATTTTGGCAGCTCATGCCACTTTAACATTATTTCTCTTCCGATTCGTTATGTAACTCTTCAGTACAATTTCAGGTATAAATCTGAACAAATAGGATTTTCCCATAATTCCAAACTATAAATGATACAAAGATTTCATTGACAGTATCTTGAATCAAAACAAATAAAAAACGAAAATGAATGAAAAAGTTTTAATTAAATTTGGAAGTATTAAATCAATATAATGAGATCAGCAATAATGGTTCTCCTGCTCTGAGAACGATCAATCTTTTGTAGTATATGTTAGATATCTATTGTTGCCATGGCGATATACTAAACGCGGCTACCAAGCCTCATTGTGTAACTCTGTATGACGTACAATACATCAGTCCATCACCAGCTTGAATCCGATCTAGTTGAGTTATTCCTTTAGCATAGTCCAATAGTAAATACATAACAGTATACATATAGTGAGGATTTGGGGGTCCATTGACCCCGGAGTTCATGAAAAGAAACTGGGTTACTGGGGCCTGATCCACTTCGGAACATTAATGGCACACATTACCATTATCCGGGCGTAAATATAACTCTATGCCTGTGGAACTGGTGACTCTGACGGAAGACTGTATCAGTACCATGTAGCCAATCCAGAACGCCCAGAACACCATAATTCTGGTTGAATCTGGCATGGAAATCAAACAGAAAAAGCATAGGCCTATGTAAAAAGTTGCTTAAAGATTGAACTAATTTTATCGCCTAGAAAAACGCGCACTCTACAGACTGGAGATCATTTAAGTGAAATAACTAAATATGTGATGGCAAAACCTCATACCTTCCGTTTTTGGAACCTTAAGTTGTTATGGCCAACACTTTTGGTTATAGGCAATTGAGGTATTCTGTAGCAAATAATCTGATTCAGAAATAATAAAAGTAAGGCCTATAACATTGAGAGATTGACAATAATTGGGTCAATTTTTGGCTATATTTCTGTGCAATATATGTATTTTATATCACATATAGGAATACATATTTGTTTTGCACATACATTAGTGCACATGGGGCCATAATCATTTTTGGTTAAATCTTTCTAGTGACCAGCCATTAGTTTTCCCAGATTTTTTGAGCCGGTCCTAGATATATATAATACTTAAATATTGACGGGGGTACTTTAGTAGTCGGAAATACTGGTTTACTGAAATACTTATACTATAATTATACCGTTACTATGATAAATACAGATTTACTTGAGATGATGATAGTCGTGAAATTCTGGTGAAGGCAGCCCTGGTAGATGATATCCGCTGTGATGAATAAGTGTAGTAGACAGGGCTAGGCTATACCACAACCAAGTCGTGAACGGGTGGGCTCCGCATATAACAGGACCAGCGACCAAAGGGAGAAAACTCGAGATGACAAACTCGGCTGGGTGAGAATATATGGTGACCAGAGCGATTGGTGCCGTCCACTCGTGATGCTGTTTATGGATCCATTTGTAAAACACGGAATAATGCAGCAATCTGTATGACACAATTGTAATATATATGAAGGTATATATATAAACAATACAAATCTTGAGCTAATTGAGTTAAATGTCTAAAGGTACCTCGTTATTTATGTTTGTATATTTATTGATCGGTAGGCCTACCTACATGGTCGACCAAAACTGACAAAACTTAGTAAATTACTTGAGTGAAGTGGTCTTGAGCCAGATTTGGCAGCCCATGCCAATTTCATTAAACCCTTATAGCCCCGCGGCTCATAAAATTATAACTCCAGGAGGCTGTTTGAAAAAAATTACGCCCGACATGTGATGTATTTGTTACTTCGGGCGAGATGGTCGGCATGTAGATACTTGTGCAAACCTCTATAGTATAATACAAAATGTTAAACAATAGTTTGTGTGGTCTGCACTTCTATAACCTTCCATCCAAATATCCCTGAATGACCGTTGTTTCTCACATTTCAAATAACTATAGTTTTTGTTTTTTTTTATTTACTTTTTTATTGTAACCAACCTTGTGTTATGTTAGGGTTACCCGGAACTTACCTATGCGAATAATAAAAGCCGATTTCTTCAATCACGGCGAATACGGCAAGGTGTTGGAGAGTTTGGGTGAAACTCGGCAGGTCAGCTTGAACCTTCATCCCCATCCTACATTGTAACGGGTAGACCATACAAATACACGGAATCCCCACTATCAACTGGTTAAATATAACTGTACCAAGAAGATGACAAATCTCAGTCACAGAAACCTTTAAAATTTAAAATCAGAAAATACAGATGAGAGGTACATTAAGCCAAAAATACGTAGACCTATTTAGATTATATTCAGAGGAATTCATGTATTAGGCCTAATCTTCTATATTTTTCACAATAAGAATGACATTAAAGTACCGTACATTAAGCCAAAAATACATAGACCTATTTAGTTTATACTCAGAGGAATTCATGTATTAATCTTCTATATTTTTCACAATAAGAATTACATTTAATTATATTTCTAGCCCTAATAACCAGCCTCTGTGGTGCTGAGAATCTAACACACTCCCTGATGTATGCACCTAAGTAATATAAAAATAAAGAAAAAAACACAGGCAAGATATCTTGGTTATTATATTTCACGACAATCATGATGCTTAGATCATCCCAAAATGATTTACAGTGGCATTAGCTGCCAAAATGTTGATATTTTGAGGTTAGCACGGAATGTTGAAATTATTGGCTATTTTTCTCAAGACGTACAATTCAGAAGCTTTTTAGTGCATCTAGTCTCGAAAATGTACGATAAAGTATTTTTTTAAACCAACTTTGTCATAGAATGAATGAATGGTCGTCCCGGTTATTTAAATTTTGTTTACTTTTCGAACACGTTTTCGGTTCGTACAGGCCACATACTGTATAGATTTTCCTCATTCCAACGCCAATCGTTTACTTTTTCGATGGCCTTGAAAGTCTCTTACTGTCGTGACGATCAGAAATTATGAAAAAAATGTGAATTTTGGCAGCTCATGCTACTTTAAGCCAAAAATACATATTTAGATTTTATTCAGAGAAATTCATGGATTAACCTCCTAAACTATTTTTCCCACAATAATTACATTTAATTATATTTCTAGCCCGAATAATCAGCCTCTGTGGTGCTGAGAATCTAACACAGCTCCCTGATGTATGCACCTCAGTAATATAGAAATAAAGAAAAAAACACAGGCAAGATATCTTGGTTATTAAATTTCATGACAATCATGATGCTTAGGTCATCCCAAAATGATTTAAGCAAGCTTAAAGTGGCATGAGCTGCCAAAATTCACACTTTTTTCATAATTTCTGATCGTCATGACAGTAAGAGGCTTTGAACTAACTTTGGCTTAGAATGAATGAATGGTCGTCCCGGTTATTTAAATTTTGTTTACATTTAGAACACTATTCCGGTTCGTATAGGCCACATACTGTATGGATTTTCCTCATTCCAACGCCAATCGTTTACTTTTTCGATGGCCTTGAAAGTCTCTTATACTGTCGTGACGATCAGAAATTATGAAAAAAGTTAGAATTTTGGCAGCTCATACCACTTTAAGCAAGCTTAAATTGAATAGCCCAGAGTACACACAGATGGTGTTTGGTTAATATTTACCTGTTTGTTTTTCTCTGGTTGTATTTTATACTTGAGAATGCAATTTGGATATTTGGTTAGATCTACCAAAGTAAAAAGTCCGACGACTGTCCAAAACATCAAAGTGAATACCAATATTGAACCTGTCATACAAATAAATTTAACCATGGTGTATTTGTTCACTTTGAGTAATGCTACATTGCTGTTCAATACATTTTATATTTATTTTAAAGGCACACTTTCCGCGAAAATCAGGAATATTGTTTACATTAAAAAAGAAAGACCGTTTTCTGTATTTTTCCCAGACAATATAAGTTAGGAACTTTCTATTTTTACCAAAATTTAAAAGTTTGGACGTCACTTTGTATTTTTAATTTGAATTTGAATTGTTAGGTGCCCGGAACGTAAACAAACCAATCTGCTCGCATAGGCGATGTTATGTTTCAGTCGAGTGAGTGAACTAACGGCACTGTGTAATTTTACGTAGGCCTATTTATCGGAGAAATACAGACTGACGATCGGTTAACAGCGACTGGAAAAGCCTGCTGATAATTGTTTGAGTGTAAACCACAGATAAAAAGGCCTGAAATGAGGGTAACCCAACACGAAAGTTGACCGACACTGATCGTTGTTGTTGTAATCAGGCTTCGATTCTTCGTTTGTTTTTCATCCCATTTCTACATTCTAAAGCTAACTAGACATGTTTTATGTGTCCTATGTTTAAGTTTAGTGGCATTAGTCGTAGTAAGCTCATGTAAATTGGTTTTCTTAGCAAATTTAAACAGGCTACGGCGGCAAGTGGGCCTTTAAATAGAAATAGCTCTTATAAGGAACGAATACCATTATAGTTACCATCCACTCAACCGAATATTGCTGGAATACCATTATAGCTACCATCACCCCAAGCGAATATCGCGGAAATACCATTAGGCTATATCTACCATCAACCAAACCGAATATCGCGGAAATATCATTATATATATCTACCATCCAACAAACCGAATATCGCGCGAATATCATTATAGCTACCATCCACCCAACCGAATATCACGGGAATACCATTATAGCTACCATCAACCCAACGAATATCGCGGAAATTATTATTCTAGCTACCATCCACCCGACCGAATATCGCGGAAATACCATTATAGCAGCTACCATCCACCCAGCCGAATATCGCGGAAATACCATTATGGCATCGCTATCATCCACCCTACCGAATATCGCAGAAATACCATTATCGCTATCATCCACCTTACCGATTATCGCGGAAATACCATTATAGCTACCATCCACCCAACCGAATATCGCGGAAATACCATTATAGCTACCATCCACCCAATCGAATATCGCGGAAATACCATTATAGCTACCATCCACCCAGCCCCATCCGACGCACTACATTATAGTCGCATCCTTAGTTGCATTGTGGGATTGTGGGATAAGGGTCTTCAGTTTTGAATTGAGCTACACGCATACTTTTCTGTGTAGAATAGTTCTATCCAAGTAATACCCACAGCCCATTGGGCTACACCAAGTAACAACGACGTCTTAACGCCATCAATCTTTTCCTAACCACGATAACGACTTCTTAACGCCATCAATCTTTTCCTAACCACGATAACGACGTCTTAACGCCATCAATCTTTTCCTAATCACGATAACGACGTCTTAACGCCATCAATCTTTTCCTAAACACGATAACGACGTCTTAACGCCATCAATCTTTTCCTAAACACGATAACAACGTCTTAACGCCATCAATCTTTTCCTAAACACGATAACGACGTCTTAACGCCATCAGCTTTTTCCTAAACACGATAACGACGTATTAACGCAATCAATCTTTTCCTAACCACGATAACGACGTCTTAACGCCATCAATCTTTTCCTAACCACGATAACGACGTCTTAACGCCATCAATCTTTATCTAACCACGATAACGACGTCTTAACGCCATCAATCTTTTCCTAAACACGATAACGACGTCCTAACGCCAACAATCTTTTCCTAAACACGATAACGACGTCTTAACGGCATCAATCTTTTCCTAAACACGATAACGACGTCTTAACGCACGCAGGCTATTCACAAAACACGACAACGATGTCTTAACGCATTCAGTCTATTCCTAAATACGATAACGACGTCTTAACGCATTCAGCTAATTCACAAAACACGGCAACGACCTCTTAACGCAATCAGTCTATTCCTAAACACGATAACGACGTCTTAACGCATTCAGTCTATCCCCAAAACACGATAACGACGTCTTAACGCAATCAGTCTATTCACAAAACACGGCAACGACGTTTAAACGTATTCAGCCTATTCACAAAACACGGCAACGACGTCTTAACGCATTCAGTCTATTCCTAAACACGATTACGACGTCATAACGCATTCAGTCTATTCACAAAACACGGCAACGGCGTCTTAACAAATTCAGCCTATTCACAAAACACGGCAACGACGTCTTAACGCACGCAGGCTATTCCAAAAACACGATAACGACGTCATAACGCAATCAGTCTATTCCTAAACACGATAACGAAGTCTTAACGCAATCAGTTTATTCCTAAACACAGCAACGACGTCGTAACGCAATCAGTCTATTCACATAACACGACAACGGCGTCTTAACGCATTCAGTCTATTCACAAAACACGGCAACGACGTCTTAACGCATTCAGTCTATTCCTAAACACGATTACGACGTCATAACGCATTCAGTCTATTCACAAAACACGGCAACGGCGTCTTAACAAATTCAGCCTATTCACAAAACACGGCAACGACGTCTTAACGCACGCAGGCTATTCCAAAAACACGATAACGACGTCATAACGCAATCAGTATATTCCTAAACACGATAACGACGTCTTAACGCAATCAGTTTATTCCTAAACACGGCAACGACGTCTTAACGCAATCAGTCTATTCACAAAACACGGCAACGACGTTTAAACGTATTCAGTCTATTCACAAAACACGGCCATGACGTTTAAACGTATTCAGCCTATTCACAAAACACGGCAACGACGTCTTAACGCATTCAGTCTATTCCTAAACACGATAACGACGTCATAACGCATTCAGTCTATTCACAAAACACGGCAACGGCGTCTTAACAAATTCAGCCTATTCACAAAACACGGCAACGACGTCTTAACGCACGCAGGCTATTCCAAAAACACGATAACGACATCATAACGCAATCAGTCTATTCCTAAACACGATAACGAAGTCTTAACGCAATCAGTTTATTCCTAAACACGGCAACGACGTCTTAACGCAATCAGTCTATTCACAAAACACAGCAACAACGTCGTAACGCAATCAGTTTATTCCTAAACACGGCAACGACGTCTTAACGCAATCAGTCTATTTACAAAACACAGCAACGACGTCGTAACGCAATCAGTCTATTCACATAACACGGCAACGGCGTCTTTACGCATTCAGTCTATTCACAAAACACGGCAACGACGTCTTAACGCACGCAGGCTATTCCAAAAACACGATAACGACGTCATAACGCAATCAGTCTATTCCTAAACACGATAACGAAGTCTTAACACAATCAGTTTATTCCTAAACACGGCAACGACGTCTTAACGCAATCAGTCTATTCACAAAACACAGCAACGACGTCGTAACGCAATCAGTCTATTCACATAGCACGGCAACGGCGTCTTAACGCATTCAGCCTATGCACAAAACACGGCAACGACGTCTTAACGCATTCAGTCTATTTACAAAACACGACAACGACGTCTTAACGCATTCAGTCTATCCCCAAAACACGATAACGACGTCTTAACGCATTCAGTCTATTCCTAAACACGGCAACGACGTCTTAACGCATTCAGTCTATTCACAAAACACGACAACGACGTCTTAACGCATTCAGTCTATTCCTAAACACGGTGACGACGTCTTAACGCATTCAGCCTATTCCTAAACACGATAACGACGTCTCAACGCAATCAGTCTATTCACAAAACACGGCAACGACGTCTTAACGCATTCAGTCTATTCACAAAACACGGTAATGACGTCTAAACGCATTCAGTCTATTCCTAAATACGGCAACGACGTCTTAACGCACGCAGACTATTCCAAAAACAGTTTTCGATCGTCATAAAAATTCTATCTAAATAATACCCACAGCCCATTACACCAAGTAACAACGACGTCTTAACGTATTCAGTCTATTCCTAAACACCGTAACGACGTCTTAACGCAATCAGTCTATTCTTAAAACACGGCAACGACGTCTTAACGCAATCAATCTATTCACAAAACACGGCAACGACGTCTTAACGCAATCAGTCTATTCCTAAACATCGTAACGACGTCTTAACGCATTCATCTATTCATAAAACACGGCAACGACGTCTTAACGCAATCAGTCTATTCCAAAAACACGGTAACGACGTCTCATCGCACGCAGACTATTCCAAAAACACGGCAACGACGTTTTAACGCATTCAGTCTATTCCCAAAATACAGTAACACAAATCATTATCAGTTTAAAATTGGTAAAACCTCCCCCTGAACATCGTATCTAAATTAATAGGCATTATGTCTATGGCCATATGACATATTGTTTTTGTTCGCACAAATGTTTCTTACACAAAATTTAAAACATGTTAAAAAATAGCACGATTTACGCGTGCAAAGATTTTGTCTTACTATATATATGTATTCAAGTTCACATTTCGACCTAATTTACTTTGGCGTTATCCTACCTATTGTAAACAATTGCATCTCATATCCGTTGTATCTCTGACACAAAGTTTTCCAGAATTCATTTATCCAGGTCATTCTAACCACATAATACCAACACTGTGACGACCAATACGAACAGGACCAATGTCAGAATCTATCTGACAATGTGTCTATAAAGTATATAGGCCTACTTGTACATCCCTCAATTCAAATTCCTGGCCCAATTTCTCGACTCTGACCTAAATATTTGCGACTATCATGATCTTAGTCTGGCCAATAGACAAACTACCTGTAGGGATTTCGAGGTGGTCGATATCTGCGTTCTAATCAATCACATTGGATTACATAAGATTTTTAAAGGCCTGAGAGGTACGTGACATAAAGCCAAAACACACATACACAAAGAAAAAAGTTAAGCATCCCCCTGGAAAGTCTGCACCGACCGATAAAATCATTGGTTATGGGAGATTGTTGGCAAACTGATGTTGCAGAGACGATTGTGATCATAAAGGGCAACATTCTGGCGATAAGAAATCACCGTTAATGGCAAAAAGCCATACAATTTATTCAGGATATCGTTAACCAAATCAAAAGTGTATTTTAACAAATAAAAAGATGTTTGTAAATATGAAATTTCCATCTGGCTTCACAGGGCGAACATATTGAAGCAAAACTGTCACTTTGAGTGTGTAGAACATATCCCTAGAGCAGAAGGTCAACAGCGCGTATAGCCTCAATTAGCTTTCAATCTGCGTCTCATCCCTCCAGTGAGACGTCGGATCTGTTGAAGGGGTAACTGCGCGGATTTGATTCCTGTAGAGCACATTTGGGATAGGATGGGCAGAAACATTCAAGCCCTAGAGCCTCCTGTGGGCCTACAAAATCTGCAGGAATTGGAAGCCGCATTACATCAGTATTGGTGGCAGTTACCCCTTCAACAGATCCGACTTCTCACTGGAGGGATGAGACGCAGGTTGGAAGCTAGTGGAGGCTATACGCGCTATTGACCTTCTGCTCTAGGGATGTGTTCTATTCACTCAAAGTGACATTTTTACTTCAATATAATTGCACTGTGAAGCCAGATGGACGCTGAAGTTTCATACTTACAAGCATCTTTTTATTTTGTTAAAATACACTTTTGATTTGACTAACGATATCCTGAATAAATTGTATAGCTTATTGCCATCAATGGTGATTTCTTATCGCCAGAATGTTGCCCTTTAATTATGATCACAACCGTTTCTGCAATATCAGTTTGCCAACAATCTCCCTACACCAATGATTTTATCGGTCGGTGCAGACTTTCCAGGGAGATGCTTAACTTTTTTCTTTGTGTATAATAAAACTCGTTCTATACTGTACATGATGGTGTATATTTATGAGCTTTCGAAAGTAGGCTCATCATCAGATATTGCGACACACAATAGACAATTTTCATTATAGGCCTATATAGAGAAAAATATAACACAGGTAATAGTAGGATAAGCAAATTGGGCTACCAAAGTACAAATGGACAACATCTATGCAGAGGTTGTATAGGCCTATACATGGGCAACACGTGAGTGGTAAGTTGGCAAACAAAATCCTCGATCCCCACTCAATCCTTGTTTTAGTTACCCCGTACAATACCAGTAGGCCTAAGCCCTACATCAAGGGCTGCTAGATACCGGTAGGCCTTATTTCCAAGAGCTCTGAGAAATCTTGTGTGAGTGTTTTTTCTTTATTTCTATATTGCCACCATACAGCTGTCCAGGCTGATTGTTCGGGCTATTCCCAGAGATATTCATTCAATTTTCATTTTTAACTCGATCGCAGTAGGCCTATAGGTCCTATGTGGAAGAGTTGCGATCGAGGTACTCGCCGAGGATCGGGGATTTTTACCGGACAATGAGCCATGCAGGTTTCCTCTCGAGCTAAACTTGACATCGCCGCCTTATCATAGGCGGATTCAATCTTCGATTGAAGAAGCCCATATTAAATTCAATCTAGGCCTACTCAACATATTTCAATAATCTTAAAGTTAAATGTCCTTGTTAATGTTATTAATGTTTGGATATTTTGATTGGTCAGTACTGGTACACTGCCACTGGTCGACGACTATATATGTCAGAAATCATTAAATAATGGAGTAAGACCTTTACTTTAGTGAAGTAGGCCTACTCAACATATTGCGGACTCTGGGTGTCCCCTTTGTAACTCAACTAATAGTATAGGCTACCGGTACCTCACTTGTCACTTGATGGTTTTCTTAAATGTTAGGCCTGTGAACTTGCCTTTGTCTAATCTATATCTGATTGGCTGAGAGGTTAACATTAATGGCTCAGCATTGTTTGATTGGTTCTAACAGCTCTCAGAAGTCAAGGTTGGTTTTCTTATGAGGTACAGCTACTAAAATGGCAACATTTGAAGGCTGATTTTTCAGAATCTTGATGTCTTGGTGCAGGTTAGAAACTTTCATGTAAACATGTTTAAACTTTAAAGAACCTTTAATCTTGAAGATTTGAAATTTGATGCTACATCCCATCGTCGAAACCCACGGTTAAAAATTCCGCTTACGCTCACATTACAGTGAGCTTGTCGAGAATTTAACCCTGGGTATCCGAGGATGGCTACATCCCTACAACTAAAGACTATTAATTGTAGAAAACAATGGCCCAACGAGCTGGGAGCGGTGACCCTTCGGGCTTCACTAAAACGCAACATACGGGAGCTAATCCAATTGATGAGCTTGCAAATAATAGAGAATTTTTATGCAAATCACATTTGGATTAATTATCTAATACACAGGAACATCCATCATTTTTATACGCCCGGCTTGAAAAGCGGGCTGTATTATGGTATCATCTCCGTCCGTCCGGCAGTCCGGCTGTCCGGCGTCCGCTGTCCCTTCCGCTCCATAACTTCTAAAGTTTTGATTCCATCTGCACAATTTTTTCTAAGTATATACCTTATGGGTAGAAGGTGTGTCGCAAACTATTTTTAACATCACTGGTTACATAATATGGGAGTTATATTGGATTATGTAATATTCCCTTCCGCTCCATAACTTCCAATGTTTTGATTCCATCTGCACAATTTTTTCTGAGTATATACCTTATGGGTGGAAGGTGTGTCGCGAACTATTTTTGACATCATACATTGCGTAATATGGCAGCCATATTGGGTTATGTAATATTTACTTTTTCTCTCCATAACTTTAACAAATATGATCCGATGTTTTCAAATCTTTCATGTTACATACCATATTAACAGACAGTGTGTAAAAAACTTGTTTATGATATCAACTATTGCAAATTATTGGATTATGTACATTCCCTTTTATTCTTACTTTCATTTTCATGAAAATAACCTTTAAATTATAAAATGGCTTCTACTTTTCCGATTCTCATCAAAAAAGGATTTTTTCAAATTGCAATAATGTTTCTAAATTGATTAAAACTATTCTTAAATCAATATATAACGTTTTAATGAAATGAAAAATACATATAGGGATTAAAGTTTTATCTACAGACCAAGAGATAAGTATCCCAGCTTTGGTCTATTTACCTTGTCAGCTTACAGTTAGCTCTCAGTCTCTCTCGTGAGATTTATGGCTCCATAAAACAGTGGGTGACATTAGCAATGGACCCATAGCCAAATCTATTGTAAATCCATTTGGTCTATGATAAAATTAGAAGTAATAACCTGTACTACACTAGGTATATGGGGAGATTTAGAATATTGTCAAGATGTCTATGGCCAAATAATGTAGATAAAAAATATTATGAGAAAAATTGTCAAATCTACTTGAATTGGTGTGAGCTGCGAAATTGCCAATTAATTACATTTGTTTAAGTATGATTAGTAAATTATAAACTGCTTTTCTAAAAAATTGAAACATTTTAGTGCAACCTTTATTGACAACAAACAATTTTTAACATCGTGATTTAACAGCAGCGAGAATTGATGACTTGTACCGTGTACAAATCTTGTTAATAATTGTTGATCCAAATAGCCCATTTTAAATTTGATACAGATGGATTTTAATGGTTTTAGTGGCAAGATTTCATTTTGTTGACATAACATCACCTTTTACCAAGCTTCACATAATAAAACTGGCAACGCCGCCATATACATTTAAGTGAAATAATCTTGAGTGCAACGTAAAACACCAAACAATCAATCAATCAATCATTTAGCAAGCTTCAACCACTTCCCTCTGAATTTTGAAAATTAAATTCAAATAAATATGGAAGGATTTGTTTTGGTGTGGCTGCAGTTACTGTGCCTTTCCGGGCGTATTTTGGGTTTCCCGAAACTCTTGTTAATGATTCGTGTTTTGGTGGTTTCATGTATAGGCAATGGTGGTTTCATATATATGTGTATCAGAAGCTTACAGTAGGCCTATCTGAATTAATAACCAACCTAATGAAAATACACTCAGCATTCTTTTATATTTGACTGTGGACAGAGTGGGATTCAAAGCCGCGACCAATTAATGGAAGGCCTGTCCCCCAACCCTATTCCCCACATCTAGATAAAAGTGTACACACAGACGATGGTTTAACTTAAACCTCCCTATGTTAATAGACAAGTTCACAAGTGAGCATGTAGTTACATGAAATTCAAGAAATTTAGAAGAAAAAAAGAATGTAGCGGCTGGACAAACTTTTAGATGTGAATTTTATTGGAAACGCTGGTAGGCAAGCTTAATGCTTTAGACATGAATAGTTTCCCTGTGCATGTATAGGGGCCTACCGTATTGTTCATAAATATACTATATTTTAAGTGTCATGCTTTTCAGTTGGATTATACCTGGCCATTGTTACATACATTTATGGATTTAATAGGTGATTATATTGTGATGTATCCTGGTTTGTACAACAATTCATTTTACCTTACCCTTTATTGTATAACACATTGCTACAACATGTACTCATAATGAACACAGCATACAGCAGGTATTTAATAGCAGGTATTTTTGCAAGCAGGTATTTTTGCGAGCAGGTATTTTTGCTAGCAGGTATTTTTGCTAGCAGGTCTAGATATTTAATAGCATGTATTTGATAGCAGGTACATGTATTCATTTTGATAACAGGTATTTTTGCTTGCAGGTATTTGATAACAGACATTTGATTGCAGGCATTTGATAGCAGATATTTGCTAGCAGGTATTTGATAGCAGGTATTTGATAGCAGGTATTTGATAGCTGGTATTTGATAGCAGGTATTTGATGGAAGGTATTTGATAGCAGGTATTTAATAGCAGGTATTTGATAGCAGGTATTTGATAGCAGGTATTTGATAGCAGACATTTGGTAGCAGGTATTTGGTAGCAGGTATTTGATAGCAGGTATTTGATAGCAGGTATTTGATAGCAGGTATTTGATAGCAGGTATTTGATAGCAGGTATTTGATAGCAGGTATTTGATAGCAGGTATTTGATAGCAGGTATTTAATAGCAGGTATTTAATGGCAGGTATTTAATAGCAGATATTTCATAACAGATATTTGATAGCTGGTATATGATAGCAGATGTAAGCACTTTGTATGTTACAAGTTAACCTTTAATGATTTTTTATCTGGGTGCCATTGGCATATGCTGGTAATCAATAAACAAAACAAATGAGATCATACTGGCTGAGACCATTAATAGTCAGCTTGTCACAGTAATATCATACTGGTACCAGATCATATTGGCCGACTCAGTCATATTCAGTTTGTCGCAGTAATATCAGATCACATTGGCAGACTCGTCATATTCAGTTTGTCACAGTAATACCTTAGATGTACCAGATCATGTACCTAATTGTTTTAATATTGCTGTTTCATTGTTTTGATGGTAATGGCTTTAATGCAATTGAAACCTCTAAATCTAGTCAAATTGAATCTGTCAAACATTGGAAAGATGGTTTTCCAGAATTCAGGTTTGTTTTCTTTTTTAGTTGTTGATTCTTCACATAATATTTTTTTAATCTTAAATTCCCTTACTTTGTTGTTGTGGAAAGTTTGTCAGGTACCCTAGGATGGGCGACTGGGTGTAATTTCCTCCAGTTTATTAACAGGCCATATAATTTTGGTGTTGGTCAGAAACATGTAATCTGTTATTGAAATGCTGGGAACCAACCAGTACCGATGCTAGTTTCGTAATACATCATACACTGTACCATATACTAGCTTTCATGATGGATAACAATTTTTTGTTTCCGTAGTTTTAGAGCAGCAGTAACAACAGGCTATCGGAACCAATCGTTATCGTGAAATCCTATGGCCTCCAGTCATAGATCCTTTTTACTTTCCCAATAAATCTGACAACATCATTATAAATGTGAAATAACCTTGTTCAATTAAACAGCAGCCAACCAACCAATCAGTGTAAAGCTCAGCTGGTATATTATTTATTCGACTTTTATTGAAATATTTTTCTCTTGGTGTTTACAGAATTGTTCGCCAAGCTGATTTCACGACAAAGACAATGAGCTTTCTCTACTTTGCCTTTGGGTCCAATTTACTTTCTCAAAGACTCCTTTACCCACATAATGTAGTTAAAATCAAGAAAGGTATTGGCAAATTGAAGGTAAGGGTAATAAACTGTTAATGCTGGCACCCCCGCCCCGCTCTTCCTATTGTATTCAAGTTCTCACATTCCAAAAGCACACTAATATCATACTAAGTAGCAACAGTTGTGAACTGATGGACTAAATACAAATATCAGGACCTTTAAATAGACCCCTAGTAATTCCAGAATAATCCTATTATTTCATAAACCTAAATTTGCATAACTCTAGGAACTGGACATATTTTATCATCTAGATTAATCCTTAACCCTATCTAAGAAATTCCTCAACAGTGGTGAGCTTCTGAAACCTTTTGGTTCAGAAAATTCCAAAAAATTTTAGAGTTCCATATCATAGACTGGCTTCTACCAAACTTTCAAAAAAATAAAAATCTGTTGAAAATCTTGTTCCTATTAAATGTACAAATTATTCTAATCAACCAGACTTACTAATGGAAAATTTGTAATTATAAAAATCACGAAGATGAAAATTTTAGAAGCAAGGTTGTTTACAAGATTACTGTCCTGCTTCTTATTTAGACCTTTAATACATCTAGACATGTATAGGAAAACCGTTCTCTGAGCATATCATCAACAACTCAAATCAGTAACTCTTCGCAAAAGCCATAACCCTACAAACTGACTTGTGAAATAATTGATCAAGCCATTAACAAACTTAGCTTAACTTTCAAATAGTCACTTCATATATCTAAATTAAACTCTGATTTAAATGTACAATTTTCATCAATTCCTCCCTTCATATATCTTAATTAAACTCTGATTTAAATGTACAATTTTCATCAATTCCTCCCTTCATATATCTTAATTAAACTCTGATTTAAATGTACAATTTTCATCAATTCCTCCCTTCATATATCTTAATTAAACTCTGATTTAAATGTACAATTTTCATCAATTCCTCCCTTGATATATCTGAATTAAACTCTGATTTAAATGTACAATTTTCATCAATTCCTCCCTTCATATATCTGAATTAAACTCTAATTTAAATGTACAATTTTCATCAATTCCTCCCTTCATATATCTGAATTAAACTCTGATTTAAATGTACAATTTTCATCAATTCCTCTCCAGTTATTTTATGTTTAAGTGCATGTCTCCATTAAGGATTATAAGTCTGTGTTTGTCCCAATGTTACAACAACCACCCCCCCCCCCCCCTCCCTCACCCCCAATGGTTTTAATCGGTACAGATCCTAATGATAAAAAATTATGACATCACCATGTCGTCAGTTGTTTCTGAACAACACAAGCTTTCGACACCTGTGCCGGTGTCTTCGTCAAGTATAACATATCCTGTTGATTTGATCTTTGGAAGCCTGATTTAGCTTATCCCACTTTAAGACTCTATCAGTTAAAAGTATTAACTGTGTATCTTTTCTTTATATATAATGCCTGTGGAAAATTGTCTATTGTGTGTTGTAATAGCTGATGATGAGAGTAGCTACAGAAATAGACACCATCATGTACAATATAGTATGAGTTGTCCCATGTGTTTTACCTATGTGGGATGGTTGCCAGTTACCAGCGGAAGGTCGTGGGTTTCCTCCGGGCATAGAGCCCGGTTTCCTCCCACAATAAAACTGGCAACGCCGCCATATAAGTGAAATAATCTTGAGCGCGGCATAAAGCACCAAACAATCAATCAACCTATGTGTTTTAACTGTTGGTAGCTTCTGCTCCTTAATAATTATACTGGCCCTGTCTCTCCACAAATAAATTAATTATTTCAACTCCATTTTTACTTTTCACTCCACACTATTTGTTTTTGGCACATCATATTTATCCTGTCATGTTTGTTATGTGTAACTACTTGTAGGACTACAAGCTGTACTTTAAGGGATATAAAAGTCGTACATGGCATGGACACTCCGCCACTATAGAACCAACCCCCAACGAAGATGTGTGGGGTGTAGTTTGGCAGCTTGAAGATAAAACCAGACCTTTGTTGGATAGGTAATTGTTAAAATATTTAATTTATTGATTGGTGATTTAAGGTAGCAAAATGATCATAGGTGCAATGATTTATTGATTGTTATTTAAGTCTCGCTCAAGATTATTTGACTCGTACGGCATTGTTTACAGGTTTAGCCGAGGAATAAACCGGATTAAACCACCCCGACCCTACTGGGGTATTATTCCCACCAGATCAAATTTAATAATGTGCAAATATAGTATGTTCATTTGTTGAATAAGTCCAATAAAATCGAAAAATCTAATCAAATCCACTAGCTGAAATGATATTCTTCCACAAGTGTAAATCAAAAGAAGCAATATCCCATAAGAATTATTAGAGGGGTGGTGGGTAGGAACTCAGTTAGCCGAGAAATCTTGGCTCTGCCGAATTTTTTCCGTTTCCGTGTTCGTCATATGACGAACACGGAAAAAAAAAATTCGGCAGAGCCAAGATTTCTCGGCTAGAACTCAGTGTAAGTTTCTGAGAGATGGTTAGGCCTCATTTAGTTTCAACAGTAACTCATATTCATGAAAATTCCTGTAAAAAGATTTTTCACGTTACTGTGCTGTTAATATTCATGTAAATGAAGCCATGTCGTAAATATTGTGTTTCTAGTTGTCTGCATCTTTCGATGAAAATGTGATTTTAAAGCCAGAATTTATGGACATGATTTTAGAGGTTTTTATTTTTGTATTACAGACAGGAGTTAATCTATGATGCCATCCAAGTTCAGGTAGAGTTGTCTGGTGGAGAATTGGTGGAATGTTTAACATATGTCTACAAACCAAAGTATATATCAGATGACACTGGTTTACCGTCACCATATTACTTGGATGTTATAGAGAGGGGTGCCCGACAGAATGATCTCCCCTTGGCCTACAGAACCTGGCTAAAGTCACATACTACAAATGGTTATAATGGTCCTTGTCCTGTGTACACAGAGTTATTGGACATTATTAAAGATGATGAAACATGCAATCAAGATCTGTATAAATTAGTGAAAGAATTCTAACAAACTTCATCCTATCAGTTATTTGTCAGCATCAATACTGTGATATGTAGCTGTAGTTGCCATGAAAATGCAGAAGTACCGTATTTCTTCTAAATATTCAGCCAAATTTTCCATTGCGTCAGACAAAAAAGGGGACATGGAGTTGTGTTTAAAGATAACCATTGTCACACACTGCCTGGCTGGTCATATTGCCTTAAATTCCCTCTAATGGGCAAATTTGTCTGGCCTCATTTAGCATAATTCTTTTCTAATGATCGAATCCTTATGAGGAAAAAAGTGGCTGAATCTTTAGAAGAAATACGGTAGTTGTAGTCTCCATGAAAATGCAGAAAATGTTTTCATTTAACAGTAAAACCATCTTCTATACTTTTCCTAGTTAAAAATGTTAGCGTACATCATTGTGTAATGTTAATTTGAAAATGAAAATTTGGCTTGTTAGTTGCCAGCAATGTAAACATAGGGCTGGAGATGTTCATATAAAAGCAGCCTAAGTGGCTTGAATCATCTGAACTAACCTGAGAAATACAGACGGCCATTTTGATTTGATTTTGACCCCTCAAATTAAAAACAAAAATATCTGAAATTCGTGTAGGCTAATTCAACATAGAATGGTTTTGTATAGATGGTTGATGTTCGGATTTTAAATCAGTTCTAATTAGCCTATATGTCCTAACGCCACGGTTACCAGCGGAAGGCCGTGGGTTTTCTCCGGGCATAGAGCCCGGTTTCCTCCCACAATAAAACTGGCAATGCCGCCATATAAGTGAAATAATCTTGAGCGCTGCATACATGTAAAACACCAAACAACCAACCAACCTAACACCACTATTTAGACATTTGAAACATAACTGGGTGTATTTTATGTGTTCAATGTTTCGTTTTAGGGATTTTACCAGTAGTGAAATTTGCTTTCTTTACAAATATCATAAAGGGGTTTGGAGCTTTAAGAATGCCTTCCTTTCTAGGTTTCAGACAAGTTAGGCCTTGGTGGCTCAGTCGGTTAAAGTAATGGTCTCTCAATAAGGTGAAGAATTACTTATGGATAACAACTTCTTGGTTTATCCATAAGTAATTCTTCACCTTTTTGTAACCTTTGAACTTCTAAATGCCATTGAAAGCTTTGATGGTCTCTCAATCTAACACAGGCCTTCCATCTACATGTCCGATCCCGCAGAATTAATTGCTTGACCATTCAAAGTTTTAAGGATTACCTCTCAAACACTTTTCTCTTGGTTGCATTTTTTCACCTTGTTCCACTTTTCCACACTTTTTGTAAATTAAGATAAAATTGTATAGAAATGGTTTTAAAATATTTATTTATATGCTTCAAATGCAGAAGTAGTTGTTGTAGTCGCCATGAAAATGCAGAAATAGTTGTAGTTACCATGAAAATGCAGAAAATGTTTACATTTAACAGTAAAACCATTTTCTATAGGCCTACTTTTCTTAAGTAGTGAGTGTCTTTTAGAAAGTGACTATAACAGTATTCTCGTTATTTTGGGATTACACTTTCTTGAATACTCTGGGACGCGGGTTCGATTCCCATCCCGGGCGTCACCCAAAAATCGGTAGAAACATTTCTACCATATTTTCAAGAAAGTGTAATCCCAAAATAACGAGAATACTGCTACTTTTCTTAGTTAAAAATGTTAGCGTACATCATTGTGTATTGTTAATTTGATAATGAAAATTTGGCTTGTTAGTTACCTGCAATGTGCATATTGAGCTGGAGATGTGCATATAATTTAAGCGTCCTAAATTGCTTGAATCATCTGAACTAACCTTATGTTCGGATTTCAAATCACTTTACACCACTACATGTATTTAAACATTTGAAAGATAACTGGGTGTATTTTATGTGTTCAATCGACAATGTTTCATTGTCAGTTAAAGTGATGGTCCCTCAGTCCTTCCATCGATACGTTGACGCTAGTTCGATATCGCAAAATTAATTGCTTGACCATTCGAAGTTTTAAGGATTACCTCTCAAACACTTTTCTCTTGGTTGCATTTTTTTCACCTTGTTCCAATTTTCCACACTTTTTGTAAATTAAGATATAATTGTATAGAAATGGTTTTAAAATATTTATTTATATGCTTCAATTGCCAAGTGTAAATACTGTGATATAATTTTGTTGTTTTTTTCAAAATACAAGTTACCTTTCGCCGTATGTCCAAAGTAATCCCCAGCAATCTCCTTTTTAAATGTATTTATTTAGGGATATCAATGTATTTATTTAGGGATATCAATGTATTTATTTAGGGATATCAATGTATTTATTTACGGATATCAATGTATTTATTTACGGATATCAATGTATTTATTTAGGGATATCAATGTATTTATTTATGGATATCAATGTATTTATTTATGGATATCAATGTATTTATTTATGGATATCAATGTATTTATTTACGGATATCAATGTATTTATTTACGGATATCAATGTATTTATTTACGGATATCAATGTATTTATTTACGGATATCAATGTATTTATTTACGGATATCAATGTATTTATTTAGGGATATCAATGTATTTATTTACGGATATCAATGTATTTATTTAGGGATATCAATGTATTTATTTACGGATATCAATGTATTTATTTACGGATATCAATGTATTTATTTACGGATATCAATGTATTTATTTACGGATATCAATGTATTTATTTAGGGATATCAATGTATTTATTTAGGGATATCAATGTATTTATTTACGGATATCAATGTATTTATTTACGGATATCAATGTATTTATTTACGGATATCAATGTATTTATTTACGGATATCAATGTATTTATTTACGGATATCAATGTATTTATTTACGGATATCAATGTATTTATTTACGGATATCAATGTATTTATTTACGGATATCAATGTATTTACGGATATGAAGAAAATTTATGGATATCAAGAACTTATTTACGATATCAAGAATTTATTTCCATATATCAAGAATTTGATTAATGATATCATTTAAAGTGAGCACTTTAGATAGAATACATCATATTTCATTAATGAGATACTTTTCTATTGATTTTATATTCAAAAATTTGATTATTTTTGACTTTTTTTTTTCTAAAAGAAGTTTTGATTTAACACATATTTATGTACAGGTATATTTATGACGGTGATGCTATAAATACATGTAACATGTTGAGTTATACAAATAAACTTATTTTATGCTGGTAAAGAAATGGCTTTTCTGTTGTATCTAAAATTTCTTCTGGATATTAGAGCTTAGCCTGTTGTTAGACCTATTGTTCAATGCTCCACTGAATTAACAAATGTACGTATTTTTGCAAAACTAGCGGTATAGATAGTAGCAATTCCTTATGGTGCTGTTGTTTTTGACCAGTAAATCTAACTTATAATTTCACCAGGCTTTAAACATCAAATAGTTAAAAGCTTGTGATAGAAAAACGCTAAAAATTATCCAAAACCTGTTTGCTGATGTCATAAATTGAATTGACATGATATTATAAATCAAATTCATGATATTCATCATAAATTAAATTAAATTTATGATATCATTAAATCAATTTAAGATATCTATAAAAAGCAACTTTTTGCATATATCATAATCTGGTTTCCAGATATCATGAATTATATTTGCTACATCATTTAAACATTTTTACATGTCACAAATTTTGGTGAAATGATATCTCAATTTATTTGTTGATATCAACAATTATATTTTCCTGATATCACAAATTTTTTTCATGATATCTTGAAATGATTTCTGATTTCATGAAATTTTTATTCCTGATATCTTAAATTACCGGGTATTCACAAATTCTTTAAAAAAAAGTAAAACGGCTGCGCAGACTTCAAAATGCATATATGTAGGCCTACAGAAAAGAAATTGGCCAACGTGTAGGCTAGGCCTACTGGTTACAGGTTCGAATTCTACTCATGCAGCTCCGGTTGAAAATAGGCTTGTTTTAATTTGGGAACGGAGTGTGGTGAAACGTATGATAAATATGTATGTACCCATGTTCAGTCAGAAGTGCCGTCAACATGCCATAAATTGTTCAATTCAATGAGTTAGACAAACAGTCCCCCATGCTGGCCCCAACCAGCGAGGGGTCAAGTGCGTGAAGGGACAAGTACCTGTATTGGAGCAAACCAGTGTGTGTGAGTATCGCGTCTCGGGTTTGTTGTCATTTGAAACGATGGCGGCAGCAGGAGGTTTGACAGAAGAAGCGATTCGATCTCGTGTTGGACTGAATCATGATAATCTAGGTAACTGTTTTTTATGAGAGTTATTCACATAGTAGTTAGCAGATTTATTTTGTCGCTTTTCGCAGATGGTATGTTTTTCTTGTTTTTACGTGACATTGACACGGTGACTCTGTCAGGCATGAGATTGAGAGTAGGCCAGGTTCAAGCCGAAGTCTGAGTCTCTCCGATGTGATTTATGTGTCTTCATTCGTACAGAGACGTGATTGATATAAAAAAAATTAAAGCTTAGAGTCCTACTGAATCCGTGCTTTATTCCTTCCAAATAATTTCGCAATGCAAAATTCGTCCTGACCTAACATTGCAGCTTAGAGCCCACAACCATATATTATAACTTAGTTACAAGTTGAAACACGACCAGCTGCTGTATGCAGTAGGCAGTGTAGGCCTACTGCAAATTACAATAGTAAGTGCATAACACATATGAAAATATGCATTCATTGGTATACATTGTACGTGGCTCAGTAGGTAGAACGTTGGACGCTCAATCCGAACAGCCTTCGACCAATGGATCGTGGGTTCGAAACCCACTCAGTCTAAAAAAAAAAAAAAAAAAAAAAATTTATAAAATTTTCTGACTGGGTTTTCACTTGAACGACCTATGTGGGATGGCTGCCAGTTACTACCGGAAGATCGTGTGTTTCCTGCGGGCACAGAGCCCGGTTTCCTCCCACAATAAAACTTGCAACGCCGCCATATAAGTGAAATAATCTTGAGCGCGGCGTAAAACACCAAACATACAAATCAATAACATTTTTGGGAAGGTGGCATAGGTTAGGCTAGATTTTGAAAAACATTTTATATTATTTGGGTTGCACGCACAGACAACTGAGTGGATTTGCAGGCCAGATAATTTTGATGTCGGCATAGACTGATCCAGAGACATTTTGATACCTGTATACAGGTATGGGCGCCCAAACTCACAAGCAAAAAATCCGCCCAAATTCTTAAAACCAACAGATTTTAATGTCAAAATAGCATTTAATGTTGAATTTTGGGCCAGAGATGTTGTTTTTGTCTTATTGTTGGAACATTTTGAACCTAAATGGTATGCCCAAATTTTCCCTGGATCAGTCCCTGGTAGGTCGGTAGGCCTATATTGACATGCTGGGAACCAACCGGAACCGATGCTAGTTTTGTTGTACATCTTTGGCTTACATGATGGGTAACAGATTTCCGTTTCTGTATTTTTTTTATTTTGGCCTCGGCCCTGCATTTGTGTACCTATGCACCCACCATTTTAAGACATTTTTCTTTTTTCATTGTGTAATTCTCATTTTCTTGTTTCATGTCTTCAGAGTTTATTTTTGTTATAATAACAATAACAGGAGGAATGATATTTTTTCTCTGCATGGGCTATTGTTATCAACACCAAGTACACACATTTAATCAATCCCCTTATAATATAAAGTTCTTTGTGTGTGTGTGTTTTTTTTGTAGAGGATGTTAAATCACTGTCACTACCAGGCACGTACAACGAAAAAGTCAGCAGTCTGGGAAACTCACTTAGGAAGTTTACTCGGTTAAAAAAGTTGGATTTATCTCGGAATTCTTTAACTAACATCAATGTAAGATCTTTCATTTCATATGATTTTTTTAAATATGTTTTCTTTCAAATAAGCCATATATACATGTATGGTTATTTCATTAAAATGACTGATTTGTGAAAACTGTTATTGAGAAAGTCAGCAGGATCCCCTTAATATCCAAGGAGGTCTACGTATGTATAACTGATCAGGATATTCCCCCAGAGGAACCCCTAACCTTTCAGAGTTACTGTGCAACCAGTGCCATTGATGGATTTAAGTATGTTCACACTTGCACTGGTTGCACGGTAACTCTGAAAGGTTAGGGGTTCCTCTGGGGGAATATCCTGATCAATTATATTTATAAGGGAAATAATTTGGTTGATTGATTGATTGATTGATGTTTTACGCCGCACTCAAGAGAAATAATAAAATATCAATGAGTTAAATGCCGACCCACATTTTGTTTCTTGACCATGTTAGATATACATATGTTATATTTGTATGATCACTAAAACACACAAGCACAGGGAAAATCTTCTTTTCTTTGATACAGTTTAGGGTATCTCAAAGAAAGTGACTCTAGTCTGGCTTAACCTAAGCATCCAGTCTACAAGACATATTTTAATTTATTTATAAATGCATGTAGGCCTACTACATGTTGTATTTTAGACTTAGTCAAGATGATTTTCCCTGTACCCTTAAAGTGGCATGAGCTGCCAAAATGCCGATATTTTGACGTTAAAACAGAATGTTGAAATTATCAGCTATTTTTCTCAAAACGTATAATTCAGAAGCTTTTTAGTGCTTCTAGTTTCGAAAATGTACGATAAAGTATTGTTTTGAACTAACTTAGGCTTAGGTTATTTAAATTTTGTTTACTTTTCGAACACGTTTTCGGTTCGTACTGGTCACATACATGTACTGTATATGGATTTTCCCCATTCCAACGCCAATCATTTAGTTTTTCGATGGCCTTCAAAGCCTCTTACTATTGTGACGATCCGAAATTATGAGAAAAGTGTGAATTTTGGCAGCTCATGCCACTTTAATTGTGATTTGGTGTTCATAAATCTGATTGTTTGTTTTCAGGGATTGGAACATTTGAAACTTCTAGAGACCCTGAATCTGTATCCTTTTGAAATAGAAATATATACAAAGGCAGGAGTTGCTGAACCAGTAAGACTGGTGATGGGGGCGGACTGAAAATCCCCTCATAGAAACTGGGATAGTCTGCCTTTTTATATAAAATGCTTTTTTACATACATGTACACGTTCAGCTTGTTACAAACAACCAATTGATTATTGTTTCCCAGGGTGCTATATGTCAATCAGATTTCTTTTGCCAAACAATCTTGCCTATTCAGCCAAACATCTTTAATGTTGTATTGATTTTTACCCTTGTTTTATACAGGACACAGGATACAGTTTATGTCTATCTCGTTTAAAAAAGTCTCAAGTTATCTTATATTATATTAACTCTGTCATATTACGTAACTATTCTCCAGTTAGGCTCACTTGTACAACCTATGTGGGATGGTTGCCAGCGGAAGGTCATGGGTTTCCTCCAGGCATAGAGCCCGGTTTCCTCCCACAATAGAACTGGCAACGCCGCCATATAAGTTAAATAATCTTGAGCACGGCGTAAAACACCAAACAATCGACAATCAGTCCAATTAGGCCTCTAGGAAAACAGAAAAAATCTTTTGTATATAGAGTAGCCCTTGATAAATAACGGTTACTTACGTCATTTATTTGTAGGCTGCCTCTCTATGTACCCTATATCAAGGCTTAAGAACGGGGATGTCAGTTTTAGACAAATTTTGAAACTTGTTCTAAAAAATTACTTTGCATATTCTGCATATAAATGTTGTGTGTTTTTGGTTAGCTTTCTCTCTCTGAACAACATTATGAACATCCTTAACATAATGGTAGATATTATAATGGTATTAACAGTCTTGATGATGTGAAATGTCTCCGTCACAACAGTAACCTTGTGGAAATTGATTTACGATTAAATCCTGTGGCGAGAGATGAACCAGATTATAGACTCTACCTTATTCATCTTCTTCCTAACCTACAAAAACTAGGTACTTACATTTTTCTTCTCTAGTTGTGCTTTCCATTCTGGATGCCCAATGCATATACCAGCACCATTCAAAGCAAATCTTGGCCGTCTTTGCCCTTTTCCGGTCAGCTTTAACATGCCTTATTATGGTAAATCACCGTATTTCGGGGCTGAATACAAATGGTGACAGGGAGTATGTGTCTAAATTTTAGCCACAGACGAAAAATAACAATAATCGTAATCTTCAATTGCTAAAATCATCCTTGAAGTTATTTGTTGTCTAGCCCGGTAAACTATATCCTGTATAACACAAGCTGAGATAGACACGGTTTCTGTTCATTTCTGAATTTTTACAATGCTTCAATTATAACTGACTTATGCGTGAAGTTAATAAATAGTGTTCCGGTTCATTACGTTATCACTGGGACAAGTTTGTAGGACTCTAAACAGGATATGGCATGTGTTCATTTACGGCTACTTTTTAGTCGCCACATTCAAAATGACCAGCAACCTGTCCAAGGCTATTTGACGTATGTAAATCCTTGATGTTGACCAAGTACTACTGGCACTGTTCGATACAGTCAAATCAAGTTGCTAACAATGCTATCTTGCACTCTCAGCTGACTGTAGCATTGAGTTAAACAGTACTTGATGAATTACATAACATGAAAGGGTTTTCTCTTTTGTTTTCTTTGTTTTGAATTTATTTTCAATTCATTTTACGATGTACAATTTCCAAAGAAAAATTACATATTTTTGTGTTGTTTTTTTTTGCAGATGATCGAGGTGTCCGTGATCGAGAAAGACAAGCCGCTTTAGTTCATTTCACGTCATCTCAGGCAGCAGAGTTTAGTGCTAAGCTTCCCGTCACAGAACCTGTAGAACGACCTACCAACCCTCGAGCAGACTATGTCCGTAGTGTAAATAAGAGAGTAACAGGTTAGTAGGAACGATACAGAACAATATCAATGTTTAATCTTTGTACATACCATAAAACCTAATAAGCCTTGTTATGCTCATGTCTACAAATGAGATCATATCTGGCTGGCAATAAAACACATAAAGTGTAAGTAAAGCATGAATTCTAATAAAGCCGAAAATACCATAAATCAACGCATATACATTTATGATCACTAAAACACACGGGCACAGGGAAAATCTTCTTGTCTAAAATAATCATGGAGACAGGTTTCTAATTATGTTAAAAAGAATACGTATATATATTTATGATCACTAAAACACACGGGCACAGGGAAAATCTTCTTGTCTAAAATAATCATGGAGACAAGTTTCTAATTGTATTAAAAAGAGGTATATCATTTAGACCTATGACGTTTTAGTCCTAACTTTGCCTCTATTTTTATGGCTGAGTGGGAGAGTGATATTCTTCACAAATGTCACAAACAACCTTTTATTTACCTTCGGTATCTGGATGACATTTTTATCATTTGGCAGCATACGTTGGAAGACCTTCATATTTTTATTGATACTCTTAATTCTCACGACTCAAGCATTAAGTTACAGCCTACTATTGATCAAAATTCTGTGGATTTTTTGGATGTAACTATTTACAAGGGCCATACATATCATACTACTGGGCATCTAGATTACAAAGTATTCTTCAAACCTACTGACACTCATCAGCTGCTACATGCTGGGTCATACCATCCTCCTCACACTTTCAAGGGAGTCATTAAGTCTCAGATTTTTAGATTCTATAGAAACTGTAGTTCTTCAGATTTCTTTAACCAGGCTTGTTCTGTTCTTTTTAAAGCTCTCCTCCCTAGGAGGTATTCTTTTAGATTACTCCGAAGGATCAAATCTAACACAGTAAGACAAATCATGTTTCCCCCTTCAGCCCCCGAAACGCTTACCTCCCCTTCACGGGTGTACCATTACCGTCCAACATTTCTCTCAGGTACATCAATGAAATGCCTTAAGACGCGATGCAAACTCGATATATACATACCCAATCGCGGAACCTTTTTCGGAGAACAATCTCGCGACAAATATCAAATGGCAGAGAATCTTAATTGCGACTCCTCTAATATCCTGTATGTTATCACATGTAAAAAATGTTGCAAACAGTATGTTGGAGAAACTCAGAATTCTCTACGACAAAGAGCAGCCAACCATTTATCTAGTATTAGACTTAAACATGATGTACCTGTGGCACAACATTTCAATACTCTAGGTCATTCGGTCAAGGACCATTTTGAAATCATGCCTATTGAGAAAATCCCTTTTCTCACTTCCGCTGCAGATACCAAGCACAAACGTTTGGAAAGGGAAAGTTTTTGGATTCAAACATTACAAACTATTTATCCTTTGGGTTTGAACTTGGACCCAGGAAGATGTCGTGAAAAAACTATAATACCATTTGTCTTTCAGTATAACAAAGCTAGCATCGCTATGGCCAAGATTATAGTAGAAGAATACAAACTACTTCAAAGTAAACTTGCTCGACCTCTGACCCAAAGGCCAGTCATTGCTTATAAAAAGAACAAGAGTTTGAAAGACATACTGGTCAGGGCTAAACTCCCCTGTCTGCCTTCTACCTAGGTTTTTCTGGGTAAGGGGTGAGGGTGGGTGGGGGGTAAATTTTCACTGTCTTTTCCCATGACCCTATAATATATAGTCTGACGATATTCTTACCATAGCTTAAGATACGTAAGCATTGTCAATGTAATACAAAGTGTTCCAGAAAATTCTACTGACTAAGACCAAGCTCCTGTCACTCGTCAACCTAATGAAATATCATAGGTTTACTTTATTACAACAATTTATGATGGGGTATAAAGGTCTAAATGATATACCTCTTTTTAACACAATTAGAAACTTGTCTCCATGGTTATTTTAGACAAGAAGATTTTCCCTGTGCCTGTGTGTTTTAGTGTCCATAAATATTACATGTACATCTATGTAGCCCTGAAATAAAGTTTTATTCGGTAATTAGGGTCTGTTCTTTGAGACCTCGGCAAAAATCACAGAAAGACCTTTTCCACAGCATGTTGATAAGGGGGTGTGACAGGACGTCGAGACTCCAGCTGTAGCTACATTTGTGATAACGTCTTCATATAACTGAAATACTGTTGAGCAGGACGTAAAACCCAAATCACTCACTCACTCACATTTGTGATAACACCGTTAGATCAAAGCATGCTTCTAGGACAAATGACGTTCCACTGTCAATACATCCACAGCGTATCTATCCAACAACCTTGAACTTACTGTACCAAGGCAAAGTTGACCTTGTTGGTGTCAAATAATCAGGAATGTTTCGATTTCTTGTTAAGAAACTATTCCAAGAATTATATATATATATAACAAAGGTGATGTTTTTGATAATATACAATTATTGACTCTCCTCCCAGTTTAATATAATGTAATAATGACCTGGAAAACTTATATTGACCGATGCAGGTCATTATAACATCATATTAACTGTCATGTGATGCCTATTGACCAATGAAATTGCAACACTCATTCCACTTATATATTAATATTTTATGTTGACAGCTCTTGATGATGATGATGTTGAAGTATTAGATCTGATAGCTCGTACTGGAGGTGACCTCAGTAAACCACGACAGATTACTGGATCAACCGCTAAGGAAGATCATGTAGAGGAATATTCACTAGATGGTAGGAAATATTGGTTTGTTTTAAATATACTAATATTCCAACTCTGTTCCCATCGATGCGGCGCAGGCTCAAATCCCACTCAGACCAAATAAAAAATTAAAAAATTTCTGAGTGGATTTTTCACTTGATTACCAACTCTGGGAGAGTTGCCAGGTACTCACCGAAAGTCAGGAGTAATTTCGGGCAATGAGCGCGGTTTCCTCGTCCACTGAACCTGGCAACGTCGCCATACATGTGAAATAATTTTGAGAGCGTCGTTAAACAATCAGTCAATCAGACTCTGGACATGTGTGTATTAATGACTGCTCTACCCAGCAGATCGACACCTAGTGGTTTAGTGATTGTAGGCCGCAGTACACCCACTGGTTGTAACTGTTCCTTTGTGGTAATAATTCTCACAGCTGCATCATTTCTTTTGGTGTGAATACTTGCAGTTGTCTTTATTTAGAGTTTTTCATCTGGGTTTTCCAGTGTGGAAAGTTTGTCAGTTACGCGCTGTGTGATTTATAGATTGGACTGGATCGGACAGTGAGAAAACCACAAGCAAATGTGCTTCGGTTACGTTTGACAAGCTGTGATCGAGTCTGTGAAATTTGATGTACAAGGAATTTCGTATTTTTAAAAGTGAATGATTTTATCTAATCAAAGACGCTCTATGTAATCATCATGTAAACAAAATTATGTCCAAATCTGTCAATTTTCCTGTATACCTCTTCGCCTTGTTTTTATTCTTTTCTTCATGATTTTTGTTTCAGTTTTAAAGAAGCTCCCAGATTCCAGCCTAGAGACCAGGAATTTACCCCAAGAACAATGTAGGACTAATGTAAGTCAACTGAATGTTATTTCCTTTTAGTTGCAACTTTTTATCGGACCTGGTGTCTGGCATAAGTATGATACATTTATACTGACCAAGGCCAAGCTCCTGTCAGTCTCCAACCTAATGAAATATCATAGGTTTAGTTTATTACAACAAATTATGATGGGGTATAAAGATCTAAATGATATACCTCTTTTTAACACAATTAGAAACTTGTCTCCATGGTTATTTTAGACAAGAAGATTTTCTCTGTACCCATGCGTTTTAGTGATCATAAATATATAAATGTGCATGTTGTCTTAGCATTGTTAATATGGTATATGCTCAGTATGGATATGACCTTAACTAAAACATATTGCACTTCAAACAAAATAGATACACTGTCAGCTATTGAATTAAAAAGTTACGTCATAGTTTAGCTCATTTGTTAATTTTTGGAAAATTTTCTAGTTTAAACTAACATATACATTCAATACAAAGTCTCATTTGCCTTGTTTGTGTAGTTTCATTATTTGTTGTTATTGTTTTGTAGGTTTCAGTTAACCCTGAGATGTATCAGTTGTCTGAAGAACAAGCATATTACAACAATAAATACCCTAACATTCCTAATCTAGGCACAGGACAAACAGACTTATATCAACAACAACACCAGAATGGACCACAATCATTTGGGTAGGTCTTTGAAAACATTTTGAGAAATTTGTGACAAAAAGACCATTATGTGTGAGAGGGGAAAGTAGTTTTTATAATGATAATCACTTTGGAAACCCTGAGTAAGATGTTTCTATTCACCAGAATGCAATTGAAGTGCTCAAGTGGCTAAGAAAAACCTGACTGTTGTTTTTCATATGTTTTTTTTCTGAGTAGGTAGGGTCACAGGAAACCCTAATAACATTTTACATTACATCCGGTTCTTCAATTTGTTTTTCAGGGGGCCTCTGTGCCTCTGTGGCTCCGTGGACGCTCAATCCGAACAACCTACTTGTCGACACTTCAGCACACATTTTCACTTCTAGCGTTCTCTGAAAGTTGGCTAAGTCCTTCCACAGAATGTTTATATCGGATCCCAGGCTATAACGCCTTTTCTAAATCTCGATCAAACAACAAGGGGGGAGGGGTTATTATCTACGTCAATAATGATGTCAAATCCTGTGAAATCAATGATGAACTCTCTGTATATGATGAAGAGACAGGCTTTGAATCCATTTTCGTTAATGTAACTCTATCCTCATCTGATTTTATCGTAGGATTAATATACCGGCCTCCATCTAAAGACGTAAACGCCTTTAACAACGTTCTTTCTGATATTCTCAGCAAAATTCCAAACAATAAGAAAATTCTTCTGCTCGGCGATTTTAATATAAATCTTTTTAACTCAGAGACACACCAACCGACCAAAGACTTTATAAACCTTATTAACTCTAATTACTTATATCCGGAAATAACAAAGCCAACTCGTGTAACTCTTAATTCTGCTACCCTTATAGATAATATTTTCACCAACATTCATAACACTTCATTATTATCTGGAATTTTAGTTACAGATATTTCAGACCATTTCCCTATTTTCAATATTTTTGGCACTGATTATTACACCAAACCTGTCCATACTATTTCATACAGAAGGAAAACTAAAGAGTTAAAAGAGGAGTTTATTGAAGCTGTAAAACACCTTGACTGGTCTGAAACATTAGAATCTAATAATGTGGAAGATTCATTGAATTCTTTTAGTGCTAAACTCCAAAATACCTATGATACCATCTTCCCATTAATAACCGACAACAAACCTGTTAAATACATTCGTAAGCCATGGATCACCCGTGGGTTATTAGAATCCGTCTATGAAAAAAATCGTTTATATCGACAGCAGCTTAAATTTCCTGTGAACCATAATCGTATCCAATATAGAACCTTTCGAAATAAACTAAACAACCTCATTCGACAGTCACGCAAGTTATACTTTGAAAAAAAATTCAATGACCAAAATAATAATATAAGGGGAACCTGGAAAATCTTGAATCAACTCTTAGGCAGAAATGACAAAACAACCACCAAAAACAAATCTTTTCAAATTAACAATCAGGATGTTACCGACTACAAAACTATTTCGAACGCTTTTAATTCTTACTTTTCTTCTGTTGCATCTAATCTTCTGTTGCATCTAATCTTGAAGCCCAACTCCCACCCGAAACAAAATCTCCATTTGACTATCTCAACAATCCAATAACCAATAATTTTTCATTTTCCACTGTCAGTGCAGATGATGTTAAGGAGACCATTCAGACTCTAAAATCTTCAGCTCCAGGCATGGATGGATTGTGTATGGCTGACTTCAAGATCATCTCTCACTCAATTTCAATCCCTCTGTCCCATATCATAAATCTTTCCTTTACTTCAGAGGTTGTGCCATCCTCGTTAAAAATTGCTAAAGTAACGCCAATATTTAAAAGTGGAAACTCTCAGCTCATTGAAAATTACCGCCCAATCTCTGTTTTAAATAGTACAAGTAAAATATTAGAAAAAATAGCTGCCAATCAAATTAATGCATTCTTAGAATCTAATAAAATATTATCTCCTAGTCAATATGGTTTTAGGTCCGGACATTCAACTGAACTTGCTGCACAATCACTCTATGATCAGCTTATATCCAACAAAGAAAAAAATAATTTTACTGTTTTAACTTTTATTGATCTGTCTAAAGCGTTTGACACTGTGAATCATTCAATTTTATTACACAAATTAATTTATTATGGTTTTCAAGGAAAATCCAATGAATGGCTGAAAAATTATTTATCCTCTAGAACTCAGTTTGTTTATTATAATGGCGTGGGATCCGATGTAAACGCTGTGACTCACGGAGTTCCTCAAGGCTCTATTTTGGGACCGATTCTTTTTCTTCTGTTCATAAATGACATCATAGCTTCATCTTCCCTACTTTATTTCATTTTGTTTGCAGACGACACAAGCCTTTCTTTTTCCTCACCAAACGCCAAAGATACTGTAAGAGTCATGACGGACGAACTTATTAATGTGTCTACATGGCTATCGGCAAATCGATTATTCTTAAATTTAAACAAAACTAAATGCATGTATATAAAACCCAAAAAATCTAGGGATTTCTCTTCTAAAGTCTACTTTCATACTACTGAGCTATCATCTGTTCATGATCATAACTTTCTTGGCATCATCCTTTCAGATCGTCTCTCTTGGAACTCTCATATAAATCACACTTGTAAAAAAATCTCTCGCAACATAGGACTCATCAAACATATAAAATCATCAGTCAATAAACATACTCTTCTAATTCTTTACTACTCATTAATTCATACTTATCTTTCTTATGCTTCTGGGTTGTGGGCAAATACGTACATAAGTCATCTTAATCAACCGTTTATTCTTCAAAAAAGAGCCTTGAGGATAATAACTTCAGCAGATCGCCTTTCTAATTCCTCTCAATTATTTTCATCCCTGAAAATTCTACCACTACACTCTATCAGCCAGTTTTCAAATCTTATGATCTGTCACAAATATATACACTATCCTGATCAACTACCAGCTCCTCTTCATCATCTATTTAAAAAACTCTCCGATGTCCACCATTACTCTACAAGATCACTCTCTTTAAATCTTCATAGACCCTTCAACTCATCTGTACTTGTGTATTGGTATCTTGTACCGGGGCGAGACTAACAGCATTCTAAAAGGGGGGTGTTTCAGCTCAAACGCAAATCCAATATCAAGTTCACAGTTTATTAATCCAACACCAAGAGACATACATATAAACTTGTTATGATGCCTTTATCTCTTATCTTGTGAAGATTACTTTTAAAACTTGTACTCTTTAAAAGACTTGATAAAACCTTAAAGTTAGAAACAAATACAATGATTAATACGAGGCATCAAAAACAATAAAAAAGAATGATGATAAATGTGATAGATGAGGCATGCATTAAACTTAAATACTCAATGAAAGTCTTTCATGCATCCTTTTCTGAAACAAATTTAAATAAAGTTCTTTAAGAAGTAAAACTGTTCAATCAACGAGATTCACTTTTAACAGACTTAACATGCAGTTCAACACAATTTTAGCCCAACGTTCATTTGGACTTACTTTCCTCATGAATGCAGTCTCTAAAGTATTTTACTTCAGTTCAACAGCTCACAAATGAATCTGTTAAATTAAAACAAAAAAGGTACACTAAAAAGTCACAAAACACTGTATCCTGAAAAAAGTCCTAAAAACACATGCAAAGTCCATGAATTTGGCACAAGTAAATATAGTCACATGATGATGCAGCGATAAAAGTCAGAAGATTCATCAACATCCTGATACACCGGGAGGGCGGGGGTCGCTGCAATCACATTTCACACAGTAATAGAGTCCACAGAATCATCCGTAGGAACTAACAAACACAGGCGTTGGACACTGCGTGTCACAGAGGTATCTGGTGCACCTCTGTATATGTTGACTTTCTCACCTATCCTGAAGTTCTTGTAAGTTACCATTGCTTTTCGAACTCGTCCATCGTCACCACAAAATACCTCTTTCACCTTACCTAGGCGATACTCTCCCTTAAGTACGTTACGATCAGCAATGAGAACAATATCTCCTGGCTTAAGGTTTTTGGATGATTTCGACCATTTTTGTCGAGTAACTAAAATGGGGGCATACAACTCAACCCACTTTTTCCAAAACTGATCAGTAATCTGCTGTATGAGATTGTATCTGGAGTTTAATGAAGTCACTGGTTGCCAGCCACCAGGGTTCTTTGAGGTAGATCTACCCAATAACAGACTGTTGGGTGTTAAAACAGTGATGTCAGAATCAATACTGGGCTTGTATCCAATGGGTCTTTCATTTAGCAGATTCGCTACTTCAGTACACACAGTGAGGAACTCCGGAACAGAAAGTCTCTGATTATGCACAGAAAAGTGAATGGCTCTTTTTGCAGCCTTGACAAGAGATTCCACAGCACCTTGGTACCATGGGCTGTCAGCTGGTCCAAATACCCATTTTAAACCTTTCTCAGCACTTGAATGTATAATACCATCTTTATCCATTTTCTCCCAAGCTTCCTTTAACTCTCTTTCAGCACCAATTAACTGGGATCCTGGATCGCTGTAAACTGTTTCAGGCCATCCCCTCATGCTTGCAAACCGACTGAGAGCCATCAGGAAAGAGCTTGTATCATATCCAAAGACAGCCTCGATATGCACAGCTCTCATGACAAGATCGGTAAAAATAACTCCATAAGCCTTACCGGAAGTTCTCTTCTGCACCTCACCTCTTACTAAGTAAGGTCCAAACAGGTCAACCATGGTATGATTGAAGGGTGTTGAAGGCTTGAGACGCACTTCAGGCAACATGCCCATTTCTTGTTGAAGTAATGAGGGTTCTCTGAGCTTGCAGAGTTGACATTTCTGTTTTACTGCTTTGGCTAATTTGTCTCCATGAGGTGTCCAATATTGTTGTCGAAAACTTGCCAGTGTGGCATCTCTACCTCTGTGTCCACTTTCATGGGCACGTTTCATGAAGAGTCTTGTTCCCTGATGTGAGGTGGGCAACAGCTTTTGTAGCTCTGAATCACCGGTCATGGCATTATAACGTTGTAGACGTTGGCCCACAACCCATACACCTTGGCTATTCAGAGTAGGGTTCAACTTACTGTAGTGTCCTCCTTTAGTGGACCTACAGCTACTCTTAATCAATTCTTGATTTATTGTCTTCTGAATGTCCTTGACAATCCAGCTTTCAGATTCTCTTAACAACTCAGGTGTAATCAAAGCTGTTTTACCTGCTTTGAAGGATTTGAGTCTGATGATGTTTAATAGTCTTGCCACTACACCAATTATGTTTTTGATGTTGCTAAATCTGGAATAGTTGATTAGTGACACAACAGTTTCCGCAACATTTGAAACACAAATTTTCTTTTCACCTGGTAGTAGAATATCCTTTTGTAGCCCATATTTCAAGCCCCACTCTTCAAGAGGACTGTACAGAATGGGAGGTCCCTTCCACCATTCTGAGTCAGAATTTAGCTGGTTGGGTGTTCGCCCTCTTGTTAACCAATCAGCAGTGTTGTTGTCACCAGAGATCCATGCCCAACAAGACATGTCTCCATTGGTAGCAGCTTGAATCTCTCCTATTCTCACTCCTTCATAAACTTTAAACCTTGTACTGGTTTTATTGATCATGTTGAGAACAGTTTCAGAGTCGACTAGCTGAAGGACTTTTTCAAAGTCGAATCTGGATTCCTTTAGAATTACAAGTCTTCCTCTTTTAGCTAGCACAGCAGCATTAAGCTCCAATTGTGGCGTGGAGATTTTGTTAATTGGTGCAATTCTGCATTTGGCCATGATGAGTCTGCACTGGTAGCTTCCATCAGTTAACTTCCATCTTACATATGCAGCAAAGCCATATGCTAGGTCACTTCCATCCGCTAAGATGATTAACCAGGGATCACCAACAGAGTTTTGTGGGCGAAGACATCTCTCAAGCTGCAGATTTTCCATCTCAAACATAGTGGAAAAGAAATTCACCCACTTGGCACGTAAGGAATCAGGAAGTTGGTCGTCCCAGCCCAATTTGAGTTTCCAGGTTTCTCTTAAATAAACCTTGGCTAGAAGGGTAAAGGGGCAGACAAGTCCTAAAGGATCGTAAATGGCCATGACTTGTTCTAGGACCAACCTTCTTGTCAGTATGATTGGTACACAATCTCTGATGCTCTCTTTGGTCAAGTTAGGCTCCGTCCTTTGACCCTTTTTCTTCTTGGAAAAATTCAGAGCCACTTGGTAAGTCAGGACATCTTTAGTAGGCATCCAGCCCACACCAAGTACTCTTAAATTGTCTGAGGTCCCTTTAAGAAGAGGTTTCACAGCATCTTCTCTGCTATTCAATTTTGGTTCTTGCTGTCCTGGCTGACGATAAGTAGATTCACCACTATACTGCCAGCACTTTATCAAAAAACCTCCTTTACTCAACATTTCCTCAGCCTCTTTGACAACTTGTTGAGCTTCATGTATGTTCTTGAATGAATCAATGAGATCATCTACATAGCTTGACTTCCTTAAAAGTTCAGCTGCTCTTGGGCTATCTTCTCTGAAGAGATCAGCTGTCTTGTAGATGGCCTCTGTGCTAATTGCTGGAGCAGGCTTATCTCCAAAGTTGACTGTGGTTACAACATAGATGGCTGGTTCAACATTGGGGTTTTGATCCCTCCATAGGAAACGATGGCAATGTTGTTCAGGCATTTTTAGAAGCACAGAATTAAACATCTTTCTTATGTCACCTACCACTGCAATCTGTTCTTCCCTCCATCTTAGAAGCAAACCAATCAGGTTATTTAAGTAACAGTCTGGACCTTTGGCCAGACAGGAATTTAATGACACTCCATCACTGACCTGGCTGGAGTTGAAAACAATACGTACTGGAGTAGTCTGGGACCTTGAGTTGACAACAGCTAAGTGGCAGAGATAATACTTGGGTCCTTTCCAACTTTTGATCTCCTCCAAAGACAACTTTCTTGCTACACCCCTGTCCAGCATATCTTGTATCTGACTTTGGTAGGTAGTGGCCCAATTAGGATCTTTCTTGAGAGTCCTTTCAGTGTTAAAAAGGGTGCCCAAGGCTGATTTATAGTTGTCTGGTAATGTCATTGGATCAACCAACCAAGGATAACTTGTCACCCAACATTTCTTGTTGTCGTCATACTCCAAATTGTCCTGAATCATTTTAAGTTCTTGTTCTTCCTTGAAAGAATATGTGTGTCCTATTGTTGGGCACTTTCCGCAACGACAACCACCACATTTTGGTGTTGTTTCTGTTGCTAGATCCTCTGCCATAATGAATTTCCCAATAGATGCTTCAAAGCTCTTGTTGCTGATGGAAGTAGCTGAATAGGCAGATGATCTTATTTCAGTAGCTTTACTTTGAATGCCCTCAACATGGGAGTTGACCACTTCAGTTTCTATGACTGGACATTTGCTTGGTACTAGAAACTCTTTGTGGGAATGCTCCCTAACATAATTTGACTCTACCTTCAAACGGGTGTTGTGAACTACTCTGGCAAGGTTGGAATCCAGAGAGGTTTCTTCCTTTAATCCTGGGTGTGTCCCTTGAAGGCAAATTCCCAATTCACCTCTCATAATGCTGAGGTTATTTCCAACATTTACAATTTCTTGTTTTGGGTGCAAACCAAAGTTGTCACAACCTAATAAAATGTCCACTGTACTGGATTTTCGCTGTAGCAGATGTGGATTGTAATCTGGAAACAATTTTCCAAGCACTGTAAGATCCAGCTTACTTACTGAACCTGAGATCTTACACATACCATATGCAAGAACTTTAACTCTTTTTCCACTCTGTGTCTGAAGCCATACCTCATACTGTCTTGTGTCATATGTTCTTTCAACATTTCCCATAGTTGTTACCTCTAGCGTGATATGGCCTAGAGATTTTGCTTGAAGACGATCAGCAGCCTGATGGGTAATGTATGAAGTATTGGATCCTCCATCACAAAACACAGTAGCTTGCTTGTTTGTACCAGCAACAGCTACTTGATGTATAGGGTACAAAGCCAAGGCAGTACTTGATGTAGCATTACTTTCCACAAATGATTTGATATGGTTTGACGAAGCCTCAGCAGGAGGGCTGTTCCTACACAGCATTGTGTGGTGCTCGGTTTCATTACATGTCACACATGGTTTTCGGTTGGGGCAATTCTCTCTCCTATGATCACCGAAACAGATGAAACAAGCATTCACCTCCTTGAGGGTTTCATACTTACTTCCCAGTCCAGACACAGGCAACTTTTGAAATTCTCTACATTCCTCTGTACTATGCTTGTAACTATCAACTCTGTGCCCTGGAAAAGCACAAGCAAAAAACTTCTTGATAACCCTAGGTTGACTTTTCTTTGCAAGAGCTTTACCTTTGGACTGATGGGTGTTTACAGAGCGACGATCCTTCTCATCAACATTTCTACCATATGTACTTCTTTCCCTTTTGTGACTTGCTTGAGAGTCCGCTAGTCTTGCTACTGATTCTCTTTCTCTATCCAAAAAGTTCATAAATGGAGCAAATGGTTTGATTTTCTGATGAGCTGGTAAGTCATGATACTTACGATTCCACTCGTGTCTTAGGTGACTTGGTAACAAGGATATGATCTTGTCAACATCTCTCATTGTAAGGGTACTCAATTCACCAAGCTCTTCTAATTGACTGTAAGTACTTTCTACTTCATCAATTAGATCTATAAGACCCTTGAAATCTTCATCTTTAACAAGCTTTAGCCTTTGAAGACTGTCCAATGCAGCTTGTACACTGGCACTTGTGTTGTCATAGTGGGCTTCAAGCTTGTGCCACATGATGTCATACGCTTCAGGCTTAGTAATATACACTGAACGTATTCTCTTGGCAGCTTCACCTTTTACAGAATTCTTTAGTTCGTGTGCAAGAGCTGTTTTATTCACATAGCTTCTTTCAGCCAATTCTCGCCACACTGCTTTGAATTCAGGCCAATCTTTTCTTTGTCCTGAGAAAAAAGGCAAAGTGATCTTCTTCAGCTTAATGTCAGCTTCTCTTGGAGCTGGAGGTCTGATGTATGTTTGGTTCAAAGAACCTTGGAAATTATTTCCAGTTGACCAGCTTGACATTGTTGGAGCTGGTTGAGGAGTTGACCATCTTGGATCAAACATTGGCTCAACGTTTGTGCTGGTTACACTTGGTCCCAATGGGTTCAGACTTGATTGTGGATAATATCTACCATAACCTGAAGTCGAAGGTAAGGTAACCTGATTATAAATATGCAGGGTTGGTGACGCCATATATCCCCGTGATGTTTCAACTGATGTTACAGGATAAGTTTGAAAATAATCAGGTGTGGTCACATATGTGGAACTGGGTACTGGACCTGTCTCCAGTGTTTGGGGACGACTTCCTTGAGCCAGCATTATATTTATCTTGCGTTTCTTTTTAAACACTTCTTGGCATAGACTGTCTACTTCTTTCTCTTCCTCAAGCAACTCATCAGCAGGTAGTATACTTTTCACTTTTTCTAAAGTTCCAACTATTTGGTTCACTAAAGAATCAAGTTCCTCCTTCTCACCCCTGAGTGATTCGATGTTTTTTTTCATGTGCAGTACATGTTTCATCTATACTGGAACAGAGTGCTTTCAAAGTTGAAATGTTCCTCTTGAGAACAGCTTGGTGTGGTCCTGCCTTTATTTTCAGCTGAATCTGTTTTTCTTCAGCTTTTGATTTTCTGAACTTGTCAGCAGCCTGATCAAAAACTTCAAAAACAGTTTCTTTGTATTGTTCCAAGTTCTGGTTGTTGACTATGCGATGGTCTGACATGTCATCTGGTGACACCATCCCCTCAAAATCCTCATCAATTATGAGAAAATCACTGAAGGCTTTGTCAAGTTCAGTCATTAAAACTTGGAGAATTTCCATCTCTGATCCACGTTGGATTGATCCTGTTAGCCGTCTTGCAGCAACAGTCACAGACTGTTTAGCCTTGCTTCTATTGGCTTTAACTTCTTCAATGTTGTCTGCCATGTTTGATATATTACTGTCTTTTATGTTGGTGTCAGAAGATCATCCAAATTGTATCTTATACAATTTCTTTATAATCTGTGAGCATCCCTTTAATCTTGAAAGTTTTACTGTATTGGTATCTTGTACCGGGGCGAGACTAACAGCATTCTAAAAGGGGGGTGTTTCAGCTCAAACGCAAATCCAATATCAAGTTCACAGTTTATTAATCCAACACCAAGAGACATACATATAAACTTGTTATGATGCCTTTATCTCTTATCTTGTGAAGATTACTTTTAAAACTTGTACTCTTTAAAAGACTTGGTAAAACCTTAAAGTTAGAAACAAATACAATGATTAATACGAGGCATCAAAAACAATAAAAAAGAATGATGATAAATGTGATAGATGAGGCATGCATTAAACTTAAATACTCAATGAAAGTCTTTCATGCATCCTTTTCTGAAACAAATTTAAATAAAGTTCTTTAAGAAGTAAAACTGTTCAATCAACGAGATTCACTTTTAACAGACTTAACATGCAGTTCAACACAATTTTAGCCCAACGTTCATTTGGACTTACTTTCCTCATGAATGCAGTCTCTAAAGTATTTTACTTCAGTTCAACAGCTCACAAATGAATCTGTTAAATTAAAACAAAAAAGGTACACTAAAAAGTCACAAAACACTGTATCCTGAAAAAAGTCCTAAAAACACATGCAAAGTCCATGAATTTGGCACAAGTAAATATAGTCACATGATGATGCAGCGATAAAAGTCAGAAGATTCATCAACATCCTGATACAACTTGCTTCTCATTCTCTTCGTTTCTCAGGCCCACGTGAATGGAACAGTCTGTCAACTACACTAAAATCTATTCGATCACAATCTTTGTTCAAATCAAAGTTAAAACTCAACCTCCTTAAACAATAACTAACTGATATAATAGATCCGTATGAGACATAAATATAACTTCCGTAAATTTATATAAATCCATGCAACCTACCTGTAAATATGCCGCCATCAAGAAATCTTGATATTTTAATAATTGATGGGATAGATCAAGTCTTTTAGACTTTATTCCCGCCATTTGTATTTTGTATTTTCAATTTGTGCTAAATATGTTGTATATTATATATATGGTGAATAAATAAACAAACAAACAAACAAACAAACAAACAAACAAACAAACAATGGGTAGCGGGTTCGAATCCCACTCAGTCCAAAACAAATTGGTAAATTTTCTGACTGGGTGTACACTCGAACGACCTCTATGGATGGTTGCCAGTTACCACCAGAAGGCCCTGGGTTTCCTCCGGGCATAGAGCCCGGTTTCCTCCCACAGTAAAACTGGCAATGCTGCCATATAAGTGAAAGCGGCTTAAAGCACCAAACAATCAATTTGTTTTTCTATTTGGGTAATTTTTATGAGTTTATAAATTCCTAGGGTTTTTTTTCTCACTCATGTTACTTTAATGTTTACTGTTTCAACTGCATTAGTGACATCGGTGAAGAAAACTGAATTGGGGCCGGTTTCACATAGTGGTGAAGCCTAAGTTTTTACATAAATGTCATGGCAACCCATACTGTAGAAATACGCTGCTATGTAAGTTACGCCAAAACAACATCTACGCCGTTATGTGAAACAGGCTCCTGAACATATATCAATAGTTGTTTTATATATATTTGACAGTGATCCTAACTTGAAGTATACTGATGAAGCTGATGCCTACACCAAGTACAAGGGACATGGCTTCTTCACACCAAATCCAGGTCAATTTTGGTTCTAAGGCCATACACTTATTCTCTCCCTTTATAAATAAAATATATATTTAAATATATATTAAATTAGATGCGCACAGAAAAGAAAATAGATCACTGATAATTGTAATGAAATTAAAAAAAATCAAATGCAATTTGTAAATAAAGTTTAATTTAGTAGATGGGTTGTAATTTGTATTTGAGCTTGACTTAAGCTTTGTGTATATAAGAGAAGGCCATTTTAAGCTATGTTATTTTGTCTTTTGTTTAATGCACACGTCTTATTTAATGCTGTGACATGAATGTTGTCAATGTTGATAGATTTCCAAGAAATGGGTCCATCACAACCCGTTTGTCAGTCCCAACCACCACCAGGGGGACCTCCTCCACCACAGAAAACCGCTATTGAAGGTCTTACTATGAGTCGAAATGGAATGGAAACACAAACTGCTCAACAGAATGGAAATGTTTATAATTACCCTGTACAGAAACTTGAGGTAAGGTGACCTTTGGAATATCTTTACAGTTTCATTTGGAAAATTGCAAATTGTTGGGTACCATATCTTTTGTCATTTATTATGAACTGTCTTGATAATGCTTATATATTTAGTTAAATGGAAAGGAAATATATGGCTATGGCTGGTCATAAAGCCCTCTTAATCAACCTTTTCTCTCAAATATAATGGCAAGCTTTGTTCAATGTTAAATTAATCTCATATTTTCAAAACATTCAATAAATCTAAATAGTTGAAAATATTTTCTCTGTGCCCGTGTGTTTCAGTGTTCATAATAACCAAATAATATCAGCGTTGTTTATGTTTGTTTGGAATTTTTCCTATTCAACAGGGCTAGTTTTTCATTTGATGTGGCTGCAATCCTCTTTGGCATCTTCATATATTTCTACACAGGAATTGGCCTATTTTTAAAATTCTTTGGATGTATTTTTTACCACTACTTGTTAAAGTTGGTCTTGAATGTAACGCCTTGTTTTTTAATTGAATATTTCTGAGTGCTTTTTTTTTTTACTTTTCTTGACTTCTTCTGGGTGAAGTGCCAGGTTTTAACACCATCTGAGCCTGGTAACACTGCTATGTGAGTTAAATAATCTTTGTTTTCTATCTACATGCAAAGACATACATTTTCTTTCCAAACAGTTTGATTCCACGTTACAACCAGCGGAAAACGGAACATCCCGGCAAACAGCCCCTCTGCCATCTCCCGTGGTGACGTTCCCAGATAACAGCACACCTCTTCAGAGAGAACTCCTCATCAAAATCATGGATTTAGTTGATAAATATTGGAATGGCAGTCGTTCACTTCATAAAAACCCGAAGTTTAAAAGTAAGTACCATGCTCTCAGCTTTTTGGCTTTGTGGGGTGCACAATTGTTTTCCATGGGATTTAGGTTTTCCATGGGATGTATCTTGGGTTTCCAAGGGGCTTAGGGTGGTTTTCCATTGGTTTTCCATGGGGTGCACGGGGTTTGCCATGGTGTTTAGGGTGGTTTTCCATGGGGCTCAGGGTGGTTTTCCATGGGGTGTATCTTGGTTTTCCATGTGGCTTAGGGTAGCTTTCAATGGGGTGTATCTTGGTTTTCCATGGGGTGTATCTTGGTTTTCCATGGGGCTCAGGGTAGCTTTCAATGGGGTGTATCTTGGTTTTCCATAGGGTGTATCTTGGTTTTCCATGGGGCTTAGGGTGGTTTTCCATAGGGTGTATCTTGGTTTTTGGTATAGGGTGTATCTTGGTTTTCCATGGGGCTCAGGGTAGCTTTCAATGGGGTGTATCTTGGTTTTCCATAGGGTGTATCTTGGTTTTCCATGGGGCTTAGGGTGGTTTTCCATAGGGTGTATCTTGGTTTTTGGTATAGGGTGTATCTTGGTTTTCCATGGGGCTCAGGGTAGCTTTCAATGGGGTGTATCTTGGTTTTCCATAGGGTGTATCTTGGTTTTCCATGGGGCTCAGGGTGGTTTTCCATAGGGTGTATCTTGGTTTTTGGTATAGGGTGTATCTTGGTTTTCCATGGGGCTCAGGGTAGCTTTCAATGGGGTGTATCTCGGTTTTCCATAGGGTGTATCTTGGTTTTCCATGGGGCTTAGGGTGGTTTTCCATAGGGTGTATCTTGGTTTTCCATAGGGTGTATCTTGGTTTTCCATAGGGTGTATCTCGGTTTTCCATAGGGTGTATCTTGGTTTTCCATAGGGTGTATCTTGGTTTTCCATAGGGTGTATCTTGGTTTTCCATGGGGCTTAGGGTGGTTTTCCATGGGGCTTAGGGTGGTTTTCCATAGGGTGTATCTTGGTTTTCCATAGGGTGTATCTTGGTTTTCCATTGGGTGTATCTCGGTTTTCCATAGGGTGTATCTTGGTTTTCCATGGGGCTTAGGGTGGTTTTCCATAGGGTGTATCTTGGTTTTCCATGGGGCTTAGGGTGGTTTTCCATGGGGCTTAGGGTGTTTTTCCATGGGGTGTAGGGTGTTTTTCCATGGGGTGTAGGGTGGTTTTCCATGAGGTTTAGGTTGGTTTTCCATGGGATGTACAATGTGGTTCTACTGATATTTTTCAGTGTCTGATATTTTTGTTCCTTATATGGAAAATTTCTTGTATTTGCAGGGTTGTTGAATGATTTGTCATTTGTGTAAGCTAACAGTTGAATATATACCAATTTATACCTTGGTTTTTCTTTTGCCAGGTATTTCTACAGATTTATTAGCATCATTAGAGAATGCCTTGTTGGGTTCTGACCGACCTTCCCATGGTGATTTACAAAGGCTACAGGATAAGGTGACATTCCTAAATGAGGAGAATCAAGTGTTAAAAGACAGGGAGATCTCCTATAAAAACATAACCACTACCAGTAGCCTGAATGAAACTGAACTGAAGATGTCCCTCAAACAAGCATATGAAGATGTTGTAAGTTGTCATTTCTACTGACCAAGGCTAAGCTCCTGTCAGTCGTCAGCCTAATGAAATATCATAGGTTTGGTTTGTTACAACAATTTATGGGGTATAAAGGTCTAAATGATATACCTCTTTTTAACACAATTAGAAACTTGTCTCCATGGTTATTTTAGACAAGAAGATTTTCCCTGTGCCCGTGTGTTTTAGTGATCATAAATATAAAGAGTTGATGAGAAGATAAAACTGCTTACAAAGGGCTAACATTTGTTGAAATCCTTTCTAGTTTTCTGGTGGCAAAAGCTGCCAAAATGTTAGTATTTTCCTGTTGAAACTAAAATTTGAAATTCTCTGCTTTTTTTAAAAGTCAAATTTAGTAGATGTTTTATTATGGTAGTCTGGAAAATGCCTCGGGACTACGATTAATGAATGTCTGCCCTGGTTATTTAAATTTTGTTTACATTTTGGAACCCTTTCCGCTCGTACAGGCTTTACTCGTTTTCACATCAATCCTTCAGTGTTTCGATGGATTTTAAAACCTTATTGTTTTCACAATCAGAATTAGGGTACCCATACTTCATTGTTAACATTTTCTACTTTCTACTCACAAAATGAATTCCTATTTGTATTACAGGAAGCCTTAAGGTCTCATCTTCAAAAATATATGAATGAAAACAAACATCTTCAGAAGAAACTCCAAGATGTAGAAACAACAACAACATCAGTACCATCATCGACTGTCAATCAAACTCAACTGGGTAAGTAAGCTATCTGTAGGCAGGTGTATGAAAATAGCCCCTTATTCACCTTACCACTAGAAAATGTAACAATTGTAAGCAAGGGATTTTTTTAAAGGCACACTTGCCGTGAAAATCAGGAATATTGTTTACATTAAAAAAGAAAGACCGTTTTCTGTATTTTTCCCAGACAATATAAGTTAGGAACTTTCTATTTTTACCAAAATTTAAAAGTTTGGACGTCACTTTGTATTTTTAATTTGAATTTGAAAATTTGAATTGTTAGGTACCCGGAACGTAAACAAACCAAACTGCTCCCTGGGGCGCATTTATGTTTCAGTCGAGTGAGTGAACTAACGGCACAGTGTAATTTTACATAGGCCTATTTATCTGAGAAATACAGACTGACGATCGGTTAACAGCGACTGGCAAAGCCTGCTGATAATTGTTTGAGTGTAAACCACAGATAAAAAGGCCTGAAATGAGGGTAATCCAAATGTTGACCGACACTGATCGTTGTTGTTGTAATCAGGCTTCGATTCTTCGTTTGTTTTTCACCCCATTTCTACATTCTAAAGCTAACTAGACATGTTTTATGTGTCCTATGTTTAAGTTTAGTGGTATTAGTCGTACTAAGCTCATGTAAATTGGTTTTCTTAGCAAATTTAAACAGGCTACGGCGGCAAGTGGGCCTTTAATAAAGAAATTGAGGTAAACTCCTTACACTTTTAATGCCACAACTTTTTTGCCATTTAGTACCGAGGCTTACAATAGACCTATCTTACTGGTTGCTTATTAAAGAACATATTATAACTATGGCCCAATTGACATAGCCTGGAAGGTCTCATTGGATAACACAAAGTCATCCTGTCAGTCGTCAACCTAATGAAATATCATAGGTTTACTTTATTACAACAATTTATGATGGGGTATAAAGGTCTAAATGATATACCTCTTTTTAACACAATTAGAAACTTGTCTCCATGGTTATTTTAGACAAGAAGATTTTTCCTGTGCCTGTGTATTTTAGACAAGAAGTTTTCCCTGTGCCTTTTAGTGTTCATAAATATATATGTAATACGTTATATATTATAACACCCACCTGGGAGATGGATTAAGTGTGTTCATATCAGTGCGCCTTCTCTACCTCTGCCTAATCCTGTGGAGGAAAACTCATCCAAATACACATCCTATTTTGATTGATTTGGGGCTTAACGTCGCACTCAACAGCTAAGGTTATACGGCGACGAAAGTACCAACCGACCAAACATCCAATTTTGATATTTCCCCAGAATTTATCACCCGTTAATTTATTGTTTTCTTTTATTGGTAGACGCAATAGAGAGAGAAAACGGTGACTTAAAACAAGAAGTGGATAGGTTGAGAATACGGCTAAAACAATTAGGACAGGTACAAGAGATGGCCTCCATGTTACAGGAAAGTCATAAATCACTCGTCCAAACCAACGACCATTTATTGAAGGAGATCGACGAGACCCGAAGCAGACATCAACATGAGGTGCGTCAACTTCACTGGAGTTACGACCAACTCAAAAAAACTATGACCAGTTTGAATGGAAGTTCATTAGTTAACTCTGCTGCTGAATTTTAGCCTAGCCATGACTCATGTCTCAACCATTGTTTACATCACTACTAAATGGTAATTATTTATTTCAACTAAAGTCCAACTGCTTGACAGTTTCACCTGTCCTACATGTACATGAATAGCTGGTTATTAGAAAGAAACTTATACTGTAGTCATAGCCGAATTCACGGAGAAAGGGGTGGACACAGTAAACGTTTTTTCCTGGCAAACTTAGTCTTCCATACCTCATGTGCTAGTGCGCCTCAGTCAAAAGAGAACTTTCCCCTGAGTCAGCGCTGAGATACGATGTTACTTTAACTTCACTTCACCCAAATTCTCTGTAGTATGTCCAAGAAAGAATTTGAAAATATCAAACCTGTCAAATGTCAGCAAATTTGATGCATTCACCTCAGTTATGGATTTGCTCCAGGTGTAGTGCATTCCAACAGTTTTGCTGCAATAAACTTGCTGTCCACGTATGATTTTTATAATAGTTCAAGATTATTTTTACTTTTAGTGTCTGTAGTGAAAAATTCAATACAAAAAATGCCCTGAGGTGCCAGCATTGTAGTATGTTTTTTTTTTTTTTTGTAATCTTGGATCAAACAGGTTTATTACAATAACTGTCGAGTGCAACAAAAAACCCTGATCAGTTTTTTTTTATTAAAATACAGACAGTATTACTTGAACAATGTTGTACTCATAACTTATAATTCTAATATGTATAAGGTGAAGAAATACTTCTTGGTTTATTGGGTGACGATGTAGTTTTCGATGTAGTTCTTACGCCGTTATCAAAAGTCAATATCCATACGTAATTCTTCACCTTACTCTAACGATTAAACTTCAAAATGGCATTGAAAGATTCTATTACATGTATGTAGGTCCCCTTTTGAAAGACTTGTTTCTATTAATCCTCGATGATTGTTCCGTTAATTAAAAATTCCGTCCAATTGTATAGGAAGTAAATTCTAAATATATTTCAGAATTATGTAATCCAATTTGTATTGTTTCAATCTATGAACTCAATAAATCTATTAAATTATATACTGTCATTGGGAATCTAAATTTTTTTCATTGAACACAAATTATCATTAGGCTTCGAACACCGTGCTAGAAATGAAACTTGATAGTTTTACTAATTTGTCTTTAAAACGTCTTCAAAAGACCGTCCAGTAAACTGGTTACCTACAAATAATTTCACTTATATAAATGTCATCAGAGGTATACAAGTTGTCGGAATTTCTCCAGCATAAAAATTTAATACTGAATCAGTAAAATAACCCAAAACAGATGATGCGGAAACAGTTCCGAGACAGGTTGAACTCACGACTTAAGAGTTACCAGTAACTCTGTCATTTACTAATTCAGTAATTTCCATAATGATGGTTGCAGTTTGCTTTCAAAAATTTAATAACGCTCAAGATAAATACTTACAGTTGGTTGACTAATGAACATACAGGCATTTTCAGATTGATTGATATTTTACCATACGTAAGATTGATAAGTTCACTTATATGGTGGCGTTGCCTGGTTTAATGTCACTGTGTGCAAGGAAACCCCTGACCTTTGACGAGTACGGGGCAACTATTCCACACGCAGCATAGAGGGCATTTTCAGGTCAGGACATCCTGCTACTACTTGGCAATCATTATACATACAGCGATAGAGGGCATTTTCAGGTCTGGACATCCTGCTTCTACTTGGCAACCATTATACATACAGCGATAGAGAGCATTTTCAGGTCCAGACATCCTGCTTCTACTTGGCAATCATTATACATACAGCGAGAGAGGGCATTTTCAGGTCTGGACATCCTGCTACTACTTGGCAATCATTATACATACAGCGATAGAGAGCGTTTTCAGGTCTGGACATCTTGCTACTACTTGGCAATCATTATACATACAGCGATAGGTCATTTTCAGGTCAGGACATCCTGCTACTACTTGGCAACCATTATACATACAGCGAGAGAGGGCATTTTCAGGTCAGGACATCCTGCTACTACTTGGCAACCATTATACATACAGCGATAGAGAGGGCATTTTCAGGTCAGGACATCCTGCTACTACTTGGCAATCATTATACATACAGCGATAGGTCATTTTCAGGTCAGGACATCCTGCTACTACTTGGCAACCATTATACATACAGCGAGAGAGGGCATTTTCAGGTCAGGACATCCTGCTACTACTTGGCAACCATTATACATACAGCGATAGAGAGGGCATTTTCAGGTCAGGACATCCTGCTACTACTTGGCAATCATTATACATACAGCGATAGAGAGCATTTTCAGGTCCGGACATCCTGCTACTACTTGGCAATCATTATACATACAGCCATAGAGAGCATTTTCAGGTCTGGACATCCTGCTACTACTTGGCAATCATTATACATACAGCGATAGAGGTCATTTTCAGGTCCGGACATCCTGCTACTACTTGGCAATCATTATACATACAGCGAGAGAGGTCATTTTCAGGTCCGGACATCCTGCTACTACTTGGCAATCATTATACATACAGCGATAGAGGTCATTTTCAGGTCCGGACATCCTGCTACTACTTGGCAATCATTATACATACAGCGATAGAGAGCATTTTCAGGTCCGGACATCCTGCTACTACTTGGCAATCATTATACATACAGCGATAGAGAGCGTTTTCAGGTCTGGACATCCTGCTACTACTTGGCAATCATTATACATACAGCGATAGAGAGCGTTTTCAGGTCCGGACATCCTGCTACTACTTGGCAATCATTATACATACAGCGATAGAGAGCATTTTCAGGTCCGGACATCCTGCTACTACTTGGCAATCATTATACATACAGCGATAGAGAGCGTTTTCAGGTCAGGACATCCTGCTACTACTTGGCAATCATTATACATACAGCGAGAGAGGGCATTTTCAGGTCAAGACATCCTGCTACTACTTGGCAATCATTATACATACAGCGATAGAGAGCGTTTTCAGGTCAGGACATCCTGCTACTACTTGGCAATCATTATACATACAGCGATAGAGGGCATTTTCTTGGCATGAATATCTTTGACTTAACTCGTTGAGCAACACAGATGGCACTCGATGGGTTTTGCATTTTACAGAATCATACAACTTGAAAGTTGCAAAGTGAATGAAATGCAAATTACCGGGGTAAATACAGAAAGACTTATAGGGAGCGGGAGTAACGTGACAATACCACAAATTTCCTGTCACCAGCGTTGTCATTAGACATGTGAGGAGCCTTTATCGTTCGAATTTGACGCTCAATTATGACGTTTAAGAACAAAAAACGTCAATCGAACTGATAACGTTATGAAAAAACGTCATCTCTCACCGGATATCGCGAAATCTCTCGCAAGATTCCCAGGCCCTATTCTGATTCATCTAGATATACAAACTTTGCACATAGAAACTGCACAAAACTCAGTGTATATTATATTACATGTATGTTTATATTTTAAATTCTTCATTTTAACACAGACACTGTGAACAACATTGATAAAGTTCTGTACAACTTGGATGTTATCTTCTTAAAAAGTGAGAGTTGAATTTTGAGACATACGACGAGGCAATGAATGGATACATATAAATTAAATAAACATCAGTCTTTTTTTTCAAAGCTGTGTGACCTCCGACCTCCAGCCTAGTTTTAATTAGATATAAATTTTCAATATTAAATAACTTTGTAGCACATATCGATAAAAAAAGATCTTCTACGAATCTGTGACCACCAAATTCATAACGAAACAAATAATATAATTACTAATATGTAATAACAAAGACACGGAAAAATAGATAGGAAAAACAGCAACAGGACTAGTCCATCCAAAAATGTTTGATTACTATCAAAATACAACAAACAATGCACAAGTACATGTATATGACAACTGTACTCATTTGCGGCTGGAAAATTGATTTGATTGATAAACGTTTTGCACCCGCAGTCAGATAATTTCACTTAAATGACAGCGGTTATGTGTGTGAGGAAACCGGAATCTTTTCCCAGCAACTCTTCCACATGGGGTGACAAAAAATAATTTGAAGGCTGTATGTGACATCAAAGCATTGAGACAACAAAATATAATCATCAACATATAGAGACAGGAACTTGAGGTTTGTCAATTTTGGTCTCTCAAATTCCTTCTTCATAGAGATTTTTGAGACACTGGCCGGCCATCCAGTTTAACCTACTGGTCCGTCAGTCTACAGTACTACTTCTGTCAACTCGTGCTTTCCTCCCAGGTAACGGGAAACCAGATTTACCTGAAACAGACACGATTAACAGTTTTATATTCACATAGTTTTCTTTTTGACCATTGTGATTAGATTAGCCTAAACTTTAACATACGTAACCATTGACAATTGTTTGACCAGAACCTCAAAATACTTGCAGAAAGGCAAATCTTCAGGAGCCTGTTTCACAAAGCGACATAGCGTAAGTTTTTACGTAACTGTCATGGCAACCCATTCTTTAGAGATACGTTAGTATGAAAGTTACGCAAAAAATACATCTACGCCGCTTTGTGAAACAGGCTCCAGTTGTTCATCGTTTAGACCTTTATAATGGTTTGTTTCCATGAATTGTTCAGTAGTAGTTGTTCACCTCAAAAGTGCCATAGCAATAATTGGATTTCCAAATGGCGACGGATCAACAACAACAAATGCTGAACTAATACTTTTCAAGCCGTTATTTTTTTATATGTTCTAGTGGCCTACAAACCAACCCAAATCCAGAGCCACTTGGTCCAAGATCTTGAATTGTCATTTTGATGAATCACATGGTTTATTCTCGACCACTGATTATTATGCCTACCGATGTTTACTGCTTCAACAAAAACATAAAGCATGTCGGGTAAATCTGATAACTTGCCAGGGACCGAACCCTAGGCCATTTTATTTGTCTTTTACATACATTGAAACAAAAACAAGACAAATCTGTTTTGTGTTTTTTTGATGTTTTCTTGGCCATGTGTGTTAGGCTAATCAGAACATTATAAAATATTGATCAACATGATACAAGTGCATTACCGTTACCATGTTTAATTGACTGTTTTCCGCCTCAATCAAGATAAACTACTTACATTGCAGAGTTAATGTGCTAAGTGGGGGAGGAGAAAATCCTCTACCCAGACATTTGCTGATGTTTCAAAATTAAAAATTTCACTTCAGGAAAAATACATTTAGCTGTTTACATAACATATTTTAGATAATTTTTGTAATTTCTCTATCAGAAGCTTTGAATTATTCAATATTTATGGTCAGACAAAATCACGACGTCAAATTGCTCATGGACAACCTCCAGATACATAGGAATAGAATACTGTCTTCAGAATTCTATTTTAGGGGCATATTCTTATTCCAATATTGAGTTTAAGCTAAGACTAGCCCGTGAATATCTAGAAAAACTTGAATATTCAAAAGAAAACTCTGTTGTTTACAAGCATAAAATGACCGTGTTATTTACAGCAATTAAACAACACAAGTATACCTGGCTATGTCTCATTATAACTTCTTGCAGAAAAATTACAAAAAAATAACCACAAGTTTACATCAAATCAGGAAGATATTGTGAGTAAAATGAACTTTGGAGTTGTTTATCTAAAGTGTTCTGTGGGATGGTTGCCAGTTACCAACGGAAGGTCGTGGGTTTCCTCCGGGCATAGAGCGTGGTTTCCTTCCACAATAAAACTGACAACGCCGCCATGTAAGTGAAATAATCTTCAGCGCGGCGTAAACATCAATCAATCAATCAACCTAAAGTGCTCACTTTAAGTCGTTTGAAACTGTTACCCCATTGTTATTGTACCTGTCAATATTGACTTACTTGGTGGTTGTGTTATCCGCGAAGTAAGCCAGACAAACGGTTCTACTAGAGACTGTCTATTGGTTACAGAGGCTTCCCATAGGCGAACTGAAATCAAAGTAAGGGTCTGAGATGTTACTCATAAAATCACAATCATTCAGAAATTTATAAAAAAAACTTGTGTGAAAATGACAATATGAGCGGTTAATTATTTTTCGCACATTTAAGAAAAAAAGGCTTGTTTCAGTTTTGAATATTGACAAGCAAACCTGCATGTATTGTTGAAAACTATCAGGTAAAATGTAAGATACGCCATACAATTTCATTAAAACTAACTGTAGCATAGTTGAAATTGCACATCATGTAGACAAAACCCACTTGTAACATTTTATTGGACATGGGGATTTGGGCGGTATACTTCCCTGTTAAGCAGCAGTTAATGTCTTTTAATTGACAGCATTAAATCAGAGGCATAATGATGTCATTTGAATAGGCTGAGTTGCATTGTGGATATACATTTATGAACACTAAAACACATGGGACCCGCGAAAATCTTCTTGTCTAAAATGACCATGTGGGCGAGTTTCTAATTGTGCCAAAAAGAGGTACATCACCCAGACCCATACACAGGAGCTTGGCCATAGCAGAACTTTCTGGAACACTTTGTAATACATTGACATGCCTACAGATCTTCAGCTATGGCAAGAACATCGTTAGACTGAGATTGAACCCCATAGGATCATGGGAAAAAGAAAGTAAAGATTCTAGTTCCCCATCTGTAAAGTTAGTTTTCCGCCCACCATGCTAATCCCATCCTAATACCAACAAGGCATCGCAAACGATACAAATCCCCTCGCGTGCTAACACAAGAACTCTGATGCAAAATGGGGGGTGGGGATGAAGTTTGATCAGAACCCATTCAGAAATGAAGTCGCAAGAGTGATGACAAAGATTTTCTATAAATAGTAACGATGACCTTGACCTTGGCACCCTGAAACATGAACTTATTCCGGGTATTCCTATGCTGGACTCATATATGAAGTTTGGTCAGGATCCGTTCAAAAATGAATTTGCAAGTGCGCTGACAAAGATTTTCTATAAATAGTAATGGTGACCTTGACCTTGACCGTGGCACCCTGAAAAACGAACTCGTTCGAGGTATTCCTATGCTGGGCTCATATATGAAGTTTGGTCAGAATCCGTTAAAAAATGAAGTCGCTAGAGCGCTGACAAAAGGTGAACATACGTACGTACGATTTTCTATTAATAGTAACGGTGACCTTGACCTTGGCACCCTGAAACATGAACTTGTTCGAGGTATTCTTATGCTGGACTCATATATGAAGTTTGGTCAGAATCCGTTCAAAAATGAAGTCGCTAGAGCGCTGACAAAGATTTTCTATAAATAGTAACTGTGACCTTGACCTTGGCACCCTGAAAAACGAACTTGTTCGAGGTATTCCTATGCTGGACTCATATATGAAGTTTGGTCAGAATCCGTTCAAAAATGAAGTCGCTAGAGTGATGACAAAAGGTGAACATACGTACGTAACACAACGCTATATCCCTCCCCGACTTTCGTCGCGAGGGGATAATAATACATTGTGCCAAAGCCAATAATGTCAATACGGTGTACAGCAAATTACATGTTCTTCCCTAACTGTACAACTGATGCTAGCAGGTTATTTATCTATGTTCAATGTTGGTGACTTGCTAACCTTACTATGGGCAGCGCAAGTTTCGTAAGCATTATTACGAGATTTTGTGATATCCAGTGAAAGGTTATGGACAGTGCTATTAAGAACGTTTTTGCTGACGTTGCAATTCCATTTGACGTATTTTCCTCCACAATGTCTGATGTATAGGTCATGTTAGAACGAAAAACACTCAGTCATATGCGCAATGCAGTGCCGGTGACAGGAAATATGTGGAAATGCAACAAGACTTGCGCTTCCTATTAAGCACTCTGGATTCATCAACTTTTTTTAATAGTAGAGAAATCTGTTTCTGGCTTAGAGGTGACAGAGGTCTACAGACAAGGAAACTGTTTCACAAAGCGGCGCAGCGTAAGTTTTCACGTAAATGCCATAGCAACCCATACTGTAGAGATACGTTAGTATGAAAGTTACGCAAAAAATACATCTACGAGACTACGCGGCTTTGTGAAACAGGCCCCAGATCATTTTGTATACAAGGGAAAAGGTCTTCATAAAGAAAACAAATATATTTGGTACATATTACTCCTAACTGACCTTTCTCTCTGGCTGCCCACATATCTGCTGTGTTAAAATCCACTTGACGGGTCTCTTGTAATTCACTTTTATTACCTATTACAATTACATGGACCTTGACGAGAAGACAAAAACAAATTATAAATAAAACTAGGTTTTTATTTTAACAATTCTCAGTAAACTGAAATATTCTATTTCAGAATGACTTAAAATAAGCTATTTTTAGTTTGATATTAAAACTGACAGGTGTTTCATGCGCATGGCGATAAGTGACCCTTTAAGTGACCATCGTAAGCTACAGTCACACTTAACATGTTCTAGTTCATTATATTGAACGTTAAAACACACAGGCACAAGGAAAATCTTCTTGTCTAAAATACATGTAAATGATCTGAATGTTCACCTAGTACACCGGACCATAGTAAGCATAAGATTTGACTGTGGTACAGTACTGTTCCCTGTCTCATGCAGTTCAATCTGACCAAGCAAGTTCAAAGTACAGTGAAAACGGTGTAAACCGACACCTTGATAAACCGGAAACCCGGTCCAAACCAACAATATATTCAGTTTTCTTCTGTATGAAAATGTATGTTTAATAAATAACCTTGTTAAACTGAGATTTGTCTGAACCAACATCTTTTTTTCCTTTATGGAAGACGAGTGGGAATTTATATGTTTCACTGTAATAAATAACGGCTTCCAGAACGGCTTCATACTGTTTTCAAAAGATCCATATCTGCAACTGTCCTGAGTAAAGGGACACTTCATTAATAGATCTTTTACGCCACACTTAAGATTGTTTCACTTGAATGGCAGCATTTTCTGGTTGAGTGGGATGGAGGAAATGAGGCTCTTTACCTGGCGAAACCCCTGGACATTCAACACACACCTGATAAACATTCTATATACTAGTACCTGTATCGTAGTTATTTTTGGGGATTACCCTTTCTTGAGAAATGGCAGAAATTCTACTACCGATTTTGGCCAGTTGGCTGAATGGATAAGACAGCCGGCATTTAGTGCTGACGATAAGTGCCAATTCTGGGACCCGGATTCGATTCCTGTTTCGGGTTTCACCCAAAATCGGTAGAAGAATTTCTGCCATTTCTCAAGTAAGTGTAATCCGAAACAAGAGTTTCGGGAAAACCCAAAATACGCCCGGAAAGGCACAGTAACTGCAGCCATACCAAAACAAATCCTTCCATATTTATATGAATTTAATTTTCAAAATTCAGAGGGAAGAGGTTGAAGCTTGGTAAAAGGTGATGTTATGTCAACAAAATGAAATCTTACCACTAAAACCTTTAAAATCCATCTGTATCAAATTTAAAATGAGCTATATGGATCAACAATTATTAACAAGATTTGTACACGGTACAAGTCATCAATTCTCGCTGCTGTTAAATCGCGATGTTAAACATTGTTTGTTGTCAATATAGGTTGCACTTAAATGTTTCAATTTTTCAAGTAGATTTGACAATTTTTCTCATAATATTTTTTATCTACATTACTTGGCTACAAAAAAATATATAACATTTGGGCATGTTACAAGGCCTACATTTTCTCGAGGCCATGTGGTACACAGGGCCATAAATCTAAGAGAGACTGAGAGCTAACTTTAAGTTGAGAGGTAAATAGACCAAAGCTGGGATACTTATCTCTTGGTCTGTAGATAAAACTTTAATCCTTATATGTATTTTTCATTGGATTAAAACGTTATATATTGATTGAAGAATAGTTTTAATCAATTTAGAAACATTATTGCAGTTTGAAAAAATCCTTTTTTGATGAGAATCGGACAAGTAGAAGCCATTTTATAATTTAAAGGTTATTTTCATGAAAGTAAGATTAAAAAGGAATATACATAATCCAACAATTTGCAATAGTTGATATCATAAACAATTTTTTTACACACTGTCTGTTAATATGGTATGTAACATGAAAGATTGGAAAACATCGGATCATATTTGTTAAAGTTATGGAGAGAAAAAGTAAATATTACATAATCCAATATAACTCCCATATTATGTAACCAGTGATGTTAAAAATAGTCTGTGACACACCTTCTACCCATAAGGTATATACTCAGAAAAAATTGCCAAGTTGGAATCAAAACTTTGGAAGTTATCGAGCAGAAGGGGAAAGCGGACGCCGGACAGCCAGACTGCCGGAGATGATACCATAATACAGCCCGCTTTTCAAGCCGGGCGTATAAAAAGAACAAGAATACATGTATACTCAGTTTCTAAAAGACAATAACTAATTAAACTCATTCTATATACCTGAGTAAATAGAACTAATGAATTGTCCAGAAGGGTGTGTCCGGCTGTTTGACTGACAGAGCTAACTACACTGGGATATCGTAAAAGATACTAACGAGACATCATACTTTATGTAAGTAACCTACCTCTTTCTTGTCCCGACTTTTGTCAATATCTCGTTTGACCTTGTCAAGCTTTTTAAATGACTCCCAATTTGTTACATCATAAATCAAAACAAAACCCTGAAACATAAGCCAATGATTCATTTAGGCAATGGAAATATACATGTGCATTTTTCTTAGATGCCAGTCGAGTAGGGAAATAATTTATCCCCCTTTATTTATTAACTATTAAAAACATTTACTGTATTCAGTGAAAACAGAAGTCTATCAAGGGGAAATATGTAACTAGCTATCTCCCCGTGTAAACAACATTGTCCACCAGTCAGCTGGAGTCAATTAACTACTACAGCGCCCTCTACCAGTTTTGACTGCAAACTGCCCGAATATAGAACCACACCCCCTGGTGTATTTCTGAAAATGAAAACGTGGCGGATGATAGGATAGTTGACAAGCGAGCAGTGATGATGAAAATAGATGCATTCGCCGTTTCTTCAAAAGACATACTGCAGCTAGATTGTTGGCAGTTAGGCAAACTGCCCTCGTCAGACAGACGCGAGCCTACCGACCGAACTGACAGCAACTCCCAGTCTCACTCTCAGTCTGGCGTCAGAAGCGGGGCTAGTTAAGTATGCGTTGTAACTTTCGGCGCGGATTTTAATTTTTCCATCAAGAACTTTTCTGACGATGAATAAATTATTTACATGTACATTATACACTGAATATTTATTTAGAAACTAAATCCAAAACATATTTACATGTAACGCTACCGCGCTAAAAACCTTTCCCCCATAGTTCCAGAGTAATTATTTCGGAAATTGTTTTATGCGCAGAGGAGACCAGAACTTCTGCCATGTGCGCACAAACGTCATATGATGTGTTATTTCAGATTTCTTGTGGACATTGCCGATTACACGGGGAGACAGCTAGTTACAGACTTCCCCTTGATAGACTTCTGGAGAAAACAATTTAAGACCTTTGCATAATATTACTTGAATGAATAAATATATGTTTAAAAGCCCAGCATCAACACTATTCTCTAAGAACTCATTCAAAAGCTGAATAATTAAGCTTAAAACAGTAATTAAACTGTATAAATCTTGATCTTATATTTTGTTTGAAAGGTTTTATCCCATTTTTTAAAATATCAAATCAAAAAGTGACTTACATCAGGAAATGTGAGATAGTGTTTCTGAAGGTCTGGTTTGGTGTTATCCTAAAATAGATATCAAATACATGTAGAAGTGAAAAACTGTCATTTCAAACTAAGTGAAAATTATCTATTTAATTTTGAGTAGGAGCCATAAACTAATTATGATGACTGATGTTCATTTACTGATATGCTCTACTTTAACTATAGTGATATCTCACTGATTTTAGCGTGGAATTGCCCAAGATAGTTAGACTCTTGTAGGGGGAGGGGGGCGATCTCTCTTACGCCAGACACACACAGTCGGTGATTCTGAGTGGCCGACAGCGGCCGACTAGCTTCTTGCCTAGTGTGCTGTGATAATTGGCCACCGTAGCCAAGACATCACACATGTTTGATTTTAATGATATAGTCGGCCACTGATCATTCAATCAAATTAAACGTAACGTCACATGTTTTACAGTAAGACAGGGTTGCTTTTTTGTGATATTGTAGAGTTCTACAATGTCATGGAAAAATTACCTAGTGGCGACTTTCTGTGGCCGACTCACAGTCGCCCACTAAGAATCGCCCAATGTGGACCTGGCTTTAGTAAGGTCATAAATGAAGCAGGCATTGATTGCAATAATAAAAAGAACAAGAAATAAAAATTCCAATCTTTCCCTTACTAGACCAGCTGTGTCAAATATCCAAACTTTTTCCTTCACTCCTCTGTCAGACTCTATAACAGCAGTATAAATATCTTCTATAGTTGACGGCATAGGCTATAAATAAGGCAAAAAAAGGAATTTTACAAATACACTTTACTATATTATGATGTTTGAAATGAAAAAAAAATGAGGTGAAAGCTATCCATTTCAGAGAAACAGTAATCTACAAATCACCACTTATTTTCAAAAGGTAGGTCTAATTTAGCTTCTTATCAATACAGTAACAAATATAACTGAAACAAAAACTTGAGTGTGTGTCATTTCAAATCATTGGTTGTCTGTGTGACTGTCTCGTAGCAACTAATGTATAGATGTACGGTACATGTACAATTTCAATACTAGGCAGCTTATCTCCCTTTTTTAAAAGACATGTACTGACATACTTTTTGTTGATCTTTCGATTAGAAGAAATATAAAAAGTAAACAATCTTGGATGGAAAAAATATATTTAAAGGATTTATGAACAAACTTAGGCAACATTTTCCAATTTGCATTAAGTGTGCTGTACTTTACAAGTCTGACCAAACAATAAATTAAATTATGTACTTATACTATCTTTATCACTCTAAGATGGTTACGAAAGTTAATATTATGTCAAACACGACCTCCTATGTGTACATGTACACGTGTAAGTAGCCTCATAGTGCTGACATAATGATAACACATGATCCCTGCTGTGTGAGTAAACCATGTTTTGTTTTTTCTGTTTCACAACACTGTTATGGTACAGCTAATAAAACAGACAATATCATATACATACTGTTACATTGTTGTGATTTCCATATATCAGCTGTTCAATAGTGGCCGTTTTCCCCACGCCGGTTTGTCCACACACTAATATCTTACTGATTTTACCCATGGTTATCAAACACACTATCTCAATGGTACTTCCTTCATGAAATCATCCATAAACAACAACCTGTGAGAAAGTAAAACAGAACTTTTGGGAGGTTTCATTTTGCTGTGGAATGGTTTGCCTATAGCCCAGATTATCGGTCTTACGGCGACTGGTATTAGAATTTATATGGCTGCCTATGTGTCTTGTCGCACACAGAGAAAAAAAAAATTAGACAGAGCGCAGATTTCTCGGCTAGTTTGCCTGTTAACAGGACAAAAGTTATATCAGATTAATAACATAACACAACCTGCTGTCCGGTGCCCCCTTTAAAATTAATAACAAGAAAAAACTGTTATCACACCAGGATCAGTTCTATTACACTGCTGGTTAATTAATAAGAACAAAAAACAGTAGCCCCAGGTGACTATCCTGCCATTCTGTTGTATAGTCACAGATCGGTGCCATTTGGCTCTGTAGGACGGTTCAAAATTTTGGTCTTGTAGCTTTATTAGACCTTTCTATGATTAAATAACATACTTTATTGACTGTTTGGGTGTCCCGCTTGCATTCCCAATGGTAAAAATCCAAATAAAAGTTTAAAAACTCTTTCTATGGTCCATTTTGACCTACGATATCGTTTAAAACAGTTTTGTCAAACTAATATGGCGACTGTTAACTTCTGGAGATTGTCACCGTTTCGTATCTCAGACTGAAATTTTACCGTGGAGCGCATGCGTGCGCATGTATATTGTGCCAAATTTTATACGAAACCACAGTACTTTATACAGAACTAGCGGTCGCCATTTTGTTTTCGTCAGATATGTTTAGGGGTATCGTAGGTCAAAATAGACCATGAAAAGAGTATTTAAACTTTTATTTGGATTTTTACCATAGGGAATGCAAGCAGGACACCCAAACAGTCAATAAAGTATGTTATTTAATCATAGAAAGGTCTAATAAAGCTACAAGACCAAAATTTTGAACCGTCCTACAGAGCCAAATGGCACCGATCTGTGACTATACAACAGAATGGCAGGATAGTCACCTGGGGCTAAAAAAACAGCAGTGCTTTGACCTGATTCAACCATATTACTTCAATAAATGGTTGTCAGACAGAGTTTGCAGTCGATGGTTTCCTTTGAACTGATAATTATCTAAAATTTGAATTTAAAATATTATTTCAAACTAAATTTTTCGAAATGGGCCTATAAAAAAACAGGATTTTTAAACCGTTAATATATTAAAAACAGAATTTTGGCTGGAACTGGAAGAATGTTTTGGTTACCTAAAAAATAGTCCGAAGTATCTGCGATGATGATGTAAGACATTTTCTGACAGATAGGCCATACATCATCATCGCAGATACTTCGGACTACCTACATGTAAAAAAGACTGAGGCTTAGTGATAGCCCCAGGTGACTATCCTGCCATTCTGTTGTATAGACTATAGTCACAGATCGGTGCCATTTGGCTCTGTAGGACGGTTCAAAATTTTGGTCTTGTAGCTTTATTAGACCTTTCTATGATTAAATAACATACTTTATTGACTGTTTGGGTGTCCCGCTTGCATTCCCAATGGTAAAAATCCAAATAAAAGTTTAAAAACTCTTTCTATGGTCCATTTTGACCTACGATATCGTTTAAAACAGTTTTGTCAAACTAATATGGCGACTGTTAACTTCTGGAGATTGTCACCGTTTCGTATCTCAGACTGAAATTTTACCGTGGAGCGCATGCGTGCGCATGTATATTGTGCCAAATTTTATACGAAACCACAGTACTTTATACAGAACTAGCGGTCGCCATTTTGTTTTCGTCAGATATGTTTAGGGGTATCGTAGGTCAAAATAGACCATGAAAAGAGTATTTAAACTTTTATTTGGATTTTTACCATAGGGAATGCAAGCAGGACACCCAAACAGTCAATAAAGTATGTTATTTAATCATAGAAAGGTCTAATAAAGCTACAAGACCAAAATTTTGAACCGTCCTACAGAGCCAAATGGCACCGATCTGTGACTATACAACAGAATGGCAGGATAGTCACCTGGGGCTAGCTTAGTGACTGCTTAGTAAGCTACCGGCCGGTAGCTCTTCTAGCTATTATACCTATTTTTGACTATTATTATACTAATATAGCTGTTTCCAGCTACTTTCCCTAACCTATTAGTAATACACTAATAGTGATAATGAGACTGACAGTGACAACAAGTCAACATAATCAGATAATGACATGTTGTAGTTGTAATTTGTATATAAATAAACTGTCAAATGTTATTGTCTTTCTAAGTATAAATTTAAACCCTGATTGTAGTTTATTAAAAGTGTAAGATATATATGCCCCAAAACAGCCTACATTTATAACGACACTTTGAACTACCACAGCAAAAATAATACGTACCATTGCCACAACAACTAACATGAACAACCTCCGTTCAGCCTATCGTAAAGCTACCAGTCAAAAACGTGAACTCATCAATTTCCAATCGCGCAACACCCACGATAGTCCGGGTTTTTGACTCAAAAAGGACTTTTTTTTCACTGACGGTCGCATTTTGGACCAAAATACGGCGGCCAATGAAAACAAAAATTGTAATTTTGGAGTCAGACAACCCGGACTAGTCTTGGTAAACTACATTACCATAGGGTTTTATGCGATTCTACCTTAACCTGCCATCCCTATGTTGTTTGTTTTAACATTTTTTTAGTTTTTACATACGTGAATATTTGTCTGATGCCCTTATCTCTTTTATCTTTGTATATTATGTCATTAGAAACAACATCCTGTCCAATGTATAAATATCTGTATTTTTTCCACACTGTCACATTTTCCTGAAGATGACAAATATACCTTTGTCGAAATATTGAGATTGTCAATACGCGTTTGTTGAATTTATTCGGAGTTACTTTGCTATTGCATTATGCTAAGCTATTCAGAGGATCAACAAGTTACAGGGTTTTAGTTTTATAACATTACATAGACCTGTATGGTTGGCCATCCCTGTCATAAATCGGTATTTTGTAGCATAGGCCTACTACAAAATAATATGTACCATACTACAAAATAATATGTACCATACTACAAAACAATATGTAGCCTATCATACTACAAATTCGCCGAACCTGTCACAATTCGAAACTTAGGCCTATAGGATGCCTATAATCATTTTGTACCATAGCCTACTACAAAATAATTTGCAACATAGGCCTACTACAAATTTGCCGAATTTGTCACCATTCGAATTATACATGTAGCTAGGATGCCTATAGGCCTAATTATTTTGTACCATACTACAAAATAATATGTAAGCCTACCATATGCTACAAAATAATTTATACCATACTACAAATTGCTGGCGTCGAATTGTATTCCAGCCAATGGCTGTGGTTTTAGCAAATTCTCATACAGAGAACGCAAAGTTCTACAAGCAGTCGCTGCAAAGTTGGCGGGGAAAATGACGATCCACCGGCCAACGAATAGGGCAATATAAATAGATTGCAGGATATAGGCAAAGAATAACAAATTTTGCATGACATTTTTCCACGTTAAAGGATGAAATCCTTGGTCCATTTGTTAAATGTTTCTTCATTGGTCAAATTATACGAATTTGTAGGCCTAGTATAGGCCTACTATAAGTTCTTCTGTAGTATGGTAGGCCTACATAGGCTATTATTTTGTAGTATAATGGTACAAAATAATGATAGGCATCATATAATTCGAATTGTGACAGGTTCGGCGAATTTGTAGTATGGTACAACATGATTATAGGCATCCTATAATTCGAATTGTGACAGGTTCGGCGAATTTGTAGTAGGGCCTATGGTACAAAATGATTATAGGCATCCTATAATTATCCCCTCGCGACGAAAGTCGGGGAGGGATATAGCGTTGCGTTTGTACGTACGTACGTACGTAAGTACGTACGTATGTTCACCTTTTGTCATCACTCTAGCGACTTCATTTTTGAACGGATTCTGACCAAACTTCATATGAGTCCAGCATAGGAATACCTCGAACAAGTTCGTTTTTCAGGGTGCCAAGGTCAAGGTCAAGGTCACAGTTACTATCTATAGAAAATCTTTGTCAGCGCTCTAGCGACTTCATTTTTGAACGGATTCTGACCAAACTTCATATATGAGTCCAGCATAGGAATACCTCGAACAAGTTCGTTTTTCAGGGTGCCAAGGTCAAGGTCAAGGTCACCGTTACTATTTATAGAAAATCTTTGTCAGCGCTCTAGCGACTTCATTTTTGAACGGATTCTGACCAAACTTCATATATAAGTCCAGCATAGGAATACCTCAAACAAGTTCATGTTTCAGGGTGCCAAGGTCAAGGTCACCGTTACTATTAATAGAAAATCGTACGTACGTATGTTCACCTTTTGTCAGCGCTCTAGCGACTTCATTTTTTAACGGATTCTGATCAAACTTCACATATGAGTCCAGCATAGGAATACCCTGAATGAGTTCGTGTTTCAGGGTGCCAAGGTCAAGGTCACCATTACTATTTATATAAGTCCAGCATAGGAATACCTCAAACAAGTTCATGTTTCAGGGTGCCAAGGTCAAGGTCACCGTTACTATTAATAGAAAATCGTACGTACGTATGTTCACCTTTTGTCAGCGCTCTAGCGACTTCATTTTTTAACGGATTCTGATCAAACTTCACATATGAGTCCAGCATAGGAATACCCTGAATGATTTCGTGTTTCAGGGTGCCAAGGTCAAGGTCACCATTACTATTTATAGAAAATCTTTGTCAGCGCTCTTGCAACTTCATTTCTGAACGGATCCTGACCAAACATCATCTATTGGTCCAGCATGGCAATACCTCTAACGCGTCACCGCTTTTGGGACTTCATTTTTAAATGAGTTCTGACCAAACTTCATCCCCATCCCCATTTTAACGTCAGAGTTCTTGTGTTAGCATGCGAGGGGATTTGTATCGTTTGCGATGCCTTGTTCGAATTGTGAAAGGTTCGGTGAATTTGTAGTATGGTACAAAATGATTATAAGCATCCTATAATTCGAATTGTGACAGGTTCGGCGAATTTGTAGTATGGTAGGCCTACAAAATGATTATAGGCATCCTATAATTCGAATTGTGACAGGTTCGGCGAATTTGTAGTATGGTACAAAATGATTATAGGCATCCTATAATTCGAATTGACAGGTTCGGCGAATTTGTAGTATATGGTACAAAATAATTATAGGCATCCTATAATTCGAATTGTGACAGGTTCGGCGAATTTGTAGTATGGTACAAAATTATTATAGAAATCCTCTAATTCTATTTGTGACAGGTTCGGCGAATTTGTAGTATGGTACATATTATTTTGTAGTATGGTACGAAATAGTATAAGATAGCAGCATGTCCTACAAATGAATTTTAAAGAAGTTTCTTTTGAAAGTATGAAATGTTAGACAACTGTTCATGTCATGAAATTAACGAAACTTGGCGCATTGATAGATTACGAAATTCCACATATGTATGAGTTGACTTTCATCATTTTAGTAATCAAATGATGTAACACACGTTTGCGGGCATACAGCTTTGATATTTAATTGTTCATGTTTGAGTAAGATTTTATCAGTTTATTACAAAAGTTTGCAAGATACCAGACGTATGATAAGTTAGACAGCAGTTCGTGGTTAGCAGTTCGTTATTCGAGAGGGAGCAGTCATTTTTCTGACTGATATAATTGGCTTATTAATGCATATAAAAAAATTAAATTCACTACACATACTTACAAGGGCGTATACTATATATACAGTAGTATCTTTACTTCATAGATTACCCACCAGGGGGCGCTTTTTGAATAACTGTCTGAATAACTGTCCGGTTTGTTATTCGCTTATTATTCAAGATAGAAAGTCCAAATTTGCTACACATACTAGTGATGACGTATACTATGTAGTACTAGCGTTAGTTTATGGAATACCCGCCAGGGGGCGCTTTTTTGAATAACTTTCTGAATAACTGTCTGGTCTGTTATTCGCTTAGTTTTCAAGATAAAAAGTCCAAATTTGCTACACATACTAACGATGACGTATACTATATAGTAGTAGCTTTAGTTTATGGATTACCCGCCAGGGGGCGCTTTTTTGAATAACTTTCTGAATAACTGTCTGGTCTGTTATTCGCTTAGTTTTCAAGATAGAAAGTCCAAATTTGCTACACATACTAACGATGACGTATACTATATAGTAGTAGCTTTAGTTTATGGAATACCCACCAGGGGGCGCTTTTTTGAATAACTTTCTGAATAACTGTCTGGTCTGTAATTCGCTTAGTATTCAAGATAGAAAGTCCAAATTTGCTACACATACTAACGATGACGTGTACTATATAGTAGTAGCTTTAGTTTATGGATTACCCGCCAGGGGTGCTTTTTTTTTAAATAACTTTCTGAATAACTTTCTGAATAACTGTCTGGTCTGTTATTCGCTTAGTTTTCAAGATAGAAAGTCCAAATTTGCTACACATACTAACGATGACGTATACTATATAGTAGTAGCTTTAGTTTATGGAATACCCACCAGGGGGCGCTTTTTTGAATAACTTTCTGAATAACTGTCTGGTCTGTAATTCGCTTAGTATTCAAGATAGAAAGTCCAAATTTGCTACACATACTAACGATGACGTGTACTATATAGAAGTAGCTTTAGTTTATGGATTACCCGCCAGGGGGCGCTTTTTTGAATAACTTTCTAAATAACTGTCTGGTCTGTTATTCGCTTAGTATTCAAGATAGAAAGTCAAAATTTGCTACACGTACTAGCGATGACATATACTATATAGTTGTAGCGTTAGTTTATGGATTACCCGCCAGGGGCGCTTTTTTGAATAACTTTCTGAATAACTGTCTGGTCTGTTATTCGCTTAGTATTCAAGATAGAAAGTCCAAATTTGCTACACATACTAGCGATGACATATACTATATAGTTGTAGCGTTAGTTTATGGATTACCCGCCAGGGGGCGCTTTTTTGAATAACTTTCTGAATAACTGTCTGGTCTGTTATTCGCTTAGTATTCAAGATAGAAAGTCAAAATTTGCTACACGTACTAGCGATGACATATACTATATAGTTGTAGCGTTAGTTTATGGATTACCCGCCAGGGGCGCTTTTTTGAATAACTTTCTGAATAACTGTCTGGTCTGTTATTCGCTTAGTATTCAAGATAGAAAGCCCAAATTTGCTACACATACTAGCGATGACATATACTATATAGTTGTAGCGTTAGTTTATGGATTACCCGCCAGGGGGCGCTTTTGAAATAACTTTCTGAATAACTGTCCGGTCTGTTATTCGCTTAGTATTCAAGATAGAAAGTCCAAATTTGCTACACATACTAACGATGACATATACTATATAGTTGTAGCGTTAGTTTATGGATTACCCGCCAGGGGGCGCTTTGTTGAATAACTTTTCGAATAACTGTCTGGTCTGTTATTCGCTTAGTATTCAAGATAGAAAGTCCAAATTTGCTACACATACTAGCGATGACATATACTATATAGTTGTAGCGTTAGTTTATGGATTACCCGCCAGGGGGCGCTTTTTAAAATAACTTTCTGAATAACTGTCTGGTCTGTAATTCGCTTAGTATTCAAGATAGAAAGTCCAAATTTGCTACACATACTAGCGATGACATATACTATATAGTTGTAGCGTTAGTTTATGGATTACCCGCCAGGGAGCGCTTTTTGAATAACTTTCTGAATAACTGTCTGGTCTGTTATTCGCTTAGTATTCAAGATAGAAAGTCCAAATTTGCTACACATACTAGCGATGACATATACTATATAGTTGTAGCGTTAGTTTATGGATTACCCGCCAGGGGGCGCTTTTTTTGAATAACTTTCTGAATAACTGTCTGGTCTGTTATTCGCTTAGTATTGAAGATAGAAAGTCCAAATTTGCTACACGTACTAGCGATGACATATACTATATAGTTGTAGCGTTAGTTTATGGATTACCCGCCAGGGGGCGCTTTTTTGAATAACTTTCTGAATAACTGTCTGGTCTGTTATTCGCTTAGTATTGAAGATAGAAAGTCCAAATTTGCTACACGTACTAGCGATGACATATACTATATAGTTGTAGCGTTAGTTTATGGATTACCCGCCAGGGGGCGCTTTTTTGAATAACTTTCTGAATAACTGTCTGGTCTGTTATTCGCTTAGTATTCAAGATAGAAAGTCCAAATTTGCTACACATACTAGCGATGACATATACTATATAGTTGTAGCGTTAGTTTATGGATTACCCGCCAGGGGGGCGCTTTTTTAAATAACTTTCTGAATAACTGTCTGGTGTGTTATTCGCTTAGTATTCAAGATAGAAAGTCCAAATTTGCTACACATACTAGCGATGGCGTATGCTATATAGTAGTAGCTTTAGTTTATGGATTACCCGCCAGGGTGCGCTTTTTTGAATAACTGTCTGGTCTGTTATTCGCTCATTAACCAAAATAGAACGTCCAAATGCTTAGGCCGATAGTTTTTACCCAGTTTTAACTTTTTGAAATTATGAAAAAGGTACAAATCAAAACTATGTTCGACCGTGCTCGAGGTGAAGGGCTGGGCACAAGACAAATACATTTTTGTAATACAACTTTAACTCAGATAGAAGTGCACAGCTAGTCTTTTTACTTTCTGGTAAATCTGTGAAATTTCATGAACAATTTTTAACCACTCAAAACGTTGAAAAAAAGTTTACATTGCCATGGTAACCATTTGGTAATCCCCGAGTTAAGGCAAACGAAAAACCCTAAATCTAACATTACTATGGTGACCATTTAGCAACATTGTTAGGACGTTATATTGGTTGCCATTACAAAACCACTTCAAAAATCAACCATCAGATCAATATATTAACTTTTAAATACTTTGAAATCACCGACAAAACCATAAATAAACAATATCAACCATTTGCATGCGATCTGATATAAAACCATATCGTGTGGGCAACAAGTCGTTCCATCACGAATAACTAAAAAAACTAAGCATTAATTACTTTAATGAATGTTGGTACACATCACAAGCAGCCGATGTTGGCCACGTATGGAGATTTTCATCTAGTTATAATCATAAACGCAGTAACATCGAGAAAACGTCCCAAAAAAGCCAGACTTTGACGCACTCCCGCTTCTTTAATCTTGTCCTTCAATTATTATCTCGGACTTCCACATAAACCTATTCTGACAGTGATAATTTATCCTTGGAAAATTTCACAAAACGTAAACTAACGACAGTCTATAGCTTACTTGTTTAAAAAGATAATTATATGGATTCATTTAAAGTATTCAGGTAATCCTCAGTAAACTTCTGACAGTAACTAGCAATTATATTTCAAAGTCTGGCATAATATTTTTCTACATGCATTGTCTTTCTTCTCCCAATTTCTGTGTTTATGAATGCATTAGGCTGAAAATCTCTTCATTTGGCAAAACCAGGACAGGTCATGGCGTATCATGCCTGTATTTGATATTATTTTTTTTTTACCAAATACCACCCTTGTAATTAAAATAGTAATTAAAAATAAACGTTGTACGTTTAGTACATGAGATCAGCAGCCCAGTTTTGCATTTGGTGAGATTATCAGCTAACAAATGTATATAAACACGGACACATCGCGGAAATATAAATCTGATGAAGGAACACAGATCTACAAAGTTTTATTACTGCCTCAATGGAGTACGTGGTCAATATGGCCTTTATCCCCTAAATAAACCATATAAAGTTCTTTTCTGGTATGAGAGGACTTCGACAAGTGCTATTTCAATCCACTTTTATTTAATCTTATCCTCCAGCTCCTGTTCTGCGATTTTTTAAGGTTTAATTTTGAGGATGAAGTCCATATTGACCACCTCCTTCAGCTAGTCAAAGCCTGGAATTTTATCTTTTACATATATTTAAACATCCTTCGCCATTCATGTGTATGAAAATGTTAAGTTTTATGTTTAAAAACTTCAAGCTTTTATCCAAATATATTTTGTTGTTGTTTTTGTCTAGCTCGCAAACACATAAACAGCATGTTGGGGAAGACATCGGGATAAATGGCTTTCTTTAAGCGCTTCTAATTCCCCCTTCAGGCCATCATAAAAGAGCCATCCATGCTGTCCCGACTTAATAGCACACACAAAGTGATTCGGTGGCTGATACAACGTAACTCCAACGAGACAGAATTCTTTTTCGCCAATTATCACCGTGTCAGAAAACGCCCTTACATCTTTCGAAACGTAATTTAACTGCACCAGATCGTTGACATAAAGAACCAGTATTGGTGGGGTTGATGTAACAGTTCGGTAAACAGTTCGATGGCCTGCACAGCATTGCGTATCACTGAAATGAAAATAAGATAGAATGTGTTAATAGCCGGTAGGTAATAGCCTAAGATTTCTATGGCAATCTCGAATAGGTGTAGCATCAATATATTTGCCATAACGCTGTCCAACTGCACAAAAGTCCATTTGGACCCCACAATCGCCACCCTGTTCTCCACCACATCAGCTTTACTGTAGGCCATCATGCCTCTCCCATTAAAACTCCCTCCACACCCACTAAAGAGTTTCTATCCGAAATTTAATCTTTTTTTTCAAATAGCACATTGCCCGTTCTATTTGCTTTCACTTTTTCTATTTTCATTTTCTCGCGGTCGCTATACCGTGATGTGTGCGATGATGAATTGTGGTGATGGTAGGGGCTTTAATAGTGGAAGTGATGGTGGTGTTGCTGGTTCAGTTCTGGTGTTGCTATTGCTCTACTATATAGGCCTAGTGTATGACAATGTATGCATGTGTAGTCAATTTGAACTTCCATAACAGACCAGACAGTTATTCAGACAGTTATTCAAAAAAGGCCTAAGCTACTACTATATAGTATACGTCATCACTAGTATGTGTAGCAAATTTGGACTTTCTATCTTGAATACTAAGCGAATAACAGACCAGACAGTTATTCAGAAAGTTATTTAAAAAAGCGCCCCCTGGCGGGTAATCCATAAACTAAAGCTATTGGCATATGGTATGTACCATTGTATGTATGTGTAGCAAATTTGGACTTTCTATCTTGAATACTAAGCGAATAACAGACCAGACAGTTATTCAGACAGTTATTAAAAAAAGCGCCCCCTGGCGGGTAATCCATAAGCTAACGCTACTACTATATAGTATACGTCATCGCTAGTATGTGTAGCAAATTTGGACTTTCTATCTTGAAAACTAAGCGAATAACAGACCAGACAGTTATTCAGAAAGTTATTCAAAAAAGCGCCCCCTGGCGGGTAATTCATAAACTAAAGCTATTGGCATATGGTATGTACCATTGTATGTATGTGTAGCAAATTTGGACTTTCTATCTTGAATACTAAGCGAATAACAGACCAGACAGTTATTCAGACAGTTATTCAAAAAAGCGCCCCCTGGTGGGTAATCCATAAGCTCACGCTACTACTATATAGTATACGTCATCGCTAGTATGTGTAGCAAATTTGGACTTTCTATCTTGAATACTAAGCGAATAACAGACCAGACAGTTATTCAGAAAGTTATTCAAAAAAGCGCCCCCTGGCGGGTAATCCATAAACTAACGCTACTACTATATAGTATGTACCATAGTATGTATGTGTAGCAAATTTGGGCTTTAATATCTTGAATACTAAGCGAATAACAGACCAGACAGTTATTCAGAAAGTTATTCAAAAAAGCGCCCCTGGCGGGTAATCCATAAGCTCACGCTACTACTATATAGTATACGTCATCGCTAGTATGTGTAGCAAATTTGGACTTTCTATCTTGAATACTAAGCGAATAACAGACCAGACAGTTATTCAGACAGTTATTCAAAAAAGCGCCCCCTGGCGGTAAACCCATAAACTAAAGCTATCGGTATATAGTATGTATGATTGTATGTATGTGTAGCAAATTTGGACTTTCTATCTTGAATACTAAGCGAATAACAGACCAGACAGTTATTCAGAAAGTTATTCAAAAAAGCTCCCCATGGCGGGTAATTCATAAACTAAAGCTATTGGCATATGGTATGTACCATTGTATGTATGTGTAGCAAATTTGGACTTTCTATCTTGAATACTAAGCGAATAACAGACCAGACAGTTATTCAGACAGTTATTCAAAAAAGCGCCCCCTGGCGGGTAATCCATAAGCTCACGCTACTACTATATAGTATACGTCATCGCTAGTATGTGTAGCAAATTTGGACTTTCTATCTTGAATACTAAGCGAATAACAGACCAGACAGTTATTCAGAAAGTTATTCAAAAAAGCGCCCCCTGGCGGGTAATCCATAAACTAACGCTACAACTATATAGTATACGTCATCGTTAGTATGTGTAGCAAATTTGGACTTTCTATCTTGAATAATAAGCGAATAACAGACCAGACAGTTATTCAGAAAGTTATTCAAAAAGCGCCCCCTGGTGGGTAATCCATAAAGTAAAGCTACTACTGTATAGTACACGCCATCGTTAGTATGTGTAGCAAATTTGGACTTTCTATCTTGAATAATAAACGAGTAACAGACCAGACAGTTATTCAGACAGTTATTCAAAAAGCGCCCCCTGGTGGGTAATCTATGAAGTAAAGATACTACTGTATATATAGTATACGCCCTTGTAAGTATGTGTAGTGAATTTAATCTTTTTATCTGCATTAGTAAGCCAATTGGTATATCAGTCAGAAAAATGACTGCTCCCTCTCGAATAACGAACTGCTAACCACGAACTGCTGTCTAACTTATTATACGTAGATACCAGACGGGTTTTCAGATTTCCCGATGGCAATTCAACAGGGGCGGCGGAACGTTTTTCACATTGGTGTTGGTGGGGAGGGGGGCAACTATTCCAGAAAAAAGACGAGGGTCCAGGGGCCGCGTAGGCCCTCCCCGGGGGGTTAAGGTAAATAGACAGGTCCCACATCTGTGCTCTAAATCCTCATGGGCTTAAGATGAATAGACAGATCCCACATCTGTGCTCTAAATCCTCATGGGCTTAAGATGAATAGACAGATCCGACATCTGTGCTCTAAATCCTCATGGGCTTAAGATAAATAGACAGATCCCACATCTGCGCTCTAAATCCTCGTGGGCTTAAGCTGAATAGACAGGTCCCACATCTGTGTACTAAATCCTCATGGGCTTAATATGAATAGACAGATCCCACATCTGTGTACTAAATCCTCATGGGCTTAAGATGAATAGACAGGTCCCATGTCTGTGCTCTAAATCCTCATGGGCTTAAGATGAATAGACAGATCCGACATCTGTGCTCTAAATCCTCATGGGCTTAAGATGAATAGACAGATCCGACATCTGTGCTCTAAATCCTCATGGGCTTAAGATGAATAGACAGATCCGACATCTGTGCTCTAAATCCTCATGGGCTTAAGATAAATAGACAGATCCCACATCTGCGCTCTAAATCCTCGTGGGCTTAATATGAATAGACAGATCCCATGTCTGTGCTCTAAATCCTCGTGGGCTTAAGATGAATAGACAGATCCGACATCTGTGCTCTAAATCCTCATGGGCTTAAAATAAATAGACAGATCCCACATCTGCGCTCTAAATCCTCGTGGGCTTAAGATGAATAGACAGGTCCCACATCTGTGTACTAAATCCTCATGGGCTTAAGATGAATAGACAGATCCCATGTCTGTGCTCTAAATCCTCATGGGCTTAAGATGAATAGACAGGTCCCACATCTGTGCTCTAAATCCTCATGGGCTTAAGATGAATAAACAGATCCGACATCTGTGCTCTAAATCCTCATGGGCTTAAGATAAATAGACAGATCCCACATCTGCGCTCTAAATCCTCATGGCCTTAAGATGAATAGACAGATCCCATGTCTGTGCTCTAAATCCTCGTGGGCTTAAGATGAATAGACAGATCCGACATCTGTGCTCTAAATCCTCATGGGCTTAAAATAAATAGACAGATCCCACATCTGCGCTCTAAATCCTCGTGGGCTTAAGATGAATAGACAGGTCCCACATCTGTGTACTAAATCCTCATGGGCTTAAGATGAATAGACAGATCGCATGTCTGTGCTCTAAATCCTCATGGGCTTAAGATGAATAGACAGATCCGACATCTGTGCTCTAAATCCTCATGGGCTTAAGATGAATAGACAGATCCCACATCTGCGCTCTAAATCCTCATGGGCTTAAGATGAATAGACAGATCCGACATCTGTGCTCTAAATCCTCATGGCCTTAAGATGAATAGACAGGTCCCACATCTGTGCTCTAAATCCTTATGGGCTTAAGATAAATAGACAGATCCCACATCTGCGCTCTAAATCCTCATGGCCTTAAGATAAATAGACAGATCCCACATCTGCGCTCTAAATCCTCATTGGCTTAAGATGAATAGACAGATCCCACATCTGCGCTCTAAATCCTCATGGGCTTAAGATAAATAGACAGATCCCACATCTGCGCTCTAAATCCTCTTGGGCTTAAGATGAATAGAAAGATCCGACATCTGTGCTCTAAATCCTCATGGGCTTAAGATAAATAGACAGATCCGACATCTGTGCTCTAAATTCTCATGGGCTTAAGATAAATAGACAGATCCCACATCTGCGCTCTAAATCCTCATGGGCTTAAGATGAATAGACAGATCCGACATCTGTGCTCTAAATCCTCATGGGCTTAAGATGAATAGACAGGTCCCACATCTGTGCTCTAAATCCTCATGGGCTAAGATGAATAGACAGGTCCCACATTTGCGCTCTAAATCCTCATGGGCTTAAGATAAATAGACAGGTCCCACATCTGTGCTCTAAATCCTCATGGGCTTAAGATGAATAGACAGGTCCCACATCTGCGCTCTAAATCCTCATGGGCTTAAGATAAATAGACAGATCCCACATCTGTGCTCTAAATCCTCATGGGCTTAAAATAAATAGACAGATCCCACATCTGCGCTCTAAATCCTCGTGGGCTTAAGATGAATAGACAGGTCCCACATCTGTGTACTAAATCCTCATGGGCTTAAGATGAATAGACAGATCCCATGTCTGTGCTCTAAATCCTCATGGGCTTAAGATGAATAGACAGATCCGACATCTGTGCTCTAAATCCTCATGGGCTTAAGATGAATAGACAGATCCCACATCTGCGCTCTAAATCCTCATGGGCTTAAGATGAATAGACAGATCCGACATCTGTGCTCTAAATCCTCATGGCCTTAAGATGAATAGACAGGTCCCACATCTGTGCTCTAAATCCTCATGGGCTTAAGATAAATAGACAGATCCCACATCTGCGCTCTAAATCCTCATGGCCTTAAGATAAATAGACAGATCCCACATCTGCGCTCTAAATCCTCATGGGCTTAAGATGAATAGACAGATCCCACATCTGCGCTCTAAATCCTCATGGGCTTAAGATGAATAGACAGATCCGACATCTGTGCTCTAAATCCTCATGGCCTTAAGATGAATAGACAGATCCCACATCTGCGCTCTAAATCCTCATGGGCTTAAGATAAATAGACAGATCCCACATCTGCGCTCTAAATCCTCTTGGGCTTAAGATGAATAGAAAGATCCGACATCTGTGCTCTAAATCCTCATGGGCTTAAGATAAATAGACAGATCCGACATCTGTGCTCTAAATCCTCATGGGCTTAAGATAAATAGACAGATCCCACATCTGCGCTCTAAATCCTCATGGGCTTAAGATGAATAGACAGATCCGACATCTGTGCTCTAAATCCTCATGGGCTTAAGATGAATAGACAGGTCCCACATCTGTGCTCTAAATCCTCATGGGCTAAGATGAATAGACAGGTCCCACATTTGCGCTCTAAATCCTCATGGCCTTAAGATAAATAGACAGGTCCCACATCTGTGCTCTAAATCCTCATGGGCTTAAGATGAATAGACAGGTCCCACATCTGCGCTCTAAATCCTTATGGGCTTAAGATAAATAGACAGATCCCACATCTGTGTACTAAATCCTCATGGGCTTAAGATAAATATACAGATCCCACATCTGTGCTCTAAATCCTCATGGGCTTAAGATGAATAGAAAGGTCCCACATCTGTGCTCTAAATCCCCATGGGTTTATGATGGAAAGACATATCCCACCCCTGTTCTCGTGATCTATGGGTTTATGATGGATAGACCGGTCCCACCTCTGTGCTCGTGATCTATGGGTTTATGATGGATAGACCGGTCCCACCTCTGTGCTCGTGATCTATGGGTTTATGATGGATAGACCGGTCCTACATCTGTGCTCTAAATCCTCATGGGCTTAAGATGAATAGACATATCCCACATCCCACGTTACACTCAAATTACACTGTATAAGTCCAACACTTAAATATGTTCAAATCAGGTGCTAAGTACTGTATATTTATCAATGCCAGTGTTAATTTCTACCATATGAAGGGCTTATTTTTTAACTGGTATATGTGTCTACGGTTCAACATACGGTTTGCTCTTCAGTTGACACTTGGATACCTGAATGGAATCTGGAGTGGGATTGGAACTCGAGACTCCTCGTGGAAGGCCTGTGTCGAATGGAGAAACTTGCAGGTTACATAACACTTGGTAGTGAGTATACACCAGGCCAGTTTGATGTCTTATGCCCCGCTCAATATTATTTCACTTACATGGCGGCGTCGCCAGTTTTATTGTGGGAGGAAACCGGGCTCTGTGCCCGGAGGAAACCCACGACCTTCCGCTGGTAACTGGCAACCATCCCACATAGGTCGTTCGAGTGAAAACCCAGTCAGAAAAATTTCAAATTTTTTTGGACTGAGTGGGATTCAAACCTGTAAGCCCTTGGTGGAAGGCTGTTCGGATTGAGCGTCTAACGCTCTACCTACTGAGCCACGGATGCCCCCAGGCCAGTTTGAAAACAACCTTTAAAATATTAACCAAGATATGGAATCCGGACAGATGTCGATTATTTGCTCCACCAAAGTTTTCAAGGAGTAAAAAAATAAAACAAAAAGAGTATTATGGCTTTAATATTAACTTTATTTACTATGTACATGTAGTTACTATAGACAAATAATAAGCAAAGCTAGAATATATGATATATATATATATATAGATATTTGCCGGTCACCAAGTTAACTGTGTGCCGTACTTACTATGGAGGTGATAACGATTGCTCAAGAGTTAACAAAAGAACCCCCCAGATAATTGTTTAACAAACCTGGTTGATTGATTGAGGATATTATTTTATTTATATGCCAGCGTTGCCAGGTTTAGTGGGGGAGGAAAGCGGGCTCTTTAAGAGGAAACTCCCGACTATCGGCGAGTACCTGGCAACCTTCCACATACAGCGATAGACTCAAAAATCCACTCAATGTTATCGTTGGACTGAGTGGGATTCATCAGAAATCTGTCGTAAAGCTACTTTTGGTTGATTGATTGATTGTTTGGGGTTCATGCCGCGCTCAAGATTATTTCACTTATATGGCGGCGTTGACAATTTTATAGTGGGAGGAAACCGGGCTCTTCCGGTGGTAACTGGCAACCATCCCACATTGGTCGTATGAGTGAAAACCAGTCAGAAAATTTTCCAATTTTTTGGACTGAGGCTACTTTTGGAGTTACACCTTCAAATCTTCAGCTCAATAAATTAGGAACATATATCTACTTCAGCCAGCTTAGTTAATAAAAAAGGCCTCTGAACAGAAATAATTAGTTTGTAGTAACATTCACAATCAGTGAGATGTTGATCAATTTGTCCATTAGGCCAGTATACACCACCTGTTTATGTTATACTGGTCAAGTCAGGTGCCCATCAGTTGAGAAATTCACTCACCAAATTATAAGATAAGTTTTTAGATATAAACCACATCGATATGGAACTCATAAAGCAAGCAATTTGTACCTCACATTGACTAATAAATATCCATTCATTTTGATTTACAGGTCAACCTTCCAATTGCTTACTGTGATTTATTACGTTAAACTTATCAGAAATTTTTTTTACTGGTCAATAAATCTCTCTTGAACAAAAAAAGTTGACATACGTTTGAATATGCACAGACATTGCTGTGATTAGACAGTGACTGGTATTGCTAATTAAATGACCACGCTGACCACCATCATACCAACCCATATGTTTGATATCAAATTAACACTTTCAGTAGATACTGACAGTACTGATGTTTTATTTAGTGTTTGTGTCCTGCATGACCTTTCATCCTTTATTTGGCAGGTCATGCAACTTTTACATAACCAGAGATATGTGAAAGTTTGGTTGGAAATGGCTGACATAATGGTTGCTAACTGTTTGGGCAATGTTGACACACAACTTCCACATTTGACTTTCCTATTTTCCAAGGATGGCATTTTATGAGTTTCGCACATATCACCAGCTATTATGCGGCTCATATTTTTTGAAGTATTAAGAATATCTGGAGTTTTTTCTTGTTATCTTCTAACCGGGATTATAATCCTGAGTATAGCATAAGAATGAGGTATAATCACGAAAGGGCAGCTGGATAATTTCACAGATAAAGTGGCATTATGATGAGCTGCCAAAATGTTGATATTTTGACGTTAACACAGAATGTTGAAATTATTGGCTATTTTTCTCTTGACGTATTTTAGAAGCTTTTTGGTGCTTCTAGTCTCGGAAATGACTTTGACTTAGAATGAATGAATGGTCGTCCCGGTTATCTAAATTTTGTTTACTTTTCAAACACGTTTTCAGTTCATACAGGCCAGACACTGTATGGATTTTCCTAATTCCAACACCAGTCATTTAGGTTTTCTATGGCCTTCAAAGCCTCTTACTGTCATGACGATCAGAAATTATGAAAAAAGTGTGAATTTTGGCAGCTCATGCCACTTTAACAAACACATACATACAACAGGTAATGGGGCCTATTTGCTGAGCTTTTATAATGCTTGTCATAGTACATCAACAGTATGCTTATTGCAAGCCAAAGAATGATAACTATGAAATCTAAAGGCCGGCCTTCATTTTACCACATTCATTTTGGAGATAAAATACATGTATCTTGTTCAAAAGAAAACCCTATATTGTGTATCTTATTTTCAAAAACATATATTCTATATCCCTATAGATGGAAAAAGCGGTTTTGCTTGGTAGCAATCAGTTCCAAATTATGAAATCCATAGAAATACAAAACTTAACCCAGGGAAAATACAAAAAAATTAAAAACTTGTAACAAATGGGCAATCGTTGTCAGAGTAAAATGAATACATGTTGTGTTTGACACAAAGGGGGATATATATAGTGAGTTATGTCACAGTAAATGTTTATGAAGTCATGTCATAAGTCATGTCACAGTAACTGTTTATGAAGTCATGTCACAGTAACTGTTTATGAAGTCATGTCATAACTCATGTCACAGTAACTGTTTATGAAGTCATGTCATAAGTCATGTCACAGTAACTGTTTATGAAGTCATGTCATAACTCATGTCACAGTAACTGTTTATGAAGTCATGTCATAACTCATGTCACAGTAACTGTTTATGAAGTCATGTCACAGTAACTGTTTATGAAGTCATGTCACAGTAACTGTTTATGAAGTCATGTCACAGTAACTGTTTATGAAGTCATGTCACAGTAACTGTTTATGAAGAACCAGTTTTCTGTAGATAGGATGACAACATGGCATGGAGCTTCTGAATATTCAGATCTGTATTATCATCAAAATTAGGGAGAAGTTCCATATCTTCAGGAAGGTCAGGCAACTGTAGCATCTGAAAGTAAACACAAATAATCAAAACTCATTCTATATAAAAGAACGGTTTATCGAAAGCTATCTGAAATAATGGTCAATTTAGATTTACCAGGGCCATGTGTTTTGGCCAAAATTCCAAAAGTTAAGACAAACCCAGACAGTTGGCTTTGTGACGCCACAGAGCTTTTTTTCTCCCCTTTTTGACCATCTGGACTGGACAAGTGGCTCTGGCAAAGAGGGCCATTGTAAAGATCTTGCCGTTTAATTCACTTAACATAATCAAAGATTGCTGAAAGTTATACCCCTACAGTTAACATAATCAAAGATTGCTAACAGTTATACCCCTACAGTAGCTTATTTTTTAAAAATGTTTATGTTCCAGATTTTGAAAATGTCAGTATTTGTTTGTAACTTACAGCATGTCCAACGACTGTCTTTCCATTGGTGACTGGAATAAAGCTGCTTTTCATTCTTTTATTTGGTTTGATACAAACAGGAGATCCATCTTTAGATACCAGTCTCTCTCCAGGTTTTGGGGCTCTTTCACCTTCTGGAGTGGTGGGTAACCTGGGGCAAGGTAAACATTACATGACTGATCCCTGGGTATCTTACATAACAGTAAGGGTTACTTCCCTTGGAGGAGATTTCTGCATTGATATCTTATAATTACTAGATTGGCTAAGCGCTGCAGAAAACGTCACAATAGTCCGTCACCTAGCAAAATGGCCGACTATAACATTAACGTTACAATCCAGAACGAGGTTACCACTTGAAAAACATTTCTTGTCATTGTTGTTGCGCGATAGTCAAGACATGGGCCCTACTAAAGTCCCTTTTACACGTTTGTCATGATGGGCGAGGAATTTCGTACAGTAGCTACCGCTTGAAATTTATTCCATTCTAAAACAAATGGCAGAAAAGTTCACTTTAGACTAGAAAACAGCTTGGTAACGCAAGTCAAAAATCACCTAGCAAAATGGCGACTTAGTTGACGGAAGTCGCTTGTCGTTAGCCAATGTAGTTATCATAAGATATCTATGGCTTTCTGAAAGAAAGGAAACCTGGTTCTTAGCCATGAGGAAACCCCATAACCAGTGGCTGATTCCTGACAAACAATCTACACAGCTCTATTAGATGGAAACACATGCAGACATTTTGACCTTTTTAAAGGAATGAATTGGAGAATAAACTAAGTCATATCCAAAAGAAATCCATCAATGCTTGAAACTGTATTTCCCGAGGTCCTAGAATAGTTTCATTTCTATTTCTGCTGAAATGTTTAACGCTGCACAAGAGAGCCTGCTTTAGCAAAGATTCCAAACTAATAAAACCCACTAAGAATGGTTCTTTCAATGTTTTCTTTTGACTGCTAGTCAAAAGCGCTGTCGAAAACATGGATAAAAGGCTGGTGTCATTGTGAGAGAGTAGAGATCTACAAATTAAGCCACAGAGACCCAGCATTTTTACTTTGAGTTAACAACTAATTCAACTATGCACTTCTTTCCAATAGAATGGGGAAAAAGTTAGATGCTGATGACAATACAGCAGGCAGAGTAGACTAAATGTTCATACTTACTTGGGATCAAATCGAGGCGTGAACAGAGGAGTTTCCCACCCAGTACAGTTAGGACCTCTAGCAGGAGTTTTGTATCTGAAAATAAACAAATCAATTTAGAAAAATAAGTATGATGTTTGCTGTGGCATTCTGCTGTCACGAATTTCACTTATACGGTGGTGTGGTGGGGTTTAGTATTGAAGGAAGCTGGATACAATGTTGAGGAAACCTCTGACCTTCTGCCGTTAACTGGGGGAACATTCCATATAGGGAGATACATTTTGTTCCCATTGTAGAGGTGACTGATTGGGAGTCTAACTTCATACCATCAGCAATTCGATTGATTGAGGATTTTCGCTGCACTCAAGTTTATTTCACCGTTGCCAGTTTCAGTGAGGATGGTACGAGTTCCATCCGATCGCGTGCCAGACTGATGGATTGATTGAGGTTTTACGCCACGCTCAATATTTGTTCGCTTATATGGCGACCTTGTCAGGTTTAGTGGGGATCGAAACCAGGCCATTTGCCTAAAGGAAACCCCTCACCGTTGGTGAGTACCCGGCAACTCTTCCACATACGGCAATCCAGAGAAAAATTGGGTCTGAGTGGGATTCGGTACTGAGCCGCATCGATGGAAGGCCCGTTTCGGACATCAAAAGAAGGCTGGTGTGAGACAATGAACCCGATTACTTAGAGAAAGACCTGAGGGCTGTTTCTCAACATCGTTGTAACTTTGCACCCGGTCATGGTGTTATGTTGAAGGTATATGTTGCCATGACAGTTAGGCGTTGCATAGGACTTACGTCGGTAGTAAATACGTTGAGAAACAGCACCCAGATTATCATCTTTATGATATGTTAAAGTGACATGAGCTATCAAAATGTTGATATTTTGACGTTAAAACAGAATGTTGAAATTATTGTCTATTTTTCTCAAGATGTATGATTCAAAAGCTTTTTAGTGCTTCTAGTCTCGAAAATGTATGATAAAGTATTGTTTTGAACTAACTTTGGTTTGAACGAAATGAATGGTCGTCTCGGTTATTTTATTTTGTTTACTCTTCGACCACGTTTTTGGTTTGTATAGGCCACATACTATGTGGATTTTCCTCATTCCAACGCCAATCATTTCGTTTTTTGACGGCCTTCAAATCTTCTTACTGTCGTGACGATCAGAAATTATGAAAAAGTGTGAATTTTGGCAGCTCATGCCACTTTAATATTCTTTTTTAAAAATCAGATGCACATGTATTCCTGCTCACGTCGAAAGTTGATGGCTTCATGCTTTACGCCAAACAACAAGATTATTTCACTCATATGACTACACTATCGTATCAGATCTATTGTGTGAGGAAACTATGCTTGATTAGTTGATTGATGTTTTACGGCGCACTCAAGATTATTTCACTTATATGTCGGCGTTGCCAGGTTTAGTGGTGCGGGAGGTGGGGGGACAGGGCCCATTGCCTGGAGGAAACCCCAGATCCTCCGTGAGTACCTGAAAACTCTTCCACTCCACTCAAAATTTTTTCGATTTTTATTTGGTCTGAGTGGGATTCAAACCCGCACCGCATCGATGGAAGGTCTGTGGGACTGAGGGGCGATCACTCTAACCCAATGGACCACCAAGGCCCCCAAGTTATGCTTGGAGAGAAGCCTTCGACTTGCATTGGTACAACTTATCAAACAAGCACCTCACATAGTGATTACATCACGTACATTGATTGTTTAATGCCGCATTCAATATTATTTAACTTATATAGCAGGGTTGCCAGGATTAGTGGGTGAGGAAACCAGGTACTTACTTTGAAGAGGTTGAAGGTCTTTCTGAGCCATTTGTTTTTGAAGATTGGGCCTTTGTAGTTCTTTTTGACCTTATGGGTCTCTTTACTGTACTCTGAATAGATGAAAACAAATGAGGTTTTAAGACAATACAATCTGATCAAAAACAAATAGTATCTTCCAAAGATGACTATACTGTAAGTGAAATAATGTTAAGTGAGGCGTAAAACACCAATGACGACATAATATACAAACTGATCAAAAGGTCAAATGTGATAGATTGATTGATTGATTGTTTGGTGTTTTACGCCGCACTCAAGATTATTTTACTTATATGGCAGCGTTGCCAGTTTTATTGTGGGAGGAAACCATCCCACATAGGTCGTTCGAGTGAAAACTAGGTCAGAAAAATTTAAACAAATTTTTTTTGGATTGAGTGGGATTCGAAACCACGACCCATTGGTGGAACAAATGTGACAGGGATCCACAGTTACCCTCTCCAATGAAATAAGTGTACATACTGTAGGAGGTGCCATAGTGCGTGTTGTAGCTGGGGTGTCTTCCAAGATACTATCCAGTCGGGCAGCTCGACCTTTCTTGTTCCTACAGTTGAAAAATTAGTAGTTAATTTTCATATTCTTGGAAATATACCTGTATTAACACAAACCTTATGACGGGGTATCACATAAGGGAAATTGCACTCAACAAACTAATAAATAATAAAATTTAACTATTTTAGTTAGACAATTGCTCTGGGAATGGCAGGTACTGTAGTATGATAGCTAAAAAAGTTAAATTTTAGTATTTATTAGTGCAATTTCCCTTATGTGATGCTCATCATAAGGCATGTGCTTATACATTGGTAAGTTATATTGATCAGAATTTAACAGTTTAACTTGGTTGGAAATTGATTGATATTTGGTAGAGATAGATTGGACGGTATCCCTCCATGCTGAGAGATAAGACAAAGCTGGAGTATAAACTAGCATACATCCAGAGATTTTTCACACAACGTCTTACATTGAAAGCTGTCAAGAAATAATGGATTGTTTCTGTGGAGTTTTGACTTCATGGGTTGGTTCTTAAGGCAAAGGATGTCATTCAATGATATTTACTCTTAGATTAAGATTTAGCCGGGGAAGACAGGCATCATTATTTTTCTTGCCGTAATCCAAAAATAATGGACCTTCCTTTCCTATTGCAACTATCAGAATATATGCAGAAAATCAATTAAATTTGTATTAATCTTGGCACTCAAGAACAAGCCCAATTTTCTTAAGCAAAGCTTTGGGGTTTTAAAAATTCTCGTGCTCTGGAGCCGGTTTCTCAAAACATTTACGCTCGACTCAATCCAGGTACACGCTGACAGGTCTAGCTAACATTGCAACGTTACATTACGACCAGACGTAAATAAGTTGAGAAACAGCGCCCCTGGTGAGGAAGAAGGTATAGATAGGAAGAGCTTACAGAGGTTTCACAGAAAAGCTGTCATCAGTTATGGAAGGATCATCTTCTTGTTGAAGCCATCGTAAAGCAGTTGTAATCGTACCACCACTGGCTGTCAACATCAGAGAAGAATAAAACAAAGATCTTTACAAATAATTCAGACACTAGACATAGACACTAGGCATACATATATATACATTGTTACCTTGCTTGCTGAAACAGAATTTGAAGAGTTTGTTACTTTGTAAAACAGATAAAATCAGATGATTTTCTCCCATTATCATCTCAGAGATGTATATATTTGAAATAAATGAATGAATATCTGTCTGAGACTCTGAGTTATTTGAATTTTGGTTTTAATTGGGCACTTTTGACACATATCTCCAAATGGGTACAAGTAAATGGATAATTTTATGTCAGTTATTTACTTTTTCAATGATGTTAAAATGTCTGGAGTTATTGAATATCTAACAATCTGGGGGGTGCAGTGGCTGAGTCGTCAATAAAAATAAAAAAAATTCCAGAGGGAGTTTATCTCTCTCTCTAGATCCGTACAAGAAAGATTTGCAAGGTCGGGAGTTTGGACAAAAAGCCTGGTTTCCTTACCACTAAACCTGGCAACGCTTCCATATAAGTGAAATAATCTTGAATGAGGCGTAAAACATCAATCCATCAATCAATCTAACAATCTGAATTCCACATTTTGGCAGCTCATGCCACTTTAGCCTGGCCATGTCAAATACAAAGATTGATGCTTTATGCCTCACTTATACCATGGCGTTGCCTAGTTTAATGGAGAAAAGAAGCCCTCCACCTTCCACACATGGCAATCAAGTGAAAACCTAAATACAGGAATTTGAACCTGCAATCCTTGATCGTTGGAAGGATTTTGAAAGTTTATAAAGTTGTTTTCTCAGATACATGTTGTACACTTTGCAAAATGCTTGTGTGCCTCAATATGCAGCTTCATCTACAGTTAACATATGATATAAGAAATGGAGCAAATATTTGGATGACCTCAAGTGAAAACTGAACGAATTATCAACTAATTGTCATACATTATACAAGAGAAATGTTCTATTCTGATTCAGGAATAATTTGATGGTAGTATCAAGTCTAATTAAATAATACTGATATACATGTGAGACTTGACTATCTTACACATGAGTTTAGTTTAAAATATAGAAAGAATTTTAAATCAACTTTACCTATGAAATCCTTCATTGGCATTTTCCGAACAGGCTGAAAAAAGAACAAAGAATATTAATTTTATTCTAGTCTGTATATGCAAAATGGCTTGGCATCCCTGGGGCTCGTTTTACTAAGCTGGCGTAAGTTGCGCCAGTCGCAAACGCATGTTAAATTATAGGAACTTGCGCATGGTCGTAAGTCTGGAGGCGCAACTCTGTGCTGTAAGCGTATATGTAACTTTGTGCCAGTTTAGTAGAACAAACCCCAGACCAGTAAATCTTGCAGTAGAACTGAACTCAGATGAAGGGATTAACCAGTTGACTAAGTAGTCAATACTGGTGACAGCCACCAATTCATTACTTTTGAAACTTGAACTGCACTGTTCAATATAATGATTGATTGATTGACTGACATTTTACCCCCCCCAAATTAAACATATTTTATCTAAGTTTCAGTCAAACTCTTAGCCACTGAAAACTCACCACAGGTATTTGAGATATGAGAGCATGAAATCGAACATCAACTTCCATCAATAATTGACGTTTCATGTCTTCTAACCCACGAAGTTTCTCATTCACTGTAAGAAAAATATAAAAAGGAAAATGTAGAAGCCATAGATGATACAATCATAATATTTATATAGATAAAATATTATTTTCATAGTTAACTAGACATAACTGAGATACCCCCCGCTCTGCAAGAAAAGTCGGCAATGTAAGGGGCATAACTCTTGAAAAAAACATCCGAGCGCGTTGATTTTCAATAGGCTTCTTGTACTTGCTGTATTAAACAAATATGTGAAGTTTCAGAGTTGTAAGTTAAAGACTTTTTTAGATAATGTGTTTACAAGGACCAATGGACAGACGGACGACGGAGGCAACGACAATAGAATACCCTTCGGGCAAAATTTGCCCGAGGGGTAAAAAACTATGTTAATTTAAGTCTAGGAGAATGATTGAACAGCATAGCAAATTTACGAACTCTGCATGGTCATCTTTTTGTAACTGCAACTGTAAGCAAGACGGAGAAGCGGGAAAGGATAGCCCCTTAGCCATGATAAGCAAGCTTTATAGAGTACAACAATATGCACATAGGATGATATGTATATGCACATGTATGATAAAGATGGAGAAACAGCACCAAGAGGAGGAGACACATGAATTGGGCTTATTTAATGCTACGTCTGTGACAAATGATGGAGTAAGACAAAATATCATGCAAAATACTCCTTGCTGGTCATGTTTAGTTAGCATCGACAACAAGAAAGTAGACTATGAGGCTGCTTGCTGATCATGTTACCAGTACTCACTACGAGGAAGTAGGCTATCAAGAGTGCCACAAGCACAATAATGAAACATGCAGGCTTATATGACAAGCACAGCAACTACCGTACAACTGTACAATGGGACAAAATTGTGTCTACAAACAAATGTATGAACAGACAAATGGCAGAACAGAGAAATGTCAAAAGGAGTCCAAAATGTCCTAAATATGTAAAAATATCTCCTTGCAAGTAGGACATGGACAACTTCATATCATTGGTAACATTTGTCAAGTTTCATTAAAAAAGAACCAACATCTGGGAGGAGTATTTTGGACAAAATTGCGTCTACGGACGGACGGACGGAGGGCATAACGATCAGACAGATGTATGTGTGTACATACAAACTTTATGCCAGCAGAAGGGGGGGGGGGGGGGGGGGGGGGGGGGGGGGGTAGGGAGGAGGGAGGGAGGGGCGATAACATGATAACCCTGTCTTCATATGGAATGAGACCCATTGGAGGAGTATTTTGGACAAAACTGTGTCTATGGACGGACGGACGGACAGACAGACAGAGAGAGGGAACAACGATTGGACGGATGTATGAGCGTACATACACACTTCATGGCAGTAGAAGGGGGGGGGGGGGAGGGGGAAGGTAGGGAGGAGGGAGGAGCGATAACACGATAACCCTGTCTTCATATGGAATGAGACCCCAAAAATGGCAAAGTCCTAGTATAAGTCAAAAACGTCATAAAAATGTGAAAAAAGGAAATATCATCCTGTAAGTTGGGCATGCACATCTACATACCATTGGTAACATATTTGTGAAATTTCATTGAAATCAAAGCAAAATCTTAGGAGGAGTAGTCCGGACAAACAAAAATGGCAAAGTCCTATAAGTCAAAAACGTCATAAAAATGTGAAAAAAGGAAATATCATCCTGTAAGTTGGGCATGCACATCTACATACCATTGGTAACATATTTGTGAAATTTCATTGAAATCAAAGCAAAATCTTAGGAGGAGTAGTCCGGACAAAATTGTGTCTACAGACAGACAGACGGACGGACGGACAAGCCGATTCCAGTATACCCCCCCCCCTAACTTCGTTGCGGGGGGTATAAAAAGATTATACAAATTAACTGAAAAAAAAGTTGACTTTGTCAGACTAGTTGATATGTACAGTACACACTTACTTTCTATGTCAAAATCTGCCAAAAATATGCGTAATTTTTCTTTACGCTCAATTTCAGACAGATCTTTGCCTTCATCTCCTTCTGGTAATTTTGGACGACTACGCTGTGACATAGCCTTTGTGACACGTCGTCTCGGCATCTTGATTTTTCTTCTACTCTTTAAACAGAAGCTTGAAAAAAGGAAAATTAATAATAAAGACACACGTCTTTCTGACTTATGTGAAGAAAGCCATTTACACTTAAGCTTTAAACACTTAAAACATTGGGCAGATTAAATAAGTCTATGAGACTTGGGCTCTGTACTTTTCAAAAACAACCATGAGGCATAAATCCACGTCTAAATGAGACTGAAATTGTTAGAAAAACTGGACGCCACCTCTACCAAACATGAAAGAGCAAAGAGTTAGAGTTGACTGCTTACAGTTCTTCACCAATTTTAGCCATACTTAACATACATGTACTAACAACAAAATTCGAAGAAATCAACTGGTAGTGGTAGTTGAAGTTCTTCAAACTCTGTTGCCAAGATATTGATGATGGGCGACAAACAGAGTTGAAGGACCCACCATGTTGGAAAATCTATTCAGCTCCGCACAACTCTTTGTGCACAGATTTTCTCCTAATTTAAGCAACGCAACCGGCCCAAACTTAATACACATTCAGTTAGATCTTTAAGTTCGCCGTTCTACCAAAAAAAAAAAGCGTTCAAACACTCACATCTGTGTTGCATCCTCATCGTTTTTCGAGGGACAGCCCGAATCTCCCGCTGGCCTCCTCGTTTCCGTTAGACTCAACTGGGGAAATGTACGAGCACAAGTTGACTTGATTTCATTTGAAATGACACTTCACGCAAGAAAATCCGTAAATTTCCCCAGTTGAGTCTAACGGAAACGAGGAGACCAGCGGGAGATTCGGGCTGTCAATCGAAAAACGATGAGGATGCAACACAGATGTGAGTGTTTGAACGCTTTTTTTTGGTGGAACGGCGAACTAAAGGATCGAACTGAACGTGTGTAAAGTTGGGGCCGGTTGGGTTGCTTAAATTAGGAGAAATTGAAAGAAAATCCGCGAACAATAGAGTTACATGTTTTCCAACATGGCGGGTCCTTCAACTCTGTTTGTTGCCCATCATCAATATCTTGGCAACAGAGTTTGAAGAAGTTCAACTTCTCTTGATTTCGGCATGACGTCACGATCCTGACAACAAGGCTCCGAGGTGAAAGCAATACCATAACGACAGCATTTTGACTGGCTGAGGGAAGACCATGTGACCCTGAGTACCCTAGCCGGCTGGTCAGGTACCCGGATGTCCGAAATCGAGAACTGGTATGTGGCAGTGGTACTGGTAGTGGTACAATCATACAATGAAATTTAAAGAGTTATGTTTAAAATGTATGTAAGGAGGGAGTCCGGGCTTCTGACTCCAAAATCACTATTTAAAAATAGTGATTTTGGAGTCAGAAGCCCGGACTAGTAAGGAGGTAAAAGCTAAAAGGCAGATCAGATAAGATTAATGAATAGTTTAGACATGGCTAAATTCTGACAGCCGAATTACAGCCACCTATAATATTTAAATTAAAAGCCGTAACTGGCAGATGGCCTTTTATTAACACAGTGTTGTTGTTGTTGCTGCGGTTTCAGTTTCACGTAAAATTCACCAGTGACCAGGTTTTTCCTTTTTCGAAAAGAAACCAATGGGCACTAGTTTAAAATCAATTTTAACGGCGTCCTGGTGAAAACTGTGAAGCGTAAATCTTAATCTAAGGATACTTACCAAAGTTACTTGATCTGAATGTTGAAATCGTATATTTGAATTTCCGGAGTTAAATGTTAAAACGAGGGAAAAAATTCTGAACATCCAATCAACGACGACGAGAATTCCCCATCCGGTCATGTGACAAAACAACACAACAAACCCACATCATACATGGCTACGAGTGTGGCGAGAGAGTGAAAGACAGTAAGTGGGTTAGAGGAAAACGAAGAAAAGCTGTACCCTGTACAAGGGTGGAAAACGATTTTAAAAGGAAGATCTAATGTATTGCATGTATATATGTGTATCTCAGTTGATTTTATCGTAACGTTTTCTGTTGTCCTGTACACATTATCTTTCTGACCGCCGTGACCGGCAAGTAGTAAACAGGATGAGACACTTGTCAGCTACTTGTGTGCGGCTAACTAAGTGACATATGTCTTTGAATAATGTCGGAGCTAGTTACGTCTATGCTTTGTGTTCATGTTTGAAGTCGACTTCAAAACCACTCTCGGCGGGAAGCTTTTTGAAGTGAGAAAAGTACGAGCCTGAACTTTTTATTCAGTGTGTTTGAATTTTCACATGGGATATGTTGTGTTTAATTATCTTTTAAAGGGGCATGAGCTGCCAAAATGTTGATATTTTGACGTAAACACAGAATGTTGAAATTATCGGCTATTTTTCTCAAGACGTATAATTCAGAAGCTTTTTAGTGCTTCTAGTCTCGAAAATGTACGATAAAGTATTGTTTTGAACTAACTTTGGCTTAGAATGAATGAATGGTCGTCCCGGTTATTTAAATTTTGCTACTTTTCGAACACGTTTTCGGTTCGTACAGGGCACATACTGTATGGATTTTCCTCATTCCAACGCCAATCATTTAGTTTTTCGATGGCCTTCAAAGCCTCTTACTGTCGTGACGATCAGAGATTGTGAAAAACGTGGGAATTTCGGCAGCTCATGCCCCTTTAATTGGCAGGTAAGAATACATGGCTGTAACACCATAGCCAATTCTCATAACTATATGCCGTGAGGCCCGAGGGCTACGGTAACAAGCTATTTAAAAACATGAGAAATTCCTATCGAATGAAAATTTTCTCTTAATAAAAACACTCAATCAGTAAATGTCTGGCTATCGTTGACGTCTATTTATTGATGCTTATCTTTGACGCCATGTCTGCATGATCCAAAGACTGAGGGAGGTTGCCAAATCCAGATCTACATCTAACAATCTGCTTCTCTCTCAATGGGTTATTTACAAAGTATAGGTTATATTGTGTACGTCACGAACGCACACTTAAATTGTCATGAAGAAACACGAAGACGTAGATACACATAATGAACATTTAATGAAGAACAATCTCATGTTTTTTAAACACACAAAACAACGCACATCAAAGGGAGATTATCGAATAGCGACCTAGTTGTCTGACGAAAAACCGGTTACTCACAAATGCGACTTCATTGACAGGAAGCAGGACAACCATGTAGGCCCAAACCTGTTGGGGTTTGATCTCAAATATCAGCATCATTCACTATTCTAAGAGAAACAGAACTCAATCCTGTAATGTAACTTCTAAAAATGCCTACTCTTATTTTTTTATTAAATTTCTGATCCTTTCCAGTGATGGACACACCAGGTGTATTAGCTTTAAAGCGTCAGCTTCAGCGATCATTTAAAGACATTCTCAAAGCTCTCAGTTTATGGGAAAATCATGGAGAGGAATGTAGAACTATTCTTCTGTCCTTGGATAATCTGTGTGAACAGTTTGACTGTTGTCGGTCTGCACAGGTAGAACTAACACCTTTGAAAGGTTTCCCTGACTTGAAGGCTAGATTACTTCACAAACTGTCTGCTGAGATTGAAGGAAAGATCTCCCTTTTAAAGCATATGTTGTAAGTACAGATATTACCAGGCATTTTATTACTGATACTAAATATTACATTCTGAAAAATTGTATTCTTGTAAGGTATACAGCTGCAAGAATTCAAGTTATTTTTCATAAAATTTAGACTGTCACAAGACACAACAATTTGACTGTTTGAAGTTGATGAAAAAAAAATGGATGATTTACGTTAAAATAAAAAAAAACACTTTTATTATGTGGCCTATGTAAAGCGATTTGTATTATTTATAATATAGTTCAGGCCTAAATTAATGCTAAAGTAAACATTACCATATCGTGTATCATATAAAAACTGTTCTATTACTGGCGTTTAAGTCAGAATGTATGAAAAAAGTTCAAATTGTGGCAGCTCACGCCACTTTGAAATAGTGAAAATGTGCTCTTGATGAAAACACCCAAGCCTGAAAGTGTTGAAGTAAGACAAGCTTTATTGATTGATATTTAGATAGGCTAGGTTTTACTGACGGAGCATTGTTGTATCAGCTGATTTCTTAATTGGCCAGCAACAACTCCGGAGAGAATCAGCGGGTGTGTGGATCGAAAGATATTGGTCGCTATTTATAGGAGTCAAATAGCATAGTAGCTTTTGGGTTGCATTCGTAAACTGACACATTAGATATATATGCAAGCCATATTCTACTCTTTTGTATTGTAAAATAAGTTCAAGGGGTAAATTATCTAACCAGTATCCTATAAAAATTGTATTCTTTGTGTTTAGATCCGAAGAGGAGCAACAGGCCGTTAAACTTTCCAAACAGAGGCAGAACATTACAGAGCTTTATCAGAGATATAGTGACGAGATTGACATGACTGTATTGACTGAGAGATCGGAGTTGTATCCATCTATTGCTGATATGATGGAGTGGTTGGTAGATGTAGATGATCTTCTTTCTCAACAGTATCCTTTTTCTGTCTGTGGGTCTTTCTGGTAATCACAAATGTAAATGGGAGCTATTGGGGTTGACATAGTATGGGACTGACTTAATGCTCCTAGTTTGTCAATGGGTCTTAGTTTCATTATTACTGCTATGTGTGAATTTAAATGGGAGCTATTGGGGTTGACATGTGACTGACTTAATATGTTCTGTTTCTACCAAGAAAAGGTTATCTCCCTTGTTGTGCTTTCTACTGAAAGGAGGATTGATTGAGTGATCTTTCACGCACACTCAAGATAATTTGACTTATATGGCGGCCTTGCCAGGTTAAGTGGGGGGGGGGGGGGGGGGACCTGGCTCATTGCCCAGATAATACCCTGACCTTCGGTGAGTACCCGGTACCTGAAAACTCTTCCACATACAGCAACCGAGTGAAAAATCCTCTCAGAAGCATAGGGTTGTCAGTGGGTCTTGGCATCTTTTTTGTTGGTGTTCACAAATGTTAAGGAGGGCCATTGGGTTTGACTGAGTATGAGATTTAATAATCACGGGTTGTCAGTGGGCCATGGCATCTTTGTTGTTGATGTTCACAAATGTTAATGAGGGCCATTGGGTTTGACTGAGTATGGGATTTAATGATCATGGGTTGTCAGTGGGTCTTGGCATCTTTGTTGTTGGTGTTCACAAATGTTAATGAGGGCCATTGGGTTTGACTGAGTATGAGATTTAATAATCACGGGTTGTCAGTGAGTCTTGGCATCTTTGTTGTTGGTGTTCACAAATGTTAATGGGGGCCATTGGGTTTGACTGAGTATGGGATTTAATGATCACAGGTTGTCAGTGGGTCTTGGCATCTTTGTTGTTGATGTTCACAAATGTTAATGAGGGCCATTGGGTTTGACTGAGTATGGGATTTAATGATCACATGTTGTCAGTGGGTCTTGGTATCTTTGTTGTTGGTGTTCACAAATGTTAATGAGGGCCATTGGGTTTGACTGAGTATGGGATTTAATGATCACATGTTGTCAGTGGGTCTTGGCATCATTTTTCCTGGTGTCAATGGGATGCCTTTGGGGTTGACAGAATTATGCCTGTGTTAATCAAGAATCAATGCCATCTTTTTGAGACAAGATAATATCTACATCATGACCAGTCATTCTTTAGCCTATATTACACAAGCTTGGCTGTCATGTAGATTTAACCTTGTTCAGAGAAAATGAATAAATAGGGAGCGCAAGTCACAGGGTGAATTTCACAAATTTCATGTCACCGGCACTGCATTGCGCATGTGACTGAGCGTTTTTCGTTCCAAAATGACGTTTAAATCTGACGTTATGGAACAAAATACGTCAAATGGAATTGTAACGTCATAAAAAACGTTCTTAATGGCGTCATCTGTCACCGGTTTAACAAAATCTCGTAATAATTCTTATGAGACTTGCACTCCCTATGGATAAAGGTATTTTTCTCACATTTTTGAGGACACACTATCTGCATCAGTTGACATGGTTTCCTTAACACTGCCATAGAGTATGTTGTAAAGAGTTTCTGTTCACCATGCAGTATGGCCCTGATCTGGCAGAAAAACTAGACTCGCTCTGGTTAAAAGAGGATCAAACAATTATCAATCAAATCAGGAGTAAGTATAATTCAATAATATTAAATGTCTACAGGTACCTCGTTATTTATGTTTGGATATCTATGGTCTGTACCACGTAGTCGACGACCATAAATTATCAAATAACGGAGTAAGACCTTTACTTTAGTAAAGTAGAGTAAGTAATATCAGCTGACTTCATAATTAGTGTGTACGATGATTTTATGTTTCAGCCCTGTAAATATTCAGGGCAAGTGATGTGGATTGATTAATGTTTCAAAGCACACTAAAAAAATTTTTACTTCAGTATAAAGGGGCATTATCAGGTTTAGTGACGAAGAAAACCAGGCTGCTCAGAAGGCATGTACCACATAGGGCTTCAAATGGTTGGTGTTTTACGCTGCGCTCAAGATTATTTCACTTATATGGCGGCGTTGCCAGTTTTATTGTGGGAGGAAACCGGGCTCTATGCCCGGAGGAAACCCACGACCTTCCGTTGGTAACTGGCAACCATCCCACATAGGTCGTTCGAGTGAAAACCCAGTCAGAAAGGCTTCAAGTGAGAAATCAGCTCCTAATGTTTCTCAATGCTTATTTGATATTAGTTGGATTCAAACTTGTATTCTTTCAATGGAAGGCTTGTGAACAACTGAGCCACCATTTAAAGTGGCATGAGCTGCCAAAATGTTGATATTTTGACGTTAAAACAGAATGTTGAAATTATTGGCTATTTTTCACAAGATGTATGACTCAGAAACCTTTTAGTGCTTCTAGTTCTAGTCCAGAAAATGTACAATATAGTATTGTTTTTAACTAACTTTGGCTTAGAATGAATGAATGGTCGTCCCGGTTATTTAAATTATCTTTACTTTTCAAACACGTTTTCGGTTCTTACAAGCCACATACTGTATAGATTTTCCTCATTCCAACGCCAATCATTTACTTTTTCGATGGCCTTCATAGCCTCTCACTGTCCTGACGATCAGAAATTATGAAAAAAGCGAGAATTTTGGCAGCTCATGCCACTTTAAGCCTAGAATAAACTTCAAGTACCAGGTTACTAATCTCTACTATGTTGTAAAAGAGTACATTCAATGAAATGAGATTCAAACCTGTGACACATTGGCTAAGGTCAAATCTGCTTGATGTGATCAAGGTATTGATTGAACTACCCTTGTATTTACAGATGAAATCATTAGATTGGTAGTTCATAGGCTTTATGGATATTATCTACCAATCTCACTTAAAGTGAAACTAGGTGTGTATATGTTGGTCTATTAAAGTGGCTTGGGCTGCCAAAATTCACACTTTTATCATAATTTCTGATCGTCACAACAGTAAGAGTCTTTGAAGGCCATCGAAAAACTAAATGATTGTTGTTGGAATGATGAAAATCTATACAGTATGTCGCCTATACAAACCGAAATAGTGTTCGAAAAGTAAGCAAAATTTAAATAACCGAGACAACCATTCATTCATTCCAGACCAAAGTTAGTTCAAAACAATAGTCTATCATGCATTCTCTAGACTAGAAGCGCTAAAAAGCTTCTGAATGATACGTCTTGAGAAAAATAGCCAATAATTTCAACAATCAACATTCTGTTTTAACGTCAAAATATCAACATTTTGGGCAGCTCATGCCACTTTAAAGAATGCGAAAGAAAGCATAATGAATAAATACGACATCGTCTAAATAAATGTTTTTGTTTAAAATGTTTTATGTTGTTAAAAATCGCTAGCCAACCAAATGTGACCAGTTACGATAATTTTCTTTTCAGGAAAACTGGACCGTGCTAGTTTTTTCCTACACGATGATGTGTGACAATGGTCACAATGAAAGGTTTTCTTGATACATATACCCTCCATAATGGACAACTGGCAGTTAGCTATCTCAATAGAGGAAAGATATATCCCAGCGTCTGTGTGAGATGAACACAGTGACAATATTGTACAGTAATGTCAATACATTTGGAAATTATTATTGTGAACTAGGCTATAACAATTGGGTCTCACAACATACACAGGTTTCACAAATATTCACATTCCCATCGATATTTTAGACAAGAAGATTTTGCCTGTGCTCGTGTGTTTTAGTGCTCATCAAGAAAAAAATTGAGTTTTAACACTTTCTGGGAGTGCTTATATGTCTGTATCAATTTCACCCAATATGATGTCATCTCAGTGGGTAATCCACAAAAGGGCCTATCAAAAAGCTTGCCCAGATCAGAATACGTGGTTTTCCTGTGAACACGAACATTGGGGAGGCTTTGCTACCAGGACATCGTATATATTTCTTGGATATCACTGAATACATTCATTGAATTTGAAGGCGTGCATCTCTACAGATTCCTGGTTGCTGTTCTGAGGGCCGTTTCAGGAAGCCGTCGTACAGTACGATCATTCACAGTTGCCATGACGTTGTATCTCTACACTATGGTATCCATTGGCAACTAGGGATCATTTGCGATGTGACTGCTTTGTGAAATGAGCCCCTGGTCATGTCCCTTACGCAGATAAAATACTTATTTGGAGGAAGGACTTTCTAATGTTGTCTGTGTATGTTGTCATTGTGTAATACGCATGTATGCATAGCTAAACAACTGTTACACCACCCATTACTTTTGGCTTAGTGCTGTATCATAGAGACTTTAAATAAACCAAATTAAAAGCAGGTGTCTGTGAATGCCAAGAAAACAGTTCATTGGCTGTTATATGAATATACACGAGGAACACACAGGTACCTGGAGCCTGTTTCACAAAGCGGCGTAGCGTAAGTTTTTATGTAAGTGCCATAGCAACCCATACTGTAGAGATACGTTAGTATGAAAGTTACACAAAAAATACATCTACGCCGCTTTGTGAAACAGGACCCAGATCAGAACTGGTTGATGGCAATAGAATGCTATGGATAGCATTATTGAATGATTGGATGGAGCGTTCCATCATCCATGAATAGTAGTCTGGTGATCATCAAAATCTGTACACAATTGGATGAAATGAGAAACTTCCCACAGATCTACCATGTTGTACAGCTGGCATGATGTTTCTTGTTGCATAAGCTGTATTTTTTGCTATGTACATGTATATTTATAAAAATAATAGATTGATTCTCTGCGAATATGCTGTGATAACTGCTAGAAAAAAGGAAGTGTCCATTGTTTTTGGATGAGGGGCGGAGACTAGAGTTAAAAAAAAATTAAATAAAATTGTGAAATTACATCGTTGAGTGTCCGGGCATTAGACATCACAGTAAAAAGATTCTCTATGTATAGTTTATACACCAGCTTTGTCCTGTTTCACAACATGCAGGGAAATCATGCATGTGTTAGAATTTTATATTCAGGTAGAATATTCGTCTAGCCATTTGAGTGGTCTAGGTTTTATAACCCAATGCATGTGACCTTTGTCTTCCATCTACATTGTATGTGAGATATTTGCCAGGTACCTTTGGAAGGTCCAGGTGTTTCCGACAAATATTGCTATATTAGTAAAATCATCTTTCTTGAGTGTGGCTGAAATATAAATCCGTCAATCAATTTTTCTAGATGTTAGTCTGTGTGAAAAACTGCATGTAAATGCAGGCTATATACACAGACTTCTGATATAGGCCTAGTAGATATAAATTTGTGATGTCCTAAAGTATTGTCAATTAAATGTTGCTATGACAGACATTATATTAGACTTACATTTCTGGCTTTTATTGTTGTTTTCTATCCAACAAATGTAAAACTCCTCCCACTTTAAAGATGATACATGTATTCCTTATGTATTCAGTCCGTGTTTAACTAGTTGATGTTTGCCTCTCACTAAAGAATTTTTAACAATAAGGTGAAGAATTACTTATGGATAACAACTTCTTGGTTAATTGGGTGACGACGTTTCGATGTAGTTCTTACATCGTTATCAAAGTCAAAGTACATTGATTTAAAGAATATTTGACTTAAATGCTGGGTTTATATGGCGTAGGAAATCTTGGTGATTCCAGTGTAACCAATGTTAACCCAGTCAGAAGTTACCCAATCCCTGAATAAACATTGAAAACTTAACTTAGCCATGCGCAAGGTAGATTGATTGATTGATGTACGTTGCACTCAAGATTATATTACTTATATGGCGGCGGCGTCAGGTTTAGTGGGAGTCCGGAGAGAAAACCAGGCTCATTGCCCGGAGGACACCCCCGACCTTCGCCGAGTACCTGGCAACTCTTTCAAATACAACCGACTCAGAAATGTTAAAATTGTCATTTGGTCTGAGTGTGATTCGAACCCGCGCCACATCAATGGAAGGTTTGTGTGGGACTGAGGGTTCCTCACTCCAGCCCACTGGATCAACGAGGCCCCAGGGCAATGTAGAATTAAGACCCTCATACCTGGGTAAATACCAAAAGTAAAGTGTGGATATATGCATATGTTTAAAGGGACATGTCCTGAACCAGCGACACTTAGAACGTTAAAATGTGTGCTATTCGACTGTCATTTATATAAAGATGAGGTTTCGAGATAGCCATTGGTAACTTTCCTAACCCCCACTGACCGCTGGATAGGCAGTTCTATTTGGGAATTCCTTTGTCCACTTTGTTGTGGTTAGGTGTGCAATATCATTATGGACCCATTGTGGCTGCGCATGTGGTGCTTTTTAGGCTGTTTGTTTACTGGCTGTCAGACAGAAAACAATAGCTGCAGGGAATTCCCCAAATAACACTTTACATGTGCATTTTGGTGGAAAGTCGACTTTCATCCGAGATTGACCACTTTTTATTTTTCTAATAAAGTTCAACGGAGAATGACAACAAACTTAAGCGATGTATCCTTTTAAATTTGCCTGTGAAATCAGCCTTATATAAAACTCAAACACAGAGATTTGTAATAAGACTTTTACTTTATTTTAATCTATATAGGTCCTTTCTTGTAAATATATGTATGTTAATATAGATAGAGAAACAACAACATTTAGATTTATCACAGTGTAACCAATTTCATAAAAAAACTCTTTGTAAACTAGCTTTAAACATAAAATCTTAAAGTATATAAACTAAAAAAATAAAAATACATGTAACTGTATAACAATGCCATGGGGATACTAAAAATGATAGACCCACAGCTCTCATCTCTTCTAACCCTGTTTCTTTAATAAAAATACGACATCCTACTTGGTAATAAAATATACGCGTACATGTAGAAATATTGAAGAACAAAACATTAAGATCCCCTGTATTAATACTATTTGAACCCTAATATGGATATGAAGGATGAAATATTAACACAGTCACAGACCAGTAGATATATAAGAGTTAGTTTCATAAAATCCATGTCATGTAAATGTCAATGAGGGTAGATTTATATAGTTTTTGTTCTGTACAGTTATAAACTCTCTCCCTGTTAATCGTCAACAATCTCACCAACAAGTTTTCTCCCCTCTTCATAAGCTAAGTGAAGTTTTTGAAGTGTTTGAGCCATTCTTGCTGCCCGTTCATCACCACCAAACTCGGCCTTCCATTTCTGGAGTTGTGATGGAGGTCTTGGCTTTGGTCGCTGACTTTCATCAAGTCTTTGTTGAATGCGGCGATGCTCTTTCTCTAATTCTTGTTGTCTGTCCTGGAAAAAGATACGTGTGATATTAATTGAACTATCTTTATCAGTATTTATGGAATTGAAGAAAATATACATGTATTAACACAATAAGAAACATGGTTATTTTACACAATAAGATTTTCCCTGTGCCCATGTGTTTTATTGTTCAAAAATATTATAACTACATGGCACTGCAGTATGACTTCACGTGCAGTTTTTTACCAGTAATTGAAGCAATGTATATCTTTATTAAAGTGGCATGAGCTGCCAAAATGTTGATATTTTGATGTTAAAACAGAATGTTGAAGTTATTGGCTAAATTTTGTTTACTTTTCGGACACTATTTCGGTTCGTATAGGCTGTAGACTTTATGGATTTCCCTCATTCCAACGCCAATCATTTAGTTTTTCGATGACCTTCAAAAGCTCTTACTGTCGTGACAATCAGAAATTATGAAAAAAGTGTTAATTTCGGCAGCTCATGCCACTTTAAATGAGGGTATAATAATACTGAAGTTAAACTGAAATTATCCCATGGAAAGAAAGAAAATAAACACATTTATAATGATAACTAGAATTCAACTGAAGTAGAAGTGTCGCCTGGCAGGATAAATATACAAGGAGAAGGTACATCACCTTTCACAAAAAAATTCACTGTTGTACTTTATTTGTGAATATATGTATTATATATCATGCTGTGTAAGATGTTACCTGAATATGAGATATTAAATAATAATCTGCGTCAGATTACACATTTATAAGAAATCCCCAGTGGTTTAGCCAGTGGTTTTCAAGATATTGCAGGGAAACCAAGTTATTTGTATCAGCCAATCAAAAACAATAATTAAATATGCGCGGATTTTAGCGAAAGTCGAACTTGAGCGGGGTATTAAGGTAATAAACTTCCCATTTAAAGAGGCATGAGCTGCCAGAATTCACACTTTTTTCCATAATTTCTGATCGTCGCGACAGTAAGAGGCTTTGAAGGCCCTCGAAAAACTAAGTGATTGGCGTTGGAATGAGGAAAATCCATACACCATATGGCCTATACGGACCGAAAACGTGTTCGAAAAGTAAACAGAATTTAAATAACCGGGACGACCATTCATTCATTCTAAGCCAAAGTTAGTTCAAAACAATACTTTATCGTACATTTTCGAGACTAGAAGCATTGAAAAGCTTCTGAATTATACGTCTTGAGAAAAATAGCCAATAATTTCAACATTTGTGGAAAAACAGATCTTTAACCCCGTTTGGTAAAATTACAGTCTTAAAATCTTGTATCCTCTCTAAGCTGAATCATTTATTTTTAAGTTTACCAAACCCTCCCGAACACTTCATGAAAGTATTAGAAACATTGTTTTTCAGTTTCATATGGGATGGGAAGCCTGATAAAATAGCCCGCCAAACATTAATTCAAGACTACTGTCGGGGCAGCTTTAAAATGGTTCATCTAAAATCGTATATTAACTCTTTGAAATTGTCCTGGGTAAGGCGACTTTTTGGTAGCTCCTCGCAGTGGTGTACTTTATTACACGCTTCTAACATCTTATCCCAAGCAACCCTTATATCTTTCGGTAGTGAACATGTTCGTAGAAAATTAAACATATAAAAAACCTTTTTTGGAAGGATGTCTGTAATGCTTGGATAGATTTTTGTGATAATATTAAACTAGTAAATGCCGGGGAGGTTCTATGTCAACCAATTTTTGGTAATAACAATCTGCTTATTAATGGTAGACCTATTTACTGTCGCTCAGCTGTAGAGAAAAATGTAATTTTTATAGGGGATATCTTTGCTCAAGATGGCTGTTTTCTTACTTATGATAATCTTAAGGATGTACATAAGGTTAAGATTCCTTTTACTTCATATTACGGAATACAACAAAGTGTGATAAAATACTTAAAAGGAAAAGAACTTGTTATTAAGTTTAGACCGGTTGGTCCTCTGTGCAATATATATATTAATATACTATTGTCAGTTAAAAAGGGTTGTTCTAAATATAATGCCATTTTCAAAGAGTCCATGCCTGTTAATATTACCTCACAAAAACGTTGGGAGGACGACTTGAGTTCCGGACCAATAAATTGGTAAAAAATATATGTTTTGAGCAAATCAATTACAAGTGACACCAAATTACTGTGGTTTAGACATAGAATTTTATTTCGTATTCTTACATGTAAAAGTTTATTGTTCAAGATGGGGTTAACAGACAATGATTTGTGTTCTTTTTGCAAAGAAGCCACATAAAGTTTAAAACACTTATTCCTTGATTGTACTGTGACAAATGATGTTAGAAACAAAGTTAAATTGTGGGTCAAACATGCTACTGGCATACATTTGCACTATACGTCGGAATCTATCTTATTTGGCACCCTTGGGCTGTCCCTAAATAAGTCTTTCCTGAATTTACTCATGTTGGTTACAAATTACTGTATTTTCCGATGTGCTATTCAGGGAAAAGTGCCAGTTTTGGATATTGTAAGGAATGAGCTCAAGAAACACTATGTAACAGAACAGCTCATTGCAAAGTTGTGTGGCAAAATGGATATTTTTAATAAGAAATGGTATTTGTGGACTGTTCTCTTTAACGAAAACCACTGATCTATAGTCAAGCCATTATGTTAATGGATACCCAAACTGAAGCTACAAAATGTAAATGTCAAAGGATGTTGGTCTCTACATGTTACATATTTTTGTATATGGATGTATGATTGTTTTTGTGTGGACAATAAAAAAAAAAAAAAAAAAAAAAAAAATTTCAACATTCTGCTTTAACGTCAAAATATCAACATTTTGGCAGCTCATGCCCCTTTAAATTTGAAAAAAAAAAGCCAGAGGTTTTCAAGATATTGCACGGAAACCAAGTTATTTGTATGAGCCAATCAAAAGCCTGTACAATAATTAAATATGCGCGGATTTTAGCGAAAGTCGAACTTGAGCGGGGTATTAAGGTAATAAACTTCCCATTTAAATTTGAAAAAAAATAAGCCAGTGGTTTTCAAGATATTGCACGGAAACCAAGTTATTTGTATGAGCCAATCAAAAGCCTGTACAATAATTAAATATGCGCGGATTTTAGCGAAAGTCGAACTTGAGCGGGGTATTAAGGTAATAAACTTCCCATTTAAATTTGAAAAAAAATAAGCCAGTGGTTTTCAAGATATTGCACGGAAACCAAGTTATTTGTATGAGCCAATCAAAAGCCTGTACAATAATTAAATATGCGCGGATTTTAGCGAAAGTCGAACTTGAGCGGGGTATTAAGGTATTAAACTTCTCATTTAAATTTGAAAAAAATTAAGCCAGTGGTTTTCAAGATATTGCATGGAAACCAAGTCATTTGTATCAGCCAATCAAAAGCCTGTACAATAATTAAATATGCGCGGATTTTAGCGAAAATCTTGAGCGGGGTATTAAGGTAATTAACTTCCCATTTAAATTTGAAAAAAATTACGCCAGTGGTTTTCAAAATATTGCACGGAAACCAAGTTATTTGTATCAGCCAATCAAAAGCCTGTACAATAATTAAATATGCGCGGATTTTAGCGAAAGTCGAACTTGAGCGGGGTATTAAGGTATTAAACTTCTCATTTAAATTTGAAAAAAATTAAGCCAGTGGTTTTCAAGATATTGCACGGAAACCAAGTTATTTGTATCAGCCAATCAAAAGCCTGTACAATAATTAAATATGCGCGGATTTTAGCGAAAGTCGAACTTGAGCGGGGTATTAAGGTATTAAACTTCCCATTTAAATTTGAAAAAAATTAAGCCAGTGGTTTTCAAGATATTGCACGGAAACCAATCCGGACGCCGATGCCGACGCCAGACTACGCCGTCAAAGTGATCCCTAAGTGCCCCCTTTCAGGCGACACAAAAACTGAGTTAAAGGGGTATGAGCTGCCAAAATTCACCTTTTTTTATAATTTCTGATCGTCACAACAGTAAGAGGCTTTGAAGGCCATCGAAAAACTAAATGATTGGCGTTGGAATGAGGAAAATCCATACAATATGTGGCCTGTACGAACCAAAAACGTGTTAGAAAAGTAATAACAAAATTTAAATAACCAGGACAACCATTCATTCGTTCATTCTAAGCCAAAGTTAGTTCAAAACAATACTTTATCGTACATTCTCGAGACTAGAAGCACTAAAAAGCTTCTGAATTATATGTCTTCTTGAGAAAAATAGCCAATAATTTCAACATTACGTTTTAACGTAAAAATATCAACATTTTGGCAGCTCATGCCACTTTAATCAAATAATTTTCCAGTAAACTACATAATATAAAGAACATGAGAGTGTGTATCAAACTTACGACATGAAGTAAAAGTGAAATAAATGTAATATACCTGTACAAATTGTTGAAAGGTATAGCAGTGAGAGCTAATTTATAATTAGGTGTATGAATGTATTTTTGAACACTAAAACACACGAGCACAGGGAAAATCTTCTTGTCTCAAATATGTATATGTGAAGCAAAATTTATGTGGGTTCAATCTCAGTCCACCGATGTTCTTGCCATAGTTAAGATGCGTAACCATTGTCAATGTGTTACAAACGGATTCCAGAACATTCTGACCAAGGCTAAGCTCCTGTCAGTCGTCAACCTAATGAAATATCATAGGTTTGGTTTGTTACAACAATATATGGGGTATAAAGGTCTAAATGATATACCTCTTTTTAACACAATTAGAAACTTCTGCATGGTTATTTTAGACAAGAAGATTTTCCCTGTGCACGTGTGTTTTAGTGATCATAAATATGTATGAATATTACATGGATGTTGGATCGGGCAGTTGCTTGTTGGGGGAGTCTGAAATGTGTTTTCAGCAGAGTAATGATAAGCACACAATCATATTCTGAACACTTTGTTATAAATTTATGCTTTTGGTGTTATACCTTGTACCAGTGCTTGAGATTGTCATCAGATTTTTGAGGAGAGGAAAATACAATTTTAAGGCTGTCTATGCCTGGAATAAGTTGATTAAATGTTTGCTATTTTAAGCTAGCTTCAAGATATTTCACCCATATAAAGGTGTCGGCAGGTTATTTCGAAAGAGAAAAATGTGCCCCCAGACAAAACTCTAGATGTTCTACAGTTTACCTGCTACCATTCAAGGAGCCTATTTCATGTGACGTAGTGTATGTTTCTGCGTAACTGTCTTCGCAATGTATCTCTACAATATGGTATGCCATGACAGTTACGTAAATACTTATGCTACATCGTTTTGTGAAACAGGACCCAGATTGGGCAAAAGCGTGAAAACCGAGTCAAAAAGTTTCTGAACTTTCCTTTGACTGGATGTGATTTTAGCTACTGACCCTGAGAAGGAAGTCCTAATTACGTATGCTAGATTATTGTTCTACCAATGGCGCCCACTAACTAGCTTAAAGCAATGTTCTAGATTGGTGAGAAGCTTTACCCAATTTTTGATGACCTGGGCCCAGTTTCACAAAGCGATCTTAGCTTTAGGTAATCTTAATTACCAATGGCAACATATACCTTTAGCATTGGTTACCATGGTAGTTAGGATCCCACTTAGCTAAGATCGCTTTGTGAAACTGGGCCCTGGGTACCTGCAAGTCAACAAAGGTGGAGTCTATTAAAAACATTCCATGGTCTGAACAATTTGAACCATGGAGACCTTGAGAGTCAATGTTGAAGACATTTAATAAAAGTTGTTTGGGGTATGGTGTTGCATCCTCTCAATCAATATCTGATATGATGTTTGTTTTCTGTCTATGGAATAAAGTTTGATGACTTACTTGATACATCATATCTTTTGTGTCCTTGTTATTTCTTGGAAGTGAGCTGTGGTTTCTGTTGAGACCAGGGAACCCAACCACTGATGAGCTACAGCTGGAAGATTCATCAAGGGAGGCAAGTCTGTCAGATAAATAGGAATTTATACAAGTTAAACTGCAGCACAATTTTCTGATAATACTGTATGCTTTTAAAGAGATCAGTGTATAATTTTGAATATACTATAAGTTCTTATCAACTATCCAATACTTTTGCCCATCAGCTGATTCAAACCTTGCCTGGTCTATCACATTGTTTTTTGTTTTTTTTTTACTTGTGTGTGCAATTTTTCAAATGCCAGACCAGACTTCAAGTGGCATGAGCTGCCAAAATGTTGATATTTTGGCGTGAAATTATTGGCTATTTTTCTTAAGACGCATAATTCAGACGCTTTTTAGTGCTTCTAGTCTCAAAAATGTACGATAAAGTATTGTTTTGAACAAACTTTGACTTAGAATGAATGAATGGTCGTCCTGGTTATTTAAATTTTGTTACTTTTCGAACACATTTTCGGTTCGTATAGGCCACATACTGTATGGATTTTCCTCATTCCAACGCCAATCATGTAGTTTATCGATGGCCTTCAAAGCCTCCTACTGTCGTGACGATCAGCAATTATGAAAAAAGCGTGAATTTTGGCAGCTCAGGCCACTTTAACAATGGGCGATTTAAATTATCATGATTTGAAGGCTTGGATTTTTTAAATCAGATCATGGAACTCACTTGTCTATCCTTTCTCTCCTTCGCTTGCGGATAACTTCATAGCTGGGGAACATAGGATTACCTGTCAATGATGGCTTTTTCACTGGGGCAGAAGCCGGTCGTACGTGGGTGGGGTTCACCATTGCCCCGTGGCCTTTAGGGCAGAAGAAATATCTCTTGCCTTGGTATATGCCATTGTGTACAGAGTTTACTAAAGACAAAAAAAAAAAACAGAACAAAATTTCAGAAATATCACAAATTTTTGATGATTGAAAATCATTGTGATCGAATGTGTTACTAATGAGTTATGCCCCTTTGAAATAAATTCATAAGTGCCTGGGAGTTTACTCAAGAAATTTCGCAATATAAGATGACAGCTGACGCTTTTTTGATAATTGATACCCTGTTTCCTCTTTGTTGGACCCAAACCAGACGGTGACTGGTGACGTTGGCATACATTATACTTTAAGTATCCAACTCAAAGTGGCATGATCAAAATTCCCTGATTTTGTATTGAAGAAAAAAAATTAAAATTTTGGTTTTGGCTTCCATCACAATAACCTATTTACAATCATTATCTTATTCAAATATTCTGCACAATACGTCAGGTAAGCTCAACTTCTCTTGACAATGAGATCCTCTGTGGCTCAGCTGGTTGGAGTGATAGTCCCTCAGTCAGACACAGGCCTTCTACCCATGGTGCGCGGGTTCAAAGCCCACTCACATCAAATTAAATTGGAATATATCTGAGTGGATTTTTCACTTGATCGCTGTATGTGGAAGAGTGACCAGGTACTTGCCAAAGGTCAGGGGTTTCCTCCAGACAAAGAGTTTGGTTTTCTCCATCACTGAACATGGCAATGCTGCCATACAAGTGAAATAATCTTGAAACACCAATTGATCAATCTCTCGACAATCAAAATTTTATGAAAAAAAGTAAACAATTTGGCAGCTTGTGCTACTTCAACACACATTCTTGTAACTGGCATTAGTAAAAAGTTTCCTCTATTCACATTTTTGGCAGCTTGTGCCTGTTAAACATGCTTACCATTGTCATCTAGTTTGACACCAACATAGATTTTGGGACAGACTGAGTGTGGAACTGTGTCCAAATGACCAATATATTTCACAGTACCTGGCAGGATAAGAATGAAAGTAAAAACATCAAAATTCAGACAATAGCTGCTGATTTTTATTAACAAATAAAGTAAAACAAAAAATATATATATACATGTAACAAAAAGTATGTTGACTTAGAGTGATAAACATTTCCATTGGAATTGGGATGCCTTATCCAGTCATTGTAATAACAAATCAGTTGATGTGACACTTTTCATTACCACCTAATGTACATATATGACACCTAATGATACAAAGCAAACTTACCAGGATGTTTATCTTTTACTATAACTCTTTTTCCTATATTTATTTGAGGAGATTTATGTGTGACCAAATTTCTTTGGGGAGTGGACTGACATGCAGGGGATCTCTTCAGTCGTCCTGCTTCTGGTCCAAAAGTACTTCTCCAGAATCTCTTACATGGTCCACATGAACACAGAAAAGGGTCTTTACCCTCCTAAAATAGAAGACATGGTTCAGTTTACAGAGACTGAAATCAGTGTACATGTACATTCTACATCAGTGAATGAGTTTAATTAGTTAGTGTCTTTTAGAAAGTGAATATAACAGTATTCTCGTTATTTTGGGATTATACTTTCTTGAAATTATGGTAGAAATTCTTCTACCGATTTTTGGGTGATGCCGAAACGGGAATCGACCCCGGGTCCCAGAGTATGGCACCTATCGCCAGCACTAAATGCTGTGAAACATCAGTGAAATCTACAAGGATCCCAGTTCTTTTTTAATTATGATATTTCAGGCTTAGATATTAATTCCACTATGACTTGCAGTCTGATGACACCAGCGAGCACACTTATCAATTGTCTTGGTTTTAAACAATCTTTGCTTCCATAATAATATACTAATTGTTTTGTGAAAGTGGAAGTCTTGTGATGTTATATTCAATCACAAAATAGTCAGCGGTAATATTTATTAGTTACAAATATACAGACAACCAGAGCATTAATTGAAACTACTGAAATTCCCATAACTTATAGATCTGAACTGAATATCAACAGTTATAAGAGTCACACACATGAGGCTAAATTACAACATTGCTCATGCTCATGGTTTTCACTACAACCTACTGTAAGTGGCTTGTGATAATTTTAAATTTAAACCAGTTTCCCTTGAACAATGAACATTGCTTTAGAGTTCAGTCCATTCAAATAACTTTTCAAATCCATATGCCACAATTTAATTTGTTTATGTCCACTCCCATACTATGGACTTTTACAATATCCCATCAACATTTATTTATAATGCAGAGTAAGATCAGGGACTGATCCAGGGAAAATTTGGGTATACCATTTTGGTTCAAAATGTTCCAACAATAAGACAAAAACAACATCTCTGGCCCAAAATTCAACATTAAATGCTATTTTGACATTAAAATCTGTTGGTTTTAAGAATTTGGGCGGATTTTTTGCTTGTGAATTTGGGCGCCCATACCTGTATACAGGTATCAAAATGTCTCTGGATCAGTCTAAGAAGATTAAACTATGCAAATAACTAGTTTACACTGTAAGGCCTTAAATAATGATGCAGTGGTCTTATCTGACATCATTTTTAAGTTTGCTGTGGATATTTGTCAGACTCCAGACCTGTATAGATGTCAAGGTGCTATTTCTCCAAGAGATACATGCTACATATGCGCAGCAATGGAATGCATGCGTAAATGTTGTTTTTTACAGTTTTTTTTCCAGTTGGCTCTTCTTACTATCTTGGGACATTTGAACTCTGAGGTTCACCTATCGAAGCATTTAGTTAGAATTTTAGCGATGATTGCTGTAGACAGTTATTTGAATACTTAATGACAATATTTTCTTGGTAATCCATATAGTTAAAAAAAAAAACTTAATGATGGTAAACATTGATAACGTCGAGAATGACAGACCAATAGCCTAGGGGTACCACCGTACTAGTTATCGAGGTGTACCAGTTATCGAGGGTTAGGTACATTATTGATTGTAGACAGAAAAGTCCTCTAAGAAATAAAACAAAATTTCACACATACTTCCAATTCATAGTTTCCTTCATTTTAAAAGTGGAGATTTTATAATTTGTTACAAATTCTGTCGGTTTTATTTTCTATATGAAATTAGCTACAGGTATCCAATGAGACACGGACAGTCGTGGGACACTTTGACTCTTTTCATATCCCAAGTAACAATTTGTTTTCAAACAAGTTCATGTAATAAAAGAATATTAAAAATACGTCTTCAGTTTAGTTTGTTGTTTTGTACCGATTGTGTTGTCAACTCTGCAGAATGCAAATAAGCATCCTGAAAAGTGTCCCTAAATTAGTGAGATTTTCAGTTAACTTTTAATTTTTCCTTCTTTTCCTTGTTCTTTCTAAGTGAAGACGACAAGAGTTTTCATACAGTAACTGTAAATAGTTAAAATAGAGGCTTATTTTGATATGGTATTGAAGAACTCAATTTTATGCGTGCACCAGATTTAGTACTTAAAAATTCAATCGACTCGACGGTTTCCGTTAATGCACAATCAAACTAAAAAAACCCACAGAAACCAAGCATTGCAACTGCAATTTTGACTTGAAAAAGTTGAATTGAAAATGAAATGAAGAGTGAAGTTCAACAGTGTTCAACCAGTCTTGAGACAAATATTCAACAATAATTCACCAATTATTTGTTGGCCAAAACATAAAATCGCATCTTCTTTACCTCATTTTCCCTTGTTTTCATTTCTATGGGCAGTTAACCTGATGTTAAATCTATAAAACATTTCTAAAAAGGGAAAGGCCGATTAAGCGACTAAAGAAAGCGTCTCTTGTTGTCAAGTCAATGGACCGCTCACAACATTAGAAATAATAAAGTTAAACCAAAGCGTAGCTTATGAGTTAATGATAATATTTAATCATATCATATACTATTTCTCTAATGTTTACTCTTAATATAAGTGTTTGTTCTGGATATAATAAGTCAGAATTGAAATAGAAAGTAAATGAAAGGGTTTTTAATGTTTTAGCGGCCCATTCAGGATGGGGAATTAGGAAATTATTTATCGTTTAGGTTATTATGTCCATGACTAAGTCACGTTATGGAACAACACGACATGGCGGTAAAACTTTTCGACGCTTGCGGTAAGTATTTAAATACGGCCCTGGCTTATTTCTCTTCTAAATTATATTGATTGGCTTGAAAATAAGCTGATCGATGCAGACGTGGTTGCATTGATTTTTGGTTTTCGTATGGTGTTGTTGTTGCAGCTGTCACACAGCACGGGAATCCTGCCAATAAATGATTACCCTGACAATACTGTAAAATGACACGCTCTGGCCAGATTTTGTCAGCAATTACTTATATTGTGTTGGCTGCATAAATTGGCGACACTTTGGTTATTCTAGAACTTTCTGCAGTGTTATCCCACTTTGTCAGTGTTACACACACCAGTGGCTTGTGACTGTGTCGTTATTATTGATTAGCTAAGTTATTGCATGTTAACATAATGTAGTAAAAGTGCATTTCAACCAATATGGTTATGAGGGGGGAACAAATTCTATCTGTGGATTTGCTTATTGCTTGTTGACCAGACCCAATCCAAAGTGCTCTTCACTGGTTCATGATTTCTGAGTGTACATAACCACTAACATACCAACTATGTATTGGGATATCAAATACTACATGAATTTCACAAGGATTACAATGACTTTCATCTTAATATGATGGCACCATTCGGTTTGGGATGCTGACAAGTTTTCCTTGTCTCTGTCTGTTTGTGGATTACTGACGCAATTAAATCTCTGCATGTTATATGAAAACTAGTCATTATGTGGCAATCAGGTTTTCATACCAAGCTTGTGGGTCACTGTAAGTATTAACAAGTCAGACCTTTCAATTCTCCACAATAACATTTTATCTACACCGTACACGCATCATCATAAAAGCTGTGTCATTTAAATTTTACGTCAAACCCTAATTTTTGCATGGTAGTAGGTTGAACCGCACAAATTGTCTTTTAAAAAGAAGTTTCACTGGTAAAGATTGAAGTACCATACTGCGGCCTTGCTGTCTTGGGTAGAGATACACTTGGCTATTCTAGATAGAATTGTTATTTTAATATTAAATAAAACGGCACACAGTTGTCAATCAAAGCTATTAAGAATCCAGAATAGATCTGTTAGGGGGTCATGGGGAACCAGGGGAAGGGAGAATAAGGTGGCTTGCTCTGACGATCATCTCTGTCCTATACAGGGGCTCATTCAGAGGAATGTCTAAGCGTCTACTGGACACCCTGTACAAGGCTTAACTAACATGTGTGTTTCCAATATATATATACTAAACTGCACAGTTCACTCCAACCAAAAGGGTTTTATTTGATATGTCACTTGGGTAAAATCTTTAGAATTGCCAAAAAAAGTTCAAATATTTAATATTTTAGAATTGCCAAAAAAGTTCATACATTTAATATTGTAGGCATTCAGCAAAAGCGGTGTCTGGAAATGTTTTCAACAAGTTAATTATGTTTCAAGAATATAACCATTATATATTCATGAACACTAAACACATGGGCACAGGGAAAATCTTCTTGTCTAAAATAACCACGGCCTTTACATACATGTACAAGTACCATTTATTCTAAACTCAGCTCCATGGAGTTCAGTATTACAGCATGGTAAATAACTAATTCTTATATATATTGCCCTACATTTTGATCAGCTTGTACTATCAGACTATCATTGTTACATCCATGTTATTATAATATCGCTAGTGTAAAGCCCTATTCAATCAAACTTTACATAAACGTCTTTGACAAATTTCTTAGAAAACCCTCTCCTCATATTTGATGATTCAGAGTGAAATACTTCCTTCACAGGTGAAGTGGTATAATACCCCTTTGTACAACATTTTTGGAATATTTGACATCATTCTGAAAAAAGTGGCATGAGCTGCCAAAATGTTGATATTTTGATGTTAAAACAGATTGTTGAAATAATTGGCTATTTTTCTCAAAACGTACAATTCAGAAGCTTTTTAGTGCTTCTAGTCTCGAAAGTGTACGATAAAGTTGTTTTGAACTAACTTTGGCTTAGAATGAATGAATGGTCGTCCCGGTTATTTAAATTTTGTTACTTTTCAAACACGTTTTCGGTTCGTACAGGCTTCATACTTTATGGATTTTCCTCATTCCAACGCCAATCCTTTAGTTTTTCGATGGCTTTCAAAGCCTCCTACTGTCGCGACGATCAGAAATTATGAAAAAAGTATAACTTTTGGCAGCTCATGCCACATTAAGGAAAGCCCTGCTGTTAGACATCCAATAATCCAATAATTGAGCTATTTATCATGGCTGGGATACAAAAGTGGATCATTTTGGACACCCAATTCTGTGGAGAAAAGCTAGTTTGTACACCTTATTTTCAGGTCCAGAAGATTTTATTTTATGGCCAAATAGACAAATGAAAAACTGTCCTGAAAATTTAATAACGATTCCATGTCATCGATCCCATATATGGGAATCAGCCCCGCCTGTGTGTCGCCAAAAGTTTTAAATAAACATTGTTAGTAGAGATTATGCTTTAAAAAATTAATAGGAATTTGTTAGAAGATATGTAAAAAAAGTGTCATCATCAATCAGAGAATTTACCGGTATATTGGCTTATATAAATTATACGCTAAGGACTTCTGTGGAGACTCGAATCATATACATGTAATAGACGGCCTGTATGTATCAACAGTTTATGGCGGAAAATGTCAAACAGAAAGCGATCATACTTTGGATTTTGACTGCACACAGCGAGACAAAGCATCCTATAATCCAAAAATGTTGGCATACATTTTCGTTTTGACCCGTACTATCAGACTATAGTAGTAAATAATCTCTTCCTTGCTTGTTTGTTGGGAAATTTGCATCACCGTTTTTTCCAGCGGGATGGATTTCAGAATATTGTTTTTTCAATATGCAAGTAATCTGGGCTCTGATAAATTTGGACAAAAAAACCCCAACAATTCGACAAAGCCCAGATTTCTCTGCTATAATCTTGGCAATAAATTGACATGTCTATTTTGTTAGATTTGGCTATGATCATGTACATGCATATCATTACTTTGAAGCTTATTACCTTTGGAAAGGTATGTTGTTTGGCTTATAGTTCTTATACAATTCAAAGTCTGATGGCTATGTTTTGAAGTATTAAAGTAGTGTATGTACATGTAGATGAGTCCTATTGTGAATAAACATCATCTCACTATTTCCTTCTGACCGTTGATCCACACCAGTAATCACTGTTAATTAAAGCTGTCCTAATTATGTTGTATAATTACAATGTACATGTATATGTAACTTGATTAATATGTACAGTAACATGTATCCATTGTACATGTATAAAGTCAGAAGCAGAAAATGTGCATGTCCCAAAAATATACATGTATGGACAACTTTGAAACAGTCATATAATTATATATTAGATTTTACTTTACATGTAAAATCAAATATTTAAAGTGGCATGAGCTGCCAAAATGTGAATTTTGACGTTAAAACAGAATGTTGAAATTTTCTCAAGACGTATCATTCAGAAGCTTTTTAGTGCTTATAGTCTCAAAAATGTACGATAAAGTATTGTTTTAAACTAATTTTGGCTTAGAATGAATGAATGGTCGTCTCGGTTATTTAAATTTTGTTTACTTTTCGAACACGTTTTCGGTTAGTACAGTGGCCTTCAAAGCCTCTTGCTGTCGTGACGATCAGAAATTATGAAAAAAGTGTGAATTTTGGCAGCTCATGCCACTTTAAATATTATGTTGACTGTCCATATCATTTATGTTACAGATTTATTCAATATTAAGTACTGTCTTGAGAAGGTAGCACCTAAAAAGGCAACCATGTACACTAACTGTACCCTACTAAGTACTTAAAAATTTATAAACATTAAAACACATGGGTATGGGGAAAGTCTTCTTGACTAAATTATAAATATGGTCTGAGTTTATATATTTATGATCACTAAAACACACGGGCACAGGGAAAATCTTCTTGTCTAAAATAACCACGGAGACAAGTTTCTAATTGTTTTAAAAACATGTACATAGAGCCAATATTTTCCTGGAGTAAACCTGTCACTGTTCCATTTGAGTGTAAAATCTAGACTTGGACATGATGTACGCAAAACAATCAGTCGAAATACTCATAAACTGGATTCAAGATCAATCTTTTTCTATAGTATGGCTTCTTTCACTTTTGACTGTGTTTGAACTGACCTTCAAGAAACCAAAAGCCTTAACCAAGTTGTTTCATTTGATTTTTTGTAAAAACCTTTTATATTTTTTTCTTAGTTCTCAGAGATAGTTAAGATTGTTAATATTTCATCTTATAATTGCGAGTGAGTAACCTTTTCTATTTTGTCCCAGTCAGCTTCTACTGCTACATGTATGTACGTAGTCTTATACTTCCTTTTCCAACCATATCTAACACTTAACATTAACAAGTAATAAAGTATATCCCAGCATTCAGGTGTAAAGGATGCATCATAAAAATATTGCAAAGTTCAATTTGTTACTAATTTGACTTGTTATATATATGTATTTTGTAAAAGGTATGGGTTGGTATAATTACATTCTGCATATCCCACCTGCTACCCTCAGAAAACTAAATAAATAGTGACCATCATGTCTGTAATTTTCATTCTTCCAGGCAAACCAGGCCATATACACCCCCCCCCCCCCCTCCACCTCCCACCTCCCAAACCAAAAACAAAATCACAAAGCAATGCCACAAACCCCCCTTAGTTTGCTTTTAAATTCTAATCTACATGTATATCTTACAATTTCTCAAAATTGTTTCACCGTTTTTTATGCCATTTTAATAAATCAGGCATTGTTCATGCCACCATACCAGATTAGTAAAGTAATTTTGATAGTAAAAAGATTTACATTGAAATAAAAATATAATTGGTTCTGTGACCTGTAGAAAACTCAAGAGGTGTAAAGTAAACAAAATTTATTTTCTTGACAATAAATGGCCAAAACTTCAGTTTGTATGAAAATATATCAACATTATGGCAGCTTATCCAACATTTTCAACATTTTGGGATTGAAGAGTACCTTGATCAAGTTGTTTAGAATCTTTTTATATTTTGCAAATCTGTGTTAGAATAAATTTAAAAAAAAACTAGGTACTAATAATACAGATATATAGTTGTAAGTGTTTAATCCTTTTGATATCAACCAAAGGATTATTACCTCAGACTTTAGTTATCCCTGGACAGTATAAAGTCTAACCATGCAGTGACATAAATCAGATTTAAATTTAGAGTCTCAGAAATAGATCTTCAAACAAACTTAAAGGGGCATGAGCTGCCAAAATGTTGATATTTTGACGTAAACACAGAATGTTGGAATTATCGGCTATTTTTCTCAAAACGTATAATTCAGAAGCTTTTAAGTGCTTCTAGTCTCGAAAATGTACGATAAAGTATTGTTTTAAACTAACTTTGGCTTAGAATGAATGAATGGTCGTCCCGGTTATTTAAATTTTGCTACTTTTCGAACACGTTTTCGGTTCGTACAGGGCACCTACAGTATGGATTTTCCTCATTCCAACGCCAATCATTTAGTTTTTCGATGGCCTTCAAAGCCTCTTACTGTCGTGACGATCAGAAAGTATGAAAAAAGTGGGAATTTTGGCAGCTCATGCCCCTTTAACATTTTCTTTTGATTTCATTTTAGCACTTCAGAAGACGAAGAAGAGTTGTCTGAAATGGACGATATCCCACTGATGTTATGTGACGACGGATTTGAAATGGACGAAAATCACTCCTTAATGCGACGTAAACAATACAAGTGGCCTAACCAGAGCCTGTCTGACTCAATCAGTAACTGTTTAGCCAGGTAGGTTTAATATACAGGTGGTCTAACCAGAGCCTGTCTGACTCAATCAGTAACTGTTTAGCCAGGTAGGTTTAATATACAGGTGGTCTAACCAGAGCCTGTCTGACTCAATCAGTAACTGTTTAGCCAGGTAGGTTTAATATACAGGTGGCCTAACCAGAGCCTGTCTGACTCAATCAGTAACTGTTTAGCCAGGTAGGTTTAATATACAGGTGGCCTAACCAGAGCCTGTCTGACTCAATCAGTAACTGTTTAGCCAGGTAGGTTTAATATACAGGTGGCCTAACCAGAGCCTATCTGACTCAATCAGTAACTGTTTAGCCAGGTAGGTTTAATATACAGGTGGCCTAACCAGGGCCTATCTGACTCAATCAGTAACTGTTTAGCCAGGTAGGTTTAATATACAGGTGGCCTAACCAGAGCCTATCTGACTCAATCAGTAACTGTTTAGCCAGGTAGGTTTAATATACAGGTGGCCTAACCAGAGCCTGTCTGACTCAATCAGTAACTGTTTAGCCAGGTAGGTTTAATATACAGGTGGCCTAACCAGAGTCTGTCTGACTCAATCAGTAACTGTTTAGCCAGGTAGGTTTAATATACAGGTGACCTAACCAGAGCCTATCTGACTCAATCAGTAACGGTTTAGCCAGGTAGGTTTAATATACAGGTGGTCTAACCAGAGCCTATCTGACTCAATCAGTAACTGTTTAGCCAGGTAGGTTTAATATACAGGTGGCCTAACCAGAGCCTATCTGACTCAATCAGTAACTGTTTAGCCAGGTAGGTTTAATATACAGGTGGCCTAACCAGAGCCTGTCTGACTCAATCAGTAACTGTTTAGCCAGGTAGGTTTAATATACAGGTGGCCTAACCAGAGCCTATCTGACTCAATCAGTAACTGTTTAGCCAGGTAGGTTTAATATACAGGTGGCCTAACCAGGGCCTATCTGACTCAATCAGTAACTGTTTAGCCAGGTAGGTTTAATATACAGGTGGCCTAACCAGAGCCTATCTGACTCAATCAGTAACTGTTTAGCCAGGTAGGTTTAATATACAGGTGGCCTAACCAGAGCCTGTCTGACTCAATCAGTAACTGTTTAGCCAGGTAGGTTTAATATACAGGTGGCCTAACCAGAGTCTGTCTGACTCAATCAGTAACTGTTTAGCCAGGTAGGTTTAATATACAGGTGGCCTAACCAGAGCCTATCTGACTCAATCAGTAACTGTTTAGCCAGGTAGGTTTAATATACAGAGGGCCTAACCAGAGTCTGTCTGACTCAATCAGTAACTGTTTAGCCAGGTAGGTTAAATATACAGGTGGTCTAACCAGAGCCTGTCTGACTCAATCAGTAACTGTTTAGCCAGGTAGGTTTAATATACAGGTGGTCTAACCAGAGTCTGTCTGATTCAATCAGTAACTGTATAGCCAGGTAGGTTAAATATACAGGTGGCCTAACCAGAGCCTGTCTGATTCAATCAGTAACTGTATAGCCAGGTAGGTTTAATATACAGGTGGCCTAACCAGAGTCTGTCTGATTCAATCAGTAACTGTATAGCCAGGTAGGTTTAATATACAGGTGGCCTAACCAGAGTCTGTCTGATTCAATCAGTAACTGTATAGCCAGGTAGGTTTAATATACAGGTGGCCTAACCAGAGCCTATCTGACTCAATCAGTAACGGTTTAGCCAGGTAGGTTTAATATACAGGTGGCCTAACCAGAGCCTGTCTGACTCAATCAGTAACTGTTTAGCCAGGTAGGTTTAATATACAGGTGGCCTAACCAGAGCCTGTCTGACTCAATCAGTAACTGTTTAGCCAGGTAGGTTAAATATACAGGTGGTCTAACCAGAGTCTGTCTGACTCAATCAGTAGGTTTAATACATCTCTATTGTAGTCTAAATCATCAATCTGGCTCTTTATTGGATCAACTCAGACTCCCTCCCTGTATACTTTGGAGGTTATTACTTATTATTGGCAATCCATTGGAATTTTCAAATGAAATGAATTTGCTGTTATTAGTTAGCTGTTACAATTCATTTAAACTTTTTCTTCTTCAAATAGGGGTCTCCGTGGCTCAGTAGGTAGAGCGTTGGATGCTTTATCCGAATAGCCTTCCACCAATGGGTCCCGGGTTCGAATCCCACTCAGTCCAAAAAAAAAATTGGAAAGTTTTCTGTTTGGGGTTTCACTCGAACGACCTGTGTGGGATGGTTGCCAGTTACTAACGGAAGGTCGTGGGTTTCCTTCGGGCAAACAACCCGGTTTCCTCCCATAATAAAATTGGCAGCGCCGCCATTTAAGTGAAATAATCTTGAGCGCTGCGTAAAACATCAAACAATCAATCTTCTTCAATTCTGTGAGTGTCTCAGTCAGCAGAGGGCTAATCATTGGGTCTGTCAAACTTGTCATTGATGGGTTGAAATCCCACTTTGTCCAAAGAAGATGACACACCATAATTAAATCACCTCGTCTTTCAGGGGTTTCCTGGAGCCTGTTTCACAAAGTGGCGTGGTTTTCACATAACTGCCATAGCAACCCATGTTGTAGAGATACGTTAGTATGAAAGTTACACAAAAAATACATCTACGGCGCTTTGTGAAACAGGACCCTGTTCTTACAAAATATTGGACACCAGCAAATAAAAAGTTGGGTCCCACATATACATTAGGTGATATATTTATTATATATATGCACTGTAGTCTAATTTTTTTTACAAAAGGATGTTTTTTTCCCCAGTCAATTATGTCATTGAATATGTAATTTTTGGGTACAGAATTGTCATTATATTTATGCTTCCCTTTATTGTTGAATGTCAACATTGGGGAAATTGCTCATACAAGGTTAAGTTCTCTCAATAAAGCACACGTTGGCTTAAGCTGAATCAATAGCATCAATGTAGTATCACAATATGGAATTTACAATATGGACTGTCTCATTATTCATTTTGATATTCACACCTACATGTACAAATAAGCAATACTTTTCTTGTTTCATTTGTCTCTGGTTGTCAGCTTTAAAATGGCATGAGCTGCCAAAATTCACACTTTTGTCATAATTTCTGATCGTCACGTCAGAAAGAGATTTTGAAGGCCATCTAAAAACTTAATGATTGGCGTTGGAATGAGGAAAATCCATACAGTATGTGGCCTGTACGGACCAGAATAGTGTTCGAAAAGTAAACAAAATTTAGATAACCGGGACGACCATTCATTCATTCTAGGCCAAAGTTAGTTCAAAACAGTAGCCTACTTTATCGTACATTCTCGAAACTAGAAGCACTAAAAAGCTTCTGAATTATACGTCTTGAGAAAGATAGCCGAAAACTTCAACATTCTGTTTTTACGTCAAAATATCAACATTTTGGCAGCTCATGCCACTTTAACTTGAAAAGATAACATGGGGTTTCACTACATTTTTTGTTGATATATTATAATGCAGCCTTACATTTTCAATTACAAATGTTTACATGTATATGAATATAGACCATCTGTTGCAAGTATGCATGTGATGGGGCAATATATAGTTTAACAAGCCTAGGTTTATAGGAGATCTATATAATCTACTTATTGGAAGGCTTATACCTTCATGCAGATACATGCATGCATCTGAAGTTTAAGTATATGGCTTATCAGCTGATCACAATGGCAACCATAACTGGACTTAACTGCTCTATACATTGGACTTCAAAATGGCAACCATAACTGGACTTAACTGCTCTATACATTAGACTTGTATCAGTGACTGTATATATTTTTTAACACTATAATACACAGGCACAGGGAAAATCCTCTTGTCTAAAAAACTAATAGATGTACAAAAGATTGTGTACTTCACAAAATGTACTTTGTGCTGATGCCTTATTTGTAAGGACGACTGCAGGACACGTGTATGCGATAGTACGACTGTACGAGCAATCAATATGGAGAGAGAACTTCAGGTGTTAGAAATTCTGGTGTAATGTTAGTGTGTGAATATTATATTTACCAACCAACGGTTTGAAACTGTTTCCTCAGAGATGGATTTTCAACCTTAAATGGGATTTACCATGTGACATGATTCTAAATGTTTGTGTCATAGGTCAGATTGTGCTTGTATCATCTATATATACATGATACTTAATGTTTGCGTCTTAGGCCAGATTGTGCTTGTTACATAGACTAGTACCATCTGAACATTTAATGCTTATTGTAGTGTATTGATGCCTTTGATAGTTGGAGAACAGTTTTCAATTTGGTGTAGAATTTGTGTCATTGTTTAGCTGTTATTGACAGAAACAGTATAAAACCCACATCACATATTTATATTAGATGTATTATGGAGACAGTTAGTATTCTGGATCCTGAGCGTAATGTCATGTGTAATATGTGCTGTACAGACTGTACATATACCTGCAGTTACACAGGGTAACTATCATATTCAAATGATTCACTATTGATCTGTTTGAATATAAATTTTTTTTCTAAATTTATCTGTAGCTTGATTGAATTTCAGTGTTTACAGGGGGCCTCGGTGACTTAGTCAGTTAGAGGGATAGTCCTTCAGTTTGACTCAGGCCTCCCATCGAAGTAACACGGGTTTGAATCCCATTCAGACCAAATAAAAATTGAAAAATTTCTGAGTGGATTTTTCACTTTATCACCGTATGTGGAAGAGTTGCATACTCGCCGAGTGCCGGAGGTTTCCTTTGGGCAATAAGCCCGGTTTCCTCCCATATATGTGAAATAATCTTGAGTGCAGCGCAAACACCAATCAATCAATCAAATGTTTACAAGCTGATGATTTCTCATTGATGACTTGTCTCATCTAGGACAAATATTTAATTTTTTTTTTTTTTTTGTCAAAAACCGAATATGTTGACTTTATTTTCCAATCATTGGTTAGTAACTTAGTTTTTACCTACTGGTATCACTTATACATGTATATTAGAGATTTTCCCTAAATGTATTAGATCTTAATCATTCATATACATTCATGTGTCACAAACAGTTCTGGCTCTCAGTATTATTTATGTATGTATAGTTTTAACATTGTAAAGGTAAACTTATAATCATGAGTCAATGTAAAGGTAAACTTATAATCATGAGTCAATGTAAAGGTAAACTTATAATCATGAGTCAATGTAAAGGTAAACTTATAATCATGAGTCAATGTAAAGGTAAACTTATAATCATGAGTCAATGTAAAGGTAAACTTATAATCATGAGTCAATGTAAAGGTAAACTTATAATCATGAGTCAATGTAAAGGTAAACTTATAATCATGAGTCAATGTAAAGGTAAACTTATAATCATGAGTCAATGTAAAGGTAAACTTATAATCATGAGTCAATGTAAAGGTAAACTTATAATCATGAGTCAATGTAAAGGTAAACTTATAATCATGAGTCAATGTAAAGGTAAACTTATAATCATGAGTCAATGTAAAGGTAAACTTATAATCATGAGTCACGGCCTTTTCACAATGCCATATAATCAGAATGACTTTTGCCAGGGCAAAATCTAACCGTGGAATTAAAGTTTGCCTGAATATTAGACACTGCTATTTACCGGTAATGGCTGTTTCAGTGAAAAAAATAAAATAAACAAGGCATGTAAGGCAGCTTATTAATTGATATTTATTTCCTTATTTATTGTTGGAAGGGTCAGTTGGCCAAGTTTATTATTGGCGTCTGATGACTTCTATTGCTGTAAATAAGCTTTTAAATTGCTCTGCATAGGTATTTAATACAGCCTCAGTTAAATCTACATGTATATTGAAAAAAATAGAGGATTGAAATCTCATGGACAAGGTACCCTTTTGAGTCTACCCCAGCCCTGCCCCTCCCAGGCTAAAATCAGGTGTGCTTAATGTTATATTATATCCATATATGTTTATTAACACTAAAACACACAGGCACAGGGAAAATCTTCTTTTTTGTATTCATGTATTTATGATTAATCTTTATAGAATGTGTGTTATTTGCTGATATATTTAAATATGTATTTTAGCAGTCAATTAATTGCAGTGTGTTAAATGTGTTATTTGCTCAGATATTTAAATATGTATTTTAGCAGTCAATTGCAGTGTGTTAAAAATGCTACTCCTTATATTGTATATCTGTTGCACAATTTGCTATATAAAAATTATGTTTTTTTTTCTTAAACAGCTGCTGTAATTCTCTGGCTAAAAAATGTGGTGCTTACAAAGAGTTACAGCCAAGACGGGTCTACTTTGGAAAGGCAGCCGTGCATTCAAAGTTTTGCAAAAATGTTGTCAAAAATCAGAAATACAATTTCTTCACTTTTATACCATTGGTAAGTGACAATAAAACTGACATAGTTTGTTCAAGATAAAGACTAAATTATTTTTATCTCGAAATCAGCAAATAACATAATGTACAGGATTTCTTTGTTGTATAAATGTAGTCAAACAATTTAGTGATCATTTTAACTCATCAACGACTTAATAAAAATGTCCTCTTCCTTATCTCAATTGTCATACATGTAGATTAATTGATTGATTGTTTGTTGTTTTACGCCGCGCTCAAGATTATTTCACTTTTATGGTTGCGTTGCCAGTTTTATTGTGGAAGCAAACGGGCTCTATGCCCGGAGGAAACCCACGACCTTCCGTTGGTAACTGGCAACCACCCCACATATGTCGTCATACATGTAGAAGCATTCTCAATATTAATCATGAGCTAATTTTTTATTAGAATGATTAGGGGTCGTTAAACACCAATACGTCAGATGTGACACACTGTTAGCATAGAGTATATTATAAATCCCAATAAAGAATTTCTTTCTTTTCCTTTGTTTTACAGGTATTGTTTGAACAGTTCAAGTTTTTCTTGAATTTCTTTTTCCTGGTGATGGCTTGTCTGCAGTTCGTCCCAGAGCTGCGTATTGGATATCTATATACCTATTGGGTGCCACTGGTGAGTAACTTCATATTGGATATCTATATACCTATTGGGTGCCACTTGTGAGTAACTTCATATTGGATATCTATATACCTATTGGGTGCCACTGGTGAGTATTCATATTGGATATCTATATACCTATTGGGTGCCACTGGTGAGTAACTTCATATTGGATATCTATATACCTATTGGGTGCCACTGGTGAGTATTCATATTGGATATCTATATACCTATTGGGTGCCACTGGTGAGTAACTTCATATTGGATATCTATATACCTATTGGGTGCCACTGGTGAGTAACTTCATATTGGATATCTATATACCTATTGGGTGCCACTGGTGAGTAACTTCATATTGGATATCTATATACCTATTGGGTGCCACTGGTGAGTAACTTCATATTGGATATCTATATACCTATTGGGTGCCACTGGTGAGTAACTTCATATTGGATATCTATATACCTATTGGGTGCCACTTGTGAGTAACTTCATATTGGATATCTATATACCTATTGGGTGCCACTGGTGAGTATTCATATTGGATATCTATATACCTATTGGGTGCCACTGGTGAGTAACTTCATATTGGATATCTATATACCTATTGGGTGCCACTGGTGAGTAACTTCATATTGGATATCTATATACCTATTGGGTGCCACTGGTGAGTATTCATATTGGATATCTATATACCTATTGGGTGCCACTGGTGAGTATTCATATTGGATATCTATATACCTATTGGGTGCCACTGGTGAGTAACTTCATATTGGATATCTATATACCTATTGGGTGCCACTGGTGAGTATTCATATTGGATATCTATATACCTATTGGGTGCCACTGGTGAGTATTCATATTGGATATCTATATACCTATTGGGTGCCACTGGTGAGTATTCATATTGGATATCTATATACCTATTGGGTGCCACTGGTGAGTAACTTCATATTGGATATCTATATACCTATTGGGTGCCACTGGTGAGTAACTTCATATTGGATATCTATATACCTATTGGGTGCCACTGGTGAGTAACTTCATATTGGATATCTATAAACCTATTGGGTGCCACTGGTGAGTAACTTCATATTGGATATCTATATACCTATTGGGTGCCTCTGGTGAGTAACTTCATATTGGATATCTATATACCTATTGGGTGCCTCTGGTGAGTAACTTCATATTGGATATCTATATACCTATTGGGTGCCTCTGGTGAGTAACTTCATATTGGATATCTATATACCTATTGGGTGCCACTGGTGAGTAACTTCATATTGGATATCTATATACCTATTGGGTGCCTCTGGTGAGTAACCCCATATCACATATCTATAAACAGTAAATTGCAGCAGTTAGAGTTGATCAAAATGTGGCAACCATAACTGGAAAGATTTACTGATAGAGATTGCTCCCTATTTATGAATTAAAGCTCTTATTGGTAACTGACTAAGACCCCAGTATAGAATGTGTTTGTTTATGGACTAAATGTAGGCCTACATTTAATAAACATAAGTTAAAATGAAACAACCTTTGTATTAGTTTCCTGGGAGTAAAATTAGAGTGATGAGAAAAATATGCATATTCCCATAGATATAACTTACAACTGTGCAAACACTTGCCTTTCGACCCTAGGAGAGAGAGCAACATGCATTTTACACACTAAAATAAAAAATCTTGCCCTAATGTTCTGTATATACTATCCTAGTCTAATACCCTGTACTGGCTGTCCATTTGTAGGCACTGCGCATGCGCAACCCTTCCTCTTCAACTTCCTCTTTTTCAACTTGCAAGGGATGAAGCAACAGCTAAAATTTACTGAGTATACCTTTTTTACTAAATCCTTCTTTCTAAGTCGTTTTTAGTACGAAATTTATCTGTCCCTAGCGGCTAGATACCTTCCTTTACATTACGGAAGGTTTTCTGGCCACACAAAATGTTCTATATTTGGATATTTGAGGAGTTTTGGACTCCATGTGGTCGTGTTGTGTTGTTCGTCGGCTTCCCAACCCAACCCCTTAAGTACAGCGGGGGAGGCATAATTCAACACCCTTACGGGGTTTGTTTAGCGAGATTGTGTTCCCACATAATATTCTCGTATTGTTTGTTTTTTTCTAAACTTCTGCTCTCCCGGATTTTAAATCCATATTTTCCATTATGTTTTAGATTGTTGGAAATACTATGGGAACTTGTGTGTGTAGTGGCTGATTATTCGATAGAAGACGTTCTACATCCACCAGGAGATGCAAATCATCTAAGTCGATGTTGAAATATCTCCAGATTCGGCAGATGGGAGTAATCGGGCAAGTCCGAATCTAAAAAAAAAAAAAAAAAAAAAATAATAAAATTGAAATAATTCTTATTGTTTTTCTTTTGATTTGTTGGGACGGCGGTATGTGTTTCCGAGATTTTATCTACGGAATCGGGTACACTGGTGTTGCTTACTTTAAATGAATACATTAGGGTTGGGGTTGTCACCACATGTATTTCTTTTTGTTGTTCAACAGTTGATCACAGATTAGCGACTGAGCGTCGTCTGTATCTACCCATATAAAGCCGTCGTCGTCACACGGACGAGTGTCCCGGACGGTGGACGTTCATTGACCATGACTGTCCTGTATACGGAACCTGCCGGTTCCCATGCCAGACGATCCGACCCCCCACCAAGCGGAGCACAACCGCGGGTCGGATACAAAACGTTTGAGTGCCATGGAGCAAACGTTGAGGGCGTTAAAATCTCCATTGCTAACCTTCTTTCGCAGAAGCAAGGCAATGGAGGGGCCCAGGTCTTCACGACCTGAACTTAAGGCAGCTGCGGCCACGACTGTACGCCCAGGTACACGAGCCGAGCAGCCGGACAACCAAAGCGGTTTGAGCCCTCGGGCCTCATCCTAGCTTTTGGATCTGTCGAACCAGGGCGTTAAATTCTCCATTGCTAACCTTCTTTCGCAGAAGCAAGGCAATGGAGGGGCCCAGGTCTTCACGACCTGAACTTAAGGCAGCTGCGGCCACGACTGTACGCCCAGGTACACGAGCCGAGCAGCCGGACAACCAACACGGTTTGAGCCCTCGGGCCTCATCCCAGCTTCTGGATCTGTCGAACCAGGGCATTAAAGTCTCCATTGCTAACCTTCTTTCGGGAAGCAAGGCAGTGGAGGGTCCCAGGTCGCTACGACCTGAACTTAAGGCAGCTGCGGCCACGACTGTACGGCCAGGTAAACGAGTCGAACTGCCTGACAACTGAAGTGATTTGAGCCTTCGGGCGTCATCCCAACTTCTGGATCTGTCGAACTGCCAGGAGGCTTGATCATACAGCGGCCTCGACCACGAAGGTACGCCCATGTACACGAGTCGATCCGCCTGGCAACCAGAGTGGGCGAGTCCTGTGGGCGTTACCCCAACTCGGGATCGGTCAAGCCGCCAGGATGCTTAAACATTCGGCAGCCTCGACCACCATTGTACGCCCGGGTCCACGAGTCGGTCCGCTTGACATCCGGAGTGGGTTAGTTACCCTACGGGCGTCATCCCAACTCTGGATCTGTCGAACCGCCAGGGAGCCTCAACATACGGCGGCCTCGACCACGACTGTACGCCCATACACACGAGTCGATCCGCCTGACAACAGGAGTGGGTTGGTTGGCCTACGGGCGTCACCCCAACTCTGGATTTGTCGACCCACCAGGGGGCTTAGCATACGGCGGCCTCGACCACGTCTGTACGTCCATGTACACGAGTCGTTGGACGTTCTATCCGAACAGCCTTCCACCAATGGGTCGCTGGTTCGAATCCCACTCAACCCAAAATAAAAAAATTGGACAATTTTCTGACTGGGTTTTCACTCGAACGACCTAGGTGGGATGGTTGCCAGTTACCAGCGGAAGGTCGTGAGTTTCCTCCGGGCATAAAGCCCGGTTTCCTCCCACACTAAAACTGGCAACGCCGCCATACTAGTAAAATAATCTTGAGCGTGGCGTAAAACACCAAACAATCAATGAATCCACTTTATAGTACTTGATCAAGGGACCACCTCCAACCAGACACCCCTATCCCAGATTTGATTTTCGGGGAGAAAGCTCTGTCTCGGTGTCTGTAGCGGAGACGGACGGTCAATATTTGACTTTCTCTGAACTCCTGGACTATATCAATCAACGGCTGCTCAATTAAGAGCCGCCACCTGAGAGGCGGTCCACTAGGATCCCCACCATGACGGGGATGTCCACCACATCCAAGCAGTCCTATCAGCGGGGTGATTGAGGCCGTTAACAGGATTAACACAGGGTTCGACCTCTCCCGAGTGTCACCCACACTCGCCTTGTGCTTACCGGAGGGAAATCGCCCAAGCGTGGGAGTCTCCCCATCCGCTAAGCTAGGCTCTGGACCCCACCTGGTTGCCTTTGATTTTGAAAACCTAGTTCAAAACCAAGGCCCTTCAACGAGTTTAAGTACACAGACCTGGGGTGCATGTCAATCCTAGGCCTACTTACTTACACAAGTCATGTGGCGCGGGTTCGAATCTTGCTCAGACCAAATACATTTTCTGAGGTACTTGTCACTCGGTCGCCGTATGTAGAGGGGTTACCAGGTTCTAACTGAAGGTTGGGGGTTTCCTCCAGTCGATGAGCCCGGTTTCCTCCCCAACTTATCCTTGCAAACTGCAGTATAAGTGGAATAAGCCGAAGTGCGGCGTAAAGCATCAACCATGCAACCCTCTCCCCTGAGGGTCGCCCACTAAACCTGGCAAGTTGCCCGGTTAGTGAAATAACATGGATTGCAGCAAAAAATCAGTGATTAATACATTAATCGGATTTCCCCTCCTTGGACCTGCAGGACGACCTGCCAATTGTGCCACAGGTCATGATGGGGGGGGGGGGGGGGGGGGGAACGTAAACAGAAGACCATTAACCAATCATGACGACTGGTAATATCTAGGTACCCCTCATCTTGTTTTCATACAAAAATCTTCCATCGTCAACGAGCAACCTTGGCGAGGACTAATCTTCTTGGATTCAGGCTCTTGGCAGTATTGTGAGCCCTCATCCATAATTTATGGGATTGGGCGTTAGGAGGTTTGGTCTTAGGGGTCCCCTATGACCTTCGCACCATACTACTTAGGAGACTACACTAGTGCAGGGCGAGGGTTGCACTCGTCGGACACACGTGCAGTCTTCGTCAAGATGGGTATGTGCAAGACTCCAAAGGTACTTGCCGAAGTTCGGGGTTTACTCCGGACGATAAGCCTGGTTTTCCTCCCCCACTAAACCTGGCGACGCCACCATATAAGCGAAATAGCTTTTGAGTGCAGCGTAATTCATCGATTAATCAATCGTCAGGTTGGACTGCTCACTCGGCCTTCATTCAGATTTCAAGGCTGACCGATAAACTATGTCACTACTACGCGGTTGTAAATTAATAACAGCCCGTTCGTAGTTTAAAATGATGCACTGTTTGTTTTTGTGGCATTGCCTCAAGACAGCTTACTATTACTTATTGGCCTGACCTTTTTTTCTAACAGTTACCGTTGCAAAATGACAACTCCTCGATATTATGGCGGTTGCCGTATGCGGAGGAGTTGCCATGCCGATGGTCGGGGGTTTCCTCCGGGCACTGGGCCCGAGTTCTTCCCCCACAATCTGGCAACGCCACCATATAAGTGAAATAGCCCCAGTGCGGCGCGAAGACCAATCAATCAATCTACAAGACCGAGCTCCTAGTTCATTAGAATATCGTTGCCTTCAAATCTTAGACAAACTTCTCGCCAACTGGGTTTCAAGTAAATTCTTCTTTTTTTCAAAACGAGCAAAAGAAAGAAGTACCGTACCTGTTCTGACTACAGATCTTAAGTTCGGACGTAAACCATACTAGAGATGTTTTCTCTCGACAGTTGCTGGAATTGTCCTCTTTCCGCCATCTTCATGAATTCCCATGCCGGGGAAAGAAAGGAGCGGTGATTGGCTAATCAGTAACAACTCGGTTGATAGGCCTGTTGGATAGCCTACTGTTACACCCTTTCGCCATTACGGATCGACGGGATGTGAACGCCGAAACCTGCAGTGCTTGTGTATATTACCGTAGTAAGAAATACACGAACAGCCGTTATTCCTAGTATGTACGGCCACTTGAGCCTGGGTGCTGACTTTGCTTGTCAAGACGCAGAAAGGCTGCAGATTTGAGCGCGGACCTTTGCGAAGACCACCGGTCTTCGTAGCCGATACAGGAATGTTGTTTACTCCGTTCCGAGTGAAGTTTATTTCGAAAGAAATAAATAAATCAATGAAATAAAACACATTTCTCTAATAAAGAATATATTTCCTGTGCAGTCTTCGTTTACCAAGCGGCTTAATAAACGATGATTCCCCCACACAATGTCTTCGACAGAACGAGGATTTAGGCGAACGGATCGAACGTCCCACAGTCCTTTGGGGACTGGGTCGGATTTCTAATTTCATATGGAATACCGACGTCCTCATCTACAGTGGAATTTCATTCGTAGTTTTTTACAAACTATCTAAGGAAACTCCACTTTATCTGGAATCGTCACGTCAGATAATATCGAACGCGGATCAGGTTCGACCCGCTTTCAAACCGTCCGCCAACGTATATGTGCCTATAGGGAGCGCCAGTCACGTGTGAATTCCACAAAGTTCCTGTCACCGGCACTGCATTGCGCATGTGACTGAGCGTTTTTCGTTCCAAAATGACGTTTAAATCTGACGTTATAAAACAAAAGACGTCAAATGGAATTGCAACGTCATCAAAAACGGTCTTAATCATAATGACGTCATCTGTCACCGAATATCACAAAATCTCGTAATAATTCTTATGAGACTTACGCTCCCTATTGCTCTGGCGGGCAGACTTACTACCTTTGTCACTCCAAGGCCGCGGTAACAGCCCCGAAGTGACTAAAACTGGTTGTCAATGAACAGTATGTTATCGGAAGAAAATCTTCTAATGCTCTGTACTGCGTATTAGTCCCGCCTCCATACTGTGGGATTCGAGGCAAGTGTTTGCACAGTTGTAAGTTATATCTATGGGAATCTGAAGAATTGGGGGGTAATTCTCATATTCCCCCAAGATATACTTACCTGTGCAAACAGTTAAGCCCGGCCCAACCTTTCCTCACTATTACGCATGCGAGCGTTGAAAAAGAGGAAGTTGAAGAGGAAGGGTTGCGCATGCGCAGTGCCTACAAATGGACAGCCAGTACAGGGTATTAGACTAGGATAGTATATACAGAACATTAGGGCAAGATTTTTTATTTTAGTGTGTAAAATGCATGTTGCTCTCTCTCCTAGGGTCGAAAGGCAAGTGTTTGCACAGGTAAGTATATCTTGGGGGAATATGAGAATTACCCCCCAATTCTTCAGATTTTCTGTATTTTTCGTAACTACTTCGTAACTTGTAAAAACTTATCAAAGGTGAGGTCATAAAAGACGTTTGATGTGTACAAAATGCCCAGAATATGCACTGACACAGCAGAGATCGTGTATCACATCATCGCTCTGAGGGTACGAACGCAAATTAGAAAATAAAGTTGTTCATGAAGCCTTTTTAGTCCAAAAATTTGTCAGGGGCCTTGGTGTGTCAGTCAGTTACAGTGATAGTCCCTCAGTCAGCTAAAGGCCTTCCATCAAGAAATTTTTGAGTAGATTTTTCACTCTATTGCCATACAATATAGAGAGACTCGCCGAGGGTGGGGGTTTTCTCCAGGTACAGTTACTGTCACAATTTCAAATTTGAAAACTAAATATTAGCGATCTTTTCACTTGATGCATTATTTCTGTATTATTTTTATGTTTTTCGTTTTTGATTTTTGTTTATTTTCTTTACTTCAGGGATTTGTAATATTTGTTTCCCTGACTCGAGAGTTTTTGGACGACTTCCGCCGCTTCCGACAAGACCGGGAGGCAAATTCTCAGAAATATACTCGTCTCTCCCCCAAGGGACATCACCCACTACCAAGCTCCGATATCCAAGTGGGAGATCTTATAATGATTGAAAAGGTAGCTATAGCGTTATGTGTTATTTCTCTCACATACTTTTTTTTTTTTTTTTTTTTTTTGTTCAGAGGTTTCCTCAGAGAAAATAAAAATCTGGTGCTATCCCCCAGTTATCTTTGGCAACATGCCCATTTAGTATCAGGGAATTAGTGTGAAGTATTAAATTAAAAAGTTCATCAGCTGATTATGTTTTTTAGGTGCTGATATGGTGTTATTGAGATCCACAGAGAAATCAGGGGCTGGTTTTATCAGTCAATCAATCACTCAATCAATCAATGCTATTTTATTTAGGACCAAAAAGTACCTGCTGATATGGTGTTATTGAGAACCAAAGAGAAATCAGGGGCTAGTTTTATCAGTCAATCAATCAATCCTATTTTATTTAGGACCAAAGAGTACCTGCTGATATGGTGTTATTGAGAACCACAGAGAAATCAGGGGCTAGTTTTATCAGTTTATCAATCAATCAATCACTCAATCAATCAACCCTATTTTATTTAGGACCAGAGAGTACCTGCTGATATGGTGTTATTGAGAACCACAGAGAAATCAGGGGCTAGTTTTATCAGTTTATCAATCACTTAATCACTCAATCAATCAATCCTATTTTATTTAGGACCAGAGAGTACCTGCTGATATGGTGTTATTGAGAACCACAGAGAAATCAGGGGCTAGTTTTATCAGTTTATCAATCAATCACTCAATCAATCAACCCTATTTTATTTAGGACCAAAGAGTACCTGCTGATATGGTGTTATTGAGAACCACAGAGAAATCAGGGGCTAGTTTTATCAGTCAATCAATCACTCAATCAATCAATCCTATTTTATTTAGGACCAAAGAGTACCTGCTGATATGGTGTTATTGAGAACCACAGAGAAATCAGGGGCTAGTTTTATCAGTCAATCAATCACTCAATCAATCAATCAATCCTATTTTATTTAGGACCAAAGAGTACCTGCTGATATGGTGTTATTGAGAACCACAGAGAAATCAGGGGCTAGTTGTATCAGTTTATCAATCAATCAATCACTCAATCAATCAACCCTATTTTATTTAGGACCAGAGAGTACCTGCTGATATGGTGTTATTGAGAACCACAGAGAAATCAGGGGCCAGTTTTATCAATCAATCAATCAATCAATCAATCCTATTTTATTTAGGACCAAAGAGTACCTGCTGATATGGTGTTATTGAGAACCACAGAGAAATCAGGGGCTAGTTTTATCAGTTTATCAATCAATCAATCACTCAATCAATCAACCCTATTTTATTTAGGACCAAAGAGTACCTGCTGATATGGTGTTATTGAGAACCACAGAGAAATCAGGGGCTAGTTTTATCAGTCAATCAATCAATCAATCAATCCTATTTTATTTAGGATCAAAGAGTACCTGCTGATATGGTGTTATTGAGAACCACAGAGAAATCAGGGGCTAGTTTTATCAGTTTATCAATCAATCAATCAATCACTCAATCAATCAACCCTATTTTATTTAGGACCAAAGAGTACCTGCTGATATGGTGTTATTGAGAACCACAGAGAAATCAGGGGCTAGTTTTATCAGTCAATCAATCAATCAATCAATCCTATTTTATTTAGGACCAAAGAGTACCTGCTGATATGGTGTTATTGAGAACCACAGAGAAATCAGGGGCTAGTTTTATCAGTTTATCAATCAATCAATCAATCACTCAATCAATCAACCCTATTTTATTTAGGACCAAAGAGTACCTGCTGATATGGTGTTATTGAGAACCACAGAGAAATCAGGGGCTAGTTTTATCAGTCAATCAATCACTCAATCAATCAATCCTATTTTATTTAGGACCAAAGAGTACCTGCTGATATGGTGTTATTGAGAACCACAGAGAAATCAGGGGCTAGTTTTATCAGTTTATCAATCAATCAATCACTCAATCAATCAACCCTATTTTTTTTAGGACCAGAGAGTACCTGCTGATATGGTGTTATTGAGAACCACAGAGAAATCAGGGGCTAGTTTTATCAGTTTATCAATCACTTAATCACTCAATCAATCAATCCTATTTTATTTAGGACCAGAGAGTACCTGCTGATATGGTGTTATTGAGAACCACAGAGAAATCAGGGGCTAGTTTTATCAGTTTATCAATCAATCACTCAATCAATCAACCCTATTTTATTTAGGACCAAAGAGTACCTGCTGATATGGTGTTATTGAGAACCACAGAGAAATCAGGGGCTAGTTTTATCAGTTTATCAATCACTTAATCACTCAATCAATCAATCCTATTTTATTTAGGACCAGAGAGTACCTGCTGATATGGTGTTATTGAGAACCACAGAGAAATCAGGGGCTAGTTTTATCAGTTTATCAATCAATCACTCAATCAATCAACCCTATTTTATTTAGGACCAGAGAGTACCTGCTGATATGGTGTTATTGAGAACCACAGAGAAATCAGGGGCCAGTTTTATCAATCAATCAATCAATCAATCAATCCTATTTTATTTAGGACCAAAGAGTACCTGCTGATATGGTGTTATTGAGAACCACAGAGAAATCAGGGGCTAGTTTTATCAGTTTATCAATCAATCAATCACTCAATCAATCAACCCTATTTTATTTAGGACCAAAGAGTACCTGCTGATATGGTGTTATTGAGAACCACAGAGAAAACAGGGGCTAGTTTTATCAGTCAATCAATCAATCAATCAATCCTATTTTATTTAGGACCAAAGAGTACCTGCTGATATGGTGTTATTGAGAACCACAGAGAAATCAGGGGCTAGTTTTATCAGTTTATCAATCAATCAATCAATCACTCAATCAATCAACCCTATTTTATTTAGGACCAAAGAGTACCTGCTGATATGGTGTTATTGAGAACCACAGAGAAATCAGGGGCTAGTTTTATCAGTCAATCAATCACTCAATCAATCAATCCTATTTTATTTAGGACCAAAGAGTACCTGCTGATATGGTGTTATTGAGAACCACAGAGAAATCAGGGGCTAGTTTTATCAGTTTATCAATCAATCAATCACTCAATCAATCAACCCTATTTTATTTAGGACCAGAGAGTACCTGCTGATATGGTGTTATTGAGAACCACAGAGAAATCAGGGGCTAGTTTTATCAGTTTATCAATCACTTAATCACTCAATCAATCAATCCTATTTTATTTAGGACCAGAGAGTACCTGCTGATATGGTGTTATTGAGAACCACAGAGAAATCAGGGGCTAGTTTTATCAGTTTATCAATCAATCACTCAATCAATCAACCCTATTTTATTTAGGACCAAAGAGTACCTGCTGATATGGTGTTATTGAGAACCACAGAGAAATCAGGGGCTAGTTTTATCAGTCAATCAATCACTCAATCAATCAATCCTATTTTATTTAGGACCAAAGAGTACCTGCTGATATGGTGTTATTGAGAACCACAGAGAAATCAGGGGCTAGTTTTATCAGTCAATCAATCACTCAATCAATCAATCCTATTTTATTTAGGACCAAAGAGTACCTGCTGATATGGTGTTATTGAGAACCACAGAGAAATCAGGGGCTAGTTGTATCAGTTTATCAATCAATCAATCACTCAATCAATCAACCCTATTTTATTTAGGACCAGAGAGTACCTGCTGATATGGTGTTATTGAGAACCACAGAGAAATCAGGGGCCAGTTTTATCAATCAATCAATCAATCAATCAATCAATCCTATTTTTTTTAGGACCAAAGAGTACCTGCTGATATGGTGTTATTGAGAACCACAGAGAAACCAGGGGCTAGTTTTATCAGTTTATCAATCAATCAATCAATCAATCAATCAATCAATCAATCAATCACTCAATCAATCAACCCTATTTTATTTAGGACCAAAGAGTACCTGCTGATATGGTGTTATTGAGAACCACAGAGAAATCAGGGGCTAGTTTTATCAGTTTATCAATCACTTAATCACTCAATCAATCAATCCTATTTTATTTAGGACCAGAGAGTACCTGCTGATATGGTGTTATTGAGAACCACAGAGAAATCAGGGGCTAGTTTTATCAGTTTATCAATCAATCACTCAATCAATCAACCCTATTTTATTTAGGACCAAAGAGTACCTGCTGATATGGTGTTATTGAGAACCACAGAGAAATCAGGGGCTAGTTTTATCAGTCAATCAATCAATCAATCAATCCTATTTTATTTAGGACCAGAGAGTACCTGCTGATATGGTGTTATTGAGAACCACAGAGAAATCAGGGGCTAGTTTTCTTAGAACCGATCAATTGGACGGAGAGACAGATTGGAAATTAAGACTGGCTCTACAAGCTACACAGAATCTACCATCTGATGAGGTACAAGCTCAATGTTAGCCAAAACATGAATGATAATGTACATACAACCCACTATATAATCTCTACTTGAGTACAGTTTGTTTGTTGAACTTAATACATCGTTCAATTGTGTTTCTTATTGACCGATTGCTTAATGACGCCATCTGCACATACTGAAGGATCAACATGGCGGACAGAAAGTATCCTCCATAGAAGAGTATATAGGGGTGCAAATCTCTGGTCATATGTGTAAGAGTTACCAGGCACCCTCCAAAAGTCTGGGGTTTCGTCCGCCTCTCGTGTGCGCTAGGCTTAAACCTGTCAACGTCCCCATATAAGTGAAATAATCTTGAGTGTGGCGTAAAACGTCAGTCAATCGATCAAATATCCCATAATTATTCAAGATATGTCCCTAAACGAGCTGTTGAATAACTAAATTATTTCCTCATCTTAAACTTTTACATGCATTAATTTTAAACTTTTAAATTAAATTGATCAATGTTTCTAGTTATGTTTCAACAATTTCTGATAATTTGCATTGTAGGCATTATTTGAAGTATCTGGTCAGATATATGCAGAAAAACCTCAGCGTGATATTCACAGTTTTGTTGGGACTTTCACATGTGTAAGTAGTATATATATCTGCTTTCTATATACAGGATTTTTCACTCGGTCGCTGTATGTTTAAAAGTTGCCAGGTACTCGGCAAAGGTTTCCTCCTGGCAATAAACCGAGTTCCTCCTCACTAATCTTGGCAACGCCGCCATGTAAGTGAAATAATCTTTAGTGCGGCGTAAAACATCAATCAATCAATCTATATAAATATGCCTTTATAGACCCTTTCGGCTTCGAGTGACGTATTTATGACGTTGTTGGAATTGTATGGCATTGACGTCATTTCTCTGTTGCGGTCGCTGTGACACGCCTCTTTTGCATTGTGTCATAGACGAAATAAATGCGAGGGTCATAGACGAATAATGCTTCTGCTCAAGCATCAATCCTTAAGCCGAAAGGGTCTATTATCAATATAGCTATGTGTTTATTCATTCACCAATGTACATGTAAAGACAGTTTGAATCCCTTCCAGTACTGGGTGACCACATTTTCCTGAGTGTCTAATTGGAGTTAATGAATATTCAAAATTTTATCACAAACTGATGAGAAATAAGGCAACAGGACAAACTTCCGTTGATTGGTCGTGCGATTCTAGTCCTACCTGGTCCAAAGACAAACATTTCTGATTGTATGTTTTACTAGGTACTCCCTGAATCTCCTGTCAAAAAGCTTGGTTTCCTCACCCACATAATCCTATCTATGCAGCCATATATGTGAAATAATCTTGAGTGCACCACACACGAATGAATCTTATATCAACCCTCATTATGACCTTCATATAGATTTGTAGAAATATCCTTTATGATGGTCAAACAGTAGAATACAGCTGCATTGGACCTCTCCTAGTCAGGATTATTATCCCTCAGAGTAGTTTCTCTGCAATCTGATTGGTCAAATGCCTTCCAATAAATAATCATATTGAGTGTCCTACTCCCCCCCTATGGTAAAACCTCGTTTTTACACACATTTTGAACGTTTGAATGTTCATGTGGTGACGTAGGGCGCACTCGTATCATGTCACTTTTTGTAGCTATATTGTGAGTGACGTCGTTTGATGATGTAGTAGCACGTGCTCGTATCGGATCACCTTTTGCAACTAGTTGGTATGTGTGTGATTACATTAATGAGCGATATTTTGGCTAAATCTACTCAAAAGTAAAGCTCTTTGAGATAATAAAATCGTTATCATGATAACTATTAATTCCAGTAAATCACTGGAGGTTTGATTTGTAATTCTTGTATTATGTTCAGGCTGACAATGAGAGTATAGAAGATTCATTGAGTATAGAGAACACAATGTGGGCGAACACTGTTGTGGCATCAGGAACTGCCCTGGGTGTGGTCATATACACGGGTAAAGAGACCCGCAGTGTGATGAATACTTCACAACCAAAATACAAGGTAACAATTGTTCTATGTATACATTCAATCTAAAATTAGAAGTTACCCTAGTCCTTAAGTCCAGATTTAACCTCTAAGGTCAATGGTCGACATTTTTATCGGAAATATCCCTTGGAATGGGGCTGGAGAGAGATCAATTAACCATGTGACTTTTAAGTATCCGACAAAATCATGGAATTTTACTATTTGCTCACATCTACGTGCCTTTCTATTACTCTCGTACACTTGTCAAGAGCTATTGTTAGCTACATGGAACATTTAAACAGCTATTGGAAGCGCCGTGTAGAGCCTATACCAGTGGCCAGCTCAAGGTGAATCGGATCGACAGGGAACGTCACCATCTTGCCTGTTTTCGTCAAGATTGGACTATTTCGTGAAATTGACTCTGCGTTTTCGTTACTAGTTTAACGTTTTCTTAAATTCAAAGTATATATTCACATACAGCGTGATGTCAGGATTTTTATTTTAATCTGATAGCTTTTGAAAACGTTACCCTAGATGGCACTCGGAAATCTGTGCGCTATGTCCGCTAAAGGTGTGCAAGGTGGCATGTTTACTGCACCTTGTGAAAGCCAGTTGACCATGTGCCAGCAAAGTTTAAACTTTTGCCTCTGTTGCATGTTGACTACTTACTACAAAAAATAAACAGACTGAGTTCCTTTTATTATTTTCTCAGTTGCTACTCAAATTACTCGAAATATTTTGAAAGGTTTTATTACACTTTGTTTAAACTGTCGCTAATTTGGGAACTTATGGCCTGTGGAAACATATCTGTGCCTCCCCAAAATTTCTTTCGACATTCTTTGATTGCGTAATATTTCTTATTAGCAGAATAGACATGAACGGATACTATGATAAGGAACTAAAAAACATGCCAAACTGATTTCTATGGGAAACAAACAATAAAACCCATTTGTTGTTAAAATATTATTGAATCTTCTGACCTTTATTCGAACGACCTATGTGGCATGGTTGGCAGTTACCAACGGAAGGTCGTGGGTTTCCTCCAGGCATAGAGCCCGGTTTCCTCTCACACTAAAACTGGCAACGCCGCCATATAAGTGAAATAATCTTGAGCGCGGCGTAAAACACCAAATAATCAATCAATCTATCTGACCTTCATTTCTGTTATCAGGTTGGGTTGCTGGATCTAGAAATCAACACACTAACTAAAGTGTTGTTTATGTTTGTTACTCTTCTATCTATTGTCATGATGGTGCTCAAGGTATGTATCTATTTGGATTATCTTTGAAAATTGAACTTTAGAAAGTAACAGTGTTTGTATGAATGGAAATTCATGACAAAATGAGATTTAATCGCTTTGAACCAGCCTAAGGATAAAATACAATTTATATTAATATTTAATTTTTTGTTATAAACACATCTAAAAGTATTTTGTTTTGATCATCATGCATAATCATGATTTGAAAACAGTCTTCGTAGAAAGACAGAAACGTCATCATTAAATAAACCTAGAAGTGTGTTACCCATACGAAAGTCTTGCGTTATTTATCATCCATAAGGCTAGAAATGTATAACTCGGCTCAAAAATAACTTTTCAAAAAATCAAATTATTTGTTTTAGGAGTTCTCGATAGACTTAAAAAAATTGAATTATAATTTCACAACTGAAGAATGCAAGAAATATAAGAGACATTCGTGTTATTTGCCTAAAGAGTTCTTGGCAAACTGAAAGGTTTTAATTAAAATTTCACATCTTAAGAATTATAACATAAGAGTAATTGAGGTTTTTTGTAATTTTTTCTAGGGCTTTGATGGTCCCTGGTTCAGATATTTAATTAGATTCATCTTACTATTTTCATATATCATCCCTATTAGGTAAGTGGTGCTGACAATTTACTACAAATATGCAGAAATGTTCGGTTGTGTTGTTTTATACCGTTGTGCACTTGTTTTATCCCCTTTACGATTCATGTTGAGGCAAACGACAATAAAACTGACCTGTATGTGCAGGTGACATGGCTGGTAGTTTTTATCACAATTATAAGCCTGTTTATTAATTACAATTATAACATTTTTGTGTGCTGTAATTTCCAATCAAGGGAGTAACTGCTCTCAAAAACTCATTATTAAATCAGCCCCTGGGGCCTGTCTTACAAAGCTGGCGTAAATGTGCGCATAGGCCTACAACATGGATCGGCTGCGTCCAAGGTGTAAGTTACTATAGTTTTAACACTGATCTACGTCCGACGTAACTTAAGCCATCTTCGCAAGACAGGGCCCAGTGGTGTAAGTTTTTGGGTTTGTCTCATAAAACTGTGCTTGATATAGCTTTCTTGTGTTTTAGTTTACGTGTGAATCTGGACATGGGAAAAGCCGTGTACTCATGGATGATACAGAGAGATAAAGACATCCCTGATACTGTGGTTAGATGTACCACGATCCCTGAAGAGTTGGGCAGAATCACATACCTACTGTCGGATAAAACAGGAACATTAACTCAAAATGAAATGGTGGGTATGATAGTATGGTTATCTCATTCACACCAACTATAACATCATGGATTGATTGATTGTTTGGTGTTTTACGCCGCGCTCAAGATTATTTCACCCTTTATGGCCGCGTTGCCAGTTTTATTGTGGGAGGAAACTGGGCTCTAGGCCCGAAGGAAGCTCACAACCTTCCATTGGTAACTGGCAACCATCCCACATAGGTCGTTCGAGTGAAAACCCAGTCAGAAAATTTTCCAATTTTTTTGGACTGAGTGGGATTCGAACCAGCGGCCCATCGGTGTAACATCATAGAAGCTCAATGCCTAAATATGGAATTTTTCCAACCCGAAATATTTGATTAAAGTTTTACTTCAAACTCAAAATTATCCTGCATGTATACGGTAATGTTGTTCGCTTTTGTGTGTTCGGGAAGGGAAGTGGGGGCGGGGACCCGTGGCTTTTGGGAGGTACCTGACAAACACTTCCACCACTTGTTTGTTTGAACTGAAGGTGATTAGAATCTGGGAATCTACCACTAATCCCCCACCTCCCCACCACAAATTTCCAAATGAGTATTTTACCTTATTTCTTAACATGGTTAACTGTAAATAGTTACCAAGGTATGTACATTTCAAGGGAGATGTTCAACCTTCAAAGTTTACATATAAAAAAACTTTTACAACTTTATCTTTTGACAAATCTATAAACAACATTTTTTGTTTTATTTCTGCTTAGTTTTGACTATTTTGGTATTTAAATCTATTATCTCATCTGCCTGAAGCATTTGGCTTTAACAGATCTGTGTAAATCATCATCTTAGTAATAGGATCTATGACCTCAATGATATATATTTATGATCACTAAAACACACGGGCACAGGGAAAATCTTCTTGTCTAAAATAACCATAGAGACAAGTTTCTAATTGTGTTAAAAAGAGGTATATCATTTAGACCTTTATACCCCATAAATTGTTGTAACGAACCAAACATATGATATTTCATTAGGTTGACAACTGACAATAAGTGGACTTTTCATTTTATTTCAATGTGATTTTCTTTCTCAGGTCTTCAAAAGGTTACATTTAGGAACGGTCTCCTTCACATCGGATACTCTTGATGACGTAAGTTGTATTAATTTTGACAGGAAACTTGTTGAGACTGTTTTTCCCCCCATCTACTAAACCTCTGCAGCTTCATAGGGCCTCGGTGGTCCAGTGGGTTAGAGTGATCGTCCTTCAATGCCACACAGACCTTCCATCAATGCGGCGCGGGCTCTAATCACACTCAAACCAAATAAAAATCGAAAAATTTCTGGGTGGTACTTGTCGAAGACCAGGGGTTTCATGAGCCCGGTTACCTGCCCTATTAAACCTGGCAACGCCACCATACATGTATAAGTGAAATAATCTTGAGTGCGGTGCAAAACATCAATCAATCAATATAGTGTTTTCTACCATTATACATGTATGAGTTGCTAGGTCTCAATTCATACCTTCTACTTTGCTAGCTAGCCCTGAAATTGAATGAAATCTCGAAATCTTATCAATGATACACCCTGGGACTGAGTACCCCCCCCCCCCCCCCCCCCGCCTCTCACAGCCCTAAATAATAAACATAATGCCTCAAATGATAATAAGATAATAACTCTCATAGTTATATCAACTTTGAAAGCCAAAACACGTAGGGCAACTTGCACTACACTGTACATGATGGTGTTTATCCGCTTTCGTAATATCTGATGATGAGAGTAGCTACTCCCAAAAGCTCATAAATATACACCATCATGTACAATATAGTATTAGCTGTCCTATGTGTTTTGGCTTTAGTATAACCATTTCACTGTAGAATTTTTATCAACTTATGCTTTTCATAACTGTTTGTATTTTTTCAATGGACAGATCAAGTTAAACATCAAAAGTGCCTTACAGCAGCAGGCCAGTACGACCCCGTTACGGACTGGGCCAGTGAGACGTACCATGGTCACCCGTGTGTTCGAGGCAGTTAAGGCTGTTGCATTGTGTCATAATGTCACCCCTGTATATGAGGGTCCAGAGGGGGAAAGTCAGGAAACTGAGGCAGACATGCAACAAAATCAACATGTAGTTTATCAAGCATCAAGCCCAGATGAGGTATGCTCATATTTATTTATGTGTACAATAACCCTCATGGTCTTAATACTGACATGTGAGGCCTCCATAAGGACTGCAGTATCTCAGTGATATTCTTCATTCCATTGATGGGCCGTATGTACAATTATAACCCTCATCACACATGACCTTATTACTGACATGTGAGGCCTTCACATGGACTGCAGTATCTTAGGAGTATTCTTCATTCCATTGATGGGCCGTATGTACAATTATAACCCTCATCACACATGACCTTATTACTGACATGTGGAGCCTTCACATGGACTGCAGTATCTCAGGGGTATTCTTCATTCCATTGATGGGCCGTATGTACAATTATAATCCTCATCACACATGACCTTATTACTGACATGTGAGGCCTTCACATGGACTGCAGTATCTCAGGGATATTTTTCATTCCATTGATGGGCCAGCAATTCAAATCTCACTCAGTCCAAAACTCTAAAACAAAAGTTTGAAAAGGTACTGAGTGCCTATGTTTTTCACTCAATCTTCTTATGTGGAAGGTTTGCCAGCACTGTTCAGTGTTGGGATTTTCACTTGGGCAAAAAAGCTGTTTGCCTTCACACGAAACCTGGGAATTGTTTTGTTTAATTGAAATACTGAGTCCAACATAAAACATCAATTGATTCATCAATGTATTGGCACATGCTTACCTCTTTTGGCTATGGACCTTTGCGTTTACATGTACCTTAAACCAATTAGTTTTGCATCAAACAATCTTAGTTTTGTAACAAGCCAATTGTTGCTGGTACAAATCTTCCCTCGCTTGATTAATGAATGTTTTTATCTGCACTCATGATTACTTTTACCTATATGGCGGCATTGCAAGGTTAAGTTGCGGAAGAAACTCTTTCATACAGGGTGATAGACAGAAGACATTTTTTTAAAGAAAGAATTTTTTTAAATTTTCCGTCTTTCCCTTCAGACACATAATAAAAGTGTTGGATTAACAGAAAAATATGGACTAGTCATGTCTATATATATATATATTTTTTTTAAATGAAAATAGTAGAATTTTGTATCCGTGAAATGTTTTGATAGGTTGATGAAATATGATGTTAAATCACTGCTTTGTTGAGTGTTACAGTGTCAATCATCTCCTTTGTTATTAGGTTGCCCTGGTGAAGTGGACAGAGAGTGTAGACATGGCATTAGTGAAGAGAGATTTTACAGAGATGCAACTTAAGGGACCGGACGGTGTTATATTATCTTACCAAATTATCCATGTCTTCCCATTTACATCCGAGAGTAAACGTATGGGCATAATTGTCAAGGTAAGTGGAACTGTCCAGTACATCTGTATGACTTCAACCTGGGCCCTGTCTTACAAAGCTGACGTAAGTTACGTCGGACGTAAAAGTGTTACTGGTCCATGCTGTCGGCCTATGCGCAACTTTACGCCAGCTTCGTAAGACAGGGCCCTGTATTGTACGCTTCATGCAGCTTTAACAGCCAACATATATGGTAAAGTCTCCAGGTACTCACTGAACGTCAAGGGTTGTCTCTGTGCAAACAGCCTGGTTTCCTCCCCCACTAAATCTGGCTACGCTGCCATATAAGGGAATTAATTGTGAGTGCATTGTGTAACATAAACGAATCAATCTACAGATAAAATTACACTGTCAGCCAATCATGATTGCTTTTAAACTTGTTTCAGAAATACATGTGGTCACACTAGTTCCACAGCATCTTTTTTCAGAATTGATTGAAATATGTTCAGTGAAATATGTTTTATAGATTGAATAACCCTTAATGTTACTGGGCTTGACAACAGTTAGTTAAGGCTCTTAACCTTTGTACCACAAGCTCTATTTAAAACAGCAATAACAGTGATGTTTGTGTTAATCCATGATGTAACTTTTCTATGCTGTTTCCATTGCTCTAAGGATGGTATTCTATGCTCAATCTGGGCAATGAGTCGCATGTATAAGTTCAAATCATACTCTATCAAAAAACTAATATGACTACCATCTTACCAAAGACTGTTGTCACATAGTATGAAAAGTCATGAGTTTCTTTTGCTCACAAAACCCTGTGTCTTTTGGAAGAAAACTGGCCATGTTGTCCTATAAGTGAAGGTATCTTGAATGTAAGATAAATAAGTGTGGCGGTTTTATTTCCACGGTAAAACGTGTACATGTAGCGTGGACCAATTTTCTTCTCACTTCCCAAAACTGTTTGAAAACCAACAAATTCCTTAAAGTGGCATGAGCTGCCAAAATGTTGATATTTTGACGTAAAAACAGAATGTTGAAATTATCGGCTATTTTTCTCTAGACGTATAATTTAGAAGCTTTTTAGTGCTTCTAGTCTGGAGAATGTACGATAAAGTATTGTTTTGAACTAACTTTGTCTTAGAATGAATGAATGAATGGTTGTCCCGGTTATTTAAATTTTGTTTACTTTTCGAACACTATTCCGCTTTGTATAGGCCACATTTGATGGCCTTCAAAGCCTCTTACTGTCGTAACGGTTACAAATTATCAAAAAAAGTGTATATTTTGGCTGCTCATGCCACTTTAAGATCGAAATATCAAACGTTCTATTTTTTCTGCAGGAAAATCATACAGGGGAGATAACTTTTTACCTGAAAGGTGCAGATGTTGTGATGACTTCAATTGTACAGTATAATGATTGGCTGGAAGAAGAGGTAACATTTCTTGTCTTACCACAGTCTTAATTCACTTACCCTTTCACTATCGGGGGCCTCCGTGGCTCAGTAGGTAGAGCGTTGGACGCTCAATCCGAACAGCCTTCCACCAAAGGGTCGCGGGTTCGAATCCCACTCAGTCCAAAAATTGGAAAATTTTCTGACTGAGTTTTCACTCGAACGACCTATGTGGGATGGTTGCCAGTTACCAGCGGAAGGCTGTGGGTTTCCTCCGGGCATAGAGCCCGGTTTCCTCCCACAGTAAAACTGGCAACGCCGCCATATTAGTGAAATAATCTTGAACGCGGCGTAAAACACCAAACAATCAATCAATCCTTTCACTATCAAAAGAATTTCATATTCAGAATTTTTCTTTATTATTCAGGCTTTGATGATTTTAAATTTGGAACTGAATTTATGACTTTTTTTAATTATTTTAATTTTTGCCTTTGTATTGTGTTGTAGTGTGGGAACATGGCAAGAGAAGGTTTGAGAACTCTGGTGGTGGCCAAAAAAACACTTACAGAGGAACAGTTACAAGATTTTAATGTAAGCGTAATCTTTTTAAATAGTTGATTTAAATTTTCTCAAATTTGTATCCAACTGTTATCTTTTGCAGTTTTCGTAAAAAAAGCAGGGTTTTTTACTGATTTTGATTAAAAAAAAAACCTTGAATAGTCTTTTTTTCTTTTAGTTTATTGAATTCTCTGGTATGGATTGCTAAATGTTCCCTTTTTCTGACTGGGTTTTCACTGAAATGACCTATGTGGGATGGTTGCCAGTTACCACCGGAACCATGGGTTTCCTCCGGGCAAAGAGCGCGGTTTCCTCCCACAATAAACCTGGCAACGCCTCCATGTAAAATAAATAATCTTGAGTGGGTGTAAAACACCAAACAAACAAACAAACTATATTTTCCCCACGACTATTTAGGGAAATACTGCATGCCTGGTGCAGTTATACACAAAAAACGCAATGTGTTACTTTCAGGCTTATCAATTTGAGTATGACAGGCTGTTAAAAGTTGCTTTTTTCATGACTATATGTAAAATCACTAGCAGAGAGTTGTCGTTATCATATTTAGATATGATAAATACATTTGCTCCCCCTGATCTATTGTAACAATATTTTAATCTCCCTTGCCTTGTTAGTGTCAACCATCCTATAGTTGTATTCTGTCTTTTCTATATAAATGCACATTGTCTTTTGATGTACTCATAATTCTCCTGACGATGACTTAATTAAAGTCGAAATATTGAGATTACACCATGAATATCTCCGGAGTTTCCTTACTACTTTATTATGTTAAGTTGTTCAGTGGATCAAATATATTTGTTCCCCCTGACAGGTACGTCACCACCAAGCTAAGATGAGTCTACAGGACAGAAGTATGAAGGTACAATCTGTGATTGAGAGTTTAGAGAGAGACATGCAGCTGCTCTGTTTGACTGGGGTGGAAGATAAACTACAGGAGGCTGTTAGACCAACATTGGAGATGCTCAAAAATGCTGGCATTAAGGTACAGACATCTCACCTTTTTTATTCATGATTAGTAAAACACACGGGGACCAGGGAAAATCTTGTCTAAAATAACCATGGATACAAGTTCTAATTGTGTTAAAAAGAGGTATATCATTTAGACCTTTACACCCCATAAATTGTTGTAACAAACCAAACCTATGATATTTCATTAGGTTGACGACTGACAAGAGCTTAGCCTTGGTCAGTAGAATTTCTGGAATCCTTTTGTAACACATTGACAATGGTTACGCATCACCTTTTTATAATGAATATGATAGATTTTGCGATAATAAAACATTGTCTTAGCAAGGATATCCAGGATTACATGAATATACTGTTGACGGTTTGGTTGATTGTCTCCAGGATTACATGTATATACTGACTTGTGTATGTTGACGGTTGGGTTGATTGTCTCCAGGGTTATATGTATATACTGTTGACGGTTGGGTTGATTGTCTCCAGGATTACATGTATATACTGTTGACGGTTGGGTTGATTGTCCCCAGGATTACATGTATATACTGTTGACGGTTGGGTTGATTGTCTCCAGGATTACATGTATATACTGTAGACGGTTGGGTTGATTGTCTCCAGGATTACATGTATATACTGTTGACGGTTTGGTTGATTGTCTCCAGGATTACATGTCTATACTGTTGACGGTTGGGTTGATTGTCTCCAGGATTACATGTATATACCGTTGACGGTTGGGTTGATTGTCCCCAGGATTACATGTATATACTGTTGACGGTTGGGTTGATTGTCCCCAGGATTACATGTATATACTGTTGACGGTTGGGTTGATTGTCTCCAGGATTACATGTATATACTGTTGACGGTTGGGTTGATTGTCTCCAGGATTACATGTATATACTGTTGACGGTTGGGTTGATTGTCTCCAGGATTACATGTATATACTGTTGACGGTTGGGTTGATTGTCCCCAGGATTACATGTATATACTGTTGACGGTTGGGTTGATTGTCTCCAGGATTACATGTATATACTGTTGACGGTTGGGTTGATTGTCTCCAGGATTACATGTATATACTGTTGACGGTTGGGTTGATTGTCTCCAGGATTACATGTATATACTGTTGACGGTTGGGTTGATTGTCCCCAGGATTACATGTATATACTGTTGACGGTTGGGTTGATTGTCTCCAGGATTACATGTATATACTGTTGACGGTTGGGTTGATTGTCCCCAGGATTACATGTATATACTGTTGACGGTTGGGTTGATTGTCCCCAGGATTACATGTATATACTGTTGACGGTTGGGTTGATTGTCTCCAGGATTACATGTATATACTGTTGACGGTTGGGTTGATTGTCTCCAGGATTACATGTATATACTGTTGACGGTTGGGTTGATTGTCTCCAGGATTACATGTATATACTGTTGACGGTTTGGTTGATTGTCTCCAGGATTACATGTATATACTGTTGACGGTTTGGTTGATTGTCCCCAGGATTACATGTATATACTGTTGACGGTTTGGTTGATTGTCTCCAGGATTACATGTATATACTGTTGACGGTTGGGTTGATTGTCTCCAGGATTACATGTATATACTGTTGACGGTTTGGTTGATTGTCTCCAGGATTACATGTATATACTGTTGACGGTTGGGTTGATTGTCTCCAGGATTACATGAATATACTGTTGACGGTTTGGTTGATTGTCCCCAGGATTACATGAATATACTGTTGACGGTTTGGTTGGTTGTCTCCAGGATTACATGCATATACTGTTGACGGTTTGGTTGATTGTCTCCAGGATTACATGTATGTACTGTTGACGGTTGGGTTGATTGTCACCAGGATTACATGTCTATACTGTTGACGGTTTGGTTGATTGTCTCCAGGATTACATGTATATACTGTTGACGGTAGGGTTGATTGTCACCAGGATTACATGAACATACTGTTGACGGTTGGGTTGATTGTCTCCAGGATTACATGTATATACTGTTGACGGTTTGGTTGATTGTCACCAGGATTACATGTCTATACTGTTGACGGTTTGGTTGATTGTCACCAGGATTACATGTCTATACTGTTGACGGTTTGGTTGATTGTCACCAGGATTACATGAACATACTGTTGACGGTTGGGTTGATTGTCTCCAGGATTACATGTATATACTGTTGACGGTTTGGTTGATTGTCACCAGGATTACATGAACATACTGTTGACGGTTGGGTTGATTGTCTCCAGGATTACATGTATATACTGTTGACGGTTTGGTTGATTGTCTCCAGGATTACATGTCTATACTGTTGACGGTTTGGTTGATTGTCTCCAGGATTACATGTCTATACTGTTGACGGTTTGGTTGATTGTCCCCAGGATTACATGTATATACTGTTGACGGTTGGGTTTATTGTCTCCAGGATTACATGTATATACTGTTGACGGTTGGGTTGATTGTCCCCAGGATTACATGTATATACTGTTGACGGTTTGGTTGATTGTCTCCAGGATTACATGTATATACTGTTGACGGTTTGGTTGATTGTCACCAGGATTACATGTATATACTGTTGACGGTTGGGTTGATTGTCTCCAGGATTACATGTATATACTGTTGACGGTTGGGTTGATTGTCTCCAGGATTACATGTATATACTGTTGACGGTTGGGTTGATTGTCTCCAGGATTACATGTATATACTGTTGACTGTTTGGTTGGTTGTCTCCAGGATTACATGTATATACTGTTGATGGTTGGGTTGATTGTCAAATGCCTGCTTTCTGTCAGACACAGAGCAGGATTTTCTCTCTGTGTAATCCTAGTAACATTGCCAGATGTTTGTGCAAGGGGTCAACCAACTCAATTGACATCAGTAATCAGTAGTTTTGTTTTCATACGACTGGGCCCATTGCCTTATGGTTTTGGACAATGTTATAGCTAGTAGTGTTACTGGAGTAATCTGTCTTTCGATTTGAACAAGATAAGGAGTCGTTTCCCTCCCCAAAGTTATTGTTTAAATCAAGACCTTAGTCTCCCCCCCCCCCTCCCAAAATTATTGTTTTAATCAAGACCGTAGTCTCCCCCCCCCCCCCCCTCCCAAAGTTATTGTTTAAATCAAGACCTTAGTCTCCCCCCCCTCCCAAAATTATTGTTTTAATCAAGACCGTAGTCTCCCCCCCCCCCCCTCCCAAAGTTATTGTTTAAATCAAGACCTTAGTCTCCCCCCCCCCCTCCCAAAATTATTGTTTTAATCAAGACCTTAGTCCCCCCCCCCCTTCCCAAAATTTTTGTTTTAATCAAGACCTTAGTCCCCCCCCCCCTTCCCAAAATTATTGTTTTAATCAAGACCTTAGTCCCCCCCCCCCCTCCCAAAGTTATTGTTTTAATCAAGACCTTAGTCTCCCCCCCCCCCCTCCCAAAGTTATTGTTTTAATCAAGACCTTAGTCTCCCCCCCCCCTCCCAAAGTTATTGTTTTAATCAAGACCTTAGCCCCCCCCCCCCCCCCCCCCGCCCCCCTCCTAAAGTTATTCTTTTAATCAAGACCTTAGTCGTTTCCCTCCCCAAAGTTATTGTTTTAATCAAGGCCTTAGTCTCTCGAACCCCCCCCCCCCCCTCCCAAAGTTATTGTTTTAATCAAGACCTTAGTCTCCCCACCCCCCTCCCAAAGTTATTGTTTTAATCAAGACCTTAGACAGTATAAGAAACAACAAAACAAAATGGCCTATTTAACAAATATTAATGTTGTAAATTTCAGGTGTGGATGTTAACAGGAGATAAACTAGAGACGGCTATATGTATTGCTAAAAGTTCTCGCCTTGTCTCACGTCTACAAGATATCCACACCTTCCATACTGTACTGACAAGAGAAGAGGCTCATCTACAGCTTAATGCTCTCCGGAGAAAAAGTGACAGTATTCTGATTATCTCTGGAAACTCTCTACAGGTAACCTCATTGTGTTAAAATAATACAGGTAACCTCATCGTGTTAAAGTAATACAGGTAACCTCATTGTGTTAAAATAATACAGGTAACCTCATCGTGTTAAAGTAATACAGGTAACCTCATTGTGTTAAAGTAATACAGGTAACCTCATTGTGTTAAAGTAATACAGGTAACCTCATCATGTTAAAGTAATACAGGTAACCTCATTGTGTTAAAATAATACAGGTAACCTCATTGTGTTAAAGTAATACAGGTAACCTCATTGTGTTAAAATAATAAAAGGTAACCTCATCGTGTTAAAGTAATACAGGTAACCTCATCATGTTAAAGTAATACAGGTAACCTCATTGTGTTAAAATAATACAGGTAACCTCATCGTGTTAAAGTAATACAGGTAACCTCATTGTGTTAAAGTAATACAGGTAACCTCATCATGTTAAAGTAATACAGGTAACCTCATCATGTTAAAGTAATACAGGTAACCTCATTGTGTTAAAGTAATACAGGTAACCTCATCATGTTAAAGTAATACAGGTAACCTAATGTTTTGTGTGAAAGTCTGTGGCGCAGTCGACCGTCTCCAGTCTTGACGCTGGTCTCCCATCGATGAGTAGCAGCCAGCAGGCTCGAATTTTATTCCGTCCAAGGGATAGTTGCTAGATACTTACCAAAGGTTGAGGGTTAAGTCAAAGAGCCCTATCTCCCCCTATTAAACCTATCAACCCTGCCAAATAAATAATCTTGAGTGCAACAAAAACGATAATCAATGAAGAAAATTTTATCCCATTTTTATCAAGCCACTGTTAAAATCTGTTTTTTTAATACTAATACAAATAAAGAAATCCATAAAACACTGTCCATTTTTATAGATTGCTTCATGTTGGGTTTGATATTTTTTTTTACCTTTTGCATTTTGTGTTTGTCCTTTTAGGTTTGTCTCCAGTTTTATGAACACGAGTTTGTAGAACTAGCCTGCCAATGTCCTTGTGTTGTGGTATGTAGATGCTCACCTACACAAAAAGCCGAAGTGGTCAAGTTGTTAAAAACTCACACTGGACGTAGAACATGTGCAGTAGGTAAGGTCATCAGTAACATTGATATACCTTTACTGTATCTATAGTCGTTTTAGCCAATATGTTCTCCTCTTACCAGTGTGTTTGGGTGACTTTGATTGGCAATTACCTCGGGTGACTTATCACTGTACTTTTATGTAATCCTCCTTGAAAGGATGTTTTCCTTAGCTATGTTAAAACAGTGAATTGATTGATGTTTTACATCACACTTATTTTACTTACACGAACAGATTACCAGTTTCTCATAACCTCATTACCTGAAGGAACCATCTGACCTTTGACATATATAATACTTGTTTGACAATTGAGTGAAAACTCATGCAGAAATGTTTTAATTTACAAATAAGATGCCAATTTTTTTAATGTCACCTTTGTAAGTGTATCGTTGATGATAACTATTTGTCTTTACCATTGTACAGGGGATGGAGGTAATGATGTCAGTATGATACAGACAGCCGATGCTGGAATAGGTATTGTCGGAAAGGTAAACAATATTAACCATCAGTACAAATTTACACTTAACGTATTTCTTCTAAAGATTCAGCCACTTTTTTCCTCATTATTCGATCATCAGAAAAGAAATCTGCTAAATGAGGCCAGACAAATTTGCCCAATAGAGGGAATATACCCTCTGAGCAGTGTGTGAAAATGGTTATCCTTAAAGACAACTCCTGGTCTCCATTTTTGTCCGACTCAATCGAAAATTTAGGCCATTAGAATGGCTGAATATTTAGAAGAATTACGGTAATGAATCTCTCTCAAGGAATCATTGGTGTCTTACGTACTCAAGCCTCTCCGACTCTCAATGGCTTTGTTGGTTAAAGCGATGGATGGATACGTGTCATAGGTTTAGACCATCCCACCTCGTAGAGAATAGATTGACCTTGTATACATTTGATTGGTTGCCTAAAGGCCAGCTAATACACAGATGTTGAGAGTTTCCTCAAGTAACAGAGCATGCTTTTGCTGCCATCCAAACATGGCAGCTAGCCATATAACTGAGATAATCTTGAATGCGGCATAAAAACCTCAATCAATTAACACTGTTTTCTTGTCAAATTGTCAAACATTTTTAAAAAGAATCAACAGTAACTATTCACGATGCTTTTTCACTGACTTTGTTGTTGTTGTATATCTCAGGAAGGAAAACAGGCTTCATTAGCAGCAGATTTCTCCATCACACAGTTCAGTCATATTGGTCGACTTCTTATGGTACATGGACGGAATAGGTAAGGAAAACCATGATGAGACTACACCCATATGCTTATATCTGTAAATTGTGATATTTTTGAATGAATAAAATAAAATCGCAAACAAATTGGGATTGTGTAAAATATTTCAAATATATCTATGGTTGATCAATAAAAATCTTTTTCTAACTTCTATAAAATTTTTTTTTTTTTTATTATTTTTTTTTTTTTTTTTGTACTAAAACTAAGAGACTGTTATTTGTTATTGATATTATTACTGTTATTTTGATCTCACGATGTTATTTTTGCTTCGTGTTTCAGTTATAAGAGATCTGCGTCATTAAGTCAGTTTGTAATTCACAGAGGTCTGATCATCTCTATCATGCAAGCTGTTTTCTCCTCTGTATTCTACTTTGCATCTGTCTCATTGTTCCCCAGTCTCCTGCTGGTTGGGTAAGTTAGCAGTGTTCGTTTCACCAACATTTGTCACTCACTCTAAAAAATCTGTTTTTTTTTTTTATCAACGTATGTGTAAGAGCTGACAAGTACCTGGCGAAAGTCGGGGGTTTATTATGTCTTCCGGACATACTGTTGTTGTGCTGTCCGGCGTCCGTCAACTGGGGCTTGTCTGCAAGATATCTCCAGAACCACTTGGCCGAATTTGATGATATTTCAATTACTGCTTATTAGTGAGGATGTTGAGAGTTCATCAAGTTTTGGCGCCTGTACGTCCGTCCTGTCTTCAGTTAGCTTCAGAATCAGATATTTTCATTGGTTGTGGCTTGTCTACAAGATATCTCCAGACTCACCTGGCGGAATTTGATGAAATTTTTAATACAGCTTATTTGTGAGGACGTTGAGAGTTGATCAAGTTTTGGCACCTGTACGCCCGTCCGATCTTTTGTGGGCCTCCGTCAGACAGACATTCATAGAATTCCAAAGTTGGCAAACCAAAAATTTTTTTTTATGAGGCAAAATTGAAAAAAATTAGTTGAATGTACCTTTCATCATTAACGTCACTGCGGTGGGAGACATATGTTTTGGTTTCAAAACCTTCTAGTTTGTTTATACGTCTGGTAAATCCCAATGGTCAGTAGAAGCCCTGCAGTTATGTGAAATAAATTGATCATAGAAATAATACTCTTAGATGGACATGTGTCATCATTTGAAATCATTGAAAATGGCACACATGCATGACAAAATCTTTTGAAATGCTGGTTTATTTCTTCATGGTTACATGTAGCTCTGTGCTATCAAGTGTTGATCATGTGATCACCAAGTTAACCATCCAAGTTGATGGACAGTTCAGAAATTAGACGAATTCTTTCCAGCATTTTTGGCTTGGGAGAGAAGGGAACATTTGGACATTCTTTTCAAGAAAAATATCTTTAAAAAGGAGAGATATGACTGTTTTATTGGAATGTGTGAATACGGAAAATATGCATATTTCCTCCCCGTTCGTTTTTTGACTACCAGGGAACTAACGCGAAGGTTGTTTCGTTTCAACTGATAATTTTCAAATATATATTTAGTGAATAAACAAGCGCAAACTAGCTTTAAATCTTGTTCATATCTCCTTTAATGAATGTTTTCTCCACAGATATGGCACGCTGTATACAATGTATCCAGTTTTCTCCCTGGTATTAGATAAAGATGTGTCTGCTGAAATAGCCATGACTTATCCGGAACTTTATAAAGAATTGACAAAGGTAAATATGGGATATTATTGTGACATTAAGGTGAAGAATTACTTATGGATAACAACTTCTTGGTTTATTGGGTGACGACATTTCGATGAAGTTCTTACATCGTTATCAAAGTCAATGACAATTATTATTTTATTATTGTGACATGTTCATTAACTGCCAATATTTGTTGTTGTTTCTTCATAAATTCTAATAATCAAGAGGCGTTCACAATTTGAATTACCTGGAAAAACTAAAGAATTGATGTTGAAATGTAAAACATTGATAAAGCCAGTTACCATATGATCTGTGTACTAATGGCCGGATGTACAGTGCATGATGGGTATCAGCAGAGAACTTCTATGTTGCCGAACAGTCACCGTACTCAGTTTCAGAGACATTTTGGGTATATTTGGCAGCTCATGCGGTACTGGTTCACAAATGCATCTTAGCTCTCTTCTCTAACAATGCTGTGAATTTCAGTTAACAATATAATTTACTGTTAGTTTAATACTCAGTTCAACTTTGAAATAACGATATTGTCTCAAATTAAACATAAATTGAATTGTTTTTTACAGGGCAGATCTCTATCCTTTAAGACGTTTTTTGTCTGGGTGCTAATTAGTATGTATCAAGGTAAGTCTGTTAATCACTAACATTATCAGGGGCCAGTCAAGCATAATTATGGCTGTTGTATTAATAGTCAACACATGGTTATCGCCCTTGACTAAGGCTCTTTTGTATTGTATGGCAAAGACCGCCACTTCTTATGTTTTCTAAGTTTGGAATACACGTTGTTTAGAACTTCTGCTTTCTAGTGTCATACTATCTAATCATTGATTGCCCAGAGCACATCCGATAACAGAAAACGTTACAATGGCTACCCTCAACTGTCACCCGTCTTTCAATTAAGTAAAATAAAAGCCAGGGCCCACTTTAACGAAGCCACCTCAGATAAGCTGACCTTAGTGGCTAAGGGTAAAACTTTAGGGAAATTTAAGATGGACCTATGCCGCTTTTAAGTAATGTGTTTAACCCCATCTTAAGATTTTTCACCTTAGCAATAATTTGAAAAGGAACTCTCCTTAAGTGAAGGAGGGACACTCCTTAGATACCAATGTAATCCTAGCAGATTACAAGGTTTTCTAGGAATATAAGAATAAAACCAACCTTTTCTTTTAGTTATTTTCTAAACCAAGTACTGTTAGAATGATAGGACAGCTACAAACTTTTGTAAATAAAGCCTGTTACGATTTTAGTAGATTACATAAGATCTCGACAAAGGGGGGCAACTCATGCCTGCAAATGCCCTTGCTTTTAATTTTAAAAGTCGTATTGAATCAGAAGAGAATCCGTCTTCTCGCTATTTCATCCCAAAATTAAAATTTAGCTCTTGTTCATAAAGCTGAACAGTAACTAAGGGGATGAAAAGTGTGCCTGTGCGGCACCCTTAAAATTCTCTTACCATAGTTAAGGGGACCTTAGGCTAGCATCGTTTCGGAAAAGTGGAACCTACATGTAGCTACAGTGTAGTAACCTGTTACCTAGCATAAGTGAAAATTAAATGACAAAATTACACTGTTACCCGAAAATAATTGGACTGATGTGTGTTTGTGACACAGTACAGTCTCCGTCAAGCATATCATATCAGTCACTGAAGTGTCTGTTGTCTAGGGAACTTTGCTAATTACATCCTACAATGTACATATTCTATGATTGGATGGAAGATACAAAACTATTCAGCTTTAGTTTTAATACTTTTTTTGGGCAAGTTCCTTTCCTGACCAAAAGAGCATCATAGAATCTAAAATAATCTAAGGTTCTATATACATAGCTAAGCCTAGCGATTATTCCTCCCTGATATATACTTGACATCTTTACTGTTCCAGGTGGTGTTTTAATGTTTGGAGCTCTCCTGCTTTTTGAGGATGAATTTGTGCATGTGATTGACATAGCCTTTACTGCCCTTCTTCTCACCGAGTTATTAATGGTGGCTTTGACAATACGAACATGGCATTACCTCATGGTCGTGGCTCAGGTTTTAAGTATCGGGATCTACATAGCATCAGTGGTCATTCTCAAAGAATATTTTGGTAAGTGAAAGTCTTACATTTGGTGGATTGTTTGGGGGTGGGGCACTTAATAAGACAAGCCTCCAATGAACGTGGTCTCCTATTCTATATATGGATTTCCCACTCAAACCAAAGAAACTTCTTTGAAACCAGGCCGAATTCCTCCCCCACTAAGCCTGACAACGCCACCATATAAGTAATCTTGGATGTGCATCTACCTGGGGCTGTATGTAGTCGATGGAAGGGTTTAAACTTTCAGAGAACATAAAACTTTGGTTCTGTCCTTAATAGATCTGGCATCCTTCCATTGATGAGCCTGAGCTTCTTATCTCACTTCGTATATTAAAAAATTAGGGGGGTTTGACCTGTCATATACACGTAAGTGAAATCTTGAGTGCAGCAGAAAACATCAATCAATGCAACATGTATCCTTCATGGGGATGTGATTAGAAAATGTTATTTCAGCAAATAATAGCAACAATATCTGATGATAAGAGTATCTGCTTTCACAATCTCACACCATTATGTACGCTGACTGGGTTTTCACTCAAACGACCTATGTGGGATGGTTGCCAGTTACCACCGGAAGGTCGTGGGTTTCCTCCGGGCATAGAGCCCGGTTCCTCTCACAATAAAACTGGCAACGCCGCCATATAAGTGAAATAATCATGAGCGCGGCGTAAAACACCAAACAATCAATCAACCATTATGTATGAATGATAATAATTTGAAGTTTTTTTCTATTCACAGATCCCAAATTTATGATAACGTTGAATTTTGCCTGGAAGGTCCTTCTGTTAACATCAGTCAGTTGTATACCTCTTTATGTGATCAAATACTTGAGGAAGAAGTTCTCTCCCCCTAGTTACTCAAAACTAACATAGGGGGCAGTCTTATTGCTTTCTCAAAAGCAGCCATCTTGTTATTTTGCTCAGATATAAGCTTTTATTTTTCCTCTTTGCTGCTATTTTATTAAAAAGCAAACCTGTGTGATTACCATTTAGTGCTTTCCTTGTAAATGTTGTAAAAAGTCTCTCATCCCATTTAACATAGTTCTTAACTGCTGACGACAGTCATCGTTGTACATTTGTTGCCAGGGCCTAGTTTCACAAAGCGATCTAAGCTTAAGGTGATCTTAATTACCAATGGCAACATATACCTTTAGCATTGGTTGCCATGGTAGTTAAGATCACACTTAGCTAAGATCGTTTTGTGAAACTAGGCCCAGGTCTATTATTAAAGTCTAAAACCATGTTCATATTTGTATTGGCCAAAAAGATTGATAAAGCCAGTTTTAGTTGATATCAAGCCTTCTGGTGTCGTATAGGGAGAAAACCGTGCCATAGGCATCACTGGCAAGTTAATTTAAAAGATGGATATTTGTTCTGAAGACACTTCCACCAATAGGTCATGGGCTCGAATCTAAACAAAAGAATTTGTGAAAGTTTTTTGTCCGAATCTTGATGTGGTGATCTTTTGATATATGATTGTGTAATATTAACATGGCCTCTGTGGCTCAGTCAGTAGATCGAAAGCTTTCAATCTATTGACACAGAGCCTTGTTTCTTCCCACAATAAAACTGGCAACGCCGCCATATAAGTGAAATAATCTTGAGCGCGGCGTAAAAAGCCAATCAATCTATAGGTCAAGGGTTCAGTCCATAGAAAGAATTGCAACTCAGGGGCTCGTTTCACAAAGAAGTCGCATCGCAAACGAAGCCTACTTACCAATGGATAACTTATTGAAGAGATACGACGTCATGGCACCTGCGATTGATCGCACTGTGCGACGGCTTCGTGAAACGGTCCCCTGTTCATTATATTTGGAAATAGTCCAATCCTCTCCAATGGTATCTCCATGATTCTTGACCTTAATTAACCTTCCAAAGAGAGCGGATTTCACCAATGAGCTATAAATACATTGTTACATATCTAATGAGATCGGAAAGCGGAGAAAATGTTGACAGAGATAAATCACTTAAGGGTCATTCTCTCGTATCCTTTTATTACGGTAAGAATTCCGCTAATTCAAGTACTCAAAACATTACGAAAAGCACTCTGCATGGAGCGACAGATAATCCTATCGAACAACATGGCAGAAAGCAGTCTAATAATTTGTTATCTTCACATTGCTTGTCCTTGAATTAGCGGAATTCTTACCATACATGTAGCTTGAACATTGACATTAACAAATGTTGAATATTTTAGTTACTTTGATGGCTGCTAAGCAAGCTGGTCGTATTTCTGAAGATTTCCTCTCCTTTAAAAAAACGTGGAGGAAAGCTTGTCCATAATCAATAGCAGTGTTTGAATACGCTGTTAAATTCCCAATATTTGCTCTATTGGTTTACTATAACTGTAAGTACAAATGTATGTAGCTTGCTATGGAATGACTACAATTATTGTAAAATGTAATATTATATTAAAGTGGTATGAGCTGCCAAAATGTTGATATTTTGACGTTAAAACAGAATGTTGAAATTATTGGCTATTTTTCTCAAGACGTATAATTCAGAAGCTTTTTAGTGCTTCTAGTCTCGAAAATGTACGATAAAGTATTGTTTTGAACTAACTTTAGCTAAGAATGAATGAATGGTCGTCCCGGTTATTTAAATTTTGTTTACTTTTCAAACACAGAATTAATGAAAAAAGTTTGAATTTTGGCAGCTCATGCCACTGTAAATTTTGTGTTTCATTCTGACTGGAGTATTACAACCAGATAAGACATTTTGTATTGTATACATGTATATATAACATGAAGAAAAGTTTGTCTATATTTCTCTGCCTGTTATGTGATCAGACCTTGTACTATGTAAATGTAGATAGAGGAATGTAATATATTTTCATCCAAGTCTTTTGGAAAATATCTAACTCTGTAAATTTCTTGTAAATGATTTCTATGACAGACACTAACTTGCAGTCATGTGTAAATTAGATGGAATCTGCAATAAAAACAATATTAGCTTTAAAAGTTTGTTGAATGCTTACGTTAAGTCATCCTCGGATGCCCAGGGTTAAATTCTCAACAAGAATATATAATATTGTACCATTTTTGTAAACCTGGATTATTCCACTCAGATTAAATAAAAAAAATTCTCAGTGGATTTTCACTAGGTCGCCGTATGTGGAAGGGTTGCCTCGTCGAGGGCTGGGGGTTTCCTCCCCCACTTAACCTGGCAATGCTGCCATATGAGTGAAATAATCGTGAGTGTGGCGTAAAACATTAGTCAATCCATCGATGTGGCACAGGGTGGAATCACACTCAGACCAAATAAAAATTTTGGAGTGTCATTTTTCACTTGATTACAATGTGGATTGATTGATGTTTTACGCCGCGCTCAATACAGTGTGGATGAGTTGCCAGGTACTCGCGGAATACAGGCAATGGGTAGAACTTTTACCTGGATAGCGGTGGAGAACGTAGAATATATATATACACACACCAGTGGAAATGTTATGTACTTTCCAAAGGATTCCTCCTGACAATTTACATTTTTTTCATAATTTATGATCGTCACGACAGTAAAAGAGATTGGAGGCCAGTGAAAAACTAAATGATTGGTGTTGGAATGAAGAAAATTCATACAGAATGTGGCCTGTATGAACCGGAATAGTGTTCGAAAAGTAAACAAAATTTAAATAACCTGGACGACCATTCATTCATTCTAAGCCAAAGTTAGTTCAAAACAATACTTTATCGTACATTTTTGGAGACAAGAAGCTCTAAAAAGCTTCTGAATTATACTTCTTGAGAAAAATAGCAAATAATTTCAACATTCTGGTTTAATGTCAAAATATCAACATTTTGGCAGCTCATGCCCCTTTAAACCATCTCTTATAAAAAGGCTCATGTGACAAAAATAATCAGCTACGGTCTTATAGAGCTATGAACAAACACAAAAGCAACCAGTTTGAATGCCAAACAACTTTTTGACAATTTATTTTTCAACTCTGAATAACCAACCAAATGGCCTGAGGTATATCATTTACACAGTCAGGACCAAAAAAGCTTTATAAAACAGAGTTCTCTAAAAAAAGTGAGATATCACTATAAAAGAGATCTAAAACAAAAATAGTAACAAACCAGAATTTTCCAAAAATAGAAAGTTTGATGCACCTTATACAAATTATGCTACAAAAGTCATGTTCCTTGCTCTTTTTATGTTATCAACTTTGTATACACCAGTCACAAAACATTATCCACTGCTGATCACAGATACGTTTACATACTTTGAGTTGATTATAGTGTACGCCTCGTTTTTGTGGGCTCGTATTCATCTGAATTCTGATTAATTTCTATTTCAAGATTGTACTGAAATTTTATGCCACACTCAAGATAATTTTGCTGATTGTAAGAAAACATTGTAAGAGGGGAAGAAAACGAAAACAGAACACTTATCACTTAAAAAAGGGTTGGGTTTACCTTGAAAGGGGTAATCACAAAGTTGACAAAATAAAATCTGAACTAGAACTGAATTTTTATTAATTACAAACAGATGGTAAGTGTTCTGTTTGTCCACTTTTGCTTAAAAAATAAATCAATTAATATAAAGCTACAAAATCACACCCATAAAATATTACAGAAAGGGGAACTGAAGATGTAATAAGGAGTTTATATTAGAGTGGTCAACCGGCAGGAAAATGTTGGATTGTACATGAATACAGCTGCATTGGTGAGGAATAACCAAGCTGAGTTTTAGCTGTGAATGGTCAATTTGTTGTTTTCCATTGAACTGAAGGTTGTTTTACTATTATGGTTAACAGGCAGAGGAATATGACCTCCGACCCTCGGCTGACCAACATCCTATATAGGTCATGGATGAACATAACTTTTCTAGAGTCGTTTTGGCCTGATGACCGTTCAGATTACTTTTCTAGAGTCGCTTTGGCCTGATGACTGTTCAGATTACTTTTCTAGAGTAGTTTTAGCCTGATGAACGTTCAGATTACTTTTCTAGAGTCGTTTTGGCCTGATGACCGTTCAGATTACTTTTCTAGAGTCGTTTTTGCCTGATGACCGTTCTGATTACTTTTCTAGAGTCGTTTTTGCCTGATGACCGTTCAGATTACTTTTCTAGAGTCGTTTTGGTCTGATGACCGTTCAGATTACTTTTCTAGAGTCGTTTTGGCCTGATGACCGTTCAGATTACTTTTCTAAAGTCGTTTTGGCCTGATGACCATTCAGATTACTTTTCTAGTGTTGTTTTGGCCTGATGACCGTTCAGATTACTTTTCTAGAGTAGTTTTGGTCTGATGACCGTTAATATAAAGATAGAAGCGTGTGCTTTGAATATTATTTAGCAACTCAATAGGGAATGTTAACTATTCAATTATTTCAAAGCATTCTGATAAAAAAAAGACTCCATCTAAAATGAAATCAGTTTGATAAAACATCAACTGGAAAATAATCAGGTAGAAGATTCAGATATCCTCAGGTTACAGATTATAATGGGAGGGAGATTCAAACAGTCAACAACGATAGTCAGATAATTGTAATTGTTTTAAAGAAAGACTTTATGGGAAAGGTGGCCTGAAAGGGGAGGGGGCAGGGTAAGCATTGCCATAAGCTGCCGAGGCTGGGTACATAGGGTTAGAAATGGAATAACCTTGTCCTGTAGGCATGGGCATACCATAACCCGGTGCCTGGCGGTACATGGGGTTAGAGGGATGCATGGGGGCAGATCCATAAGGGGACTGTGATGTAAGTTGAGAGGGGGGATAACCAGCAGAACTTTGAGGTGAAGGATAGGTCTGTGTGCCTGGATAACCGGGGGCGTTTAAGGAAGCTAACTGCTGGTAGCTCAGTCCTTGATAAGCCCCTGCTGCCCCGGGTGCAGAAACCCCTGGATAAGCAGACTGGACACCAGGGTAGGCGCTTGAAGGTGGATAGCCAGTGGGCATGGATGGATAACCTGGAGTCATGGACGGATATCCTGGTTGTGGTGCTGCTGTACGGAGACCACTGGGTTGGGTGGGTAGGTACGTCCCTTGAGGGGCACCGGGAGGGTACGCCCCTGGGGGAAACATACCAGCCTTCTCAGAAGGGGGGATGTTCCCAGCATAGTAACTCATAACTGTAAAGTAGAAAATAAATACAAAACAGTCAGGCGGAAATCATACAACATCGTAATTCAATATTTAGGATTTTGGCTATAAACTTGGATATTTACTCTTAACACTTAAATCTTACAGTTTAATCATCTAACAAAAAAGATACCTCATAATTTTAGGTTAAATTATTTAGGAAAAATTAAATGTGGAAAATTAGTTACAGTGTTTGCTTGAGGGGAGAGAGGGAAATATATGTGGTCAGTGATCAGATAATTCAACGCAAAATTATGACAATTTTTTTGTTGTTAGATGATTAAGCTGTAAGAGTAAATACAATCGAACAAACCAAATTTATCCCATTGAAGACCTAACCTGTTTGATATTTAAGCCTTTGTCCCCAAAACTGATGATTTCATAATACCCAGAAAGTGAACTCTGAAAGCTATTTTCTAATGTGCCTCACAATCGCATGCAATAGTTCCAGGATTACTGAATGCCAAAAGGCTAGGCGCCTGTTTTTGTTGCCACAAATAGCAAGATCCAATTTAATTTTGGTACAGGACACACTAATTACTCAGAAGCTAGTTATATCTGACAAAAAATTGTTAATCTATCAAATAGTTCTTGAGTTATTAATTGCCAAAGGACGGGTGGCTGTTTTGGTCGCCAAAAATATTTAGACTCCAATTTAATTTTGGTATGTGACACACCGTCTACCCATAAGCTACATATATCAGAAGAAGAAAAATAAATTCAGGCAATAGGTTTTAAGTTATGGAGCAGACAGGAATCCGGGACGGACAGACAGACGGACAACGGTATACCAATGCCAAAAAGGCTGGGTGACTGTTTTGGTCACCACAAATATCCAGGCCTCAATTTAATTTTGGTACGGCACATACAGTCTCTTCATAAGATAGTTATAACTGATTTTTTTTTAAATCCATGCAATAGTTCCCAAGTTACTGACTGCCAAAAGGCTAGGGGACTGTTTGGGTCGCCACAAATATCTAGAGCTCAATTTAATTTTGGTACAGGACACACTATTTACTCATAAGCTAGATACATGTATAACTGAAAAAAATTGATAATCCAGGCAATAATTATAGAGTAACTCAATGTCAAAAGGCTGGTGGTCGCAAATATCAACACCCCAATTTAATTTTGGTACACGACACATCATCACTCATAAGCAAGTTATAACTGAATTTTTTTTTAAAATCCATGCAATAGTTCCGGGGTTTATGAATGCCAAAAGGCTAGGCGACTGTTTTGGTCGCCGCAAATATCAACACCCCAATTTAATTTCAGTACAGGACACACTATCTACTCATAAGCAAGTTATAACTGAACAAAAATCCATGCAATAGCTCCAGGATTACTGAATGCCAAAAGGCTAGGCAACTGTTTTGGTCGCTGCAAATATCCAAACCCCAATTTAATTTTGGTACAGGACACACTATCTACTCAGAAGCTAGTTATATCTGACAAAACAATTTAAATCCATCGAATAGTTCTTGAGTTACTAATTGCCAAAGGATGGGTGGCTGCTTTGGTCGCCAAAAATAGACTCCAATTTAATTTTGGTACGCGACACACCGTCTACCCATAAGCTACATATATCAGAAGAAAAAAAATAAATTCAGGCAATAGGTTTTAAGTTATGGAGCGGACAGGAATCCAGGAAGGACAGGCGGACAATGGTATAGCAATATACACCCGCTTTTAGAGCGGGCGTATAGAAACTTATCCGTGTGTTTTACACTCAATAGAGTCCTATGTAGGATGGTTGTCAGGTACTTGCCTATGGTCCGGGTTTCCTAGAGGCAAACAGTTTTGTTTCCTCTCCCACTTAACCTGACAGCATGTTCATATATGTGAAATAATCTTGAGTGGGGTGTATAACATGAATCAATCAATATGAACCAGGAAACTGGAGTCTTACCTGAAACAGCGCACAGGAATCAATGAGATTTCTCTAATCTCTAAATCTACAAAACAAAATATGTACAAATTATATAAAATGCACAAATAGGCTACAAAGAGTTTAATAAAATCTTCCTGTCTTATAGAAAATTCTACCAATGTCATTTTTTAAACCCTGTCTTTCACTTCAGCTGGTTAAGTTTTTAAACCATTCTGTTAATATCTCTGTACTTAATTTTGTATTAACAGCCCAATGTTAAAAATCTATTGAATAACAGTCTGAATAATCTATATCAAATTTAGATCAATCAATCAATCAATCTGTAAGTAAACTCGTCAAGCAAAACTCGTCAAAAATTATATTAAACACGACCTTCTATGTATACAGGGGTCTCCGTGGCTCAGTAGGTAGAACAGCCTTCCGAACAGCCTTCCACCAATGAGTGGCGGGTTCGAATCCCACTCAGTCCAAAAATTGGAAAATTTTCTGATTGGGTTTTCACTCGAACGACCTATGTGGGATGGTTGCCAGTTACCAACGGAAGGTCGTTGGTTTCCTCTCGGCAAAGAGCCCGGTTTTCTCCCATAATTAAACTGGCAACGCCGCCATATAAGTGAAATAATCTTGAGCGCGGCGTAAAACACCAAACAATCAATCTATGTGTACAAACTGCCACAAAGACTCACTGACACAGCAGAAATGGTTTAGTAGTTTTGAGGGTAACTACACAATGGAGCCGAGGTCATGTATATCAATATGTCTGACACTCTCTGCTATATCGACTTTCACAATCATCATAGAGCAGTAAATGTAACATCAAGATTTGTATATGCTGCACGCGAAATTTCATTTTATCTTTAGTCAGACTTGTAAAGTACATGTTCTATAGCTTAATACGAATTGGGGATAATATTCTCAACTTTATTCCAAAAACCTTTAACAGACTGTGTTATCTAAGATTTTCTTTAAAAAGTCGTTAGTGAAAGTAATACATGTAGGTGCTATGGCATACTTACCTCAAAGTATATGCTGAGTTATTTCTTTGCCTGCCCCATAGATAAAGGCCAGAGAATTCGCGGAATAATGTTCACATCTAAAGAAAAGGAAAGTGAAAGTTTATCATCATTGCACATGTATGTTTAAGAAATTTATAAATCAGAGTTTCTTCTCCCAACATTAGGAACTGATTTAACTTGATTTTTAGGTGCCTCGAATTTAGTTTAGGGTTTCACCATGCCCCATTGGTGAAAGTAGACCTACATGTATCTCTGGGATAGAACTTGAAAATGTTAGTCCTTATATTACAGTCAGCCTGCCCTATAAGTTTTATCATTTGGTTTAACTTTACAAAAGTATGGTAAGCAATGAAATTAGTAAACCAGGAATGGTGTTGGCCTTCCTCCTTTGGGTGAATTAGTTTAGCTTCAATACATACAATGTACATGTATTATGTACAAGACATTCCACGGCCACAAAAAAGTATGTCAGTTTGAATAATGGTAGACATTTAAGTGAGTTCTTAAAAATACAGGTAATGCTAACCTACTGCATTTGGCTGAGAAAAACTTACCTGACTTGACCTAGAAAAATTACCTTTTCACTAAACCTGTATTCTAATACCTAAACATTTTCATACTGGTATAAACTTTCTCAGATATACTTGTAATATATTTATGAACACTAAAACACACAGGCACAGGGAAAATCTTCTTGTCTAAAATAACCACGGAGACAAGTTTCTAATTGTGTTAAAAAGAGGTATATCATTTAGACCTTTATACCCCATCATAAATTGTTGTAATAAAGTAAACCTATGATATTTCATTAGGTTGACGACTGGCAGGAGCTTGGCCTAAGTCAGTGTCAGTACTTATAATATAATGCTCGAATGTAAATCCCAGGTATTTACCTGTCTGTTAAGTGTTGTTAAAACTATAGGCTACCCAATGCAGACTAATTGGGTAGACGAGTCAAGTGAGAAAGTTGTTAGCTCTAATCACAGGTGAATACACCTTAATTGTCACTTAATTTCACTCAGGTGGTTATAAACTATAGATGATACAAACATCTAATGTACATGTACATCTGTAAAGTTATAAACTGCACTAAACAATCTTAAATATAGTTCCTATAGTCCAAAATGAGCATTATTTAATAAAGCACATACGCCAAACTTATTTCAATACCAAAATTATTTACTGACAGCCAGCATCTTCCAATTCAAATTGTTTGAGAGGTATGAAAAGATTTAGAGGTCAGAAATAGGGGTTAACAACTTGATAATTCTGCTTAACCCATTCATTGATGCAATAAGGTGAAGAAATACTTATGGATAACAACTTCTTGGTTTATTGGGTGAAGACATTTCGATGTAGTTCTTACATCGTTATCAAAGTCAATGATGGTTTTCTTAACCATATCTCATCTTCAACATGCTACAAATACCAGAGCCGGAGGACAATAATCTCATAATAGACAGTAGTCCAAAGTGCCTGCATTCTACATTTTGAAAAAATTCCAAAACCAGTGTCAAATTTTGTATGTAAAAAAGGTTGGCAACTGGCGTAAATTTGCGCACAGGCCTACAACATGGACCGGTTGCGTCCAGGGCGCGAGATACTACAGTTTTAACACTGTTTTACGTCTGACGTAACTTACATGTACATGTACGCCAGCTTCCTAGGACAGGGCCCTGGAGTCTGGCAAATTAATTCAAAGAGCTACATGTAAGTGTCTCCTCCGTAATATTTGGTCTGGTATTTTATTTCTCAGCTCGGACTCTCAATAAATATCAGTCTAAAAAGAATAATGGAGTTTTTTTGTTCAGATCACATCCTGTTTGTATACAGCATTTGGAGTCAGCATTCATAGCAATAAAAAATCTGTAGTAGACTGCTCGCTTCTAAACGGACAGTTTGTGGACCAAAACTGTAAATGTTATTTCACTGTCAAAGTCTGACCCAGTCTGATAACTTCGGTGATTTACGTGCATGAAATACCCTCTGATAGACTGCAGGTCATTTTGAATATGGCGACCAAATAGGTAGCCGTGAAGCGTTTAATTCCCAAATCCTTTTGAGGCCCCCACAAAAGTGTCCCCATAGTAATGCAAAGGATCGAAACACTTGGTTTGTTAACTTTCAGCCTCGATCAGTTATATTATTGAAGTATTAGAGGATTCCTGATATGTACCGAAACTGCGTCTGTCTTCAACATGTGGTTTACCGGGCTAAATAAAATATATAAATAAATATCTTTCTAAATGATATTAGCATTTAATAAATTTAGAATTATTTATATTTTCTTTTTTCGTCTGTAGTAAAACATTTTGATATTTACTTTTGACAGCATTTTTATTCAGCCCAAAATTACGGTGATTTACCGTATAAAAACTTAAAAAGCGCAGACTGTCCGAGGCGTGTCAAAGCCGACCGGTAGAGAGCAAAGATAGCCGAAGGGAGTTCCGACTGAGTCTGACCACAAACTGTAAGTTGTAGACTGTAGCCCCAGGTGACTATTCTGCCATTCTCGTGTATGGCAAAATAGTCACCTGGGGCTAAATAACTTGTTATCGGTATCATGTAGGTCATTTAATTTTAATGATACATGTACCAGTTCGGCAGTAGTGACTTGTATCAGAACTACACCTAGAAAATATGTCTAATTGCTGTTGTTTTATTTGCTAATTAAACGTTGAGACGATAATCTAAATCCAAATAAACTCGTTCCACGATCATTGACACAATGGTAAGTCGACACGCATTCCTAATCTCCAATACATGTTATTTACACGAAGTCGGAAGTGACTGACAGAACATCGAAATAATTTTATAATTTCCAAACGGGAATCGAATGAAGATCGGCAGCAATCATTGTCTGTGCGATGCAAAAATAGTCAATGTTTTGAAATTGTCAAAAAGTTATATACTCACCACATTAATATTTATACAATCTCTAATTTTTATCTAGTAAGAAACTGTCCACAAGAAGTTTCATTCAATAACAATGGCTTCCTTCGCCGGCTAGTGCTCATCACTGATTGGTCAACCTGACATACTGGAAGCATCAGAAGGGAGATAAATATGTTTTATCGCCCGTTTTCATCTAATAGTATCAAATCGCCGTGTCCAGTCCCCAGGTAAGACGTAAAGAACCTGATTTCCTCTCCCACTTTACCTTGGGGACTGGCAAATATATAAGTGCGAGGAGTAACGATTTAAATGGACATAAACTGCCAAAAAGAGGGAAAATTCCATTGAAACAGAATAAGGCCTAGCTAAAAATAATCCGTCATTTTTATCAGAAATAACCGACACTAATTGACCCGGAAAAAATCCGGGCCAGGTCGGTTATTTAATAATTCAGTAATTTCCCTCATGATAATTGTAGCTTGTTTTATCAGAAAGTACAAAATAGAAATTGTGCGTTGATACCAAGTCTGTACATGTACGTTTAGATAGTATTAAAAGCAACATAAATAAAACACAAATATACTCAGTATACCTCCCATATGTACCAATATTTTTTATATCAACACTCATCATTTAGTTTTTAATTCAATTAAAGGTAACCAAACTTCTCCTAACAATCGGAATTTTTGTGGAAAAAAGCTAATTTTTGCAGCTAATGCCATTTTTAGCTTGGTGTCATTCTTGAAAACGGAGAATAAGTAGTAAAGCCTATAAGATACAATATAGGCCAATATAATCCCTACACCTCAGGCTTATTTCAGCGGTGCCAAGTTTAGTGTGCTATAGCTAGGATACCGGGCTCTTTCCAGAGGGAGTGGGACGAAGTCTTATTTGAAGGGATTAAAACCGCTCTCAATTACCCTACAAATACCTCACAGTCCATGTCATTCTAGCTGGTATACGTCTATGGCGCTTCAGTATAAGATTGTTGGATTTTTTAAGCCGCACGAGGATTTGGCAACTCTTCCACATTCGTCGAACGAGTGAAAAATCCACTCAGAATTTTTTCTTAATATTTACCTACGTCTATCATCGATACGTATCCAGTTATATTTATCTTTAAACAGTTGAAAAAAAAAATCAGCTTAACATATTATAGGTTTATATTGTGTCCTTCATTCAACTCAAGATTATTTCACTTACAAGGCGGCGTTGCCTGGTTTAGTGGGGTGGATTTGGCTCAGAAATTTTTCAATTTTTATTTCGTCTGAGTGTGATTCGAACCCGCGCCGCATCGATGGAATTCGGGTCTGTGTTGGAGTGAGCAACAATCACTCTTACCCACTGGACCACTGACCGATGCTCACTGCTTCAGTAAGAAATAGAAGGAATGAGAGGCACTTCGTGGGGTCAAACTCAATATTTCAGATAGCCAAAATCAGTAGGGTATAGGCCTAATGATTTTATCTTCTATACGATTAAATTTTTATGTACTCTCATTTTCATAAAAAGTAAAGATATAACACATGGCGACTCCAGACAACTAAGAAAAGTTCGTTACCATATATAATAAGTGCCCCTACAGCATCTTTTTAAATAGATAAGGAAAAGGGAACATATTATATCTAATTCTGAGCATGCTGTTTATCTGATAGGACTCCGACTTGTTTGATCAAATTGTATTAATGCCCTGTCCAGTCAAGGGTGTTATGTCCTTCGGCCTGTCACAAAATAAATAACGAAATAAGCAAGCAAACATCGCTTTACTGACGAGAACTGTTGCGCAACGGTAAAAATTCACCCTAAACCTCAACTGTTTGCAAAGAAATTTGAAAAAATAAGGCCTATACCAAAGTCCTATGCAGTAAATGGACAGCTGCCTGACCCGCTTATGAATGATATGAGCAGTCATTACTTGACATGTTTTTTGCACAGTGAAAAAACATACTGACCATTTGATTATATATTGATTTTAATATTTTGGCAATCTTGTCTCCAAAGTAATTTTAGTCCTGAAGGTATTCCGTGCGCCAGTGAGGTTTAAATTAGAAAATAGATCATATCAGATATCTGATATTTTTTTAAAAATATGTCGATATCTAGCTTCATTTTGGAGAAAGTGATATCTTCATTATTCTATTAAAACAACACATATGTGACCAGTTAAACTCATCGGCCTCGTAAAAACTGCAAGGGTATTGTCCTGGTGGGAGTTTTTGTTTGGTGTGAACGGCAAACTAAACGATCGATTGGTATACATAGAAAGTTTCGACCGGTTGCGTTGCATGCTTTATTAATTAAGGAGAAAACCAGACAAAAATGGGGCGATTCTTAGGAATAACATGTTTCAACGGGACACACCTTCCAACTGTGTTAGCCACACAACACCAATATAGTTTGGCTATAAAGAGTTTGGATATTTAGTACCCAGTAACCCGTTCGATGCCAAGATGTGCGCTGGAAACGTACAAAATAGACAGGATATATGTTTGTTTTAGGCTATTTGTTCCTAATAAAAACTACCCTAACGTACATGACGAGCTTAATATCAACACAAAGCTCTTATTTTATACTGCACGATAAAGATGTCGAAGAATTAGCCAATTCTGTTTTAACGAGATTGTTTCTATACATTTGGTATCTCATTCTACTTTAAAATGGCATGAGCTGCCAAAATGTTATTTTTTCCTTTAAAACCAAATTTTGAAATTTTAAGTACAAATAAGAAGCTTTTTAGTGACAGGGCCTACTGTTTTGAACTCTGTTATAAGTGAGCATTCGTCCCGGTTGTATTTAAAGTGGCATGAGCTGCCAAAATTTACACTTTCTTCATAATTTCTGATCGTCACGACCGTAAGAGGCTTTGAAGGCCATCGAAAAACTAAATGATTGGCATTGGAATGAGGAAAATCCATACAGTATGTGGCCTATACGAACCGGAATAGTGTTCGAAAAGTAAACAAAATTTAAATAACCGGGACAGCCATTCATTCATTCTAAGCCAAAGTTAATTCAAAACAACCCTTTATCGTACATCCTCGAGACTGGAAACACTAAAAAGCTTCTGAATTACACGTCTTGAGAATATAGCCGATAATTTAAACATTCTGTGACTGTTTTAACGTCAAAATATCAACATTGATTGTGTATACCTGGGACTAATACGAGTCCCAGTGTATACGGATACTACTTCATTTCGTAAGGCGACAGACTGCATGGACTTTCCTAACCAAATCCACGGTCTATATTCTAACCAAATCCATGTCGTATATTCTAACATAATCCATGGTCTATATTCTAACCAAATCCATGTCGTATATTCTAACATAATCCATGGTCTATATTCTAACATAATCCATGGTCTATATTCTAACATAATCCATGGTCTAGTTTCTAACCAAATCCATGGTCTATATTCTAACCAAATCCATGGTCTATATTCTAACCAAATCCATGGTCTATATTCTAACCAAATCCATGGTCTATATTCTAACCAAATCCATGGTCTATATTCTAACCAAATTCATGGTCTGTATTCTAACCAAATCCATGGTCTATATTCTAACCAAATCCATGGTCTATATTCTAACCAAATCCATGGTCTATATTATAACCAAATCCCTTTTCTATATTCTAACCAAATCCATGGTCTATATTCTAACCAAATCCATGGTCTATATTCTAACCAAATCCCTTTTCTATATTCTAACCAAATCCATGGTCTATATTCTAACCAAATCCATGGTCTAACCAAATCCATGGTCTATATTCTAACCAAATCCATGGTCTATATTCTAACCAAATCCATGGTCTATATTCTAACCAAATCCATGGTCTATATTCTAACCAAATTCATGGTCTGTATTCTAACCAAATCCATGGTCTATATTCTAACCAAATCCATGGTCTATATTCTAACCAAATCCATGGTCTATATTATAACCAAATCCCTTTTCTATATTCTAACCAAATCCATGGTCTATATTCTAACCAAATCCATGGTCTATATTCTAACCAAATCCATGGTCTATATTCTAACCAAATCCATGGTCTATATTCTAACCAAATCCATGGTCTATATTCTAACCAAATTCATGGTCTGTATTCTAACCAAATCCATGGTCTATATTCTAACCAAATCCATGGTCTATATTCTAACCAAATCCATGGTCTATATTATAACCAAATCCCTTTTCTATATTCTAACCAAATCCACGGTCTATATTCTAACCAAATCCATGGTCTATATTCTAACCAAATCCATGGTCTATATTCTAACCAAATCCATGGTCTAACCAAATCCATAGTCTATATTCTAACCAAATCCTAACCAAATCCATGGTCTATATTCTAACCAAATCCATGGTCTATATTCTAACCAAATCCATGGTCTAACCAAATCCATAGTCTATATTCTAACCAAATCCTAACCAAATCCATGGTCTATATTCTAACCAAATCCATGGTCTATATTCTAACCAAATCCATGTTCTATATTCTAACCAAATCCATGGTCTATATTCTAACCAAATCCATGGTCTATATTCTAAGCCAAATCCATAGTCTATATTCTAACCAAATCCATGGTCTATATTCTAACCAAATCCATGGTCTAATATTCTAACCAAATCCATGGTCTAACCAAATCCATAGTCTATATTCTAACCAAATCCTAACCAAATCCATGGTCTATATTCTAACCAAATCCATGGTCTATATTCTAACCAAATCCATGGTATATATTCTAACCAAATCCATGATCTATATTCTAATCAACTCTATGGTGTATATTATAACCAAATCCATGGTCCATATTCTAATCAAACCCATAGTCTATATTCTAACCAAATCCATGGTCTATATTCTAACCAAATCCATGATCTATATTCTAATCAAATCCATGGTCTATATTCTAACCAAATCCATGGTCTATATTCTAACCAAATCCATGGTCTATATTCTAACTAAATCCACGGTCTATATTCTAACCAAATCCATGGTCTATATTCTAACCAAATCCATGGTCTATATTCTAACCAAACCCATGGTCTAAATTCTAACCAAATCCATGGTCTAACCAAATCCATGGTCTATATTCTAACCATATCCATGTTCTATATTCTAACCAAATCCTAACCAAATCCATGGTCTATATTCTAACTAAATCCATGATCTGTATTCTAACCAAATCCACAGTCTATATTCTAACCAAATCCGTGGTCTATAGTCTAACCAAATCCATGCTCTATATTCTAACCAAATCCTAACCAAATCCATGGTCTATATTCTGACCAAATCCATGGCCTATAATCTGACCAAATCCATGGCCTAATACTCTAACCAAATTCACAGTCTATATTCTAACCAAATCCATGGTCTATACTCTAACCAAATCCATGGTCTATATTCTAACCAAATCCTATCCAAATCCATGGTCTATATTCTAACCAAATCCATGGCCTATAATCTAACCAAATCCATGGCCTAATATTCTAACCAAATCCATGGCCTAATACTCTAACCAAATCCATGGCCTATATTCTAACCAAATCCATGGCCTATAATCTAACCAAATCCATGGTCTATATTATAACCAAATCCATGATCTATATTCTAACCAAATCCTATCCAAATCCATGGTCTATATTCTAACATAATCCATGGCCTATATTCTAACTAAATCCATGATCTATATTCTAACCAAATCCATGGTCTATATTCTAACCAAATCCATGGTTTATATTCTAACATAATCCATGGCCTATATTCTAACTAAATCCATGATCTATATTCTAACCAAATCCTATCCAAATCCATGGTCTATATTCTAACATAATCCATGGCCTATATTCTAACTAAATCCATGATCTATATTCTAACATAATCCATTGTCTGTATTCTAGCCAAATCCATGGTCTATATTCTAACTAAATCCATTGTCTGTATTCTAACTAAATCCATGATCTATATTCTAACCAAATCCATGATCTATATTCTAACCAAATCCTATCCAAATCCATGGTCTATATTCTAACATAATCCATGGCCTATATTCTAACTAAATCCATGATCTATATTCTAATAAAATCCATGATCTATATTCTAACCAAATCCTATCCAAATCCATGGTCTATATTCTAACTAAATCCATGGTCTATATTCTAAGCCAAATCCATAGTCTATATGCTAACCAAATCCATGATCTATATTCTAACCAAATCCGTGGTCTATATTCTAACATAATCCATTGTCTGTATTCTAACCAAATCCATGGTCTATACTCTAACCAAATCCATGGTCTATATTCTAACCAAATCCTAACCAAATCCATGGTCTATATTCTAACCAAATCCATGGTCTATATTCTAACCAAATCCATGGCCTAATATTCTAACCAAATCCATGGCCTAATATTCTAACCAAATCCATGGCCTATATTCTAACCAAATCCATGGCCTATAATCTAACCAAATCCATGGTCTATATTCTAACCAAATCCATGGCCTATATTCTAACCAAATCCATGGCCTATATTCTAACCAAATCCATGGCCTAATATTCTAACCAAATCCATGGCCTATATTCTAACCAAATCCATGGCCTATATTCTAACCAAATCCATGGCCTAATATTCTAACCAAATCCATGGCCTAATATTCTAACCAAATCCATGGCCTATATTCTAACCAAATCCATGGCCTATAATCTAACCAAATCCATGGTCTATATTCTAACCAAATCCATGGTCTATATTCTAACCAAATCCATGGTCTATATTCTAACCAAATCCTATCCAAATCCATGGCCTAATATTCTGACCAAATCCATGGCCTTATATTTTAACCAAATCCATGGCCTAATATTCTAACCAAATTCACAGTCTATATTCTAACCAAATCCATGGTCTATACTCTAACCAAATCCATGGTCTATATTCTAACCAAATCCTATCCAAATCCATGGTCTATATTCTAACCAAATCCATGGCCTATAATCTAACCAAATCCATGGCCTAATATTCTAACCAAATCCATGGCCTAATACTCTAACCAAATCCATGGCCTATATTCTAACCAAATCCATGGCCTATAATCTAACCAAATCCATGATCTATATTCTAACCAAATCCTATCCAAATCCATGGTCTATATTCTAACCAAATCCTATCCAAATCCATGGTCTATATTCTAACCAAATCCATGGCCTATAATCTAACCAAATCCATGGCCTAATATTCTAACCAAATCCATGGCCTAATATTCTAACCAAATCCATGGTATATATTCTAACCAAATCCATATACCATGCGATAAAGTAGTGTGTATATGATTAACTGAAGGCTCAAATATGCGATAACTTTCTCCAGGTGTTCCGTTTTTTGTTGTTCACGTTGGTTGGTAGGCTCAGTTTGTATTATTTTTGTTTCATTATCTCAACACGTCTGTTTATCTTTTTTTCTTCATAATATGTTTCATACTTATCACTTACCTTTGATCTTCAGTCAGTACTTTAATAAACACCTGTTTCACCCGTATCACCGTGTATTTGTCGGTCGGTAGAACTGGCATTCCGACGATCCTCCTGATGAGAAGTAATTTATGGACTGTATTGATATATATTAAATATCTGTGCCTGACGTGTGTTTGTTAAATGTATGTAGTAAGCTACTCGTGGTTTTGCCAGTATTTGATAAATGCGTCGAGTTGTTTGAAGTTAGATGGTCGTGGTTTTAGTGTTTTTGCCAGTATTTGTTAAATGTGTCGAGTGGTTTGAAGTTAGATAGTCGTGGTTTTAGTTTTTATGGCCAGTATTTGTTAAATGCGTAGAGTGGTGTGAAGTTAGATAGTCGTGGTTTTAGTATTTTTGTCAGTATTTGTTAAATGCGCCGAGTGGTAGGAAATTAGATAGTCGTGGTTTTAGTGTTTTTGTCAGTATTTGTTAAATGAGCCAAATGGTGTGAAGTTAGATGGTCGTGGTTTTAGTGTCTTTGTCAGTATTTGTGAAATGAGTCGAGTGGTATGAAGTTAGATAGTCGTTGTGTTCGTGTTTATGTCAGTATTTGTTAAATGCGTCGAGGGATATGAAGTTAGATAGTCGTGGTTTTAGTGTTTTTGTCAGTATTTGTTAAATGCGTCGAGTGGTTTGAAGTTAGATGGTCGTGGTTTTAGTGTTTTTGCCAGTATTTGTTAAATGTGTCGAGTGGTTTGAAGTTAGATAGTCGTGGTTTTAGTTTTTATGGCCAGTATTTGTTAAATGCGTAGAGTGGTGTGAAGTTAGATAATCGTGGTTTTAGTGTTTTTGTCAGTATTTGTTAAATGCGCCGAGTGGTATGAAGTTAGATAGTTGTGGTTTTAGTATTTTTCTCAGTATTTGTTAAATGCGTCGAGTGGTATGAAGTTAGATAGTCGTGGTTTTAGCGGTTTTTTGTCAGTATTTGTTTAATGCGTCGTATGGTGTGAAGTTAGACAGTCGCAGTTTTAGTGTTTTTGACAGTATTTGTTAAATGCGTCGAGGGGTATGAAGTTAGATAGTCGTGGTTTTAGTGTTTTTGTCAGTATTTGTTAAATGCGTCGAGTGGTATGAAGTTAGATAGTCGTGGTTTTAGTGTTTATGTCAGTATTTGTTAAATGCGTCGAGTGGTATGAAGTTAGATAGTCGTGGTTTTAGTGTTTATGTCAGTATTTGTTAAATAAGTTGAATGGTATGAAGTTAGATAGTCGTGGTTTTAGTGTTTATGTCAGTATTTGTTAAATGCGCCGAGTGGTGGGAAGTTAGATAGTCGTAGTTTTAGTGTTTTTGTCAGTATTTGTTAAATGCGCTGAGTGGTATGAAGTTAGATAGTCGTGGTTTAGTGTTTATGTCAGTATTTGTTAAATTCTTCGAGTGGTGTGAAGTTAGATAGTCGTGGTTTTAGTGTTTATGTCAGTATTTGTTAAATGCGTCGAGGGATATGAAATTAGATAGTCGTGGTTTTAGTGTTTTTGTCAGTATTTGTTAAATGCGTCGAGTGGTATGAAATTAGATAGTCGTGGTTTTGCTGTTTTTGTCACTATTTGTTAAATGCATCGAGGGGTATGAAGTTAGATAGTCGTTGTTTTAGTGTTTTTGTCAGTATTTGTTAAATGCGTCGAGGGTTATGAAGTTAGATAGTCGTTGTTTTAGTGTTTTTGGCAGTATTTGTTAAATTCTTCGAGTTGTGTGAAGTTAGATAGTCGTGGTTTTAGTATTTATGTCAGTATTTGTTAAATGCGTCGAGTGGTGTTAAGTTAGATAGTCGTGGTGTTAGTGTTTTGTCAGTATTTGTTAAATGCGTCGAGTGGTGTGAAGTTAGATAGTCGTGGTTTTAGTGTTTTTGTCAGTATTTGTTAAATGCGTCGAGTGGTGTAAAGTTAGATAGTCGTGGTTTTAGTGTTTTTGGCAGTATTTGTTAAATTCTTCGAGTTGTGTGAAGTGAGATAGTCGTGGTTTTAGTATTTATGTCAGTAATTGTTAAATGCGTCGAGTGGTGTGAAGTTAGATAGTCGTGGTGTTAGTGTTTTTGTCCGTATTTGTTAAATGCGTCGATTGGTATGAAGTTAGATAGTCGTGGTTTTAGTGTTTTTGTCGGTATTTTTTAAATGCGCCGAGTGGTATGAAGTTAGATAGTCGTGATTTAGTGTTTTTGTCAGTATTTGTTAAATTCCTCGAGTGGTGTGAAGTTAGATAGTCGTGGTTTTAGTGTTTTTGTCAGTATTTGTTAAATTCCTCGAATAGTATGAAGTTAGATAGTCGTGGTTTTAGGGTTTATGTCAGTATATGGTAAATGCTTCGAGTGGTGTGAAGTTAGATAGTCGTGGTGTTAGTGTTTTTGTCCGTATTTGTTAAATGCGTCGATTGGTATGAAGTTAGATAGTCGTGGTTTTAGTGTTTTTGTCGGTATTTTTTAAATGCGCCGAGTGGTATGAAGTTAGATAGTCGTGATTTTAGTGTTTTTGTCAGTATTTGTTAAATTCCTCGAGTGGTGTGAAGTTAGATAGTCGTGGTTTTAGTGTTTTTGTCAGTATTTGTTAAATTCCTCGAATAGTATGAAGTTAGATAGTCGTGGTTTTAGGGTTTATGTCAGTATATGGTAAATGCTTCGAGTGGTATGAAGTTAGATAGTCGTGGTTTTAGTGTTTTTGTCGGTATTTGTTAAATGCGCCGAGTGGTATGAAGTTAGATAGTCGTGATTTTAGTGTTTTTGTCAGTATTTGTTAAATTCCTCGAGTGGTGTGAAGTTAGATAGTCGTGGTTTTTGTGTTTTTGTCAGTATTTGTTAAATTCCTCGAATGGTATGAAGTTAGATAGTCGTGGTTTTAGTGTTTTTGTCAGTATTTGTTAAATTTCTCGAGTGGTGTGAAGTTAGATAGTCGTGGTTTTAGTGTTTTTGTCAGTATTTGTTAAATTCCTCGAGTGGTGTGAAGTTAGACAGTCGTGGTTTTAGTGTTTTTGTCAGTATTTGTTAAATTCCTCGAGTGCTATGAAGTTAGATAGTCGTGGTTTTAGTGTTTTTGTCAGTATTTGTTAAATTCCTCGAGTGGTGTGAAGTTAGATAGTCGTGGTTTTAGTGTTTTTGTCAGTATTTGTTAAATTCCTCGAGTGGTGTGAAGTGAGCTATTCTTTTTTTCTCTAAACATCTTTATTTCGGATTAAATGGCTGTACACCTAAGCCGTATGCTTATATAGTGTACCATATAAGGGGAAAAGTTACAATGAACATATTTACAGTGGTTTGGTCGTTTTAGAAGGAAGTTCAATAATTTTGCAAATAATTGCAAACAAATAACATATATATCACATAAAAATATATTATGGAATTCGGATTAAGTAATATTATAACATGACTTTGTACATGAAGATGATGTAATTGAAGAAAAATTGACGCACTCGGCAGGGTATGGAGGGGACCCTATGAATATGGTTATGCAAAATTTCTTTTTGTGGCTGTTATATATTTGCACACCGATGCCATTATTAATTTGTTTTGTTGAACTGTTTAATCGGTAGATCCATACAACAATAGCGTTGTGCTGATATCATCCATATAACCCCCATTTCGTATATCTACAATTAAGTTTAAGCGTTGAGCATTATATAGAGAACACCGAATAAGATAATGGTCGGCTGTTTCAGTTGATAATCGACAGAGGCAATTTGGTGAATCGATTATAAAATTGTTGAACAAATAATCATTGAGAGAGCTGCAGCCGTTTCTCAAGCGACAGCTAGGATGATGTTTGGTAGACGTTCGCCTACGTAGTACCAGAGTTGAGGCCGGTTTAACGGAAAAACACGTGATAATTTTGATTTGAACTCTAAATGGTTTGTGATACATTTCATATTATCAGGGAGGCTATTCCAGTCACGGAGAGTAGCAGGAAAAAAATATTTACTAAAAGCAGCTGTCCTACAAAAGAATGTTGTGAAATTATTATTGAACCTTTGTGGGTAAGGATTTCTGGCAGAGACTGGTTCAGTTAATGTTTGGTGCAGATTTCAATTAGTTGGATCTGTAACCACCAGGTGAAACACATTCAAGCGATGAATCTTGCGACGCAAACTCCGTGGGTGGAAACCTGTGTCTTGCGACACTTGCGACAATCTTCGTTAGGCCACTGATGATCCAGAGGCAATCTTTTTGTAGAGTTTCAAGTAAATTTACTTGATAATCTGTTAGGTTGTCCCAGACTACATCAGCATATTCTAATGAAGGCCTAATAAAAGATTTATACATGATTTCTAGAGATTTTCTGCTTAAGCGATACTTTACACCTCTGAAGAGGGATATTTTTGAATGGGCTGAAGTTATCAAATTTTTAATATGGTTAGACCAATTACCAAGATGATTAAAGGTCAAACCTAAATGTTTATGGGTTGTACAAGGAGTAATTTTGCTGTTCATAAAAGAAATGTCAATAGCCGATGGCTGGCGGCGTCTGGAGCATAATAAAGTCTTAGTTTTGGTGGCATTAAATAAGACCTTCCAGCGTTCAGCCCAGGATGTAATACATTGAAGATCCCGATTGAAAGACAGGGCAACGTCTGGATGAAGCAAATTATCAGAGAGAATATAGAGGCAAGTATCATCAGCAAACAACCCGATAGAATTTAGTATCGAGCTGGGAAGATCGTTAATATATACTAGGAACAAAAGAGGCCCAAGCTATTCTCGTGGTTTTAGTTTTTTTGCTAATGTATTTACGACAAACAAACATCTTGTGTTGTACTGTATGTTGGAATATCTAAAACCTCTTCAGATTAACTGTGTATATTTCAGGGTCGTGATTGAAAAGGTCCAAAGCTTCAAGGTGAAATTTCAACACGAAATAAAGTGTATACATTGTGTTACGGAAGAATTTAGCTGGTGACTAAAAGTATTTGTATGCAAAGTTAAGTTCTTCTTGACAAAGAATCTGATAAAAGAACCCACTATGTTGGCTATTTGGTGCAAACATCTTTGGATTGCTTTTGTGGCCGGAGCTGTGGGTGAGTGATCGCTAATTAATTGGTTTTCAAACGATTAAATCGTTGTGACACAAGGACAAGGAAAAAAAACCCAGTGAATTTGGGCATCGGCATGGAAATGTGCAATCGTTTCTCGTGAGATCTCGTTTAGACGTGGCTAAGATATACAGTTAAGTCTGGAATTTAGGACTAGGGTAATTTCTAATTTTAGATTGGGAAATGTGTTGATTAAAACAGCCGTCTGTCATATTTTACATATAACGATGACGTCATAAATGGCGTGATAGGTAATATACGTCCAGCTATTTTTGAAATCTTCAAATGTTATATTGTAAAACAAAGTCGGATCCAGCATATTATTTCAGGTCGGGGTGGGGTATTGGGGTTGGGTGGTCCGACAAGAGAAGGGAATATATTACCGGTACTTGTTTAACTGCATAACCCAGGAATAGTATAACGTTTTTGGAGTGGGTGAGCCAGCCGACGATTTCAAACCAAGAAGCGAGGACAACGCCTCTTTTATGCCAATTTGCAAAGCTATTTATCTGCTATCTTATAAAGTGTAAAGTTTTCAGTTTAGATGGTATTTAAACAATATAGTATAAACATGACATCTGTGGGAGTGTATGGAAGGTTAGGGATTCTGTAGAGCTATCGTTCCTATTGACAACAACAAATGGTATTGCTGGAAGGTGGGTGATAGCTTGTTACATTTGCAAACGTTAAATGCCAGTTCTCACTTTGTGATTTGTAGTACTGCCATGTAGCATGCAATTCAAATGGATGCATTTGATTGGTTGACAAATCCTATCGACCAATTAAACTCATCTATTTTAATCGCATCCTACAAGTCGGTACGATAAATCGCACATTGAGAAAGGACCTTAAGCAAAACCTTATCTTCTGAAGAAATCGATCTATTTGTTTGACAGTATCGGGTACTTCAAAATGGTCAACAGATTGGGGTAGTTAAGTATTGAACTCTTTGATAAACCGCAGCATTTGATCATTTTGTTTTGTGGTGAAATGTTCAGTAGGCCTACTACGGTAATGTAACACGATATTAGGAAGTTCCTTTTTCCACACGATTTACGGCATTAGCAGTTCGTATACCTTTTGAATTTGTGGTGATAAATCTTTCCACTTCGGTGTTGGCTTGAGGCTAGTACGACCTTTCTTTCCCTTGTTTAATACTAAGATTAAAGTGGCATGAGCTGCCAAAATGTTCATATTTTGACGTAAAAACAGAATGTGGAAATTATCGGCTATTTTTCTCAAGACGTGAAATGCAGAAGCTTTCGAGCATATACGATAAAGTATTGTTTTGAACTAATTTTGGTTTAGAATGAATGAATGGTCGTCCCGGTTATTTAAATTTTGTTTACTTTTCGAACACTATTCCGGTTCGTACAGGCCACATACTGTATGGATTTTCCTCATTCCAACGCCAATCACTTAGTATTTCGATGGCCCTCAAAGCCTCTTATTGTCGTGACGATCATAAATTATTAAAAAGGTGTGAATTTTGTCAGCTCATGCCACTTTAAACAAATATATTTAAAGGCATCCCAGGCAAATTGTGAACCGATATATGTTGTAACTTGGTCTGGATAACCATGTCTACCAAGGACATCATCCATTCTAGAAAATGTACCAGAAGCATTGGTACTACCTAATACAGTTATCTCGGGATATCTTAAGCCATAATCTATCATTACTACTATGTACTCCCTTGTCGGAAAGGTCCCAAAATGTCCATTGACAATAAGCCTCTTTCGAGTTTGGATAAATCCATGGTCTATATTCTAACTAAATCCATGGTCTATATTCTAATCAACTCTATGGTGTATATACTAGTTAAATCCATGGTCTATATTCTAACCAAATCCATAGTCTGTATTCTAACCAAATCCATGCGCTGTTTTCTAACTAAATCCATAGTCTATATTCTAACCAAATCCATTGTCTATATTCTAACCAAATCCATTGTCTATATTCTAACCAAATCCATGGTCTTTATTCTAACTAAATCCATGGCCTATATTCTAACCAAATCCATGGTCTATACGCTAACCAAATCCATGGCCTATATTCTAACTACATCCATGGTCTATACTCTAACTAAATCCATGGCCTATATTCTAACCAAATCCATAGTCTATATTCTAACCAAATCCATGGTCTATACTCTAACTAAATCCATGGCCTATATTCTAACCAAATCCATGGTCTATATTGTAATCAAATCCATAGTCTATATTCTAACCAAATCCATAGTCTATATTCTAACCAAATCCATAGTCTATATTCTACCCAAATCACCTGTCTCTATTCTAACCAAATCCATGGTCTATTTTCTAACCAAACCCATAGTCTATATTCTAACCAAATCCATGGTCTATATTCTAACCAAATCCATGGACTATACTCTACCCAAATCACCTGTCTCTATTCTAACTAAATCCATGGCCTATATTCTAACCAAATCCATAGTATATATTCTAACCAAATCCATGGTCTATATTCTAACCAAAGCCATGGTCTATATTCTAACCAAATCCATGGTCTATATTCTAACCGAATCCATGGTCTATACTCTAACCAAATCCATGTCCTATATTCTAACCAAACCCATGCCCTTTATTCTAACCAAATCCATGGTCTATATTCTAACCAAATCCATGGTCTATATTCTAACCAAATCCATGGTCTATTTTCTAACCAAATCCATGGTCTATATTCTAACATAATCCATTGTCTGTATTCTAACCAAATCCATGGTCTATACTCTAACCAAATCCATGGTCTATATTCTAACCAAACCCATGCCCTTTATTCTAACCAAATCCATGGTCTATATTCTAACCAAATCCATGGTCTATATTCTAACCAAATCCATGGTCTATATTTTAACCTCTAACCAAATCCATGGTCTATACTCTAACCAAATCCATGGTCTATATTCTAACCCAATCCATGGTCTATATTCTAACCAAATCCATGATCTATATTCTAACCAAATCCATAGTCTATATTCTAACCAAATCCATGGTCTGTATTCTAACCAAATCCAAGGTCTATATTATAACCAAATATATGGTCTCTATTCTAACCAAATCCAAGGTCTATATTCCAATCAAATCTATGTGCTGTATTCTAACCAAATCCATGGTCTATATTCTAACCAAATCCATGGTCTATATGCTAACCAAATCCATAGTCTATATTCTAACCAAAATCCATGGTTTATATTCTAACCAAATCCATGGTCTATATTCTAACCAAATCCATGGTCTATATTCTAACCAAATCCATGGTCTATATTCTAACCAAATCCATGGTATATTTTCTAACAAAATCCATAGTCTGTATTCTAACCAAATCCATGGTCTATATTTTAACCAAATCCATGGTCTATATTCTAACCCAATCCATGGTCTATATTCTAACCCAATCCATGGTCTATATTCTAACCAAATCCATGGTCTATATTCTAACCAAATCCGTGGTCTATATTCTAACCAAATCCATGGTCTGTATTCTAACCAAATCCATGGTCTATATTTTAACCAAATCCATGGTCTATATTCTAACCCAATCCATGGTCTATATTCTAACCAAATCCATGGTCTATATTCTAACCAAATCCGTGGTCTATATTCTAACCAAATCCATGGTCTATATTCTAACCAAATCCATGGCCTATATTCTAACCAAATCCGTGGTCTATATTCTAACCAAATCCATGGTCTATATTCTAACCAAATCCATGGTCTATATTCTAACCAAATCCATGGTCTATATTCTAACCAAATCCATGGTCTATATTCTAACCAAATCCATGGTATATTTTCTAACAAAATCCATAGTCTGTATTCTAACCAAATCCATGGTCTATATTTTAACCAAATCCATGGTCTATATTCTAACCCAATCCATGGTCTATATTCTAACCCAATCCATGGTCTATATTCTAACCAAATCCATGGTCTATATTCTAACCAAATCCGTGGTCTATATTCTAACCAAATCCATGGTCTGTATTCTAACCAAATCCATGGTCTATATTTTAACCAAATCCATGGTCTATATTCTAACCCAATCCATGGTCTATATTCTAACCAAATCCATGGTCTATATTCTAACCAAATCCGTGGTCTATATTCTAACCAAATCCATGGTCTATATTCTAACCAAATCCATGGCCTATATTCTAACCAAATCCGTGGTCTATATTCTAACCAAATCCATGGTCTATATTCTAACCAAATCCGTGGTCTATATTCTAAGCCAAATCCGTGGTCTATATTCTAACCAAATCCATGGTCTATATTCTAAACAAATCCATGTTCTATATTCTAACCAAACCCTAACCAAATCCATGGTCTATATTCTAACCCAATCCATGGTCTATATTCTAACCAAATCCAGTGTCTATATTCTAACCAAATCCATGGTCTATATTCTAACCAAATCTATGGTTTATACTCTTACCAAATCCATGGGCTGTATTATTGCGATAAAGTAGTGTTTATATGATTAACTGAATGCTGAAATATGCGATAACGTTTTCCAGGTGTTCCGTGTTTTGTTGTTTACGTTGGTTGGTAGCCTCATTTTGTATTATTTTTTTTTTCATTATCTCAACACGTCTGCTTATCTTTTTTTCTTCATAATATGTTTTATACTTATCACTTACCTTTGATCTTCAGTCAGTACTTTAATAAACACCTGTTTCACCCGTATCACCGAGTAGTTATCGGTCGGTAGAACTGGCATTCCGACGATCCTCCTGATTAGAAGTAATTTATGGACTGTATTGATATATATTAAATATCTGTTAAATGTATGGAGTAAGCTAGTCGTGGTTATGCCAGTATTTGTTAAATGCACCGAGTGGTGGGAAAATAGATAGTCGTGGTTTTAGTGTTTATGTCAGTTTTTGTTAAATGCGCCGAGGGGTATGAAGTTAGATAGTCGTGGTTTTAGTGTTTATGTCAGTATTTGTTAAATGCGTCGAGTCGAATGAGGTTAGATAGTCGTGGTTTTAGTGTTTATGTCAGTATTTGTTAAATGCGTCGAGTGGTATGACGTTAGATAGTCGTGGTTTAGTGTTTTTGCCAGTATTTATTAAGTGCGTCGAGTTGTATGACGTTAGATAGTCGTGGTTTAGTGTTTTTGTCAGTATTTGTTAAATGCGTCGAGTTGTATGACGTTAGATAGTCGTGGTTTAGTGTTTTTGTCAGTATTTGTTAAATGCGTCGAGTGGTATGAAGTTTGTAGATAGTCGTGGTTTTAGTGTTTATGTCAGTATTTGTTAAATGCGTCGAGTGGTATGACGTTAGATAGTCGTGGTTTAGTGTTTTTGCCAGTATTTGTTAAATGCGTCGAGTTGTATGACGTTAGATAGTCGTGGTTTAGTGTTTGTGTCAGTATTTGTTAAATGCGTCGAGTTGTATGACGTTAGATAGTCGTGGTTTAGTGTTTTTGTCAGTATTTGTTAAATGCGTCGAGTGGTATGAAGTTAGATAGTCGTGGTTTTAGTGTTTATGTCAGTATTTGTTAAATGCGACCCAGTGGTATGAAGTTAGATAGTCGTGCTTTTAGTGTTTTTGTCAGTATTTGTTAAATGCGACCCAGTGGTATGAAGTTAGATAGTCGTGGTTTTAGTGTTTATGTCAGTATTTGTTAAATGCGACCCAGTGGTATGAAGTTAGATAGTCGTGGTTTTTGTGTTTTTGTCAGTATTTATTAAACGCGACCCAGTGGTATGAAGTTAGATAGTCGTGGTTTAGTGTTTTTGTCAGTATTTGTTAAATGCGTCGAGTGGTATGAAGTTAGATAGTCGTGGTTTTAGTGTTTATGTCAGTTTTTGTCAAATGCGTCGAGTTGTGTGAGGTTAGATAGTCGTGGTTTAGTGTTTTTGTCAATATTTGTTAAATGCATCGAGTGGTATGAAGTTAGATAGTCGTGGTTTTAGTGTTTATGTCAGTATTTGTTAAATGCGACCCAGTGGTATGAAGTTAGATAGTCGTGGTTTTAGTGTTTTTGTCAGTATTTATTAAACGCGACCCAGTGGTATGAAGTTAGATAGTCGTGCTTTTAGTGTTTTTGACAGTATTTGTCAAATGCGTCGAGTGGTATGAAGTTATAGATAGTCGTGGTTTTAGTGTTTTGTCAGTATTTGTTAAATGTGTCGAGTGGTATGAAGTTAGATAGTCGCGGTTTTAGTATTTTTGTCAGTATTTGTTAAATGCGTCCAGTGGTATGAAGTTAGATAGTCGTGGTTTTAGTGTTTTTGTCAGTATTTGTTAAATGCGTCGAGTGGTATGAAGTTAGATAGTCGGGTTTTAGTGTTTGTGTCAGTATTTGTTAAATGTGTCGAGTTGTATGAAGTTCGATAGTCATGGTTTTAGTGTTTTTGTCAGTATTTGTTAAATGCGTCGAGTGGTATGAAGTTAGATAGTCGTCGTTTTAGAGTTTATGTCAGTGTTTGCTAAATGCGTTGAGTGGTATGAAGTTAGATAGTCGTGGTTTTAGTGTTTTTGTCAGTATTTGTTAAATGCCTCGAGTGGTATGAAGTTAGATAGTCGGGGTTTTAGTGTTTGTGTCAGTATTTGTTAAATGTGTCGAGTTGTATGAAGTTCGATAGTCATGGTTTTAGTGTTTTTGTCAGTATTTGTTAAATGTGTCGAGTGGTATGAAGTTAGATAGTCGTCGTTTTAGAGTTTAAGTCAGTGTCTGCTAAATGCGTTGAGTGGTATAAAGTTAGAAAGTCGTGGTTTTAGTGTTTTTGACAGTATTTGTTAAATGCGTCGAGTGGTTTGAAGTTAGATAGTCGTGGTTTAGTGTTTTTGTCAGAATTTATTAAATGCGCCGAGTGGTATGAAGTTAGATAGTCGTGGTTTAGTGTTTTTGTCAGTATTTATTAAATGCGCCGAGTGGTATGAAGTTAGATAGTCGTGGTTTTAGTGTTTGTGTCAATATTTGTTAAATGTGTCTAGGGGTATGAAGTTAGATAGTCATGGTTTTAGTGTTTATGTCAGTATTTGTTAAATGCGTCGAGTGGTGGGAAGTTAGATAGTCGTGGTTTTAGTGTTTGTGTCAGTATTTGTTAAATGCTTCGAGTGGAATGAAGTTAGATATTGTCGTGGTTTTAGTGTTTGTGTCAGTATTTGTTAAATGCATCGAGTGGTATGAAGTTAGATAGTCGTGGTTTTAGTGTTTATGTCAGTATTTGTTAAATGCGACCCAGTGGTATGAAGTTAGATAGTCGTGGTTTTAGTGTTTTTGTCAGTATTTATTAAACGCGACCCAGTGGTATGAAGTTAGATAGTCGTGCTTTTAGTGTTTTTGACAGTATTTGTCAAATGCGTCGAGTGGTATGAAGTTATAGATAGTCGTGGTTTTAGTGTTTTGTCAGTATTTGTTAAATGTGTCGAGTGGTATGAAGTTAGATAGTCGCGGTTTTAGTATTTTTGTCAGTATTTGTTAAATGCGTCCAGTGGTATGAAGTTAGATAGTCGTGGTTTTAGTGTTTTTGTCAGTATTTGTTAAATGCGTCGAGTGGTATGAAGTTAGATAGTCGGGTTTTAGTGTTTGTGTCAGTATTTGTTAAATGTGTCGAGTTGTATGAAGTTCGATAGTCATGGTTTTAGTGTTTTTGTCAGTATTTGTTAAATGCGTCGAGTGGTATGAAGTTAGATAGTCGTCGTTTTAGAGTTTATGTCAGTGTTTGCTAAATGCGTTGAGTGGTATGAAGTTAGATAGTCGTGGTTTTAGTGTTTTTGTCAGTATTTGTTAAATGCCTCGAGTGGTATGAAGTTAGATAGTCGGGGTTTTAGTGTTTGTGTCAGTATTTGTTAAATGTGTCGAGTTGTATGAAGTTCGATAGTCATGGTTTTAGTGTTTTTGTCAGTATTTGTTAAATGTGTCGAGTGGTATGAAGTTAGATAGTCGTCGTTTTAGAGTTTAAGTCAGTGTTTGCTAAATGCGTTGAGTGGTATAAAGTTAGAAAGTCGTGGTTTTAGTGTTTTTGACAGTATTTGTTAAATGCGTCGAGTGGTTTGAAGTTAGATAGTCGTGGTTTAGTGTTTTTATCAGTATTTGTTAAATGCGCCGAGTGGTATGAAGTTAGATAGTCGTGGTTTTAGTGTTTGTGTCAATATTTGTTAAATGTGTCTAGGGGTATGCAGTTAGATAGTCATGGTTTTAGTGTTTATGTCAGTATTTGTTAAATGCGTCGAGTGGTGGGAAGTTAGATAGTCGTGGTTTTAGTGTTTGTGTCAGTATTTGTTAAATGCTTCGAGTGGAATGAAGTTAGATATTGTCGTGGTTTTAGTGTTTGTGTCAGTATTTGTTAAATGCGTCGAGGGGTATGAATTAGATAGTCGTGGTTTTAGTTGTTTTTTTTCAGTATTTGTTAAATGCGCCTAGTGGTATGAAGTTAAATAGTCGTGGTTTTAGTGTTTTTGTCAGTATTTTTTAAATTCGTCGAGTGATATGAAGTTAGATAGTCGTGGTTTTAGTGTTTATGTCAGTATTTGTTAAATGCGCCGAGTGGTATAAAGTTAGATGTTCGTGGTTTTAGTGTTTTTGTCAGTATTTGCTAAATGTGTCGAGTAGTATGAAGTTAGATAGTCGTGGTTTTAGTGTTTTCGTTAGTATTTGTTAAATTCGTTGAGTGGTGTGAAGTGAGCTATTCGAGGTTTAGTGTTTTGGGTTCATGTATTTACGACACACAAAAATCTTATGGTATACTGTATGTTAGAATATCTAAAACCTCTTCAGATTAACTGTGCATATTTCAGGGTCGTGATTGAAAAGGTCCAAAGTTTCAAGGTGAAATTTCAACCCGAAATAAAGTGTATGCATGGTATTACGGACGAATTTATCTGGTGACTAGAAAAGTATTTTTTGGCAAAGTTAAGTTCTTCTTGACAAAGAATCTGGTAAAAGAACACACTATGTTGGCTATTTGGTGCAAACATCTTTGGATTGCTCTTGTGGCCGGAGTTGTGGGTGAGTGATCGCTAATTAATTAGTTTTCAAACGATCGAATCGTTGTGACATACGGAATTAAAAAAAACAAAACAGTGAATTTCGGCATCGGCATCGAAATGTGTTGATGAAAACCGCCTTGTGTCATATTTTACATATAACGATGACGTCATACATGGTGTGATAGGTAATATAAAATACGTCCAGCTATTTTTGAAATCTTCAAATGGTATACTGTGAAACATAGTCGGATCCAGCATATTATTTCAGGTCGGAGTGGGGTATTGGGGTTGGGTGGTCCGACAAGAGAAGGGAATATATTACCGGTACTTGTTTAACTGTATAACCCAGGAACAGCTGTACGTTTTCGGAGTGGGTGAGCCAGCCGACGATTTCAAACACAGAAGCGAGGGCAACACCTCTTTTAGGCCAATTTGCAAAGCTATTTATCTGCTATCTTTTAAGTGAAAAGTTTTCAGTTTATATGGTATTTAAACAATATAGTACAAACATGACATCTGTGAGAGTGTATTGCTGGAAGGGGGGGGGGGGGGGGGGTGGGGGTAGCTTGTTACATTTACAAACGTTAAATGCCAGTTCTCACTTTGCGATTTGTAGTACTGACATGCAGCATGCAATTCAAATGGATGCATTTGATTGGTTGACAAATCGTATCGACCAATTAAACTCATCTATTTTAATCGCATCCTACAAGCCGGTACGATAAATCGCACATTGAGAGAGGACTTTAAGCAAAACCTTATTTTCTGAAGAAATCGATCTATTAGTTGATTTCCCTACATTATTACAATAAGTACGATTTCTCTCCTGCCGTTTTTGGTCAATTTGTTTGACAGTATCGGGTACTTCAAAATCGTCAATAGATTGGGGTAGTTAAGTATTTAATAAACCGCAGCATATTGTTATTTTGTCTTGTGGTGAAATGTTCAGTAGGCCTACTACGGTAATGTAACACGATATTAAGAAGTTCCTTTAGCAGTTCGTATACCTTTTGAATTTGTGCGGATAAATCTTTCCACTTCGGCATTGGCTTGAGGCTAGTACGACCTTACTTTCCCTTGTTTAATACTAAGTTTAAAGTGGCATGAGCTGCCAAAATGTTCATATTTTGACATTGAAACAGAATCGGCTATTTTTCTTAAGACGTAAAATGCAGAAGCTTATTAGTGCTTCTAGTCTCAAACATATACGATAAAGTATTGTTTTGAACTAACTGTGGACTAGAATGAATGAAAGGTCGTCCCGGTCAAATTGTGTTTACTTTTCGAACACTATTCCGGTTCGTACAGGCCACATACTGTATGGATTTTCCTCATTCCAACGCCAATCACTTAGTATTTTGATGGCCCGCAAAGCCTATACTATCGTGACGATCATAAATTATGAAAAAGTTGTGAACCATTATATGTTGTAACTTGGTCTGGATAACCATGTCTACCAAGAACATCAATCCATTCTGGAAAATGTACCAGAAGCATTGGTACTACCTAATGCAGTTATCTCGGGATATCTTGAGCCATAATCTATCATTACTACTATGTACTCCCTTGTCGGAAAGGTCCCAAAATGTCCACTGACAATTCCTGTAATAGCCCGGGAAGAAGAGTCGAAGGTATCCAGGTAGATTAGGTTAACTCACAAGTTAAAAGAAATAGCAATCACGGATTAAAACTCAACATCCTTGTTGACCTTGTTGTTTGTTGGTTGTAGGTTGTGAGATGGAGTTTATAACCTTGTTGTTTGTTGGTTGTAGGTTGTGAGATGGAGTTTATAACCTTGTTGTTTGTTGGTTGTAGGTTGTGAGATGGAGTTTATAACCTTGTTGTGTGTTGGTTGTAGGTTGTGAGATGGAGTTTATAACCTTGTTGTTTGTTGGTTGTAGGTTGTGAGATGGAGTGTATAACCTTGTTGTTTGTAGGTTGTGAGATGGAGTTTATGGCCGTTTTGTTTGTTGTTTGTTACATAGTTTTGTCTGTGCCGGGGGGGGGGGGGGGGGGGGGGGGTGTATGGGGTTCAATCTCAGTCCACCGATGTTTTTGCCATAGTTAAGATGTGTAACCATTGTCAATGTGTTACAAAAGGATTCCAGAAAATTCTACTGACCAATTAGGCTAAGCTCTTGTCAGTCGTCAACCTAATGAAATATCCTAGGTTTGGTTTGTTATACCTCTTTTTAACACAATTACAAACTTGTCTCCATGGTTATTTTAGACAAGGACATTTTCCCTGTGCCCGTGTGTTTGTGTGATCATAAATATATTAGGTCGTGGATTTTTCGAACAATGACATTTTCTATGCCAAGCTCCCATCTAAGGAATTAATTTAAGTTTGAAATTACGTATAAATTCCGGTCATTATCAAGAGAAGTTGAATGTTTGAAGTGCATTAAAAATAAAAGATTGACATGAAATAAAATTATCTGTGGTCAGTGCCATAGGAACCGAAGATGCGTGACAATGACGGACAACAATCCCGATAGGCCTATTAGACAGCTCTTGTGTTTAAAGGCTCACTTGCCGTCGTAGCCTGTTTGACATTTGTTAAGAAAACTAATTTGCACGAGCTTACTACGGCTAAAACCACTAACATTAAGCATAGCACACATAAAGCATGTTCAATTAGCTTTAGAATGTACAAATGAGGGCGAAAAACAAACGCAGAATCGAAGCTCGATTACAACAACAACACCGATCAGTGTTCGTTAACTTTAATGTTGGATTCTACCTCGCTTTGGTTCACAAAGGGATCCCATGAGATTGCGCGAGAGCTCACCAGTAGGCATGCGCTAACTTACTTTCGTAGGTGATAGACGTGTTTCTGAGTTACTCCGAGACAAATATTGGAACACGTGTTTCAACTTTGGCTAGTAGGTCCTACAGCCTTACGCTCCCACTTTCCATTAAACTCTAGTGACAATGGCTGACGAGGCTTCGATTGCACTGGACGACGAGCTGGAGTTCTATAATTTAGAGGGTCTAACTCAAAACCAGAAAACTGGTAAATCTCGTGACTCGGGGCGGTCTCCACGCGTGAGTCGCACTTGCTCCAAAGGCCAGACTCTGGCCGAGAAACAACTCTCTGTATCTTCCGAAACGGAAGAAAATAAAAAACAAATTAAAACTTCTGAAACAGAAGGCGAAAGTGGAATAACCAGTGAGCTGATTCTAGCCGCTATTCAGAGTATGAATCATACTATCGGTAAACTAGCAGATTCGTTCTCGTCGGTACAAAGCACATCTAAAAGAGCTGCAGAAAAGGACTTACAGTCGACCGACGACGGGGAGCCGTCTTCCAAGCAGCCTAAGGTCGCTAGCACAAACGTAAGTGAAGCACAAAGCATTGACCTTGATTGTTTGCTAAATAGCCCTACTCATACCATTGCTGATTTTTCAGACACTGAAACAGCCAAACAATGTGACTTACTCCAGGATATTGTTCAGGAGTATTCGTCTGATGAGAAAACATCGGCACCTGTATCTGCTAAAGTAGCTGAACTGACAAATAAAATCTGGGGACAAAAATGGCAAATTATTAAATTAAAGATTTATTGGATAAATATCACAGGCCTCAAAATTGTGAAAACTTGATAACAACAAAGGTCAACCCAGAAATATGGGGTAGAGTGGATCGGTCAGTTCGGTCGAGGGACTTAGCCATGCAGACTGTCCAAATTAATATATTAAAGGCAATGACAGCTATTTTGCCTCTGCTTGACAATCTAGTGTCTAATAAAACAACGTCAAAAGATGAGTTGGATATGGTACGAAAATCCAATATACGGCGAGCCACCGATGCAATGGCCATACTTGCTCAATCTAATTTAGAGCTCAATTATCGCCGTAGAGACCTAATGAAGCCATTCCTTAATAGTTGGTATCAGTCATTGTGCACTAGGGAAACTCCGGTAACAAATTTTCTGTTTGGAGATGATCTTCCCAGGCGACTCCGCGACATTAAAGAATCAAACAGGATTGGCAGATCAATGCAACAAAGAGATGGGTACCGAGGTCGAACAAAACAAAGGCAACCTTTTTTAGGCCGACAGAACTGGGGCCGATATCAAGGCAAGGCAAACTCACAACGCCACAGAAATGTGCCCAAGAGGAACTAACAATTCCAGGTGAGGTCAGTACCCCCATCAAGGCAGTCACAATGCCATTTAAAGCTGGTAAAATAAGCAGATGTTTACAAGAGTGGCAAAGTATTACCACTGATAAATGGTTACTGGATAATGTTGTTCAAGGGTATAAAATTGAATTAAAATATGTGCCAATGCAGCACTTTATCCCAAGTCAAACGAGATTTGATGACATTCAAAAGGAAATAATCACAAAAGAAATCACAAAGTTAATAGAAAAAGAAGTTTTGCAAAAATGTGAATTCGAAAAAGGTCAATACTTGTCACCAATATTTTTGAAAAAGAAACCAAACGGAACTTACCGGATGATACTAAATTTGGCCAAATTTAACAAATGTGTTGAATATCACCACTTTAAAATGGATACCCTTCATTCAGTGTTAAACACAATGACAAAAAACTGTTTTTTCACAAGTCTTGATTTGCAAGACGCATACTACAATTGCCCAGTGTCGGAAAACGATAGAAAGTATTTAAAATTTCAATGGCAAAACGCATATTACAAATACACCTGCCTCCCAAATGGTCTGGCGTCAGCGCCTAGAATCTTCACTAAACTTATGAAAGTACCATGTTCTGTGTTGCGATCAAAAGGGGTTCTAATTAATACTTATATTGACGATGTGTTGATTATGGGCTATTCAGTCGATGACTGTAATGACAGTACAAATATGGCATCTACACTATTCAATAAACTGGGGTTTGCTATCCATCCAGTGAAATCCATGCTAGAACCAGCCCAAACGGTGCACTACTTAGGTTTTGAAATTAATTCTCGGATACTGACGGTATCAATGCTACCTGAAAAGGCCAATAAAGTAAAAATAGCCTGCAAATATTTAATTAAAAAATCATCCCATGTTAGCATTCGAACTGTTGCCAAAGTTGTTGGCTTACTGGTATCTTGTGCTCCGGGCGTTGCCTATGCTAATCTTTATTATAGGCAAATCGATATCGAAAAATCGGCTGCTCTGAAATTGAATAAAGGCGATTACGACAGTTTCATGACGCTATCCAATATAGCTAATTCTGATTTACATTGGTGGATAGAAAATGTTGATCGCATGCCTCGATATATAGAGCAGCCTCCACCAAACATTATAATACATTCAGATGCTTCATTGAGTGCTTGGGGAGCTGTGTTCGGAGGCCAGACTACAGGTGGGAACTGGTCCGAGTCCCAAAAGACATATCACATCAATTACTTAGAACTACTTGCAGCATTTCTCGCTTTACAGGCATTTTGCTCAGAAATTAGGGACACCAGTGTTGTTATGAAAATAGACAACACCACTGCTGTAGCTTATTTAAATAACGAAGGAGGTAAAAATCTCACCTATTATACTTTAACGAGACAAATATTTCTCTATTGTATGGAGAGGAACATTACGCTAAATGCAAGTTATCTGCCTTCTCGTGAAAACTACGTTGCAGATAAACTTTCCCGAACAGATCATGACAATAAGGAATGGAAGCTCAACCCAATTATATTTCACAATGTTTGTTCCATTCTTGGCTACCCAACTTTAGATTTATTTGCCTCTTACTTAAATTTTCAGTTAAGGAGATATGTCTCTTGGAAACCAGACCCAGATGCCATAGCTACCGACGCCTTCTCTATTAAATGGGATAATGAATTTTGCTATATTTTCTCTCCTTTCAGTGTAATATCAGTCGTGTTACAGAAAATCGAGAGAGAGGGGAGCGAAGCTCTAGTTCTAGTTCCCGTGTGGCCCACACAGGTGTGGTTCAGCAAGTTATTAAGAATGCTTGTACACAAACCAGTGATTCTTCCTGTGGAGAAAGGTGTCCTTATACACCCCAACGATCCACAGAGAATCTTCCCAATAGCGAAACTGAAACTTATGGCCTGCCGTTTGTCCGGAGATCGCTACAAGCAACAGGTATTTCAGAAAGAGCTGTTGAAATTATCCATGCTTCATGGCGGCCCCAAACTAGGAAACAATACTCCCTATATTTACGAAGATGGACAACGTTTTGTAGTCGGAAAGGTGTCGATCCCTACAATCCAAATGTGTACGCCGTAGCGGACTTCTTAGCGTCTTTATTTGACTCCGGACTTAGTTATAGTTCAGTTAATTGTGCCAGATCGGCTTTATCAACAGTTATTCTTTTGGATGGTCGTCCAGCAGGGACTCATCATTTAATTATAAAATTGCTAAAGGGTATGTTTCAGTTAAGACCTTCATTTCCAAATACCCTTGTTACTTGGGACACAGATGTTGTGTTGAACTTTCTAAAAAGCTTGTCACCTGGCAAGAATTTATCACTAAAACAGTTGACATTAAAAACCGTTATGTTATTAGCTTTATTGAGCGGCCAAAGGGCCCAAACTTTAACTTTTCTTGATTTGAGAAATATGACACAAAGTAAATCAGTATGTAAATTTCGTATTGGGGATTTATTGAAACAAACCACTTAGCAGAAGTGGAATTCCGAGCTTATCCAGCGGATAAACGGTTGTGCCCAGTCAATTATATAAATGTTTATATTCAGAGGACTGAGCTTGTCCGAAATTCTGAAACTAGGTTGTTTTGTCCTTTGTTAAACCTCATAAGCCAGTATCACGTGATAGTGTGTCTAGGTGGTTGAAAACTATTCTGATTCAAGCGGGCATAGATATGAGTATTTTTTCCCCTCACAGCGTGCGATCTGCATCTACCAGTAAAGCATTAAAATCTTCAGTTTCTCTGGATACTATTATGAAGACTGCCGGTTGGAGCCGGGAATCTACTTTCGCGAAATTCTATCACAAGCCTATACGCTGTCCAGGTGAATTTGGGAAAAAATTAATTGAAACAGCACTCTCATGAATCTGATCTGATGTAATCAAAATGAAATAAAATATTGATGCTGTTGGGTTTGTGCATCATTGTTGCTTTAAATATCTCATGGGATCCCTTAGTGAACCAAAGCGAGGTAGAATTGTTAGTTAAACGAGCCTTACCTGAAAGGTGAAGTTTAAATGTAATTCTACCGAGCTTTAGAGGTTCACAAGGGATCACATGCCCACCCTGCATGTATTCTACTATACTCAGAATTATTTGAGATGGACTTCTATGTATTTTGTCCCAGCCCTAGGGTTAACAATGCTACCCAAACGCTTTGAAATATGCCTACTGGTGAGCTCTCGCGCAATCTCATGTGATCCCTTGTGAACCTCTAAAGCTCGGTAGAATTACATTTAAACTTCACCTTTCAGGTAAGGCTCGTTTAACTAACAATTACCCTCATTCAAGCGTTTTTGTCTGTGGTTTGCATTCGGAATGCTTTTATAGTCCCTCTTACTCGATCGTTAGTATGCATTTCTTAAATAAAGTTCGTAAAACTATATTGTGTCGTTAGATTGCCCACACGACTCAAACCATTACGGCATTGGCATATCTGTTATCTGTTCGTACAAGTTTTATGGTATTTCATAATAACACTGTTTTATTGTCAACTTTCAGTTTGGGTATACCCAGGCAGGAAGGGGCTACCTGAAAACGGCAAGTAATAGATAAACATTTGATATAGTTTTAGACTTGATTTTATTTATGGTATCTTCACATTTGATTTCACATTACACGTTGTTGGCCTACCTTTAAAACAATCAGTTACAAGAAATTCAAATCAAAATACAGTTATAGGAAAAGGAATAATCCAATATTTTATCAACCAATAGATTAAAAGTAACTTGTTTTAGTGGCATTTAGAAGTTGAAGGTACATGGAGAAGGAAAACAAGTAATATGGATAGCAACTTATTGATGTATTATGAGACAACGTTCCTACCCAGCTTCTGGGATCGTTATCAAGCCATCATAATACATCACGAAGTTGCTATCCATAGTAGGCTTTACTTTCTTCAGATTAAAAGCCAACAATCACTGATTTTTTAAACAGATTTATAAAACTTACATTTTTCTTATCAATAGATGATTGCCTAGACGTAGCCATTGTGGGGGCTGGTATTGGGGGTACTTACACTGCATGGAGACTACGTAATCGGGGACTGAAGGTTTCAATATTTGAAAACACCGATCGAATCGGTGGTCGGATTTTCAGTCTAAGATTACCCACCGCCGTCGGGGTACCTATAGAACTGGGAGTCATGAGATACGAACCAGATCAACACAACATCATTGTCAAATTGGTAGACATATTTGGATTGAACTCCACAGTGTTTGGTCCAGATAAGTTTGCCCGAGAATATTATTTTCGGGGTAAACGATTCAGCCTTGACGACTTGGCAAGCGAAAAACTTCCCTTCGACTTGGCTCCAGACGAACCAAGGGACCCGAAAGAACTATCATGGTATCTTGTATTTGCGCCTCATAGTGACGACATGAACATTATCATAGTTTACATTTAAAACAACATTGGCACATTAATAGGGCTCCGTAGGCCCCACTTGAATGAATGAATGGAAATTCTTATTGTGAAAACTTAACTTGCATGTCGGTACAGTATACAGTATCAGAAGTCTCTGGATGGGGAAGTGTGAAACGTCCCATCACATCATATTCAGAGCATTGACGCCTTTTGAACCAGAGGTTACCATAAACAGTCCCCTGTCTCCTTTAGTCAGAAACCGTGACTTTTCTTCTCTTCCTTGTATGAACTATTATTGGGTGCATAAGAAAAAAACATGGCGGACGTTTTAGATGTGACAACAGTAAGCCTACTTGATGGAGCAAAAGTTAAAGTTTCCAAAAAACTTTATATAGTTGAAAATGAGAAAAGAAGCCTTGTTTGGAGCAATTTGAGTCGCGCGCTCGGTAAAGCTTTTATAAGAACCAAGTCATCCTCCGAACTGGGGTTACTGGGATTGCCGATAGATATGATGGTTCAGTAAGTGGAGAATGTGTTTTTTTTCTGATTTGAAATTGCGCAAGCGTTGACAATTTCAAAATATATTGCGCATAAGCAGGCCGAAGGCGTCAGTGCCCTGATTATGAGTAATGCGACCTTTTACACTTTCCCATTCATAGACTTCTGATAGTATTTGGCATGGATGAACAAATGGAAATTGTTATTGTGAAATCTATTAACTTGTGTGTGAAATCTTTCAATGGTATTTAGAAGTTGAAAGGTTAACAATATCATTGACTTTGATAACGATGTAAGAGCTACATCGAAACGTCGTCACCCAGTAAACCAAGAAGTTGTTATCCATAAGTAATTCTTCACCTTATTGTTAACTTGTGTGTGGTTATAATATATAGTATTTAACATGAGTGCATCAAAATTTCTAAATTTTGGCAGCTTATGTCTTTTTATTTTCAGGAAAATATTGAAACAAGCTTTTAACTTGACTCAAGGTTGCAATATTTCTGACTTGGAATCGACCATTTCACCTGAAGGAAAACCATTTTATCAGCACGGGTAGGCCAAATTGCAGTTTTCTTCCATAGCCTGCGAATTGGTTATGGATGGTTACAGTAAATGTTAAGTTCAATACCTAATTATAATCTTAAAGAAACTAGTAACTACGATACAAGTGCCGTCAATTTTTCTTAGCACCTGTAGCAAAACTGTGCTAAAACGAATGACTTGCTGGCGTTGCCAGGTTTAGGGATGGGAGGAGGGGGTGATTGGGCTCCTCGTCCGGAGGAAACCCCGATCTTCGCAGAGCACCTGGGAACATTTCCACATAAAGCGATCCAATCAGATATGTTTCTTTGGACTGAATGGGATTCGGACCCGCGCCTTATCAATGGAAGGCCTGTGTATACACTGGCGTGTTCACTAACGTTTTGCGAAAAAGTGATGGGCTGCATTTGGTGTTTAAACGACTTGTAGAGGTCGTTGTACACATTTCAGAAAAGATAGTCTTGCGGCTGATATTGCAGGTCGCAATGGAAATAGTTCGCTATAAATACTTCTTCCTGTCAATTTCTACTTAAAGTGGCATGAGCTGCCAAAATGTTTATATTTTGACGTTAAAACGGAATGTTGAAATTATTGGCTATTTTTCTCAAGGCCTAAAATTCAAAAGCTTTTTAGTGCTTTTAGTTTCGAAAATGTACGATAAAGTATTGTTTTGAACTAACTTTGGCTTAGAATGGATGAATGGTCGTCCCGGTTATTTAAATTTTGTTTACATTTCGAACACGTTTTCCGTTCGCACAGGCCACATACTGTATGGATTTTCCTCATTCCAACATCAATCCTTTAGAGCCTTCAAAGCCTGTTACCGACCTATGTGGGATGGTTGCCAGTTACCAGCGGAAGGTCGTGGGTTTCCTCCGGGCACAGAGCCCGGTTTCCTCCCACAATAAAACTGGCAACGCCGCCATATAAGTGAAATAATCTTGAGCGCGGCATAAAACACCAAACAATCAATCAATCAAAGCATGTTACTGTCGTGACGATCAGAAATTATGAAAAAAGTGTGAATTTTGGCAGCTCATGCCCCTTTAATGGTGCGCTCCACTGACGATCTAACCAAAACAGATACATTGACAGTTTTCACAACGTAAACCACGTGCAAGATCCACTTATGACTATGATGCTCTATATGGGAGTCGGTTCGATACAATTGCATGTTGTCGCCAATTCCATTTCACCTTCAAAATGAGGCTATATAGTTTTTTTTCTATAGACTTTTAGATCTAGTGGACAAGATCTGGTCTAGCGAAGGGAAGGCTTACTTGAAGAGTTTTAGAGGTATGTTTTCTTGGTTTGAAAATAACAACGCCCTGTGTGGACTGGCGCTTTTCCGCCCGAGGAACCTTTCCTTTCGCCCGCTGGTGAGAACCCTTGTCGGTGGGATGAGCAGTTTGGTAGAGAGACTTACACAAGACTTTCTGTCGACACAACAAGATAAGTACGTGTATAATGTTGAAATTATTGGCTATTTTTCTCAAGACGTGTAAATCAGAAGCTTTTTAGTGCTCCTAGTCTCGAAAATGTACGATAAAGTATTGTTTTGAACTAACTTTGGCTTAGAATGAATGAATGGTCGTCCCGGTTATTCAAATTTTGTTTACTTTTCGAACACGTTTTCGGTTCTTACAGGCCACATACTGTATGGATTTCCCTCATTCCAACGAGTAGTATAAAAGTGCAATTTGAAAAACAGCTACTATGGCTATCATCCATTTGAAAAACAGCTACATATAGCCTTATGTAAGATTGTATTTAAAGGGGGATAACTCTGACGGTACTAAACATAGTGTTGTCTCCCTTGTCCCATATGTTGGTTGAAGGTGAACTAGGTTCAATTCCAGCGCGCGTTAATGTTTACTTAACCTGATGTGACTTTAACACACCTTAGTTCGAAGTATAGGCGTCTTCGAGTTGGTGTTCAACTACCATCGACACAGCAGGATTTAGTTTCAGTTTTAGGATTTTTAGATAAATTTCTTCAACAACAATCTTATATATTTTTTTGATCTTCTTTTAACATCAGATAAAATTCTGGTTGACTTTGATTAAGTCTTACAGAAAACCACTCACATGTTTGTACACGTTTTTGTAAATTCTTAACCCTGAATAATCAAGTTAGACAACTCTGAATGAACACGGAGTGTTAAGTAAATCTTCAGCTTTATTACAGATAAGATAAAATTTCTAACAGGTCATGGATTAAGTAACTGTAACCAGCATGTGTATCGTTCTAATTGCCTGGCACCCCGACAAGTCTGGGAGGATAATTACAGTTATTACAGCCGGTATAATTGTTTCGAATACAGAAAATTAAACATCGCGATTAAACTTTATATGCTATGAACAAACTTTTAGAAATGCTCTCACTACCCAATAGGGTAAATTGTGTAGGTTAAAATATACATGAGCCAAACAGAAACACATATAGAAACATAGTCACACAAGGGCATAATTATTCCAGATTTAGAAAGTAAGGAAATGAAACATCTGAGATGACAACTGTCAGTGTCCATTCGCTGCTCGGATAGAAAATGAAATGTTCTTAAAGTAAAAATATACATGAGCCAAACAGAAAAACATATAGAAACATAGTCACACAGGGAAATAATTATATCAGATTTAGAAAGTAAGGAAATGAAACATCTGAGATGACAACTGTCAGCGTCCATTCGCTGCTCGGATAGAAAATGACCTGTGAAATGTTCTTAAAGTATGTAACCTTACTACCACTAACAGACGCCCGGCGGGCGTTAAGCGGGCGCCGGACGTTAAGTGGCCGTGTCCGGACGTTCATTCAAGACGAAAGGCAGTATGTAAATGACCAAAGACATAACTAACTTGACATTTTTTTTTTTCGACATCTTTATTGAGTTAGGTTATGTAAAGTCAAAACTATATTAACAAATGTAAAACATATATATATATAAATTGTGTGTTAAGGTTAGATTTAGTCACTGTCCTCATTTTCTTGAGTATCAGGATATGTGGTTGGTAAAAGATCGTTAAATAAGGTTTTCCTCATTTTTATAGCATTATACAGGGCCTCTCTCGGTGATAAATCAAAAGTGTCTTGAAGTGAATGTTTCGTGGCCATAATTTTTTTATGGATTGGATCTTTTTTCATAGACTCTAAAAGCAAACTCTCTTCGTTGTATAAAGACATCAGAGTATTTCTTATTTTTGGCCTCAAAGTTTCGTAGTCACCATTTTCTTCATCGATAGAGTCAGTTGTTTCAGGGATGTGCTGTTCGATCGCCTTTGTTACAAGATTATCCCACATCGTTGAGGACGCCTTTTCGTTTTCCTGTGACTCTTCCTCAGCCGAGGAAACGCTTTCATCTCCCTGTGATTCTTCATCCGTTGACGACAGAGAGTTTTCATCTAGGGTCTCTTGACTTGCACAACAATCCGCAGAATCATTGTTTTCTGACTCTGTGATTTTCGCTACATTGTCGTTCCCATATTCTGAGGAAGTGTTTTGATCTTCATTGTGACTTTGAAGTGATGTTGTATGATGGTTATACCTATCCTGATGACGTCGCATATCATGATCCCGAGTAAAAGTTTGACCACTGTTACGATACCGAATGATAATGAAAAGAAGTAACAACAAACCAGCAGATTTTATGTACAAATTTAGATTTATATTAAAAAGCAAACGGACTAACTTATTTACAGGCAAATATTACATAAACGTTGGAAAGAAAACATATATCAAAATGACTTACTTATACAAGTTAAGTAATTACAGTTCCTAGAAATCTGTATCCTTCACAAAGTTCACTGGTTTAAATCCGATGACCACGAATCGACGAAATATAGATTCCCAGAATGAATCTTGAAGACACAATGGTAAATCCGCAGGATAGAATATTGAAAACACAATGGTTTAGCACACTGGTGGTATATCCACAGAATAAATTCTTGACAGAATTCACAAGTCAGGTATCACTGACAAAGCAGGCCGAATATCTTATTCAAAGATAGTAAACTGAGTTCAGATAGAAATCTGACTCATATCAGACCGTAGCATCCAAAGTATATCGAGACCAGTTCAAAACTGACTCTCTGTCATAAGACGAATATCGTATTCAAGATAGCAGCTTACTAGCTGTATCATACAGAGACCAGTTGGAAAACTGACTGACTAATAACGATAAAACAAGGTCTTATATACACTCTCAGTACTTCCAGAAAGATCTAAGCATTTGCATACAAATAGAGTATTTCGAGAATCTTCTTGGATCTACGCATTACAACAGGTTATGAACTAAAATTATAGAGACTAGAACTTTCCAAGGAGTCGTCATAGTAACAGTTGGGAACTAGGTCAAAATTGAAACATTTCGTAAACAAATAGACATTACGTCACAATCGAGAAAATTCTAAGACAATCGAAATAGATACATATGTTAACAGTTCAGCTGTACGTAACACCCTCCCCCTTCAGAGAAAGAAAGTTTTGACAAAAACTTTCTTTAAAAAAAAAGTACAATAGAAATATATACTGATAGTGTTATTTACAATCTAGACAAACAATTCGAAACTTGTTCAAAACACTATGGGGTTAGGATCACCAAAGACAACAATAGGTTGATTACACTCTAATTTAAATGAATTAAAAATAAGGTGCTAAGAAAACTGGATCGCTAAAGAGTATGGCTTTAATCTTTTCAAAAGAGGCTTGACATTTATCAGACCAAATAAATTTTACATTTTTCTTAAGCAAATTAGTCAAAGGCCTAGAAAGTGAAGAGAAATTTTGACAAAACTTCCTAAGATATCCAGCCATACCCAAGAAGCGTTTCAGTTGTCTTTTACAATCAGGCACCGGGAAATGTGAAATGACGTCAACTTTAACTTTAAGTTGAACTGGTGTGACCTGACCCTGACCGACGACACATCCGTGATAAATGTCTGTGGCACGTCGAAACTCACTTTCTGCAAGACCGATAGTCAAATTGGCTTTACTGAGTCTCTGGAAGAGTTCAATTCTGTCAAGGTGGTCTTTTATAGGCGAAGAATTGTCAACACAAACATCACAAAAGTTAACAGAAGTCCTAGATGGAGCATCAGGAAATAAATGTGAAAAGTCACAGATCAATGTTTGCAGTTTATCCTGTTGATAAGGTTCCAAACGACACCGTTTTACGGAAATGGTTTTAGGAATTTCAGAGTCCTCCAATTGTGTCGGTAACTTGGAATCCGACGTTGGTGTTCCAAAATCCTTGAATGTAGACTCTTCGACGAAAGAATTGTCAGGGTCAGTAGAAACTACGTTAATTTGTAAAATAGATTCATTGTTAACGTCATTTCTATTGGTATGACATGATTGACATGCTTTGCGCCGATCAGGAGTCTTAACTAAATGATTAAGGTCACTAAGTTTCTTATCAATAATATAAGGATCAGTTATGCTAGAACCTGACTCACAATAATAAATAGTTGCGTCTAACGCAACGTCAGTATCCAAAGGATTTGAAATACAATTATCTTCAGAATTTTCAATAATTACAAGATTGTTAGATAAGCATTCTTGCTTTCCATATGAACAATCAGTGAAAAAATCACAAAATGAATTGGCATTAAACAAATTAGCCAAAAACGTGTCCTCTAATTCAGCATAGTTGTTATCAAGACTATTTTCATTAGATAGGACTACATTATTTTTACTCATAACATTTGTTACAGTACATGAAGAGTAGGAGTTAGGTTTTTCTTGCTTGTTTTGATCAGTGTAAATAACTGTACATGGTTTGCTAGATACAGTGGATTCAACATTTACTTTATCACCAGCTAGGTCATTACCTAACAACAAATGAATACCATCAAATGGTAATGAAGGTCTAATACCAACACTAACAGGGCCGGATACAATGTCCGAATTGAGATACACATTATGTAATGAGACTGACTCAGTAGAATTTACACCTGTTATTAAAGCATCGTTGCCCGAGTAAGAACTTTCTGAAAATGGCAACGCTGTAGACAACATAAGAGATTGAGATGCGCCTGTATCTCTAAGTATTTTAATTTGGACAGCATTAGAATTATCACTATTAAGTGAAACAGATCCAGTGTGAATAAATGGTTTGAAAACTTTCATTACACCATCATTAAATTCCAATTTTTCATCTTTAATAGGTGGTTTAACATAGCTAACAGCTTGTTTAGTGCTATCAGTGTTTAGTACACACAATCCAGTTGGTTTACATGAATCTTCTTCATTTTGTTGTTTACTAAGGTCTTTAGGTGGAGGATGTCCACAAGTACATGTAACTGCCTGTTGTGTATTGTCTGTATCCACAAGACACAATCCAGTTGGTTTAGAATAATCATTATCACGATTTGGTTTTAGTTGAAAACAATTAGACTGCAGATGGCCAGGCTTTTTACAATAGTTACATGTAATTCTACTAAATTGTTTGTTATTTTGAAATCTATTTTCATTTCCAGTATTGCCATTATTACCAGTCTTGCCAGTATTTCCAGTATTACCAGTATTTTGTGGTCTTGATTGATTTTTAAAGTGAGGCTTGTCATTAGGTTTAAAAGAATTTTGAGAACGATCTCTAAATGAAAATTGTTTACCTGGTTTGCTCTCAAATGGAAGTTTGTGAGTGACTGCGTAATTGTCAGCTGCGGTCGCTGCAGACTCTAAATTATCCACCCCCTTCTCCTCAAGATATGTTCTAATATCACTATGGATACAACATTTAAATTCTTCAACTAAAACAATGTCTTTTAAATTGTTGTAATCTTGATTTACCTCTTTAGAAAGACACCATCTCTCAAATAGTTGTTCCTTTTTCCTAGCAAATTCAGTGTAGGTTTCATCTTTATTTTTTTCACAATTTCGAAACTTTTGACGATAAGCCTCTGGAACCAGGTTATAAGCTTGTAGTATTTTATGTTTGACTGTGTCAAAACTTTTAGACTGCTCTACAGATAATGATGTATACACATCCATAGCTTTACCGACAAGTACGCTTTGTAAAAGCATAGTCCAATATTCTTTAGGCCAGTTTAAATTTTCAGCTATTTTTTCAAATGACAGAAAATATTTGTCAATATCTTTCTCACGGAATGGTGGAACTAATCTAATATTATGGGCTAAATCAAATTTACAATCCCTTTCAGACCTTTGTTGAATTTCTGAATGTCTAATTTCCATTTCCTTTTCAATTCTCATTTTTTCAATCTCCCTCTCATTTTCAAGTTTCATTTGCATCATTTCTTTTTCCTTTTCTAGCTCTTTCTCTCTCATTTCTTTTTCATAATGTAGTTTTAATTTCTGCATTTCTATTTCCTTATCAATTTTCATTTTTTCTTGCTGTACTAGCCATGATTTATCTGAATCAGGTAAATATTCACTTAATGCACTTTCGTCAAATGCTTCAATTTCAACTAAATTTTGAGCAATATCACGTTGTAATATTTGTTTACGAGAAGATTTTTTTAAGTTTAGCCCTAAATAATCGCCTAACAAAAATAAATCGTTCCTACTTAAAGAATCAAAAATATCCTGATCGGGCGCTTGCATGAAATCGTCTGGATTAAAGTCAGACATGGTGAATAAAATCTGCTGGTATAACAAAGATTAAATGCTTAGTTGAATTTAGTTTTAGAATTTCGAATTTTCCCCGAGCACAATCTCGCTCAATGAATTACGAAATATTCCCGGATAAAGCCCCCAATTTTGTTACGATACCGAATGATAATGAAAAGAAGTAACAACAAACCAGCAGATTTTATGTACAAATTTTGATTTATATTAAAAAGCAAACGGACTAACTTATTTACAGGCAAATATTACATAAACGTTGGAAAGAAAACATATATCAAAATGACTTACTTATACAAGTTAAGTAATTACAGTTCCTAGAAATCTGTATCCTTCACAAAGTTCACTGGTTTAAATCCGATGACCACGAATCGACGAAATATAGATTCCCAGAATGAATCTTGAAGACACAATGGTAAATCCGCAGGATAGAATATTGAAAACACAATGGTTTAGCACACTGGTGGTATATCCACAGAATAAATTCTTGACAGAATTCACAAGTCAGGTATCACTGACAAAGCAGGCCGAATATCTTATTCAAAGATAGTAAACTGAGTTCAGATAGAAATCTGACTCATATCAGACCGTAGCATCCAAAGTATATCGAGACCAGTTCAAAACTGACTCTCTGTCATAAGACGAATATCGTATTCAAGATAGCAGCTTACTAGCTGTATCATACAGAGACCAGTTGGAAAACTGACTGACTAATAACGATAAAACAAGGTCTTATATACACTCTCAGTACTTCCAGAAAGATCTAAGCATTTGCATACAAATAGAGTATTTCGAGAATCTTCTTGGATCTACGCATTACAACAGGTTATGAACTAAAATTATAGAGACTAGAACTTTCCAAGGAGTCGTCATAGTAACAGTTGGGAACTAGGTCAAAATTGAAACATTTCGTAAACAAATAGACATTACGTCACAATCGAGAAAATTCTAAGACAATCGAAATAGATACATATGTTAACAGTTCAGCTGTACGTAACACCACATTCGGTGCATGTAAACAGTCCCATGTCTAATGCACGGTACTCGACTGACTAATAATATTGGTATAGTGAGATGTACTTCTATATAGCATATAATTCCCCCCAGGTGGCGCTGTGGGCGCTTAAAACAGACGCCCGGCGGGCGCTAAGCGGACGCCGGGCGTAAAGCGGGCGTAGGTAATGCTTAAGGTAATGGTACGAATAACCTTTCGTCTTGAATGAACGCCCGGGTACGGCCGCTTTACGCCCGGCGCCCGCGTAACGCCCGCCGGGCGTCTGTTTTAAGCGCCCACAGCGCCACCTGGGGGGAATTATATGCTATATAGAAGTACATCTCACTATACCAATATTATTAGTCAGTCGAGTGCCGTACATTAGACATGGGACTGTTTACATGCACCGAATGTGGTCAAACTTTTACTCGGGATCATGATATGCGACGTCATCAGGATAGGTATAACCATCATACAACATCACTTCAAAGTCACAATGAAGATCAAAACACTTCCTCAGAATATGGGAACGACAATGTAGCGAAAATCACAGAGTCAGAAAACAATGATTCTGCGGATAGTTGTGCAAGTCAAGAGACCCTAGATGAAAACACTCTGTCGTCAACGGATGAAGAATCACAGGGAGATGAAAGCGTTTCCTCGGCTGAGGAAGAGTCACAGGAAAACGAAAAGGCGTCCTCAACGATGTGGGATAATCTTGTAACAAAGGCGATCGAACAGCACATCCCTGAAACAACTAACTCTATCGATGAAGAAAATGGTGACTACGAAACTTTGAGGCCAAAAATAAGAAATACTCTGATGTCTTTATACAACGAAGAGAGTTTGCTTTTAGAGTCTATGAAAAAAGATCCAATCCATAAAAAAATTATGGCCACGAAACATTCACTTCAAGACACTTTTGATTTATCACAGAGAGAGGCCCTGTATAATGCTATAAAAATGAGGAAAACCTTATTTAACGATCTTTTACCAACCACATATCCTGATACTCAAGAAAATGAGGACAGTGACTAAATCTAACCTTAACACACAATTTATATATATATATGTTTTACATTTGTTAATATAGTTTTGACTTTACATAACCTAACTCAATAAAGATGTCGAAAAAAAAAATGTCAAGTTAGTCATGTCTTTGGTCATTTACATACTGCCTTTCGTCTTGAATGAACGTCCGGCGCCCGCTTAACGCCCGGCGTCCGCTTAACGCCCGCCGGGCGTCTGTTAGTGGTAGTAAGGTTACATACTTTAAGAACATTTCACAGGTCATTTTCTATCCGAGCAGCGAATGGACGCTGACAGTTGTCATCTCAGATGTTTCATTTCCTTACTTTCTAAATCTGATATAATTATTTCCCTGTGTGACTATGTTTCTATATGTTTTTCTGTTTGGCTCATGTATATTTTTACTTTAAGAACATTTCATTTTCTATCCGAGCAGCGAATGGACACTGACAGTTGTCATCTCAGATGTTTCATTTCCTTACTTTCTAAATCTGGAATAATTATGCCCCTGTGTGACTATGTTTCTATATGTGTTTCTGTTTGGCTCATGTATATTTTAACCTACACAATTTTCCCTATTGGGTAGTGAGAGCATTTCTAAAAGTTTGTTCATAGCATATAAAGTTTAATCGCGATGTTTAATTTTCTGTATTCGAAACAATTATACCGGCTGTAATAACTGTAATTATCCTCCCAGACTTGTCGGGGTGCCAGGCAATTAGAACGATACACATGCTGGTTACAGTTACTTAATCCATGACCTGTTAGAAATTTTATCTTATCTGTAATAAAGCTGAAGATTTACTTAACACTCCGTGTTCATTCAGAGTTGTCTAACTTGATTATTCAGGGTTAAGAATTTACAAAAACGTGTACAAACATGTGAGTGGTTTTCTGTAAGACTTAATCAAAGTCAACCAGAATTTTATCTGATGTTAAAAGAAGATCAAAAAAATATATAAGATTGTTGTTGAAGAAATTTATCTAAAAATCCTAAAACTGAAACTAAATCCTGCTGTGTCGATGGTAGTTGAACACCAACTCGAAGACGCCTATACTTTGTTCACGATGATAAATGAAACCTAAGAATGAAAAGCATTGTTCAAACAAGTAAGTGATTTAATTCATTGGCAGTGATCTATAATGCTCTTAAGGAGATTACTTTAAGGGATGTGTCTTTTAGAAAACATATTTATATCAGTGGGGGGCTAACAGAAGCTGGATTGTGTCAATAGCTGGGGGTTGGACTAGAATAAACATACCACTGATAGCAACACTTCAGATGGGGTCAAACTAAGCTGTATTAAAGTCACATCAGGTTAAGTAAACATTAACGCGCGCTGGAATTTAACCTAGTTCACCAACCAACATATGGGACAAGGGAGACAACACTATGTTTAGTACCGTCAGAGTTATCCCCCTTTCAATACAATCTTACATAAGGCTATATGTAGCTGTTTTTCAAATGGATGATAGCCATAGTAGCTGTTTTTCAAATTGCACTTTTATACTACTCCAACGCAAAACATTTAGTTTTTCTATGGCCTTCAAAGCTTCTTACTATCGTAACGATCAGAAATTATGAAAGAAGTGTGAATTTTGGCAGCTCATGCCATTTTAATGAGTGTCTGTCCTGTGGAGAAAACAATTTAGAGTTTCGTTTTATTACATGTTGCAGCTTTCGTAAGTAATAACATGTCAATGTTTGAGGAAATTATAAATATGTAATAATAATAATTGTCCCATTTCCAGCCATCTACATTTGAACCACCGTCTTCACTCCATCAGCCGACATAACTTGGCATCTAAATCTTCTTATGAATTGAGTGTATTTCGAACGAGAACAGTCGGTGGTGTCACGGAGGATATTCAGGTAATGTACAATTCAAAAGTTTTAAAGTTGAACTGCAATTTATACTTTAAAAGAAAAGAAGAAGGAAACCATCAGCAATTTAGTAGAAATGCTTTTAATTTTCTTTTCAACTAAACACACAGGTGGTATTTTGGTTTTGCAATATGGCGACTTGTCTATGAAACAATCATTTCGTTCTCTTCTCAATCTTCTCAAATTGTATAATCAACCGTGAAGTATTTAAGGAAAAAGTCAAGGTATGTTTATAATGTAGCGGACATTTTCGAAATGATACATGTAAGCGGACACCTGTCATGGACGCACCCGACTGTCTTATTTTGTGGAATTTTGGGATTATATAGTCTTTTATCATTGATTAACTATTTAGCCTTGTTCTGTTCTTTTCTACGCAAATGATAAAGTTAACTGGTCATTTTGGCACGATTAAAATGTAAACAATTAGCTGTAAAGCAATTCTTCCTGGGAAAGAGAGTTTTTTTGTGATTATTGGAACACCTTTCCAAATAGAAGAAAATTTCGTTTATCATTTTGTAAAGACATGAACTCATTTTATCATATTTTTGTTCGTCAGCGACCAACAATGTGCGTCTCCGTTTAGGATATTATAGAATCTAGTTTTATCGGCTGTTTGCATTAGCTACGATTTCTCAATGGTATTCTTCATTTGAGTCTACAGTGTTTTGGATTTTTTATATTTGCATCTTTTTTATCTTCTAGAAGAGCCCCATCTATGTATGTGCCAAGAAAGTGATTCTTGCATGCCCACGGAGTGCTCACGGAAACATATATTGGTTACCTTTTGCTTTACCAGATGTACAAGTGGCTTTGAATTCTGTCACGGATTACTCCGCCATTAAACTATTCCTCGTCTATCCTGCTTTGTTGTGGGATCGTCTTCTGATCCCGTCCACAACATCACTCTCTGACACTCCCCTAAGATATACCATGGAAATGAATCGATTTGTGAATAGTACAGGCCAAGAAAACGTTCTCGTGCTTGCAGTTTATGCTGACGGAGAATCCCAGGTGGATATGTGGAAACAGTTAACTGAGTTTCCTGGTAGAATTTCGTTACCCTCTGTACCCGACGCATACGCCGTCACCACCCAAGTTGTAGAACATGTACATCATCATCTCAGTGTTCAATATGGTCTTCACCTTGAAGATATCCCTGCACCGCTAGATGGCGCTATAGCAATATGGCGTGACGGGGATTACGGGTCGGCTTGGCAATTCTTTAAGCCTGGATACAGACCGAGTGAAATACAGAAAACAATGATGAGACCATCTCCAGATGACGATGTCTTCATTGTCACGAACTCTTACTCCCTTAGTTTATCTAACTGGATGGAAGGCTGTCTTCAAGCAGCTGATGATGTGATAAAAAACTTCTTCCCAGCGACATAGCTGAGAGATTCGCCACGATTAGCTTAGTTACCGGTTCCATTTTGTCATTACAAGCTGAGCTTTTCTGTTGGATAATATATGTTGATTTCTCTTTTCAATTAAAGCGTATACCTTTAGCATTAAATGTTGAACAATCATAATTTAGTGTGATAACGTGATGATTTCATACAGTAAAAATGTGATTCTGCTTTTGGCCCTCAATATAATTTTACACTCAATTAACGAGACTGGCATAAAAAGAAACAACTATAGCATCGTTGTACTAGTGCCAACAAAACTCTACGGGGTTTTCTTTCTATAGAATAATAGATCTACTAAGTGTCAAGGTATGTTTTCTTAGTATTCTTTTATGTTTTCTTGTTTTAAAAACAACAACGCGTTGGGTATACTGAAAGTGGAAAGTGTGTGTATGCGTGTCGAGGCAGGGGGAGGGGTAGGCGGTCGATTCAGAAACAATATGATCTCAAGTTTCTCAACTCTACCAGGGTCTAAATTAATACTTTATGGATAAGTCGTGTATAGTTTTTGTTTCCAAGAGTACTCAATTTCCAAATATTTGTGTCTCATTTCAGAAACAGAAATCCGAAAAGGCTTTCTTTTGAAAATGATAAATCCGGACCTTTGAAAACTACAATTCGTTCAGCATTCAATGCTACGGGTAAACGCTTCAATGATAATTTTAGACTCAATCAACGACACTGACATTTAAAAAGGAACAACTATAGGGTATTTAGAGTAATTTGAATGACACGAATCGCCTTTGGTATATATTTATGAACACTAAAACACAAGGGGCACAGGAAAAATCTTCTTGTCTAAAATAACCACGGAGACAAGTTTCTAATTGTGTTAAAAAGAGGTATATCATTTAGACCTTTATACCCCATCATAAATTGTTGTAATAAAGTAAACCTATGGTATTTCATTAGGTTGACGACTGACAGGAGCTTGGCCTTGGTTAGTTTAATTTTCTGGAATTCTTTTGTAATACATTGACAATGGTTACGCATCTTAACTATAGCAAGAACATCGGTAGACTGTCTTTGGTATATATGTTTGATATATAAATATATACATAGCAAATCAAAAAGAAAACCATTGGTGCATTGCACAATCTAAATCATTCAAAACTGTTCTTTCAAGATAGTTTTTCACTCTACATCCGGAATTGTGTCCGTTACGAGGAACACAATCGCACAGCAATCTGGAACTTCAAAACATGCGACATGAATTTGGCAAAATGCAGTATCTTCGTATGGCCAATATCTCCTACAAACAGCCGTTCTCTGACAGCCGTGTCCATTACAACAGCAAATGCCCGAGTAGATGAATGACTGAGGCAGTTACATGACATATTATAGACACTAATTGAGCCATAGGGTCGTTTTACAAAGCAGTTGCATCGCAAACGAAGCATACATGTAGTTGCCAGTAAATACCATAGTGAAGAGATACGACGTCATGGCAACTGCGGTTGATCGCACTTTGCGACGGCTTCGTGAAACGGCCCAAAACTTTCTTTGCCAGACGAATTGGACGTCACCAACCACTCCATAAACGAATGACGTCATTAACCAAAGACCATCATGCTGACCACACAGATAGGATATAAGTTTGACGAGGCTAGTAACGCAACATCCATTTTCGTCCAGTTCCATTTGCTTCTCATGCGGCGGCCAAACCGTTAAAATCGTCTCAACGCCAACCAAACTCACAGACAATAACACACGAGTACGTCTGGGTTGGTGTACGCAAAGGCAGGGATGGAACCTGAGATTTTGGATAAGAGTCCACTGGTCCGACGAGAGTAGATTCCTTCTGCATGCTGTTGATCTCAGAATTAGAGTTTAGAGGCCTCCCTGTACAGGTTATATAATAAGAAATTAAACTTCACGCCAATTGTACCAAGTTGTTGTGGAAATGTTACGGTATGGGGATGTTTTTCATTTGATTGCAAGTTGGATTTGGTAGCCAAAACAGGCAGCCATTAAGGGGACCTCCTCCACAAAATTTCATAAATTTGAAGATGTGTCAGCTGTTCAAGGAACAATTCCGACGTCTTGTTTAGGGGTATGAGAAAGCAACTGAAAGCTGAAATTCCGTTTGTTATTGTGTTTCTATCGTCTCCATATATCACCATTATCCCCTCGTTACAATTCTGTCAACATTAAATTTGGAAATTTCACCATACTTATTGAGTTCTTTTTTTTTATGAATTTTCATGCAAATGTCGAGCACAAGTTTTTCACATGCCAGAACGTATTTCTCATGCACGTTCATGTTACAGCCAATGAACGGTTTTCTTGGTATTTCTCATGCACGTTCATGTTACAGCCAATGCACTGTTTTCTTGGTATTTCTCATGCACGTTCATGTTACAGCCAATGAACTGTTTTCTTGGTATTTCTCATGCACGTTCATGTTACAGCCAATGAACTGTTTTCTTGGTATTTCTCATGCACGTTCATGTTACAGCCAATGAACTGTTTCTTGGTATTTCTCATGCACGTTCATGTTACAGCCAATGAACTGTTTTCTTGGTATTCGCTGACATGTGGTTCAAATATCCATTCTGTCTTATTTAAATTCTTTCTACAATACAGTACCATGCAGTTATGGGGGATGTAAAAAATTTTTGGCTATGTATATAAATTTCATTTTAAATAAATTTTATATAAATTTCGAAATTCTAATGTTCATTGGACAATAGAACAAAATGTAACACGTGAATAACATTCTAGCTGTTTAAAAGGCATGTTTTCACCAAGGTACAATACATAATCGACATTCAAACAATATTCACGTACTTTCAGTTTAGAGTGAGTGATAAACCTTGATAGGGCTACACGGTTTCTGCCTCTGTGAATAAATATATATGCTATACTATATTAATATACACACGCCCATAAATCTAATCACCACCACCACTATATTAATATACAAATAAGACTCAGAGATTATGTCTTACGTTTTAACGAAGAGAGTAGATCTTTCAGAACCAAATATTAATTGTGGGGCAATATGTTGAAATGATAACCTCCCGTTGACATGGAAAACAAATGCTTAAGGTGAAGCAAAAACAGAAAAACAACAACAACAACAACATGCAATTGTATCGAATGGGCTTATTATACCTTACTCCAATCGAGATCTCGCGCATTCTACGAGATCTTCAACTCGAGACATGGCTCGAGAGCCATCGCACTCCATTTTCGCGCATAGTAAACTGTAAGAATCTTACTGAGAATTTATAATGTGTATGATATTTAATTCTATGTTCTATACTGTTCCCAAACATGTAACCCTACAATAATAACCTGTATCGCAAGGCTTTTGGGCAGAAATACTTGTTAAAAATCAAAAATATAATCGGTACTACATCAGCTGATAAATACATTCTAAAACAAGATGGCAGCGCCCATGGATGTCAAGACAAACTATGATATGCACTTCAAGGTATTTCAAGGTATTTTATATGTATTAGGAGAGTAGCAATCAATATAACAAAACAGGTTATCGGCGGCTGAAACGTTACTTTCCAGAATTATATCGGATATCTCTCTACACAACCGAGTCAACTATCAGTGCCACGTGTCGTTGTTTACAATATTAAGGACGTCGACAGCAGTGGCCTCCCTTTGTGTTAAAGCAACATGTCACTCAATCGTTTTAGAGTTGATATCTCAACGAATGGCAGTAGATCAATCTCTATTTTAGATTGACCTTAGGCCTACTCTTGCTCCATAGCTAGTGGAGCGCGCCATTTACAAGTAGAACTTGTTATGAAGGCGTATTAGTGAATTACTTCCCTTGAAAGCTTTTTTGTATTCTGTAAATGGCTATATGTACCGCTAGACTACCTTGTTTGCAATTTCTACGAAATCCGCAAGCTGTGTAGACACCCAATATAAGCTGTCACTGGGTAGATTTGCAAACCAGTATTTATTTAAGAGAAATTAGAGTGTCTAGTTTTCAGCGCCTCGGAAAGATCGATAAAATGAATGCTATTCGACTGTTATGTATATTAAGATGAGGCTTCCACCACCCGGCCATTGGTAAATTCCTGGCTTCTACGAACCACTGGATAGGGCTTTGTTGTGGTAAAGGAAATCGACCTGGGTTAGCTGCGCAACAAAGGTCATTTGTGGCTGCGCATGTGGTGCATTCTCGGCTGCATTCCCATGTTTCCTAATACCTATGTATACCAAAAACTATGTCTACAGTAAAAATCAAAAGAATTGACTTTGAAATAAAATAATATCCGTACAGCCAGTATAACCTATAAAAACCGGAAATGTCTGCTTATAACAGACAAAATTTAAATAGTCGGGATGTATGAGTACATTTTATGATTGTTGTTGCTCATAGGAACGTAAGATACACGTCCGATACTGAGATCAACGGAAAGCTTTTAGTTTGTATTACTTGGTAAAAATGACAAACAATTAACTTACTTTGTTTTAACGAAATGTTCTCCATATTTGGCAGCTCATGCCACTTAAACACACATCTCCGAGCTTAAATCAATAGAAAGCTAGATTGTTTTTTACTTCTTGGTAAAAATGTCAAACAATTAGCTTTTTGTGATTCAACGAAATCTTCTCTATATTTGGCAGCTCATGCCACTTAAAACGTCTTCGTGTGCAAAGTATGAATAGTGGATTACATATGAACTACATGCACAATTGTTGTTCATTTCAAAGGATTAAAAAATGATTCATTATGTTTTGTGTAACCAAGCGTACAGTGCAAAAACAAAATTGTTAAACTAACAAGACATAGCTTAAGGTTGTGGATGTTTCTATTTAAATGAAGTGAAAATTGTATGTAACCTCATTAGTATATAGGCCTACCTTCAGACGTCAAACGAACATCGGGCGTGGGCAACTAGTGTAACATGCTGACCGGGGTAAAAATGATTTGGAAGCTTGGCTGTACATTGACCGTTGGTAAATATGATCCTCATTTACAATCAAACATTTTGAAACTGCATTCATTTTTCTAATAACAAACAAAAAGAGGGGATAAAATGCGCTTTTCTGTAATTTTAATTTTAATGTGAGCCTTTGAAGATCTTGTGAAATAAATTATGGACGTTGAAATGCTTAACGTTAAAAAAGAAAATAAAAAAACGTTGAACAAGTACATCGTGCAAATCTTTGTGTGTGTGGATAACGGATAAAATTCTGTAAAGGTAAACTTAAAAAAACTATTCTAAGAAGTACAGTGGTACAGTTTCATGTTTTCGTTAACATACAACTCATATCATTTATAATAAAATTAACTAAGCGTCGTTCTTTTAATGCTTTCAATTACTTTCTTCCATTTAAAATTATTAGTATAGTGTTTTCTAGCTGTAAGCTTTTGTTGCATATGAATTTTAACCAACCCTCTTGGGTCAGTTGACAATTGGATAAATTGTTCCAATCGCTCTGAACATTTTCGATTAGAACATGTACATGGCATAGTCGCTCTGAACATTTTCGATTAGAACATGTACATGGCATAGTCTTTCTGAAGGCTTTCGCTTCGAACATGCACATGGCATAGTTTCTCTGAACGCTTTCGCTTCGAACATGTACATGGCATAGTCGCTCTGAACATTTTCGATTAGAACATGTACATGGCATAGTCGCTCTGAACATTTTCGATTAAAACATGTACATGGCATAGTCGCTCTGAACATTTTCGATTAGAACATGTACATGGCATAGTCGCTCTGAACATTTTCGATTAGAACATGTACATGGCATAGTCGCTCTGAACATTCTCGATTAGAACATGTACATGGCATAGTCGCTCTGAATATATCGATTAGAACATGTATATGGCATAGACCCTCTGAACTTTTCGCTTAAAAAAAACACCCCTCCCCCAAACCAAAATAATTGACGAACATCAACAACCAAGTTTGCTAAAATTACCAGATTTTTAGCGAGTTAATTCCCTTAACACCGAGTGAGTGAGTGAGTGATTTGGTTTTTACGTCCTGCTCAACAGTATTTCAGTTATATGAAGTCTCCTTGTTGCAGGGCGGATTTCCACAGCTCTTTTAGGTGCTGCCTCACCGAGACGACTTGCCGAAGACAACCAGCAAGCCCCCTCACCCAGTCACAGTATACTGACACCGGGCCAACCAGTCGCTGCTCTAACTCCTATTGCTGAGCGCCAAGCGAAGCAGCAACTGCTACCACTGTTAAAGTCTTTGGTCTGACTCGACCCAGGCTTGAACCCGGATCTCCCAGGCCTGAAGCGGACGCTTAAATTATGTGCTACGATTAGCTTTTTAGTTACTCGGGATTAAAAGGGTGGCCACTTTTCTACCGGTATATAACACAATAATAACACCCCCCCAATGGTGCACCAAATGATATCCGGGAATAATCTACCTGATAAATAGGAAGAAGAGTATTGTTGTGGGATACGATAAAGCATTCAAACACGCTGGTGTCTTCGCGTCAACTCGTTAGCCCTGGTTAGGCATACTAAAACCTTATGTGCTATCAGCATAATAACTAGAAGATAAAATTATGGCAACAAACGGCTGCAATATCCTTTTAGTTTGCCTAATATGCGTACGGTTATTATTTTTAACTTTTTATAGAGCGTTGATAGGAGTGTATCTCCAAAAATGTAGTTTTTCCACGCCGACAGAAGGTCCAAATAAAAGGGTCGGTAAGAAATGCATATTTTCTGGAATAAAAATCCTATACCATATATTTTCAGGTTCAATATTTTCAATTTTGACGCTTACAGAAGGCATGGTGTTACCAGAGGAAGGTACGTCACAAACCAAACATGTTAGAGTTATCGAATGGCTTCCCGAGGGTATGAAAGATATTCTCAGAATTTCTTCCATACTCGAGGGAGCCATTCAATAACGTGCTCGTATCATGGTATTAGTGATTGGCGTTGTCGATCAACTAGCACGTGTTTACTCCTTGATACCCAGTCAAGAGAGCCATACAACAACCTCCTAAATCGGGTAGTTATTCAACGGATTTGTCGAAGACTGCTCATCAAAAGAAAAACGCCGCAACCATGATACAATCTCCTTTGTCTGATTGATTTTTGTTTAAAGTGGCATGAGCTGCCAAAATGTTGATATTTTGACGCTAAAACAGAATGTTGAAATTATTGGCTATTTTTCTCAAGACGTATAATTCATAAGCTTTTCAGTGATTTTAGTCTCGAAAATGTACGATAAAGTATTGTTTTGAACTAACTTTGGCTTAAAATGAATGAATGATCGTCCCGGTTATTTAAATTTTGTTTACTTTCTAACACGTTTTCGGATCGTACAGGCCACATACTGTATGGATTTTCCTCATTCCAACGCCAATTATTTAGTTTTTCGATGGCCTTCAAAGCCTCTTACTGTGATGACGATCAGAAATTATAAAAAAAAGTGTGAAATTTGGCAGCTCATACCCCTTTAACGTTATGTTAAATCACATCGATATCACCCGCTGTACGCTCCTGTTGCTTTCTTCCGCAAGGGTATTAGGACCAGGGGCTCGTTCTACTAAGCTGGCGTTAGTTATGCCTGTTGCAAATGCATGTTGAAAGCATATGCTGTAAGCATATGCGTAACTTTACGCCAGCTTAGTAGAGCAGGTGAGAAAAAATATTTTTAATTCGGAGTTAGTAACTCCGAATTAGCTGATACGGACTTAGTAACTCCGAATTAGCTGATACGGACTTAGTAACTCCGAATTAGCTGATACGGACTTTGTAACTCCGAATTAGCTGATACGGACTTTGTAACTCCGAATTAGCTGATACGGACTTAGTAACTCCGAATTAGCTAATAGGGACTTTGTAACTCCGAATTAGCTAACAGGGACTTAGTAACTCCGAATTAGCTGATACGGACTTAGTAACTCCGAATTAGCTGATACGGACTTAGTAACTCCGAATTAGCTGATACGGACTTTGTAACTCCGAATTAGCTAATAGGGACTTTGTAACTCCGAATTAGCTAACAGGGACTTAGTAACTCCGAATTAGCTGATACGGACTTAGTAACTCCGAATTAGCTGATACGGACTTAGTAACTCCGAATTAGCTAATACGGACTTAGTAACTCCGAATTAGCTAATAGGGACTTTGTAACTCCGAATTAGCTAACAGGGACTTAGTAACTCCGAATTAGCTGATACGGACTTAGTAACTCCGAATTAGCTAATACGGACTTAGTAACTCCGAATTAGCTGATACGGACTTAGTAACTCCGAATTAGCTAATAGGGTCTTTGTAACTCCGAATTAGCTTATAGGGTCTTTGTAACTCCGAATTAGCTGATACGGACTTAGTAACTCCGAATTAGCTGCTAATTTGGAGTTACTAAGTCCGTATCAGTAATTTCGAAGTTACCAAGTCCGAATTAACCTAATCGAATTAGTAACTCCGAATTAGGCCTGGCCCTAAGACGCTTCCGTACTTTCACTTCGTTCAAAAAATCAACTTTAATGTTGACCTTTAAAGTGGCATGAGCTGCCAAAATGTTGATATTTTGACGTTAAAACAGAATGTTGAAATTATCGGCTATTTTTCTCAAGACGTATAATTCAGAAGCTTATTAGTACTTCTAGTCTCGAGAATGTACGATAAAGTATTATTTTGAATTAACTTTTGCTTAGAATGAATGAATGAATGAATGGTCGTCCCGGCTATTTAAATTTTGTTTACTTTTCTAACACTATTCCGGTTCGCATAGGCTACATACTGTATGGATTTTCCTCATTCCAAGACCAATCATTTAGTTTGTCGATGGCCTTCAAGGCCTCTTGCTGTCGCGACGATCAGAAATTGTGAAAAAGTGTGAATTTTGGCAGCTCATGCCACTTTAAGCCAAACAAACTGTCGAAAATCAGCTTTTTATAAATTCCGATTGTCAGGAGAAGTGGAGAGTTCCAAGTACCTTTAAAAACTGATGAATAGACGTGAAATAAAACATATCTGTAAACCCAGTAACCCGTACGAACGGAAGATATGAGCTAGTAAGGGAAACACCCAAATAGCCGAGATGCATTCATATTGTCAGAGAACTCTTATTTGGTTTTGTTGATAAATTAGGAAAAATTTAAATTCTATTTCAATAAAATTTAAAAAAATTAAATTTCTATAATATAAAAAATGTACAAAAATTTATAAAATGTTTTTATAAGTCTTCGTTCAAAAATTATCAAACACATTTTGTAAGCCCTCTCGCCGTCGTAACCTTTCTGCAATTTGTTAAGAAAGTCACTTAACATGAACTTAATACAAGTAAAACCATTAATATAGTGGTTATTTTAGACAAGAAGATTTTCCCTGTGCCTGTGTGTTTTAGTGTTCATAAATATTAAGGACATAGGACACATTATACATGTCAGATAGCTCACATGGTGCAAAACATTATTGCTTTTGCTCAGGTTCAGAATTTGATAGTCTACTTTTCAATCGCAAACTAAAAATACTAAATGCTGCCAAAAAAGTATAAATTTTTGGTAAAAATAGGAAGTTACTTTCTTTTAGTGTGATGTCAAGATTGTTATTTTCATTTGGCTTTTAAAAATGTTACCCAAGTTGGAAAGTGATCATTTCTGCGCTATGTCGTGTAAAGGCGCACGAGATCAATATTAGCTATGCCACCTGAAGGTGATCTCGAGATAATACAATTGGGAGATAGGCGTTTAAACCAAAAGATGTATTTAAATGTTTCTTATATGTATATTCCTTATTTATTGTGAAAAAATGGCCTGTTTAATTTTATTTCAGACGATTGTCTAGACGTAGCCATCGTGGGGGCTGGTATTGGGGGTACTTACACTGCATGGAGATTACGTAATCGGGGACTGAAGGTTTCGATATTTGAAAATACAGACCGCATCGGGGGCCGTATGTTCAGTCTAACTTTATCCACCGCCCCCGGTATACCACTAGAGCTGGGCGCCATGAGATATAAAGCAGACAAACATACTACTATTGTTAAATTGATAAAAGATCTGAACTTAAATTCCACAGCGTTCCAGCCGGATGTTTTTGATAAGAAGTATTACTTTCGTGGGAAAAGTCTGACTGCCGCCGAGTTACAAACGAAAAAAGCACCGTTCAATCTGGCACCAGGTGAAACCTTCAATGCTAATGAACTGTCATGGTTAGTATTAACATACTTAATGTGGCATGAGCTGCCAAAATGTTGATATTGTGACGTTAAAACAGAATGTTGAAATTATTTTCTATTTTTCTCAAGACGTATAATTCAGAAGCTTTTTAGTGCTTCTAGTCTCGAGAATGTACGATAAAGTATTGTTTTAAACTAACTATGTCTTAGAATGAATGAATGGTCGTCCCGGTTATTTAAATTTTGTATACTTTTCGAACACTATTTCGGTTCGTATATGCCACATACTGTATAGATTTTCTTCATTCCAAAGCCAATCATTAAGTTTTTTGATGTATAGCCTCTTACTGTCGTGACGATCAGAAATTATGAAAAAAGTGTGAATTTTGGCAGTAATGTCCATATATGTAATCAATTTCACGAAAGTAAATACATTTGGGTGGACTTAATAAACAAAACTGACATATTTCGTTTTCAAGATCCAGGGGACCACACATATTTGGTTTGATTTTAATCCTATTGACTCGGCTTTGTATTCATATAACATAATTGAATCGAAGGGTAAACCGTTTCTGTCGACGTTTTTGTCTATTTTGGGAATAGATTGCAATTTAAGGCTTCTATTTAGTTGCTCTTCTTTTTAGGAAGTTTATGCAGCAGGCTTTGAATACATCTGAACCTAACAAGATTTTGAATTTCGAATCGGCCATAACAGCAACAGGCAATCACGTGTACCAACATGGGTATGTGTATGATACAATATACAAGTTATTGTTTACAGATATTTTACCTTTTTTTCTCGACAGGGACCCAGTCTGATTCGGATTGACGATTGTAAGACATGACCGAAGCGTCGAGCCTGTCCCCAGAGCACATAGCCCGATTCCTTCTATGAATAAATCCGCCATTCAAGTGAAATATTTTCCTCTTGGTAGGGACGGTATAAACCGCACTAAATCAATCGCTTATTTTACCAGACCCCTATAGTATTTGTTATGCATTTTGAGATAATGAAGAAAAAATCAATAATCAATAGAAAAGAACCAGAGATGAGTACCGGAAATGGCTAATCGAATATACTTGAGCTATTGTCAGAAGTTTCTGTTTTTTTAGAATCAATCACCACAGAAAATCTAAAATTTCAATTATTTTCGTCTCCAGATTTTTAGACCTCCTAGACAACATTTGGTCCCCAGAAGCCAAGGAATATATGAAGGCCGTGGAAGGTTTTGACACGCATTACGAGAATAACAATGCTATTGACAGTCTTTCCACTTCCTCTCCCAATAACGATCATCCGAAAGTCCCATGTAGAACTTTGGTGGGTGGAATGAACATACTCTCGCATAGATTGGCAGAAGAATTTATAGCGTCTAATCTCCAAAAGTAAGTGTAATTAACCAAGAATGTTTATCTTTGATATACGAATGTCCATCTTTGATATACGAATGTCCATCTTTGATACACGAATGTCCATCATTGATACACGAATGTCCATCTTTGATATACGAATGTCCATCTTTAATATACGAATGTCCATCTTTGATACACGAATGTCCATCTTTGATATACGAATGTCCATCTTTGATATACGAATGTCCATCTTTGATATACGAATGTCCATCTTTAATATACGAATGTCCATCTTTGATACACGAATGTCCATCTTTGATATACGAATGTCCATCTTTGATATACGAATGTCCATCTTTGATATACGAATGTCCATCTTTGATACACGAATGTCCATCTTTGATACACGAATGTCCATCTTTGATACACGAATGTCCATCTTTGATATACGAATGTCCATCTTTGATATACATGTACGAATATCCATCTTTGATATACGAATGTCCATCTTTGATATACGAATGTCCATCTTTGATATACGAATGTCCATCTTTGATATACGAATGTCCATCTTTAATATACGAATGTCCATCTTTGATATACGAATGTCCATCTTTGATATACGAATGTCCATCTTTGATATACGAATGTCCATCTTTGATACACCAATGTCCATCTTTAATATACGAATGTCCATCTTTGATATACGAATGTCCATCTTTGATATACGAATGTCCATCTATGATATACGAATGTCCATCTTTGATATAGGAATGTCCATCTTTGATATACGAATGTCCATCTTTGATATACGAATGTCCATCTTTGATACATGAATGTCCATCTTTGATATACGAATGTCCATCTTTGATACACGAATGTCCATCTTTGATATACGAATGTCCATCTTTGATACACGAATGTCCATCTTTGATACACGAATGTCCATCTTTGATATACGAATGTCCATCTTTGATATACGAATGTCCATCTTTGATACACGAATGTCCATCTTTGATATACGAATGTCCATCTTTGATATACGAATGTCCATCTTTGATATACGAATGTCCATCTTTAATATACGAATGTCCATCTTTGATATACGAATGTCCATCTTTGATATACGAATGTCCATCTTTGATATACGAATGTCCATCTTTGATACACCAATGTCCATCTTTAATATACGAATGTCCATCTTTGATATACGAATGTCCATCTTTGATATACGAATGTCCATCTATGATATACGAATGTCCATCTTTGATATACGAATGTCCATCTTTGATATACGAATGTCCATCTTTGATATACGAATGTCCATCTTTGATACATGAATGTCCATCTTTGATATACGAATGTCCATCTTTGATACACGAATGTCCATCTTTGATATACGAATGTCCATCTTTGATACACGAATGTCCATCTTTGATACACGAATGTCCATCTTTGATATACGAATGTCCATCTTTGATATACGAATGTCCATCTTTGATACACGAATGTCCATCTTTGATACACGAATGTCCATCTTTGATACACGAATGTCCATCTTTGATATACGAATGTCCATCTTTGATACGTTGTACTACAGCTTGTACGAAAATAGTTTTAAATCATCGGTAATTATTCTCAAAAGTACAAACTAAATGCGTTTTAGTGACACTTGTTTTGAGAAAATCTGTTAGTCTTTTGAAGTAAGTCTAATTTAGAACTAAAATGAAGTAACGTTCGTCCCCGTTGTCCAATATTTACTTAATGTCCGAAATATGGCATCAGTTTGCCTAATTCCAAAGCCAGACGTTTTTTCCCATTAACTTAAAATCCTCATATTGTCTAAAGTCTAAACAATCACAATTGGCAATATAAAGCAAGCTCTTTCATATTTAGCCACAGCATCCATCTGAACCGTCGAGTGCACTCTATAAGGCGGGTGAATACGGTTTACAACTTGAGAGTATACCCTACGAGAACGGAAGGGGGCGTCACCAGGGATTCAAAGGTAGGGATTAAAACATATCACAACCCCCGCCCCCCTCTCCCCTTCACAACATTAATTGAAGATATTTAATATATATGTATGTCCCAAAATGTGTCATGACTCATGAATGAAGATGGTGAAAATAATAAATGGTAAGAAAAATGTCTTTACTCTCTCTATGTTCGTTTTATAAGCCAAACACACTCTTCCCTGGTAATTCACAGTACTTCTTCTGGCATAGATACATGCATTAACTAACTCAACTGCTATTTCTATTTGTTATGATCACATATTTTACATAATTATGTTATCGTTGCGGATAAAAAACATTTTTTGTTAGAGAAGATGGTCTTTCGTGATGGGCTCTCATGTGATTTTATTAATTCCTTTTCCCCCCAGCAATTGTCATCCATTGTGTGTGCGAAGAAAGTGATTCTCGCCTGTCCACGGAGTGCTCACAGAAAAATTTACTGGTTACCTTTTGTTCTAATGCCAGATGTAAAAGCGGCTTTGGATTCCGTCACGGATTACTCCGCCATTAAGATATTCTTGGTTTATGGGATCGTCTCAAAATCCCGTCTACCACGGTCGTCTCTGACACTTCTCTTCGACAAACAATGGAAATTAACCGATTTATGAACAACACTGGCCACCAAAATGTCCTTGTGTTGGTAGTTTACGCTGACGGCGAATCTCTGATAGATATGTGGGAAGAATTGAATAAATACCCTGGTAGAATTTCCTCGCCCTCTGTGCCCGACGCTTACGCCGTCAACTCGAAAGTTGTAGAGCACGTTCATCATCATCTCAGTGTTCAATACGGATTCAATCCTGAAGACATCCCCCAACCGCTAGATGGCGCTCTAGTAATATGGCGCGACGGCGATTACGGTTCCGCGTGGGAATATTTTAAGCCTGGATACAAACCAAGTGAAATACAGGAAACACTAATGAGGCCTTCTCCATATGATGATGTATTTATTGTGACTAATTCATATAGACCTTCCCTTACTTATTGGTCAGAAGGATCTCTACTTGCTGTGGATGACGTCATCAAGAATTTCTTTCCTGAAGCTTAGGAAGAAGTACAACAAATGCGGCTCACAAAAGCCAACCGAAATTTAACTCCTCTTTTCCTCTGTTACGCTCAAAGAGCATAATAAAATACTTCAACAAATTTGCAGAGAAACATTATGTTGTGCCTTTAAATCGTTTAATATGAGCGTACATGTATGCGCATGGCATTTTAGATTTTTACTTAAAGATTAAAACAGAAAGAAGCCAAGCACTTTCAACGCGTTGCACTGTCCAACTCTATAATGGCCAGCGCAACACCAATATACTTTGGTTGGTTGTTTAAGCTTATTGGCGCGTTCAATCAATATACTTTGGTTGGTTGGTTGTTTTAGCTTATTGGCGCGTCCAATCAATATACTTTGGCCACAGGGTTTTAACAAGCCAGTCATACGCTGGTCAATCCAAGTCAAGGACTGATTTGCCTTGAAAGTGTATGTTCGGACTAGAAACCTCATCCAGTGCCCACCATAGGCATTTGTCAGTGTTTGTTTATCTATTTAACGTGTATAGGTTTTTTTTAGAAAAAAGAGACGTTAAAGTGGCATGAGCTGCCAAAATTCACACTTTATTCATAATTTCTGATCGTCACGACAGTAAGAGGCTTTAAAGGCCATCCGAAAACTATATGATTGGCGTTGGAATGAGGAAAATCCATACAGTATGTGGCCTGTACGAACCGAAAACGTGTTCGATAAGTAAACAAAATTTAAATTTTCGGGACGACCATTCATTCATTCTAAGCCAAAGTTAGTTCAAAACAATGCTTTATCGTACATTTTCGAGACTAGAAGCACTTAAAGGCTTCTGAATTATACGTCCTGAGATAAATAGCCGATAATTTTCAACATTCTGTTTTAACGTCAAAATATCAACATTTTGGCAGCTCATGCCACTTTAAAGGAAGCAAAGAATGTATGATCCAAATAGTTAAATTACAATAAGTGGAAAATGCGTAAAGTGACAATTATTGCGCAGCTGAGATTCATTCTTACTGGCTGGGTTGTTGAGGACGTGGTTCATCAAGGAGGCCCCGATTTGTTATTCACAAAAACCGTTCTGAGGAAGAAATAAAGGCACAGACTGATAACATTATATCAATGTTGTGTATAAGTTTTGGTTGGAATTGTCAATATGTCTGAGTATAGATGTGTTGGTGGGAAAAGAAAGTGATAATTTGGGTTGCATCTTACCTCATTAGAACACAGGAGAGAGAGTGTAGCCATGGCTGGTGATTGTTTTAACTCTTGTTTTATAAGTAAGTGGTCAGATGTCAAACCATTTTACTCTGAGCCAGTTTGTATTCCTCTAATACCATCTGGGCCATATTCTTAATGGACGTACATGTAATATATTGTAACATAAATGATATAATACTTTTTTCACGACGCCTTTCCGGGTCCAATGTCAAACCAATAGGATGCACAGATTGTAGCGTTTTATTTGAAACACTATCCGTTTGCAAACACTCGTGCTCGGCATCTGCAGTGGAAGTGAGAAAATTGTTTTACCACTTAAACATCGTGCAACACGTCCATTGAGAGACAATGAGCTTACTTGAACGCCAAGTTTTAGTTTAAAGGCTATTTTATTTTTTAAACGACAACGACATATCTCTGCCAAAGCATTTATAAAACCACAGCGTTTTTTGTCTTTATCACTTTCCTTTTGGTTCTCAAATAGCATACATTATGAAGTGCGTTCAATGCTGCTTTTGGATTTTGGAGTCGTATGAAGAGAGAATTCAAAATAAAATCGGTAACAACATAGACAGCGCAAACACATTGGGCCAACATTGGCATTTTGTGGGCATGGTTGGTTAATGGCCCCTGTTAACTGTCCAGCATTGAATCAACTTTGGATAAGTTGGTCAATTTATGGACGATCGCTTGCAGCGTTACCAGCTTTGGATCAACGTTGGGTTTCGAGTGGCGAGGTCGTATAGGGCCTGGGAGTCTACCGAGAGATTTCGCGATATCCGGTGACAGGTGACGTTTTTTCATGACGTTGTCAGTTCAATTGACGTTTTTTGTTCTAAAACGTCATAAATGAGCGTCATATTCGAACGATAAAGGCTCCTCACTTGCGTAATGACAACGCCGGTGACAGGAAATTTGTGGAATGGTCACGTTACTCCCGCTTCCTATTTTTCAAATTGGCGAATGGATGGGTGCTCAACGCTGATCCAATGTTGGCCCAAGGTTTCCGTGGCTGGTCAATCGGCGGATTGTTGATTATCAGCTGGAAAACATTGACCAAACATATGTAACTACATCTGTAATTGTCATTTAGGTAGTCTTATTATGGTTGGTTTATGGTTTGCTGTATTGCGTTGGTAAAGCGTTAGTCCTAGGTCGGCAGTCTAGCCTCAGTCACCCACAGATGGTCCAACGATCACCCTCTCCACGGTGACATGATCCACAGATAGTAACATTGGCTACACGTTCGTAGCCGGGTGGCGTACTTGTTTTTTTATATTCGGCAAAGGATTCGCTATCCACCATTGATCCATCGTTACTTGCATATTGGCATGGTCGGTCATCATATGGTTAGCCTAAGCGTCAGCCACCCAAAGCTGGTTAAAGGTCGGCAATTTTATGGCTGGCCTATCAACTTTTTACCTAATTTGGTTATATGTTCGTATTAATATAACATCGCTTGTCCCAATTGGTTGGCAATGTGGCCCAAAGAAATCTTATCCGCGACCGTTCTGACTTTAATCGGCTTTGTATGGGTTTTCCGTAGCCATTAATGTTTGAAGCTTGCGATCCCCTTTTCCCCTTTCTTGCGAGTAGATATATTTTGATAATATTAAACACATTTCTTATTTACACTGGAATGCAAACCAGCCTGAAAAATATGGATTACGGGCATGGGGATTTTTAATTTTAAAATATGGTTTGACCTCTTCACTGAAACAAATTAAGTTCACGAAAGCTTTCAGAAGGGGATGTTTTCATGCTACTATACAACTAATACAACAAAGAAATAATGCATTCCTAAACAGACTACATGCTCACTGAAACAAATTAAGTTCAAGAAAGCTTTCAGAAGGGGATGTGTTCATGCTACTATACAACTAATACAACTAAGAAATAATGCATTCCTAAACAGACTATATGCTCACTGAAACAAATTAAGTTCACGAAAGCGTTCAGAACGGAATGTGTTCATGCTACTATACAACTAATACAACTAAGAAATAATGCATTCCTAAACAGACTATATGCTCACTGAAACAAATTAAGTTCACGAAAGCTTTCAGAAGGGGATGTGTTCATGCTACTATACAACTTGGCAAAGAAATAATGCATTCCTTAACAGACTACGTGCTCTCATTAATCAATGAACAATCACACCATAAAGCTGAGTAAAGTCAGCTTCAGCCGCGCTGTTCATCGGGGGTGGGCGAACAATTTACCAGCACCTATACATCAATTTACCAATAAGTAGCCAACGTTAAAACATCAATGGACAATCAATCAATTCAATGGTGTCTTGGTGACATCATACATATTCAACTCCCAACTTCATTGCTTCGGTTGGAGAACTCGAACTGGTTTTCAATACATAAAGACTTTCTAGACGATACATTTTGCCATCTACCAACGTTAAGGTTTGTGTTTTTGACAGATGTGGTCGACTTGGAGTCATTCTTATCGTCAGATCCATATGTGTCATTCCGGGAAAGTTTCATGCCAAGCTCGGCAAACTAAATATATATCAAGAACTTCAGTATTGTTGCACCCAAGCCATAAGCAGTGTGAAAAAATATACAGACTCCGCGCTTTAGTTAAACGCAAACTTGAGTCAGACTTTCACCAAGGGGCTGTACAGAACATCTGGGTGTGTAACTGGGATTCCCTATAGGATACCATCAACAACGACCAGTTCCTTATAAACAAACCAATTTGTGTCATAATCTAAGGGTTCTGCTTGTCCAATACAAGGCAGTGCCCTTCAATCTAGGGAAAAGAAACTGGCTAATTGAAGGTAATTATCTATTAAATACTAAACCATGAGTTGAAATTATCTATGGGCCTATATTAAATGGTTGGCGGCCCTTTGTCGTTTCTCCTATATACGCATTGCTTGTGAACGTTTTTGCACTTTATAACATACAAGTATACCATATTAGAGGAGTGGCAATTGAGGTTCTCTGCCATTTAATATTGGTTGCGGGCATGTTCTCCAAAAAGGCTTCGCAGTCATCCATGTATGCATACATTTTGTTTGTATTGCGTTCATTGATCTGTCGGAGAGTAAGGTTGGGCGGCAATGATAGGGGGGGGGGGGGTAATTGGTCTTAATGCGTCAGAATTGATTCTTCGGAGGAATCTAACAGAAAACCCTGTGGGTAAAAGAGCCTTAAAAGCAAAGTGCATGCCTGGTTGAACAAATTGTAAAGAATTATAGCTTCTATAAAATTTAAAACATAAGATTTGACCGTTGTAATTTATTTAAGTGTGGTCTCTGGACGTCTGTCAGTTCTTCCTGTAATTCCATCTGTTGGTGCTTGTCGTTAAAATATCTATGAAATCTTTGTGTGGAATTTTATGAAATTTTATTTATACCTTAATGTGATAGTTGCAATTGGCCAAGTTTTAGTGGCCGTGTATCTCTTTGTTCAGCCATTAGCCTCATGCTCTGACTTTCCATTGGGTTGGTGCTTCTCTGCAAAAATATCTCTTTTACCAAGTGGCGGAATTTTAAAGCTTAATGGTTGTGACAATTGCAATTGATCAAGTTTTGGTGGTTGCCTGTCTGTCTGTTCTTCCGTTAGCCTCCATTTGGAATGTTTTCATTCGTTGTTGCTTGTCTGCAATATTATGACCTCGATCGCTGAGCAGAATTTTATGAAATTTTATTTATGGCTTGTTGGTGGGGACATTTGTAATTAATCAATATGTGGTGGCTGCATGTGCGTCTGTCCGTTCTTCCATTAGCATCCAGTTTGCATATTGCCATTCGTTGTTATCAGCCAGACAGCAAAATATCTCGGGGGCCTCCGTGGCTCAGTAGGTAGAGCGTTGGACTCTCAATCCGAACAGCCTTCCACCAATGGGTCGCGGGTTCAAATCCCACTCAGTCCAAAAATTGGAAAATTTTCTGACTGGCTTTTCACTCGAACGACCTATGTGGGATGGTTGTCAGTTACCAACGGAAGGTCGTGGGTTTCCTCCGGGCATAGAGCCCGGTTTCCTCCCACAGTCTCCAATTTGACTATCATTGGTTGTAGTTGGGTGGCTGCTTGTCTGAAGAATAACTACATCAAACAATTTTCTGATATATTTTATAGCTGATTGGTGTTGTTGTTAATTTTACAATTGCATATGTCAGTTAATTTGTTTGGCCAAATAATCTTTTGATAATGACATTGTACAGGTGTCCTTTAGGATGGCAGGAATTCTTTGGTACCCAAAAAGATCAACGAGTTTATCAAAATGATAAATTGCCTTGATATGAGGTTTAACTCTCATTAAACATTTTATTTAGTATCCTTTGCAGTGTTTTAAGTAATTGAAATATCTCGTTAAAAATCTAGCCAGTTGGTCGAAACTGGCTGCTACAAGATACAAGAAACTTTATTTAAAGTCGGTTTACAAGTAACGAACAACATAAGCCCAGAAGGGCTTTTCTTCAGACTATCATTTAAAACTTTTTTGTAGAAAACAGTTCAATTTATATAGATAATATATACAGATACTTTTTAAATTATTAAACTTTCTATTTATACATTGTTTAAGTCAATAATGATGACGTGTACCTACCATGCTTAATTTAATTAAATGTTCTTCATGATGGAGAAAATAGTCCACCAGATATATATTCATTTCATTACCCATGTATCACATTGTCCCTCCATTAAAATTGTACTTATATTGGAATTTCAAATATTGCAGTCAACATGAGTATGCTACTAAAACCTGTCCATAACTAAATGGGACCACACCAGCCCCGAGGGTGTCTCTTTATGGGGTTTGGCTCCTGAGTAAGATGAGATGAAAGGGGTATTTTAGTAGCCTTCCGGGGAGACCAATGTACAAGATCAGAAAACAACAAAACATTTCCAATTGTGGTTAAACTGGTTATACTTAAAGCCCTGACCGAAGGCTATACTTGACAGAGATGTTATAGGCTACAACACCATTCTATTTCACAAAACTGAGGATCTAGCCCAAGTGGTAATTTGATATAAGATTGATAAAACTCGTTAAGTTTTGTTATTGCGAGAAAAACAAATGCTTTTAAAAAGAACAAACAACCAACAAAATTGTTTTGACAAATTCTATAAATGGAGGTCGGCACGCCCCCTGGGTTTTGAATGCTTAACTCAGCCGGGATGCATGACCTTATTTGTGTGTGTTTTATATTTCCAAACAATTACCTAAAGTGGCATGAGCTGCCAAAATGTTGATATTTTGACGTTGAAACAGAATGTTGAAATTATTGGCTATTTTTCTCAAGACATACATATATTATTCAGAAGCTTTTTAGTGCTTCTAGTCTCGAAAATGTACAAAAAAGTATTGTTTTGAACTAAATTTGGCTTAGAATGAATAAATAGTCGTCGCGGTTAATACAATTTTGTTTACATTTGGAACACGTTTTCGGTTCGTATAGGCCACATACTGTATGGATTTTCCTCATTCCAACGCCACTCATTTAGTTTATCGATGGCCTTCAAAGCCTCTTACTGTAGTGACGATCAGAAATTACGGCTGATATTAACGGAAAGCTCTTTGTTTGTACTGCTTGGCGAAAGTAGCCAATAATATTGAAATTCTGTTTTAACGGAAAAATATCAAAACAGGCCACGTTAGAGTATGGTCATCTGCATCAGAGTAAGAACAGTTGTAGTGGAAGGCTGTTCGGATTGAGCGTCCAACGCTCTACCTACTGAGCCACGGAGGCCCCCTAGTTTTATAGAAAGCTCAGTCATGAAAATAAAAATCACACCAGCGCTTTGTCCAGCAATATAACAACAGATTGTTAATTCAGCAGACTGATTTTGGAGAAACATAATTTCAAAGCATACGAAGAAAATGAACAGTCCGAAATTTGAACGTACTGCACTGTAAAATGTAACCCGTAAATTTTACGGTAGAATACTGGCAGCTGGGCTGCCAACTTTCTACCGTAAAAATAAGGGTAGACCGTAAAATCAACTAGCCACATTCCTAATCAGTGAATGTGAAAAAACATTATGAAATCAGCAGGCTAAGAAATACAGGACTTTAAATCGTCAACCCCAGCATGGATCTGTTAATGTAGATTTTTAAATGTTATGTACCCCTAACGAAATAGTAAAACTGACTACTTCTGCAAGTTGACAAACATATATTTATTTGAAAAAATGCTGATGAAAATTCTCCTTTAGGGCAGGTATCTCAATCTACGCTTTCAAATACAGCTATGTTAAATTAACTATCTTAGCCTATAATGACAAATTTTTCTTATAATAAATCGCCTACGGCGGGATTCGAACCTCTTATCTCCCATACAGGAGCTGCGATGACCTATTTGCGCACTAGCCATAACCGTTGCCTTTAAAGGGGCATGAGCTGCCAAAATGTTGATATTTTGACGTAAACACAGAATGTTGAAATTATCGGCTATTTTTCTCAAGACGTATAATTCAGAAGCTCTTTAGTGCTTCTAGTCTCGAAAATGTACGATAAAGTATTGTTTTGAACTAACTTTGGCTTAGAATGAATGAATGGTCGTCCCGGTTATTTAAATTTTGCTACTTTTCGAACACGTTTTCGGTTCGTACAGGGCACATACTGTATGGATTTTCCTCATCCCAACGCCAATCATTTTGTTTTTCGATGGTCTTCAAAGCCTCTTACTGTCGTGACGATCAGAAATTATGAAAAAAGTGTGAATTTCGGCAGCTCATGCCCCTTTAACCACTACACTAACTACAATTATGAAGGGATTGTGGCCACATTTCCATGCCTTACTAGCGCTTCGGTGTGCGCATGCGCACTTCCGTTTTTTCGCACCCTTTGATCCGCAATGACGTATTTTGGACGAATCCTTCACGGAAACAACCGAGGAGATCAGATCTCGTTAGCTCGGAAACGACAACTCTGTCTTAAAGCTATTTTACGGTACACGACCGTAAAGCTTCCACTGAAGTATAAAACGGCAATTTACCGTTAACTTTAAAATATTCTACTGTAGAATTGACGGTAAACGGTTACAGTGCGTCTAATACTTATAGTACGAAAATTAGAAATTCCATTTGAATTCCGCGTATAAGTAGGGTGGTAAAACACAAACTTTAAAGACTAAAGGCTATTTTGGGTGGTTAAGTGGGTGGACATCTGAAAGTTTGGAGTGCTTCTATTCATTTCATTTTATTTATTCACCATTAAAATTAACATTAAATACATGGTTTCCTTTTGTGTATACATTGGCGGGAATAAAGTTCCAAGGAACGTGTTCTATCCCAAAATTTGAAAGGTAATTAAAACTTGAATTATAATAATAAAATTAAATTAAATATCTGTTGGCATGTCAATAAGAAACTTGTCTCCATGGTTATTTTAGTCCAGAAGCTTTTCCCTTGTCCGTGTGTTTTAGTGTTCATAAATATGTAATGGTTATTTTAGTCCAGAAGCTTTTCCCTTGTCCGTGTGTTTTAGTGTTCATAAATATATAATGGTTATTTTAGTCCAGAAGCTTTTCCCTTGTCCGTGTGTTTTAGTGTTGACAAATATATAATGGTTATTTTAGTCCAGAAGCTTTTCCCTTGTCCGTGTGTTTTAGTGTTCATAAATATATAATGGTTATTTTAGTCCAGAAGCTTTTCCCTTGTCCGTATGTTTTAGTGTTCATAAATATATAATGGTTATTTTAGTCCAGAAGCTTTTCCCTTGTCCGTGTGTTTTAGTGTTCACAAATATATAATGGTTATTTTAGTCCAGAAGCTTTTCCCTTGTCCGTGTGTTTTAGTGTTCATAAATATGTAATGGTTATTTTAGTCCAGAAGCTTTTCCCTTGTCCGTGTGTTTTAGTGTTCATAAATATATAATGGTTATTTTAGTCCAGAAGCTTTTCCCTTGTCCGTGTGTTTTAGTGTTCATAAATATATAATGGTTATTTTAGTCCAGAAGCTTTTCCCTTGTCCGTGTGTTTTAGTGTTCATAAATATGTAATGGTTATTTTAGTCCAGAAGCTTTTCCCTTGTCCGTGTGTTTTAGTGTTCATAAATATGTAATGGTTATTTTAGTCCAGAAGCTTTTCCCTTGTCCGTGTGTTTTAGTGTTCATAAATATATAATGGTTATTTTAGTCCAGAAGCTTTTCCTTGTCCGTGTTTTTTAGTGTTCATAAATATGTAATGGTTATTTTAGTCCAGAAGCTTTTCCCTTGTCCGTGTGTTTTAGTGTTCATAAATATATAATGGTTATTTTAGTCCAGAAGCTTTTCCCTTGTCCGTGTGTTTTAGTGTTCATAAATATATAATGGTTATTTTAGTCCAGATGCTTTTCCCTTGTCCGTGTGTTTTAGTGTTCATAAATATATAATGGTTATTTTAGTCCAGAAGCTTTTCCCTTGTCCGTGTGTTTTAGTGTTCATAAATATATAATGGTTATTTTAGTCCAGAAGCTTTTCCCTTGTCCGTGTGTTTTAGTGTTCATAAATATGTAATGGTTATTTTAGTCCAGAAGCTTTTCCCTTGTCCGTGTGTTTTAGTGTTCATAAATATATAATGGTTATTTTAGTCCAGATGCTTTTCCCTTATCCGTGTGTTTTAGTGTTCATAAATATATAATGGTTATTTTAGTCCAGAAGCTTTTCCCTTGTCCGTGTGTTTTAGTGTTCATAAATATATACTGACTGTTATGTGGTTTGCATGGAGCAGACAAGGCGAGCCATTGTCACCATATCTTTTTTATAATGTGTGGAAATCTTGTCTGTGTTTTTTTTAGAAATAATGGAAATATTGGGAGAATAAATAGAAGGAAAAGAGTTTAAAACCGATCAGTTTGATTTGATTTTATTTGATTTTGTTCCCCAGAACAAGTATAATAGATAAAACTGCGTAAATATACATAAAATCTCTGACGGAAACAAAAGCCCTATACGTCGCCGACGAAAAAAATTGTACATTGTGGTTTTAAACATTAAAAAATTACAACTCCTCTTGGTCTATATTAATCACATTCAAAGCATGTCGTGTTTTAGATTTTCTATAGCTAAAGCGTGAGGGTTAGACCGAAATTTTATAAAACTTAATAAAATTTGACATTTACACAATCAAATGTATGTGTAGCATTTGATACTACAGTTTAATTTATCGATATCGAGTTAAAAGTGATGCCTTTTAAGATAATGAGTTAAATTAGTAAAAGTGAGATATGCGAGCCCCAATTATGTCTGGATATTTTAGCGTTGTGCCATTATAAGATAAGGGGGTCCAGTTAGTACCCAGCTAACAAGGAATAATGCAATATTTCAGAAAAAAATGTTTTTATGTGATGGACATATTTGAAATGACTTTTCGTCTGGCAATGCGAAATAATCGTTAGTGAATCAACCAATCAATGTCTCAGCCAACTTCAGGATTAACAGTTAACTCACTAAGACTGAAGTGTAATGCTAAAACATTGCTATCTTATTGACTACTGAAATGGCCACCTTATGACTGACGTAGTTATAAAACATCATTTAATATTGCGGTTCTTCGTAAAAAGGCAAATTCTTTATAAATCAGGAGCCTGTTTCACAAAACGGAGAAGACGTATTTTTTTGCGTAACTTTCTTGGCAACGTATCTCTACGGTATGGATTGCAATGAAAGTTACGCAGAAACTTACGCTACGCCGCTTTGTGGACGTTTACGATCTTGTTTTTGATAGTCAGTATATATTGGAGAATATTTGAGAAAAAGAAATCCCCATATTACTCGATATGACGGATAAAAGTCTTGTGCTTATTGTGTATCAGCCCACCTCCTCTCATATTCATGGAAACCATTTATTCTTTAAAAACATCTCTTAACTTGTGATTTTGGCAGTATGAACATGTCATGTCTACAAACCAAAAAGGCGGGTATTTATGGGTTGCCAATTGAATTCTGTCTTGTCTCGTTCTTTTAATGAAACCACAAACGACTTATCTTTTAGGCTAGGTTGTTTTTTTTTAGAAGAGAGAGAGAGAGAGGGGGGGGGGGGGGGGGGGGGCTAGAAGTCTAATCTCACTATAAACTGTTTTTGGAACTCGTCCCGATAGCTTTTTAGTTCATTGGTCATTGATTTTGCCAATTTGTTTTAAGTTAAAGCATATGCCTCCTTCAGTGTCTAGGAATATATGAAGAATCTACCAAAAAATAAAATGAATCCTTTGAAACCCCATCCGACAACACTGAAAGTCCTACTTGTTCCACTAAGCACCGTCTAAAAAAAGGAACTATCTTTTGGCGCGAAATCTAACACGAAGATAAACTAACCGCTTAATGCAAATTTGAAAATAATAGAATTTATGACATCATTAATATGACTCTTGATACCATAAATATAACTCTTGATTTCATTTGTGATAACAGCGCCCTTCAGGCGACCGCCGTCAAAAGTTCCAAGGAGCTTATTCTGGGTATCCAGGTCAAGTTTTGATATTATTTAAGAAGGTGTCATATTTTTAGAATAGAATCATATCATAAAATCAAATTAAGATATTCATAAAAGGAAATTCAAATTGACTCCTTAAAGTGGCATGAGCTACCAAAATGTTGATATTTTGACCTTGAAACAGAATGTTGAAATTATCGGCTATTTTTCACAAGGCGTATGATTAAAACGCTTTTTAGTGCTTCAAGTCTCGAGAATGTACGATAAAGTATTGTTTTGAACTAACTTTGGATTAGAATGAATGAATGGTCGTCCCGGTTATTTAAAAATTTTTTACATACTGTATGGATTTTCCTCATTCCAACGCCAATCATTTAGTTTTCCGATGGCCTTCAAAGCCTCTTACTGTCATGACGATTATAAATTATGAAAAAAGTGTGAATTTCGGCAGCTCATGCCACTTTAAACAAGACCAGGGACGTAGTATACATTTACTAGACGTCGAATGGCTTATGTGCCAAGAATTGCCAAAATGTTGATATTTTTCTGTAAACACAAATTTTGGAAATTATTGGTTATTCATAGCGCATTTTTGTTTCTGGCCTCAAGAATGTACTTCCAGGTGGTGCTTTGAAATAACTTAGGCCTAGAATGAAGGAAGGTTCGCCCCCATTATTTAAAGTGTGTTTGGTTGCTTGCATTTTCCTCATTTAAACGTAAATCATTTAGTTTTTCGACGAACTACAGATCCTCAAATTGTTGTGATAATCAAAGTTTATGAAAAAGTGCCAATTTTGGCAGCTCATGCCACATTAAGAATCCAGAACATTGTGTGTCAAAGAAGAAATCATCTATACGATTCAATTGAAACAAAATTATCAACAAACGTAATAGATACACATTGTATATTTAAAACAACATATGGCAATGTGATGTAATAAGACAATATCATGTTCTGCTAAATCTTATACTAAATCTTCAGGTTCTCTGGGAAGAAGTTTTGGATGACGTCATCAGCCGCGAGAAGAGAAGCCTCTGACCAATACCCTCCATACAGGGTGTAGGAATTAGTTACAATAAATACGTCATCATCTGGAGAAGGTCTTAACATTGTCTTTTTTATTTCACTTGGTTTGTATCCAGGCTTAAAAAACTGCCAAGCCGAGCCGTAATCACCGTCGCGCCATATTGCTATAGCGCCATCTAGCGGTGGAGGGATGTCTTCAAGATTGAATCCGTATTGAACACTGAGATGATGATGAACGTGCTCTACAACTTTCGAGTTGACGGCGTAAGCGTCGGGCACAGAGGGCGAGGAAATTCTACCAGGGTATTTCTTCAATTCTTCCCACATATCTATCAGAGATTCGCCGTCAGCGTAAACTACCAACACAAGAACATTTTGGTGGCCAGTGTTGTTCGTAAATCGGTTAATTTCCATTGTTTGTCGAAGAGAAGTGTCAGAGACGACCGTGGTAGACGGGATCTTGAGACGATCCCATAACACAGCAGGATAAACCAAGAAAATCTTAATGGCGGAGTAATCCGTGACGGAATCCAAAGCCGCTTTTACATCTGGCATTAGAACAAAAGGTAACCAGTAAATTTTTCTGTGAGCACTCCGTGGGCAGGCAAGAATCACTTTCTTCGCACACACATATTGAGAGGGAGTCTGAGGAGAGACAAGTTTGTAATATCAAAGCATAGAAGTAAACCCAGACTTAGGCCGCATACGACCAGTACGTGAAAAGGAGACATAATTCTTAAACATATAGGATTGTTTAGGCTACTGTATAATATGTAATAGGCAAAGCCTAGAAGTGAGCGCAGAAAATAACTTAAAAGTAAACTTAAAGCTCATAATTTATCAGTGTATTGTTTTTAAACAACCCATCAGATGTACTCTTCTGTAAAAAGAGGAGCGAATGCTGAAACATTTCCCAGCAGCATTTTTAGAATTTAGAATAAAGATGGCGTTGGTTTCGAACACCGACTTTGTAGTGAGTTTAGTGACGCCATTACATAGGCATGTTGTGCGTAGAGTTGGCTTTGCCGATTGTTCGCTGCGCTCAATATTATCTGTTTTACTGTTTGACGTTCTAAAAAAGGCATTTCTATTAAACAATATTTAAATTGTGTGAATTAAAGCCAAAAAAAAAACAAAAAAACTCGTCATCCTTTATGAAAGAACATGTTTGTTATAAGAGTGGTTATGTAAAATACGTTTTAGGTATTATCAGTACCGGGCCTATAATCAAATATATAAACATTGTCATTTATTACTCAAATAGTTAGACATTAAACCCAAACGCTTTATCATGTGGAATAATGTGAACTAAAAATATACCTTTATAGGCTTATATATAAAATGTCTTATCATTCGATTTGAAGACAGCATTAAGCTAGAAAAGAATTTATTGACGGAGCACTCACTTTCTTGTCTCGTGTGACGCCCTCTTCTGTTGTTGTTGGATATACTCTCAACTTGTAAGGTATTTTAGATCCTATGTGGGGGCGGCTAATTGAGTGTAAACGATGATTCAACTTAATTCTGTGCCTAGATGAGAAGCAAAACGAAAGGTGTGTGTGAGCAATAGCTACATTCCATGGTGTTTTAATTGTACACCTTTAACTGTTCCCGTAACATATGTATCGTTAATTTGGGCCAATATTTCTAAATTGATAATAGCTCCTGTAAAACGGTCGATCAATAACTTTTGATTATTGACTACATATATTTAATAATAAAACCATCATATACTTACTGCCCGGGATTAGCTGAAAGGAATTCCTCTGCCAATCTTTTAGAAAGGGTATTCATACCTCCCACTAGAGTTCGGACTTCTGGTTTTGGAGATGATTCAGGGTTTGAATTTGGTCGAGATATCGGTAGACTATCCAGTGCGTTGTTGTTGTCAAAGAAGCCATAGAAACCGCTCATGCCTTTCAAATACTCCTTTGCTTCCGATGACCAACTGGTATCCAACATATCCAAAGACCTGTCAGCAATGTATAATGTTAACTGGGTTCATTCTCGCTAGAGGCTCATGACTTGGAAAATTAATACACTCGAGTGATATTTATCGTAACACACAGACTCTCGTTAAATAACCTCTATTTCTCCCCTATTCTAACTTTACAATTTGAATTAAAGAGGGTTCAATCGCGGAACTGGAAAAAACTATATTTTTCAGCTTGTCAAATTTCTTACAAAGTGGCACTGTATCAGCCAATTTGTGCTATTTTAGAATGTTCAAATTTAGGAACAGATTTGTTAATGTAGCCATATGATTAAACGCTATCTTAGTTTTTTTAGTTAAACCTTCACTTTACCTTAACCTTCAGGCCCACGCGAATCGTAAGCACGCTTTCCTTTGAAATACCCAAGGAATTGAATTATTTAATGAGTTTAGACTGTGGTATTACCCGTGTTCATAGAAAGATTTTCCTTCGCCAATAATGGTCGATTCCAAGTCCAAAATCCTATCAGGTTCTGTCGTATTCATGGCTTTTTGCATTATTGACCTGTAAGGAACGAAATACACCTCAATGATTCAACGAGACGTTATTTAAATATTCTTAGAAACATCTCTAAATCATATTGAACTTTTTTTATTTTTAAACCCATCTTCTACCATTTTCTTGTTTTTCGATAGTCTCGAATTGTAGCGACAATCAGAATTAATGATAAAAGTACAAATTATGGCAGCCATTTTAAATTACCAGGTTAATTGATCTCGATTTTTAGGTTCACCCGGAGCCAAGAAATATGGTAGTTTATTCGTTTCCAACTCTTCTCGTGTCAAACTGCTACCCCGAAGGTAATACTGCTTGTCGAGTTCGTCTGGCCCAAAGACAGTTGAGTTAATTCCGAACATTTCAGCTAGTTTTACAATAGTTGTGTGGTCCTCTGGATGATATCGCATGGCTCCCAGCTCCACGGGTATACCAGGGGCGCCGTCTAAATTCAAACTGAACATACGGCCACCGATGCGGTCTGTATTTTCAAAAATGGAAATCTTCAGTCCCCGATTACGTAGTCTCCATGCAGTGTAAGTACCCCCGATACCAGCCCCCACAATGGCTACGTCTAAGCAGTCATCTGCGAAGAAAAGGACAAGATTTGTTCAACGGATTAAGGACACAAAACAACATCTCAGTATCTTTAATCAGCTCTTGCAACATGCAGGCTTTCCTATATCTGATCTGTATGTTTAGTGTTCATATGCGATATAGAGTTACTTTGTGTGCGGCGTCAAATTTCTATCAATCAAGATCCTGTTCAGGTTTTTATCAATACTTTATTTCATTTTTTTCATTTCATTTATTGACCATATTATATATACAGTAATGTAAGATGGTGATTAAACAGAAGAAATGGTGGGAATAAAACCCCGTAGGGCTTGTTCTATCCCATAGAACTTTCAAAAAAAATTTAAACAAATATTACATTTTTTTAACACATAATAATTATCTAATAGGGTCGCTGTAAACAAAACACATTAGCCATCCAGTCCGCATCAGTCATCCATTACAATAGGACATTGTCTAAGATATATTCCTGTATCTTTCTTTTAAAGAGGGAAATCGAAATCACATTTTTGATATGCAGGGGAAGACGATTCCATAACCTAGGACCATTGATGGATACAGTGTGGAGGGATAAGTCGGTTTTATAATACGGTCTATAAAAATTACATGAACTGTGTCGAGTTACGTAATGATGGACTTCTGTTGTTTTCCTAAGTATATTACGAAGTTTATCGGGAATTAAATAAGGGTGATAAAATGTTTTGTGAGCATATAAGAATGATTGGTAATCATTCAGAGATTTGAGTGGCAGTATTTTTGTTTTCTTGAACAACGGGGCTGTATTTTCAAAATCTATGGGACTGCGTTATTATTCGGATAGCCTTTTTCTGGAGTTTAATTAATGAATTTAGATGAGTCTGATAAGTATTGCCCCAAATAATATTGCAATATGATAAATACGGATACACCAGGGCATAATGCAGAATGTAAAGTGTTTTCTGGTTAAGGCATTTCCTTACATGACTTAAAATACCTATGTTACGAGATATTCTTTTGGACATCTCGTTGATATGGATATTCCATTTTAGTGTATCACTAAAATAAATTCCTAAAAATTTGTAGCTGCTAACTTTTCCAATTTCGGTGTCATCTATTTTAATAGAAATATTTTTTGCCATTCTGGATTTTTGGATTTGATTTTTATCAATAATTTGATTTGGTAACTGAGTCAATATCATTTGCAAGAATCCAGGTTTAAACCTTTACAGCTTTAATTATGACCAAATATGGTATTGTGAATAAAAATGACCTAACCAGCGACAGGGATAACACATTCATCATGTAGCTGTTGTTAAGGTGTGTTATTGACCTAACGTTGATTTACTCATTGTTCATTTTTGCTTATGAAGTGATTATTTCCAACGAATTGCTGTCATCGGCGAATTTATATATATTTTGCCTCTGGTAAATTGCTTACCACCGTGACGAACATCTCTGCTGTAAAGACAGAAGGGAGATTCATTATTCCCCAGTCAAGCTATATTGTACTGTGCGCTCATACCATTCCAAAGGCTTTCTGTCTTCTTCCTGTGCTTCAGTGAACAGATCTAAGCACTAAGCAAAATTACTATTCCCATACCCGTAAAGCAATCGTTTTTTATGTTGATTTCAATTCCAGTAAAAAAATGAAAGAACCTTTTTACGATTGGTTACCAACGTCTAGCTAGCGGTGCTATCCAATTATTATTCCACAGTAGAGAGGGTGAGCGTGGTTTGAACCAACTGCGGGTGATCGAAACTTAGTTCCCAAAATGACTGACTATGCGACCTACAACATGAAGTACAGTGCGCAGTTCAGTGCAACCATTAACCAACCACCATGCCGACCACATGCAGGGGAGGATCCAGCTTTTACGAAAAAAGGGGGAGGGGGCGGTGTCCAAGGCCCTCCAATTACAGAAACATAGCAAATTCAAAAGAGGCCTCTAGATTGCCTGAGAAGAGCTCTAAGGCTGTTTTGCAAGTAAAATTGATAATAACTTTCGGATTTTGCTTTCCCTCATTCTAAAAAAATAACAACATATAGGCCTAAAACAAGTAGGAGAAGCGCCAACGGCTTTTCATGACCGAAAATATGTCTAAACAAAGAATGGTGTATATAGTTTTGTTCTCTTTTTTGAGTGCCATATTCCTATCAGATAAATATTTTAGTCGCGGCTCATTTATTCTGCCCAAAGGCCATCTTTGCACTGTTTGTAATCGAATATAGTATAGCAGGTATGGAATTCGTTTGGGAGACGAGAAGATCGCTAAACTTTCTTTGTGAAATTTTGCATTTTTAAAAATTCAGCTTGTCCATTGTTAGAGCCAATGCAACACGTTACTTAAAAGAAACAGATCGCCATGGTTACCGTCAAACTAAAGACGACATGAAACTGGAAGACCTTGCATTAGATTACATATATAATGGTACATTTTTATTCTGTATAAATTTCTTTCTCCGCTCTCCCTTACTTTTTTTCTCTTCTTCTTTAAATGGCTTATCAAATTTTTCAACGGCATTTAGAAGGTGAAAGGTAACAATAAGGTGAAGAATTACTTAAATAACTTAATAACTAATAAAGCTAATAACTTTTAGCTTATTTGGTGACGACGTTTCGATGAAGTTCGTTATCAAAGTCAATGACATAACGATGTAATAACTATACATCGAAACGTCGTCAACCAATAAACCAAGAAGTTGTTATCCATAAGTAATTCTTCACCTTATTCTTTGTTTTAATTTTGCCCAGAAAGGGGAGGGGGGGGGGGGTCCTCATCACTCCCTGGCCCCGCCCATGCCATATACCAATGTTGGCCAAAGGTGTTTGTACTGTCTGGGAAGCAATTCGATGTCAACATTTTGATCGTACACAGAAAGAATTAACTCCCAACTTTTAAAATCTTTATTGTTTTTTTTACCTAAATCGAATATATTTTCGTCATGAAACAAACGTTTGAAATTCTGTTTGTTTTATACCCAGAAACTTGTATGTGATATTAGTATGGGGAATGTAGGTTGGAATTGTTTTATTGAAGTAGGTCTAAGACTTAAAATGACAGAAGACTAATCTCGGTTATTTGAATTACGCTTACTTTTCGAAAGAAAAAAAATCCATTTCGTACCGGTCACAGACTGCATGGATTTTTTCATTTCAACGTCAGTCTCCACAATGTGTTTTGCATATTTACGTTATATTATATATTTATGAACACTAAAACACACGGGCACAGGGAAAATCTTCTTCTAAAATAACAACCGAGACAAGTTTCTAATTGTGTTAAAAAGAGGTATAGGCCTATCATTTAGACCTTTATACCCTATCATAAATTGTTGTAATAAAGTAGACATATGATATTTCATTAGGTTGACGACTGATAGGAGCTTGGCCTTTAAGTCAGTAGCATTTTCTGGAACATGTTATATTTATTAGTGTTTTTCTGGTTTTCGTGGAATAGGTCTATGAAATTGAATGAAGTTTCTGGTAAACCAAAGAGAGTAGATTGACAAGAGTGGTCACTTCGTCCGCGCCATGTTGAATTTGAACCGATACGATTTGATTATTAGGAACCTTCTTTTTGTAGGGGGCGCAGAACAGTCGAATCGTGTACCTTCGGAACACCCTTCCGCTAGGGGGCCAGAAGAACATGCCGACAATGCTGATTGGACGAAGTGACCACTCTTGTCAATCTACTCTCTTTGGTAAAACGTTCCAGTGACTAATGATAACTCACCTGTTTCAGGTAACACCATTCCCCTAACACAAGACAAAACTGAAACTGAAAACCAAACACAGCAATTTAAAAAAATATCGTCATAAGGATGGTATCACAAAATTGACTCAAGTATATGCTAAATTATCTTTTTCCTGGGTGTAAATTTCAGACAACTGTATACAGCGCCGAGTAAGCCTTTAAATGGCTATAGTCTCTTAAGGGAAACCCTGTTGCCTAAAATATGTCCTGGATAATACATGTTGGAAATAAGCAAGCAGTTTGTAAAATTAAGAAGAAGGTTTACAAATCCAAATGGGGTAGAAATATGGAGCAGTCCAAATGTAAATATACCAACACCTGAGAAGGGGACCCTATTGAGACAATATAACATTATACTGACTTCACCTGATGACCGAGAACATGTAATTGATGCTCTATTTTATGTCACATTAGATCACACACATTGTTATTGTTCAAATTGGTGAACAATTCCAGCTATATAATAGAAACGTCTTGATGTAGTAACAGATTACGGCGTTTTTGAATCAACAAATCATATACAAAGGTAGCCGAGAAATCAGGGTTCTACCAATTTTTTTTTTCTCTCCGTGTTCGTCATAAGGCGACAAGAGACATTAGCAGCCATATAATACCCAAACCCTAGGTTGAAAAAGACATGTTTTAAAAGTGCCTTTGCTGTTTATCGATATTGTTATTCACAAAAAACAGACCAAAAGATCAAATTCACAAACTCTATCCTAATTGTGTTTGTTCGTCTATTTATCTATTTTTATTTATTATCACAGAAACCCACCAAAACTGGGACTTTAACCAGTACGATATATTGGGTTTAAAATGCATGTATAAGAATTATCATGAATAAAAAGCAATCTGCCGAGATCAAATTCACCAAACTATATCCTAATTATGTTTGTTCTTCTTTTTAACAATTTTCATTTATTTTATTTTTTACATGTAAATTGGGTTTGAGCTTATACGCCCATGACCCTGTTTCATAAAATATAGCCCCAAGCGTAGAAACATAAAATGTAAGCAAGCAAAAATATTGCTCATAATACAATGTATTTGTTTATGCTAGGGTACATTTGACCCGGACACTTATCAAGAAAACATCAAGAAACATTTTGTTTCATAAAATATAGCCTCAAGCTTAGAAAAAAACATGTAAGCAAACAAAAATATTGCTCATAATACAATGGATTTGTTTATGCTAGGGTACATTTGACCCTGATACTTATCTATTTATGAACACCTGACACTTATGTTGGGATGGGATTTGTTGACATTACGGGTGGATGTCAATAGTCTTATGATTTATTTAAGTTCACTCAAGAGGAAAACTTATACACCCACGCATATATGTGAAACAAGACCAGTAAAAAATAGAACGGATAGAAAGTTGACAATAATAGGCCCAGTTATAGCAATGTGACGTAACGCTTAAAGCTCCAACTTTATCTTGAGGGTAAAATGGCACTCGGAACACCCTTCGGCTATCTTCGCTCGCTAACGGCTTTGACACGCACGTAAATCCCCGAAGTTTCAGAGTGGGTAAAATGGGTTGAAACGCAAAGCTGTAGGCTAACAATTCAGAAACAGAATACCCATTCGACTGGATGGTTGGTGTTTAACGTCACTGCCCTTTATGGTGTTGATAAAAAAAGAACAATGGAATAAAACAATCACATTTAAACAGCATAAGTGGCCAAATTCTGTATGAATTGTTACAAGCCATAACATCGTGGTTTATTGTGCACGATTGGAGATTTCATTTAAATCAAATACTACAGGTATAAATTGAACTCATAAAGTATTGAAGATCATCTTTATCGGCTGGATAAAGCGTACGTCGGTACGAGAATTACCGCCGAGCCTGATGACGTCACATAGATGTACGCAAAGCTTTCTGGGTAAAATGTACCTCAGTTCGCCATTTTGTTAATTGGTACGATGTCACTTTTTTGGAAAACATTGATGACATAACCACACATTTCTTGTAACTTTAAGCCTTTCACGTCTTCTTCTCGATACAGTATTATTTATTTCGCTTAATTTTAAAACTGTTCCTCAATCCCCCAAAATGCTTTGCGTGTAAATTCCAAGTGACGTCATTAAAGCCCCGTCCACACTATCCAACATCACCCAACATGCTGTTGGCCAACAAGAGACAACTTCAAGTTGCTTCATGTTGCGGCATGTTGGGTAACGTGTCCACACTATAAAAACAAAGGCCAACAAGTCACAACTGCCTGTGAAAATGTTGCGCTGTGTTGCGTGATGTTGTGACAAACTTTTTGAAGAATTTGTGGGAAATTTAATTTGTTTTCCCTCCAATAATAAGAAAAATAAAGGTCAGTCAAAAGAGACTCGTAAGAGGACTTTCTGTAGTAATAATTGCTCTGGCAGCCAGTCGGCGTCAACGACGCCAAAGACAACGAAAACGTCGTGTTTGGGTTAAGGAGTGGATAAGAAAACTGGCGCTAGTTTCACAAAGCGATCTTAGCTAAGTGGGACCTTAACTACCATGGCAACCAATGCTAAAGGTATACGTTGCCATTGGTAATTAAGATCACCTTGTTTTTGATCGCTTTGTGAAACTGATCAGCTTGATCGCTATGGGGCCTACCATTGCCTCCTGAATGAATTAAGTAGTGGCGATAGGCAAGGATATCGCAATTTCCTTAGAATGGATCAGGCACGCCTTTTCAGAACTCCTTCAAGAGGTAGAACCGTTAATTAGGAAACAGGACACGCATTTGAGACCGGCCTACGGAACCGTAGAGGGGACATGCAAAAGAAAAAGCTCTCAAAAGAATTCGTTCCACGAATTCGTATTTCGTTCCACGAATTACTAATTCCTTCCACAAATTACTTATTCGTTCCACAAATTACTAATTCGTTCTACGAATTACTATTCCGTTCCATGAATTACTAATTCCTTCCACGAACTACTAATTCGTTCCACGAATTACTATTTCGTTCCACGAATTAGGATTTCGTTCCACGAATTATGATAACCAATGGCTAATGGCTTTATAACTTCCCAGCTAACCAATGAGGATGAACATTGCATATTTCTTGGCTGGCTCTCGTTTAATATCCTTTTCAAATGACGAAAAGACAGTCTAATTCCATGATTCGCAGCTAATATATTCACAATGTTCTTGTACAACAACCCTAATTCAAAATACATGGCAATAAGTTCATCCCTTTCCATGTTGACCTGTACGCATAGCCTCACTTTGAGAACCTATTTCTAGGACAACAACGGAAGCCATAATTCGTGGAACGAAATAGTAATTCGTGGAACGAAATCTTAGTTCGTCGAACGAAATCTTAATTCGTGGAACGAAATCTTTTTAGAGTTTTTTGTCCCCTCTACGCTTCCGTAAATACCACCTGGGGAGAGACTGGCGATCACGCCCAGATATATTGATACAGGTAAACATAAATTTATACTCGTCATAGAATACTACACGCTTTTGCCGTTGCAATAGTTAAGATCGGCAGCATTGGAATATTACCTAGCCGAGAAATCTTGGCTCTGCCGAATTTTTTTTTCCGTATTCGTCATAGCCCAGATCACTTCCAATATGTAAAAACGATATTTTTTAACGGGCGGGCGTAATACGTCAATCATATATCTTTAGTCACTTTACAGTGGCTTATGGCTTCCGACAAGTTAAAAAATATCGTTTTTCCATTATGGAAGTGATCTGGGCTATGACGAATACGGAAAAAAAAATTCGACAGAGCCCAGATTTCTCGACGAATACGGAAAAAAAAAATTCGGCAGCGCCCAGATTTCTTGGCTAGAATATTACCGTTTTTTAGTGTCACGGATACTCTATTTGTACATCGTTAGGAAATTGGTAATTACGCCTACACGGCTTGATTTATCGAATGAGTGATAATATTCCAATCATGTGACGGTGGTGTATTCATGTTACCAGACGGATTTCCATCACTCTTCAATTAATGGGTCTATTCCACATTCGACTTTGGTGCTGCCATTTTGTCTGTCAGATCACGTGATTGTTTAAATCACCTGATTTATTTCTGATTGGTGATTGGCTACGATAACCAACATCGCCCAACAAGTGTTGTCAAGAAAGTGCATGTACAAACATGGACCAACAATGTTGTCGAATATTGTCGTCTGTTGGGCAATGTTGGGTGGCCCGTCCACACTATCAAACATGACGCAACTTGTTGGGCAAACACGAAGTTGTTCAATGTTGGTTCTGAAATGTTGGTCGATGTTGGATAGTGTGGACGGGGCTTAAGCAATCGGTCAATTCTTGCCCAATTTGGTGTTTTTAATTTATCAATGGAGCCTATACTCCGATCAGCAAAGAAGTTGTTCAGACCCTCACTGCTTTAATGATATCTCGCATTTGTTTTAATCAGCGAGCTCAATTTTAAACGCTTATATGCCACTACCCTAAACAACGCACAGGTACGTTTTACTACAACTGGGGGCCCAGAGTCAGTCTGATAACTTCGGGGATTTACGTGCGTGAAATACCTGTCAAAGCCGACCGGTAGCGAGCGAAGATAACCGAAGGGTGTTCCGACTGGGCCCAGAGTATCACGTTCAGTGATTATTATACTGTTATTATTACTTATTCATGCCCGGAGTTTCGGTATAAAGAGCGACTTATTTTATATTTGGCTGGTAATGTGAATCCGGGAAGGGATGGGGGGGGGGGGGGGGGGGGGGAATCGGCAGAGCCCAGATTTCTTGGCTACTTCGTGGTGTGGTTAAATTGTTCTTTAAAGTGGCATGAGCATTGGCATCCAACGCCAATCATTTATTTTTTTGATGGCCTTCAAAGCCTCTTACTGTCGTGGCGATCAGAAATTATGAAAAAGTGTAAATTTTGGCAGCTCATGCCTCTTTAAAGTCTCTCAAATGACCCTTGAGTGAGTCAGTGATTTGGGTTTTACCTCCTGCTCAACAGTATCGAATAACCCTTGAAGATCCCCACTCAATGATATGGCTGAACGAAATGAGAGAAGGTGTGGTGTGTCAAAACATTAACGCAAATGGCAAATCATTTTAATGGATCCGGCAGACAATGGGCATATTGACCCCTATCATTTCCTCGAAATCGAAACCTTCGTGGTGTGGTTAAATTGTGTTTAAAGACACTTGAAAAGCTGTTAAAGATCCCACGGAATGATATGGCTCAACGAAATGAGAGATAGGTGTGGTGTGTCAAAACATTAACGCAAATGGCAAATCATTTTAATGGATCCGGCAGACAATGGGCATATTGACCCCTATCATTTCCTCGAAATCGAAACCTTCGTGGTGTGGTTAAATTGTGTTTAAAGACACTTGAAAAGCTGTTGAAGATCCCACGGAATGATATGGCTCAACGGGATGTGGGGAGTCAAAACATTAATATTATCACAATTGGCAAATTTTGTACAGCGGTATGGCGCCACATGTTATGTTTACGTGAACATTACAATTAACATGTTTTTTAAGAGGCTTGTTAAATTGTTCAAAAGAATATTTTTATTCAAAATGATTGCACTCACGCAATGCTGAAACCAAGTAAATTAACACAGTATTGAAAATTCAAGTTGATTATGGTATGGTAATTGATTTTACAAATATTTCTAATATTAGTTTAATTGTAATTTAGAAGTTAGGTAACTATAAATATAACTGGACTGTTATAGTATTTTGGTTAAAGGCACTCTCGTTGCTAAACCCCAGAATACCGTTGACATTAAATAGGCGACTAATTTCAAAGTAAAAATGCTAAATTATGCAAAAGGTCTTTTTCTTGGGTGTAAATTTCAGATAACCGTATACAGCGCCGAGTAAGCCGAGCTGCCAAAATTCACACTTTTTTCATAATTTCTGATCGTCACTAGAGTAAGAGGCTTTGAAGGCCATCGAAAAACTAAAGGATTGACGTTGGAATGAGGAAAATCCATACAGTATGTGGCCTGTACGAACCGAAATAGTATTCGAAAAGTAAACAAAATTTAAATAACCGGGACGACCATTCATTCATTCTAAGCCAAAGTTAGTTCGAAACAATACTTTATCGTACATTTTTGAGACTAGAAGCAGTAAAAAGCTTCTGAATTATACGTTTTGAGAAAAATAGCCAATAATTTCAACATTCTGTTTTAACGTCAAAATATCAACATTTTGGCAGCTCATGCCACTTTAAGGGAAACCCTGTTGCCTAAAATATGTCCTCGATAATACATGTTGGAAATAAGCTAGGTGTCGATTGATTATATGTTTATAGTTGTTTCTATTTTTCTTTTTCTATTTGGCAAAAGTTCCAGAATAGTAAAAGTACTGTTTTTTAAAGATAACGCCTCTCTCTGGTTTATTTCACTTGTGTGGCGCATGCATGGTCAGCTTTATGATGAAACAGGGGTATAGGGGATTTCTATCATTATGATAAAAAGACAACTCTCCCCTATCTAAATAAATTAAAATGTACAAGTAGAAAGTGATTATAATGAACATGATTTACCTGTCAACAGTATGTAAGCGACCTTCCCGAACTTCATTAACATGGTTTGACGTTATATTGTGTTCTTCCAGATATCTTGGTTTGTAAGCCCTTCTTACAGCTATCGCTCCAGTGGGTTTGTGGCTATGTGGAGTACATCATCTGTTACCTTTATTAACGGTCTGTTTGGTTAACATATATGAACATTTTTTTTACATTTATAATTTCGTGGACGCTGAATGGTCAGAGGCTGCAGGTTACAGTAGAGTAATAGGGCCTGGGAGTCTACCGAGAGATTTCGCGATATCCGGTGACAGGTGACGTTTTTTTATGACGTTTTCAGTTCGATTGGCGTTTTTTGCTCCAAAACCTCAGAAATGAGCGTCATATTCGAACGACAAAAGGCTTCCCACATGCGTAATGACAACGCCGGTGACAGGAAATTTGTGGAATTGTCACGTGACTCCCGCTCCCTATACAATGATCATGTTTTCAGGGTTTATGCTTTTCCCGTGTCGAACATGTGACACCTCGGTGGTTTTGAAACAGCCTTGTACCATTCCTTCAGAAGCCACAGAAAACTCGATCTTGCTCTTGAAACCACAAACCAGTTTTTAGCCCTGTTCATAAATCCTTTAAGAAAACAAATGTTTGACAACATGTGTATTAAGATGTGTATTAAAGTGGCATGAGCTGTCAAAATGTTGATATTTTGACTTACAACAAAATGTTGAAATAATTGGCTATTTTTCTCAAGATGTATAATTCAGAAGCTTTTTAGTGCTTCTAGTCTCGAAAATGTACGATAAAGTATTGTTTTGAACTAACTTTGGCCTAGAATGAATGAATGGTCGTCCCGGTTATTCAAATATTTCTATTATTATCTTAATTGTAATTTAGAAGTTAGGTAACTATAAAAATAACTAGACTGTTATAGTATTTTGGTCAAAGGCACTCTCGTTGCTAAAATCCAGAATGCTGTTGACATTAAATAGGCGACCAATTTCAAAGTAAACATGCTAAATTATGCAAAAGGTCCCTTATCTTTTTCTTGGGTGTAAATTTCAGATAACCGTATACAGCGCCGAGTAAGCCGAGCTGCCAAAATTCACACTTTTTTCATAATTTCTGATCGTCACGACAGTAAGAGGCTTTGAAGGCCATCGAAAAACTAAATGATTGACGTTGGAATGAGGAAAATCCATACAGTATGTGGCCTGTACGAACCGAAAACGTGTTCGAAAAGTAAACAAAATTTAAATAACCGGGACGACCATTCATTCATTCTAAGCCAAAGTTTGTTCGAAACAATACTTTATCGTAAATTTTTTAGACTAGAAGCAGTAAAAAGCTTCTAAATTATACGTTTTGAGAAAAATAGCCAATAATTTCAAAATTCTGTTTTAACGTCAAAATATCAACATTTTGGCAGCTCATGCCTCTTAAAGGGAAACCCTGTTGCCTAAAATATGTCCTCGATAATACATGTTGGAAATAAGCTAGGTGTCGATTGATTATATGTTTATAGTTGTTTCTATTTTTCTTTTTCTATTTGGCAAAAGTTCCAGAATAGTAAAAGTACTGTTTTTTAAAGATAACGCCTCTCTCTGGTTTATTTCACTTGTGTGGCGCATGCATGGTCAGCTTTATGATGAAACAGGGGTATAGGGGATTTCTATCATTATAATAAAAAGACAACTCTCACCTATCTAAATAAATTAAAATGTAGAAAGTGATTATAATGAACATGATTTACCTGTCAACAGTATGTAAGCGATCTTCCCGAACTTCATTAGCATGGCTTGACGTTATATTGCGTTCTTCCAGATATCTTTGTTTGTAAGCCCTTCTCACGGCTATCGCTCCAGTGGGTTTGTGGATATGTGGAGATCATCACCTTTATAAACGGTCTATTTGGTTAACATATATGAACATTTTTTTTACATTTAAAATTGGAATGTAATTTGGTGGACGCTGAATGGTCAGAGGCTGGAGGTTACAGTAGAGTAATACAATGGTCATGTTTTCAGGGTTTATGCTTTTCCCGTGTTGAACATGGGACACCTCGGTGGTTTTGAAACAGCCTTGTACCTATGGGATGAGGCCTCGAATCTCAATCGGTAGCCTACAAAGTCAAAGTAATTATGGCTATTTTTCCCCTCGCCTTTCGAGGGGTTTCTCCTCGTTGTAGCACTGCCAATATGGGTGCAGTGTAAAACGCCAAACAGTCAACCAACGTACATACAAAATTAAATTGTTATCTCCAGCATTCCTTCAGAGACCTTGAGTAATGCAATCTGCCTTTTCTATCACAACAGGTGTTTTGACACATCTCTTAAAATCTTTTTTTTTTGGCCTTCAACATTTTTTTGGTCACAATGTATTCAAAAAATTTGACAAAGACATTTGAATAACTTCCACATTTTTATTAAATATATATGGAATATCACAGATAACCAGTCAATTCATATAAATACTGCTGATAAGAAACATAGTTAAATTGTATTCTGACAAATAAATGTATATAAATCTATATTGAGATAACAAATAATAGTTTTGTTGCAATCAAAAAAGCAGAATAACATTTTTTCTGTGATTGAAATAAAATATTGATTAGATTACATGTTCCCCATGCCTGATTAATTCCACCATATCTAGATACTAAATCTATATATATAGATAAAATAACATGTAACTTATCTGCAAATACTTTTAGAATTGAATCCATAAAAAGTTATAAATATTTGTACTAAAATGGATTGAAATTTTCTTTCGGTTTCAATCTAAAAGGCTAAAAGATCTAAATATAAAGACATCAAAAGTTTTTATTTGTTAAAATACAGGAGTTAAATTATATCAAAAGCCAATATATTTTAGAGTTTTTAAAAAATAATGAGGTATGGATTGAGTTATGATTGATACCCAGGCATTTCTGTTGGGAGACTGGGGAAGCCTGTAGGTGCAGGTGCCCCACTGTGGTACCCCAGGGGTGGGGCTCCCGTCGGATAACAGCCTGGGTCTAGGGATGTGGTATTACCAGGATAACCTCTATCCTGTTCATAGGATCTATCTAAAGGGTAGGCGTAGGACGGATGCCCTGTATATACAGAGGGTACCACTGACGGTCTGGCGGTTATGGGAACATCTATACTGCCATGGCCCTATGGGAAAACAAACAAACAGTTGATTTCAATACGGCTGAATAATATTGAATAAATATCAAATATTAACATTTGTCAACCAATCTTGAATATTCTATGTATCAAGACTGAAGTTATTAAGGCTTTACTTAAAAACATTCCCAGTCAAAAACCAGAATTCTGTTTACATTAAGATAGCAAACGTTGTTTTTTTTTGCCATAAAGAAAGTTTGAAACTTTTTATCTTTGGAAAAATTTGAAATTTTCGGCGTCATTTTGAATTTTAATTTACAATTGAAATTTGATTTGCTTGGAGCCCACAATGCACACACATTTCGTGCATGGTTATTCGCACAAAGACCCTAATAATTTGAACCCTGTAAGCCACTAAACCGTGGAATTATCTTATCTGAGAAAAAACACAAATGATTTGGCTCAAGGACCACAAAAGGCCAGTTTATAAATTTGAGATTACAAACTAAAAACCAGAAAGAGGCCTGAAATGAGTCAGATCTAATGTGGAAGTATCACAGTTTATCATGGATAGCTTATGTTCAGGCTTCATTTTGGCATATCCCTTAACACAACCATTTAGAATTTTTATCTCAAACATCATTGTGCTTGTCCCATACATAGTGTGCCTAATTATTAAGTTTTGATTGCAATTAGCTTTTGTAAATATAAATTTTCCTTTATCACAAAGGTCAGAATGGCTTCGTCCGACCAGTATGCCTTTAAAAGTTTTATGAACAGCCATAGGCAATATTTTCTAATTTGAGTTAAGTGTTTTGCAGAATATGTACTTTACAAGTCTGACCAAAAAGAAATTATTTTACTAGTGTAGAATATACAAAATCGGATGCTACATTTGCCGCTCTACAATGTTTACGAAAGTTAATTATCTCAGTGAAATGTGACGTCTAACACACAGTGGTGTGTACTCTTAAAGTGATGATGTAATACATGATCTTTGTACACATCAAAGGTCGTGTATGACGTCCGTTTTTTCGAGCAATTAATAAAAGTATGGAAAATATGCATGTTTCCTCTCGACTCCTTTTTGGACTACCAGAGAAAAAACGCAAAGGTTGTTTCGTTTCAACATAAGTTTTTCAAATATACATTTAGTCATTAAACAACCACAAACCAGTTTTTAGCCCTGTTCATAAATCCTTTAAAGGGGCATGAGCTGCCAAAATTCACAGTTTTTTCATAACTTCTGATCGTCACGACAGTAAGAGGCTTTGAAGGCTATCGAAAAACTAAATGATTGGCGTTGGAATGAGAAAAATCCATACAGTATGTGGCCTGTATGAACCGAAAACGTGTTCAAAAGTAAACAAAATTTAAATAACCGGGACGACCATTCATTCATTCTAAGCCAAAGTTAGTTTAAAACAGTACTTTATCGTACATTTTCGAGACTTGAAGCATTAAAAAGCTTCTGAATTCTACCTCTTGAGAAAAATAGCCAATAGTTTCAGCATTCTGTTTTAACGTCAAAATATCAACATTTTGGCAGCTCATGCCCCTTTAAGAAAAGAAACGTTTGACAACATGTGTACTAAGATGTGTATTAAAGTGACATGAGCTGCCAAAATGTTGATATTTTGAAGTTACAACAAAATGTTGAAATTATTGGCTATTTTCCTCAAGATGTATAATTCAGAAGCTTTTTAGTGCTTCTTATCTCGAAAATGTACGATAAAGTATTGTATTGAATTAACTCTGGCCGAGAATAAATGAATGGTCGTCCCGGTTATTTAAATTTTGTTTACTTTTCGAACACGTTTTCCGTTCATACAGGCCACATACTGTATGGATTTTCCTCATTCCAACGCCAATCATTTAGTTTTTCGCTGGCCTTCAAGGCCCCTTACTGTCGTGACGATCAGAAATTATAAAAAAAGTGTGAATTTTGGCAGCTCATGTCACTTTAAAGTATATACATGTACCAGAAGTTGAATAACAAGAGGGCGTGTTATATTACTTACAGGTGCCTGACTTTTCTGATAATCCACACTACCATAGAGATGGGGTTCTAAAGGGCGACATTGGGTGTAGAGACCTCCGAGGGCAGCATAACCCTGATGACCTCCAGCGGGAATTTTATCACCAACGCGTGACTGAACCTATATATAATAAAACATTTTCCAAAATTAGAGAACAAAGCGAATACTAAACATATTTTACATCAAGTATATATGTAATCTCCCCGAACCCCCATAGATGTTTTTTTTTTTTAAGTTTTAAATAGTATAATAAAAACTTATGTTGTAACAAGTCAGATATCATTTTGAGTATCTCAAGTTATTTCTTTCATATTAAGTTCATCGAATCCCACTCAGTCCATAAAATTGGAAAATTTTCTGACTGGGTTTTCACTCGGACGACCTATGTGGGATGGTTGCCAGTTACCAACGGAAGGTCGTGGGTTTCCTCCGGGTATAGAGCCGGTTTCCTCCCACAATAAAACTGGCAACGCCGCCATATAAGTGAAATAATCTTGAGCGCGGCGTAAAACACCAAACAATCAATCAATCAATCATATTAAGTTCCTTGTTTTGTTTATACCAAACAGCAAAGTTTATATTATCAATCAACTTAAAGTGTAAAAACTTCATTGTTAAAAACTGTAATTGACATCGATTTGTTTCCCTCTCATGGTCAAACACTTTTCTCTTGTTTGAAAATTTAAACATGGTCAGTATAAAATTGTTTTTTAAAATATCACTACTTCAGACCGTATTCTGAAAACTCTTTTATAAATATTTAGTTATATTTTGTCCAAAATTACCATGACAATGTCTATACTATATTCAGCTTTAAAACACCACAGCTGTCAATCTTAGGAACAAGAGCCATCAAAAGATTGATTGATTGATGTTTTACACTGCTCAAGGTTTATTATTTCACTTATATGGCGACACTGCCAGGTTTAGAGGGGGAGGAAACCGAGCTCATTGCCCGGAGGAAACCCCCGACCTTTGGCGAGTACTTGGCAACTCTTCCACATACAGCGACCAAGAGAAAAATCCACTTTTTATTTGGTCTGAGTGTGATTTGAACCCGCGCCACATTGATGGAAGGTCTGGGTGGGCCTGAAGGATGATCACTAATCCACTGGACCCCTCATAAATCCTAAAAATCTTTCTCCAATACATCCTTAGACTTTGACTTACAATGTGCATTTTGACAGCTCAGTAAGCGGGTAATGCACAAAGAAATCCATGTATGAATTGATGTACAAAGGAATATCCATTTATGAATTGATGTACAGAGGAATATCCATGTATGAATTGATGTACAAAGGAATATCCATGTATGAATTGATGTAAAAAGAAATATCCATGTATGAATTGATGTATAAAGGGATATCCATGTATGAATTGATGTACAAAGGAATATCCATGTATGAATTGATGTACAAAGGAATATCCATTTATGAATTGACGTACAAAGGAATATCCATTTATGAATTGATGTACGAAGGAATATCCATGTATGAATTGATGTACAAAGGAACATCCATTTATGAATTGATGTACAAAGGAATACCCATGTATGAATTGATGTACAAAGGAATATCCATGTATGAATTGATGTACAAAGGAATATCCATGTATGAATTGATGTACAAAGGAATATCCATGTATGAATTGATGTACAAAGGAACATCCATTTATGAATTGATGTACAAAGGAATATCCATGTATGAATTGATGTACAAAGGAATATCCATGTATGAATTGATGTACAAAGGAATATCCATGTATGAATTGATGTACAAAGGAATATCCATGTATGAATTGATGTACAAAGGAATATCCATGTATGAATTGATGTACAAAGGAATATCCATGTATGAATTGATGTACAAAGGAATATCCATGTATGAATTGATGTACAAAGGAATATCCATTTATGAATTGATGTACAAAGGAATATCCATGTATGAATTGATGTAAAAAGGAATATCCATGTATGAATTGATGTACAAAGGAATATCCATGTATGAATTGATGTACAAAGGAATATCCATTTATGAATTGATGTACAAAGGAATATCCATGTATGAATTGATGTACAAAGGAATATCCATGTATGAATTGATGTACAAAGGAATATCCATTTATGAATTGATGTACGAAGGAATATCCATGTATGAATTGATGTACAAAGGAATATCCATTTATGAATTGATGTACAAAGGAATATCCATGTATGAATTGATGTACAAAGGAATATCCATGTATGAATTGATGTACAAAGGAATATCCATGTATGAATTGATGTACAAAGGAATATCCATGTATGAATTGATGTACAAAGGAATATCCATGTATGAATTGATGTACAAAGGAATATCCATTTATGAATTGATGTACAAAGGAATATCCATGTATGAATTGATGTACAAAGGAATATCCATGTATGAATTGATGTACAAAGGAATATCCATGTATGAATTGATGTACAAAGGAATATCCATGTATGAATTGACGGATAAAGGAATATCCATGTAGGAAATCAATCAATGCCTGTTCAATTATCATTAAAGGATTTATGAACAGGATTTAAAACTGGTTTGTGTTTGTTTATGGACTAAATGTTTATTCGAAAAACATCAGTTGAAACGAAACAACCTCCGCGTTAGTTCCCTGGTAGTCAAAAGAAGAACGGGGAGGAAATATGCATATTTTCCGTATTTGTCGTAACTACTCGGAAAAATGACGTCATACACGGCCTTCGATGTGTACAAACTGCCACGAAGACGTACTGAGACAGCAGAAATCGTTTATTACGTCATCGCTGTGAGGGTACGTACACAACGGAGGTCGTGTTTGACGTCATAAGTCTCTGAGATAATTAACTTTCGTAAACATTGTAGATCGGCAAACGTAGCTTGAATTTTGTATGTGCTGCGACCGAATTTTAATTTTCTTTTTGGTCAGACTTTTAAAGTACACGTTCTACAACACACTTAACGCAAATTAGAAAATATTTCCAAAAGTTGTTCATAAATCCTTTAAGTGTATCTGATTGGTCAGTCAGTCAATGGATGTTCATGGTATAAAACGATGTTTTTCCTCCCAGTTTACCCAGGGGTAACAGGCACCTGGTTGAGATTTTACCTCTGGGTGTCCGAGGATGGGTCCCATTGTCAATTAGGTATAATATATGATCAACCCAGAAAATATAAATATTTACAACTCACAGTTTGTAGAATTTGTCTGGCAGTGTACTTGTCCATTTCATAAGGGAAACAACTCAGAATGTATTCTTCGCCTAGTTTTGTCTGACTATCTCCCAATACCCTTATGATGAAAAACAGAAATACAGATGAATTTCTAGTCAGGGGAGAAGTAACCTATTTGATCAACAAATTTGGAAAAGAAGAAATTTTACACAGGACGTCCGACATCACCTTGTAATTAAATTGGATTAGAACATTTAAATTAAAGGTGAATAAATACTTATGGAAAACAACTTCTTGGGTTATTGGTTGACGGCGTTTCGATGTAGTTCTTACATCAGTATCAAAGTCATGAACTTTGTAATTCTTCAAATCATTTTAACCGTTCAACTTCTAAGTGCCATTGAAATATTTGAGGGAGGTCTTTACAAAAGCAATCAAACAGCCAATCACAATTTATTGTTTGATTTTTTCTTCCTCACTATTAAAAAGCAATAAGTGAAATGAAACATAAATCCACTGAATATGTTCTTTCAGTGATAGCAATTCAAGGGTACAACGCTCAATCCAAACAGCCTTCCACCAATGGGTCGCGGGTTCGAATCCCACTCAGACAAAAAAAAAAAAGGGAAAATTTTCTGACTGGGTTTTTACTCGAACGAACTATGTGGGATGGTTGCCAGTTACCAACGGAAGGTCGTGGGTTTCCTCCGGGCATAGAGCCCGGTTTCCTCCCACAATAAAACTGGCAACGTCGCCATATAAGTGAAATAATCTTGAGCGCGGCGTCAAACACCAAACAATTCAAGGGTAGAATGTTTTAGTATACAGATAAATGTACAGTATCTAAACCTACCTCTTCACACAATGCAGAGCTGTTAATCTGTCACTGGAGATGGTGATAGCAGTGATTATCTCCCTTGCTTCTTGACAGCTCATTCTCACCAACCTCTATTGAAGCGTAATGTAAGATGTTGAGACAAATTTAAAATGTATATTTAACTGTTACTTAAAGTGGCATGAGCTGCCGAAAAATTGATATTTTGACGTTAAAACATAATGTTGAAATTATTGGCTATTTTTCTCAAGACGTATAATTCAGAAGCTTTTTATTGCTTCTAGTCTCGAAAATGTACGATAAAGTATTGTTTTGAACTAACTTTGGCTTAGAATGTATGAATGGTCATCCCGGTTATTTAAATTTTGTTTACTTTTCGAACATGTTTTCGGTTCGTACAGGTCACATACTCATTTACTGTATGGATTTTCCTCATTCCAACGTCAATCATTTAGTTTTTCGGTGGTCTTCAAAACATCTTACTGTCGTGACGATAAGAAATTATGAAAAAAGTGTGAATTTTGGCAGCTCATGCCACTTTAAGTACTATTCCAGCATTAAACCCAGGAATTTTTTTTCTTCTTTAAATTGAAAATCACACTCCTTTATTAAACTCCTCTTTACAGGAGGAAAGATTTTTAACAATTTTCTAAACATTGAAAAGTATTTTACTCGGAAGTACTTACAGTAGCTAATATCTTAGCTGCTCTAACTTTGTCTGTGGGAGAAGCAAATTGATGAATAAGTTGGGCTGCCTGTCAAAAAAAAAAAGAGTAGAAAAGGTGAAAACCATGCTTTTGTTTTTTAACCCGTTGGAAATAGTAATAATTTAATAATTTCGGGTTATGAGATTGGCAGCATGTTTATGAATTTTAAATGAATAGGCAATATTATGTATTTAGTCAGTCAAACAAAGTTTTGTTTTTGATCTAGGAGATTGTCCAGGCCCCATGGATCGAGAATTAGATTGATTGAGGTTTTACTCCAGATTATTCCACTTATATGGCGGCATTGCCAGGTTTACTGGAGGTGGAAACTGGGCTCATTGCCCGGAGGAAACCGGGCTCATTGCCCGGAGGAAACCGGGTTCATTGCCCAGAGGAAACCCCCAACATATGGTGATTGTGTGAAAAATTCACTGAGAAATTTGTTAATTTTAATTTTGATGTAATGGGAATCGACCAAGTGCCCAATCGATGGGAGGCCTGTGCCTAAATGATGGACTATCACTCTAAATAACTGAGCCACCGAGGTCCCCTCAAGAATTAGAAGCTGAAGCCCACAAGGAGCAGACTTTTCAGTAAGATAAATAATCAATTTAAAAGAAATGAATATATACATTGTACCTGGGGAGCATTGAAAAACCCATTACAGCTGAATAAAATCTCCATCTTATTCTCAGCAGCCATTGTTTGCTGTATAAAGAAAAATAATATAAAAAAAAGTGAGAAATGACATATCTGAAAGTTATGATCTCCTATTTTTCGGCATCATGAGTGTGAGGAAAATGAAAGATAAAAAAAATTCAGACATTTACCGTCTTACACATATTTGGAAGGTGTTGGGGTGATTACTGATAAATGTTTTCCCCCTGAGAGACCATTAAATGACGTGTTTAATAAGATTTTTGAATTCATTTGCAGCTAATATGTTTACTTTTAGTTTCAGCCAGGCTAGAGTACTTTTCAAAAGGTCAAATTTCAACTGCTTCAGCGCACGCGGTGAGTTGACTCTGAACTAGCCTTTCGAGACAAGCTTGGACAGGGGTCGAATTCAAATTTTTTGACTGGGTGCACGCCGTGCACCCAAAATATGACCTTTTTTGAAAACGGGTGCACCAATTTATATTAGGGTGCACAAGGTAAAAAGTTACAAACGCTCAGTTACTGAAGGAGGAAAACTTAAAACTGATCTACATTCAATGTAACAATGAACAATAGTTTATTTCCATTTGTAAATTAAAAACAAACAAAAAAACAGTGTGAATTACCGTCTATACCTATAGCTCTAAGAATCTTGCATGGCCGTCCTTGAGATTTGTTGATAATTGACTGGTTCTAATGACTAAGTTATACTGAAATTGTCATCAAAATATTTGATACAAAAATAAACCGTATGGATTAAGGGTGTTTTATTTGTTTTTTTTACAAAATTGAGTCCTCCTTGACGGGTCGTTTGGTTCAAGCATCCCGCTCGTGTCTGTTGCAGTAACGCTAACGGAGGAAATCGGTAAAATGAAGAATCTTTGAAGGCGTTTTTTTCTGTCCGTTGTCTGAGTTTAATTGATTGTAACAAGTGACATGCATTCAAACTTGGTCGCCTTCCCACACCGACCCCTAATGATAAACGAAGCTACTCGAGAGAAGAGAAAAAACAACAACCACGTGCTTGCATGCTCGCCTCAAGTTTTGTCTATCCTCAATTCGGGCCGATATTACCAGGAACTAATGGCCCAGTTTATTGCCTATTGGGACCCCGTGGATATCAATTGTACAACCTGTAGGCCCCTAAGTGCTAAAGCGGGAGAAAGTTACAGTGAAAGATCGGCCACACTCAATGTTGAATATTTGAAGTTTACGTCAATTTTGTTTTTCAACAAACCAGTAATGAATAGAGTTATATGTCCACACTCTGGTTATATGCTCTGTTACGGCAACATACTTTCCATTCATCAGCGAGAAGCATCGATGAATCGCTGCTCGCAGCATTACGGCGTACAGACGTAAGCTACCGTACTTGTGAATCTATCGCTACGCTATACCCTTATAGCTTGAAAAGTCGGTAAATTAATTTCCTCGCTGCTTCTCGCAAGTTGAAAGTAAATTAAGTTAAGTTCCACAAACCAACTTTTCAATAAAAGCTACATTTACCAATTATTGTCTAGCGGATTATTGATAAATACGTATCCACCCAAGCCTTTCGGACCGCTCAATGTTTGTGACTTCGACGACTTGTGCTTACGAAAAGGGCCTACATTACAGACCTTTCCGGCTGTAGTACATTGTTTTTTACAGGATGCCCACTGGGTGCACTGCGTGCACGCATTTTTACTCTCTTTTATATTTGCACCCGTCATTTCGAACCCTGTTGGAACATGCACTGTTTTCGTAGAACTTGATAGTTCGGCGAAAACGTAAGTGATGGCAGATATACTGTAGGCCTACAGAAAATTGTCAGTTTTGTCCAGACGTTATCCACCGATCAACGGGGTCTATTCTCGGTCGTTCGAAGTTTTACCCACTGGTAGGTAGACAACCCGACGATCGCGGTTGTGTGTGAACAGCACAAGCTTTCCACACCCATACCGGTGTCTTTATCAAATGTGAGTTACTGATTAAGCTACACTTGATAAAGACACAGGTATTATATAGGTGTGGAAAGATCGTGTTGTTCACAAACAACTTACTCGTTGTGATGCCATCATCATTTCAGTGTTGTTGTTGCACGGTGGTTGATTTAAATAATGTTAAAAGTGTCGTTCACACACCTGGTCTATGGCAGCTACCAGTTGGTTAAAACTGCCTTGGTCCATCGGTTCTTGTGCCATAATTCAACCTGAGGTACCGTTTCGAGATAAATCAGCTGTGGACGAAAAGCGCAGTCGACCTCGAGTAATGAAGTGAAGTGAAAGCGTTCTTGGTTACCAACAGGAAGTCACAATACGCACGCGCATATTGTTTGTCTGCACATGCAAGCAGATTGAGGATTATACGACCGAAATCGGTCTCTGCTAGCCCGGATTATCGGCCTTACGGGGACTGGTATTATATGGCTGCTAATGTGTCTTGTCGCCTTATGACGAACACGGAGAGAAAACAAATTCGGCAGAGCCCAGATTTCTCGGCTACGGTCTCTGCATGTTGAGACTACAGTAGGCCTAACTGCGTTGGTTTTATTTTCGGATTTTATGTTTGGTTTGTTAGTTTTATCCTACGGATAAGAGTGATTGTTCACAATGTGTTGAGCGGATTAAAATCATTCTGGTGAACCCACAATATGCGGGCTATAAAAAACAGGGCCATTTCGCTTCGTTCCTAATTCCAACGTCAATTATTTAGAGTTTCTGATGACCTTCTAGCTCTACCCTGCTTCTTGTCGTAACAAACATAATAAATAACAAAAGTGAGTGTATCATATCTTGTACCTGACCGGCAAAGTAAGTAAACCAGGATAGAGACACACGAGTGCGGCTAATCTTGTATATATGACTACCGGTAGCTCTATATATAGGCCTAGGCCTATAAACTGCAATATCAATCTACCTTTTCAGAAATTTCTCTTAGTACCGTTAATTTACTATTTCAGTAATTTCCCTGATGATGATTGCAGCTTGCTTTCGAAACACTGACTTCATCACGTATGAAAATTTAAATATACATATTCTAATGGGCTTGATTTAAGCCCTTAGTGTAGGCCTATAAGAGAATCTAAGAAGCGAACCGTTCCCAGTACTTAGGGCCGGGTAGTTCAGTTGGTAGAGCGGTGGGACCCACTCTGAAACTTAGGGGATTTACGTGCGTGTCAAAGCCGACCGGTAGCGAGCGAAGATAGCCGAAGGGAGTTCCGACTGCGTGGGACCGTAACCCCAAGTCGTGAGTTCGATTCTCACCCTGGCCCGGAATTTCTTCGGGGTCAATCAGTGTCGGTTAATTTACTTATTCATAAGTTGCGTAGACAGCCTGTCACTTGTTCCCAAAAGGTTGATTTACAAGCCAGTATATTCTGAGGCTTGTATATTCTGATATTCTGAGGCTTACTAGACTATTTGTCTTTAATAGTGATTATCAGCGCCTCGAATTGATAGAAATTAAATATAGGTTTAAATGACAGATTCTCAGAGTTGACCAATTTCTCTTAGGCCTACTGGTGTAGGATTAACAAAAAAATTGACTTTTCTGGTCTGCCACTTTAAAATAAACACAACTGGTTTGTTCATTGTTTTAAATATTCTAGAAGCACACTTCTTTCCAATAGGCCTACTTTCTCTTCGTTTTCCAATGTTAGGAAATCGCATCTAGATTTAAACAGGATTTTGTTGCGTGGTAAAATTTGGGAAGAAATTATCTTCTGAGACTTTTGGCGTTCGAAATAGTATAACCATTCTACAACATAAACTGGGTGGTTTTATCAATTTCATAATCAAGAGTTATTTCATCTGAACAAAGTCGACAAGCAGGCTAAACCAATGACCTAAATCATTATACTTTTCTATTCCATGGCTCAAAACTCTGTGAATGGACACAGGGACCTACTTACCAGTGTGTGTTGAGTCTTTCAAAAAGAAAAAAAAAAGATGAAATGAACATAATTGTAATCCACAAAATCTTCACATGTGAATTGAAATGAGGCATGGAATGACAAATGTTTATCTTTAATTCTATCCAAAATCTTGAGGTAGTGCTAGAGTCAATGTGTCGTCAACAAAGTTTGATAACTCCTGTCTGTATGAGTTTGTTGAAGACTACCTTTACTTCTGCGGGGATTATATTTGCCATAAATGGGCCGAGAGGTGAACCCCTTGCAAGACCATATATATTGTTGATAACAGCCTCCAGGTAAAAGCTTTAAGGGCTTGGTTTAAAATTAAACAAAGCCTGAGTTCTGATTTTAGATTACCTGTAGTAACCCTACTTAAACTCGTCACTGCAGTATGCGTTCCAATATTGACCAATGGCTGCGAAATTTGGGGCGGGGAATCAATTTTACTAAATACTATTGATTTATTATCTAAATGGGCATCACATAAATGTAATGAATCTTATATAAAAATCGCCAAGACAATTCTTGATCTACCTCGACGCACTAGTAACATTTGGTGTGTTAGCTGAGCTTGGACTTCAACCGTTATTCTCCCACATTATGCTTAGTTTGCTTAAATTCCAGGAACGACTTAGACAGTGTCCACAACAAAGATTGATTTTTAAGGCTTATAAAGAGGACAATGAAACTCGCTTCCAAGAATCCGAAAATATCTTTAAATGTTCAAGTTGCTCATATTCATGCTGCGCTAAGTTCGGAAAATCAACCATTTAACCTTGATAAAATTAAACAATGTTTTGTAAATGAATTCAACTATGTATTCACAAAAAGTTGTCAATCTGGAGATTCTGGCAGGAAACTACGTACATACGGTCTTGCCAAGCCTTGTGTATCTACCTCTGAGTACTTGTCGTCAGTCACTGTCCGCTCCTACATTAAGGCCCTTTCCTCACTAAGATTAAGTTGTCATTTTTTAGGAATTGAAGCGGGCAGATACAAAAAACTAAACAGATGCCGAATACCACCTGACGAGCGTTTCTGTAAATTCTGCCCAAACTTGGTTGAGGATGAATATCATTTTCTAACAGAGTGTCCAATTTATCACTCCGCTCGAGAAACATTGATTACAGAAATACAATCTAAATCTGATGCCCTCATTCCGACTTCATCAACGAAATCAAATCTTTTCATACTCCTACTAAATCCACCGGCAAATATTGCAGCTATAGTGGCCTGCTATCTATATACATGCATACAGGCACGTAGACAACACCTTCAACGGGTCGTGTAACTTTGTAAGGGGCCAATAAATAAAAAAAATTGCTATAAGTCAAACTAATTGTAATTTTGTAGCCTGTTGGCTTCATTCATTCATCATACCTCTTACTACTATACTAGTCTTAGTATTTAGTTCTTAACAACTTTTATGTGCTCTTTATAATTCTACTGTTCATTGTTTTATTTGTTTATTTATTTAAATATTTGTACCTGTCCGTCAACGGATGATTTATACAAATAAAGAAATTGAATTGAATTGAGTGGTTGATATCGTTCGCCATTAACTGAACTGAGTTTTTGTACATGTATCGCGTATCAGTTTCTTCTAAGTGTTTTTCTTTAGTGTCAGTTTCTTTTCTTTATGTAATCTATTAACAATGTCAGCAGTGGCGGATTTAGGAGGGGGCGCAGGGGGGCCGAAAACGAAAATATCTTACATTACAATGCTATGAAGAAGGCAGCTTTATATGGAGCTACAATCACATTTAATTTTTTCGTATAATTGCCTCGTCGGTCGTGCCTATGTGTGTTGAATATTTAAAACACCAGGTTCTTGGAGAAGTGGTAAGGAGAGTGGTGGTGGCACACGAAGCTAGGCGATGTGGACTGGTAGCGTTTTTACTCACAATTAGACCAGATACGAAAAGAGGAAAAGAGAGAAGGAACAGAGAAAAAGAGAGTAGAAAAACGAAAATATCTTACATTACAATGCTATGAAGAAGGAAGCTTTATATGGTCCTTCTTCATAGCAGAGTTATGGATGAATTTACGCGCAAAAATCGCAAGCTGTCGTTTTAAAGCTATACAGAACTCTGAAACTGCCATTAGGCCCTAATCTTGACTTTGTTTTGAAATTGTTACTGAGAGTATTACGTAAACAGGCAAAACATACACAGTTCCATTTTGAATAATATTTTTCCGCAAATATAGTTAGCAACCGATAATTCATTATCAGGGGCTTAAACAAAAACAGCTTTGTAACGTTTATATTTAGATTGAATTTAAAATACTTGATTAAAATAAGTGATACTCGAGAGGGAATAGAGGTATCACGCTTATGATGTAGGCCGCTTATAATGTCCCGTTTATTCAGACGTGGCTCTAGGCTAAAACATCTTTCTGGTAGACATATTATTTCCGCCATCTCCCTTAGAAATTTTGTCACCGGCTATATTTATGAAGATGTCTAGTTTTACACGCCGTAAATGGGTTAGAGTGCATCTCCGGCGATCTAGGATAACAGAGCTTCCGGAGCCTAGACGGCCCCTGGACCCGCGCCTTATAGTGCTGTGATAGTTGCCCCCTTCACAAGAAGGGTCACAAGACTCATAGCTACCTAGTGCATGTAGGACTTGCGCCCCCCCCCCCCCCCCTTTCACAAAATCAGCCAGGCCCTTTGATTACAGAAACATAACAAATTTAAAAGAGGCATTAGGCCGCCTAGGTCCCGGAAGCTCTGGAGTTCTTGATTGCCCGAGAAGCGTTCTGATGGTGTTCTGCAACTAAAAATGCTAATAATTTCCGGATTTTACTTTCCTTAATTCCCCAGTTTTAAGTGAAGTATTGTGACGCTCTAAAGCATGGAAAAGGGGGTGACTATTCCAACGCATTAGGCGAGGGTCCAGGGGCCGCCTAGGCCCCGGAGTTCTTGATTGTCCGATTTGGCTTGGTACTTTGATACAAACCCCGAACGTAAATCTTGTAATTATTCCTGGTAACCTGTCACATTAACAAAATAGTTATGTGTCTTCTTCAATGAATTTCAAACTTAATCAGCCATTACTTCAATTCGATTAACTATGTTTTCTACGGGATTGAAGCCGTGGTTTGCCTTGCCTGACCTGCCTGGTGAGTCTCCCTTCATGGGCAGTAGTGAGGTTTTTGAAGTTCTGTTTTATAATATTCTACAAAAGTATGATGATTCCTTTTGAGTGGAGCTTTTTTCTAATTGTTCTGTGAGTGGTATCCTCCCTCCCCACACACACTCGTACCCTAATCTGCCGACGGACAGAACAGATCACACTCTCTTTAAGCGTTTGGATGTTAGTACCAAAACCACTAAACATGAGACACGAACAAAATCTTCTAAATCCGGACTACCAACAAAACACAGTTAGTTCTTTGAGTGAATTTGAAGTGGTAAAAATATCTAAAGACCACAGAACAAACTATCTTTTACAAATAAATCTTTACGACCTTTAATCTAAAAAAAAATAAGGTTTTTTGTTTGTTTCTAGCACAGTGACATTATTGAGATATTTGTCTTTGATGAGGACATATAAAGCACATAATTTACCCCTCCTGTTGAATTGTTTAGATGAGATGGGGAAAGGTATAGGGTTCGAGGAAATCATTATTTTTAGTTTGGATTCGGAAACAAAAAACTGTACCCCAAATAGAAACACACACAATGTGGCTTTGGACAAAATTTACTAATGCTTTCAAACGGGAAATATATTATAATGGTAAGTTCCGATATTCATAAAAGCCAACAAACCTCCCTCTTTGTTGCTTTGCTTTCGCATCTGATTTTTTCTTTATTGTTTAAAATGTTTTAGAGTATAAAGCGACGAGACCTTTAAACTAAGCTTTCTTGCTAATTTTACTTTGATTGGTTAACTCCTTTTTCTTAATAAAAACTTTTTTCGTGCTGATACCTTAATTAAAGACAAACTCCGGCACATGAAACTTTTTCTTGACCGTAATATCCAGTTGTTGCTGCGGCTTGTCACTGTGTTTCGTTTTTTTTCTAAAACGTGACAAATCTTAGTTTGTTTCTTCTTTAATTAATGAAACAAGTAACTTTTGATCTGTAGTTTTTTAATATAACGCTTCGTAAGAGAGTGGTTTCCTATTCCCTGGTGATGCCGACACAGTCGCGTTGAATCTTGTGCCGATTAAATGATATTTGGTACCAAAATTTAAAAGTAATTTTTTTTTTATATAAAGTTTATTATTTGCACGTTAAGCTAAAGCTTATTTTGTGCAATAATTAAATACAATATAATACATTTATAATGATATATAACATATTTACATGGAAGGGGTGTTGGTTCTCCTAGGATTACAAAATCGTATACATGAAATGAAAACAAAACACGTACGAATTTTAACTCATACTAAAACATAAGAATTAATATATAAGTATAAATAGCTTTGCGTGATATAAGAGTTTATGGCCGTCCAAACCGTGTCATACATTGGTCCTTTAGTAATTTGCGTTGATAAAAGCACGATGTTGTAATCTTCCAAAATTACTCAATTATAATTTACTTCGAAAAACATTATTCGATATGGCTTTTCATCCGGTTTTTTGAACTTCTGTTTTATAATATTCTAAACAAGTGTGATGATTCCTTTTGAGTTGAGCTTTTTTCTAATTGTTCTGTGAGTGGTATCCTCCCTCCCCACACACACTCGCCCCCTAATCTGCTGTCGGAAAAGTTCTAATAACGCAATTCTGATTGTCAAGTTACCTTAATCATTTATCTGCGGACATCAAAGGAAATTAAATAGCCAATCAAAACAGTGAACGTTTGACCTGTTTTACTCAACTTTACAATAAATTAATGACTTTCATGAGAACAACTCACACATCTTTCACAACTATCCTCGTAATACCAACCAATCATCCAAAATGTCTACCATGTTAACTGACCACTCTATGACCAAGATTCTTTCAACACCAACTCAAGAAGTTACCTCGAAAAGAAAGAGAGTTCGACGAGGTCCAACCATTTTCATCTTCATCTTGAGAGACGGTTTGTTTCGGGGATAGGATTTCTGCTGATCTGGTTTCGGCTCCATACAAACTATCATCATGTGACATCAGCTGACCCGGCCATATGTGCATAGGGTAGTACGGGTATTGGACTGTGTAAGCTGGGGCCTGGTATAGGTCAGGGTAAACTTGGCTGACGGTAGGTAAGACTTTAGGCTAAAACAAACCGAAACAAACCGTCTCTCAAGATGAAGATGTCGTTTCCTCAACAGTTCTGTAATTTAGCTTTACTCGTTATCCTATTGCTGTGTATACATCCATTAAAAGTGCTTCAATAAAATACTCTATATGGAAAGTTTTATAAACTTGCATATCAAAACCGATTTGTCAATGTTGTCTCTTTAGTGCTATTTAGACGAGCAATGAAACTTATTTTAGAATGCGACCCCCAAACCCCAACTAAAAGTCTGTATATCACACTAAATTGGCTACCACTTAACTTAAAATTCAAACTAAATAAACTCGTCCTGGTCTACAAATCTATAAACAACCTATCACCATCTTATATGTCATCTTTATTTGAAAAAAAAAACCCAGTCCGATCATTTCGACCGTCGTCCAAATTTTTACTTGAAGTACCGAAATGTAAAACTAAAATGTATCAAAACTCGTTCAGCATTAGTGCCGCTTCAGATTTTAATGACCTACCGGAAAATATCAAATTACGTCCTTCTGTCTTGTCTTTTATAAAGTCCTGTGAATGTTATTTATTATCTGAATTTTTAAACAAAACATGAATACAATGCATAAATGTGTGTACACATAAATTTTATTAGTTATATTCTACAAACCTGTGAATGTTATTTATTATCTGAATTTTTAAACAAAACATGAATACAATGCATAAATGTGTGTACACATAAATTTTTTTAGTTATATTCTGCAAACCTATTTTTATAGTAAATTTTAAATTTGTTTTATTTTGTTTATGTACATATATCTTTTTAACATTGTTATCTGGACTCGACCTCCACGAAAAGAGGATTGATGCCTATTGGAGTTTTATCGAGCGAAAATAAAGATTATCTTATCTTATCTTATTTAGGTGCGATTAACAACTCTTTAAGTCACTAAATCTGCCTGTCTGTTATTATTTCAAATATTGATGTTAGCAGAATAAGTTACTGGAAATAAATAGACCTATGCTGTAAAAGACTTATTTGAAGCCTCTGATAGAAAAGGAGCCATCCTAATGTAATGTTTAATCTACGTTACCTGTTTATATCTTTTGACGTTAAATCATTATTTACAACTGTTCCTCTCAGCAAAAAATCCGATGACACATAGGCGGATCCAGGGGGTCAGGACCCCCCCCCCTTTTTTTTTCTGAGAAAAAAATAGAAGAGAAAAAAAGCTGAAGAGAGAAAAAGGTAGGGGTGGAGAAAGGAATTAACACAGATCAAAACGTACCATTATAGGCTATACGCAATCTAATGCAAGGTCTGCCAGTTCCATGTCATCTTTAGTTTGACGGTAACCACTAACCACGGTAACTATGGGATATGTTTCTTTTTTAATATGTTGCACATCATAGTCTGTGTTGCAATGTTAAGCAACGTGTTTCATGGTTCTAGCAATAAACGAGCTGAATATTGAAAAATGCAATTTCTGGATGTAAAGAATCACACAAAATTCAGTGATCATCTCGTCCCACAACCGAGTTTTATACCTAATAAACCTATATTCGATTATAAACACTGAAATGATGGCCTTAACTGACAGGAATATGGCACTCAAGAATAGAGAACAAAACTATATACACCGTTCTTTGTTTAGACATATCTTCGGCCATGAAGAGCCATAGAGCTTCTTCAAATATGGCGGATCGTCGATGATTTATATACAAGATTTCTCTGAGAAAGTGTCTTCAGTACTGCAACTGTTACTTTCAAGAAAGTATACCGAAAGTCATGGACAGTTTTTTGCTTGATGATTTTAAGAGCCTAGGTGGCCCGTGGACCCGCGTCTGTATATAGGCCTACTGGGTTTCGGTAGTCTACCATCTTCCCACGTTCAATAAAGGAAACTATCCCGGACCCTTTCATGTAGCACAAGTTCCACGGACCCTTTCATGTAGCACAAGTTCCACGGACCCTTTCATATAGCACAAGTATGTAGTTTTCCCATATGGTGTAGCAAGGGGTTCACCTCTCGGCCTATTTATGGCAAATATAATCATCGCAGAAGTAAAGGTAGTCTTCAACAAACTCATACAGACAGGAGTTATCAAACTTTGTTGACGACACATTGGCTCTAGCTCTACCTCAAGATTTTGGAAAGAATTAAAGATAAAGTTTAGTCATTCCATCCCTCAATTCAATTCACATGTGAAGATTTTGTGGATTACAATCACGTTCATTTCATCTTCTTCAACGATAATATACCGGTATAGAAAATCAACACACTGGTCAGTATGTCCATTCACAGAGTTTTGAGCCATGGAATAGAAAAAGCTGTATTGTGTGTTTGTAGACTTCTCCAAAGCATTTGATAGCGTTTGGAGAGATGGTTTATGGTGTAAATTGGCACGGTCAGGAATTACTGGAAAGTGTCTAACGCTTGTAAACAATATGTATCTATCTACTAAATCTTGTGTTTCTGATGGTATAAATTTATAAAACCATGTTAACATTGAGAGGTAATTGTAAATTTGATTGGTTAAACTTTGTTGAATTTATACTAAATAGTACTGGTTTTAATTATGTATGGCTAAACCAAAAGGTAAACAATGCTACAGGTTTCCTCAAATGTCTAGAGCAACGTCTCAAGGATCAGTTTCGACAGAATTGGTGCTAATTTGTTCAAGTGATTTAAGGAATCATATCCAAAGAAAAGTCGCGAAAAGTACAAAAATGTTTTCTACGGGATTGAAGCCGTGTCTCCCTTGCCGAACCTTCATGCTGAGACTCCCTTCATGGGCACTGGCGAGGTTTTTGAAGTTCTGTTTTATAATATTCTACAAAAGTATGATGATTCCTTTTGAGTGGAGCTTTTTTCTAATTGTTCTGTGAGTGGTATCCTCCCTCCCCACACACACTCGTACCCTAATCCGCTGACGTGAACAGAACAGATCACACTCTCTTCAAGCGCTTGGATGTTGATACCAAAAACCATTGAGCATGAGACACGAGCATGTGGTTAAATCCATTAATTAAACAAGAGATCAGTGAACTGATCTTAGCCCACCATAGAACACTATCAGAAAGTGAGGCTGCTTATAAACGGATCGCAAATTTGATATGTGAAATTTATTTCTTCAGTTGGTGGGTGGCTGGACAAGAACAAAGTTTCTTCGGTAGATAGTGGCTGTTATCTGAAAACTCAAAACCCAACTTTCTTCAAGGAGGCCGCACATTAACGCTACTTAACGGAGCTATATGTACTTGCACACAGGCCAGTCAGTGATATCGCTTGTTTGAGTCCTGTACACAATTAAAATTTACAAAATCCAAAACGATTGTACACGTTACCAAGATGCATTGAGTGTTTGTTTACAAATCAAAAGATAATGTATATCTGTCATAAATAGCCCGTGAAAAGTGAAGAACGGGCGACGTATCACTCGTCTGATGAGTAAAAATTTAAACTTGACGAAAGTCAGTTTAAAAATTAATGGCAAAAAATGTCCCGATTCGTTCAGAAATTAGTAAACTCTTATAAAAAAAATCTTCATGCACGATTTGATATAAATATATGATTGAATAAAAACATTTCAGTTACTTTATTGGTAAATAGCATTTACAATTGCGAAGTCAGTTGTTGTACATAGCTGCCTGAATGCAAATTCGATCGGCAAAATAGTGATTGTACGTTGCCGTGTATTTCATTTCATTTTGAAATATTCCTTCCTTTCAAACTCCGAAAAATACAATATGGATCTTCTTAAGTGTCTTAGGAAACACTCTCCTTTAAAAATATTCATTATTGTTACATTTTTGGAAAGAATTTAGGCGTTTAAAATCCAAATTCCAGAAGGCCATTTTACCGACTTCGAACAAACCGTGACGGCCGGCAACATGCATAGATAATATAAAGTTCTGTTTCTTATAGTCGCCCTTGGAAATCTGAAAGGGGTCGATTTTGATACGTTTTAAAATGACACGAGGATTGCAATTTCACTCTCAGGTTTAATAAAGCTCCGATAAATGCCTTTTTTCCACTACCCTGGACTAGGAAATTCCAAAATAACGTCATCAGTGCCAAAAATAGCTTATTTGTCTTTAACTGGGCCATGCTTTTAAAATGCCTGATAGGGGCCCTGTGATTGACAGCGGGAACTCGCACTAGCTAATTTCACCACCCGATTTTAGCACTTTTTAATCATAGATATTTAAATATCTCACTCACTGTCAGTATATTGGAGACAGGGAAAATATATATTAAGATCTGAAGCTGTAAATATAAGGAATTCCACAAGCTTTTATTGTCAAATTTAACATTTTCTTGATATATACGTATGCTTGAAGTGTCCGTTCTCACCTAGACAAGTTGGAAGTTATCAGTGAATTGCGCGTCCGTTAAAGTAAATTAAACCTCTTTAACCGTACTCGAAGATTGACGAAACAAAACACAAAGCAACCAACAGATGCAACATGATTTTATTTGTGCATTTTCAAAATCAGTTGAAGTTGTAAGAAAAAATAACCATACGGCGTCAGTGGGGTTTTAGCCGACTTTTCTGCTGTCGCCATAGGCCTACGATGTCTTCGGTAATGAAGCAGGCTAGCACTCTAACGCCACATGGCGACAGCGGTACCGAATGTGTTAAATGAAAACGTCAACGACGAATAAAATACATGTTGCATAACTTGACCATATGAGGAAGCAACACAAATAACAATTCATCAAGATCCGCCTGGTAGTTTTGTTGAGTCCGCGATCACAAACTATGTAGATAGAAATCACAGAAAAAGCTACCGGCCGCCATTTTGAATATGCAAATGAGCAGCGAGTGCATAACAAGGCCATAGGGTTAACCTGCGTATAACATTTTATGAACATCTTTTCATTACTTTAGAACAGTGATAAAAAAATAATGGCCAGTGGTCGCCATTTTGAATATGCAAATGAGCAAAAAAGTGCATAGTGCGCAACGAGACGCTAAGGTTAACATGCGTAAATTAGTTTACGAAAATCCTAACCTTTCTTTACTTTAGGAGAAAAGTGACAAAAAGAAGAAAAACAAAATGGTCGCCCGGCGGCCATTTTAATATGCAAATGAGCGAAAAAGTACATAGTACGCAACGAGGCCATAGGGTTAACCTGCGTACAAAGTTTTACGAAGATCCTCTCATTACATTAGGAGAAAAGTGATAAAAAGTAGAAAAACAAAATGGTCGCCTAGCGGCCATTTTGATATGCAAATGAGCAAAAGAAATAAATGTTGCACAACTAGACCATAGGAGGAACGTGCGTGTGAAATTTAAAGAAGATCCGAATAGGACTTCTTCTTGGAATCGCGGTCACAAGAGAGAAAAGCGATAAAAAATAGAAAAACAAAATGGTCGCCTACCGGCCATTTTAATATGCAAATGAGCTTCGAAAAATAGATGTTGCGCAACTAGACCATATGGGGAACCAATACAAAAACATTTCATCAAGATCGGCCTGATGGATTTCTAGATTCCGCGATCACAAACTATGTAGGTAAAAATCACAAAATGGCCGCCAGCGGCCATTTTAATATGCAAATGAGCAAACAAACTAGATGTTGCACAACTAGACCATAGGAGGAACGTGCGTGTGAAATTTAAAGAAGATCCGACTAGGACTTCTCTTGGAATCGCGGTCACAAGACAGAAAAGCGATAAAAAATAGAAAAACAAAATGGTCGCCTAGCGGCCATTTTAATATGCAAATGAGCTTAGAAAAATAGATGTTGCACAACTAGACTATATGGGGAGCCAATATAAAAACATTTCATCAAGATCGGCCTGGTAGATTTCTAGATTCCGCGATCACAAACTATGTAGGTAAAAATCATAAAATGGCCGCCAGCGGCCATTTGAATATGCAAATGAGCAAACAAAATAGATGTTGCACAACTAGACCATAAGGGGAACATGTCTGTAAAATTTGATGAAAATCCGACCAGTAGTTCTCTTGGAATCGCGATCACAAGAAATGTTTACAGACACCGGACGACAGACGACGGACGACGGACGACGGACGACAGACGACGGACGACGGACGACGGACCACGGACAAAAAGCGATTTGATAAGACCACCATGAGATCATGGTGGTCTAAAAAATTGGAGATCCAAGCATTTAAAAGAGAATGATGAAATTATAAAAAAGACCGATATCACAAATGTGTAAGTTTGGTATTCGTTGAATACCAAGGTCAAAGCCAATTATAAGCTGAACTGAAATGAAGAAAATAGCCACAAAATCTTCTAAAACTCGGACTACCAACAAAACATAATTAATCTGGCCTACAAAATTAATGTTTCTCTTTTAACATTGCTTCCAATTTCCTTGAATGAATTTTTAAGTGGTAAAAATATCCAAACACCACAGAACAAAATATCTTTAACAAATAAATCTTTATGACCTTTAATCTAAAAAACATAAGGTTTTTTGTTTGTTTCTAGCACAGTGAAATTATTGAGATATTTGTCTTTGATAAGGACAGATATAGCACATAATTTACCCCTCCTGTTGGATTGTTTAGATGGGATGGGGAAAGGTATAGGGTTCGTGGAAATCATTATTTTTTGTTCGGAAACAAAAACTATACCCCAAATAGAAACACACACAATGTGACTTTGAACGAAATTTACTGATGCTTTCAAATGGGAACTATATTATAATGGTAAGTTCCGATATTCATAAAAGCCAACAAATCTCCCTATTTGTTGCTTTGCTTTCGCATATATTTTTTTTATTGTTTAAAATGTTTTAGAATATAAAGTGACGACACCTTTAAACTAAGCTTTCTTTTTTTATTCTACTTTGATTGGTTAACTCCTTTTTGCAAACAATTTTTTTTTCGCGCTGATACCTTAAAGTGGCATGAGCTGTCAAAATTCACACTTTGTTTCATAATTTCTGATCGTCACGACAGTAAGAGGCTTTGCATGCCAGCAACAAACTAAATGATTGGGGTTGGAATAAGGAAAATGTATACAGTATGTGGCCTACATGAACCGGAATAGTGTTCGAAAAGTAAACAAAATTTAAATAACCGGGACGATCATTCATTCATTCTAAGCCAAAGTTAGCTCAAAACAATACTTCATCGTACATTCTCGAGACTAGAAGCACTCAAAAGGTTGTGAATTATACGTCTTGAGAAAAATAGCCGATAATTTCAACATTCCGTTCCAAAATATCAACAATTTGGTAGCTCATGCCACTTTAATTAAAGACAAACTCCGGCATATCCAGTTTTGGCTGCGGCTTGTCAATGTGCTTTGTTTATTTTTATTAAAACGTTACAAATCTTAGTTTGTATCTTCTTTAATTAATGAAACAAGTAACTTTCGATCTATGGCTGGAGTTTTAAATCAAACTAGCTCGTACTTTGGAGTCCGTTCTTTGTAGTCAATTTTGTCGGGACAACTTCCTGTAGTTTAACATTTTAATCCCTTCCGATTGATTTTGTAATATGGCGCTTTGTAAGAGAGTGGTTTCCTTTTCCCTGGTGATGCCGACACAGTCGCCTTGAATCTTGTGCTGATCAAATGATACCAAAACTCAGAAGCAGTTTGCGTTAAGAAAAGCACGTTGCTGTCATCTTCAAAAATTGATATATGCTCATTTATATTTTACTTAGAATCGGTTATAAGGTTTTCAACTTCTGTTTTATAATATTCTATAAAAGTATGATGATTCCTTTTGAGTTGAGCTTTTTTCTAATTGTTCTGTGAGTGGTATCCTCCCTCCCCACACACACTCGCCCCCTAATCTGCTGTCGGAAAAGTTATAATAACGCAATTCTGATTGTTAGGTTACCTTAATCGTTTACCTGCGGACATCAAAGAAAATAAAATAACCAATCAAAACAGTGAGCGTTTGAGCTGTTTTACTCAACTTTACAATAAATTAATCACTTCCTTGAGAACAACTCACATATCTTTCACAACTATCCTCGTATACCAACCAATTCAACCAAAATGTCTACCATGTTGACTGACCACTCAATGACCAAGATTCTTTCAACACCAACTCAAAGAAAGAGAGTTCGACGAGGTCCAACCATTTTCACTGATGAACAGAAAGACGTTCTGGAATCAGCTTTTGATGACGATAAGTACCCGGATATTCGTACCAGAGAGAGGCTCGCTGACAGGATTGGAGTTCTAGAATCACGTGTTCAGGTTAGTAGTGAAATCTTTATGTCATTTTTCCCACTGCAACATGTTTTCCACATTCTTAATTAAAAACGTATTCTATTTGATGAATCACCGTAATGTTATTTTTTCTCAATAGGTATGGTTCCAAAACCGACGCTCTAAACTTCGACGTTTACAGAAAGGAAGTTCACAATCCAATAAGAACAAGCCAGGGTCAGATGTGACACCATTGGACCTGTTAAAAACTATCCGAGTTCCTCAGGCCAACTATGGACGTAGCTTACACGGATATCCTGATCCCAGTGCAATGCCCTACCAGTACCCAGGATTATATTGGCCTCAAGTCTTACCTACCGTCGGCCAAGTTTACCCGGACCTATACCAGACCCCAGCGTACACAGTCCAATACCCGTACTACCCTATGCAGATATGGCCGGGTCAGCTGATGTCACATGATGATAGTTTGTATGGAGCCGAAACCAGGTCAGCAGACATCCTATCCCCGAAACAAACCGTCTCTCAAGATGAAGATGTCGTTTCCTCAACAGTTCTGTAATTTAGCTTTACTTGTTACCCTATTACTGTGCATAGCCTACATCCACTAAAAGTGCTTCAATAAAATACTGTATATGGAAAAGTTTGTTAAAGTTGTGTATCAAAAGCGATTCGTCAATGTTGTCCATTTAGTGCTATTTACAGTATAGGTGCGATTAGCAGCTCCTTAAGTCACTCAGTTTGCCTGTCTGTCGGTATTTTAAATATCAACGTTAGCAGAATAATCGATTCGGATACGGATTTCAAATTTTGTAAACATTAAATAATACTACAATTGAAAAAGTTAACGAATTTAAGTTTTTAGGAATTATTTTAAACGAAAAAATCACTTAGACATCTCACATTAATTACATATCTATGGCTCGCAATACTGGCATCATCAGGCATATAAGACAGAGTTTTACCATCAAACCCTTATAATTCTATATTATGCTTTACTTTGCCTTATCTTACTTACGCAAATGCTCTCTGGGGAAACACATATTAGTCTCACTTAAATTCTTTATTTATTCGCACCCAATCAAAAATTGAGATTGATCCTTCTGCCATTCGTTGAGATATCAACTCTAAAACGATTGAGTGACATGTTGCTTGAACAAAGGGAGGCCACTGCTGTCGACGTCCTTAAAATTGTAAACAACGACAAGTGACACTGATAGTTGACTCGGTTGTGTAGAGAGATATCCGATATAATTCTGGTAGGTAACGTTTAACCCGCCGATAACCTATTTTGTTATATTGATTGCTACTCTCCTAATACATATAAAATACCTTGAAATACCTTGAAGTCCATATCATATTTTGCCTTGACATCCATGGGCGCTGCCATCTTGTTTTAGAATGTATATATGAGCTGATGTAGTGCCGATTATATTTTTGATTTTTAACAAGTATTTCTGCCCCAAGGCCTTGCGATACAGGTTATTATTGTAGGGTTACATGTTTGGGAACAGTATAGAACAGAGAATTAAATATCATACACATTATAAATTCTCAGTAAGATTCTTACAGTTCACTATGCGCGAAAATGGAGTGCGACGGCTCTCGAGCCATGTCTCGAGTTGAAGATCTCGTAGAATGGCACGAGATCTCGATTGATTCGCACCATCACATAATCCAATTAACTTGCTCACCCAGCTGCTATCTTCCAACAGTTAAAGAATCTTAATATTTATAAGGTAAATGTATTCACTTCTCTGGTAATAGTTCATAATTTCATGCACTACTCTTTCCGCCTAAGATATTGGCAACGTAGACTTTTTCGTTCTGGTGTGTTCAAAAGTGGGACAACTAAAGATGTTAATCTATTCAAGTGATTTAAGGAATCATATCCAAAGAAAAGTCGCGAAAAGGACAAAAATGTTTTCTACGGGATTGAAGCCGTCTCTGCCTTGCCGAACCTGCCTGGTGAGACGCCCTTCATGGGAAGTGGCGAGGTTTTTGAAGTTCTGTTTTACAATATTCTATAAAAGTATGATGATTCCTTTTGAGTGGAGCTTTTTCATTAGATTGCATATATAATGGTACGTTTTGATCTGTGTTAATTCCTTTATTCACTCCCTACCTTTTTTTTCTCTCCTCAGCTCTTTTTTTTCATTTCTTTTGTTATGCCCAGAAGGGGGAGGCTGACCCCCCCCCCCCCCCACCGGTTCCTGGATCCGCATATGTGTCATCGGATTTTTTGCTGAGAAGAACAGTTGTAAATAATGATTGAACGTCAAAAGATATAAACGGGTCAATCAATATTTGAAATAACGACCTACAGGCAGACTGAGTGACTTAAAGAGCTGCTGATCGCACCTAAATATCATTAAAGAGACAACATTGGTTTTGATATGCAAGTTTATCAAACTTTCCATATAAAGTATTTTATTGAAGCACTTTTAGTGGATGTATACACATCAATGAGGTAACGAGTAAAGCTAAATTACAGAACTGTTGAGGAAACGACATCTTCATCTTGAGAGACGGTTTGTTTCGGGGATAGGATTTCTGCTGATCTGGTTTCGGCTCCATACAAACTATCATCATGTGACATCAGCTGACCCGGCCATATGTGCATAGGGTAGTACGGGTATTGGACTGTGTAAGCTGGGGCCTGGTATAGGTCAGGGTAAACTTGGCTGACTGTAGGTAAGACTTTAGGCTAAAACAAACCGAAACAAACCGTCTCTCAAGATGAAGATTTAGTTTCCTCAACAGTTCTGTAATTTAGCTTTACTCGTTATCCTATTGCTGTGTATACATCCATTAAAAGTGCTTCAATAAAATACTCTATATGGAAAGTTTTATAAACTTGCATATCAAAACCGATTTGTCAATGTTGTCTCTTTAGTGCTATTTAGACGAGCAATGAAACTTATTTTAGAATGCGACCCCCAAACCCCAACTAAAAGTCTGTATATCACACTAAATTGGCTACCACTTAACTTAAAATTCAAACTAAATAAACTCGTCCTGGTCTACAAATCTATAAACAACCTATCACCATCTTATATGTCATCTTTATTTGAAAAAAAAACCCAGTCCGATCATTTCGACCGTCGTCCAAATTTTTACTTGAAGTACCGAAATGTAAAACTAAAATGTATCAAAACTCGTTCAGCATTAGTGCCGCTTCAGATTTTAATGACCTACCGGAAAATATCAAATTACGTCCTTCTGTCTTGTCTTTTATAAAGTCCTGTGAATGTTATTTATTATCTGAATTTTTAAACAAAACATGAATACAATGCATAAATGTGTGTACACATACATTTTATTAGTTATATTCTACAAACCTGTGAATGTTATTTATTATCTGAATTTTTAAACAAAACATGAATACAATGCATAAATGTGTGTACACATAAATTTTTTTAGTTATATTCTGCAAACCTATTTTTATAGTAAATTTTAAATTTGTTTTATTTTGTTTATGTACATATATCTTTTTAACATTGTTATCTGGACTCGACCTCCACGAAAAGAGGATTGATGCCTATTGGAGTTTTATCGAGCGAAAATAAAGATTATCTTATCTTATCTTATTTAGGTGCGATTAACAACTCTTTAAGTCACTAAATCTGCCTGTCTGTTATTATTTCAAATATTGATGTTAGCAGAATAAGTTACTGGAAATAAATAGACCTATGCTGTAAAAGACTTATTTGAAGCCTCTGATAGAAAAGGAGCCATCCTAATGTAATGTTTAATCTACGTTACCTGTTTATATCTTTTGACGTTAAATCATTATTTACAACTGTTCCTCTCAGCAAAAAATCCGATGACACATAGGCGGATCCAGGGGGTCAGGACCCCCCCCCCCCTTTTTTTTCTGAGAAAAAAATAGAAGAGAAAAAAAGCTGAAGAGAGAAAAAGGTAGGGGTGGAGAAAGGAATTAACACAGATCAAAACGTACCATTATAGGCTATACGCAATCTAATGCAAGATCTGCCAGTTCCATGTCATCTTTAGTTTGACGGTAACCACTAACCACGGTAACTATGGGATATGTTTCTTTTTTAATATGTTGCACATCATAGTCTGTGTTGCAATGTTAAGCAACGTGTTTCATGGTTCTAGCAATGAACAAGCTGAATATTGAAAAATGCAATTTCTGGATGTAAAGAATCACACAAAATTCAGTGATCATCTCGTCCCACAACCGAGTTTTATACCTAATAAACCTATATTCGATTATAAACACTGAAATGATGGCCTTAACTGACAGGAATATGGCACTCAAGAATAGAGAACAAAACTATATACACCGTTCTTTGTTTAGACATATCTTCGGCCATGAAGAGCCATAGAGCTTCTTCAAATATGGCGGATCGTCGATGATTTATATACAAGATTTCTCTGAGAAAGTGTCTTCAGTACTGCAACTGTTACTTTCAAGAAAGTATACCGAAAGTCATGGACAGTTTTTTGCTTGATGATTTTAAGAGCCTAGGTGGCCCGTGGACCCGCGTCTGTATATAGGCCTACTGGGTTTCGGTAGTCTACCATCTTCCCACGTTCAATAAAGGAAACTATCCCGGACCCTTTCATGTAGCACAAGTTCCACGGACCCTTTCATGTAGCACAAGTTCCACGGACCCTTTCATATAGCACAAGTATGTAGTTTTCCCATATGGTGTAGCAAGGGGTTCACCTCTCGGCCTATTTATGGCAAATATAATCATCGCAGAAGTAAAGGTAGTCTTCAACAAACTCATACAGACAGGAGTTATCAAACTTTGTTGACGACACATTGGCTCTAGCTCTACCTCAAGATTTTGGAAAGAATTAAAGATAAAGTTTAGTCATTCCATCCCTCAATTCAATTCACATGTGAAGATTTTGTGGATTACAATCACGTTCATTTCATCTTCTTCAACGATAATATACCGGTATAGAAAATCAACACACTGGTCAGTATGTCCATTCACAGAGTTTTGAGCCATGGAATAGAAAAGCTGTATTGTGTGTTTGTAGACTTCTCCAAAGCATTTGGTAGCGTTTGGAGAGATGGTTTATGGTGTAAATTGGCACGGTCAGGAATTACTGGAAAGTGTCTAACGCTTGTAAACAATATGTATCTATCTACTAAATCTTGTGTTTCTGATGGTATAAATTTATAAAACCATGTTAACATTGAGAGGTAATTGTAAATTTGATTGGTTAAACTTTGTTGAATTTATACTAAATAGTACTGGTTTTAATTATGTATGGCTAAACCAAAAGGTAAACAATGCTACAGGTTTCCTCAAATGTCTAGAGCAACGTCTCAAGGATCAGTTTCGACAGAATTGGTGCTAATTTGTTCAAGTGATTTAAGGAATCATATCCAAAGAAAAGTCGCGAAAAGTACAAAAATGTTTTCTACGGGATTGAAGCCGTGTCTCCCTTGCCGAACCTTCATGCTGAGACTCCCTTCATGGGCACTGGCGAGGTTTTTGAAGTTCTGTTTTATAATATTCTACAAAAGTATGATGATTCCTTTTGAGTGGAGCTTTTTTCTAATTGTTCTGTGAGTGGTATCCTCCCTCCCCACACACACTCGTACCCTAATCCGCTGACGTGAACAGAACAGATCACACTCTCTTCAAGCGCTTGGATGTTGATACCAAAAACCATTGAGCATGAGACACGAGCATGTGGTTAAATCCATTAATTAAAAAAATTGGAGATCCAAGCATTTAAAAGAGAATGATGAAATTATAAAAAAGACCGATTTCACAAATGTGTAAGTTTGGTATTCGTTGAATACCAAGGTCAAAGCCAATTATAAGCTGAACTGAAATGAAGAAAATAGCCACAAAATCTTCTAAAACTCGGACTACCAACAAAACATAATTAATCTGGCCTACAAAATTAATGTTTCTCTTTTAACATTGCTTCCAATTTCCTTGAATGAATTTTTAAGTGGTAAAAATATCCAAACACCACAGAACAAAATATCTTTAACAAATAAATCTTTATGACCTTTAATCTAAATAACATAAGGTTTTTTGTTTGTTTCTAGCACAGTGAAATTATTGAGATATTTGTCTTTGATAAGGACAGATATAGCACATAATTTACCCCTCCTGTTGGATTGTTTAGATGGGATGGGGAAAGGTATAGGGTTCGTGGAAATCATTATTTTTAGTTTGGATTCGGAAACAAAAACTATACCCCAAATAGAAACACACACAATGTGGCTTTGAACGAAATTTACTGATGCTTTCAAATGGGAACTATATTATAATGGTAAGTTCCGATATTCATAAAAGCCAACAAATCTCCCTATTTGTTGCTTTGCTTTCGCATATATTTTTTTTATTGTTTAAAATGTTTTAGAATATAAAGTGACGACACCTTTAAACTAAGCTTTCTTTTTTTATTCTACTTTGATTGGTTAACTCCTTTTTGCAAACAATTTTTTTTTCGCGCTGATACCTTAAAGTGGCATGAGCTGTCAAAATTCACACTTTGTTTCATAATTTCTGATCGTCACGACAGTAAGAGGCTTTGCATGCCAGCAACAAACTAAATGATTGGGGTTGGAATAAGGAAAATTTATACAGTATGTGGCCTACATGAACCGGAATAGTGTTCGAAAAGTAAACAAAATTTAAATAACCGGGACGATCATTCATTCATTCTAAGCCAAAGTTAGCTCAAAACAATACTTCATCGTACATTCTCGAGACTAGAAGCACTCAAAAGGTTGTGAATTATACGTCTTGAGAAAAATAGCCGATAATTTCAACATTCCGTTCCAAAATATCAACAATTTGGTAGCTCATGCCACTTTAATTAAAGACAAACTCCGGCATATCCAGTTTTGGCTGCGGCTTGTCAATGTGCTTTGTTTATTTTTATTAAAACGTTACAAATCTTAGTTTGTATCTTCTTTAATTAATGAAACAAGTAACTTTCGATCTATGGCTGGAGTTTTAAATCAAACTAGCTCGTACTTTGGAGTCCGTTCTTTGTAGTCAATTTTGTCGGGACAACTTCCTGTAGTTTAACATTTTAATCCCTTCCGATTGATTTTGTAATATGGCGCTTTGTAAGAGAGTGGTTTCCTTTTCCCTGGTGATGCCGACACAGTCGCCTTGAATCTTGTGCTGATCAAATGATACCAAAACTCAGAAGCAGTTTGCGTTAAGAAAAGCACGTTGCTGTCATCTTCAAAAATTGATATATGCTCATTTATATTTTACTTAGAATCGGTTATAAGGTTTTCAACTTCTGTTTTATAATATTCTATAAAAGTATGATGATTCCTTTTGAGTTGAGCTTTTTTCTAATTGTTCTGTGAGTGGTATCCTCCCTCCCCACACACACTCGCCCCCTAATCTGCTGTCGGAAAAGTTATAATAACGCAATTCTGATTGTTAGGTTACCTTAATCGTTTACCTGCGGACATCAAAGAAAATGAAATAACCAATCAAAACAGTGAGCGTTTGAGCTGTTTTACTCAACTTTACAATAAATTAATCACTTCCTTGAGAACAACTCACATATCTTTCACAACTATCCTCGTATACCAACCAATTCAACCAAAATGTCTACCATGTTGACTGACCACTCAATGACCAAGATTCTTTCAACACCAACTCAAAGAAAGAGTGTTCGACGAGGTCCAACCATTTTCACTGATGAACAGAAAGACGTTCTGGAATCAGCTTTTGATGACGATAAGTACCCGGATATTCGTACCAGAGAGAGGCTCGCTGACAGGATTGGAGTTCTAGAATCACGTGTTCAGGTTAGTAGTGAAATCTTTATGTCATTTTTCCCACTGCAACATGTTTTCCACATTCTTAATTAAAAACGTATTCTATTTGATGAATCACCGTAATGTTATTTTTTCTCAATAGGTATGGTTCCAAAACCGACGCTCTAAACTTCGACGTTTACAGAAAGGAAGTTCACAATCCAATAAGAACAAGCCAGGGTCAGATGTGACACCATTGGACCTGTTAAAAACTATCCGAGTTCCTCAGGCCAACTATGGACGTAGCTTACACGGATATCCTGATCCCAGTGCAATGCCCTACCAGTACCCAGGATTATATTGGCCTCAAGTCTTACCTACCGTCGGCCAAGTTTACCCGGACCTATACCAGACCCCAGCGTACACAGTCCAATACCCGTACTACCCTATGCAGATATGGCCGGGTCAGCTGATGTCACATGATGATAGTTTGTATGGAGCCGAAACCAGGTCAGCAGACATCCTATTCCCGAAACAAACCGTCTCTCAAGATGAAGATGTCGTTTCCTCAACAGTTCTGTAATTTAGCTTTACTTGTTACCCTATTACTGTGCATAGCCTACATCCACTAAAAGTGCTTCAATAAAATACTGTATATGGAAAAGTTTGTTAAAGTTGTGTATCAAAAGCGATTCGTCAATGTTGTCCATTTAGTGCTATTTACAGTATAGGTGCGATTAGCAGCTCCTTAAGTCACTCAGTTTGCCTGTCTGTCGGTATTTTAAATATCAACGTTAGCAGAATAATCGATTCGGATACGGATTTCAAATTTTGTAAACATTAAATAATACTACAATTGAAAAAGTTAACGAATTTAAGTTTTTAGGAATTATTTTAAACGAAAAAATCACTTAGACATCTCACATTAATTACATATCTATGGCTCGCAATACTGGCATCATCAGGCATATAAGACAGAGTTTTACCATCAAACCCTTATAATTCTATATTATGCTTTACTTTGCCTTATCTTACTTACGCAAATGCTCTCTGGGGAAACACATATTAGTCTCACTTAAATTCTTTATTTATTCGCACCCAATCAAAAATTGAGATTGATCCTTCTGCCATTCGTTGAGATATCAACTCTAAAACGATTGAGTGACATGTTGCTTGAACAAAGGGAGGCCACTGCTGTCGACGTCCTTAAAATTGTAAACAACGACAAGTGACACTGATAGTTGACTCGGTTGTGTAGAGAGATATCCGATATAATTCTGGTAGGTAACGTTTAACCCGCCGATAACCTATTTTGTTATATTGATTGCTACTCTCCTAATACATATAAAATACCTTGAAATACCTTGAAGTCCATATCATATTTTGCCTTGACATCCATGGGCGCTGCCATCTTGTTTTAGAATGTATATATGAGCTGATGTAGTGCCGATTATATTTTTGATTTTTAACAAGTATTTCTGCCCCAAGGCCTTGCGATACAGGTTATTATTGTAGGGTTACATGTTTGGGAACAGTATAGAACAGAGAATTAAATATCATACACATTATAAATTCTCAGTAAGATTCTTACAGTTCACTATGCGCGAAAATGGAGTGCGACGGCTCTCGAGCCATGTCTCGAGTTGAAGATCTCGTAGAATGGCACGAGATCTCGATTGATTCGCACCATCACATAATCCAATTAACTTGCTCACCCAGCTGCTATCTTCCAACAGTTAAAGAATCTTAATATTTATAAGGTAAATGTATTCACTTCTCTGGTAATAGTTCATAATTTCATGCACTACTCTTTCCGCCTAAGATATTGGCAACGTAGACTTTTTCGTTCTGGTGTGTTCAAAAGTGGAACAACTAAAGATGTTAATCTATTCAAGTGATTTAAGGAATCATATCCAAAGAAAAGTCGCGAAAAGGACAAAAATGTTTTCTACGGGATTGAAGCCGTCTCTGCCTTGCCGAACCTGCCTGGTGAGACGCCCTTCATGGGAAGTGGCGAGGTTTTTGAAGTTCTGTTTTACAATATTCTATAAAAGTATGATGATTCCTTTTGAGTGGAGCTTTTTCATTAGATTGCATATATAATGGTACGTTTTGATCTGTGTTAATTCCTTTATTCACTCCCTACCTTTTTTTTCTCTCCTCAGCTCTTTTTTTTCATTTCTTTTGTTATGCCCAGAAGGGGGAGGCTGACCCCCCCCCCCCCCACCGGTTCCTGGATCCGCATATGTGTCATCGGATTTTTTGCTGAGAAGAACAGTTGTAAATAATGATTGAACGTCAAAAGATATAAACGGGTCAATCAATATTTGAAATAACGACCTACAGGCAGACTGAGTGACTTAAAGAGCTGCTGATCGCACCTAAATATCATTAAAGAGACAACATTGGTTTTGATATGCAAGTTTATCAAACTTTCCATATAAAGTATTTTATTGAAGCACTTTTAGTGGATGTATACACATCAATGAGGTAACGAGTAAAGCTAAATTACAGAACTGTTGAGGAAACGACATCTTCATCTTGAGAGACGGTTTGTTTCGGGGATAGGATTTCTGCTGATCTGGTTTCGGCTCCATACAAACTATCATCATGTGACATCAGCTGACCCGGCCATATGTGCATAGGGTAGTACGGGTATTGGACTGTGTAAGCTGGGGCCTGGTATAGGTCAGGGTAAACTTGGCTGACTGTAGGTAAGACTTTAGGCTAAAACAAACCGAAACAAACCGTCTCTCAAGATGAAGATTTAGTTTCCTCAACAGTTCTGTAATTTAGCTTTACTCGTTATCCTATTGCTGTGTATACATCCATTAAAAGTGCTTCAATAAAATACTCTATATGGAAAGTTTTATAAACTTGCATATCAAAACCGATTTGTCAATGTTGTCTCTTTAGTGCTATTTAGACGAGCAATGAAACTTATTTTAGAATGCGACCCCCAAACCCCAACTAAAAGTCTGTATATCACACTAAATTGGCTACCACTTAACTTAAAATTCAAACTAAATAAACTCGTCCTGGTCTACAAATCTATAAACAACCTATCACCATCTTATATGTCATCTTTATTTGAAAAAAAAAACCCAGTCCGATCATTTCGACCGTCGTCCAAATTTTTACTTGAAGTACCGAAATGTAAAACTAAAATGTATCAAAACTCGTTCAGCATTAGTGCCGCTTCAGATTTTAATGACCTACCGGAAAATATCAAATTACGTCCTTCTGTCTTGTCTTTTATAAAGTCCTGTGAATGTTATTTATTATCTGAATTTTTAAACAAAACATGAATACAATGCATAAATGTGTGTACACATACATTTTATTAGTTATATTCTACAAACCTGTGAATGTTATTTATTATCTGAATTTTTAAACAAAACATGAATACAATGCATAAATGTGTGTACACATAAATTTTTTTAGTTATATTCTGCAAACCTATTTTTATAGTAAATTTTAAATTTGTTTTATTTTGTTTATGTACATATATCTTTTTAACATTGTTATCTGGACTCGACCTCCACGAAAAGAGGATTGATGCCTATTGGAGTTTTATCGAGCGAAAATAAAGATTATCTTATCTTATCTTATTTAGGTGCGATTAACAACTCTTTAAGTCACTAAATCTGCCTGTCTGTTATTATTTCAAATATTGATGTTAGCAGAATAAGTTACTGGAAATAAATAGACCTATGCTGTAAAAGACTTATTTGAAGCCTCTGATAGAAAAGGAGCCATCCTAATGTAATGTTTAATCTACGTTACCTGTTTATATCTTTTGACGTTAAATCATTATTTACAACTGTTCCTCTCAGCAAAAAATCCGATGACACATAGGCGGATCCAGGGGGTCAGGACCCCCCCCCCCTTTTTTTTCTGAGAAAAAAATAGAAGAGAAAAAAAGCTGAAGAGAGAAAAAGGTAGGGGTGGAGAAAGGAATTAACACAGATCAAAACGTACCATTATAGGCTATACGCAATCTAATGCAAGATCTGCCAGTTCCATGTCATCTTTAGTTTGACGGTAACCACTAACCACGGTAACTATGGGATATGTTTCTTTTTTAATATGTTGCACATCATAGTCTGTGTTGCAATGTTAAGCAACGTGTTTCATGGTTCTAGCAATGAACAAGCTGAATATTGAAAAATGCAATTTCTGGATGTAAAGAATCACACAAAATTCAGTGATCATCTCGTCCCACAACCGAGTTTTATACCTAATAAACCTATATTCGATTATAAACACTGAAATGATGGCCTTAACTGACAGGAATATGGCACTCAAGAATAGAGAACAAAACTATATACACCGTTCTTTGTTTAGACATATCTTCGGCCATGAAGAGCCATAGAGCTTCTTCAAATATGGCGGATCGTCGATGATTTATATACAAGATTTCTCTGAGAAAGTGTCTTCAGTACTGCAACTGTTACTTTCAAGAAAGTATACCGAAAGTCATGGACAGTTTTTTGCTTGATGATTTTAAGAGCCTAGGTGGCCCGTGGACCCGCGTCTGTATATAGGCCTACTGGGTTTCGGTAGTCTACCATCTTCCCACGTTCAATAAAGGAAACTATCCCGGACCCTTTCATGTAGCACAAGTTCCACGGACCCTTTCATGTAGCACAAGTTCCACGGACCCTTTCATATAGCACAAGTATGTAGTTTTCCCATATGGTGTAGCAAGGGGTTCACCTCTCGGCCTATTTATGGCAAATATAATCATCGCAGAAGTAAAGGTAGTCTTCAACAAACTCATACAGACAGGAGTTATCAAACTTTGTTGACGACACATTGGCTCTAGCTCTACCTCAAGATTTTGGAAAGAATTAAAGATAAAGTTTAGTCATTCCATCCCTCAATTCAATTCACATGTGAAGATTTTGTGGATTACAATCACGTTCATTTCATCTTCTTCAACGATAATATACCGGTATAGAAAATCAACACACTGGTCAGTATGTCCATTCACAGAGTTTTGAGCCATGGAATAGAAAAAGCTGTATTGTGTGTTTGTAGACTTCTCCAAAGCATTTGATAGCGTTTGGAGAGATGGTTTATGGTGTAAATTGGCACGGTCAGGAATTACTGGAAAGTGTTTAACGCTTGTAAACAATATGTATCTATCTACTAAATCTTGTGTTTCTGATGGTATAAATTTATAAAACCATGTTAACATTGAGAGGTAATTGTAAATTTGATTGGTTAAACTTTGTTGAATTTATACTAAATAGTACTGGTTTTAATTATGTATGGCTAAACCAAAAGGTAAACAATGCTACAGGTTTCCTCAAATGTCTAGAGCAACGTCTCAAGGATCAGTTTCGACAGAATTGGTGCTAATTTGTTCAAGTGATTTAAGGAATCATATCCAAAGAAAAGTCGCGAAAAGTACAAAAATGTTTTCTACGGGATTGAAGCCGTGTCTCCCTTGCCGAACCTTCATGCTGAGACTCCCTTCATGGGCACTGGCGAGGTTTTTGAAGTTCTGTTTTATAATATTCTACAAAAGTATGTTGATTCCTTTTGAGTGGAGCTTTTTTCTAATTGTTCTGTGAGTGGTATCCTCCCTCCCCACACACACTCGTACCCTAATCCGCTGACGTGAACAGAACAGATCACACTCTCTTCAAGCGCTTGGATGTTGATACCAAAAACCATTGAGCATGAGACACGAGCATGTGGTTAAATCCATTAATTAAAAAAATTGGAGATCCAAGCATTTAAAAGAGAATGATGAAATTATAAAAAAGACCGATATCACAAATGTGTAAGTTTGGTATTCGTTGAATACCAAGGTCAAAGCCAATTATAAGCTGAACTGAAATGAAGAAAATAGCCACAAAATCTTCTAAAACTCGGACTACCAACAAAACATAATTAATCTGGCCTACAAAATTAATGTTTCTCTTTTAACATTGCTTCCAATTTCCTTGAATGAATTTTTAAGTGGTAAAAATATCCAAACACCACAGAACAAAATATCTTTAACAAATAAATCTTTATGACCTTTAATCTAAATAACATAAGGTTTTTTGTTTGTTTCTAGCACAGTGAAATTATTGAGATATTTGTCTTTGATAAGGACAGATATAGCACATAATTTACCCCTCCCGTTGGATTGTTTAGATGGGATGGGGAAAGGTATAGGGTTCGTGGAAATCATTATTTTTAGTTTGGATTCGGAAACAAAAACTATACCCCAAATAGAAACACACACAATGTGGCTTTGAACGAAATTTACTGATGCTTTCAAATGGGAACTATATTATAATGGTAAGTTCCGATATTCATAAAAGCCAACAAATCTCCCTATTTGTTGCTTTGCTTTCGCATATATTTTTTTTATTGTTTAAAATGTTTTAGAATATAAAGTGACGACACCTTTAAACTAAGCTTTCTTTTTTTATTCTACTTTGATTGGTTAACTCCTTTTTGCAAACAATTTTTTTTTCGCGCTGATACCTTAAAGTGGCATGAGCTGTCAAAATTCACACTTTGTTTCATAATTTCTGATCGTCACGACAGTAAGAGGCTTTGCATGCCAGCAACAAACTAAATGATTGGGGTTGGAATAAGGAAAATTTATACAGTATGTGGCCTACATGAACCGGAATAGTGTTCGAAAAGTAAACAAAATTTAAATAACCGGGACGATCATCGAGAATGTACGATGAAGTATTGTTTTGAGCTAACTTTGGCTTAGAATGAATGAATGATCGTCCCGGTTATTTAGGCTAAAACAAACCGAAACAAACCGTCTCTCAAGATGAAGATTTAGTTTACTCAACAGTTCTGTAATTTAGCTTTACTCGTTATCCTATTGCTGTGTATACATCCATTAAAAGTGCTTCAATAAAATACTCTATATGGAAAGTTTTATAAACTTGCATATCAAAACCGATTTGTCAATGTTGTCTCTTTAGTGCTATTTAGACGAGCAATGAAACTTATTTTAGAATGCGACCCCCAAACCCCAACTAAAAGTCTGTATATCACACTAAATTGGCTACCACTTAACTTAAAATTCAAACTAAATAAACTCGTCCTGGTCTACAAATCTATAAACAACCTATCACCATCTTATATGTCATCTTTATTTGAAAAAAAAAACCCAGTCCGATCATTTCGACCGTCGTCCAAATTTTTACTTGAAGTACCGAAATGTAAAACTAAAATGTATCAAAACTCGTTCAGCATTAGTGCCGCTTCAGATTTTAATGACCTACCGGAAAATATCAAATTACGTCCTTCTGTCTTGTCTTTTATAAAGTCCTGTGAATGTTATTTATTATCTGAATTTTTAAACAAAACATGAATACAATGCATAAATGTGTGTACACATACATTTTATTAGTTATATTCTACAAACCTGTGAATGTTATTTATTATCTGAATTTTTAAACAAAACATGAATACAATGCATAAATGTGTGTACACATAAATTTTTTTAGTTATATTCTGCAAACCTATTTTTATAGTAAATTTTAAATTTGTTTTATTTTGTTTATGTACATATATCTTTTTAACATTGTTATCTGGACTCGACCTCCACGAAAAGAGGATTGATGCCTATTGGAGTTTTATCGAGCGAAAATAAAGATTATCTTATCTTATCTTATTTAGGTGCGATTAACAACTCTTTAAGTCACTAAATCTGCCTGTCTGTTATTATTTCAAATATTGATGTTAGCAGAATAAGTTACTGGAAATAAATAGACCTATGCTGTAAAAGACTTATTTGAAGCCTCTGATAGAAAAGGAGCCATCCTAATGTAATGTTTAATCTACGTTACCTGTTTATATCTTTTGACGTTAAATCATTATTTACAACTGTTCCTCTCAGCAAAAAATCCGATGACACATAGGCGGATCCAGGGGGTCAGGACCCCCCCCCCTTTTTTTTCTGAGAAAAAAATAGAAGAGAAAAAAAGCTGAAGAGAGAAAAAGGTAGGGGTGGAGAAAGGAATTAACACAGATCAAAACGTACCATTATAGGCTATACGCAATCTAATGCAAGATCTGCCAGTTCCATGTCATCTTTAGTTTGACGGTAACCACTAACCACGGTAACTATGGGATATGTTTCTTTTTTAATATGTTGCACATCATAGTCTGTGTTGCAATGTTAAGCAACGTGTTTCATGGTTCTAGCAATGAACAAGCTGAATATTGAAAAATGCAATTTCTGGATGTAAAGAATCACACAAAATTCAGTGATCATCTCGTCCCACAACCGAGTTTTATACCTAATAAACCTATATTCGATTATAAACACTGAAATGATGGCCTTAACTGACAGGAATATGGCACTCAAGAATAGAGAACAAAACTATATACACCGTTCTTTGTTTAGACATATCTTCGGCCATGAAGAGCCATAGAGCTTCTTCAAATATGGCGGATCGTCGATGATTTATATACAAGATTTCTCTGAGAAAGTGTCTTCAGTACTGCAACTGTTACTTTCAAGAAAGTATACCGAAAGTCATGGACAGTTTTTTGCTTGATGATTTTAAGAGCCTAGGTGGCCCGTGGACCCGCGTCTGTATATAGGCCTACTGGGTTTCGGTAGTCTACCATCTTCCCACGTTCAATAAAGGAAACTATCCCGGACCCTTTCATGTAGCACAAGTTCCACGGACCCTTTCATGTAGCACAAGTTCCACGGACCCTTTCATATAGCACAAGTATGTAGTTTTCCCATATGGTGTAGCAAGGGGTTCACCTCTCGGCCTATTTATGGCAAATATAATCATCGCAGAAGTAAAGGTAGTCTTCAACAAACTCATACAGACAGGAGTTATCAAACTTTGTTGACGACACATTGGCTCTAGCTCTACCTCAAGATTTTGGAAAGAATTAAAGATAAAGTTTAGTCATTCCATCCCTCAATTCAATTCACATGTGAAGATTTTGTGGATTACAATCACGTTCATTTCATCTTCTTCAACGATAATATACCGGTATAGAAAATCAACACACTGGTCAGTATGTCCATTCACAGAGTTTTGAGCCATGGAATAGAAAAAGCTGTATTGTGTGTTTGTAGACTTCTCCAAAGCATTTGATAGCGTTTGGAGAGATGGTTTATGGTGTAAATTGGCACGGTCAGGAATTACTGGAAAGTGTTTAACGCTTGTAAACAATATGTATCTATCTACTAAATCTTGTGTTTCTGATGGTATAAATTTATAAAACCATGTTAACATTGAGAGGTAATTGTAAATTTGATTGGTTAAACTTTGTTGAATTTATACTAAATAGTACTGGTTTTAATTATGTATGGCTAAACCAAAAGGTAAACAATGCTACAGGTTTCCTCAAATGTCTAGAGCAACGTCTCAAGGATCAGTTTCGACAGAATTGGTGCTAATTTGTTCAAGTGATTTAAGGAATCATATCCAAAGAAAAGTCGCGAAAAGTAAAAAAATGTTTTCTACGGGATTGAAGCCGTGTCTCCCTTGCCGAACCTTCATGCTGAGACTCCCTTCATGGGCACTGGCGAGGTTTTTGAAGTTCTGTTTTATAATATTCTACAAAAGTATGATGATTCCTTTTGAGTGGAGCTTTTTTCTAATTGTTCTGTGAGTGGTATCCTCCCTCCCCACACACACTCGTACCCTAATCGGCTGACGTGAACAGAACAGATCACACTCTCTTCAAGCGCTTGGATGTTGATACCAAAAACCATTGAGCATGAGACACGAGCATGTGGTTAAATCCATTAATTAAAAAAATTGGAGATCCAAGCATTTAAAAGAGAATGATGAAATTATAAAAAAGACCGATATCACAAATGTGTAAGTTTGGTATTCGTTGAATACCAAGGTCAAAGCCAATTATAAGCTGAACTGAAATGAAGAAAATAGCCACAAAATCTTCTAAAACTCGGACTACCAACAAAACATAATTAATCTGGCCTACAAAATTAATGTTTCTCTTTTAACATTGCTTCCAATTTCCTTGAATGAATTTTTAAGTGGTAAAAATATCCAAACACCACAGAACAAAATATCTTTAACAAATAAATCTTTATGACCTTTAATCTAAATAACATAAGGTTTTTTGTTTGTTTCTAGCACAGTGAAATTATTGAGATATTTGTCTTTGATAAGGACAGATATAGCACATAATTTACCCCTCCCGTTGGATTGTTTAGATGGGATGGGGAAAGGTATAGGGTTCGTGGAAATCATTATTTTTAGTTTGGATTCGGAAACAAAAACTATACCCCAAATAGAAACACACACAATGTGGCTTTGAACGAAATTTACTGATGCTTTCAAATGGGAACTATATTATAATGGTAAGTTCCGATATTCATAAAAGCCAACAAATCTCCCTATTTGTTGCTTTGCTTTCGCATATATTTTTTTTATTGTTTAAAATGTTTTAGAATATAAAGTGACGACACCTTTAAACTAAGCTTTCTTTTTTTATTCTACTTTGATTGGTTAACTCCTTTTTGCAAACAATTTTTTTTTCGCGCTGATACCTTAAAGTGGCATGAGCTGTCAAAATTCACACTTTGTTTCATAATTTCTGATCGTCACGACAGTAAGAGGCTTTGCATGCCAGCAACAAACTAAATGATTGGGGTTGGAATAAGGAAAATTTATACAGTATGTGGCCTACATGAACCGGAATAGTGTTCGAAAAGTAAACAAAATTTAAATAACCGGGACGATCATCGAGAATGTACGATGAAGTATTGTTTTGAGCTAACTTTGGCTTAGAATGAATGAATGATCGTCCCGGTTATTTAGGCTAAAACAAACCGAAACAAACCGTCTCTCAAGATGAAGATTTAGTTTCCTCAACAGTTCTGTAATTTAGCTTTACTCGTTATCCTATTGCTGTGTATACATCCATTAAAAGTGCTTCAATAAAATACTCTATATGGAAAGTTTTATAAACTTGCATATCAAAACCGATTTGTCAATGTTGTCTCTTTAGTGCTATTTAGACGAGCAATGAAACTTATTTTAGAATGCGACCCCCAAACCCCAACTAAAAGTCTGTATATCACACTAAATTGGCTACCACTTAACTTAAAATTCAAACTAAATAAACTCGTCCTGGTCTACAAATCTATAAACAACCTATCACCATCTTATATGTCATCTTTATTTGAAAAAAAAAACCCAGTCCGATCATTTCGACCGTCGTCCAAATTTTTACTTGAAGTACCGAAATGTAAAACTAAAATGTATCAAAACTCGTTCAGCATTAGTGCCGCTTCAGATTTTAATGACCTACCGGAAAATATCAAATTACGTCCTTCTGTCTTGTCTTTTATAAAGTCCTGTGAATGTTATTTATTATCTGAATTTTTAAACAAAACATGAATACAATGCATAAATGTGTGTACACATACATTTTATTAGTTATATTCTACAAACCTGTGAATGTTATTTATTATCTGAATTTTTAAACAAAACATGAATACAATGCATAAATGTGTGTACACATAAATTTTTTTAGTTATATTCTGCAAACCTATTTTTATAGTAAATTTTAAATTTGTTTTATTTTGTTTATGTACATATATCTTTTTAACATTGTTATCTGGACTCGACCTCCACGAAAAGAGGATTGATGCCTATTGGAGTTTTATCGAGCGAAAATAAAGATTATCTTATCTTATCTTATTTAGGTGCGATTAACAACTCTTTAAGTCACTAAATCTGCCTGTCTGTTATTATTTCAAATATTGATGTTAGCAGAATAAGTTACTGGAAATAAATAGACCTATGCTGTAAAAGACTTATTTGAAGCCTCTGATAGAAAAGGAGCCATCCTAATGTAATGTTTAATCTACGTTACCTGTTTATATCTTTTGACGTTAAATCATTATTTACAACTGTTCCTCTCAGCAAAAAATCCGATGACACATAGGCGGATCCAGGGGGTCAGGACCCCCCCCCCCCTTTTTTTTCTGAGAAAAAAATAGAAGAGAAAAAAAGCTGAAGAGAGAAAAAGGTAGGGGTGGAGAAAGGAATTAACACAGATCAAAACGTACCATTATAGGCTATACGCAATCTAATGCAAGATCTGCCAGTTCCATGTCATCTTTAGTTTGACGGTAACCACTAACCACGGTAACTATGGGATATGTTTCTTTTTTAATATGTTGCACATCATAGTCTGTGTTGCAATGTTAAGCAACGTGTTTCATGGTTCTAGCAATGAACAAGCTGAATATTGAAAAATGCAATTTCTGGATGTAAAGAATCACACAAAATTCAGTGATCATCTCGTCCCACAACCGAGTTTTATACCTAATAAACCTATATTCGATTATAAACACTGAAATGATGGCCTTAACTGACAGGAATATGGCACTCAAGAATAGAGAACAAAACTATATACACCGTTCTTTGTTTAGACATATCTTCGGCCATGAAGAGCCATAGAGCTTCTTCAAATATGGCGGATCGTCGATGATTTATATACAAGATTTCTCTGAGAAAGTGTCTTCAGTACTGCAACTGTTACTTTCAAGAAAGTATACCGAAAGTCATGGACAGTTTTTTGCTTGATGATTTTAAGAGCCTAGGTGGCCCGTGGACCCGCGTCTGTATATAGGCCTACTGGGTTTCGGTAGTCTACCATCTTCCCACGTTCAATAAAGGAAACTATCCCGGACCCTTTCATGTAGCACAAGTTCCACGGACCCTTTCATGTAGCACAAGTTCCACGGACCCTTTCATATAGCACAAGTATGTAGTTTTCCCATATGGTGTAGCAAGGGGTTCACCTCTCGGCCTATTTATGGCAAATATAATCATCGCAGAAGTAAAGGTAGTCTTCAACAAACTCATACAGACAGGAGTTATCAAACTTTGTTGACGACACATTGGCTCTAGCTCTACCTCAAGATTTTGGAAAGAATTAAAGATAAAGTTTAGTCATTCCATCCCTCAATTCAATTCACATGTGAAGATTTTGTGGATTACAATCACGTTCATTTCATCTTCTTCAACGATAATATACCGGTATAGAAAATCAACACACTGGTCAGTATGTCCATTCACAGAGTTTTGAGCCATGGAATAGAAAAAGCTGTATTGTGTGTTTGTAGACTTCTCCAAAGCATTTGATAGCGTTTGGAGAGATGGTTTATGGTGTAAATTGGCACGGTCAGGAATTACTGGAAAGTGTTTAACGCTTGTAAACAATATGTATCTATCTACTAAATCTTGTGTTTCTGATGGTATAAATTTATAAAACCATGTTAACATTGAGAGGTAATTGTAAATTTGATTGGTTAAACTTTGTTGAATTTATACTAAATAGTACTGGTTTTAATTATGTATGGCTAAACCAAAAGGTAAACAATGCTACAGGTTTCCTCAAATGTCTAGAGCAACGTCTCAAGGATCAGTTTCGACAGAATTGGTGCTAATTTGTTCAAGTGATTTAAGGAATCATATCCAAAGAAAAGTCGCGAAAAGTAAAAAAATGTTTTCTACGGGATTGAAGCCGTGTCTCCCTTGCCGAACCTTCATGCTGAGACTCCCTTCATGGGCACTGGCGAGGTTTTTGAAGTTCTGTTTTATAATATTCTACAAAAGTATGATGATTCCTTTTGAGTGGAGCTTTTTTCTAATTGTTCTGTGAGTGGTATCCTCCCTCCCCACACACACTCGTACCCTAATCCGCTGACGTGAACAGAACAGATCACACTCTCTTCAAGCGCTTGGATGTTGATACCAAAAACCATTGAGCATGAGACACGAGCATGTGGTTAAATCCATTAATTAAAAAAATTGGAGATCCAAGCATTTAAAAGAGAATGATGAAATTATAAAAAAGACCGATATCACAAATGTGTAAGTTTGGTATTCGTTGAATACCAAGGTCAAAGCCAATTATAAGCTGAACTGAAATGAAGAAAATAGCCACAAAATCTTCTAAAACTCGGACTACCAACAAAACATAATTAATCTGGCCTACAAAATTAATGTTTCTCTTTTAACATTGCTTCCAATTTCCTTGAATGAATTTTTAAGTGGTAAAAATATCCAAACACCACAGAACAAAATATCTTTAACAAATAAATCTTTATGACCTTTAATCTAAATAACATAAGGTTTTTTGTTTGTTTCTAGCACAGTGAAATTATTGAGATATTTGTCTTTGATAAGGACAGATATAGCACATAATTTACCCCTCCCGTTGGATTGTTTAGATGGGATGGGGAAAGGTATAGGGTTCGTGGAAATCATTATTTTTAGTTTGGATTCGGAAACAAAAACTATACCCCAAATAGAAACACACACAATGTGGCTTTGAACGAAATTTACTGATGCTTTCAAATGGGAACTATATTATAATGGTAAGTTCCGATATTCATAAAAGCCAACAAATCTCCCTATTTGTTGCTTTGCTTTCGCATATATTTTTTTTATTGTTTAAAATGTTTTAGAATATAAAGTGACGACACCTTTAAACTAAGCTTTCTTTTTTTATTCTACTTTGATTGGTTAACTCCTTTTTGCAAACAATTTTTTTTTCGCGCTGATACCTTAAAGTGGCATGAGCTGTCAAAATTCACACTTTGTTTCATAATTTCTGATCGTCACGACAGTAAGAGGCTTTGCATGCCAGCAACAAACTAAATGATTGGGGTTGGAATAAGGAAAATTTATACAGTATGTGGCCTACATGAACCGGAATAGTGTTCGAAAAGTAAACAAAATTTAAATAACCGGGACGATCATTCATTCATTCTAAGCCAAAGTTAGCTCAAAACAATACTTCATCGTACATTCTCGAGACTAGAAGCACTCAAAAGGTTGTGAATTATACGTCTTGAGAAAAATAGCCGATAATTTCAACATTCCGTTCCAAAATATCAACAATTTGGTAGCTCATGCCACTTTAATTAAAGACAAACTCCGGCATATCCAGTTTTGGCTGCGGCTTGTCAATGTGCTTTGTTTATTTTTATTAAAACGTTACAAATCTTAGTTTGTATCTTCTTTAATTAATGAAACAAGTAACTTTCGATCTATGGCTGGAGTTTTAAATCAAACTAGCTCGTACTTTGGAGTCCGTTCTTTGTAGTCAATTTTGTCGGGACAACTTCCTGTAGTTTAACATTTTAATCCCTTCCGATTGATTTTGTAATATGGCGCTTTGTAAGAGAGTGGTTTCCTTTTCCCTGGTGATGCCGACACAGTCGCCTTGAATCTTGTGCTGATCAAATGATACCAAAACTCAGAAGCAGTTTGCGTTAAGAAAAGCACGTTGCTGTCATCTTCAAAAATTGATATATGCTCATTTATATTTTACTTAGAATCGGTTATAAGGTTTTCAACTTCTGTTTTATAATATTCTATAAAAGTATGATGATTCCTTTTGAGTTGAGCTTTTTTCTAATTGTTCTGTGAGTGGTATCCTCCCTCCCCACACACACTCGCCCCCTAATCTGCTGTCGGAAAAGTTATAATAACGCAATTCTGATTGTTAGGTTACCTTAATCGTTTACCTGCGGACATCAAAGAAAATGAAATAACCAATCAAAACAGTGAGCGTTTGAGCTGTTTTACTCAACTTTACAATAAATTAATCACTTCCTTGAGAACAACTCACATATCTTTCACAACTATCCTCGTATACCAACCAATTCAACCAAAATGTCTACCATGTTGACTGACCACTCAATGACCAAGATTCTTTCAACACCAACTCAAAGAAAGAGAGTTCGACGAGGTCCAACCATTTTCACTGATGAACAGAAAGACGTTCTGGAATCAGCTTTTGATGACGATAAGTACCCGGATATTCGTACCAGAGAGAGGCTCGCTGACAGGATTGGAGTTCTAGAATCACGTGTTCAGGTTAGTAGTGAAATCTTTATGTCATTTTTCCCACTGCAACATGTTTTCCACATTCTTAATTAAAAACGTATTCTATTTGATGAATCACCGTAATGTTATTTTTTCTCAATAGGTATGGTTCCAAAACCGACGCTCTAAACTTCGACGTTTACAGAAAGGAAGTTCACAATCCAATAAGAACAAGCCAGGGTCAGATGTGACACCATTGGACCTGTTAAAAACTATCCGAGTTCCTCAGGCCAACTATGGACGTAGCTTACACGGATATCCTGATCCCAGTGCAATGCCCTACCAGTACCCAGGATTATATTGGCCTCAAGTCTTACCTACCGTCGGCCAAGTTTACCCGGACCTATACCAGACCCCAGCGTACACAGTCCAATACCCGTACTACCCTATGCAGATATGGCCGGGTCAGCTGATGTCACATGATGATAGTTTGTATGGAGCCGAAACCAGGTCAGCAGACATCCTATTCCCGAAACAAACCGTCTCTCAAGATGAAGATGTCGTTTCCTCAACAGTTCTGTAATTTAGCTTTACTTGTTACCCTATTACTGTGCATAGCCTACATCCACTAAAAGTGCTTCAATAAAATACTGTATATGGAAAAGTTTGTTAAAGTTGTGTATCAAAAGCGATTCGTCAATGTTGTCCATTTAGTGCTATTTACAGTATAGGTGCGATTAGCAGCTCCTTAAGTCACTCAGTCTGCCTGTCTGTCGGTATTTTAAATATCAACGTTAGCAGAATAATCGATTCAGATACGGATTTCAAATTTTGTAAACATTAAATAATACTACAATTGAAAAAGTTAACGAATTTAAGTTTTTAGGAATTATTTTAAACGAAAAAATCACTTAGACATCTCACATTAATTACATATCTATGGCTCGCAATACTGGCATCATCAGGCATATAAGACAGAGTTTTACCATCAAACCCTTATAATTCTATATTATGCTTTACTTTGCCTTATCTTACTTACGCAAATGCTCTCTGGGGAAACACATATTAGTCTCACTTAAATTCTTTATTTATTCGCACCCAATCAAAAATTGAGATTGATCCTTCTGCCATTCGTTGAGATATCAACTCTAAAACGATTGAGTGACATGTTGCTTGAACAAAGGGAGGCCACTGCTGTCGACGTCCTTAAAATTGTAAACAACGACAAGTGACACTGATAGTTGACTCGGTTGTGTAGAGAGATATCCGATATAATTCTGGTAGGTAACGTTTAACCCGCCGATAACCTATTTTGTTATATTGATTGCTACTCTCCTAATACATATAAAATACCTTGAAATACCTTGAAGTCCATATCATATTTTGCCTTGACATCCATAGGCGCTGCCATCTTGTTTTAGAATGTATATATGAGCTGATGTAGTGCCGATTATATTTTTGATTTTTAACAAGTATTTCTGCCCCAAGGCCTTGCGATACAGGTTATTATTGTAGGGTTACATGTTTGGGAACAGTATAGAACAGAGAATTAAATATCATACACATTATAAATTCTCAGTAAGATTCTTACAGTTCACTATGCGCGAAAATGGAGTGCGACGGCTCTCGAGCCATGTCTCGAGTTGAAGATCTCGTAGAATGGCACGAGATCTCGATTGATTCGCACCATCACATAATCCAATTAACTTGCTCACCCAGCTGCTATCTTCCAACAGTTAAAGAATCTTAATATTTATAAGGTAAATGTATTCACTTCTCTGGTAATAGTTCATAATTTCATGCACTACTCTTTCCCCCTAAGATATTGGCAACGTAGACTTTTTCGTTCTGGTGTGTTCAAAAGTGGGACAACTAAAGATGTTAATCTATTCAAGTGATTTAAGGAATCATATCCAAAGAAAAGTCGCGAAAAGGACAAAAATGTTTTCTACGGGATTGAAGCCGTCTCTGCCTTGCCGAACCTGCCTGGTGAGACGCCCTTCATGGGAAGTGGCGAGGTTTTTGAAGTTCTGTTTTACAATATTCTATAAAAGTATGATGATTCCTTTTGAGTGGAGCTTTTTCATTAGATTGCATATATAATGGTACGTTTTGATCTGTGTTAATTCCTTTATTCACTCCCTACCTTTTTTTCTCTCCTCAGCTCTTTTTTTTTCATTTCTTTTGTTATGCCCAGAAGGGGGAGGCTGACCCCCCCCCCCCCACCGGTTCCTGGATCCGCATATGTGTCATCGGATTTTTTGCTGAGAAGAATAGTTGTAAATAATGATTGAACGTCAAAAGATATAAACGGGTCAATCAATATTTGAAATAACGACCTACAGGCAGACTGAGTGACTTAAAGAGCTGCTGATCGCACCTAAATATCATTAAAGAGACAACATTGGTTTTGATATGCAAGTTTATCAAACTTTCCATATAAAGTATTTTATTGAAGCACTTTTAGTGGATGTATACACATCAATGAGGTAACGAGTAAAGCTAAATTACAGAACTGTTGAGGAAACGACATCTTCATCTTGAGAGACGGTTTGTTTCGGGGATAGGATTTCTGCTGATCTGGTTTCGGCTCCATACAAACTATCATCATGTGACATCAGCTGACCCGGCCATATGTGCATAGGGTAGTACGGGTATTGGACTGTGTAAGCTGGGGCCAGTTCAATGGACGCATCTTCCAAAGGCAAAATATATAGTATATATAAAACCGAATTTCGGTTGGAAGATTACCTGATATTATTAGATGATAAAAGTAGAAAAATTCTCACCCGATTTAGAGCAGCATGCCACAATCTACCGGTAGAAACAGGACGTTGGACAAACGTTCCAAAGAACATAAGATTTTGTACAATTTGTGAAACAAACTGTATTGGTGATGAATTCCATTTTCTATTTCATTGTAAAAAGTTATTATCAATTCGTCAGGAATACTTACCTAGGTTCTGCTACACCAGACCAAATGCCATCAAAACTAGAGAATTATTCCAAACGAAAAGTAAACAACTTCTCAAGAACTTATGTTTGTATATAGAAAAAGGTTTAAAATGTCTACCGAGGTAATTGAATCACGATCACAATTTAAGTTATGTCTCATTGGTAAATATATGATTATATATGTTTCTATAATGTGATAAGCCTGTCATGCTATTACTTATATTATGCCATTGTATACCCTCTTGTGCCACCCGCTTTGGCTTTGAGTGAATAAACTTGAACTTGAACTTGAACTTGAACTTGGGGCCTGGTATAGGTCAGGGTAAACTTGGCCGACGGTAGGTAAGACTTTAGGCTAAAACAAACCGAAACAAACCGTCTCTCAAGATGAAGATGTCGTTTCCTCAACAGTTCTGTAATTTAGCTTTACTCGTTATCCTATTGCTGTGTATACATCCATTAAAAGTGCTTCAATAAAATACTCTATATGGAAAGTTTTATAAACTTGCATATCAAAACCGATTTGTCAATGTTGTCTCTTTAGTGCTATTTAGACGAGCAATGAAACTTATTTTAGAATGCGACCCCCAAACCCCAACTAAAAGTCTGTATATCACACTAAATTGGCTACCACTTAACTTAAAATTCAAACTAAATAAACTCGTCCTGGTCTACAAATCTATAAACAACCTATCACCATCTTATATGTCATCTTTATTTGAAAAAAAACCCCAGTCCGATCATTTCGATCGTCGTCCAAATTTTTACTTGAAGTACCGAAATGTAAAACTAAAATGTATCAAAACCCGCTTCAGATTTTAATGACCTACCGGAAAATATCAAATTACGTCCTTCTGTCTTGTCTTTTATAAAGTCCTGTGAATGTTATTTATTATCTGAATTTTTAAACAAAACATGAATACAATGCATAAATGTGTGTACACATAAATTTTATTAGTTATATTCTACAAACCTGTGAATGTTATTTATTATCTGAATTTTTAAACAAAACATGAATACAATGCATAAATGTGTGTACACATAAATTTTTTTAGTTATATTCTGCAAACCTATTTTTATAGTAAATTTTAAATTTGTTTTATTTTGTTTATGTACATATATCTTTTTAACATTGTTATCTGGACTCGACCTCCACGAAAAAAGGATTGATGCCTATTGGAGTTTTATCGAGCGAAAATAAAGATTATCTTATCTTATCTTATTTAGGTGCGATTAACAACTCTTTAAGTCACTAAATCTGCCTGTCTGTTATTATTTCAAATATTGATGTTAGCAGAATAAGTTACTGGAAATAAATAGACCTATGCTGTAAAAGACTTATTTGAAGCCTCTGATAGAAAAGGAGCCATCCTAATGTAATGTTTAATCTACGTTACCTGTTTATATCTTTTGACGTTAAATCATTATTTACAACTGTTCCTCTCAGCAAAAAATCCGATGACACATAGGCGGATCCAGGGGGTCAGGACCACCCCCCCCCTTTTTTTTCTGAGAAAAAAATAGAAGAGAAAAAAAGCTGAAGAGAGAAAAAGGTAGGGGGTGGAGAAAGGAATTAACACAGATCAAAACGTACCATTATAGGCTATACGCAATCTAATGCAAGGTCTGCCAGTTCCATGTCATCTTTAGTTTGACGGTAACCACTAACCACGGTAACTATGGGATATGTTTCTTTTTTAATATGTTGCACATCATAGTCTGTGTTGCAATGTTAAGCAACGTGTTTCATGGTTCTAGCAATGAACAAGCTGAATATTGAAAAATGCAATTTCTGGATGTAAAGAATCACACAAAATTCAGTGATCATCTCGTCCCACAACCGAGTTTCATACCTAATAAACCTATATTCGATTATAAACACTGAAATGATGGCCTTAACTGACAGGAATATGGCACTCAAGAATAGAGAACAAAACTATATACACCGTTCTTTGTTTAGACATATCTTCGGCCATGAAGAGCCATAGAGCTTCTTTAAATATGGCGGATCGTCGATGATTTATATACAAGATTTCTCTGAGAAAGTGTCTTCAGTACTGCAACTGTTACTTTCAAGAAAGTATACCGAAAGTCATGGACAGTTTTTTGCTTGATGATTTTAAGAGCCTAGGTGGCCCGTGGACCCGCGTCTGTATATAGGCCTACTGGGTTTCGGTAGTCTACCACCTTCCCACGTTCAATAAAGGAAACTATCCCGGACCCTTTCATGTAGCACAAGTTCCACGGACCCTTTCATGTAGCACAAGTTCCACGGACCCTTTCATATAGCACAAGTATGTAGTTTTCCCATATGGTGTAGCAAGGGGTTCACCTCTCGGCCTATTTATGGCAAATATAATCATCGCAGAAGTAAAGGTAGTCTTCAACAAACTCATACAGACAGGAGTTATCAAACTTTGTTGACGACACATTGGCTCTAGCTCTACCTCAAGATTTTGGAAAGAATTAAAGATAAACTTTAGTCATTCCATCCCTCAATTCAATTCACATGTGAAGATTTTGTGGATTACAATCACGTTCATTTCATCTTCTTCAACGATAATATACCGGTATAGAAAATCAACACACTGGTCAGTATGTCCATTCACAGAGTTTTTAGCCATGGAATAGAAAAAGCTGTATTGTGTGTTTGTAGACTTCTCCAAAGCATTTGATAGCGTTTGGAGAGATGGTTTATGGTGTAAATTGGCACGGTCAGGAATTACTGGAAAGTGTCTAACGCTTGTAAACAATATGTATCTATCTACTAAATCTTGTGTTTCTGATGGTATAAATTTATAAAACCATGTTAACATTGAGAGGTAATTGTAAATTTGATTGGTTAAACTTTGTTGAATTTATACTAAATAGTACTGGTTTTAATTATGTATGGCTAAACCAAAAGGTAAACCATGCTACAGGTTTCCTCAAATGTCTAGAGCAACGTCTCAAGGATCAGTTTCGACAGAATTGGTGCTAATTTGTTCAAGTGATTTAAGGAATCATATCCAAAGAAAAGTCGCGAAAAGTACAAAAATGTTTTCTACGGGATTGAAGCCGTGTCTCCCTTGCCGAACCTTCATGCTGAGACTCCCTTCATGGGCACTGGCGAGGTTTTTGAAGTTCTGTTTTATAATATTCTACAAAAGTATGATGATTCCTTTTGAGTGGAGCTTTTTTCTAATTGTTCTGTGAGTGGTATCCTCCCTCCCCACACACACTCGTACCCTAATCCGCTGACGTGAACAGAACAGATCACACTCTCTTCAAGCGCTTGGATGTTGATACCAAAAACCATTGAGCATGAGACACGAGCATGTGGTTAAATCCATTAATTAAAAAAATTGGAGATCCAAGCATTTAAAAGAGAATGATGAAATTATAAAAAAGACCGATATCACAAATGTGTAAGTTTGGTATTCGTTGAATACCAAGGTCAAAGCCAATTATAAGCTGAACTGAAATGAAGAAAATAGCCACAAAATCTTCTAAAACTCGGACTACCAACAAAACATAATTAATCTGGCCTACAAAATTAATGTTTCTCTTTTAACATTGCTTCCAATTTCCTTGAATGAATTTTTAAGTGGTAAAAATATCCAAACACCACAGAACAAAATATCTTTAACAAATAAATCTTTATGACCTTTAATCTAAAAAACATAAGGTTTTTTGTTTGTTTCTAGCACAGTGAAATTATTGAGATATTTGTCTTTGATAAGGACAGATATAGCACATAATTCACCCCTCCTGTTGGATTGTTTAGATGGGATGGGGAAAGGTATAGGGTTCGTGGAAATCATTATTTTTAGTTTGGATTCGGAAACAAAAACTATACCCCAAATAGAAACACACACAATGTGGCTTTGAACGAAATTTACTGATGCTTTCAAATGGGAACTATATTATAATGGTAAGTTCCGATATTCATAAAAGCCAACAAATCTCCCTATTTGTTGCTTTGCTTTCGCATATATTTTTTTTATTGTTTAAAATGTTTTAGAATATAAAGTGACGACACCTTTAAACTAAGCTTTCTTTTTTTATTCTACTTTGATTGGTTAACTCCTTTTTGCAAACAATTTTTTTTTCGCGCTGATACCTTAAAGTGGCATGAGCTGTCAAAATTCACACTTTGTTTCATAATTTCTGATCGTCACGACAGTAAGAGGCTTTGCATGCCAGCAACAAACTAAATGATTGGGGTTGGAATAAGGAAAATGTATACAGTATGTGGCCTACATGAACCGGAATAGTGTTCGAAAAGTAAACAAAATTTAAATAACCGGGACGATCATTCATTCATTCTAAGCCAAAGTTAGCTCAAAACAATACTTCATCGTACATTCTCGAGACTAGAAGCACTCAAAAGGTTGTGAATTATACGTCTTGAGAAAAATAGCCGATAATTTCAACATTCCGTTCCAAAATATCAACAATTTGGTAGCTCATGCCACTTTAATTAAAGACAAACTCCGGCATATCCAGTTTTGGCTGCGGCTTGTCAATGTGCTTTGTTTATTTTTATTAAAACGTTACAAATCTTAGTTTGTATCTTCTTTAATTAATGAAACAAGTAACTTTCGATCTATGGCTGGAGTTTTAAATCAAACTAGCTCGTACTTTGGAGTCCGTTCTTTGTAGTCAATTTTGTCGGGACAACTTCCTGTAGTTTAACATTTTAATCCCTTCCGATTGATTTTGTAATATGGCGCTTTGTAAGAGAGTGGTTTCCTTTTCCCTGGTGATGCCGACACAGTCGCCTTGAATCTTGTGCTGATCAAATGATACCAAAACTCAGAAGCAGTTTGCGTTAAGAAAAGCACGTTGCTGTCATCTTCAAAAATTGATATATGCTCATTTATATTTTACTTAGAATCGGTTATAAGGTTTTCAACTTCTGTTTTATAATATTCTATAAAAGTATGATGATTCCTTTTGAGTTGAGCTTTTTTCTAATTGTTCTGTGAGTGGTATCCTCCCTCCCCACACACACTCGCCCCCTAATCTGCTGTCGGAAAAGTTATAATAACGCAATTCTGATTGTTAGGTTACCTTAATCGTTTACCTGCGGACATCAAAGAAAATGAAATAACCAATCAAAACAGTGAGCGTTTGAGCTGTTTTACTCAACTTTACAATAAATTAATCACTTCCTTGAGAACAACTCACATATCTTTCACAACTATCCTCGTATACCAACCAATTCAACCAAAATGTCTACCATGCTGACTGACCACTCAATGACCAAGATTCTTTCAACACCAACTCAAAGAAAGAGAGTTCGACGAGGTCCAACCATTTTCACTGATGAACAGAAAGACGTTCTGGAATCAGCTTTTGATGACGATAAGTACCCGGATATTCGTACCAGAGAGAGGCTCGCTGACAGGATTGGAGTTCTAGAATCACGTGTTCAGGTTAGTAGTGAAATCTTTATGTCATTTTTCCCACTGCAACATGTTTTCCACATTCTTAATTAAAAACGTATTCTATTTGATGAATCACCGTAATGTTATTTTTTCTCAATAGGTATGGTTCCAAAACCGACGCTCTAAACTTCGATGTTTACAGAAAGGAAGTTCACAATCCAATAAGAACAAGCCAGGGTCAGATGTGACACCATTGGACCTGTTAAAAACTATCCGAGTTCCTCAGGCCAACTATGGACGTAGCTTACACGGATATCCTGATCCCAGTGCAATGCCCTACCAGTACCCAGGATTATATTGGCCTCAAGTCTTACCTACCGTCGGCCAAGTTTACCCGGACCTATACCAGACCCCAGCGTACACAGTCCAATACCCGTACTACCCTATGCAGATATGGCCGGGTCAGCTGATGTCACATGATGATAGTTTGTATGGAGCCGAAACCAGGTCAGCAGACATCCTATCCCCGAAACAAACCGTCTCTCAAGATGAAGATGTCGTTTCCTCAACAGTTCTGTAATTTAGCTTTACTTGTTACCCTATTACTGTGCATAGCCTACATCCACTAAAAGTGCTTCAATAAAATACTGTATATGGAAAAGTTTGTTAAAGTTGTGTATCAAAAGCGATTCGTCAATGTTGTCCATTTAGTGCTATTTACAGTATAGGTGCGATTAGCAGCTCCTTAAGTCACTCAGTCTGCCTGTCTGTCGGTATTTTAAATATCAACGTTAGCAGAATAATCGATTCAGATACGGATTTCAAATTTTGGTAAACATTAAATAATACTACAATTGAAAAAGTTAACGAATTTAAGTTTTTAGGAATTATTTTAAACGAAAAAATCACTTAGACATCTCACATTAATTACATATCTATGGCTCGCAATACTGGCATCATCAGGCATATAAGACAGAGTTTTACCATCAAACCCTTATAATTCTATATTATGCTTTACTTTGCCTTATCTTACTTACGCAAATGCTCTCTGGGGAAACACATATTAGTCTCACTTAAATTCTTTATTTATTCGCACCCAATCAAAAATTGAGATTGATCCTTCTGCCATTCGTTGAGATATCAACTCTAAAACGATTGAGTGACATGTTGCTGTCGACGTCCTTAAAATTGTAAACAACGACAAGTGACACTGATAGTTGACTCGGTTGTGTAGAGAGATATCCGATATAATTCTGGTAGGTAACGTTTAACCCGCCGATAACCTATTTTGTTATATTGATTGCTACTCTCCTAATACATATAAAATACCTTGAAATACCTTGAAGTCCATATCATATTTTGCCTTGACATCCATGGGCGCTGCCATCTTGTTTTAGAATGTATATATGAGCTGATGTAGTGCCGATTATATTTTTGATTTTTAACAAGTATTTCTGCCCCAAGGCCTTGCGATACAGGTTATTATTGTAGGGTTACATGTTTGGGAACAGTATAGAACAGAGAATTAAATATCATACACATTATAAATTCTCAGTAAGATTCTTACAGTTCACTATGCGCGAAAATGGAGTGCGACGGCTCTCGAGCCATGTCTCGAGTTGAAGATCTCGTAGAATGGCACGAGATCTCGATTGATTCGCACCATCACATAATCCAATTAACTTGCTCACCCAGCTGCTATCTTCCAACAGTTAAAGAATCTTAATATTTATAAGGTAAATGTATTCACTTCTCTGGTAATAGTTCATAATTTCATGCACTACTCTTTCCGCCTAAGATATTGGCAACGTAGACTTTTTCGTTCTGGTGTGTTCAAAAGTGGGACAACTAAAGATGTTAATCTATTCAAGTGATTTAAGGAATCATATCCAAAGAAAAGTCGCGAAAAGGACAAAAATGTTTTCTACGGGATTGAAGCCGTCTCTGCCTTGCCGAACCTGCCTGGTGAGACGCCCTTCATGGGAAGTAGCGAGGTTTTTGAAGTTCTGTTTTACAATATTCTATAAAAGTATGATGATTCCTTTTGAGTGGAGCTTTTTCATTAGATTGCATATATAATGGTACGTTTTGATCTGTGTTAATTCCTTTATTCACTCCCTACCTTTTTTTTCTCTCCTCAGCTCTTTTTTTTCATTTCTTTTGTTATGCCCAGAAGGGGGAGGCTGACCCCCCCCCCCCCCCCCACCGGTTCCTGGATCCGCATATGTGTCATCGGATTTTTTGCTGAGAAGAACAGTTGTAAATAATGATTGAACGTCAAAAGATATAAACGGGTCAATCAATATTTGAAATAACGACCTACAGGCAGACTGAGTGACTTAAAGAGCTGCTGATCGCACCTAAATATCATTAAAGAGACAACATTGGTTTTGATATGCAAGTTTATCAAACTTTCCATATAAAGTATTTTATTGAAGCACTTTTAGTGGATGTATACACATCAATGAGGTAACGAGTAAAGCTAAATTACAGAACTGTTGAGGAAACGACATCTTCATCTTGAGAGACGGTTTGTTTCGGGGATAGGATTTCTGCTGATCTGGTTTCGGCTCCATACAAACTATCATCATGTGACATCAGCTGACCCGGCCATATGTGCATAGGGTAGTACGGGTATTGGACTGTGTAAGCTGGGGCCTGGTATAGGTCAGGGTAAACTTGGCCGACGGTAGGTAAGACTTTAGGCTAAAACAAACCGAAACAAACCGTCTCTCAAGATGAAGATGTCGTTTCCTCAACAGTTCTGTAATTTAGCTTTACTCGTTATCCTATTGCTGTGTATACATCCATTAAAAGTGCTTCAATAAAATACTCTATATGGAAAGTTTTATAAACTTGCATATCAAAACCGATTTGTCAATGTTGTCTCTTTAGTGCTATTTAGACGAGCAATGAAACTTATTTTAGAATGCGACCCCCAAACCCCAACTAAAAGTCTGTATATCACACTAAATTGGCTACCACTTAACTTAAAATTCAAACTAAATAAACTCGTCCTGGTCTACAAATCTATAAACAACCTATCACCATCTTATATGTCATCTTTATTTGAAAAAAAACCCCAGTCCGATCATTTCGATCGTCGTCCAAATTTTTACTTGAAGTACCGAAATGTAAAACTAAAATGTATCAAAACTCGTTCAGCATTAGTGCCGCTTCAGATTTTAATGACCTACCGGAAAATATCAAATTACGTCCTTCTGTCTTGTCTTTTATAAAGTCCTGTGAATGTTATTTATTATCTGAATTTTTAAACAAAACATGAATACAATGCATAAATGTGTGTACACATAAATTTTATTAGTTATATTCTACAAACCTGTGAATGTTATTTATTATCTGAATTGTTAAACAAAACATGAATACAATGCATAAATGTGTGTACACATAAATTTTTTTAGTTATATTCTGCAAACCTATTTTTATAGTAAATTTTAAATTTGTTTTATTTTGTTTATGTACATATATCTTTTTAACATTGTTATCTGGACTCGACCTCCACGAAAAGAGGATTGATGCCTATTGGAGTTTTATCGAGCGAAAATAAAGATTATCTTATCTTATCTTATTTAGGTGCGATTAATAACTCTTTAAGTCACTAAATCTGCCTGTCTGTTATTATTTCAAATATTGATGTTAGCAGAATAAGTTACTGGAAATAAATAGACCTATGCTGTAAAAGACTTATTTGAAGCCTCTGATAGAAAAGGAGCCATCCTAATGTAATGTTTAATCTACGTTACCTGTTTATATCTTTTGACGTTAAATCATTATTTACAACTGTTCCTCTCAGCAAAAAATCCGATGACACATAGGCGGATCCAAGGGGTCAGGACCACCCCCCCCCCCTTTTTTTCTGAGAAAAAAATAGAAGAGAAAAAAAGCTGAAGAGAGAAAAAGGTAGGGGGTGGAGAAAGGAATTAACACAGATCAAAACGTACCATTATAGGCTATACGCAATCTAATGCAAGGTCTGCCAGTTCCATGTCATCTTTAGTTTGACGGTAACCACTAACCACGGTAACTATGGGATATGTTTCTTTTTTAATATGTTGCACATCATAGTCTGTGTTGCAATGTTAAGCAACGTGTTTCATGGTTCTAGCAATGAACAAGCTGAATATTGAAAAATGCAATTTCTGGATGTAAAGAATCACACAAAATTCAGTGATCATCTCGTCCCACAACCGAGTTTCATACCTAATAAACCTATATTCGATTATAAACACTGAAATGATGGCCTTAACTGACAGGAATATGGCACTCAAGAATAGAGAACAAAACTATATACACCGTTCTTTGTTTAGACATATCTTCGGCCACGAAGAGCCATAGAGCTTCTTCAAATATGGCGGATCGTCGATGATTTATATACAAGATTTCTCTGAGAAAGTGTCTTCAGTACTGCAACTGTTACTTTCAAGAAAGTATACCGAAAGTCATGGACAGTTTTTTGCTTGATGATTTTAAGAGCCTAGGTGGCCCGTGGACCCGCGTCTGTATATAGGCCTACTGGGTTTCGGTAGTCTACCACCTTCCCACGTTCAATAAAGGAAACTATCCCGGACCCTTTCATGTAGCACAAGTTCCACGGACCCTTTCATGTAGCACAAGTTCCACGGACCCTTTCATATAGCACAAGTATGTAGTTTTCCCATATGGTGTAGCAAGGGGTTCACCTCTCGGCCTATTTATGGCAAATATAATCATCGCAGAAGTAAAGGTAGTCTTCAACAAACTCATACAGACAGGAGTTATCAAACTTTGTTGACGACACATTGGCTCTAGCTCTACCTCAAGATTTTGGAAAGAATTAAAGATAAACTTTAGTCATTCCATCCCTCAATTCAATTCACATGTGAAGATTTTGTGGATTACAATCACGTTCATTTCATCTTCTTCAACGATAATATACCGGTATAGAAAATCAACACACTGGTCAGTATGTCCATTCACAGAGTTTTTAGCCATGGAATAGAAAAAGCTGTATTGTGTGTTTGTAGACTTCTCCAAAGCATTTGATAGCGTTTGGAGAGATGGTTTATGGTGTAAATTGGCACGGACAGGAATTACTGGAAAGTGTCTAACGCTTGTAAACAATATGTATCTATCTACTAAATCTTGTGTTTCTGATGGTATAAATTTATAAAACCATGTTAACATTGAGAGGTAATTGTAAATTTGATTGGTTAAACTTTGTTGAATTTATACTAAATAGTACTGGTTTTAATTATGTATGGCTAAACCAAAAGGTAAACAATGCTACAGGTTTCCTCAAATGTCTAGAGCAACGTCTCAAGGATCAGTTTCGACAGAATTGGTGCTAATTTGTTCAAGTGATTTAAGGAATCATATCCAAAGAAAAGTCGCGAAAAGTACAAAAATGTTTTCTACGGGATTGAAGCCGTGTCTCCCTTGCCGAACCTTCATGCTGAGACTCCCTTCATGGGCACTGGCGAGGTTTTTGAAGTTCTGTTTTATAATATTCTACAAAAGTATGATGATTCCTTTTGAGTGGAGCTTTTTTCTAATTGTTCTGTGAGTGGTATCCTCCCTCCCCACACACACTCGTACCCTAATCCGCTGACGTGAACAGAACAGATCACACTCTCTTCAAGCGCTCGGATGTTGATACCAAAAACCATTGAGCATGAGACACGAGCATGTGGTTAAATCCATTAATTAAAAAAATTGGAGATCCAAGCATTTAAAAGAGAATGATGAAATTATAAAAAAGACCGATATCACAAATGTGTAAGTTTGGTATTCGTTGAATACCAAGGTCAAAGCCAATTATAAGCTGAACTGAAATGAAGAAAATAGCCACAAAATCTTCTAAAACTCGGACTACCAACAAAACATAATTAATCTGGCCTACAAAATTAATGTTTCTCTTTTAACATTGCTTCCAATTTCCTTGAATGAATTTTTAAGTGGTAAAAATATCCAAACACCACAGAACAAAATATCTTTAACAAATAAATCTTTATGACCTTTAATCTAAAAAACATAAGGTTTTTTGTTTGTTTCTAGCACAGTGAAATTATTGAGATATTTGTCTTTGATAAGGACAGATATAGCACATAATTCACCCCTCCTGTTGGATTGTTTAGATGGGATGGGGAAAGGTATAGGGTTCGTGGAAATCATTATTTTTAGTTTGGATTCGGAAACAAAAACTATACCCCAAATAGAAACACACACAATGTGGCTTTGAACGAAATTTACTGATGCTTTCAAATGGGAACTATATTATAATGGTAAGTTCCGATATTCATAAAAGCCAACAAATCTCCCTATTTGTTGCTTTGCTTTCGCATATATTTTTTTTATTGTTTAAAATGTTTTAGAATATAAAGTGACGACACCTTTAAACTAAGCTTTCTTTTTTTATTCTACTTTGATTGGTTAACTACTTTTTGCAAACAATTTTTTTTTCGCGCTGATACCTTAAAGTGGCATGAGCTGTCAAAATTCACACTTTGTTTCATAATTTCTGATCGTCACGACAGTAAGAGGCTTTGCATGCCAGCAACAAACTAAATGATTGGGGTTGGAATAAGGAAAATTTATACAGTATGTGGCCTACATGAACCGGAATAGTGTTCGAAAAGTAAACAAAATTTAAATAACCGGGACGATCATTCATTCATTCTAAGCCAAAGTTAGCTCAAAACAATACTTCATCGTACATTCTCGAGACTAGAAGCACTCAAAAGGTTGTGAATTATACGTCTTGAGAAAAATAGCCGATAATTTCAACATTCCGTTCCAAAATATCAACAATTTGGTAGCTCATGCCACTTTAATTAAAGACAAACTCCGGCATATCCAGTTTTGGCTGCGGCTTGTCAATGTGCTTTGTTTATTTTTATTAAAACGTTACAAATCTTAGTTTGTATCTTCTTTAATTAATGAAACAAGTAACTTTCGATCTATGGCTGGAGTTTTAAATCAAACTAGCTCGTACTTTGGAGTCCGTTCTTTGTAGTCAATTTTGTCGGGACAACTTCCTGTAGTTTAACATTTTAATCCCTTCCGATTGATTTTGTAATATGGCGCTTTGTAAGAGAGTGGTTTCCTTTTCCCTGGTGATGCCGACACAGTCGCCTTGAATCTTGTGCTGATCAAATGATACCAAAACTCAGAAGCAGTTTGCGTTAAGAAAAGCACGTTGCTGTCATCTTCAAAAATTGATATATGCTCATTTATATTTTACTTAGAATCGGTTATAAGGTTTTCAACCTCTGTTTTATAATATTCTATAAAAGTATGATGATTCCTTTTGAGTTGAGCTTTTTTCTAATTGTTCTGTGAGTGGTATCCTCCCTCCCCACACACACTCGCCCCCTAATCTGCTGTCGGAAAAGTTATAATAACGCAATTCTGATTGTTAGGTTACCTTAATCGTTTACCTGCGGACATCAAAGAAAATGAAATAACCAATCAAAACAGTGAGCGTTTGAGCTGTTTTAATCAACTTTACAATAAATTAATCACTTCCTTGAGAACAACTCACATATCTTTCACAACTATCCTCGTATACCAACCAATTCAACCAAAATGTCTACCATGTTGACTGACCACTCAATGACCAAGATTCTTTCAACACCAACTCAAAGAAAGAGAGTTCGACGAGGTCCCACCATTTTCACTGATGAACAGAAAGACGTTCTGGAATCAGCTTTTGATGACGATAAGTACCCGGATATTCGTACCAGAGAGAGGCTCGCTGACAGGATTGGAGTTCTAGAATCACGTGTTCAGGTTAGTAGTGAAATCTTTATGTCATTTTTCCCACTGCAACATGTTTTCCACATTCTTAATTAAAAACGTATTCTATTTGATGAATCACCGTAATGTTATTTTTTCTCAATAGGTATGGTTCCAAAACCGACGCTCTAAACTTCGACGTTTACAGAAAGGAAGTTCACAATCCAATAAGAACAAGCCAGGGTCAGATGTGACACCATTGGACCCTTAGGCCAACAATGGACGCAGCTTACACGGATATCCTGATCCCAGTGCAATGCCCTACCAGTACCCAGGATTATATTGGCCTCAAGTCTTACCTACCGTCGGCCAAGTTTACCCGGACCTATACCAGACCCCAGCGTACACAGTCCAATACCCGTACTACCCTATGCAGATATGGCCGGGTCAGCTGATGTCACATGATGATAGTTTGTATGGAGCCGAAACCAGGTCAGCAGACATCCTATCCCCGAAACAAACCGTCTCTCAAGATGAAGATGTCGTTTCCTCAACAGTTCTGTAATTTAGCTTTACTTTAATAGGGTACTATTACTGTGCATAGCCTACATCCACTAAAAGTGCTTCAATAAAATACTGTATATGGAAAAGTTTGTTAAAGTTGTGTATCAAAAGCGATTCGTCAATGTTGTCCATTTAGTGCTATTTACAGTATAGGTGCGATTAGCAGCTCCTTAAGTCACTCAGTCTGCCTGTCTGTCGGTATTTTAAATATCAACGTTAGCAGAATAATCGATTCAGATACGGATTTCAAATTTTGTAAACATTAAATAATACTACAATTGAAAAAGTTAACGAATTTAAGTTTTTAGGAATTATTTTAAACGAAAAAATCACTTAGACATCTCACATTAATTACATATCTATGGCTCGCAATACTGGCATCATCAGGCATATAAGACAGAGTTTTACCATCAAACCCTTATAATTCTATATTATGCTTTACTTTGCCTTATCTTACTTACGCAAATGCTCTCTGGGGAAACACATATTAGTCTCACTTAAATTCTTTATTTATTCGCACCCAATCAAAAATAGAGATTGATCCTTCTGCCATTCGTTGAGATATCAACTCTAAAACGATTGAGTGACATGTTGCTTGAACAAAGGGAGGCCACTGCTGTCGACGTCCTTAAAATTGTAAACAACGACAAGTGACACTGATAGTTGACTCGGTTGTGTAGAGAGATATCCGATATAATTCTGGTAGGTAACGTTTAACCCGCCGATAACCTATTTTGTTATATTGATTGCTACTCTCCTAATACATATAAAATACCTTGAAATACCTTGAAGTCCATATCATATTTTGCCTTGACATCCATGGGCGCTGCCATCTTGTTTTAGAATGTATATATGAGCTGATGTAGTGCCGATTATATTTTTGATTTTAAACAAGTATTTCTGCCCCAAGGCCTTGCGATACAGGTTATTATTGTAGGGTTACATGTTTGGGAACAGTATAGAACAGAGAATTAAATATCATACACATTATAAATTCTCAGTAAGATTCTTACAGTTCACTATGCGCGAAAATGGAGTGCGACGGCTCTCGAGCCATGTCTCGAGTTGAAGATCTCGTAGAATGGTACGAGATCTCGATTGATTCGCACCATCACATAATCCAATTAACTTGCTCACCCAGCTGCTATCTTCCAACAGTTAAAGAATCTTAATATTTATAAGGTAAATGTATTCACTTCTCTGGTAATAGTTCATAATTTCATGCACTACTCTTTCCGCCTAAGATATTGGCAACGTAGACTTTTTCGTTCTGGTGTGTTCAAAAGTGGGACAACTAAAGATGTTAATCTATTCAAGTGATTTAAGGAATCATATCCAAAGAAAAGTCGCGAAAAGGACAAAAATGTTTTCTACGGGATTGAAGCCGTCTCTGCCTTGCCGAACCTGCCTGGTGAGACGCCCTTCATGGGAAGTGGCGAGGTTTTTGAAGTTCTGTTTTACAATATTCTATAAAAGTATGATGATTCCTTTTGAGTGGAGCTTTTTCATTAGATTGCATACATAATGGTACGTTTTGATCTGTGTTAATTCCTTTATTCACTCCCTACCTTTTTTTTCTCTCCTCAGCTCTTTTTTTTCATTTCTTTTTTTATGCCCAGAAGGGGGAGGCTGACCCCCCCCCCCCCCACCGGTTCCTGGATCCGCATATGTGTCATCGGATTTTTTGCTGAGAAGAACAGTTGTAAATAATGATTGAACGTCATAAGATATAAACGGGTCAATCAATATTTGAAATAACGACCTACAGGCAGACTGAGTGTCTTTAAGAGCTGCTGATCGCACCTAAATATCATTAAAGAGACAACATTGGTTTTGATATGCAAGTTTATCAAACTTTCCATATAAAGTATTTTATTGAAGCACTTTTAGTGGATGTATACACATCAATGAGGTAACGAGTAAAGCTAAATTACAGAACTGTTGAGGAAACGACATCGTAATCTTGAGAGACGGTTTGTTTCGGGGATAGGATTTCTGCTGATCTGGTTTCGGCTCCATACAAACTATCATCATGTGACATCAGCTGACCCGGCCATATGTGCATAGGGTAGTACGGGTATTGGACTGTGTAAGCTGGGGCCTGGTATAGGTCAGGGTAAACTTGGCTGACGGTAGGTAAGACTTTAGGCTAAAACAAACCGAAACAAACCGTCTCTCAAGATGAAGATGTCGTTTCCTCAACAGTTCTGTAATTTAGCTTTACTCGTTATCCTATTGCTGTGTATACATCCATTAAAAGTGCTTCAATAAAATACTCTATATGGAAAGTTTTATAAACTTGCATATCAAAACCGATTTGTCAATGTTGTCTCTTTAGTGCTATTTAGACGAGCAATGAAACTTATTTTAGAATGCGACCCCCAAACCCCAACTAAAAGTCTGTATATCACACTAAATTGGCTACCACTTAACTTAAAATTCAAACTAAATAAACTCGTCCTGGTCTACAAATCTATAAACAACCTATCACCATCTTATATGTCATCTTTATTTGAAAAAAAAACCCAGTCCGATCATTTCGACCGTCGTCCAAATTTTTACTTGAAGTACCGAAATGTAAAACTAAAATGTATCAAAACTCGTTCAGCATTAGTGCCGCTTCAGATTTTAATGACCTACCGGAAAATATCAAATTACGTCCTTCTGTCTTGTCTTTTATAAAGTCCTGTGAATGTTATTTATTATCTGAATTTTTAAACAAAACATGAATACAATGCATAAATGTGTGTACACATAAATTTTATTAGTTATATTCTACAAACCTGTGAATGTTATTTATTATCTGAATTTTTAAACAAAACATGAATACAATGCATAAATGTGTGTACACATACATTTTTTTAGTTATATTCTGCAAACCTATTTTTATAGTAAATTTTAAATTTGTTTTATTTTGTTTATGTACATATATCTTTTTAACATTGTTATCTGGACTCGACCTCCACGAAAAGAGGATTGATGCCTATTGGAGTTTTATCGAGCGAAAATAAAGATTATCTTATCTTATTTAGGTGCGATTAACAACTCTTTAAGTCACTAAATCTGCCTGTCTGTTATTATTTCAAATATTGATGTTAGCAGAATAAGTTACTGGAAATAAATAGACCTATGCTGTAAAAGACTTATTTGAAGCCTCTGATAGAAAAGGAGCCATCCTAATGTAATGTTTAATCTACGTTACCTGTTTATATCTTTTGACGTTAAATCATTATTTACAACTGTTCCTCTCAGCAAAAAATCCGATGACACATAGGCGGATCCAGGGGGTCAGGACCACCCCCCCCATTTTTTTCTTAGAAAAAAATAGAAGAGAAAAAAAGCTGAAGAGAGAAAAAGGTAGGGGTGGAGAAAGGAATTAACACAGATCAAAACGTACCATTATAGGCTATACGCAATCTAATGCAAGGTCTGCCAGTTCCATGTCATCTTTAGTTTGACGGTAACCACTAACCACGGTAACTATGGGATATGTTTCTTTTTTAATATGTTGCACATCATAGTCTGTGTTGCAATGTTAAGCAACGTGTTTCATGGTTCTAGCAATGAACAAGCTGAATATTGAAAAATGCAATTTCTGGATGTAAAGAATCACACAAAATTCAGTGATCATCTCGTCCCACAACCGAGTTTCATACCTAATAAACCTATATTCGATTATAAACACTGAAATGATGGCCTTAACTGACAGGAATATGGCACTCAAGAATAGAGAACAAAACTATATACACCGTTCTTTGTTTAGACATATCTTCGGCCATGAAGAGCCATAGAGCTTCTTCAAATATGGCGGATCGTCGATGATTTATATACAAGATTTCTCTGAGAAAGTGTCTTCAGTACTGCAACTGTTACTTTCAAGAAAGTATACCGAAAGTCATGGACAGTTTTTTGCTTGACGATTTTAAGAGCCTAGGTGGCCCGTGGACCCGCGTCTGTATATAGGCCTACTGGGTTTCGGTAGTCTACCACCTTCCCACGTTCAATAAAGGAAACTATCCCGGACCCTTTCATGTAGCACAAGTTCCACGGACCCTTTCATGTAGCACAAGTTCCACGGACCCTTTCATATAGCACAAGTATGTAGTTTTCCCATATGGTGTAGCAAGGGGTTCACCTCTCGGCCTATTTATGGCAAATATAATCATCGCAGAAGTAAAGGTAGTCTTCAACAAACTCATACAGACAGGAGTTATCAAACTTTGTTGAGGACACATTGGCTCTAGCTCTACCTCAAGATTTTGGAAAGAATTAAAGATAAACTTTAGTCATTCCACCCCTCAATTCAATTCACATGTGAAGATTTTGTGGATTACAATCACGTTCATTTCATCTTCTTCAACGATAATATACCGGTATAGAAAATCAACACACTGGTCAGTATGTCCATTCACAGAGTTTTGAGCCATGGAATAGAAAAAGCTGTATTGTGTGTTTGTAGACTTCTCCAAAGCATTTGATAGCGTTTGGTGAGATGGTTTATGGTGTAAATTGGCAGGGTCAGGAATTACTGGAAAGTGTCTAACGCTTGTAAACAATATGTATCTATCTACTAAATCTTGTGTTTCTGATGGTATAAATTTATAAAACCATGTTAACATTGAGAGGTAATTGTAAATTTGATTGGTTAAACTTTGTTGAATTTATACTAAATAGTACTGGTTTTAATTATGTATGGCTAAACCAAAAGGTAAACAATGCTACAGGTTTCCTCAAATGTCTAGAGCAACGTCTCAAGGATCAGTTTCGACAGAATTGGTGCTAATTTGTTCAAGTGATTTAAGGAATCATATCCAAAGAAAAGTCGCGAAAAGTACAAAAATGTTTTCTACGGGATTGAAGCCGTGTCTCCCTTGCCGAACCTTCATGCTGAGACTCCCTTCATGGGCACTGGTGAGGTTTTTGAAGTTCTGTTTTATAATATTCTACAAAAGTATGATGATTCCTTTTCAGTGGAGCTTTTTTCTAATTGTTCTGTGAGTGGTATCCTCCCTCCCCACACACACTCGTACCATAATCCGCTGACGTGAACAGAACAGATCACACTCTCTTCAAGCGCTTGGATGTAGATACCAAAAACCATTGAGCATGAGACACGAGCATGTGGTTAAATCCATTAATTAAAAAATTTGGAGATCCAAGCATTTAAAAGAGAATGATGACATTATAAAAAAGACCGATATCACAAATGTGTAAGTTTGGTATTCGTTGAATACCAAGGTCAAAGCCAATTATAAGCTGAACTGAAATGAAGAAAATAGCCACAAAATCTTCTAAAACTCGGACTACCAACAAAACATAATTAATCTGGCCTACAAAATTAATGTTTCTCTTTTAACATTGCTTCCAATTTCCTTGAATGAATTTTTAAGTGGTAAAAATATCCAAACACCACAGAACAAAATATCTTTAACAAATAAATCTTTATGACCTTGAATCTAATAAAACATAAGGTTTTTTGTTTGTTTCTAGCACAGTGAAATTATTGAGATATTTGTCTTTGATAAGGACAGATATAGCACATAATTCACCCCTCCTGTTGGATTGTTTAGATGGGATGGGGAAAGGTATAGGGTTCGTGGAAATCATTATTTTTAGTTTGGATTCGGAAACAAAAACTATACCCCAAATAGAAACACACACAATGTGGCTTTGAACGAAATTTACTGATGCTTTCAAATGGGAACTATATTATAATGGTAAGTTCCGATATTCATAAAAGCCAACAAATCTCCCTATTTGTTGCTTTGCTTTTGCATATATATTTTTTATTGTTTAAAATGTTTTAGAATATAAAGTGACGACAGCTTTAAACTAAGCTTTCTTTTTTTATTCTACTTTGATTGGTTAACTCCTTTTTACAAACAATTTTTTTTTCGCCCTGATACCTTAAAGTGGCATGAGCTGTCAAAATTCACACTTTTTTTCATAATTTCTGATCGTCACGACAGTAAGAAGCTTTGTATGCCAGCAACAAACTAAATGATTGGGGTTGGAATAAGGAAAATTTATACAGTATGTGGCCTACATGAACCGGAATAGTGTTCGAAAAGTAAACAAAATTTAAATAACCAGGGCGATCATTCATTCATTCTAAGCCAAAGTTAGCTCAAAACAATACTTCATCGTACATTCTCGAGACTAGAAGCACTCAAAAGGTTGTGAATTAAACGTCTTGAGAAAAATAGCCGATAATTTCAACATTCCGTTCCAAAATATCAACAATTTGGTAGCTCATGCCACTTTAATTAAAGACAAACTCCGGCATATCCAGGTTTGGCTGCGGCTTGTCAATGTGCTTTGTTTATTTTTATTAAAACGTTACAAATCTTAGTTTGTGTCTTCTTTAATTAATGAAACAAGTAACTTTCGATCTATGGCTGGAGTTTTAAATCAAACTAGCTCGTACTTTGGAGTCCGTTCTTTGTAGTCAATTTTGTCGGGACAAGTTCCTGTAGTTTAACATTTTAATCCCTTCCGATTGATTTTGTAATATGGCGCTTTGTAAGAGAGTGGTTTCCTTTTCCCTGGTGATGCCGACACAGTCGCCTTAAATCTTGTGCTGATCAAATGATACCAAAACTCAGAAGCAGTTTGCGTTAAGAAAAGCACGTTGCTGTCATCTTCAAAAATTGATATATGCTCATTTATATTTTACTTAGAATCGGTTATAAGGTTTTCAACTTCTGTTTTATAATATTCTATAAAAGTATGATGATTCCTTTTGAGTTGAGCTTTTTTCTAATTGTTCTGTGAGTGGTATCCTCCCTCCCCACACACACTCGCCCCCTAATCTGCTGTCGGAAAAGTTCTAATAACGCAATTCTGATTGTTAAGTTACCTTAATCGTTTACCTGCGGACATCAAAGAAAATGAAATAACCAATCAAAACAGTGAGCGTTTGAGCTGTTTTACTCAACTTTACAATAAATTATTCACTTCCTTGAGAACAACTCACATATCTTTCACAACTATCCTCGTAATACCAACCAATTCAACCAAAATGTCTACCATGTTGACTGACCACTCAATGACCAAGATTCTTTCAACACCAACTCAAGAAGTTGCATCGAAAAGAAAGAGAGTTCGACGAGGTCCAACCATTTTCACTGATCAACAGAAAGACGTTCTGGAATCAGCTTTTGATGACGATAAGTACCCGGATATTCGTACCAGAGAGAGGCTCGCTGACAGGATTGGAGTTCTAGAATCACGTGTTCAGGTTAGTAGTGAAATCTTTATGTCATTTTTCCCACTGCAACATGTTTTCCACATTCTTAATTAAAAACGTATTCTATTTGATGAATCACCGTAATGTTATTTTTTCTCAATAGGTATGGTTCCAAAACCGACGCTCTAAACTTCGACGTTTACAGAAAGGAAGTTCACAATCCAATAAGAACAAGCCAGGGTCAGATGTGACACCATTGGACCTGTTAAAAACTATCCGAGTTCCTCAGGCCAACTATGGACGTAGCTTACACGGATATCCTGATCCCAGTGCAATGCTCTACCAGTACCCAGGATTATATTGGCCTCAAGTCTTACCTACAGTCGGCCAAGTTTACCCGGACCTATACCAGACCCCAGCGTACACAGTCCAATACCCGTACTACCCTATGCAGATATGGCCGGGTCAGCTGATGTCACATGATGATAGTTTGTATGGAGCCGAAACCAGATCAGCAGACATCCTATCCCCGAAACAAACCGTCTCTCAAGATGAAGATGTCGTTTCCTCAACAGTTCTGTAATTTAGCTTTACTTGTTACCCTATTACTGTGCATAGCCTACATCCACTAAAAGTGCTTCAATAAAATACTGTATATGGAAAAGTTTGTTAAAGTTGTGTATCAAAACCGATTCGTCAATGTTGTCCATTTAGTGCTATTTACAGTATAGGTGCGATTAGCAGCTCCTTAAGTCACTCAGTCACATTAGTTACATATCTATGGCTCGCAATACTGGCATCATCAGGCATATAAGACAGAGTTTTACCATCAAACCCTTATAATTCTATATTATGCTTTACTTTGCCTTATCTTACTTACGCAAATGCTCTCTGGGGAAACACATATTAGTCTCACTTAAATTCTTTATTTATTCGCACCCAATCAAAAATAGAGATTGATCCTTCTGCCATTCGTTGAGATATCAACTCTAAAACGATTGAGTGACATGTTGCTTGAACAAAGGGAGGCCACTGCTGTCGACGTCCTTAAAATTGTAAACAATGACACGTGACACTGATAGTTGACTCGGTTGTGTAGAGAGATATCCGATATAATTCTGGTAGGTAACGTTTAAGCCGCCGATAACCTATTTTGTTATATTGATTGCTACTCTCCTAATACATATAAAATACCTTGAAATACCTTGAAGTCCATATCATATTTTGCCTTGACATCCATGGGCGCTGCCATCTTGTTTGAGAATGTATATATGAGCTGATGTAGTGCCGATTATATTTTTGATTTTTAACAAGTATTTCTGCCCCAAGGCCTTGCGATACAGGTTATTATTGTAGGGTTACATGTTTGGGAGCAGTATAGAACAGAGAATTAAATATCATACACATTATAAATTCTCAGTAAGATTCTTACAGTTCACTATGCGCGAAAATGGAGTGCGTCGGCTCTCGAGCCATGTCTCGAGTTGAAGATCTCGTAGAATGGCACGAGATCTCGATTGATTCGCACCATCACATAATCCAATTAACTTGCTCACCCAGCTGCTATCTTCCAACAGTTAAAGAATCTTAATATTTATAAGGTAAATGTATTCACTTCTCTGGTAATAGTTCATAATTTCATGCACTACTCTTTCCGCCTAAGATATTGGCAACGTAGACTTTTTTGTAGAAGAGTTGACATCCAACATTACACAACAAGAACTGGCGACTATAATTTACACATGCCTTTCTGGTATGAACGGCTTTTTTATACGACAAAATCCAGTCATTAACACACATGCCCTGCAAACTATCATAGGACAACCTTTAAATTCTTTTAAAAGAATCAACTGATTTAAAGAAGTGTTTAAAAAGAATATTATATTAAGAAATCTGCTTACGAAAGTAATAACTTTATCTGTCCTACTTATATTTAAGATATTTTCACCATATCTCTTGTAAAACAATTGTACCCCATGTACCACCTTGTGGTCTCGGTGTAATAAAGCAATTGAATTGAAAAAAGGCTAACAAACTACCCTTTGTCATTGGAATCGAATAAAAGCTTACAAAACCACTCTCTGCCGTTACCAACGCATAAAGGGCTTCAAAAGGGCATCAAACCCACCCTGTGTCTTTACCAGTGCATAAACCACCCTCTGTCGATACCGACGTATAAACGGTTACAAGACCACTCTCTTACGTTATCAACTATATCGTGCACGTGTAACACAGATTCGAGATGGCGATAAGCATATCGGCAAACCAACTTGTAAACAAGAGTCTGTTATAGATTACGTCATCTCTAGTGCTGAAGGGTTCCGTTATAGGAGTTACTTTGACGTTCTTAATTTCGAACCACTGTTATCGGATGTTCATTGCCCGATTACGTATTCGTTACAGTTGTCCCAGGTAAATATATGTACAAAACGCTTGAACGACTCTACATCGGAAATAAATGACAGCACTGAAACACAACAAAAATGCCCACAATGGAACAATAAATATGAAACTGTTTTTTTACAGAACCTAAATAAAATGCCCTGGGTGAAATATACAATGAATTGAGTATTGCCAAAGAACAGAAAAATATATCTCAAAATCTCCTTGACTCCACTTGCAAAATATTTTCTTCTATTTTACAAAACAATTTAAAAAACTCAATGCCACAAAAAATAAAAATGCTAGAGCCTAAACATCAAAAAGGTTCTTTGGATCTGAATGTCAAACAACAAGGCGTAATTATCAAATAGCTCGTAAAATGTATCACACTAGCAGACTGGACTCAGACAAAAACGATATGGTTAGTAAAAGTAAAGTTTATAAGAAAACACTTAATAAGTATATAAATAGAGAAAAAGAACAGTTCCAGGAAAAACTAAGGTATTTAAATAAAAAAGATCCTAAATCCTATTGGAAATTAATAAATAGAGACAGCTCAGCGAAAGCTGATGATTTTGATCTGGCAGAGTTTAAGAAATTTTTCGAAAATTTGAATGTTCGAGAAATTTATAATGACGAAGATGTGGATATAAGTGCAAATAATGGAAAAGAAATTTTGAACAATGAAATAACGGACGCGGAAATTCTAAACCAAATACAGCTTTTAAAGAACAATAAAACCCCTGGAATTGATGACATTTCACATGAATTCATTATTTCTACCAAGGATGTATGTTTACCAATCTATAAACTACTTTTTAATATAATTCTAAATAGTGGAGTTATTCTCAAAGACTGGCTAGTAGGAATAATCAAACCTATTTACAAAGGCAACGGCGATAAAAAAAAGATCCAAATAATTATCGCCCAATCACGCTGCTAAGCTGCCTTGGTAAGCTGTTTACATCTATTTTGAATACAAGGCTCAATGAGTATGTAGACAGTGTCGGGATTCTTAACGAAAACCAAACTGGATTCCGAAAGGGTTACTCAACTTATGATAACATTTTTGTCCTCCATGCTTTAACATAGCTCTTAAAATCTAAAAAAAGGAAATTATTTTGTGCATTTGTCGATTTCCAGAAAGCTTTCGATAATGTATGGAGAAACGGTCTTTGGAGAAAATTACTTTCCTATGGTATTAATGGGAAAATTTTACATGTTGTTTATAATATGTATAAAACTATTAAGTCTTGTGTAACCAAAGGTGGACACAAATCAGATTTTTTCATTTGTAACATAGGCTTGAGGCAAGGGGAAAATTTGTCATCCATTATGTTTGCCTTATTTATGAATGACTTGGAGCCATATCTGTTTTCAAGCGGCCGTACAGGTGTTAAAACAGACAATTTTAATGACATTCTCTTGCCCTTATTAGAAATTATTATATTGCTTTATGCCGATGATACCATACTGTAGCAAAGAGCGAACGAGAATTGCAATTTAATCTTAATAGTTTTTATTGATATTGTGAAATTTGGAAGCTACAGATAAATTCCAGACAACACAAATTGTGATTTTTGGGGCCCGTAGGCCCCCTCCGTTTCGATTTTATATCGACACAGAAGAAATTGAAGTTGTAAAGAGTTATAAATACTGATTGGCTGACGCTCCGCTGTCTGACAGTTTGTCAACATCGATCCAAAAGTTTTGTCATTTAAAATAATTCAACGAGTGACATTTGTCCATTTACACTCCCAAATAACGATATTCGTTCCAAGGGAAGAATCGGATAACACAAACCGATCGAAATATTATCATAGTACTTGAAATATGTCCGTAATTGTCGCGAACTCACTGTGAAGTCTGTGAAAAATCACTGTGCGCCGAACATGGCGAGTATCGTGATTTGTGACCGATCTGTCAGGAAACAAACTATCGTATTTCAAGTACATTGAACCACCATCTCCTGGTAAGACATGAATTCTCGAAAGTTAAGTTTATGGTCTCTTGAAACATATCGTGCATAAGCTTTTTAACATAACAATAACTGTGTATTTCAAGCCATATTGTGCACCAAAAACGATCTCTTAAACAACAACAACCACATGTTATTTTGAACATGTGTACATTTCAAAGCACACGTTCTCTTATAAATAAGTAGCGGAACATAACATATTTGACCGCAAATGAAACACGTGTAGAAAACCTATTTTCGCTACAGTATTATATAAATAAGTCTATCTCTATTCGTAAAGATCTTTGAAAACATCATCCTTTGTTAGATCATTTTTCAACCCAATTTGTGACAATCCCTAGAAAATTTGTCAGCCTGTTCAATTGTACATGCAATCTATGTATGCCTTCATATACTGTAATTACGGTCTGAGGTGTAATAAAGTTCAGTTCAGTTCAGATTGTATTACAAAAGGGAACAGAGTTTATGCATCACCGAAAAAGAATACTTAAAGGCACACTTGCCGCCGTAGCCTGTTTAAATTTGCTAAGAAAACCAATTTACATGAGCTTACTACGACTAATACCACTAAACTTAAACATAGGACACATAAAACATGTCTAGTTAGCTTTAGACTGTAAAAATGGGGTGAAAAACAAACGAAGAATCGAAGCCTGATTACAACAACAACGATCAGTGTCGGTCAACTTTCGTGTTGGATTACCCTCCTTTCAGGCCTTTGTATCTGTGGTTTATACTCAAACAATTATCAGCAGGCTTTTCCAGTCGCTGTTAACCGATCGTCAGTCTGTATTTCTCAGATAAATAGGCCTACGTAAAATTACACTGTGCCGTTAGTTCACTCACTCGACTGAAACATAAAATCGCCAATAGGGGGCAGATCGGTTTGTTTACGTTCCGGGTACGTAACAATTCAAATTTTCAAATTCAAATTAAAAATACAAAGTGACGTCCAAACTTTTAAATTTTGGTAAAAATAGAAAGTTCCTAACTTATATTGTCTGGGAAAAATACAGAATACGGTCTTTCTTTTTTAATATAAACAATATTCCTGATTTTCGCGGCAAGTGTGCCTTTAAGATTAGATTATGTATAAAGTTGATGTTATTTGACCGTATATAGAAGAAGTTTTTACTGAATGGAAATTGTTCCTACATGGACAATATTAAATGGCTACTAATGTTATCTTCGGAGATAATGTCAATCTGAATCTGAATCTTTATTAAGGCGTAGGCATCTCTGCCTTTTGCCTAAAATGTCATAAAAAATGTACAATATTGTTTACACTTAATAATACAGTAACATGGCGTCCATTTAGTATACTAAAGAACGAAGACAAATGATTTTCTATAAGGCAATTGGTCATATATATACGCATACATACATAAATACACATAAATATAGATATATATTGCAACAATTTATGAGTGGGTATAAGGGTCCAAATGGTATACCTCATTTCCACACAACCAGAAACATGTCTCCATGGTTATTTTAGACAAGAAGATATTCCCCGTGCTCGCGTGTTTCAGTGTTCATTTTTATATATAAATATATATATATACATGCATATAGATTTATATCTTACACAATATATATCATGTACATTATATAATGGTATACCTCTTTTTAACACAATTTGATATACCTCTTTTTAACACAATTTGATATACCTCCTTTCAACACAATTTGATATACTTATTTTAACACAATTTGATATACCTCCTTTCAACACAATTTGATATACCTCCTTTCACCACAATTTGATATACCTCTTTTTAACACAATTCGATATACCTCTTTTTAACACAATTTGATATACCTCCTTTCAACACAATTTGATATACCTCTTCTTAACACAAACATTACACGAAGGTTGTGGTACAATGGGCATATTAATAAAAAATGATACTCGTCTTCAATGTCATTCAATAAACAAAAGTTGCATTTTCTCTCGTTTCTTGCTAGCCTATTACTTCCATGCCTACCAGTTTCGATCAATAGCTTATGACTCGATGTTCTTAGTCGTGCCAATTCTGACCGCTGCTTAATGTTTCTTACCTTTAGCAAATATGGCTCAAATTCAAAATATGTTTTTATTTTTTTGTAACATTGTAACCTAGGTGACTCTAACGTTTCAACCCATTCCGCTATATACATATCTTTCAGTCTAAGTTTAAATAATGGCAAAAACAATCGTGTATTTACTGACATTGGGTAATGGAAAACCTCCCCAAAGCCAGTCGTATCTAAAATTCCCTTTATCTTAGAAATCCAATTACCTCCCCTTACATTTGACTGGTCATTCAATTTGTGGTATACAGCACTTAAAATGCAATTCTCAGAATAAAACAATTTAAACCAAAATTTTACAATTCTATAAATACGAGTGTAATAAAGTGGCAGTCTGCCTAACTCGCCGTATACAGCGGCATTAGGAGTTGATGAGTTTACATTTAAAATTTGTTTACAAAATTTTCTATGGATTCTTTCTATAACAGGTGCTTTATGGAATCCCCAGGCTTCACAGCCATAGTTCTGAATAGCGACAACAAAAGTGTCAAATAATTCACACTGTAACTTACAATCTATTCCATATTTTCTAACATTATGTAATAAAATATTGCTCGCCTTTAGCCCCTTGTCTGCTAAAATGTTCTGAGCCAAAAAAAAAATGCCGTTTTGTGAAAACATGAGCCCCAAGTAAACAAATGATTTAACAACTTCAATGTTTGTACCGTTATAGTACCAAGTTTCTCTGGGTCTTAATACACCTCCCTTTCGAAAAACCATTATTTTTGTCTTATCTACATTCACATTCATATCCCAATCATTACAATATTCTGATAAGACATTTAGAGAATTTTGGAGACCCTCTATACTTGTTGAAAACAAAACTAAATCATCGGCGTATAACAGAAGAAACATGGTTAGGTCATTAATTTCTATACAATCAGAAGAACCTTGAATTAAGTAATTTTCAAAATCTTCAATAAACAATATGAACATAATGGCTGACAAGAGCTCCCCTTGTCTAAGGCCGGTCTGACATGTGAACTTATCGGATTTACAGCCTGCATATTGAACATAAGATTTAACATTGTCATATAGAGATCGAATTATGTCCAGCATTTTACCACGAATACCAAGTTTAAATAATTTATACCATAGAAACTTACGATTAACAGAATCGAAAGCCTTTTTAAAATCAACAAAAGCACAATATAATCGTTTTCCATTGCCAATGTGAGATGTAATTAAACCATAGAGAGCAAATATTGCATCTGTGGTTCCAACCCCTTCTCTAAATCCAAATTGTGCATCTGAAACTTTATTGTTTAAATCACCCCACTTTGTAAGCCTATTATTCAATATAGCAGTAAACAGTTTAGATAGACAACTAGTTAGAGTTATTCCTCTGTAATTATTAACGTCGTCTATGTCACCTTTCTTATGAATTGGTAAAATAATACCTTCTAGCCATATTTTGGGGAACTCGCCAGAATTTAATACATTGTTAAATAGTTTATGAAATACTGGAGCTAAAACTTCAACTCCAGATTTTAGAAATTCATTTAAAATCTGGTCAGGACCGTGAGCTTTGTTACATTTTAACGCCTGGATTTGTTTTTTAATTTCGTCAAGAGTTATTTCTTTATTTAATTCATCATAAATAACTTCACCATCTAGAGGCGACTCGCTATTGGCGACAGGCTGAGGTACATCCTTAAACATTGAGCTGAAAAATTCATGAAAATCTGAAGTGGTTAAATCTGTATTATCAATACATGATTTATTCTTACTGAAATATTTCCAAAACTTCTTTGGGTTTTTATACTTCATTTCACCTATTTCTGTTGCCTGTTTGCGCTTAAAGCTTTGTTTACTATTTTTACATGTATTTTTGTATATTTTTTTCAGTTCACACATAGTCAATCTATCAAGATCAGAATGAGTAGTGTTATATTTTTGAAGGGACTTTTTATAATCTTGTTTTGTCTGTTTACATTTTGCGTTAAACCATTTTGCCTGCTGTGTTCGAGTTGTTACAAACTTACAATTCTCTTTGTTAATAATGAAACTTTTTTTAAAAAAAGGTTCTGCATTATTTTGAATTATTGATGTTACCTTTTCTACTTGAATACGTATTGAGTTATCCGGACTTTCAGCATGTACAATTAATTCTAATTCTTCTCTACAATTTTCTAATTTGTTTCTAAATTCCTCTTTATATTCCTCATTCCATATCATTTTATCTATGGTAGTATTATTTTTAGATAATCGATTGTGTTTTAGCCCAACAATAAGCTAAAAAGAAATAGGACAATGGGGAGACCACTCTGTCAATTCATTCACTTTAAATTTATCAATCATATCAAAAGAGGTTTGGTCTAATAAAACATAGTCTATAACACTATTACCCGACATACAACAAAATGTGTATGCACCTTTCGGTGTATCGAGTGAGAGCCTCCCATTCGCTATACGTAAACCAGTTGCCTTACACAAGTCCAGTAGCTGTGTACCAAAGGAGTTTATTTTATTGTCCGACGAGTCTCTGTCCACACAGTGGGAGTCCAATGATTGTGGAATGTCAATTGACCGATTGTTTGATGACGTCACTTGGAATATACGCGCAAAGCATTTCGGGATATTGAGGGATCTTAAAATAATTTTTAGATATGGCGGTTGGAATAATACTCTATCGAGAAAAAGACGTAAAAGGCGTTAATTTATCCGAAAAATGTGTGGATAAAAACAGGTTACGTCATCAATGTTTTCCAAAAAAGTGACCGCTTGCTATAAGTACCAATAAACAAAATGGCGAACTGAGGTATATTTTACCCAGAAAGCTTAGCGTAAATCTATGTGACGTCATCAGGCTCGGCGGTAATTGTCAATACCTGGGATCACATAGTCATTTGTTATATAATCTGGCTTGTTACCTGTACGGGCATTTAGGTCACCGGCCACAAACACTTTACCTAGCTGTGAAAAACATTCAACGTCACTCTGCAGCTTATCAAACAGATTGTCCCTATTCAGATTGTAATATGTAGAGTTTTCTGGTGGCATATAAATAGCACAGAAATAGATATCAGAGGCATTTTGAAAATAACCACTGTTCAGTTTGAACCAAATAAACCAATCACTTTGTTTTACACATTTTATGCCTTCCGAGATTTCTCTTTTAAAGTAAACAACTATACCACCACTATTTCTCTTGGCTCGTTTGTGCACGTATGGCCTAAAAGAATGAAAGTGTTTAAAACCTGAATGTGACAAACTGCTTGTCTTTGATGTCCACGTTTCAGCTAGAATCAAGATATCGCTTTTACTGAGAAAGTCACAAAACTCACTACTTCCTTTCAGTTCCTCCGTTAAACCATCAACATTCCAAGATAAAATGTTTAATTTGTCTTCGTCTTCCCCCTATCTATTTACAGTGGTGGGACGAGTATCACGGTTGCCAGCTGTTGGCTTATAGACAGGTTTACTGTTATTGTTACCAGGTTGAACTACTTTACCGTCAACTAATAACTTCCTACCTTGCCACCGGACATGTTGGTTCATCTCCTTAGCCTTGATATATTCAGGCATCATCCTTTTCCTCTCAAAATGAACATCGCTTGGTAGTTGTTCAGAAACCCACACGTTGTTTTCCCTCAGGCTGTTTCGTCGGGACATAGCTTTCTCTCTGACCATCTCTCTATCTTTATAAGTGAACTTCACAACGATGGGCCTACACCTATCAGTATCAGCTCTTCTTCGCCCTATTCGGTGTGCGCGGTCAAACTTCATAGCACTTCCCTCTGCCAACTCAAGTTTGGACTCTAACAATTCTTGCACAACACTTTCACATTTTTCGTCCTGCTTTTCTTGGAGGCCGTGAAATAATAAATTTTCACGCATTGATCGTATTGTTACATCATCTAAACTGTCCCTTAGTTGCTCATTATCAGACTGTAGGTCTCTAAATCGTACAGACATTTCACCCATTGTTCCTTCAATAGACTCAACTTTCACTCCGATATCATTTGTAAATTTCACTAAATCATCCAATTCATTTACCTTTTGTTTCACTGTTGATAACTCTTTGTCAATTTGCTGCACTTTCGAATCAATGGCCTGTACCGAGGATTCCATATTGTCGAGACGATTGATAATTACATCCAGCTTGGATTCAACTCGCGCCATAATTCCTTCATCAGGGTAGTTTCTATTTCTCTGTGGAGTGGGTCTTACAGGCGTTGAAACTGCAGGAAAATGTGGTAGTCCAGTATTTGGATCCTGGAGAGTCAGCAACGCAGAAGCCAAAGCTTGAGGTAGGTTATATGGCTGTCCTTCCATACTACTCGAGGGTTCAGGTGTTATTGTTGTTGTATTCGGGCTAGATTCACTGGTTTTGAAATCACTTTCAGCAGCCAATCTTCTCCTCTTATTAGCAGATTTTCTACCCATTAGTGTCCAGGAATATCTCTGGTGCAGGACAGGAATCAAAAAATTAATCTTTACAGTTTATATGTACCACATAAGTTAGACTTAGGATCTCATCTCAGTTTTGGTCGTCCTTCCTAGCGCCATGTTTAGTAACAATACATACATCAGATCTGTGCTGAATTCTCTGGAAGACGCCCTGCCATGCCGGAAGTATGCGGTCAGAATTCTGAATTTATCGCAAACAATAGCGACGTCACCATTAGGAAAAAATTATCATGACTTTGGGGTATTGTTTGATGATCTTTCAATTTCAAAGCTCATGGGAGTAGTCAGTTTGACCAAAGTTACGATAAGTGGCTGTATTTGGCCATCAACTGTATGCTTTGTTGTTTGACATGGAGAAGCGTTAATATAGGCTTCTCACCTGTTCGCTAAACCACTTTGGTATTTTGTTTTTCTTTTGCCAAATAAATATTGTTTAAATCAATGCTTTCAAATGGGAACTATATATATTATAATGGTAAGTTCCGATATTCATAAAAGCCAACAAACCTTCCTCTTTGTTGCTTTGCTTTCGCATCTGTTTTTCTTTTATTGTTTAAAATGTTTTAGAATATAAAGCGTTGAAACCTTTACACTAAGCTTTCTTTCTTATTTTACTTTGATTGGTTAACTCCTTTTTGTTAACAAAGAGTTTCGTACCGATACCTTAATTAAAGACAAACTCCGGCACATGAAACATTTTCTTGACCGTAATATCCAGTTTTTGCTGCGGCTTGTCACTGTGTTTTGTTTTTTTCTTCTAAAACGTGACAAATCTTAGTTTGTTTCTTCTTTAATTAATGAAACAAGTAACTTTCGATCTGTGGCTGGAATTTTAAATACGACTAGCTCGTTCTTTGGAATCCGTTCTTTGTAGTAAATTTTGTCGGGACAAGTTTATGTAGTTTAACATTTTAATCCCTTCAGATTGATTTTTTGATATTGCGCTTCGTAAGAGAGTGGTTTCCTATTCCCTGACGATGCCGATACAGTCGCCTTGAATCTTGTGCTAATCAAATGATACCAAAACTCAGAAGCAATTTACCTTAATAAAAGCACATTGTTGTCATCTTCAAAACTTGATATATGCTCAATTATACTTTACTTAGAAACACATTATTCGATATGGCTTTTTATCCGGACTTTTTTCAACTTCTGTTTTATAGTATTCTAAACAAGTGTGATCATTTTTTTCGAGTGGAGCTTTTTTTTAATTGTTCTGTGAGTGGTATCCTCCCTCCCCACACACACTCGTACTCTAATCTGCTGTCGGAAAAGTTCCAATACCGCAATTCTGATTGTTAAGTTACCTTAATTATTTATCTGCGAACATCAAAGAAAATGAAATAACCAATCAAAATAGTGAGCGTTTGACCTGTTTTACTCATCTTTACAATAAATTAATGACTTTCCTGAGAACAACTCACATTTCTTTCACAACTATCCTCGAAATACCAACCAATTCAACCAAAATGTCTACCATGTTAACTGACCACTCTATGACCAAGATTCTTTCAACACCAACTCAAGAAGTTACCTCGAAAAGAAAGAGAGTTCGACGAGGTCCAACCATTTTCACAGATGAACAGAAAGACGTTCTCGAATCAGTTTTTGATGATGATAAGTACCCAGATATTCGTACCAGAGAGAGGCTCGCTGATAGGATTGGAGTTCTAGAATCACGTGTTCAGGTTAGTAGTGAAATCGCTATGTCAGGTTTTCCACATTCTTAAATTATAACGTATTTTATTTGATGAATCACCGTAATGCTATTTTTTCTCAATAGGTATGGTTCCAAAACCGACGCTCTAAACTTCGACGTTTACAGAAAGGAAGTTCACAATCCAATATATAAATTTGGAAGCTACAGATAAATTCCAGACAACAAAAATTGTGATTTTATATCGACACAGAAGAAATGGAAGTTGTAAAGAGTTATAAATACTGATTGGCTGACGCTCCGCTGTCTGACAGTTTGTCAACATCGATCCAAAAGTTTTGTCATTTAAAATAATTCAACGAGTGACATTTGTCCATTTACACTCCCAAATAACGATATTCGTTCCAAGAGAAGAATCGGATAACACAAACCGATCGAAATATTATCATAGTACTTGAAATATGTCCGTAATTGTCGCGAACTCACTGTGAAGTCTGTGAAAAATCACTGTGCGCCGAACATGGCGAGTATCGTGATTTGTGACCGATCTGTCAGGAAACAAACTATCGTATTTCAAGTACATTGAACCACCATCTCCTGGTAAGACATGAATTCTCGAAAGTTAAGTTTATGGTCTCTTGAAACATATCGTGCATAAGCTTTTTAACATAACAATAACTGTGTATTTCAAGCCATATTGTGCACCAAAAACGATCTCTTAAACAACAACAACCACATGTTATTTTGAACATGTGTACATTTCAAAGCACACGTTCTCTTATAAATAAGTAGCGGAACATAACATATTTGACCGCAAATGAAACACAGGAAAGACGTGTAGAAAACCTATTTTCGCTACAGTATTATATAAATAAGTCTATCTCTATTCGTAAAGATCTTTGAAAACATCATCCTTTGTTAGATCCTTTTTCAACCCAATTTGTGACAATCCCTAGAAAATTTGTCAGCCTGTTCAATTGTACATGTAATCTATGTATGCCCTCATATACTGTAATTACGGTCTGAGGTGTAATAAAGTTCAGTTCAGTTCAGATTGTATTACAAAAGGGAACAGAGTTTATGTATCACCGAAAAAGAATACTTAACATTAGATTATGTATAAAGTTGATGTTATTTGACCGTATATAGAAGAAGTTTTTACTGAATGGAAATTGTTCCTACATGGACAATATTAAATGGCTAGTTCCACGGACCCTTTCATATAGCACAAGTATGTAGTTTTCCCATATGGTGTAGCAAGGGGTTCACCTCTCGGCCTATTTATGGCAAATATAATCATCGCAGAAGTAAAGGTAGTCTTCAACAAACTCATACAGACAGGAGTTATCAAACTTTGTTGACGACACATTGGCTCTAGCTCTACCTCAAGATTTTGGAAAGAATTAAAGATAAACTTTAGTCATTCCATCCCTCAATTCAATTCACATGTGAAGATTTTGTGGATTACAATCACGTTCATTTCATCTTCTTCAACGATAATATACCGGTATAGACACAACACACTGGTCAGTATGTCCATTCACAGAGTTTTGAGCCATGGAATAGAAAAAGCTGTATTGTGTGTTTGTAGACTTCTCCAAAGCATTTGATAGCGTTTGGAGAGATGGTTTATGGTGTAAATTGGTACGGTCAGGAATTACTGGAAAGTGTCTAACGCTTGTAAACAATATGTATCTATCTACTAAATCTTGTGTTTCTGATGGTATAAATTTATAAAACCATGTTAACATTGAGAGGTAATTGTAAATTTGATTGGTTAAACTTTGTTGAATTTATACTAAATAGTACTGGTTTTAATTATGTATGGCTAAACCAAAAGGTAAACAATGCTACAGGTTTCCTCAAATGTCTAGAGCAACGTCTCAAGGATCAGTTTCGACAGAATTGGTGCTAATTTGTTCAAGTGATTTAAGGAATCATATCCAAAGAAAAGTCGCGAAAAGTACAAAAATGTTTTCTACGGGATTGAAGCCGTGTCTCCCTTGCCGAACCTTCATGCTGAGACTCCCTTCATGGGCACTGGCGAGGTTTTTGAAGTTCTGTTTTATAATATTCTACAAAAGTATGATGATTCCTTTTGAGTGGAGCTTTTTTCTAATTGTTCTGTGAGTGGTATCCTCCCTCCCCACACACACTCGTACCCTAATCCGCTGACGTGAACAGAACAGATCACACTCTCTTCAAGCGCTTGGATGTTGATACCAAAAACCATTGAGCAGAGACACGAGCATGTGGTTAAATTCATTAATTAAAAAATTTGGAGATCCAAGCATTTAAAAGAGAATGATGAAATTATAAAAAAGACCGATATCACAAATGTGTAAGTTTGGTATTCGTTGAATACCAAGGTCAAAGCCAATTATAAGCTGAACTGAAATGAAGAAAATAGCCACAAAATCTTCTAAAACTCGGACTACCAACAAAAAATAATTAATCTGGCCTACAAAATTAATGTTTCTCTTTTAACATTGCTTTCAATTTCCTTGAATGAATTTTTAAGTGGTAAAAATATCCAAACACCACAGAACAAAATATCTTTAACAAATAAATCTTTATGACCTTTAATCTAAAAAACATAAGGTTTTTTGTTTGTTTCTAGCACAGTGAAATTATTGAGATATTTGTCTTTGATAAGGACAGATATAGCACATAATTTACCCCTCCAGTTGGATTGTTTAGATGAGATGCGGAAAGGTATAGGGTTCGTGGAAATCATTATTTTTAGTTTGGATTCGGAAACAAAAACTATACCCCAAATAGAAACACACACAATGTGGCTTTGAACGAAATTTACTGATGCTTTCAAATGGGAACTATATTATAATGGTAAGTTCCGATATTCATAAAAGCCAACAAATCTCCCTATTTGTTGCTTTGCTTTCGCATATATATTTTTTATTGTTTAAAATGTTTTAGAATATAAAGTGACGACACCTTTAAACTAAGCTTTCTTTTTTTATTCTACTTTGATTGGTTAACTCCTTTTTGCAAACAATTTTTTTTTTCGCGCTGATACCTTAAAGTGGCATGAGCTGTCAAAATTCACACTTTTTTCATAATTTCTGATCGTCACGACAGTAAGAGGCTTTGTATGCCAGCAACAAACTAAATGATTGGGGTTGGAATAAGGAAAATTTATACAGTATGTGGCCTACATGAACCGGAATAGTGTTCGAAAAGTAAACAAAATTTAAATAACCGGGGCGATCATTCATTCATTCTAAGCCAAAGTTAGCTCAAAACAATACTTCATCCTACATTCTCGAGACTAGAAGCACTCAAAAGGTTGTGAATTATACGTCTTGAGAAAAATAGCCGATAATTTCAACATTCCGTTCCAAAATATCAACAATTTGGTAGCTCATGCCACTTTAATTAAAGACAAACTCCGGCATATCCAGTTTTGGCTGCGGCTTGTCAATGTGCTTTGTTTATTTTTATTAAAACGTTACAAATCTTAGTTTGTGTCTTCTTTAATTAATGAAACAAGTAACTTTCGATCTATGGCTGGAGTTTTAAATACGACTAGCTCGTACTTTGGAGTCCGTTCTTTGTAGTCAATTTTGTCGGGACAAGTTCCTGTAGTTTAACATTTTAATCCCTTCCGATTGATTTTGTAATATGGCGCTTTGTAAGAGAGTGGTTTCCCTTTCCCTGGTGATGCCGACACAGTCGCCTTGAATCTTGTGCTGATCAAATGATACCAAAACTCAGAAGCAGTTTGCGTTAAGAAAAGCACGTTGCTGTCATCTTCAAAAATTGATATATGCTCATTTATATTTTACTTAGAATCGGTTATAAGGTTTTCAACTTCTGTTTTATAATATTCTATAAAAGTATGATGATTCCTTTTGAGTTGAGCTTTTTTCTAATTGTTCTGTGAGTGGTATCCTCCCTCCCCACACACACTCGCCCCCTAATCTGCTGTCGGAAAAGTTCTAATAACGCAATTCTGATTGTTTGGTTACCTTAATCGTTTACCTGCGGACATCAAAGAAAATGAAATAACCAATCAAAACAGTGAGCGTTTGAGCTGTTTTACTCAACTTTACAATAAATTAATCACTTCCTTGAGAACAACTCACATATCTTTCACAACTATCCTCGTAATACCAACCAATTCAACCAAAATGTCTACCATGTTGACTGACCACTTAATGACCAAGATTCTTTCAACACCAACTCAAGAAGTTGCATCGAAAAGAAAGAGAGTTCGACGAGGTCCAACCATTTTCACTGATGAACAGAAAGACGTTCTGGAATCAGCTTTTGATGACGATAAGTACCCGGATATTCGTACCAGAGAGAGGCTCGCTGACAGGATTGGAGTTCTAGAATCACGTGTTCAGGTTAGTAGTGAAATCTTTATGTCATTTTTCCCACTGCAACATGTTTTCCACATTCTTAATTAAAAACGTATTCTATTTGATGAATCACCGTAATGTTATTTTTTCTCAATAGGTATGGTTCCAAAACCGACGCTCTAAACTTCGACGTTTACAGAAAGGAAGTTCACAATCCAATAAGAACAAGCCAGGGTCAGATGTGACACCATTGGACCTGTTAAAAACTATCCGAGTTCCTCAGGCCAACTATGGACGTAGCTTACACGGATATCCTGATCCCAGTGCAATGCCCTACCAGTACCCAGGATTATATTGGCCTCAAGTCTTACCTACCGTCGGCCAAGTTTACCCGGACCTATACCAGACCCCAGCGTACACAGTCCAATACCCGTACTACCCTATGCAGATATGGCCGGGTCAGCTGATGTCACATGATGATAGTTTGTATGGAGCCGAAACCAGGTCAGCAGACATCCTATCCCCGAAACAAACCGTCTCTCAAGATGAAGATGTCGTTTCCTCAACAGTTCTGTAATTTAGCTTTACTTGTTACCCTATTACTGTGCATAGCCTACATCCACTAAAAGTGCTTCAATAAAATACTGTATATGGAAAAGTTTGTTAAAGTTGTGTATCAAAACCGATTCGTCAATGTTGTCCATTTAGTGCTATTTACAGTATAGGTGCGATTAGCAGCTCCTTAAGTCACTCAGTCTGCCTGTCTGTCGGTATTTTAAATATCAACGTTAGCAGAATAATCGATTCAGATACGGATTTCAAATTTTGTAAACATTAAATAATACTACAATTGAAAAAGTTAACGAATTTAAGTTTTTAGGAATTATTTTAAACGAAAAAATCACTTGGACATCTCACATTAATTACATATCTATGGCTCGCAATACTGGCATCATCAGGCATATAAGACAGAGTTTTACCATCAAACCCTTATAATTCTATATTATGCTTTACTTTGCCTTATCTTACTTACGCAAATGCTCTCTGGGGAAACACATATTAGTCTCACTTAAATTCTTTATTTATTCGCACCCAATCAAAAATAGAGATTGATCCTTCTGCCATTCGTTGAGATATCAACTCTAAAACGATTGAGTGACATGTTGCTTGAACAAAGGGAGGCCACTGCTGTCGACGTCCTTAAAATTGTAAACAACGACACGTGACACTGATAGTTGACTCGGTTGTGTAGAGAGATATCCGATATAATTCTGGTAGGTAACGTTTAAGCCGCCGATAACCTAATACAAGGCTTTTGTTCTAAACCAAATACAGCTTTTAAAGAACAATAAAACCCCTGGAATTGATGACATTTCACATGAATTCATTATTTCTACCAAGGATGTATGTTTACCAATCTATAAACTACTTTTTAATATAATTCTAAATAGTGGAGTTATTCTCAAAGACTGGCTAGTAGGAATAAGCAAACCTATTTACAAAGGCAACGGCATTAAAAAGAAAATCCAAATAATTATCGCCCAATCACGCTGCTAAGCTGCCTTGGTAAGCTGTTTACATCTATTTTGAATACAAGGCTCAATGAGTATGTAGACAGTGTCGGGATTCTTAACGAAAACCAAACTGGATTCCGAAAGGGTTACTCAACTTATGATAACATTTTTGCCCTCCATGCTTTAACATAGCTCTTAAAATCTAAAAAAAGGAAATTATTTTGTGCATTTGTCGATTTCCAGAAAGCTTTCGATAATGTATGGAGAAACGGTCTTTGGAGAAAATTACTTTCCTATGGTATTAATGGGAAAATTTTACATGTTGTTTATAATATGTATAAAAATATTAAGTCTTGTGTAACCAAAGGTGGACACAAATCAGATTTTTTCATTTGTAACATAGGCTTGAGGCAAGGGGAAAATTTGTCACCCATTATGTTTGCCTTATTTATGAATGACTTGGAGCCATATCTGTTTTCAAGCGGCCGTACAGGTGTTAAAACAGACAATTTTAATGACATTCTCTTGGCCTTATTAGAAATTATTATATTGCTTTATGCCGATGATACCATACTGTAGCAAAGAGCGAACGAGAATTGCAATTTAATCTTAATAGTTTTTAGTGATATTGTGAAATTTGGAAGCTACAGATAAATTCCAGACAACAAAAATTGTGATTTTATATCGACACAGAAGAAATGGAAGTTGTAAAGAGTTATAAATACTGATTGGCTGACGCTCCGCTGTCTGACAGTTTGTCAACATCGATCCAAAAGTTTTGTCATTTAAAATAATTCAACGAGTGACATTTGTCCATTTACACTCCCAAATAACGATATTCGTTCCAAGAGAAGAATCGGATAACACAAACCGATCGAAATATTATCATAGTACTTGAAATATGTCCGTAATTGTCGCGAACTCACTGTGAAGTCTGTGAAAAATCACTGTGCGCCGAACATGGCGAGTATCGTGATTTGTGACCGATCTGTCAGGAAACAAACTATCGTATTTCAAGTACATTGAACCACCATCTCCTGGTAAGACATGAATTCTCGAAAGTTAAGTTTATGGTCTCTTGAAACATATCGTGCATAAGCTTTTTAACATAACAATAACTGTGTATTTCAAGCCATATTGTGCACCAAAAACGATCTCTTAAACAACAACAACCACATGTTATTTTGAACATGTGTACATTTCAAAGCACACGTTCTCTTATAAATAAGTAGCGGAACATAACATATTTGACCGCAAATGAAACACAGGAAAGACGTGTAGAAAACCTATTTTCGCTACAGTATTATATAAATAAGTCTATCTCTATTCGTAAAGATCTTTGAAAACATCATCCTTTGTTAGATCCTTTTTCAACCCAATTTGTGACAATCCCTAGAAAATTTGTCAGCCTGTTCAATTGTACATGTAATCTATGTATGCCCTCATATACTGTAATTACGGTCTGAGGTGTAATAAAGTTCAGTTCAGTTCAGATTGTATTACAAAAGGGAACAGAGTTTATGTATCACCGAAAAAGAATACTTAACATTAGATTATGTATAAAGTTGATGTTATTTGACCGTATATAGAAGAAGTTTTTACTGAATGGAAATTGTTCCTACATGGACAATATTAAATGGCTACTAATGTTATCTTCGGAGATAATGTTAATACATACATCAGATCTGTGGTGAATTTTCTGGAAGACGCCCTGCCATGCCGGAAGTATGCGGTCAGAATTCTGAATTTATCGCAAACAATAGCGACATCACCATTAGGAAAAAATTATCATGGCTTTGGGGTATTGTTTGATGATCCTTCAATTTCAAAGCTCATGGGAGTAGTCAGTTTGACCAAAGTTACGATAAGTGGCTGTATTTGGCCATCAACTGTATGCTTTGTTGTTTGACATGGAGAAGCGTTAATATAGGCTTCTCACCTGTTCGCTAAACCACTTTGGTATTTTGTTTTTCTTTTGCCAAATAAATATTGTTTAAATCAATGCTTTCAAATGGGAACTATATATATTATAATGGTAAGTTCCGATATTCATAAAAGCCAACAAACCTTCCTCTTTGTTGCTTTGCTTTCGCATCTGTTTTTCTTTTATTGTTTAAAATGTTTTAGAATATAAAGCGTTGAAACCTTTACACTAAGCTTTCTTTCTTATTTTACTTTGATTGGTTAACTCCTTTTTGTTAACAAAGAGTTTCGTACCGATACCTTAATTAAAGACAAACTCCGGCACATGAAACATTTTCTTGACCGTAATATCCAGTTTTTGCTGCGGCTTGTCACTGTGTTTTGTTTTTTTCTTCTAAAACGTGACAAATCTTAGTTTGTTTCTTCTTTAATTAATGAAACAAGTAACTTTCGATCTGTGGCTGGAATTTTAAATACGACTAGCTCGTTCTTTGGAATCCGTTCTTTGTAGTCAATTTTGTCGGGACAAGTTTATGTAGTTTAACATTTTAATCCCTTCAGATTGATTTTTTGATATTGCGCTTCGTAAGAGAGTGGTTTCCTATTCCCTGACGATGCCGATACAGTCGCCTTGAATCTTGTGCTAATCAAATGATACCAAAACTCAGAAGCAATTTACCTTAATAAAAGCACATTGTTGTCATCTTCAAAACTTGATATATGCTCAATTATACTTTACTTAGAAACACATTATTCGATATGGCTTTTTATCCGGACTTTTTTCAACTTCTGTTTTATAGTATTCTAAACAAGTGTGATCATTTTTTTCGAGTGGAGCTTTTTTTAAATTGTTCTGTGAGTGGTATCCTCCCTCCCCACACACACTCGTACTCTAATCTGCTGTCGGAAAAGTTCCAATTACGCAATTCTGATTGTTAAGTTACCTTAATTATTTATCTGCGAACATCAAAGAAAATGAAATAACCAATCAAAATAGTGAGCGTTTGACCTGTTTTACTCATCTTTACAATAAATTAATGACTTTCCTGAGAACAACTCACATATCTTTCACAACTATCCTCGAAATACCAACCAATTCAACCAAAATGTCTACCATGTTGACTGACCACTCTATGACCAAGATTCTTTCAACACCAACTCAAGAAGTTACCTCGAAAAGAAAGAGAGTTCGACGAGGTCCAACCATTTTCACAGATGAACAGAAAGACGTTCTCGAATCAGTTTTTGATGATGATAAGTACCCAGATATTCGTACCAGAGAGAGGCTCGCTGATAGGATTGGAGTTCTAGAATCACGTGTTCAGGTTAGTAGTGAAATCGCTATGTCAGGTTTTCCACATTCTTAAATTATAACGTATTTTATTTGATGAATCACCGTAATGTTATTTTTTCTCCATAGGTATGGTTCCAAAACCGACGCTCTAAACTTCGACGTTTACAGAAAGGAAGTTCACAATCCAATAAGAACAAGCCAGGGCCAGATGTGACACCATTGGACCTGTTAAAACCTATTTTGTTATATTGATTGCTACTCTCCTAATACATATAAAATACCTTGAAATACCTTGAAGTCCATATCATATTTTGCCTTGACATCCATGGGCGCTGCCATCTTGTTTTAGAATGTATATATGAGCTGATGTAGTGCCGATTATATTTTTGATTTTAAACAAGTATTTCTGCCCCAAGGCCTTGCGATACAGGTTATTATTGTAGGGTTACATGTTTGGGAACAGTATAGAACAGAGAATTAAATATCATACACATTATAAATTCTCAGTAAGATTCTTACAGTTCACTATGCGCGAAAATGGAGTGCGACGGCTCTCGAGCCATGTCTCGAGTTGAAGATCTCGTAGAATGGCACGAGATCTCGATTGATTCGCACCATCACATAATCCAATTAACTTGCTCACCCAGCTGCTATCTTCCAACAGTTAGAGAATCTTAATATTTATAAGGTAAATGTATTCACTTCTCTGGTAATAGTTCATAATTTCATGCACTACTCTTTCCGCCTAAGATATTGGCAACGTAGACTTTTTTGTAGAAGAGTTGACATCCAACATTACACAACAAGAACTGGCGACTATAATTTACACATGCCTTTCTGGTATGAACGGCTTTTTTATACGACAAAATCCAGTCATTAACACACATGCCCTGCTAACTATCATAGGACAACCTTTAAATTATTTTAAAAGAATCAACTGATTTAAAGAAATGTTTAAAAAGAATATTATAGTAAGAAATCTGCTTACGAAAGTAATAACTTTATCTGCCCTACTTATATTTAAGATATTTTCACCATATCTCTTGTAAAACAATTGTACCCCATGTACCACCTTGTGGTCTCGGTGTAATAAAGCAATTGTATTGAAAAAAAGGCTAACAAACTACCCTTTTGTCATTGGAATCGAATAAAAGCTTACAAAACCACTCTCTGCCGTTACCAACGCATAAAGGGCTTCAAAAGGGCATCAAACCCACCCTGTGTCTTTACCAGTGCATAAACCACCCTCTGTCGATACCGACGTATAAACGGTTACAAGACCACTCTCTTACGTTATCAACTATATCGTGCACGTGTAACACAGATTCGAGATGGCGATAAGCATATCGGCAAACCAACTTGTAAACAAGTGTCTGTTATAGATTACGTCATCTCTAGTGCTGAAGGGTTCCGTTATAGGAGTTACTTTGACGTTCTTAATTTCGAACCACTGTTATCGGATGTTCATTGCCCGATTACGTATTCGTTACAGTTGTCCCAGGTAAATATATGTACAAAACGCTTGAACGACTCTACATCGGAAATAAATGACAGCACTGAAACACAACAAAAATGCCCACAATGGAACAATAAATATGAAACTGTTTTTTTACAGAACCTAAATAAAATGCCCTGGGTGAAATATACAATGAATTGAGTATTGCCAAAGAACAGAAAAATATATCTCAAAATCTCCTTGACTCCACTTGCAAAATATTTTCTTCTATTTTACAAAACAATTTAAAAAACTCAATGCCACAAAAAATACAAATGCTAGAGCCTAAACATCAAAAAGGTTCTTAGGATCTGAATGTCAAACAACAAGGCGTAATTATCAAATAGCTCGTAAAATGTATCACACTAGCAGACTGGACTCAGACAAAAACGATATGGTTAGTAAAAGTAAAGTTTATAAGAAAACACTTAATAAGTATATAAATAGAGAAAAAGAACAGTTCCAGGAAAAACTAAGGTATTTAAATAAAAAAGATCCTAAATCCTATTGGAAATTAATAAATAGAGACAGCTCAGCGAAAGCTGATGATTTTGATCTGGCAGAGTTTAAGAAATTTTTCGAAAATTTGAATGTTCGAGAAATTTATAATGACGAAGATGTGGATATAAGTGCAAATAATGGAAATGAAATTTTGAACAATGAAATAACGGACGCGGAAATTCTAAACCAAATACAGCTTTTAAAGAACAATAAAACCCCTGGAATTGATGACATTTCACATGAATTCATTATTTCTACCAAGGATGTATGTTTACCAATCTATAAACTACTTTTTAATATAATTCTAAATAGTGGAGTTATTCTCAAAGACTGGCTAGTAGGAATAATCAAACCTATTTACAAAGGCAACGGCGATAAAAAAAAGATCCAAATAATTATCGCCCAATCACGCTGATCGATAATGTATGGAGAAACGGTCTTTGGAGAAAATTACTTTCCTATGGTATAAATGGGAAAATTTTACATGTTGTTTATAATATGTATAAAACTATTAAGTCTTGTGTAACCAAAGGTGGACACAAATCAGATTTTTTCATTTGTAACATAGGCTTGAGGCAAGGGGAAAATTTGTCACCCATTATGTTTGCCTTATTTATGAATGACTTGGAGCCATATCTGTTTTCAAGCGGCTGTACAGGTGTTAAAACAGACAATTTTAATGACATTCTGTTGCCCTTATTAGAAATTATTATATTGCTTTATGCCGATGATACCATATTGTAGCAAAGAGCGAACGAGAATTGCAATTTAATCTTAATAGTTTTTATTGATATTGTGAAATTTGGAAGCTACAGATAAATTCCCAGACAACAAAAATTGTGATTTTTGGGGCCCGTAGGCCCCCTACGTTTCGATTTTATATCGACACAGAAGAAATTGAAGTTGTAAAGAGTTATAAATACCTTGGTTTATTATTTTGTCAAACACGAAGCTTTTTGAGTACCAGAAAGAAATTAGCAGATAGTGCTAGAGTTGCATTGTTTAGTTTAAAAAAGAAAATTAGAAAATATGACTTACCAATAGATTTACAGTTACAATTATTTGACACTCTCATTGTCCCAATTCTTCTCTATGGTTGTGAGATATGGGGATTTGAAGATTTAAAATTAATTGAAAAAGTTCATCTTGATTTTCTTCGAGAACTTCTTTGTCTTACGAAAAGTACACCGCATTTTATGTTGTATGGTGAACTTGGAAGACAACCTCTGTCTATACTAGTGAAGACTAGAATGATATCCTTCTGGAACAATTTGGTAATTGATGCTTCTAACTCTAAGTTATCCTCCATTATGTATAAGCTATTATTGTCTGGTTGTGAAATTAACATCTACCAACATAAATGGATTACATTTGTGAAAGAAATATTTCAAATGACTGGTATGTTTGCTACCTGGGTACACCCACCTACAATTAAACTGCCCAGTCTTACAAAGAACATTCGTCAGCGACTTAACGATCACTTCCAACAATCCTGGCTTGAATTAATTTCCAACTCCTCGAAAGGAAGCTTTTGCAAAAGCTTCAAATTTGAACTAAATTGTGAAAACTACCTGTTAGTTTTACTAAAAGCATTTAAAATTGCCATGTCTAAATTTAGAACGACAAATCATAGACTACCTATTGAAGTCGGCCGCTGGAAGTCTATTCCGAAAACGGAAAGAATTTGTCAACTCTGTGATAAAAAAGCCATTGGAAATGAATACCATTATGCTCTAGAGTGTCCTTTTTCCAACAGCAAAGAACTCTTCATATTCCTAAGTATTATTATACGTACCCAAATGGCCATAAACTGCAAGATTTGCTAGCTTCTAATTACAAACCCAAACTGCTGAAATTTGCTAAATTTATCCTGTTGATTATTGAGAATTTTGACACTGGTATTATATAAATAAGTCTATCTCTATTCGTAAAGATCTCTGAAAACATCATCCTTTGTTAGATCATTTTTCAATCCAATTTGTGACAATCCCTAGAAAATTTGTCAGCCTGTTCAATTGTAATTTATGTATGCCCTCATATACTGTAATTACGGTCTGAGGTGTAATAAAAGTTCAGTTCAGTTCGGCACTGTGGGATTGTCGTGTCTGCTTTGTCGAACCTGCCTGGTGAGACTCCCTTCATGGGTAGTGGCGAGGTTTTTGAAGTTCTGTGAGTGGAGCTTTTTGTAATTGTTCTGTGAATGGTATCCTCCCTCCCCACCCACACTCGTACCCTAATCTGCTGACGTGAACAGAACAGATCATTACGATTCTCTACAAGCATTTGGATGTTGGCACCAAAAACCATTGAGCATGAGACATGAACGTGTGCTTAAATCCATTAATTACAAAATTTGAAGATCCTCGCGTTTGAAAAATGAATGCAATGGTTCTTTGTGAATTGGGTCGATATCCACTATCTTTATCAATAAAAATAGAATTGTTCAGTTTTGGTGTAAATTAGCAAATGACAGTGAAACTAAACTCAGTCATACAATGTTTACATATTTATGCATGTACTCTCTACGAAAAGGGGATTTATTCTTCACCATGGCTTTTGTATGTTCAAGATATTTTAAACAATTGTTGCATGAGACATCTATGGTACGGGATGAAAACCACGAACCCCACTTGGATCACTAAATCAGTAAAAACAAGACTCCGTGATCAATATACACAAGAGTGGATGTCTGTAATCAACGAAAGCCAAAAATGCTATCTCTATAAGCTTTTTAAACAAGATTTCGAGATGGAACGTTATATTAAAATTCTTCAATACAAACAGAGTTTTGTCTTAGCCAGATTTAGATTATCCAATCATTGTCTTCCAATTGAAACTGGTCGATATACAAATACTCCTCGCGAAAGACGAATTTGTAAACTCTGTAACGAAAGAAAAGTATGTGACGAGCTTTATTTTGTTGTAGAATGTAAGCTTTTGCATGGATTAAAGTGGCATGAACTGCCGAAATTCACACTTTTTTTATAATTTCTGATCGTCACGACAGTAAGAGGCTTTGAAGGTCATCGAAAAACTAAATGATTAGCGTTGGAATGAGAAAAATCCATACAGTATGTGGCCTGAACGAACAGAAAACGTGTTCGAAAAGTAATCAAAATTTAAATAACCGGGACGACCATTCATTCATTCTAAGCCAAAGTTAGTTCAAAACAATACTTCATCGTACATTCTCGAGACTAGAAGCACTGAAAAGCTTCTGAATTATACGTCTTGGGAAAAATAGCCGATAATTTCAACATTCTGTTTCAACGTCAAAATATCAACATTTTGGCAGCTCATGCCACTTTAAGAAAAAGGTACATTCCACTTTATTATGTAAGATTTAAAGACTTAAATCATTTTAAACTTTTGTTAAATGGAAGTAAATCAACTCTGTGTAAGTTTGTAAATGGGTACTATATTATAATGGTAAGTTCCGATATTCATAAAAGCCAACAAACCTCCATCTTTGTTGCTTTGCTTTCGCATCGGTTTTTTTATTGTTTAAAATGTTTTAGAATATAAAGCGACGAAACCTTTAAACTAAGCTTTCTTTCTTATTTTACTTTGATTGGTTAACTCCTTTTTGTTAACAAAGAATATGTTCGTGCCGATACCTTCATTAAAGACAAACTCCGGCACATAAAACATTTTCTTGACCGTAATATCCAGTTTTTGCTGCGGCTTGTATTTCTTTTTTTTTTCTTCTAAAACGGGACAAATCTTAGTTTGTTTCTTCTTTAATTAATGAAACAAGTAACTTTCGATCTGTGGCTGGAGTTATAAATCCGACTTGCTCGTACTTTGGAGTCCGTTCTTTGTAGTCAATTTATTTTTAATATGGCGCTTCGTAAGAGAGTGGTTTCCGTTTCCCTGGTGATACCGATACAGTCGCCTTAAATCTTGTGCTGATCAAATAATACCAAAACTCAGAAGCAGTTTACGTTAATAAAAGCACGTCATCTTCAAAAATTGATATATGCTCATTTATAATTTACTTAGAAAAACATTAGTCTATATAGCTTTTTATTCGGTTTTTTAACTTCTGGTTTATAGTATTCCAAACAAGTGTGATCATTTTTTTCGAGTGGAGCTTTTTTTTAATTGTTCTGTGAGTGGTATCCTCCCCCTTTCCCTCCACCTACACTCTTACCCTAATCTGCTGACGGAAAAGTTCCAATACCGCTTCTCTGATTGTAGAGTTACCTTAATTATTTATCTGCGGACATCAAAGAAAATGAAATAGCCAATCAAAATAGTGAACGTTTGACCTGTTTTGCTCAACTTTACAATAAATTAATGACTTTCATGAGAACAACTCACACATCTTTCACAACTATCCTCGTAATACCAACCAATTCATCCAAAATGTCTACCATGTTGACTGACCACTCTATGACCAAGATTCTTTCAACACCAACTCAAGAAGTTACCTCGAAAAGAAAGAGAGTTCGACGAGGTCCAACCATTTTCACTGATGAACAGAAAGACGTTCTGGAATCAGTTTTTGATGATGATAAGTACCCGGATATTCGTACCAGAGAGAGGCTTGCTGACAGGATTGGAGTTCTAGAATCACGTGTTCAGGTTAGTAGTGAAATCTTTATGTCATTTTTTCCACTGCAACACGTTTTCCACATTCTTAACTAATAACGTATTATATTTGAAGAATCTCCTTAATGTTATTTTTTCTCAATAGGTATGGTTCCAAAACCGACGCTCTAAACTTCGACGTTTACAGAAAGGAAGTTCACAATCCAATAAGAACAAGCCAGGGCCAGATGTGACACCATTGGACCTGCTAGAAACTATCCAAGTTCCTCAGGCCAACTATGGACGTAGCTTACACGGATACCCTGATCCCAGTGTAATGCCCTACCAGTACCCAGGATTATATTGGCCTCAAGTCTTACCTACCGTCGGCCAAGTTTACCCGGACCTATACCAGACCCCAGCGTACACAGTCCAATACCCGTACTACCCTATGCAGATATGGCCGGGTCAGCTGATGTCACATGATGATAGTTTGTATGGAGCGGAAACCAGATCAGCAGACATCCTATCCCCGAAACAAACCGTCTCTCAAGATGAAGATGTCGTTTCCTCAACAGTTCTGTAATTTGTCGTTACTCATTATCCTATTGCTGTGTAAACATCCATTAAAAGTGCTTAAATAAAATACTCTGTATGTAAAGTTTGATAAAGTTGTGTATCAAAACCGATTTGTCAATTTTGTCTCTTTAGTGTTTTTTTAGCTGCGACTAGCAGTTCTTTAATTCACTCAGTCTGCCTGTCAGTCGGTATTTTAAATATATATGTTCTATTGGTTGTCCGGGTTTTAGAAGATTTTGTAGCTATTTTCTTCATTTCAGTTCAACTTATAATTGGCTTTGACCTTGGTATTCAGCGAATATCATTTGTGATATCGACTTTCCTCCGTATTTTGGCCGTAATTTTTTTTTAATAAATTGATTAAAGCACATGTTAGTGTCTCATGCTCAATAGTTTTTGGTACCAGCATCCAAACGCTTGTAGAGAATCGTTGTGATCTGTTCTGACGTCACTGTAACGCGGTTAAACTTTTGCGCTTCTTTTATTATTTGTTTGTATCAAGTGCCGATAACTCTAATGCATCTTTTTAGGGACACACAAATTGTCCCCCCTTTGACTATTTTCCGAACTTGAATTGGGCGCGTTATGACGTCATCGCTTTGTTCGGGTGATCTGACAACCTTGACCCGCCTATGTCAAATTCGGAGAATAAATCCATTTGTAATTGTATTTTCAGGTAAGATGCAAATATGAGTTTTGTTCAGATGATTCTTAAGTACTTCATCCATAATCGGACGGAGTGCCGAATGTTATTTCCTGCAAGTTTTATTATTATGTAACGTTTAGTGCAGACCATATGAGCAGACAGCTCGTCGCCATTTTGTCAAAAGTTTTATCGTAAACGTAAGATGAACCTAAGTTTGTATTTTTGAAGGTTAATGCCGTTCACACGGATATGAATATCCTTAATCCGATTTAGCATACTAGTGACCTAGTTAGACGATTGTAGCGCTTAGCGGAGTGTTTTATATTAATTAATATAGGAATTTTTCGATAGAATCTTAGGGTTCTGTAAACTATTGTCTATAGTCTGTTTCACTCATTGATGTCGTCATTGCAAACAGTGTCAAAAAAGTGTCATCCTTGGGAAACCAGCATAATTTAAATTTGACAGCTAAATGATAAATATAAACAACTAGTTTATAGATCAGTTATGATCCCTTTAGAGAATTTATCATTTAATTTGGCCTTTAAGTACAACTTAAGACTATTTTTAGCTAAGCTCAGTATGTAGCGGTACCTTAATAGGCAAATGATATGTCGACATAGCAACAACTTATCCACAGTATGATTAAGTTTCCTATATTTATCTACGACTACAGTTAGCCTAGGGTGTTACTTAAACAATACTAATAGCAGACTAATGCAGATAAGTGTATAGTTAAACTTTCATAGTTGAATTGATTTGGCATTAGCCGTACATTATTCTTAATGACTGTCTAAGGGATATTTAGCTGGAGTCGGATAATAGCTTTACATGTCACTCTGAATATTGTTAGGAAATGGTCATTTCAACAGGTTATTGAGTTTTATAAATGTTTCTATGCAAGATAGTGACAAGCTCCAAAAAAGGTTAATTAGCACTTTAATATTTTCAAAGAAGGTCAGTTATACCGAGAAAGTTAAATTTTGAACACTTTACTGTATTTATGTATGTGATCGCTTTGTTCGGGTGATCTGACAACCTTGACCCGCCTATGTCAAATTCGGAGAATAAATCCATTTGTAATTGTATTTTCAGAAACTTGTGTTTATGACTTAAACAAAGAACATGCCCGAGCCTCAGCCCGAGTCCAGTGTAACAATTTGGTGACCCCGACGTGATTAAGTCCTTCGTCCAATGTGATCCATCTCACCTTCGTTGATCCATTTTATCTTCTTGTGATCCAGCTCAACTCGAATGATCCAAATCCATTTTCAAGACAACATCTGATACAAGCCTATCATCAAGACTTCAGATGACCAAAGATTCAAGTCCATCATCACTTCAAGAGCTAATAGGATCAAGTTCGTGATATAGTTTTAGTGAGATCAAGTTATTGTGTATTCAAGTTAGTAATATTTGAAGTGATCAAGTGATAACCAGAATCCCCATGATTAAGCTATTATCAAGTTTATTTCTCAGGACCAAGAATAATAATTGATACCAAGTTTCTGAAGATTCAACAAAAGAACAAAGCCAAAGCAAATGTAAAGTGAGAACAAAGCCAAAGCAAATGTAAAGTGAGAACAAAGCCAAATCAAATGTAAAGTGAGAACAAAGCCAAAGCAAATGTAAAGTGAGAACAAAGCCAAAGCAAATGTAAAGTGAGAACAAAGCCAAAGCAAATGTAAAGTGAGAACAAAGCCAAAGCAAATGTAAAATGAGAACAAAGCCAAAGCAAATGTAAAGTGAGAACAAAGCCAAAGCAAATGTAAAGTGAGAACAAAGCCAAAGCAAATGTAAAATGAGAACAAAGCCAAAGCAAATGTAAAGTGAGAACAAAGCCAAAGCAAATGTAAAGTGAGAACAAAGCCAAATCAAATGTAAAGTGAGAACAAAGCCAAAGCAAATGTAAAGTGAGAACAAAGCCAAAGCAAATGTAAAGTGAGAACAAAGCCAAAGCAAATGTAAAGTGAGAACAAAGCCAAAGCAAATGTAAAGTGAGAACAAAGCCAAAGCAAATGTAAAGTGGGAACAAAGCCAAAGCAAATGTAAAATGAGAACAAAGCCAAAGCAAATGTAAAGTGAGAACAAAGCCAAAGCAAATGTAAAGTGAGAACAAAGCCCAGAAAGAAAGTAAATTAGAACCCAAGGTTGAAAACTCAAAGTCAAACACAAGAACAATCAAAATGCAATAAATAAAAAAAAATAGAAAAATCCCTTACAACTCCAGTGTTCCCAAACAAAATACTAACTTCCCACATTATCCAGTACCCTGAACATTCTTTTATCCAGCTGCCTCCACAATATTATCCAGTGTCTCTCAGCATTAAAGCACCCCCAGGTTCTCTCCCCCCAGCATGAAGTACATATAAAATACCTTGAAATACCTTGAAGTCCATATCATATTTTGCCTTGACATCCATGGGCGCTGCCATCTTGTTTTAGAATGTATATATGAGCTGATGTAGTGCCGATTATATTTTTGATTTTAAACAAGTATTTCTGCCCCAAGGCCTTGCGATACAGGTTATTATTGTAGGGTTACATGTTTGGGAACAGTATAGAACAGAGAATTAAATATCATACACATTATAAATTCTCAGTAAGATTCTTACAGTTCACTATGCGCGAAAATGGAGTGCGACGGCTCTCGAGCCATGTCTCGAGTTGAAGATCTCGTAGAATGGCACGAGATCTCGATTGATTCGCACCATCACATAATCCAATTAACTTGCTCACCCAGCTGCTATCTTCCAACAGTTAGAGAATCTTAATATTTATAAGGTAAATGTATTCACTTCTCTGGTAATAGTTCATAATTTCATGCACTACTCTTTCCGCCTAAGATATTGGCAACGTAGACTTTTTTGTAGAAGAGTTGACATCCAACATTACACAACAAGAACTGGCGACTATAATTTACACATGCCTTTCTGGTATGAACGGCTTTTTTATACGACAAAATCCAGTCATTAACACACATGCCCTGCTAACTATCATAGGACAACCTTTAAATTATTTTAAAAGAATCAACTGATTTAAAGAAATGTTTAAAAAGAATATTATAGTAAGAAATCTGCTTACGAAAGTAATAACTTTATCTGCCCTACTTATATTTAAGATATTTTCACCATATCTCTTGTAAAACAATTGTACCCCATGTACCACCTTGTGGTCTCGGTGTAATAAAGCAATTGTATTGAAAAAAAGGCTAACAAACTACCCTTTTGTCATTGGAATCGAATAAAAGCTTACAAAACCACTCTCTGCCGTTACCAACGCATAAAGGGCTTCAAAAGGGCATCAAACCCACCCTGTGTCTTTACCAGTGCATAAACCACCCTCTGTCGATACCGACGTATAAACGGTTACAAGACCACTCTCTTACGTTATCAACTATATCGTGCACGTGTAACACAGATTCGAGATGGCGATAAGCATATCGGCAAACCAACTTGTAAACAAGTGTCTGTTATAGATTACGTCATCTCTAGTGCTGAAGGGTTCCGTTATAGGAGTTACTTTGACGTTCTTAATTTCGAACCACTGTTATCGGATGTTCATTGCCCGATTACGTATTCGTTACAGTTGTCCCAGGTAAATATATGTACAAAACGCTTGAACGACTCTACATCGGAAATAAATGACAGCACTGAAACACAACAAAAATGCCCACAATGGAACAATAAATATGAAACTGTTTTTTTACAGAACCTAAATAAAATGCCCTGGGTGAAATATACAATGAATTGAGTATTGCCAAAGAACAGAAAAATATATCTCAAAATCTCCTTGACTCCACTTGCAAAATATTTTCTTCTATTTTACAAAACAATTTAAAAAACTCAATGCCACAAAAAATACAAATGCTAGAGCCTAAACATCAAAAAGGTTCTTAGGATCTGAATGTCAAACAACAAGGCGTAATTATCAAATAGCTCGTAAAATGTATCACACTAGCAGACTGGACTCAGACAAAAACGATATGGTTAGTAAAAGTAAAGTTTATAAGAAAACACTTAATAAGTATATAAATAGAGAAAAAGAACAGTTCCAGGAAAAACTAAGGTATTTAAATAAAAAAGATCCTAAATCCTATTGGAAATTAATAAATAGAGACAGCTCAGCGAAAGCTGATGATTTTGATCTGGCAGAGTTTAAGAAATTTTTCGAAAATTTGAATGTTCGAGAAATTTATAATGACGAAGATGTGGATATAAGTGCAAATAATGGAAATGAAATTTTGAACAATGAAATAACGGACGCGGAAATTCTAAACCAAATACAGCTTTTAAAGAACAATAAAACCCCTGGAATTGATGACATTTCACATGAATTCATTATTTCTACCAAGGATGTATGTTTACCAATCTATAAACTACTTTTTAATATAATTCTAAATAGTGGAGTTATTCTCAAAGACTGGCTAGTAGGAATAATCAAACCTATTTACAAAGGCAACGGCGATAAAAAAAAGATCCAAATAATTATCGCCCAATCACGCTGATCGATAATGTATGGAGAAACGGTCTTTGGAGAAAATTACTTTCCTATGGTATTAATGGGAAAATTTTACATGTTGTTTATAAGTAGTAGATCGGTACGGCTGGGATTGATTGTTCTAAAAGGTCAGTAGGGTCAGTATTAATTAAATATTAATGGCTATAATGAGCTAATTAATGTTTTAATGAGGCAGGTGGTTGCCCTGTAGTGACCTTGCAATACAAAGGTATGAAAGAGAACAAAGTGAGCGGTGGTCAAAGGTAGGATCAAGTGAGGTCAAAATTATTAAATTTAATTGCTATAATGAGTGTAATAATGTCTTAATGAGGCAGGTGGTTGCCCTTTAGTGACCTTGCAATACAAAGACTTGAATGAGAACAAAGTAAGTGGTGTACAAAGGCTATTGTAATTGTTTGTGCATAATTAATTTTAATGAGACTCAATAAGCCAGGTGGCCGGCAGGTGGCCGGTAGGGATGAATATTAAGGTACAGAAGTGAACAATAAAATCAAAAGATTGCAGTTTAGAAGGTATGAAACGAGGGTAACAATAGAATCAAATAATTGGTTTTTGTGTCACGTGATATAGGCTTTAAAAAGTCCGGCAAAAAAGTCATATTATACAGTACTCTTTGCCACTACGAAGGATCAGCAACGTTCTTGAATCTCCTTGAATTCCAACAACAACAACATCATCATCAACATGAAGTTTCAGATTTTGGGCGATCTCACAGCTTTTGCTTATCAAGATGAAATGGAAGTCTATGTCGAAATATCCAAGGGTTCCGATGGAAAAAGTGTAACCATGAATCAAAAGACGTGGGAGAATTTGGTGTTTTACGCTGGAACTATAGACATTCTTATTCTCGAGCAGAAAAAAACTCCACAGCCTCTTCATTTAGGAGAAGAAATCTACATGACATACAATGACTACAAGGGGATTTGGTTCGTTCATGTCCGTGGTTGGGAGAAAAACAAAGCCGGAAAGATGTTTCCAACGAAGAAAGGTGTTGCTTTTGGTCTTGAAGCCTGGACCAAATTTAAGCAAGTCCTTATAGACATAAACACTCTTTTACGGGAATATATGGAAAGTGACCATATATTTACCAGCGCTCCCTTCAAACCTCTAATGGACAAGGAATATGTACCGGTGGTGTCTGCAGATTCCTCGCCTGTAAAAAAGAAGAAAAGAGTACGAATGACAGACCATGATTCTTCCTCCAGTAAAAGGTCGGCTTTTTTAAAAGAAACTGTTAAAACGGTTTACTGTAAATATGTTGTTTCAGTGTTACGTGACGTAAGAAGCCAGGGAGTGGATGTGATTGCGTCATTTGATGAACAATTTAAAAAGGCATTACATGGTTTAAATGATGAAAAGTTGATCGACGAGGTGAAGGCGATCAGCGCTACAAATGACCAAGTGTATGTGCATCCCGTATATTTACTACAATACCAAGATGAGTCTTGGCGGGATTGCTATCTGAAGAGCAGTGATTTTGTTGACATCATAAAGACACTTGTGTTTAAAGCATTACTGACCGACGAAGGTGTCGATGACGACACGCAATTAATTATTGACGAATGATTTCATGAACAATTACACAATTTGTTTTCAACAATCATTACGAGTTTTGCTCTCATATAATCATTTGAAATTAAACGAAACAACAACAACAGAAATTGTATGTATTCTTTAGTAAAAAAATATATGTATTGTGTCTTACCTCATCTCGTTTGTTATTTATTGCTTTGTTTTCAAATCTTTCATTATTCAAACGTCTGATCGTAGCCATGCAACCATCCAAGTCCAAAGCGTTGGAGTCAATATACTATTCTCCGGCTGCTCAGAGTTCCTTTGGTAGTGTACTTGGTTTACAGAAGGCGGCGAAGTACTTGGGCCATAGTATAGATGCAAAAGAAATTGAAGAATGGTTAAAACACCAGGATACATATACACTACACAAGTCTGCGAGGAAAAATTTCCAACGAAATAGAGTAGAAGTTGAGAGAATCGATCAGCAATGGCAGGCAGACCTTGTAGACATGAGTCATTATAAAGCGAAAAACAAGAAATATCGATACATATTAACCTGTATCGACATTTTCTCAAAGTATGCCTGGGCTTTACCCTTGAAAGACAAAACTGGAAAGTCATTGGTAAAAGCCTTCGAACAAATACTTAAAAAGGGTAGACAACCCGTGTATCTTCAGACTGACAAAGGAACGGAATTTTTTAATGCTCGTTTTCGCAAGTTTTTGAACACGAATGAAATCTATCATTTTAGTACACACAATGAAACCAAAGCCAGTGTGGTAGAACGGTTCAACAGAACCTTAAAGACCAAGATGTTCAAATATTTTACAGCCAAAAACACTCACCGTTATATTGATGTGTTACCAGACTTGATTGAAAGTTACAACAAGACATTCCATAGGACTATCAAAATGGCGCCAAAGGACGTAAATTCCGGCAATGAAACATTGGTGAAGCAAAACCTTTATCCACCCCTGGAGAAAAAGAGAAAACGATTTAAATTTAAAGAAGGTGATCGTGTTCGTATCAGTAAAGTTAAAATGGTATTTGAAAAGGGTTATTTGCCGTCGTGGACGGATGAAATCTTTACCATATCCACCAGATTAGATAGATATCCCCCTGTATATAAATTAAAAGACTTAAATAATGAAGTCTTAAAGGGTACTTTTTACGAGCCGGAGTTACAACAAGTATATAAAAAAGATGACGATTATTATCAAATAGAAAAGGTCATTTGCCAAAAGAAACGAAACGGCAAGATGTATTACAAAGTGAAATGGAGGGGGTGGCCTTCGTCTTTCAACTCATGGGTATCTAAAGACGATATGAAAAATATATAAAACAGAATGTGTCTGTGATTACTTCATCATAACCGGCTATGGAGAGTCGTCGTAAACAGCTCTCGATACATTTACTCGGTATCTTTGTATATGTAGTAATATTTTCTGTGACGGTGATATCAATACACTACATTCAATATTGCCCTCCAAAGGAATCAATTGTGTTAGAAAACGCGACAAATATATCTTTTAATTTAACAGCGTGTTCTAAGGCTAAAGGGTTACCTTTGGGCGAGTCTCTACGGGTAACCGTGTGTTTGTACCAGGAGGAGCCTAGAGTGGACATTAGGAAGTTTGTGAATGAAAAGCCCACTCGAATAGGGGTGTGGCTTACGATAGACCAATGGAAACGGTTCGAAACTTATAGGGGCGTTATAAACAGCCTCTTTAAAAACGTATAACGTTTAAAACATGCAGATAGTTTACAATGTTAATCACGTTAGCAATGATCTGGTGTGCCTTTAAGCCAAAGCCTAAACCTGTGGGTAAAAACTGGGATCAGTTAGTGAAAACGGTGAATTCATTTGAAGCCTATAGGGCAATAGTAAACGCCATGTTTGATGATGGTGTGGTGAATTATGGACGGCTGATTATATTACATTGTTATACACTGTGCGTTTGTGACCGAGTATCTGGAGAAGTGTGTTCACAGATTTGGAGATACTATATAAATTTACAAAATGGACTCACCACAGATGTATAATGGACGTCAGATGGAAGCACCCCTTTACCTGTATTGTAGCTGGTCCGACAGGATGCGGAAAAACTTATTTCGTAAAGAGGCTTTTATCTCAGACTTCAGTGATGATAGACCCTCCTCCAAATAAAATAATTTGGTGTTTTGGAGAATGGCAGGATTCATACTCTGAAATGAAAGGTGTAGAGTTTATGGAAGGATTACGCGGATTGTCTCAATTGGATTCAAATGAAAAGAAGCTGATTGTTATTGATGATTTGATGCACGAAACAGACGAAAGTGTATCGCAACTCTTCACCAGAGGCAGTCATCACAAAAACGCTAGTGTCATATACATTTGCCAGAACCTATTTAACAAAAATAAGGAACAAAGAACTTTGAATCTAAATGCACATTACCTGATCCTGTTCAAGAATCCGAGAGATGCTTCTCAGATTAATCACTTAGCCAAACAGATGTACCCGGGTCAAGGACGATTTGTTCAATCGGCTTACAGGGATGCGACATCCCGCCCACATGGATACTTGCTTTTCGATTTTAAACAGGAGACTCCAGATCATCTAAGACTACGTAGCAAGGTGTTGCCGGGAGAAATTCAAGATGTCTACCTAAAAAGATAATAAAAAGAAAACCTATACAAAGTGTTATTCATTTGATGTGATTTTCTCAACATGTCCGCCAGGCTGAGGAAACACGCTCGTACCTTACATCTTTTGTCAAAAGCAAACGCTCCTTTGGTAAAATCTGTATTGAAAGGGGCCGACAAGGAGTTAATTAATTGTTTATGTGAGTGTGGTCTTAATGTTTTAAAAGGAAACGTACCGCTTAATGCTAGTCAGAAGCGCAAGTTGAGACGACATAAGAATCAACTAAGACAACTGGCTAAAAAGACTTGCAGTGGGAAAAAGAAAAAGGCGATTTTACAGCGAGGAGGATTTCTGGGAGCCATTTTAGCACCAATAGCAGCATCTATTCTCGGACCACTGCTTTCAAAGATCGTTAGTTAAAGATGGAAGAAATGAAAAAAATGGCTTTGATAGACCCTAGAATGTTACAAAACTTACAACAACAGCATAACCATGTTCCTAAGAATAGTACAGTCACTATGATGCAAACATTGGACAACGATATGGAAACCATACTTAGAAGAGGTGATATTTCAGAAAGAGACAAAATAACCATGTATAATGATATACTTCAGAAATACCTTACGTTCCAGTCACATTACAACAAGCCACCGGGTCCTGTGCAGGTTAAACTCGTACAAGAAAACTCTGTTCCAGTTGTGCCAGTAAAAGATAATAAAATAGAAAATGAAATAATTCAAAGTGTGCCTAAAACTATGAGTAAAAAGGCGCAATTATTAGTGGAAAGACTCAAATCGAACCCCACAATGACATGGAACGATAAAGGTGAACTTATCTACAAAGATCAACTTATCGAAGGGACTAACGTGTCGGATTTAGTGAACGATGTCTTAAGACAGCGGCGACAATTCACTCCAAAAGGGTGGCAGACATTTGCTAAAGGTCTAAAAGAACTCAATGTTCCTTTAGAATTAGTCGGTAACAAGGCTAGATGGGAATTCATGCAGAAACCTAAAGATTCCTTCTCTCCCAAGGCAGGTATTGACAAGGTCAGCAAAAAACCGACATTACAATGGAAAAAGTATTAAAGGAAAAGTTCAACCTGATTACAATCATTTGGTCGTTTATGTATGGATTCGACATGTTTTACTTAACCCTTCCGTCTAATAGCTCTATGGATTATTACCCTGATAACACTTTAACTCATTACGTGACCAAACTACCTCACACTATAGACCTAGTTGGAGATTACGAGGTAGGGATTGTTGAATTCTTCTACCCATTTTCTTGGTATAACGTTCAATCAGATAGCGTTGTATTAGGCATTAACACAAAACCCAAAAATGAAGTTAAGGCACATTACATACGCGTTAGGGAGGGATACTATACCAATGGAGAGGCTCTCATTAATGCACTAAATGATGCAATACGTGCGTCTCATTTTAACGATGAAAAATCGGTGTTATTTACCTATGATCCCGTGAGCTGTAAAGCTTCCTTGAGTGTCGATTCTGGCGTCAACAGCGTGGAACTTTCTCCGATGCTTCAAACTATACTATCCTTTCCTTACATGTTATGTACCCCTGGCGTTCACAAAAGCACAGCCGTTGTTAATGTCAACACAGGGTTAGATGCCCTTTACATTTACTCAGACGTGGTGGAACCACATGTTGTAGGAGACAGCTTCGTTCCACTCATGCGTATCGTCCCCATCACTGGAACTCCTGGACAATCTGTAACTCATTCATTTGAACACGTTAAATATTTTCCAGTTCAAAACAAATCATTTTTCACTATAGAAATAGATATAAGAGATGGGACTGGAAGAAAAATACCATTTGAACACGGTAAAGTTGTAGTAACGTTACATTTCCGTAAACGTCGCTCGCCACACTTTACATAGAGCAATCGACATGCGACATCATGGAGACGCTTCCGCTTTATACCACAACTATTACACAGCGCAAGTTGGATCTGGCCTACCTGTTTTTGCTGGAGCGAGCTTTCAACGTGGTCATGGGGTGGGCAATGTCCTGAAAGGGTTGTTCAATGCTGTTGTCCCTTTAATGTCTTCTGTCGGAAAAACCATTGGTAAGAAAGCTTTGAATACCGGATTACAGATAGCTGGTGACGTCATTAGTGGAAGAAATATCAAATCGGCTGCAAAACGTAGAGCTCAGGAAGCCGGACGTGATCTCTTGAATACAACTGTTAACCGATTAAATTCGATAGGACCAGTAAGACAACCTATAAAGAGACAAAAACCACGCAAAAAAATTAGACGTTCAAAAGTCAAGAGAGCGAACGCTTCTACTAGAGATATTTTTAGTTAAGAAACTAACATGAGTTTGATACACCCACAATCGTGTTTATGTACAAATGACAGTTTAGATATTTTTAAGATCCCACCGACTCAAACCAGTCTAGAAGATAGTCACTGGGTGCAATTCCACCCCGTATCATCAGTCAATGACACTAATCCGATAGAGTTTAATCTGAGTGGAGCATCAGAGCATTATTATGACTTGGCCAGCGCATACATATATGCTAGAGTACAGATAATAAATAAAGACGGAACTAATGTAAGTGGGGATACAAAGATTGGCCCCGTCAATTATTGGCTACATAGTTTGTTTTCACAAGTACAGCTGTCTTTGAATAATAAGGTACTTTCAATGGCTTCGAACACCTATGCATATCGGGCAATTTTAGAAGCACTTCTCAGTTATGGAATGGAAGCAAAGTCATCTCACCTGACATCAGCTCTGTTTTACAAAGATACTGCTGGTAGCTTGGATTCGGTGACATCTAACGATGGATTTACCCAAAGGACACACTTCACGGCCAATAGTAGAGTAGTCGATTTGATCGGAAAACCACATCTGGACCTGGCATTTCAAAACAGACTCATACTTAATGGAGTGGATATAAAATTAAAATTGATTCGTTCTAAAGACGCCTTCTCGTTGATGAGTGACGAACAAAATCCTGATTTCAAAGTCGTTATCAAAGATATCTCATTTTTTATTCGTAAAGTTAAAGTTAACCCGGATGTCCAGATAGCTCATATGAGAGCGCTAGAAAAAGCTCCGGCTAAATACCCCATCAGTCGAGTGGAATGCAAAGTCTTTAGCGTACCAAAAGGAAACTTATCATTAAACCAAGAAAACTTATTTTTAGGCCAGTTACCAAAAAGGATTGTTGTTGGTATGGTTGATTCTGATGCTTATAATGGCACCTATTTAAAGAACCCATTTAATTTTAAACATAACAATGTGAATTTTTTCGCTATATATTGTAACGGCAAACAACTCCCGAGCGTAGCGTACGCTCCTAATTTCGAGAGGTTTGATTTCTTGAGAGCTTATCACGATATGTATGCCGCTAATGGGCAGATGTTTAAAGACCTAGGAAACAATATATCGAGGACAGATTTCAACAAAGGTTACACCTTATTCTGTTTTGACTTGTCACCTGATATGAGCGACGGTGATCATTTCGATCTCATTAAAAAGGGTAACATACGGTTAGAAATGCGATTCTCAACACCGCTCTCAGCGACAACTAATGTCATTGTTTATGCGGAGCACCAAAATTTGGTGTCCATAGACAAAAGCCGAACTGTCTTATTTGATTACGGCTCATAATGGATAACCTTCAGATACAAACCATATTAGAGGCGGATCGTTATACAAAAAACTGTTACAGAGGGGTATATTCCATAGATAACTTACCTCAATTCAAGAATCCAAGTGGTGGGTATGTGTGTAATACTCATCCATCACATCAAAAGGGGGAGCACTGGGTGGCCATGTACATCAGTGACGACGGCTTAGGCATATATTTTGACTCATACGGGATGTTTCCTTTGAAGAGGGAGCTATATGAATTTATGGATACATCGTGTCGCTCTTGGACGTTTAATGATAAACGTTTACAGAGTCCTTACTCGGCCGTGTGTGGACAGTACTGCATATTTTTTATATTACAAATGTGTAGGGGTAAAACTCTTCAAGCCTTTGTAGCGCCATTCTCGAATGTGTACGAGGATAATGATGTAGAAATTTTTGATTACTTTGCCGAAAACTATAATATCATAAATGTACCACTAGTTGTTAGATCATTGTAAAAGAACGAATTATCTCGGAAAAGCTTCACTTCAGAGCCCCACTGCGATATCTGTAATGCGTACTATACCCAAGACAGATCGTGTTACAGAGCGTATGTGGGTGATAAATGGTTCTTACATAGTTGTTGTCGTGATTGTAACATTCGCTATATATCAGTTGTGATGAAAATTATAATAATAAAAATAAAAATGACAAACCATAATCGTTGATGTTGTTGATTGTAATCCAGAACATTCCACTCCTTTTAGACGGAGCTCAAAGTTAAAATAAGAGGCAGCCGTTCTATAAAGGAGCAAAATGTTTTGGTTTTTATTCCTTTTTTCCAACATTTTATCTGAAACATACTAAACAAACAGTTTTTAAACATATAAATACAATACAATAATATTACATTTAATATGAGTATACATATATATAATGATATTTACAAAAAGTCATTTGTAGCCACTAAAGACAGCGTGTTTGGATAAATGAAAACAATTAAATTACCAGGATATAAAACATAATTACATACCTAATTTAAAGACCGGTCAACCTATTTATGTACAATTTCAGATCTTTAAAATCCGTAGGGTAAGGTATCCAAGTCTGGCAGTATTACACGCTTAACGAAATGAACTCTGTAATCCTTTTTCTCTGGTCGATTCACAATTTTCATTTCAACTTTGCGTCTGGTGATTTTGTTGTCTTTGTACACGCTACGAACACATCGTTCACAGCGTGTTGGTTGGTCACTACATGGACAATCAGAGAGAACATTCTGGACCATCTCACTCACGGTCTGAAAATTGATGACTTCAGAGTTCTTTGCGTTAAGCGTAAATCCTCGAACCTTGGTAACAGTTTTCCCCAACTTTGTTTTGTACGCATAATTCTTGGGTCCACCACTTGCAAACTCAATGATCGTGTCGCCTTCATCCAACTCACTGGTAAGCTGACCCAAATAGTCACCAGTGGGAACATCCAGTTGGCCGGGTTCGGTAAAGTAAATCACACTGTCGGTGTCGTAGTAAAGGACACGTCTGTCCAACTGTTCGAGAACTTCGTACAACTTTAAGCGGGCATGCGCTGTTGTCATGGCGGCTACCCATGGGTTGGACGAATGTCCGGTTGGTACGAAGTCCTGTTTGGCTTTCCACTCCAATAATATTGTACCTTCATGAATGGTGTGAAAGTCTGTGATGTCTTTGGTGGGATCATTTAAAAACTCGTTAAACAGTTCCTGATTCGATATAAAGGAAGCCTGAGGTAAGCCATTCCTTTGTCCAAATTTCCCCCAAACAGTGTTCAGGCAAAGCTTAGCCACTGAACGAAGACCGGGGTTCTTGACAATGTTATCGGAGTCCAGTTTGATCCCTTCATTTTCTTCGTACAGTTGCACATACTTATGTTTGTCCTCGTCCGACTTTACCCAATCCGGCCAACCTGAAGATTCTTGTTTCAGCTTAAGAAACGTGTTTATGTAGCCTGTGAACAGGCCGCTGTCTTCGTTTCTACCGTCATACTGGGCCGTTTCTTCAAAATGGTATACCTCGTATACATTCAATACACGATATCCCTTTGTCAGACTTTTGCACAACTCGTTCGTTACCCACGTACCAGCCAATGCTCTCTCGTCATCTGTATGACGACATTCGGACTGCGTCAGTGAGTCACAGCAAGTTCTACAAAGAGGGAACATCAAACGGTTATTGCTTCTGTATGGTAATACAGGTAGATATAGCCCACGCGGTGGTAAAACTTTACATTTTATGAACCCAGTGTATCTAGTAATGTCTCCAAAATCTCTAGTTATAATGGTGGGATATTTCAAACAATATTCCGAATACTTATTGACGCTTGGATAAAGCGAGGTAAAATCGACATAATTGATGGAAGTACCCTCTTCTGCTATATATAACATCTTCGTCGCACCAGTTCGGCCTCCAAAGAAGGCATCCCTTGGGTCGAGTCTGCTATGAACTTCAGATTTAGATATGAAGTCTCTGAGTTCTTCGTTACTCTCTATCTGTTTTCTAAAATCGTGCTCCCAAATACAAAAAAGCCTACCTCCACACATACCTTTCAATATAGTCTCTCTCTCTACCGTCCTTTGATATAACTCACCCATACTTTTACCAGAAGGTGGATGAATTGTATCGGCATCATAACAGGTCTGACAACCATGATACCAACATCCATAGAACTCGTAAACTGTGTCACTAGATCTATCGTATCCGTCGCATTTAAAACGACCTAACCGATGTTCGCCTTTATTCAATGCATGTTCGATCTGCAGTTCTGGGCCCTCTTGTTTAGATCGGAACATAATCCAATCCATCCACTGTATCGAGATACCTGAGAATTGATCCTTTCCCAGGATACCGTTGGCGGGGACAAGTGCAATGGTCTCCGGTTTCAGAAACTTGTGCTTAAAAATATCGAAACAGAGAGAGGCAATTGTTATAAACCTTAATGGATCTAAACCTTGAGAAGTTGGATCGTTGGGCAACGTCGTGATACCCATGATAAGATCTCTAAACTTGAGACAGCATCTCTTCAAGATTTCTACATCTGCTCTACAGTATACTTCCATTTCTTTCTTAAAATCAAAGACATACCCACTTTTTTCAAGAACAGAGTGCCATTCTAAGAAATCCTTCTTGTCCTCTACTGACATATCGTCCACTCCGTAATACTCTATACCTGGTATACTTCCGACATAATCCTGGTTTTCTGAAGTGTTAAATAGATGTGGAAACCAACCTTTCTTCATGGGTATATTGAAGGTCTTGGGGAAATCAGCCAATCTTCTAGGAATTAAATTCAGACTATCAATCAGTCTTATGTTCAGGCGCTGAATGTACAGATACATGATTTTCCCTCCACTGTATATGATTTCAGGGGTAATGGTCTGATCCACTATATAGCGTAACACAAAGACGAAATCAAAAGCCTTTCCATTATGGGCTATAGCTGTGTAACCCTTATGCTGGTCTGAAAAAAGCCACTCACCGAAACATTTCAACGTGGACGTACCTTGGAAGACCATTTCTTTGAGGTCGCATTTCTCACATTCGGACACATCTTCTAAATTGATACATTTGTCACATACCTTGTGGGCCACACAGAAATTCGGAATATGCTCGCCTGTTTCCTGGTTGGTTTCAAAATCAAAAAATATATATAAACATGATGGCTTTTTAGATGACCCTGGCTTCATATAGCACTTGTGATCACCTAAGTGGTATACTCTACATAGTGTACAAAATACTTCCTCACATTGATGATCTTCCTGTGAACGTTTGGCTCTAGTAATGAGTCTATTGCAACGAACACAAAGCCATATTTTGTCACATATAGAAGGATAAAATACATCGGTTTGAATAATATGTGGTTTACGAATAGAATGTCTAGCATAACAATCTCTATTATGAAATATTCTATTACAACGGAGACAATTAATAGGGTCGGTGTACTCGCATCCCTTGGTATAGCACATTGTACATTGGTTGCCACAACGATGGTCACTTATGTTATTATACCGTTTAAAACATGAAGTACAATAATAACTAGAACCAAAATATCCTGCCATACTGGTAATAACATCAAAATGATTGTTATGATATAAAACAAAAATCTTTACCTCTGTCTCTATACTACCTTTATAAATCACATCATTTAACTCGTTGGCACTGATGACCACGACCTGTATGTTCAACACTTTCTCGAATGCCGGAATGTGCTGTAGCCCACAGGGTTCTGTAGGGTCAACTCCGGCTTTCTTACACAAATCCAACGCTAAATGGGTTTGTAGAGCCATGTTTTTGAATGCAATCTTCCTCTTCTCCGGATCGTCCGTAACGTATTTTTCACCGACGACCAAAGCTCTGGCTAAACATGTGTTGTCTTTGTTCTTTATCTGAATAATAGATTTTTTGTTAGTTTTATCTTTATCTAAATTAACAATTGCCTTACCTTTACCACCTCTAACAATACGAATCGTACCGATATGAATTTCAAACGTGTCATTCAAAAATATGGATTCATGCGATTGTAGAATTCTTTCGATGATTTCCAAAATTGCATCTACTGTCACACTACCCTTCCTTCTCAACGATAGTACCAGAGGTGTCTCTAGGCCTCGTTGATTGATGTAGACCCTTACCAGGTCATCGTCGTGTAGGTCAAGGGTTGATTGATCCAGCACATATTGTATGGAACGAGTTAATAGGTCCATATTACTTCTCCATGTACGATTCCCTGTTTTAGGTGTCAGCTTGACAACGTGGATTGTTTCCGAAGTGTTGAACTTCTTCACATACTTGCTCTTGATGGTGGTGACTTTGAAATTACCGTCACAATCGTCACCACCCTCACCACCCTCACCCCTCTGCACATGGGGGGCGTCCGTTGCATCTGTTATGGGTTGCTGTCGGGGAGGGCTCACAGGCCTAGATTTCTTACCTTTTCCCTTACCTTTCTTACTTTTTTTCAAAGACTCCCTGCACAAAAAAACAAAACAAACATAAGTAAATATATATATAAATGAATGATAAAAATAATAATAACAATAGCTGGACATATAATCTCCCATAGTATTGGCATAGTATTGGCTGTGGCTTTAGTATTTTTTTATTTATTTATTTTTTTTTAAATAAATTAATAAACTTACCCTTGACAGCTACCCTTAGGGCGGAAAGAACCCAGATTGACTGGATTATGCGCATTTGGCTCAATGTCCCTGGATGTCGAAGGTTCCGCGGGAGGGGCTGTACTGTTTGGAACTTTAACAGTTAGAGTATCGTCATTTTCTTGGGCCTTTCTTTTCAGAGCTGGTTTCCTATTAACATCCTTTTGTACTGGACTTTTGGATATATTTAAGGAAACCGGTTCTGAGGTTGAAGCCTCTTCAGACGGCTCTATGCCTTCCATTACGTCATCCCACCGAAGAGCCAAATCCATAACATAATCTTCACCAAATCTATTTAAGTATAAAAAAGAAATACTCTATTTTTATGAGGAATAAAATGCTTCGAATTCCTAAAAAAATTAAATCCTGATGATGCACAAATCATTTACTCGGTTTTAAAAGCGATATCCTTAAGCTATCCGTGGTGTTTTGGTGAGCAGTTCGACGCTATAATGTCTTGTTGCTAAAAAAAGGCTTGTTAGAATGGTGGTAAAATGAAATTTAGCCAAAACTCACTTGACAAAATAGTGAATGTAGCATTATGGAGTTTACTGTTATAGAGAATAGTGTTCGCAATAATCGTGTTCAGTTAAATGAATAAATAAATGAAATAATAAATAACTAAGACAAATAATAAAAACAACGAAGAAACACAAGCTTTTACTTACTCTAGGGAATTTGCTGTTGTTGCCGATGTTGTTAGGTCGTCGTACGACAACTCAGCTAAGGCGGTAAAGAAACTTTCCTGAGACATACTGGAAAACAGGAGTTTCGGAGATTATAAAAATAGTTTTGCTTGGTTGACTAAAATAGGTTCGAACATGGGAATATAATCAACCATATACGTGGAATGGTGGTCACGTGGTTTTTTATGATTTCAGTATAAGGTCAGATCCAACCTAACCCAGCCAATGAGAAATGTTTTTCGAGGTATATAGTCCATTGATATAATCTATCTCATGAAGCTTTAGAGCGGCCAATTTAATACATACTGCTTAGCAATAATAAAGCCACGGAGAGGTAACTCGACGGACCATGCGGTCAAGGGAAATATTTAAAGGGGAAGTAACTCTAAGGACCGTACAAACAAGGGAAATAATTCGAGGGGAAGTAACTCGACGGACCATACAATGGAAGGAAGGAAATAATCCAGGGGGAGGTAATAATTCAGGGGAAGTAACTCGACGGACCATACAAAGGAAGGAAGGAAATAATCCAGGGGGAGGTAATAATTCAGGGGAAGTAACTCGACGGAGCATACAAAGGAAGGAAGGAAATAATCCAGGGGGAGGTAATAATTCAGGGGAAGTAACTCGACGGACCATGTAAACAAAGGAAAAAAAAAATCTAGGATGGAAGGGATTCAATGGACTATGTAGATAGGGATATATATTTATATATATTTATATATATATATATATATACTCAAGACTAAATGCGCTAAAGAGCTTCCGAATTGTAAGCCTTTAGATGAATAGCCACTAATTTAAATGATTTGTCAAATCTAAACAATTTAGCGGACAATTCAATGTATACTAAAATTACATAAAAGTTATATTTCCCTATATTTTTACCCGAACTGTAATGTAATAAAATACTTAAGATAAACTTACCTTACTTAAGAGCTTTCAGTTTCACACACACAGGAGTAACAGGAAAATCACAGTTTTAAGAGAATTAATAGCACGAAAATCCTTAACAATTAAACAGGCAGAAAGTTCAGTCACAAATTCAGCTTCAGTTCGAACAGATAAAACACCAATAATCCCAGTTTCAATTCGAACAGAAAGAACACCAACAATCCGCTTCAGTTTTTGGAAAGAATGATCAGCAATGCTTAAATTTCCAGAAGAAATATGATTATTCTACCCAAAATCCTGGTTCTTATACGATCAAGATTATTTTCATTGGCCGTTAGAAAACAAAGATGTGGATGGAATCCCCGTCTTTCTTGTCATTCCATTGGTCAATTTTTCTGGAGAGCTTGTCGGGAAACTAGTTTTGGCACCTCTCAGTTACGCCTATAGTTTGTTAGACACTCCTACTTTTTTCGCGCCAAGACTTGCCTTTGTCCCCACCCCCCAACCCCCAGAACACCTGGCATACGGGTACCAGTTTTAACGAGTTTTGTCAAATTCCCACATTCTGAAAAAAAAAGCTTTGCGCTGGTAAATATACTAAAAACAATACGATTCAGCGGATAAAGTGAATTTTTTTTATCCAGAAATAAAGTTCAAAATACGAGCTTTCCGTCGATACCAAACTCGCATAGTTATGTTTTATTAATTATTTAAACCAAAAGAAAACCTCATATATTTGATTAATTCACTTCATTTTTATAAACAAGATTATTTTTATTATTCCGGCCAACATTTTAAACTTCGATAGATCGAAATTGTACTCGTAAGCTTTTTAACACGGTTTTACGTTTGCATATTTGTTTCTTTAAGAATAACATGCTTGGAATAACATCTGAAATAGGTAAAGTTGGGTTTTGTTCATTTACTTTGATTAATTTTTTTTTTTTAATAGACCGCGTAATCTGCGATGAATATGGGAGTGGTGTTTGAGACGAATTATAGTTTCTAATAATTTTGAGTACACCACATAGATTTAAAGAAAATGCCTATGAACATTTAAGTATTTTGGTGTAAATTCAAACTTTGAAGTTACAGTTCTTGAATAGGCTAAGGCACTTAAGCAGTAAATCCATTCTACCGAGACCAGCCGATAGTCGACACAAAGAACCATTGTACTCTAGTCCGAAGACCTGCCATTGTCCGCCAACCCATCCAGGGACACCTGTCACACGGGTGCCAGTTTGAATGGGTTTTTGTAAAATTCCCACATTCTGAAAAAAAAAAAGCTTTGCGCTGGTAAATATACTAAAAACAATACGATTCAGCGAATAAAGTGAAATATTTTTATCTAGAAATAAAGTGCAAATTAAGGGCTTTACGTCGATACCAAACTCGCTATGTAGGTTTTATTAGTTATTTCAGCCAAAAGAAACCCTCATATATTTCCGAACTATTTTGAATTATTGACTTTACCAAAATGCTTCCCTTTTCAACGGCAATCCATTTAGTTCAGTTCAGAATACTTAAACTTCACTCAGTAAATAGACTTTATGTTATAAAAATATTCGAATTCGGACCGTACATAGGGCGTCATTTACTTAAATTCACAGTTTTATTAGACGGCATAATCTCTGTGTTGAAGTTGGGGGAGATGTGTTTGAGACGTATTATATCTTGATAAAATGCATTCGAAAATTTAAATATATTGGTGTAATTTAAAAGTTTGAAGATATAAGATTCCTGCATAGTTTCGGATACTGCATCACCAAACCAGTCTCACCGGTAAAAGCCGATAGTCAACACAAAGAACCATTGTACTATAGTCCAGGTTTCCCCACTAATGATGTATCTCAAAGAGCGTCTAACCGGGTGTGGCTAGAGGACAATACACACAATGCCATTGTGCTGCAGTTAACTTCGCCTTCTAATCACTCAAGCTTGTCAGATGTCAGTGTAGGTGAGAAGTATTCCATTTCTGGAGGGTCTGCTTACATACCTGATTTCATTCCTCTGTAGCACGCGTAAGGGAAAGGATCTGTAATAGCCTATGACTTATACATGTTTACTACTTTTACTATATAAGTTTGTGTGTTATGGGGGTACCAGGAATTGTGCATAAGGATTACATTGTCGGATTATTCTTTGACTGTTAACATTTACAAAACGTGAGTATTTTGCATTTATTTACAGAGCGTTAATATCAATTGTATAGTTTGTTGTTTAAACAGGGCTGTGATGCATTTGTTTTTGCTATCCATTGTTGAAATATATCACTTTCTACTCTAATAACTCCGTTTAAAGAGAGGTTTGTTAGATTGTTAGTTTTTTGTTTTCGATCATTTTATCATTATCAAGTTAGGGTTACCTCTCCCTTTGTATTATTTCCATTTCTCACATGCTCCGTTCAGTTACCTCCCTCCTGGGTTATTTCCCTTTCTCACATGGTCCGTTGTGTTACCAATTGTGATGACGCGACTAGCTATGCATAGCAAGACTAGTATTTGTCAATACTTGGGTACACAAAGATAGGCTCGTCATCACGATTGTTGTGTTACCTCCATCCTGGATTATTTCCCTTGTTTACATGATCTGTCGAGTTACCTCCCCCCCCTTGAATTATTTCCCTTGTTTGTACGGTCTTTTGAGTTACCTCCCCCTTGAATTATTTCCCTTGTTTGTATGGTCTTTTGAGTTACTTCCCCCTTGAATTATTTCCCTTGTTTACATGATCTGTCGAGTTACCTCCCCCTTGAATTATTTCCCTTGTTTGTACGGTCTTTTGAGTTACTTCCCCTTGAATTATTACCTCCCCTGGATTATATCCTTTTTGACTTTGGTTTTTTCTAAGCAGTTTTCTTTTCTTATCACTTACCTTGGACACATAACTTACCAATACTATCATTTATCCATTATTCCTTTTATTATAAGAGGTGATTAGTATAAAACAAGATCATATTATTTGATTCTATTGTTACCCTCGTTTCATACCTTCTAAACTGCAATCTTTTGATTTTATTGTTCACTTCTGTACCTTAATATTCATCCCTACCGGCCACCTGCCGGCCACCTGGCTTATTGAGTCTCATTAAAATTAATTATGCACAAACAATTACAATAGCCTTTGTACACCACTTACTTTGTTCTCATTCAAGTCTTTGTATTGCAAGGTCACTAAAGGGCAACCACCTGCCTCATTAAGACATTATTACACTCATTATAGCAATTAAATTTAATAATTTTGACCTCACTTGATCCTACCTTTGACCACCGCTCACTTTGTTCTCTTTCATACCTTTGTATTGCAAGGTCACTACAGGGCAACCACCTGCCTCATTAAAACATTAATTAGCTCATTATAGCCATTAATATTTAATTAATACTGACCCTACTGACCTTTTAGAACAATCAATCCCAGCCGTACCGATCTACTACTTTTATAATATGTATAAAACTATTAAGTCTTGTGTAACCAAAGGTGGACACAAATCAGATTTTTTCATTTGTAACATAGGCTTGAGGCAAGGGGAAAATTTGTCACCCATTATGTTTGCCTTATTTATGAATGACTTGGAGCCATATCTGTTTTCAAGCGGCTGTACAGGTGTTAAAACAGACAATTTTAATGACATTCTGTTGCCCTTATTAGAAATTATTATATTGCTTTATGCCGATGATACCATATTGTAGCAAAGAGCGAACGAGAATTGCAATTTAATCTTAATAGTTTTTATTGATATTGTGAAATTTGGAAGCTACAGATAAATTCCCAGACAACAAAAATTGTGATTTTTGGGGCCCGTAGGCCCCCTACGTTTCGATTTTATATCGACACAGAAGAAATTGAAGTTGTAAAGAGTTATAAATACCTTGGTTTATTATTTTGTCAAACACGAAGCTTTTTGAGTACCAGAAAGAAATTAGCAGATAGTGCTAGAGTTGCATTGTTTAGTTTAAAAAAGAAAATTAGAAAATATGACTTACCAATAGATTTACAGTTACAATTATTTGACACTCTCATTGTCCCAATTCTTCTCTATGGTTGTGAGATATGGGGATTTGAAGATTTAAAATTAATTGAAAAAGTTCATCTTGATTTTCTTCGAGAACTTCTTTGTCTTACGAAAAGTACACCGCATTTTATGTTGTATGGTGAACTTGGAAGACAACCTCTGTCTATACTAGTGAAGACTAGAATGATATCCTTCTGGAACAATTTGGTAATTGATGCTTCTAACTCTAAGTTATCCTCCATTATGTATAAGCTATTATTGTCTGGTTGTGAAATTAACATCTACCAACATAAATGGATTACATTTGTGAAAGAAATATTTCAAATGACTGGTATGTTTGCTACCTGGGTACACCCACCTACAGTTAAACTGCCCAGTCTTACAAAGAACATTCGTCAGCGACTTAACGATCACTTCCAACAATCCTGGCTTGAATTAATTTCCAACTCCTCGAAAGGAAGCTTTTGCAAAAGCTTCAAATTTGAACTAAATTGTGAAAACTACCTGTTAGTTTTACTAAAAGCATTTAAAATTGCCATGTCTAAATTTAGAACGACAAATCATAGACTACCTATTGAAGTCGGCCGCTGGAAGTCTATTCCGAAAACGGAAAGAATTTGTCAACTCTGTGATAAAAAAGCCATTGGAAATGAATACCATTATGCTCTAGAGTGTCCTTTTTCCAACAGCAAAGAACTCTTCATATTCCTAAGTATTATTATACGTACCCAAATGGCCATAAACTGCAAGATTTGCTAGCTTCTAATTACAAACCCAAACTGCTGAAATTTGCTAAATTTATCCTGTTGATTATTGAGAATTTTGACACTGGTATTATATAAATAAGTCTATCTCTATTCGTAAAGATCTCTGAAAACATCATCCTTTGTTAGATCATTTTTCAATCCAATTTGTGACAATCCCTAGAAAATTTGTCAGCCTGTTCAATTGTAATTTATGTATGCCCTCATATACTGTAATTACGGTCTGAGGTGTAATAAAAGTTCAGTTCAGTTCGGCACTGTGGGATTGTCGTGTCTGCTTTGTCGAACCTGCCTGGTGAGACTCCCTTCATGGGTAGTGGCGAGGTTTTTGAAGTTCTGTGAGTGGAGCTTTTTGTAATTGTTCTGTGAATGGTATCCTCCCTCCCCACCCACACTCGTACCCTAATCTGCTGACGTGAACAGAACAGATCATTACGATTCTCTACAAGCATTTGGATGTTGGCACCAAAAACCATTGAGCATGAGACATGAACGTGTGCTTAAATCCATTAATTACAAAATTTGAAGATCCTCGCGTTTGAAAAATGAATGCAATGGTTCTTTGTGAATTGGGTCGATATCCACTATCTTTATCAATAAAAATAGAATTGTTCAGTTTTGGTGTAAATTAGCAAATGACAGTGAAACTAAACTCAGTCATACAATGTTTACATATTTATGCATGTACTCTCTACGAAAAGGGGATTTATTCTTCACCATGGCTTTTGTATGTTCAAGATATTTTAAACAATTGTTGCATGAGACATCTATGGTACGGGATGAAAACCACGAACCCCACTTGGATCACTAAATCAGTAAAAACAAGACTCCGTGATCAATATACACAAGAGTGGATGTCTGTAATCAACGAAAGCCAAAAATGCTATCTCTATAAGCTTTTTAAACAAGATTTCGAGATGGAACGTTATATTAAAATTCTTCAATACAAACAGAGTTTTGTCTTAGCCAGATTTAGATTATCCAATCATTGTCTTCCAATTGAAACTGGTCGATATACAAATACTCCTCGCGAAAGACGAATTTGTAAACTCTGTAACGAAAGAAAAGTATGTGACGAGCTTTATTTTGTTGTAGAATGTAAGCTTTTGCATGGATTAAAGTGGCATGAACTGCCGAAATTCACACTTTTTTTATAATTTCTGATCGTCACGACAGTAAGAGGCTTTGAAGGTCATCGAAAAACTAAATGATTAGCGTTGGAATGAGAAAAATCCATACAGTATGTGGCCTGAACGAACAGAAAACGTGTTCGAAAAGTAATCAAAATTTAAATAACCGGGACGACCATTCATTCATTCTAAGCCAAAGTTAGTTCAAAACAATACTTCATCGTACATTCTCGAGACTAGAAGCACTGAAAAGCTTCTGAATTATACGTCTTGGGAAAAATAGCCGATAATTTCAACATTCTGTTTCAACGTCAAAATATCAACATTTTGGCAGCTCATGTTACTTTAAGAAAAAGGTACATTCCACTTTATTATGTAAGATTTAAAGACTTAAATCATTTTAAACTTTTGTTAAATGGAAGTAAATCAACTCTGTGTAAGTTTGTAAATGGGTACTATATTATAATGGTAAGTTCCGATATTCATAAAAGCCAACAAACCTCCATCTTTGTTGCTTTGCTTTCGCATCGGTTTTTTTATTGTTTAAAATGTTTTAGAATATAAAGCGACGAAACCTTTAAACTAAGCTTTCTTTCTTATTTTACTTTGATTGGTTAACTCCTTTTTGTTAACAAAGAATATGTTCGTGCCGATACCTTCATTAAAGACAAACTCCGGCACATAAAACATTTTCTTGACCGTAATATCCAGTTTTTGCTGCGGCTTGTATTTCTTTTTTTTTTTCTTCTAAAACGGGACAAATCTTAGTTTGTTTCTTCTTTAATTAATGAAACAAGTAACTTTCGATCTGTGGCTGGAGTTATAAATCCGACTTGCTCGTACTTTGGAGTCCGTTCTTTGTAGTCAATTTATTTTTAATATGGCGCTTCGTAAGAGAGTGGTTTCCGTTTCCCTGGTGATACCGATACAGTCGCCTTAAATCTTGTGCTGATCAAATAATACCAAAACTCAGAAGCAGTTTACGTTAATAAAAGCACGTCATCTTCAAAAATTGATATATGCTCATTTATAATTTACTTAGAAAAACATTAGTCTATATAGCTTTTTATTCGGTTTTTTAACTTCTGGTTTATAGTATTCCAAACAAGTGTGATCATTTTTTTCGAGTGGAGCTTTTTTTTAATTGTTCTGTGAGTGGTATCCTCCCCCTTTCCCTCCACCTACACTCTTACCCTAATCTGCTGACGGAAAAGTTCCAATACCGCTTCTCTGATTGTAGAGTTACCTTAATTATTTATCTGCGGACATCAAAGAAAATGAAATAGCCAATCAAAATAGTGAACGTTTGACCTGTTTTGCTCAACTTTACAATAAATTAATGACTTTCATGAGAACAACTCACACATCTTTCACAACTATCCTCGTAATACCAACCAATTCATCCAAAATGTCTACCATGTTGACTGACCACTCTATGACCAAGATTCTTTCAACACCAACTCAAGAAGTTACCTCGAAAAGAAAGAGAGTTCGACGAGGTCCAACCATTTTCACTGATGAACAGAAAGACGTTCTGGAATCAGTTTTTGATGATGATAAGTACCCGGATATTCGTACCAGAGAGAGGCTTGCTGACAGGATTGGAGTTCTAGAATCACGTGTTCAGGTTAGTAGTGAAATCTTTATGTCATTTTTTCCACTGCAACACGTTTTCCACATTCTTAACTAATAACGTATTATATTTGAAGAATCTCCTTAATGTTATTTTTTCTCAATAGGTATGGTTCCAAAACCGACGCTCTAAACTTCGACGTTTACAGAAAGGAAGTTCACAATCCAATAAGAACAAGCCAGGGCCAGATGTGACACCATTGGACCTGCTAGAAACTATCCAAGTTCCTCAGGCCAACTATGGACGTAGCTTACACGGATACCCTGATCCCAGTGTAATGCCCTACCAGTACCCAGGATTATATTGGCCTCAAGTCTTACCTACCGTCGGCCAAGTTTACCCGGACCTATACCAGACCCCAGCGTACACAGTCCAATACCCGTACTACCCTATGCAGATATGGCCGGGTCAGCTGATGTCACATGATGATAGTTTGTATGGAGCGGAAACCAGATCAGCAGACATCCTATCCCCGAAACAAACCGTCTCTCAAGATGAAGATGTCGTTTCCTCAACAGTTCTGTAATTTGTCGTTACTCATTATCCTATTGCTGTGTAAACATCCATTAAAAGTGCTTAAATAAAATACTCTGTATGTAAAGTTTGATAAAGTTGTGTATCAAAACCGATTTGTCAATTTTGTCTCTTTAGTGTTTTTTTAGCTGCGACTAGCAGTTCTTTAATTCACTCAGTCTGCCTGTCAGTCGGTATTTTAAATATATATGTTCTATTGGTTGTCCGGGTTTTAGAAGATTTTGTAGCTATTTTCTTCATTTCAGTTCAACTTATAATTGGCTTTGACCTTGGTATTCAGCGAATATCATTTGTGATATCGACTTTCCTCCGTATTTTGGCCGTAATTTTTTTTTAATAAATTGATTAAAGCACATGTTAGTGTCTCATGCTCAATAGTTTTTGGTACCAGCATCCAAACGCTTGTAGAGAATCGTTGTGATCTGTTCTGACGTCACTGTAACGCGGTTAAACTTTTGCGCTTCTTTTATTATTTGTTTGTATCAAGTGCCGATAACTCTAATGCATCTTTTTAGGGACACACAAATTGTCCCCCCTTTGACTATTTTCCGAACTTGAATTGGGCGCGTTATGACGTCATCGCTTTGTTCGGGTGATCTGACAACCTTGACCCGCCTATGTCAAATTCGGAGAATAAATCCATTTGTAATTGTATTTTCAGGTAAGATGCAAATATGAGTTTTGTTCAGATGATTCTTAAGTACTTCATCCATAATCGGACGGAGTGCCGAATGTTATTTCCTGCAAGTTTTATTATTATGTAACGTTTAGTGCAGACCATATGAGCAGACAGCTCGTCGCCATTTTGTCAAAAGTTTTATCGTAAACGTAAGATGAACCTAAGTTTGTATTTTTGAAGGTTAATGCCGTTCACACGGATATGAATATCCTTAATCCGATTTAGCATACTAGTGACCTAGTTAGACGATTGTAGCGCTTAGCGGAGTGTTTTATATTAATTAATATAGGAATTTTTCGATAGAATCTTAGGGTTCTGTAAACTATTGTCTATAGTCTGTTTCACTCATTGATGTCGTCATTGCAAACAGTGTCAAAAAAGTGTCATCCTTGGGAAACCAGCATAATTTAAATTTGACAGCTAAATGATAAATATAAACAACTAGTTTATAGATCAGTTATGATCCCTTTAGAGAATTTATCATTTAATTTGGCCTTTAAGTACAACTTAAGACTATTTTTAGCTAAGCTCAGTATGTAGCGGTACCTTAATAGGCAAATGATATGTCGACATAGCAACAACTTATCCACAGTATGATTAAGTTTCCTATATTTATCTACGACTACAGTTAGCCTAGGGTGTTACTTAAACAATACTAATAGCAGACTAATGCAGATAAGTGTATAGTTAAACTTTCATAGTTGAATTGATTTGGCATTAGCCGTACATTATTCTTAATGACTGTCTAAGGGATATTTAGCTGGAGTCGGATAATAGCTTTACATGTCACTCTGAATATTGTTAGGAAATGGTCATTTCAACAGGTTATTGAGTTTTATAAATGTTTCTATGCAAGATAGTGACAAGCTCCAAAAAAGGTTAATTAGCACTTTAATATTTTCAAAGAAGGTCAGTTATACCGAGAAAGTTAAATTTTGAACACTTTACTGTATTTATGTATGTGATCGCTTTGTTCGGGTGATCTGACAACCTTGACCCGCCTATGTCAAATTCGGAGAATAAATCCATTTGTAATTGTATTTTCAGAAACTTGTGTTTATGACTTAAACAAAGAACATGCCCGAGCCTCAGCCCGAGTCCAGTGTAACAATTTGGTGACCCCGACGTGATTAAGTCCTTCGTCCAATGTGATCCATCTCACCTTCGTTGATCCATTTTATCTTCTTGTGATCCAGCTCAACTCGAATGATCCAAATCCATTTTCAAGACAACATCTGATACAAGCCTATCATCAAGACTTCAGATGACCAAAGATTCAAGTCCATCATCACTTCAAGAGCTAATAGGATCAAGTTCGTGATATAGTTTTAGTGAGATCAAGTTATTGTGTATTCAAGTTAGTAATATTTGAAGTGATCAAGTGATAACCAGAATCCCCATGATTAAGCTATTATCAAGTTTATTTCTCAGGACCAAGAATAATAATTGATACCAAGTTTCTGAAGATTCAACAAAAGAACAAAGCCAAAGCAAATGTAAAGTGAGAACAAAGCCAAAGCAAATGTAAAGTGAGAACAAAGCCAAATCAAATGTAAAGTGAGAACAAAGCCAAAGCAAATGTAAAGTGAGAACAAAGCCAAAGCAAATGTAAAGTGAGAACAAAGCCAAAGCAAATGTAAAGTGAGAACAAAGCCAAAGCAAATGTAAAATGAGAACAAAGCCAAAGCAAATGTAAAGTGAGAACAAAGCCAAAGCAAATGTAAAGTGAGAACAAAGCCAAAGCAAATGTAAAATGAGAACAAAGCCAAAGCAAATGTAAAGTGAGAACAAAGCCAAAGCAAATGTAAAGTGAGAACAAAGCCAAATCAAATGTAAAGTGAGAACAAAGCCAAAGCAAATGTAAAGTGAGAACAAAGCCAAAGCAAATGTAAAGTGAGAACAAAGCCAAAGCAAATGTAAAGTGAGAACAAAGCCAAAGCAAATGTAAAGTGAGAACAAAGCCAAAGCAAATGTAAAGTGGGAACAAAGCCAAAGCAAATGTAAAATGAGAACAAAGCCAAAGCAAATGTAAAGTGAGAACAAAGCCAAAGCAAATGTAAAGTGAGAACAAAGCCCAGAAAGAAAGTAAATTAGAACCCAAGGTTGAAAACTCAAAGTCAAACACAAGAACAATCAAAATGCAATAAATAAAAAAAAATAGAAAAATCCCTTACAACTCCAGTGTTCCCAAACAAAATACTAACTTCCCACATTATCCAGTACCCTGAACATTCTTTTATCCAGCTGCCTCCACAATATTATCCAGTGTCTCTCAGCATTAAAGCACCCCCAGGTTCTCTCCCCCCAGCATGAAGAACCTTCAATTGCTATCTAGTTTAAGCTTTTGAAACAATTACCATTTTTCACTTCAACCAGAAATGACAATAATATCCGAATGTTTTCAACCATTCAAGAACTTTAGTAACCAGTACAAAAGTAAGGCAGTATAATTGAAAAGAATAACAAAATGGAAGACTTGCAGTGTTTTATATTTAGTGAACTCTACAAACTTTCAGTACTCCAGTTAAATGAAGTGGCAACTTATCTTGAGATTATCCCCCCTGAACCCAACAAGAGAATGAAAGTGATACAGTTGATAAACGAATATCTTGACTCTGAAATAGACAAAAACGACAATGCAATACCCCTGTTGACTTCAGTTCAAAATAAAGTTATGTCATTGACAGTAACAACATCCACCCAGACTAGGCCGTCCACAAGTTATGTCCCTTCACCTGCAATAAATGCATCCAACCTGCTGTCCAGTGTTCCAGCCAGTTTCTCCACAGAGACGATGCCTCCACACTGGCGTAAAGAATTTAAAATAACCGGCCAGATTGGTTTGAGTGGACAGAAGGACAAGCTAACCTATTCCAGCCTTGCCAGACAACTAGATCAAGGCCTCCATAGGGGATACAAATCCAGTGAAATTCTTGAAGGTGTTGTTCGAGCCCTGCCATCAGGTTCCAGTATTCGGAACTACCTTGAACAGAATGACAGTATTAGTGTGTCTGAACTAAAAGAGACTTTAAAACATCACTGCCAAGACAAGACAGCATCAGACTACTATGCCGAGTTGTGTCAACTTGCCCAGTTTCCATCTGAAGGGACTCAAAACTTTCTTATGCGAGCTCTTGACCTCAAACATAAAATAAACACTGCCAGTTCTGAGCCAGGTGCTGAAATATCATACAGCCCCGACTTGATTCAGAGAGTTTTTCTACAAACACTACGACCTGGCATTCAAAACTCTTCAGTTCGAGATGAATTAAAGTCTGTTATGAACAATTCAACTGTCAGTGACCTAGATTTAATCAAAGAATTAGGTCGCATAACAGCCCAAGAAACAGAGAGAAATCATCGCCTTCGTCGCTTTAGATCCAAAGTAAATGAAGTTTCTCTTGAGGAAGGAGAAAGTCTACCCTCGGAACCTAAGCCAACTAAGAGCAAGGCCAACCCCTTAAATACCATCCAAGGAGAAGTACAGGCACTACGTACTGAACTAGCGGACCTGACAGCACATATCAAGGCAGCGGAACTTCAAAAGTACAACAATGAACCTCTGGCACCTAGAAAGTTTTCACATCAAGCACCCACAGACCTGGAGTCACTGCCATTAAAGAAAAACTTTCAAATACAAAATGGCGCCACAACCAGTCTTGATTCGTCAATTAGAAGAAACAGAGAAATTGAAAAGCACTATGGTTGCCCAAACTGCAGATACACCAGCAAGGCAAAACTATGTCAACATTGTTTCACCTGTGGGAGCGACGAGCACTACCGTGCGGGATGTAAACAACGTCGTCAGAGATTTACTTCCACACAACGTAATTCGGGAAACGACCCACAGTTGCTGTAGAGGGACGATCAGTAACTGGAAGTAGTAGGTCCCAAAGAACATCATCATTCAGTAATGCCTGTTATGCTCGACCATTGTGTGTAAAACAGGAAAGAAAGATAATCAAGTTAGTTGGTGAGAAATGCATTGTATCCTGTACGCTTGATGATAAGAGAACAGAAGCGTTATGGGACACGGGATCTCAATGTTGCTTGATTGACTATGGGTGGGTGAAGACTGAGAGCAAGAAGTTAAGACCTCTTTCTGAGCTCACTGGTGATCAACTAGATTTGAAGGCGGCTAATGGAACTAGCATCCCTTATTTAGGATGGGTGTCCATGACCTTTTCCCTTCTACCCCACCAAGGTCAAGATACATCACAGATTATCGCCCCGTTTCTAGTGGTTGATGATGAGCAATTTGCCAGACCTATCATTGGGTACAACCTTATCAAAGAATATCTGTTAATAACCCAGGAAATCGATCCATCTTCCAAGCTCTCCGCAAACTCTATCAAGCAAAGTTTTAAAGGTCTAAACAACAAACAAGCCCATATTTTAGTAAACTGCATCCAGTCAGACACCCAAGACCACCAAGTGGAAGTGAAGACTGGGAAGCGTTTTGTTGTTGTTGCACCTCAAAGTGAAATCCGTATCAAATGTTCCCTACGACCAAGTGATTTTCCAGAGGAAGCTGTATACGTTTTTGAACCCGCTACAAACGTTCCTTTTGGTATAGAGATCGCCAGCATTTTGTTGACTGTAACAAAGTCAGCTAAACACGTGACTATCCCAGTTGTGAATACCACCAAACATCCAATCAAGTTACCAAAGAAAATTGTTTTGGGACACATTGAATCTGTTAAAAGTGTTTTCCCTATTGTGAAAAATGTAGAGTGTAATGCACAACCAGAAAGTAATTCCACCATTCAATCGTGCCACAATTTGTCTGAAAAACATCCAGATATTGACTTAACCAAAAGTGGTCTCACAGTACAGCAAGAAAGTGCAGTCCGGAAAGTTCTAAATGAAGAAGCGGATGCTTTTGCTAAAGATGACCAAGATGTGGGATGTGTCAAAGACTTAGTGATGGACATCAATTTAAGTGACAATGTACCTGTTCAAAAATCTTATATATCCATCCCCAGACCGTTGTATAAAGAGGTGAAAGAATATTTGTATGACCTGATCCACAGAGGATGGATAACTGAGTCAAAGTCTAATTATTCTTCTCCAATCGTCTGTGTTCGTAAAAAGGATGGAACGTTAAGACTTTGTATAGACTTTCGACAACTTAACCTTAAAACTATTCAAAATCGACAACCTCTTCCCAAAGTGCAAGACATTCTTGATAGTTTGGGTGGCAACCAGTGGTTCAGCTTGCTTGACCAAGGCAAGGCCTACCACCAAGGCTTTGTAGCAGAGGGTAGCAGGCCTTTCACAGCTTTCATCACTCCATGGGGCTTATACGAATGGGTTCGTATTCCGTTTGGTCTCACGAATGCGCCTGCTGTATTCCAGAAATATATGAACGAGTGTCTTGCTGACTTGAGAGTCGAAGTGTGTATCCCTTACCTCGACGATGTTCTTGTATTCAGCCAAACTTTTGAGAAACATCTACAAGATCTTCAACAAGTTTTACAGAGATTAAAGAAAAGGGGAATTAAAGTTAAACCTGCTAAGTGTGAGATATTCCGGAAACAGGTTCGTTGCCTTGGTAGCATTGTGTCAAGGGACGGTTACAAGATTGGCCCTAAAGAAAAGGAAGCTGTTTCTCAACTTAGGGACAAAGTCCCACAAACTGTTGGCGATGTAAGAAAACTCCTTGGACTCTTAAGCTACTACCGACGATACGTCCCTGCCTTCTCTTGTAAAGCTTCGGTGTTATACGAACTTCTTAAACTACCAAAACCGGAGTGTGAATCTCGAAAAAAGACCAAGAAAAGACTAAATAAATTCCAACGACCTTCCAGCGACCAGATCCAGTGGGAACCTACACACCAAGAAGGTTTGGACCTCCTTTTAGATTTGCTTTGTACATCAGGCGTTATGGCCTTTCCAGACTATGACAAGCCATATATCCTCCATACCGACGCATCTCAAGATGGTCTAGGAGCAGTCTTGTACCAGAACCAGAATGGTGTCCTTCGAGTTATAGCGTATGGCTCCAGATCTCTTTCACCAGCGGAGAAACGCTACCATCTGCACTCTGGGAAGTTGGAATTCCTTGCCCTGAAGTGGTCCATCTGTGAGAGGTTTAGAGACTATTTGTTTTATGCCCCGTCATTTGTGGTATATACGGATAACAACCCGTTGACCTACATCTTAACCTCTGCTAGATTGGACGCAACAAGACATCGATGGGTGGCAGAGTTGGCGGATTTTAACTTCACTGTCAAGTACAGACCTGGGAAGAAGAACGGCGATGCCGATGCTCTCTCAAGAATGCCTCTTCCTATAGATCAGCTGATGCATGAGTGTACCATGACCATGTCGCCGGATGTTGTAGGTGCTGTTGTACAATCAGTAGAAGTACAAAGTGATGGATTCCTTCAGGCGTCGTCCCAGCAGATCCTAGAAGCAGATTGTAGTACCACTGCATTTACACCCGCCCACCCGGTACCAGACCACGTGTCGTCAGAAGAACTGAGTAAAAACCAACAGTCAGACCCTGAAATATCGACGGTATTGAGAGCAAAACAATCTGGAAAACGTTCTGATTGTCAGAAGGTACAAGGTCGAGCACAGTTCCTTGCTAGAGAATGGTCGAAACTTTTCATCAACGACAGTGGCGTTCTGTGTAGGAGAACCATCTTACCAGGGAAGTTGGAGCGTATCCAACTGGTGCTGCCGAAGACATTTCATAGAAGAGTGATGAAAGAACTCCATGACGATATGGGTCATCTTGGTGTGGAGAGAGTGGAAGATTTAGTGAGGTCAAGGTTCTATTGGCCCAAGATGAGAGGAGACATCGAGCATTATATTACCAATGAATGCAGTTGTCTGATCAGCAAACGTCCCAGTCAACCCAAGAGAGCTCAAATGGGCAACATAACAACAACAGCCCCATTTGAACTGATATCGATAGATTGCCTTCATCTAGAAAAGTGTTCTGGCGGATACGAGTACATCTTAGTAATTGTAGACCATTTTACCCGTTTCGCCCAAGCCTATGCCACTACGAACAAGTCTGCGAGAACAGTTGCAGAAAAGATCTACAATAATTTCATCTTGAGATTTGGTTTTCCTGCAAGAATTCATCACGACCAAGGCACCGAGTTCGAGAATAACTTGTTCAAGGAACTGGAACGCTACAGTAACATCATTCACTCAAGGACAACCCCTTATCATCCCCAAGGAAACGGACAGACAGAACGTTTCAATAGAACCCTCTTGAATATGTTGAAGACCCTAGGTGAGAAAGAAAAGAGTGACTGGAAACGACATCTCAACAAGGTGGTACACGCCTACAACTGTACGAAACACGAATTTACGGGTTTTTCCCTATTTGTTTTGATGTATGGCCGCTCCCCTCGTCTTCCAATTGACCTAGCCTTTGGCCTCCAAGATAACAACGAGCCAGTCAGTCACACGCGGTATGCACAGGAATGGAAACAGCGGATGCAGCAAGCGTATCAACTCGTAAATGAAAGAGGAGGTGTAGCAGCCAAGAGGTCTAAGCAGAGATACGATAAAAAAGCAAGTGCTTCTACATTAGCCCCTGGTGACAGAGTACTTGTCCGTAATTTGACCCCAAGAGGAGGACCCGGCAAACTGAGAAATTTCTGGGAGGATACTATTCATGTCATAACAAAGAGGTGTGGTCCTGATAGCCCCGTGTACCAGCTTGAACCCGAAAACGGAAGAGGACGAAAGCGTACATTACACAGAAATCTGTTGCTTCCATGTGACTTCCTAGAAAGGGAAATAGCCAAGAACCCAAGACCTGTAGCAACACCTGTACACCGTCGTGCTGAGCGAAACATTCAACCTTCACGCCACAATGTTGATGAAAGTGATTCGGATAATGAGTGGTATATACCAGACGCTCCGCCAACTGATCTTCGTCCTACGGCAGATGTCTTCGTTCCCAGAATGCATCAACTAGAACCTATCGCCGTGCCAGTTCAACCACTATTACAGCCTATACCAACTAGACCGGTGAGACAACGACGACCACCTGCGAGATTGACGTACGATGAGTTAGGGAACATCACAACGTATGCCCTTTCATCTGATCTCTTGGAACAGCATGTGTCACCATGTGTCCCATCAAGTAGCTACCCACGTACTTTTTGTTATTATGGAACTTCGAATTGCCCTGTCCAACCCGAGAGTGAGTACTTCGTATAGAGGCCCCATTTGTACATACCGAACTTTTCTTATCAGTGACATTTCTAAATATTTTCATTAGCTAATGTCGAGACGACATTTCTTTTTGCCAGGTAGCGTGTAACGCGGTTAAACTTTTGCGCTTCTTTTATTATTTGTTTGTATCAAGTGCCGATAACTCTAATGCATCTTTTTAGGGACACACAAATTGTCCCCCCTTTGACTATTTTCCGAACTTGAATTGGGCGCGTTATGACGTCATCGCTTTGTTCGGGTGATCTGACAACCTTGACCCGCCTATGTCAAATTCGGAGAATAAATCCATTTGTAATTGTATTTTTAGGTAAGATGCAAATATGAGTTTTGTTCAGATGATTCTTAAGTACTTCATCCATAATCGGACGGAGTGCCGAATGTTATTTCCTGCAAGTTTTATTATTATGTAACGTTTAGTGCAGACCATATGAGCAGACAGCTCGTCGCCATTTTGTCAAAAGTTTTATCGTAAACGTAAGATGAACCTAAGTTTGTATTTTTGAAGGTTAATGCCGTTCACACGGATATGAATATCCTTAATCCGATTTAGCATACTAGTGACCTAGTTAGACGATTGTAGCGCTTAGCGGAGTGTTTTATATGAATTAATATAGGAATTTTTCGATAGAATCTTAGGGTTCTGTAAACTATTGTCTATAGTCTGTTTCACTCATTGATGTCGTCATTGCAAACAGTGTCAAAAAAGTGTCATCCTTGGGAAACCAGCATAATTTAAATTTGACAGCTAAATGATAAATATAAACAACTAGTTTATAGATCAGTTATGATCCCTTTAGAGAATTTATCATTTAATTTGGCCTTTAAGTACAACTTAAGACTATTTTTAGCTAAGCTCAGTATGTAGCTGTACCTTAATAGGCAAATGATATGTCGACATAGCAACAACTTATCCACAGTATGATTAAGTTTCCTATATTTATCTACGACTACAGTTAGCCTAGGGTGTTACTTAAACAATACTAATAGCAGACTAATGCAGATAAGTGTATAGTTAAACTTTCATAGTTGAATTGGTTTGGCATTAGCCGTACATTATTCTTAATGACTGTCTAAGGGATATTTAGCTGGAGTCGGATAATAGCTTTACATGTCACTCTGAATATTGTTAGGAAATGGTCATTTCAACAGGTTATTGAGTTTTATAAATGTTTCTATGCAAGATAGTGACAAGCTCCAAAATAGGTTAATTAGCACTTTAATATTTTCAAAGAAGGTCAGTTATACCGAGAAAGTTAAATTTTGAACACTTTACTGTATTTATGTAAGTGATCGCTTTGTTCGGGTGATCTGACAACCTTGACCCGCCTATGTCAAATTCGGAGAATAAATCCATTTGTAATTGTATTTTCAGAAACTTGTGTTTATGACTTAAACAAAGAACATGCCCGAGCCTCAGCCCGAGTCCAGTGTAACATCACCAATTTGAATGACTATACTAATTAACCAATGCATTGCTGCTTATAGAATCCCGTGAATATTATTTTAAAACAAGCTCTATCTGAATCAACACCTCCGTTAGTTACCGTGGTAACCTGCGACATTTGAAAATTAAAATAGCAAGGTTTTTATGGTTATATTCAGCGAATATCAAACTTACATATTTGTGATATCGGCTTTTTCATAGTTTCATTATTCTATTTCAAATGCTTGTAGAGAAATGCTGTGATCTTTTCTGACGTCACCATTTGAATTCCCAATATATGTACCTTTTAAAGTCAAGACAACGTTAAGAATTTATGTTTGTAGACAGAATATAACGAGCGTGTAAATTGTACCACATTGCTATCGCACAAGAAGCAGTTCGCTTCTGGGTGAAATAGATCCCCATAGGAACAATTGTTTTTAAAATCTTTAAAAACTCTTTTACATATCAACAGCATTTTTCTGATTTTCGAGTAATATGATTAGTTTCCACTGGTTAATCCGATAAGTGGTTAACTATATCACCGTTATCAGTCTATCTTAATGTCCAGTATCTGGACTACTGTCTCGCGGGTCACGTTACATTCACACGTGGAACTGGAGAATCATTGAAGCCATATTTATTTTGCTCTTCAATTCCTCCATGTCAAGACAACGTTCAGAAGTTCTGTTTGTGAACAGGGGAATATAACAGACGTGTAAAGTGAACCACTAATGCTATCATACACTGATTAGTTTGCTTCTGGTTGGCGTACACTCACATTTGAAGAATTATTATAAAAACAAAGAAATTAAAAAGAAACACGTCTTGGCGCCATATGTTAGTGACTTGAAGGCTATTGTTATCTCTTAGCATGCAGTTAGGGACCCTTATTTTTTATATGCTAATACATTGTATTGAAGTAAAGGCTAATTAAGTTTGAAATTCATTGATGAAGACACCGAAATAAGCCGTTTGTTATTGTGACAGGTTACCAGGAATAATTACAGATTTACGTTTGGGGTTTGTACCAAAGCAATCTGACTAAAGTCGAGATGCTCATTTCAATGAGCATCTCGACTTTAGTCAGATTGGTACCAAAGTACCAAGCCAAATAAGTACGACCCATTATAGGGTATATCCACTGTTAATGAGATGACGATAAGCAGCTTAACCCGATGTCGTGTACCATGAACCATGTAAGCCATCTAACGGCATTCCACATTCATACGCTGAGTTTTTACTATTATGTAGGCATTCTAGATGGAGAGAAAATCGAATTTCTTTTTAGATAAGCATCCGCATAGCTATAGTTTATAAAATAGTGAACAGTATATATCAAATAAGTTTTTCACATAGTATAAACTTCCAAAATTGAGACTAATTATCGTAAATTCCTATTGCCATGTTGAACCTTTCAAAGGCCTTGAAAAACTAATGGATTGTTTTTAAAATAACATGTTACTCTAAGCAACTTTATTAGAACATTACGGAAACCTGTAACTGGTTGTATAGAATGACCCCCCCCCCCCTCCCTTCACCATTCATATAGGATTCACTGTACTTTATAGTAATGCACACAATTCTGTAGGATAGACTATTGGCAGATAATAATGCTCTTGTCGCTAAATTTGACAATTGCCAATTTTACGTCTTTGTGATACGGAATTTGAATAATTTGTTTACTTTTATTAATTTTTTAACAGGAAATGAAAGGCTTATTGGTGGCATCCATTTGTTGGTCAACCTCTAAATCCAATACTTTTATTATAGTTGTTGCTTGTCTTCGAGGCAGCTCCAGACATCATGGCGGAAATTTTAGATTTGTGCGGACCATATTGGTCCCAAGACGACGTCATAGTGATTGATTGATGTTTTTCGCAGCACTCAAGATTATTTAACACATATGGCGGCGTTGTCAGGTTTAGAGGGGGAAGAAACCGGGCTCTTTTCCCGGAGAAAATCGCTGGCAACTCTTCCATCTACGGCGATCAAGTGAAAAATCCACTTTTCAGTTTTATTAGTTCAGTGGCATTCGAACCTGATTCGCATCGATAGAAGACCTGTGTCGGATTGAGGGGCAACCACTCTAACTGACTGAGCCACCGAGGCCCCCGACGTCATTGTGTTCTTAAACATTAACCAAAATGTGTGGCTTAGAAACATCAATAAATTTTGTATCATTATACAACAGAGTTACTGATTTGCTTTCATTGTGCATGGACGCTATTTTGAGAGAGCAGACAAGTGTGTTATCCTCTCAAAGAGTCATGCTAGCAATTCAGTAACATTTCTGTATCCCCGCTCAACTATCCTAGTCCTCTTGTTTACCTCTGAACTTATATTCATTTTGTCTTGTAAATTAGAGACTATACATTCCCCAAAGTTTAAACAAAGCAAAGTGCACGAGAGTACAGTTACGTGTATGTACGTTTTTTAATCCCTTTATTGTAAAACAGTTTTAACATAGCCAAATTAAAACGGAAACGCTTGTATTATTTTTCGTCAGAGGATATCTTTTTCTGACAAATGGGGGTTGGATTCTTCTCTGAATTGGAACTAACTGAACTGCCACTGTTGACGTCAGCAATTTTCCCACCATTTCCAAATGGCTGCCTTCTATCTCGGAGGTCAAAAATTTCTTTGCTGTCTGAAAAAGATGAGAACGAAAAGATATAGACTGTTGTCCTTTTACGATTGAACTAGAGGTCGGCAAGTGAAATTACTTTCCGTGTAACACAAAGCTTTATTCGTAAGCCAATAGTCATGTCCAGATTTATGACATTCACAGATAAAGTAACAAGACTAAAAACCATAGTAAACTTGATTTATCCCAGTATAAGTTTGACCATGGTCAGAATGAATATGGCACTAAAAAGCTTTTGAATTATACGTCTTGAGAAAAATAGCCGATAATTTCAACATTCTGTTTTTACGACAAAATATCAAAATTTTGGCAGCTCATGCCACTTTAACCAATTTGAGCATGTTATAAACAACTCAATTAAAGATAAAATTAGTAATTTAATATATTAATACATTGTTTAGACTGGTTACGAATATTTGACTTTAGTCGGTCGATATTAAAGTCTCGTAGAAAACAGTTTTGGTTATTGGGTAGGGTCTGAAGAAGAAGTGATAAAACGATCATTGAAATCTTTGATACTGTGACCATAAGGACGATAGATACAGCAATGTAACTCGAGTTGTTTGTTGTTATATCTAGAAAAGGGGAATTCAAATATACAGTTGTCGCTAACCTCGCTATGGTATTTCTGACCATTCCAATTCGGACTACAATTACCAAATACAAATGACTGATATCAACATTTCAAATCTATATTTGCTGTTTTGAGGGAAGATGGAAATATCGCGATTGTCAATATGTGTCTGTTTAATTAATTCCGAGTTCACTAATGCGTTTACCAATGCTATAAATGGTCAACTAAGAAATGATTACCTGTCGGTTTCTTGATCAGCGTAAAAGTGATGATATAGAGAAGAACGTGTAGAAGATACAAGTAGCCCCGCCTGTATGTACGTTTCATGACACCATAGACAAAAGGATTGATTGACACTCCGATATTGACGATTCTCCTCGCCCAGAACTCCGCCTCTTCACAACCCTCCAAGCCATAGAGACAAGTCACGTTAGAGACCTACAACATCAAACAACACAAATTAGTGAAAATGACATAATTGATCAAATTAACAGAAGATTCAAACATCGTTTACTTTGTAGCGTGATCACAGCTTAGCTTTGAATAATGGACCACTTTGGTAGTCCGATAATAACTTGCCTTCGATGAAACAGGATGGAGCAAACTCGATACTGACGTAGAGATGCAGAGAGAAAAAAGACGGGATATCGACTAAATTAGTAAAGTCAAGGACAGTTTCATATTTATGTTAACATTTTGATAGAATCATTACCTTAGCAATGTGCCCTTCTAATTGATTCTTTCTGATTTTATAACCAACACACTTTATGATTAAAATATGTCTTGAGAATTGACGTCCCTTTTATGCAACACTTGGATTGTTAAACGATTTTTATTTACCATGGCGATTCTAAACATCCACTATAAAAAAATTGTTTTATTATTTTTATTTTAATAGAATGCCAGGGATTTAATCAGGCAGCTGCGTCTATGTTAGAATCTTGCATGTTTCATGTATTGCTGTGCCATTATTAAATTAACCAATACTTTTATATGACGCGTTTTTTATTTCCTTTTAATCAACCTTCCCCGAGATTGAGGTGATATTGAAAATGTCAGGTGTGGGTCGATAGAAGATGAATTATTTCTACTTTTAAGTTGTTTTTTGACAGTAATTGGATTTTTTTCAAGATTAACATCGGGTGTGAGAAAATACGTCAAAGAATTTCCCACATAGGAGTATTGTAAAGAGTTTCACTGAGGTATTTTGTACATACATATCAACACAATGAACCATTCCAACTGGTCAGTCTATACGAAATGGCTAGTTATCTTTAGATGCCACACAATGAAACATTCCAACTGGTCAGTCTATACGAAATGACCAATTATCTTTAGATGCCAAACGGTCTTGTTAAATATGTTTGTTCGGAATATAAATCAATAACAGACAACCTTTCATTCTTTGCTGTGGGCTAATTTGTCACAAATTAGATCTGTGCAGTTTGTGTTTTAGTTGTACACGCCTTATTAACTCACTGGGTTTCCAATGTACAGATGCTGTTGGCCTTAGATGTTTGTTTGAAAGCAATGATGTACAATTGATGATAATTAACTACACTGTGTTTTTTTCTTTCTTAGAACACTACATGATCCCTTCCCAATATAGGGCAGAGGTAATTAATTGTTGACCTTAATGACTGTCATTGCCATTCTGTTTAAAGTAATTTTCCCTATGTCTCATTACAACCCATCTTCGCAAGCCAATACGGAATGGGGACATGCAGATTTTAACTTGGCTTGCGGAGATGGTTACAAGCAGAAAGTCTTCTCAAATCTGTATTAAACGGCTCATTGCATATTATAAAACCCTCTGTATTTTCACTTATTTTCATTTCGGATTTTTAAATGATAATCCGACACAACGTCCGAAGCAATTAAAGAGCATATACATCTTTAAAAATGACGCACACTTAATTTTTGCTGATTTTCCATACACATTATTCCAGGCGGGATCTCGGTGTAGACAAACGATGCCTTAAATAGATTCTAGCATCGCTTATAATTTAGCAGAATGTGTGATCTTCTGAGTGAATATAATTATTTTGAAAGTTGGGAGGCTGCGTCATAACGTCAGTTTAATAATGGTAAAGTTGCAGTATCCTTTATATAACACATTTTGTGATTGTTGGCATGGTACTCGTTCATTAAGAGTAAATGGTTAAACAGATGTGTTCTAATTAATCTCTAACAGATAAGCAGCATTAGACTGACATACATCTGCCATTAGAGTAGTCATTCACTACAATATCCATAGGGGTTTTCTGATTTTCGAGCAGTATGATTAGTTTCCATTGGTTAATCCGGTGGTTAAATATATCACCGTTATCCGTCAATCTTAATGCCCAGTATCTGGACTACGGTATCGCGGATCACGTTACATTCACACGTGGAACTGGGGAATCATTGAAGCCATATTTATTTTGCTCTTCACTCCACGACACTGTTCAGAATTTGTGTTTGTAAACAGGGGAATATAACGGACGTGTAAAGTGAACCACTGATGCTACCATACACTGATTAGTTTGCTTCTGGTCGACATAGACCCATTTAAACAATTATTTTCAAAACAAAAAGAAACATGTCTTTTTGCGTTTTATCATCGGCTTCTGGACTGTTTGTTGTTTTCTTTAACATACAGTTATGTGGCATTGTTAGTTTAATCTGTTGTAAGGGGCACTGAAGTTTGTTTTGAAGTAATGACGGATTAAGCCAAATAGCAAGACATCGAAATAAGCCGTTTGTTAATGTGACAGGTCACCAGGAATAATTACAAGATTTACGTTTGGGGTTTGGACCAAAGTACCAAGCCAAATAAGTTCGACTCATTATATGGTATATCCTCTGTTAACGAGTCGAGGATAAGAAGCTTAACCCGATGCCGTGTGAAGCGGAATTCAACTGAAATGAAACATTTGATAAGCATTTCTAAGTTTCATTTCTAACACAATAACAGCTTAGACGGTTGTTCAGACTTTTTGTGGATGTTGTCCTGATTATATATAATGTTATAAATAAACTAAAAAACGCCGGCTATCCACACGCAGTTTATATCAGAGATGACGCTTTCACAACTCGCTGCCCTAGCCTTCATCCATATACTTGGGACTTCTATTTGTTACCCAAAACTATAAATAGAGAAAAAGAACAGTTCCAGGAAAAACTAAGGTATTTAAATAAAAAAGATCCTAAATCCTATTGGAAATTAATAAATAGAGACAGCTCAGCGAAAGCTGATGATTTTGATCTGCCAGAGTTTAAGAAATTTTTCGAAAATTTGAATGTTCGAGAAAAAAATAATGACGAAGATGTGGATATAAGTACAGATAATGGAAATGAAATTTTGAACAATGAAATAACGGACGCGGAAATTCTAAAACAAATACAGCTTTTAAGGAACAATAAAACCCCTGGAATTGATGACATTTCAAATAAATTCATTATTTCTACCAAGGATGTATGTTTACCAATCTATAAACTACTTTTTAATATAATTCTAAATAGTGGAGTTATTCTCAAAGACTGGCTAGTAGGAATAATCAAACCTATTTACAAAGGCAACGGCGATAAAAAAAAGATCCAAATAATTATCGCCCAATCACGCTGCTACGCTGCCTTGGTAAGCTGTTTACATCTATTTTGAATACAAGGCTCAATGAGTATGTAGACAGTGTCGGGATTCTTAACGAAAACCAAACTGGATTCCGAAAGGGTTACTCAACTTATGATAACATTTTTGATCTCCATGCTTTCACATAGCTCTTAAAATCTAAAAAAAGGAAATTATTTTGTGCATTTGTCGATTTCCAGAACGCTTTCGATAATGTATGGAGAAACGGTCTTTGGAGAAAATTACTTTCCTATGGTATTAATGGGAAAATTTTACATGTTGTTTATAATATGTATAAAAATATTAAGTCTTGTGTAACCAAAGGTGGACACAAATCAGATTTTTTCATTTGTAACATAGGCTTGAGGCAAGGGGAAAATTTGTCACCCATTATGTTTGCCTTATTTATGAATGACTTGGAGCCATATCTGTTTTCAAGCGGCTGTACAGGTGTTAAAACAGACAATTTTAATGACATTCTGTTGCCCTTATTAGAAATTATTATATTGCTTTATGCCGATGATACCATATTGTAGCAAAGAGCGAACGAGAATTGCAATTTAATCTTAATAGTTTTTATTGATATTGTGAAATTTGGAAGCTACAGATAAATTCCCAGACAACAAAAATTGTGATTTTTGGGGCCCGTAGGCCCCCTCCGTTTCGATTTTATATCGACACAGAAGAAATTGAAGTTGTAAAGAGTTATAAATACCTTGGTTTATTATTTTGTCAAACACGAAGCTTTTTGAGTACCAGAAAGAAATTAGCAGATAGTGCTAGAGTTGCATTGTTTAGTTTAAAAAAGAAAATTAGAAAATATGACTTACCAATAGATTTACAGTTACAATTATTTGACACTCTCATTGTCCCAATTCTTCTCTATGGTTGTGAGATATGGGGATTTGAAGATTTAAAATTAATTGAAAAAGTTCATCTTGATTAATCCGATAAGTGGTTAACTATATCACCGTTATCAGTCTATCTTAATGTCCAGTATCTGGACTACTGTCTCGCGGGTCACGTTACATTCACACGTCGAACTGGAGAATCATTGAAGCCATATTTATTTTGCTCTTCAATTCCTCCATGTCAAGACAACGTTCAGAAGTTCTGTTTGTGAACAGGGGAATATAACAGACGTGTAAAGTGAACCACTAATGCTATCATACACTGATTAGTTTGCTTCTGGTTGGCGTACACTCACATTTGAAGAATTATTATAAAAACAAAGAAATTAAAAAGAAACACGTCTTGGCGCCATATGTTAGTGACTTGAAGGCTATTGTTATCTCTTAGCATGCAGTTAGGGACCCTTATTTTTTATATGCTAATACATTGTATTGAAGTAAAGGCTAATTAAGTTTGAAATTCATTGATGAAGACACCGAAATAAGCCGTTTGTTATTGTGACAGGTTACCAGGAATAATTACAGATTTACGTTTGGGGTTTGTACCAAAGCAATCTGACTAAAGTCGAGATGCTCATTTCAATGAGCATCTCGACTTTAGTCAGATTGGTACCAAAGTACCAAGCCAAATAAGTACGACCCATTATAGGGTATATCCACTGTTAATGAGATGACGATAAGCAGCTTAACCCGATGTCGTGTACCATGAACCATGTAAGCCATCTAACGGCATTCCACATTCATACGCTGAGTTTTTATTATTATGTAGGCATTCTAGATGGAGAGAAAATCGAATTTCTTTTTAGATAAGCATCCGCATAGCTATAGTTTATAAAATAGTGAACAGTTTATATCAAATAAGTTTTTCACATAGTATAAACTTCCAAAATTGAGACTAATTATCGTAAATTCCTATTGCCATGTTGAACCTTTCAAAGGCCTTGAAAAACTAATGGATTGTTTTTAAAATAACATGTTACTCTAAGCAACTTTATTAGAACATTACGGAAACCTGTAACTGGTTGTATAGAATGACCCCCCCCCCCCTCCCTTCACCATTCATATAGGATTCACTGTACTTTATAGTAATGCACACAATTCTGTAGGATAGACTATTGGCAGATAATAATGCTCTTGTCGCTAAATTTGACAATTGCCAATTTTACGTCTTTGTGATACGGAATTTGAATAATTTGTTTACTTTTATTAATTTTTTAACAGGAAATGAAAGGCTTATTGGTGGCATCCATTTGTTGGTCAACCTCTAAATCCAATACTTTTATTATAGTTGTTGCTTGTCTTCGAGGCAGCTCCAGACATCATGGCGGAAATTTTAGATTTGTGCGGACCATATTGGTCCCAAGACGACGTCATAGTGATTGATTGATGTTTTTCGCAGCACTCAAGATTATTTAACACATATGGCGGCGTTGTCAGGTTTAGAGGGGGAAGAAACCGGGCTCTTTTCCCGGAGAAAATCGCTGGCAACTCTTCCATCTACGGCGATCAAGTGAAAAATCCACTTTTCAGTTTTATTAGTTCAGTGGCATTCGAACCTGATTCGCATCGATAGAAGACCTGTGTCGGATTGAGGGGCAACCACTCTAACTGACTGAGCCACCGAGGCCCCCGACGTCATTGTGTTCTTAAACATTAACCAAAATGTGTGGCTTAGAAACATCAATAAATTTTGTATCATTATACAACAGAGTTACTGATTTGCTTTCATTGTGCATGGACGCTATTTTGAGAGAGCAGACAAGTGTGTTATCCTCTCAAAGAGTCATGCTAGCAATTCAGTAACATTTCTGTATCCCCGCTCAACTATCCTAGTCCTCTTGTTTACCTCTGAACTTATATTCATTTTGTCTTGTAAATTAGAGACTATACATTCCCCAAAGTTTAAACAAAGCAAAGTGCACGAGAGTACAGTTACGTGTATGTACGTTTTTTAATCCCTTTATTGTAAAACAGTTTTAACATAGCCAAATTAAAACGGAAACGCTTGTATTATTTTTCGTCAGAGGATATCTTTTTCTGACAAATGGGGGTTGGATTCTTCTCTGAATTGGAACTAACTGAACTGCCACTGTTGACGTCAGCAATTTTCCCACCATTTCCAAATGGCTGCCTTCTATCTCGGAGGTCAAAAATTTCTTTGCTGTCTGAAAAAGATGAGAACGAAAAGATATAGACTGTTGTCCTTTTACGATTGAACTAGAGGTCGGCAAGTGAAATTACTTTCCGTGTAACACAAAGCTTTATTCGTAAGCCAATAGTCATGTCCAGATTTATGACATTCACAGATAAAGTAACAAGACTAAAAACCATAGTAAACTTGATTTATCCCAGTATAAGTTTGACCATGGTCAGAATGAATATGGCACTAAAAAGCTTTTGAATTATACGTCTTGAGAAAAATAGCCGATAATTTCAACATTCTGTTTTTACGACAAAATATCAAAATTTTGGCAGCTCATGCCACTTTAACCAATTTGAGCATGTTATAAACAACTCAATTAAAGATAAAATTAGTAATTTAATATATTAATACATTGTTTAGACTGGTTACGAATATTTGACTTTAGTCGGTCGATATTAAAGTCTCGTAGAAAACAGTTTTGGTTATTGGGTAGGGTCTGAAGAAGAAGTGATAAAACGATCATTGAAATCTTTGATACTGTGACCATAAGGACGATAGATACAGCAATGTAACTCGAGTTGTTTGTTGTTATATCTAGAAAAGGGGAATTCAAATATACAGTTGTCGCTAACCTCGCTATGGTATTTCTGACCATTCCAATTCGGACTACAATTACCAAATACAAATGACTGATATCAACATTTCAAATCTATATTTGCTGTTTTGAGGGAAGATGGAAATATCGCGATTGTCAATATGTGTCTGTTTAATTAATTCCGAGTTCACTAATGCGTTTACCAATGCTATAAATGGTCAACTAAGAAATGATTACCTGTCGGTTTCTTGATCAGCGTAAAAGTGATGATATAGAGAAGAACGTGTAGAAGATACAAGTAGCCCCGCCTGTATGTACGTTTCATGACACCATAGACAAAAGGATTGATTGACACTCCGATATTGACGATTCTCCTCGCCCAGAACTCCGCCTCTTCACAACCCTCCAAGCCATAGAGACAAGTCACGTTAGAGACCTACAACATCAAACAACACAAATTAGTGAAAATGACATAATTGATCAAATTAACAGAAGATTCAAACATCGTTTACTTTGTAGCGTGATCACAGCTTAGCTTTGAATAATGGACCACTTTGGTAGTCCGATAATAACTTGCCTTCGATGAAACAGGATGGAGCAAACTCGATACTGACGTAGAGATGCAGAGAGAAAAAAGACGGGATATCGACTAAATTAGTAAAGTCAAGGACAGTTTCATATTTATGTTAACATTTTGATAGAATCATTACCTTAGCAATGTGCCCTTCTAATTGATTCTTTCTGATTTTATAACCAACACACTTTATGATTAAAATATGTCTTGAGAATTGACGTCCCTTTTATGCAACACTTGGATTGTTAAACGATTTTTATTTACCATGGCGATTCTAAACATCCACTATAAAAAAATTGTTTTATTATTTTTATTTTAATAGAATGCCAGGGATTTAATCAGGCAGCTGCGTCTATGTTAGAATCTTGCATGTTTCATGTATTGCTGTGCCATTATTAAATTAACCAATACTTTTATATGACGCGTTTTTTATTTCCTTTTAATCAACCTTCCCCGAGATTGAGGTGATATTGAAAATGTCAGGTGTGGGTCGATAGAAGATGAATTATTTCTACTTTTAAGTTGTTTTTTGACAGTAATTGGATTTTTTTCAAGATTAACATCGGGTGTGAGAAAATACGTCAAAGAATTTCCCACATAGGAGTATTGTAAAGAGTTTCACTGAGGTATTTTGTACATACATATCAACACAATGAACCATTCCAACTGGTCAGTCTATACGAAATGGCTAGTTATCTTTAGATGCCACACAATGAAACATTCCAACTGGTCAGTCTATACGAAATGACCAATTATCTTTAGATGCCAAACGGTCTTGTTAAATATGTTTGTTCGGAATATAAATCAATAACAGACAACCTTTCATTCTTTGCTGTGGGCTAATTTGTCACAAATTAGATCTGTGCAGTTTGTGTTTTAGTTGTACACGCCTTATTAACTCACTGGGTTTCCAATGTACAGATGCTGTTGGCCTTAGATGTTTGTTTGAAAGCAATGATGTACAATTGATGATAATTAACTACACTGTGTTTTTTTCTTTCTTAGAACACTACATGATCCCTTCCCAATATAGGGCAGAGGTAATTAATTGTTGACCTTAATGACTGTCATTGCCATTCTGTTTAAAGTAATTTTCCCTATGTCTCATTACAACCCATCTTCGCAAGCCAATACGGAATGGGGACATGCAGATTTTAACTTGGCTTGCGGAGATGGTTACAAGCAGAAAGTCTTCTCAAATCTGTATTAAACGGCTCATTGCATATTATAAAACCCTCTGTATTTTCACTTATTTTCATTTCGGATTTTTAAATGATAATCCGACACAACGTCCGAAGCAATTAAAGAGCATATACATCTTTAAAAATGACGCACACTTAATTTTTGCTGATTTTCCATACACATTATTCCAGGCGGGATCTCGGTGTAGACAAACGATGCCTTAAATAGATTCTAGCATCGCTTATAATTTAGCAGAATGTGTGATCTTCTGAGTGAATATAATTATTTTGAAAGTTGGGAGGCTGCGTCATAACGTCAGTTTAATAATGGTAAAGTTGCAGTATCCTTTATATAACACATTTTGTGATTGTTGGCATGGTACTCGTTCATTAAGAGTAAATGGTTAAACAGATGTGTTCTAATTAATCTCTAACAGATAAGCAGCATTAGACTGACATACATCTGCCATTAGAGTAGTCATTCACTACAATATCCATAGGGGTTTTCTGATTTTCGAGCAGTATGATTAGTTTCCATTGGTTAATCCGGTGGTTAAATATATCACCGTTATCCGTCAATCTTAATGCCCAGTATCTGGACTACGGTATCGCGGATCACGTTACATTCACACGTGGAACTGGGGAATCATTGAAGCCATATTTATTTTGCTCTTCACTCCACGACACTGTTCAGAATTTGTGTTTGTAAACAGGGGAATATAACGGACGTGTAAAGTGAACCACTGATGCTACCATACACTGATTAGTTTGCTTCTGGTCGACATAGACCCATTTAAACAATTATTTTCAAAACAAAAAGAAACATGTCTTTTTGCGTTTTATCATCGGCTTCTGGACTGTTTGTTGTTTTCTTTAACATACAGTTATGTGGCATTGTTAGTTTAATCTGTTGTAAGGGGCACTGAAGTTTGTTTTGAAGTAATGACGGATTAAGCCAAATAGCAAGACATCGAAATAAGCCGTTTGTTAATGTGACAGGTCACCAGGAATAATTACAAGATTTACGTTTGGGGTTTGGACCAAAGTACCAAGCCAAATAAGTTCGACTCATTATATGGTATATCCTCTGTTAACGAGTCGAGGATAAGAAGCTTAACCCGATGCCGTGTGAAGCGGAATTCAACTGAAATGAAACATTTGATAAGCATTTCTAAGTTTCATTTCTAACACAATAACAGCTTAGACGGTTGTTCAGACTTTTTGTGGATGTTGTCCTGATTATATATAATGTTATAAATAAACTAAAAAACGCCGGCTATCCACACGCAGTTTATATCAGAGATGACGCTTTCACAACTCGCTGCCCTAGCCTTCATCCATATACTTGGGACTTCTATTTGTTACCCAAAACTATAAATAGAGAAAAAGAACAGTTCCAGGAAAAACTAAGGTATTTAAATAAAAAAGATCCTAAATCCTATTGGAAATTAATAAATAGAGACAGCTCAGCGAAAGCTGATGATTTTGATCTGCCAGAGTTTAAGAAATTTTTCGAAAATTTGAATGTTCGAGAAAAAAATAATGACGAAGATGTGGATATAAGTACAGATAATGGAAATGAAATTTTGAACAATGAAATAACGGACGCGGAAATTCTAAAACAAATACAGCTTTTAAGGAACAATAAAACCCCTGGAATTGATGACATTTCAAATAAATTCATTATTTCTACCAAGGATGTATGTTTACCAATCTATAAACTACTTTTTAATATAATTCTAAATAGTGGAGTTATTCTCAAAGACTGGCTAGTAGGAATAATCAAACCTATTTACAAAGGCAACGGCGATAAAAAAAAGATCCAAATAATTATCGCCCAATCACGCTGCTACGCTGCCTTGGTAAGCTGTTTACATCTATTTTGAATACAAGGCTCAATGAGTATGTAGACAGTGTCGGGATTCTTAACGAAAACCAAACTGGATTCCGAAAGGGTTACTCAACTTATGATAACATTTTTGATCTCCATGCTTTCACATAGCTCTTAAAATCTAAAAAAAGGAAATTATTTTGTGCATTTGTCGATTTCCAGAACGCTTTCGATAATGTATGGAGAAACGGTCTTTGGAGAAAATTACTTTCCTATGGTATTAATGGGAAAATTTTACATGTTGTTTATAATATGTATAAAAATATTAAGTCTTGTGTAACCAAAGGTGGACACAAATCAGATTTTTTCATTTGTAACATAGGCTTGAGGCAAGGGGAAAATTTGTCACCCATTATGTTTGCCTTATTTATGAATGACTTGGAGCCATATCTGTTTTCAAGCGGCTGTACAGGTGTTAAAACAGACAATTTTAATGACATTCTGTTGCCCTTATTAGAAATTATTATATTGCTTTATGCCGATGATACCATATTGTAGCAAAGAGCGAACGAGAATTGCAATTTAATCTTAATAGTTTTTATTGATATTGTGAAATTTGGAAGCTACAGATAAATTCCCAGACAACAAAAATTGTGATTTTTGGGGCCCGTAGGCCCCCTCCGTTTCGATTTTATATCGACACAGAAGAAATTGAAGTTGTAAAGAGTTATAAATACCTTGGTTTATTATTTTGTCAAACACGAAGCTTTTTGAGTACCAGAAAGAAATTAGCAGATAGTGCTAGAGTTGCATTGTTTAGTTTAAAAAAGAAAATTAGAAAATATGACTTACCAATAGATTTACAGTTACAATTATTTGACACTCTCATTGTCCCAATTCTTCTCTATGGTTGTGAGATATGGGGATTTGAAGATTTAAAATTAATTGAAAAAGTTCATCTTGATTTTCTTCGAGAACTTCTTTGTCTTACGAAAAGTACACCGCATTTTATGTTGTATGGTGAACTTGGAAGACAACCTCTGTCTATACTAGTGAAGACTAGAATGATATCCTTCTGGAACAATTTGGTAATTGATGCTTCTAACTCTAAGTTATCCTCCATTATGTATAAGCTATTATTGTCTGGTTGTGAAATTAACATCTACCAACATAAATGGATTACATTTGTGAAAGAAATATTTCAAATGACTGGTATGTTTGCTACCTGGGTACACCCACCTACAGTTAAACTGCCCAGTCTTACAAAGAACATTCGTCAGCGACTTAACGATCACTTCCAACAATCCTGGCTTGAATTAATTTCCAACTCCTCGAAAGGAAGCTTTTGCAAAAGCTTCAAATTTGAACTAAATTGTGAAAACTACCTGTTATTTTTACTAAAAGCATTTAAAATTGCCATGTCTAAATTTAGAACGACAAATCATAGACTACCTATTGAAGTCGGCCGCTGGAAGTCTATTCCGAAAACGGAAAGAATTTGTCAACTCTGTGATAAAAAAGCCATTGGAAATGAATACCATTATGCTCTAGAGTGTCCTTTTTCCAACAGCAAAGAACTCTTCATATTCCTAAGTATTATTATACGTACCCAAATGGCCATAAACTGCAAGATTTGCTAGCTTCTAATTACAAACCCAAACTGCTGAAATTTGCTAAATTTATCCTGTTGATTATTGAGAATTTTGACACTGGTATTATATAAATAAGTCTATCTCTATTCGTAAAGATCTCTGAAAACATCATCCTTTGTTAGATCATTTTTCAATCCAATTTGTGACAATCCCTAGAAAATTTGTCAGCCTGTTCAATTGTAATTTATGTATGCCCTCATATACTGTAATTACGGTCTGAGGTGTAATAAAAGTTCAGTTCAGTTCGGCACTGTGGGATTGTCGTGTCTGCTTTGTCGAACCTGCCTGGTGAGACTCCCTTCATGGGTAGTGGCGAGGTTTTTGAAGTTCTGTGAGTGGAGCTTTTTGTAATTGTTCTGTGAATGGTATCCTCCCTCCCCACCCACACTCGTACCCTAATCTGCTGACGTGAACAGAACAGATCATTACGATTCTCTACAAGCATTTGGATGTTGGCACCAAAAACCATTGAGCATGAGACATGAACGTGTGCTTAAATCCATTAATTACAAAATTTGAAGATCCTCGCGTTTGAAAAATGAATGCAATGGTTCTTTGTGAATTGGGTCGATATCCACTATCTTTATCAATAAAAATAGAATTGTTCAGTTTTGGTGTAAATTAGCAAATGACAGTGAAACTAAACTCAGTCATACAATGTTTACATATTTATGCATGTACTCTCTACGAAAAGGGGATTTATTCTTCACCATGGCTTTTGTATGTTCAAGATATTTTAAACAATTGTTGCATGAGACATCTATGGTACGGGATGAAAACCACGAACCCCACTTGGATCACTAAATCAGTAAAAACAAGACTCCGTGATCCATATACACAAGAGTGGATGTCTGTAATCAACGAAAGCCAAAAATGCTATCTCTATAAGCTTTTTAAACAAGATTTCGAGATGGAACGTTATATTAAAATTCTTCAATACAAACAGAGTTTTGTCTTAGCCAGATTTAGATTATTCAATCATTGTCTTCCAATTGAAACTGGTCGATATACAAATACTCCTCGCGAAAGACGAATTTGTAAACTCTGTAACGAAAGAAAAGTATGTGACGAGCTTTATTTTGTTGTAGAATGTAAGCTTTTGCATGGATTAAAGTGGCATGAACTGCCGAAATTCACACTTTTTTCATAATTTCTGATCGTCACGACAGTAAGAGGCTTTGAAGGTCATCGAAAAACTAAATGATTAGCGTTGGAATGAGAAAAATCCATACAGTATGTGGCCTGAACGAACAGAAAACGTGTTCGAAAAGTAATCAAAATTTAAATAACCGGGACGACCATTCATTCATTCTAAGCCAAAGTTAGTTCAAAACAATACTTCATCGTACATTCTCGAGACTAGAAGCACTGAAAAGTTTCTGAATAGCCGATAATTTCAACATTCTGTTTCAACGTCAAAATATCAACATTTTGGCAGCTCATGCCACTTTAAGAAAAAGGTACATTCCACTTTATTATGTAAGATTTAAAGACTTAAATCATTTTAAACTTTTGTTAAATGGAAGTAAATCAACTCTGTGTAAGTTTGTAAATGGGTACTATATTATAATGGTAAGTTCCGATATTCATAAAAGCCAACAAACCTCCATCTTTGTTGCTTTGCTTTCGCATCGGTTTTTTTATTGTTTAAAATGTTTTAGAATATAAAGCGACGAAACCTTTAAACTAAGCTTTCTTTCTTATTTTACTTTGATTGGTTAACTCCTTTTTGTTAACAAAGAATATGTTCGTGCCGATACCTTCATTAAAGACAAACTCCGGCACATAAAACATTTTCTTGACCGTAATATCCAGTTTTTGCTGCGGCTTGTATTTCTTTTTTTTTTCTTCTAAAACGGGACAAATCTTAGTTTGTTTCTTCTTTAATTAATGAAACAAGTAACTTTCGATCTGTGGCTGGAGTTATAAATCCGACTAGCTCGTACTTTGGAGTCCGTTCTTTGTAGTCAATTTATTTTTAATATGGCGCTTCGTAAGAGAGTGGTTTCCGTTTCCCTGGTGATACCGATACAGTCGCCTTAAATCTTGTGCTGATCAAATAATACCAAAACTCAGAAGCAGTTTACGTTAATAAAAGCACGTCATCTTCAAAAATTGATATATGCTCATTTATAATTTACTTAGAAAAACATTAGTCGATATAGCTTTTTATTCGGTTTTTTAACTTCTGGTTTATAGTATTCCAAACAAGTGTGATCATTTTTTTCGAGTGGAGCTTTTTTTTAATTGTTCTGTGAGTGGTATCCTCCCCCTTTCCCTCCACCTACACTCTTACCCTAATCTGCTGACGGAAAAGTTCCAATACCGCTTCTCTGATTGTAGAGTTACCTTAATTATTTATCTGCGGACATCAAAGAAAATGAAATAGCCAATCAAGATAGTGAACGTTTGACCTGTTTTACTCAACTTTACAATAAATTAATGACTTTCATGAGAACAACTCACACATCTTTCACAACTATCCTCGTAATACCAACCAATTCATCCAAAATGTCTACCATGTTGACTGACCACTCTATGACCAAGATTCTTTCAACACCAACTCAAGAAGTTACCTCGAAAAGAAAGAGAGTTCGACGAGGTCCAACCATTTTCACTGATGAACAGAAAGACGTTCTGGAATCAGTTTTTGATGATGATAAGTACCCGGATATTCGTACCAGAGAGAGGCTTGCTGACAGGATTGGAGTTCTAGAATCACGTGTTCAGGTTAGTAGTGAAATCTTTATGTCATTTTTTCCACTGCAACACGTTTTCCACATTCTTAACTAATAACGTATTATATTTGAAGAATCTCCTTAATGTTATTTTTTCTCAATAGGTATGGTTCCAAAACCGACGCTCTAAACTTCGACGTTTACAGAAAGGAAGTTCACAATCCAATAAGAACAAGCCAGGGCTACATGTGACACCATTGGACCTGTTAGAAACTATCCAAGTTCCTCAGGCCAACTATGGACGTAGCTTACACGGATATCCTGATCCCAGTGTAATGCCCTACCAGTACCCAGGATTATATTGGCCTCAAGTCTTACCTACCGTCGGCCAAGTTTACCCGGACCTATACCAGACCCCAGCGTACACAGTCCAATACCCGTACTACCCTATGCAGATATGGCCGGGTCAGCTGATGTCACATGATGATAGTTTGTATGGAGCGGAAACCAGATCAGCAGACATCCTATCCCCGAAACAAACCGTCTCTCAAGATGAAGTTGTCGTTTCCTCAACAGTTCTGTAATTTGTCGTTACTCATTATCCTATTGCTGTGTATACATCCATTAAAAGTGCTTAAATAAAATACTCTGTATGTAAAGTTTGATAAAGTTGTGTATCAAAACCGATTTGTCAATTTTGTCTCTTTAGTGTTTTTTTAGCTGCGACTAGCAGTTCTTTAATTCACTCAGTCTGCCTGTCAGTCGGTATTTTAAATATATATGTTCTATTGGTTGTCCTGGTTTTAGAAGATTTTGTAGCTATTTTCTTCATTTCAGTTCAACTTATAATTGGCTTTGACCTTGGTATTCAGCGAATATCATTTGTGATATCGACTTTCCTCCGTATTTTGGCCGTATTTTTTTTTTAATAAATTGATTAAAGCACATGTTAGTGTCTCATGCTCAATAGTTTTTGGTACCAGCATCCAAACGCTTGTAGAGAATCGTTGTGATCTGTTCTGACGTCACTGTAACGCGGTTAAACTTTTGCGCTTCTTTTATTATTTGTTTGTATCAAGTGCCGATAACTCTAATGCATCTTTTTAGGGACACACAAATTGTCCCCCCTTTGACTATTTTCCGAACTTGAATTGGGCGCGTTATGACGTCATCGCTTTGTTCGGGTGATCTGACAACCTTGACCCGCCTATGTCAAATTCGGAGAATAAATCCATTTGTAATTGTATTTTCAGGTAAGATGCAAATATGAGTTTTGTTCAGATGATTCTTAAGTACTTCATCCATAATCGGACGGAGTGCCGAATGTTATTTCCTGCAAGTTTTATTATTATGTAACGTTTAGTGCAGACCATATGAGCAGACAGCTCGTCGCCATTTTGTCAAAAGTTTTATCGTAAACGTAAGATGAACCTAAGTTTGTATTTTTGAAGGTTAATGCCGTTCACACGGATATGAATATCCTTAATCCGATTTAGCATACTAGTGACCTAGTTAGACGATTGTAGCGCTTAGCGGAGTGTTTTATATTAATTAATATAGGAATTTTTCGATAGAATCTTAGGGTTCTGTAAACTATTGTCTATAGTCTGTTTCACTCATTGATGTCGTCATTGCAAACAGTGTCAAAAAAGTGTCATCCTTGGGAAACCAGCATAATTTAAATTTGACAACTAAATGATAAATATAAACAACTAGTTTATAGATCAGTTATGATCCCTTTAGAGAATTTATCATTTAATTTGGCCTTTAAGTACAACTTAAGACTATTTTTAGCTAAGTTCAGTATGTAGCGGTACCTTAATAGGCAAATGATATGTCGACATAGCAACAACTTATCCACAGTATGACTAAGTTTCCTATATTTATCTACGACTACAGTTAGCCTAGGGTGTTACTTAAACAATACTAATAGCAGACTAATGCAGATAAGTGTATAGTTAAACTTTCATAGTTGAATTGATTTGGCATTAGCCGTACATTATTCTTAATGACTGTCTAAGGGATATTTAGCTGGAGTCGGATAATAGCTTTACATGTCACTCTGAATATTGTTAGGAAATGGTCATTTCAACAGGTTATTGAGTTTTATAAATGTTTCTATGCAAGATAGTGACAAGCTCCAAAAAAGGTTAATTAGCACTTTAATATTTTCAAAGAAGGTCAGTTATACCGAGAAAGTTAAATTTTGAACACTTTACTGTATTTATGTATGTGATCGCTTTGTTCGGGTGATCTGACAACCTTGACCCGCCTATGTCAAATTCGGAGAATAAATCCATTTGTAATTGTATTTTTAGAAACTTGTGTTTATGACTTAAACAAAGAACATGCCCGAGCCTCAGCCCGAGTCCAGTGTAACAATTTGGTGACCCCGACGTGATTAAGTCCTTCGTCCAATGTGATCCATCTCACCTTCGTTGATCCATTTTATCTTCTTGTGATCCAGCTCAACTCGAATGATCCAAATCCATTTTCAAGACAACATCTGATACAAGCCTATCATCAAGACTTCAGATGACCAAAGATTCAAGTCCATCATCACTTCAAGAGCTAATAGGATCAAGTTCGTGATATAGTTTTAGTGAGATCAAGTTATTGTGTATTCAAGTTAGTAATATTTGAAGTGATCAAGTGATAACCAGAATCCCCATGATTAAGCTATTATCAAGTTTATTTCTCAGGACCAAGAATAATAATTGATACCAAGTTTCTGAAGATTCAACAAAAGAACAAAGCCAAAGCAAATGTAAAGTGAGAACAAAGCCAAAGCAAATGTAAAGTGAGAACAAAGCCAAATCAAATGTAAAGTGAGAACAAAGCCAAAGCAAATGTAAAGTGAGAACAAAGCCAAAGCAAATGTAAAGTGAGAACAAAGCCAAAGCAAATGTAAAGTGAGAACAAAGCCAAAGCAAATGTAAAATGAGAACAAAGCCAAAGCAAATGTAAAGTGAGAACAAAGCCAAAGCAAATGTAAAGTGAGAACAAAGCCAAAGCAAATGTAAAATGAGAACAAAGCCAAAGCAAATGTAAAGTGAGAACAAAGCCAAAGCAAATGTAAAGTGAGAACAAAGCCAAATCAAATGTAAAGTGAGAACAAAGCCAAAGCAAATGTAAAGTGAGAACAAAGCCAAAGCAAATGTAAAGTGAGAACAAAGCCAAAGCAAATGTAAAGTGAGAACAAAGCCAAAGCAAATGTAAAGTGAGAACAAAGCCAAAGCAAATGTAAAGTGAGAACAAAGCCAAAGCAAATGTAAAATGAGAACAAAGCCAAAGCAAACGTAAAGTGAGAACAAAGCCAAAGCAAATGTAAAGTGAGAACAAAGCCCAGAAAGAAAGTAAATTAGAACCCAAGGTTGAAAACTCAAAGTCAAACACAAGAACAATCAAAATGCAATAAATAAAAAAAAATAGAAAAATCCCTTACAACTCCAGTGTTCCCAAACAAAATACTAACTTCCCACATTATCCAGTACCCTGAACATTCTTTTATCCAGCTGCCTCCACAATATTATCCAGTGTCTCTCAGCATTAAAGCACCCCCAGGTTCTCTCCCCCCAGCATGAAGAACCTTCAATTGCTATCTAGTTTAAGCTTTTGAAACAATTACCATTTTTCACTTCAACCAGAAATGACAATAATATCCGAATGTTTTCAACCATTCAAGAACTTTAGTAACCAGTACAAAAGTAAGGCAGTATAATTGAAAAGAATAACAAAATGGAAGACTTGCAGTGTTTTATATTTAGTGAACTCTACAAACTTTCAGTACTCCAGTTAAATGAAGTGGCAACTTATCTTGAGATTATCCCCCCTGAACCCAACAAGAGAATGAAAGTGATACAGTTGATAAACGAATATCTTGACTCTGAAATAGACAAAAACGACAATGCAATACCCCTGTTGACTTCAGTTCAAAATAAAGTTATGTCATTGACAGTAACAACATCCACCCAGACTAGGCCGTCCACAAGTTATGTCCCTTCACCTGCAATAAATGCATCCAACCTGCTGTCCAGTGTTCCAGCCAGTTTCTCCACAGAGACGATGCCTCCACACTGGCGTAAAGAATTTAAAATAACCGGCCAGATTGGTTTGAGTGGACAGAAGGACAAGCTAACCTATTCCAGCCTTGCCAGACAACTAGATCAAGGCCTCCATAGGGGATACAAATCCAGTGAAATTCTTGAAGGTGTTGTTCGAGCCCTGCCATCAGGTTCCAGTATTCGGAACTACCTTGAACAGAATGACAGTATTAGTGTGTCTGAACTAAAAGAGACTTTAAAACATCACTGCCAAGACAAGACAGCCTCAGACTACTATGCCGAGTTGTGTCAACTTGCCCAGTTTCCATCTGAAGGGACTCAAAACTTTCTTATGCGAGCTCTTGACCTCAAACATAAAATAAACACTGCCAGTTCTGAGCCAGGTGCTGAAATATCATACAGCCCCGACTTGATTCAGAGAGTTTTTCTACAAACACTACGATCTGGCATTCAAAACTCTTCAGTTCGAGATGAATTAAAGTCTGTTATGAACAATTCAACTGTCAGTGACCTAGATTTAATCAAAGAATTAGGTCGCATAACAGCCCAAGAAACAGAGAGAAATCATCGCCTTCGTCGCTTTAGATCCAAAGTAAATGAAGTTTCTCTTGAGGAAGGAGAAAGTCTACCCTCGGAACCTAAGCCAACTAAGAGCAAGGCCAATCCCTTAAATACCATCCAAGGAGAAGTACAGGCACTACGTACTGAACTAGCGGACCTGACAGCACATATCAAGGCAGCGGAACTTCAAAAGTACAACAATGAACCTCTGGCACCTAGAAAGTTTTCACATCAAGCACCCACAGACCTGGAGTCACTGCCATTAAAGAAAAACTTTCAAATACAAAATGGCGCCACAACCAGTCTTGATTCGTCAATTAGAAGAAACAGAGAAATTGAAAAGCACTATGGTTGCCCAAACTGCAGATACATCAGCAAGGCAAAACTATGTCAACATTGTTTCACCTGTGGGAGCGACGAGCACTACCGTGCGGGATGTAAACAACGTCGTCAGAGATTTACTTCCACACAACGTAATTCGGGAAACGACCCACAGTTGCTGTAGAGGGACGATCAGTAACTGGAAGTAGTAGGTCCCAAAGAACATCATCATTCAGTAATGCCTGTTATGCTCGACCATTGTGTGTAAAACAGGAAAGAAAGATAATCAAGTTAGTTGGTGAGAAATGCATTGTATCCTGTACGCTTGATGATAAGAGAACAGAAGCGTTATGGGACACGGGATCTCAATGTTGCTTGATTGACTATGGGTGGGTGAAGACTGAGTGCAAGAAGTTAAGACCTCTTTCTGAGCTCACTGGTGATCAACTAGATTTGAAGGCGGCTAATGGAACTAGCATCCCTTATTTAGGATGGGTGTCCATGGCCTTTTCCCTTCTACCCCACCAAGGTCTGGACACATCACAGATTATCGCCCCGTTTCTAGTGGTTGATGATGAGCAATTTGCCAGACCTATCATTGGGTACAACCTTATCAAAGAATATCTGTTAATAACCCAGGAAATCGATCCATCTTCCAAGCTCTCCGCAAACTCTATCAAGCAAAGTTTTAAAGGTCTAAACAACAAACAAGCCCATATTTTAGTAAACTGCATCCAGTCAGACACCCAAGACCACCAAGTGGAAGTGAAGACTGGGAAGCGTTTTGTTGTTGTTGCACCTCAAAGTGAAATCCGTATCAAATGTTCCCTACGACCAAGTGATTTTCCAGAGGAAGCTGTATACGTTTTTGAACCCGCTACAAACGTTCCTTTTGGTATAGAGATCGCCAGCATTTTGTTGACTGTAACAAAGTCAGCTAAACACGTGACTATCCCAGTTGTGAATACCACCAAACATCCAATCAAGTTACCAAAGAAAATTGTTTTGGGACACATTGAATCTGTTAAAAGTGTTTTCCCTATTGTGAAAAATGTAGAGTGTAATGCACAACCAGAAAGTAATTCCACCATTTAATCGTGCCACAATTTGTCTGAAAAACATCCAGATATTGACTTAACCAAAAGTGGTCTCACAGTACAGCAAGAAAGTGCAGTCCGGAAAGTTCTAAATGAAGAAGCGGATGCTTTTGCTAAAGATGACCAAGATGTGGGATGTGTCAAAGACTTAGTGATGGACATCAATTTAAGTGACAATGTACCTGTTCAAAAATCTTATATATCCATCCCCAGACCGTTGTATAAAGAGGTGAAAGAATATTTGTGTGACCTGATCCACAGAGGATGGATAACTGAGTCAAAGTCTAATTATTCTTCTCCAATCGTCTGTGTTCGTAAAAAGGATGGAACGTTAAGACTTTGTATAGACTTTCGACAACTTAACCTTAAAACTATTCAAAATCGACAACCTCTTCCCAAAGTGCAAGACATTCTTGATAGTTTGGGTGGCAACCAGTGGTTCAGCTTGCTTGACCAAGGCAAGGCCTACCACCAAGGCTTTGTAGCAGAGGGTAGCAGGCCTTTCACAGCTTTCATCACTCCATGGGGCTTATACGAATGGGTTCGTATTCCGTTTGGTCTCACAAATGCGCCTGCTGTATTCCAGAAATATATGAACGAGTGTCTTGCTGACTTGAGAGTCGAAGTGTGTATCCCTTACCTCGACGATGTTCTTGTATTCAGCCAAACTTTTGAGAAACATCTACAAGATCTTCAACAAGTTTTACAGAGATTAAAGAAAAGGGGAATTAAAGTTAAACCTGCTAAGTGTGAGATATTCCGGAAACAGGTTCGTTGCCTTGGTAGCATTGTGTCAAGGGACGGTTACAAGATTGGCCCTAAAGAAAAGGAAGCTGTTTCTCAACTTAGGGACAAAGTCCCACAAACTGTTGGCGATGTAAGAAAACTCCTTGGACTCTTAAGCTACTACCGACGATACGTCCCTGCCTTCTCTTGTAAAGCTTCGGTGTTATACGAACTTCTTAAACTACCAAAACCGGAGTGTGAATCTCGAAAAAAGACCAAGAAAAGACTAAATAAATTCCAACGACCTTCCAGCGACCAGATCCAGTGGGAACCTAAACACCAAGAAGCTTTGGACCTCCTTTTAGATTTGCTTTGTACATCAGGCGTTATGGCCTTTCCAGACTATGACAAGCCATATATCCTCCATACCGACGCATCTCAAGATGGTCTAGGAGCAGTCTTGTACCAGAACCAGAATGGTGTCCTTCGAGTTATAGCGTATGGCTCCAGATCTCTTTCACCGGCGGAGAAACGCTACCATCTGCACTCTGGGAAGTTGGAATTCCTTGCCCTGAAGTGGTCCATCTGTGAGAGGTTTAGAGACTATTTGTTTTATGCCCCGTCATTTGTGGTATATACGGATAACAACCCGTTGACCTACATCTTAACCTCTGCTAGATTGGACGCAACAAGACATCGATGGGTGGCAGAGTTGGCGGATTTTAACTTCACTGTCAAGTACAGACCTGGGAAGAAGAACGGCGATGCCGATGCTCTCTCAAGAATGCCTCTTCCTATAGATCAGCTGATGCATGAGTGTACCATGACCATGTCGCCGGATGTTGTAGGTGCTGTTGTACAATCAGTAGAAGTACAAAGTGATGGATTCCTTCAGGCGTCGTCCCAGCAGATCCTAGAAGCAGATTGTAGTACCACTGCATTTACACCCGCCCACCCGGTACCAGACCACGTGTCGTCAGAAGAACTGAGTAAAAACCAACAGTCAGACCCTGAAATATCGACGGTATTGAGAGCAAAACAATCTGGAAAACGTTCTGATTGCCAGAAGCTACAAGGTCGAGCACAGTTCCTTGCTAGAGAATGGTCGAAACTTTTCATCAACGACAGTGGCGTTCTGTGTAGGAGAACCATCTTACCAGGGAAGTTGGAGCGTATCCAACTGGTGCTGCCGAAGACATTTCATAGAAGAGTGATGAAAGAACTCCATGACGATATGGGTCATCTTGGTGTGGAGAGAGTGGAAGATTTAGTGAGGTCAAGGTTCTATTGGCCCAAGATGAGAGGAGACATCGAGCATTATATTACCAATGAATGCAGTTGTCTGATCAGCAAACGTCCCAGTCAACCCAAGAGAGCTCAAATGGGCAACATAACAACAACAGCCCCATTTGAACTGATATCGATAGATTTCCTTCATCTAGAAAAGTGTTCTGGCGGATACGAGTACATCTTAGTAATTGTAGACCATTTTACCCGTTTCGCCCAAGCCTATGCCACTACGAACAAGTCTGCGAGAACAGTTGCAGAAAAGATCTACAATGATTTCATCTTGAGATTTGGTTTTCCTGCAAGAATTCATCACGACCAAGGCACCGAGTTCGAGAATAACTTGTTCAAGGAACTGGAACGCTACAGTATCATCATTCACTCAAGGACAACCCCTTATCATCCCCAAGGAAACGGACAGACAGAACGTTTCAATAGAACCCTCTTGAATATGTTGAAGACCCTAGGTGAGAAAGAAAAGAGTGACTGGAAACGACATCTCAACAAGGTGGTACACGCCTACAACTGTACGAAACACGAATTTACGGGTTTTTCCCCATTTGTTTTGATGTATGGCCGCTCCCCTCGTCTTCCAATTGACCTAGCCTTTGGCCTCCAAGATAACAACGAGCCAGTCAGTCACACGCGGTATGCACAGGAATGGAAACAGCGGATGCAGCAAGCGTATCAACTCGTAAATGAAAGAGGAGGTGTAGCAGCCAAGAGGTCTAAGCAGAGATACGATAAAAAAGCAAGTGCTTCTACATTAGCCCCTGGTGACAGAGTACTTGTCCGTAATTTGACTCCAAGAGGAGGACCCGGCAAACTGAGAAATTTCTGGGAGGATACTATTCATGTCATAACAAAGAGGTGTGGTCCTGATAGCCCCGTGTACCAGCTTGAACCCGAAAACGGAAGAGGACGAAAGCGTACATTACACAGAAATCTGTTGCTTCCATGTGACTTCCTAGAAAGGGAAATAGCCAAGAACCCAAGACCTGTAGCAACACCTGTACACCGTCGTGCTGAGCGAAACATTCAACCTTCACGCCACAATGTTGATGAAAGTGATTCGGATAATGAGTGGTATATACCAGACGCTCCGCCAACTGATCTTCGTCCTACGGCAGATGTCTTCGTTCCCAGAATGCATCAACTAGAACCTATCGCCGTGCCAGTTCAACCACTATTACAGCCTATACCAACTAGACCGGTGAGACAACGACGACCACCTGCGAGATTGACGTACGATGAGTTAGGGAACATCACAACGTATGCCCTTTCATCTGATCTCTTGGAACAGCATGTGTCACCATGTGTCCCATCAAGTAGCTACCCACGTACTTTTTGTTATTATGGAACTTCGAATTGCCCTGTCCAACCCGAGAGTGAGTACTTCGTATAGAGGCCCCATTTGGACATACCGAACTTTTCTTATCAGTGACATTTCTAAATATTTTCATTAGCTAATGTCGAGACGACATTTCTTTTTGCCAGGTAGCGTGTAACGCGGTTAAACTTTTGCGCTTCTTTTATTATTTGTTTGTATCAAGTGCCGATAACTCTAATGCATCTTTTTAGGGACACACAAATTGTCCCCCCTTTGACTATTTTCCGAACTTGAATTGGGCGCGTTATGACGTCATCGCTTTGTTCGGGTGATCTGACAACCTTGACCCGCCTATGTCAAATTCGGAGAATAAATCCATTTGTAATTGTATTTTTAGGTAAGATGCAAATATGAGTTTTGTTCAGATGATTCTTAAGTACTTCATCCATAATCGGACGGAGTGCCGAATGTTATTTCCTGCAAGTTTTATTATTATGTAACGTTTAGTGCAGACCATATGAGCAGACAGCTCGTCGCCATTTTGTCAAAAGTTTTATCGTAAACGTAAGATGAACCTAAGTTTGTATTTTTGAAGGTTAATGCCGTTCACACGGATATGAATATCCTTAATCCGATTTAGCATACTAGTGACCTAGTTAGACGATTGTAGCGCTTAGCGGAGTGTTTTATATTAATTAATATAGGAATTTTTCGATAGAATCTTAGGGTTCTGTAAACTATTGTCTATAGTCTGTTTCACTCATTGATGTCGTCATTGCAAACAGTGTCAAAAAAGTGTCATCCTTGGGAAACCAGCATAATTTAAATTTGACAGCTAAATGATAAATATAAACAACTAGTTTATAGATCAGTTATGATCCCTTTAGAGAATTTATCATTTAATTTGGCCTTTAAGTACAACTTAAGACTATTTTTAGCTAAGCTCAGTATGTAGCTGTACCTTAATAGGCAAATGATATGTCGACATAGCAACAACTTATCCACAGTATGATTAAGTTTCCTATATTTATCTACGACTACAGTTAGCCTAGGGTGTTACTTAAACAATACTAATAGCAGACTAATGCAGATAAGTGTATAGTTAAACTTTCATAGTTGAATTGATTTGGCATTAGCCGTACATTATTCTTAATGACTGTCTAAGGGATATTTAGCTGGAGTCGGATAATAGCTTTACATGTCACTCTGAATATTGTTAGGAAATGGTCATTTCAACAGGTTATTGAGTTTTATAAATGTTTCTATGCAAGATAGTGACAAGCTCCAAAATAGGTTAATTAGCACTTTAATATTTTCAAAGAAGGTCAGTTATACCGAGAAAGTTAAATTTTGAACACTTTACTGTATTTATGTATGTGATCGCTTTGTTCGGGTGATCTGACAACCTTGACCCGCCTATGTCAAATTCGGAGAATAAATCCATTTGTAATTGTATTTTCAGAAACTTGTGTTTATGACTTAAACAAAGAACATGCCCGAGCCTCAGCCCGAGTCCAGTGTAACATCACCAATTTGAATGACTATACTAATTAACCAATGCATTGCTGCTTATAGAATCCCGTGAATATTATTTTAAAACAAGCTCTATCTGAATCAACACCTCCGTTAGTTACCGTGGTAATCTGCGACATTTGAAAATTAAAATAGCAAGGTTTTTATGGTTATATTCAGCGAATATCAAACTTACATATTTGTGATATAGGCTTTTTCATAGTTTCATTATTCTATTTCAAATGCTTGTAGAGAAATGCTGTGATCTTTTCTGACGTCACCATTTGAATTCCCAATATATGTACCTTTTAAAGTCAAGACAACGTTAAGAATTTATGTTTGTAGACAGAATATAACGAGCGTGTAAATTGTACCACATTGCTATCGCACAAGAAGCAGTTCGCTTCTGGGTGAAATAGATCCCCATAGGAACAATTGTTTTTAAAATCTTTAAAAACTCTTTTACATATCAACAGCATTTTTCTGATTTTCGAGTAATATGATTAGTTTCCACTGGTTAATCCGATAAGTGGTTAACTATATCACCGTTATCAGTCTATCTTAATGTCCAGTATCTGGACTACTGTCTCGCGGGTCACGTTACATTCACACGTGGAACTGGAGAATCATTGAAGCCATATTTATTTTGCTCTTCAATTCCTCCATGTCAAGACAACGTTCAGAAGTTCTGTTTGTGAACAGGGGAATATAACAGACGTGTAAAGTGAACCACTAATGCTATCATACACTGATTAGTTTGCTTCTGGTTGGCGTACACTCCCATTTGAAGAATTATTATAAAAACAAAGAAATTAAAAAGAAACACGTCTTGGCACCATATGTTAGTGACTTGAAGGCTATTGTTATCTCTTAGCATGCAGTTAGGGACCCTTATTTTTTATATGCTAATACATTGTATTGAAGTAACGGCTAATTAAGTTTGAAATTCATTGATGAAGACACCGAAATAAGCCGTTTGTTATTGTGACAGGTTACCAGGAATAATTAAGGATTTACGTTTGGGGTTTGTACCAAAGTACCAAGCCAAATAAGTACGACCCATTATATGGTATATTCACTGTCAACGAGATGACAATAAGCAGCTAACGGCATTCCATATTCACACGTTCAGTTTTTTTTATTATATATTTTACGTCTTTGTTATACGGAATTTGAATAAATTGTTTTACTTCACTAATTTTTCAATACATCTGTCTGTACATCCATTCGTTAGTCAACCTCTGAATCAAAAACTTTTATTATAGTTGTTGCTTGTCTTCGAGACACCTCCAGGCATCATGGCGGGAATTTTAGATTTGTGCAAACCATATTAGCCCCAAGCCGACATCATCGTGATTGGTTGATGTTTTAAGCCGCACTTAAGATTATTTAGCATATATGGCGGCGTCGCAGGTTTAGAGGGGGAAGAAACCGGGCTCTTTTCCCAGAGAAAATCGCCGATCTTCGGTGATTACCTGGTAACTCTTCCACTTACGGCAAAATCAAGTGAAAAATCCACTCAGTTGTATTAGGTCTGAGTCACATTCGAACCCGAGTCGCATCGATAGAAGACCTTGGGGCCGTTTCACGAAGCCGTCGCACAGTGCGATAAATCGCAGTTTCCATGACGTCGTATCTCTTCACTATGGTATTCATTGGCAACTGCGGTTCGTTTGCGATGCGACTGCTTTGTGAAACGAGCCCGTATCGAACTGAGGAACAACCACTCCAACCGACTGAGTCACCGATGCCCCCGACGTCATTGTGAACTTGAACCAAAACGTGTGGTTTAGAAATATCAATAAATTTGGTATCATTATACAACAGTGTTACTGATTTGCTTTCATTGTACATGGACGCTATTTTGAGAGTGCAGACAACGCCTCTTGTAAAGTCATACTCAATACTCAAGCTAGCAATTCAGTAACATTTCTGTATCCCTGCTCAACTATCCTTGTCATCTTGTTTACCTCTGAACTTATATTCATTTTGTCTGGTAAATTATAGACTATACATTCCCCTAAGTTAAAACAAAGCAAAGTGCACGAGAGTACAGTTACATGTATATACATGGTTTAATCACTTTATTGTAAAATAAATTTAACATAACCAAATTAAAACGGAAATGTTTGTATTATTTTTCGTCAGAGGATATCTTTTTCTGACAAACGGGGGTTGGATTCTTCTCTGAATTGGAACTAACTGAACTGCCACTGTTGACGTCAGCAATTTTCCCACCATTTCCAAATGGCTGCCTTCTATCTCGGAGGTCAAAAATTTCTTTGCTGTCTGAAAAAGATGAGAACGAAAAGATATACACTATTGTCCTTTTACGATTGGACGAGAGGTCGGGAAGTGAAATTACTTTCCGTGTAACACAAAGCTTTATTCATAAGCCAATAGGCATGTCCAGATTTGACACATTCACAGATCAAATGACGCGAATAGAAACCATAATGAACTTGATCTATCCCAGTATAAATTTGTGACTAACTGAATAATATAGTATTAGTAAGGTTTTTTACATATGTTTTAATAAAATGGATGATTCCAATGTTCTGTGCTATTTTTTACCTATAAAATGAATGTTAGAAAGTAAGATAGTTAATCAATAAAGATGATGCCATATGCTGTTTCCGTGTCAGTTAATGACATGTCAATATGTGTCTGAGGCAGATTAGGGGTAATTATCATACTTTTGTTTTAATAATGTTGAGTGAAAATCTGTTACAGATTAGTGAGTAATTAATTTTAGTTAGTACATATTGTATTGTATTGATATGTTTCTGTTTTGGAGCATAGCATAAGCTTGTGTCAAGTGCATATAATGTATAATTAATTATAGTGGATTCTTCAGTCATTGATATAAATATCGAGAAGTATCATAGGGTCGCTAAGACCACTGGGTAGTAGAGCAGATAAGGTCGAATTATAATCTAAGGGCATTTAAGAAGCTTCTGGTGTATCTTTGAAGCCATAGTGGTGGAGTTTTGAAAGAAGCATGGGGTGGCTTGTTTTGTCATACGCCTTTGAAATGTCCAGAAACGTTGATATGCTAAATTCATTTTATTCTTTGTGACAGGGAAACCATGTAGAGATTATGCAGAATGAAGAGTTGAATGGTGGGAACGAAATGCAAACTGTTTGTTAGAAATTATATTGTTTTTTTATTCAGGAAATCATTAATATCGTTAATGGGAATTTTCTCATATATCTAGTTATATATAGTTAAACAAGGTAGGACAGAGATGGGGTGTTGGTTTTCTCCTTCAGGCCAGAATACATGGTTTACTTTAACCAATTTGAGTCTGTTATGAGCAACTCAATTAAAGAGAAAATTAGTATTTAGTATATTAATACATTGTTTAGACTGGTTACGAATTTTTGACTTTAGTCGGTCGATATCAAAGTCGTCTAGTAGAAAACAGTTTTGGTTATTGGGTAGGGTCTGAAGAAGAAGTGATAATACGATCATTGAAATCTTTGACCATAAGGACGATAGATATAGCAATGTAACTCGACTTATTTGTTGTTATATCTAGAAACGGGGGTTCAAATATACAGTTGTCGCTAACCTAGCTATGGTATTTCTGACCATTCAAATTTGGAATACAATTACCAAATACAAATTACTGATATCAACATTTCCACAAACCTGTATTTGCTGATTTGAGGGAAGATGGAAATATCGAGATTGTCAATATGTGTCTGTTTAATTAATTCCGAGTTCACTAATGCGTTCACTAATGCTATAAATGGTCAACTAAGAAATGATTACCTGTCGGTTTCTTGATCAGCGTAAAAGTGATGATATAGAGAAGAACGTGTAGAAGATACAAGTAGCCACGCCTGTATGTACGTTTCATGACACCATAGACGAAAGGATTGATTGATACTCCGATATTGACGATTCTCCTCGCCCAGAACTCCGCCTCCTCACAACCCTCCAAGCCATAGAGACAAGTCACGTTAGAAACCTACCACATCAAACAACACAAATTAGTGAAAATGACATAATTGATCAAATTAACAGAAGATTCAAACATCGTTTACTTTGTAGCGTGATCACAGCTTAGCTTTGAATAATGGACCACTTTGGTAGTCCGATAATAACTTGCCTTCGATGAAACAGGATGGAGCAAACTCGATACTGACGTAGAGATGCAGAGAGAAAAAAGACGGGATATCGACTAAATCAGTAAAGTCAAGGACAGTTTCATATTTATGTTAACATTTTGATAGAATCATTACCTTAGCAATGTGCCCTTCTAATTGATTCTTTCTGATTTTATAACCAACACACTTTATGATTAAAATATGTCTTGAGAATTGACGTCCCTTTTATGCAACACTTGGATTGTTAAACGATTTTTATTTACCAAGGCGATTCTAAACATCCACTATAAAAAAATTGTTTTATTATTTTTATTTTAATAGAATGCCAGGGCTTTAATCAGGCAGCTGCGTCTATGTTAGAATCTAGCATGTTTCATGTATTGCTTTGCCATTATGAAATTAACCAATACTTTTATATGACGCGTTTTTTATTTCCTTTTAATCAACCTTCCCCGAGATTGAGGTGATATTGAAAATGTCAGGTGTGGGTCGATAGAAGATGAATTATTTCTACTTTTAAGTTGTTTTTTGACAGTAATTGGATTTTTTTCAAGATTAACATCGGGGGTAAGAAAAGACGTCAAAGAAGTTCCCACAAAGGAGTATTGTAGTGAGATTCACTGATGTATTTTGTACATACATATCAACACAATGAACCATTCCAACTGGTCAGTCTATACGAAATGACAAGTTATCTTTAGATCCCAATCGGTCTTGTTAAATTGATTTGTTCGGAATATAAATCAATAACAGACAACCTTTCAATCTTTGCCGTGGGCTAATTTGTCACAAATTAGATCTGTGCCGTTTCTGTTAAGTTGTACACGCCTTATTAACTCACTGGGTTTCCAATGAACTGATGCTGTTGGCCTTAGATGTCTGTTTGAAAGCAATGATGTACAATTGATGATAATTAACTACACTGTTTTTTTTTTCTTTCTTAGAACACTACATGATCCCTTCCCAATATAGGGCAGAGGTAATTAATTGTTGACCTTAATGACTGTCATTGCCATTCTGTTTAAAGTAATTTTCCCTATGTCTCATTACAACCCATCTTCGCAAGCCAATACGGAATGGGGACATGCAGATTTTAACTTGGCTTGCGGAGATGGTTACAACCAGCAAGTCTTCTCAAATCTGTATTAAACGGCTCATTGCATATTATAAAACCCTCTGTATTCTCACTTATTTTCATTTCGGATTTTTAAATGATAATCCGACACAACGTTCGAAGCAATTAAAGAGCATATAAATCTTTAAAAATGACGCGCACTTAATTTTTGCCGAGTTTCGATACAGATTATTCCAGGCGTGATCTCAGTGGTGTAGACAAACGAGGCTTTAAATAGATTCTAGCCTCGCGTGTAATTTAGCAGAATGTGTGATATTCTGAGTGAATATAATTATTTTGAAAGTTGTGCGGCTACGTCATAACGTCAGGTTAATAATCTGTGATATCGACTTTTCTCCGTATTTTTTTAAATAAATTGATTTAAGCACATGTTATAGCTCAATATTTTTTGGTACCAGCATCCAAACGCTTGTAGAAAATCGTTGTGATCTGTTCTGACGTCACCAATTTGAATGAGCATACTAATTAACCAATGCATTGCTGCTTATAGAATCCCGTGAATATTATTTTAAAACAAGCTCTATCTGAATCAACACCTCCGTTAGTTACCGTGGTAATCTGCGACATTTGAAAATTAAAATAACAAGGTTTTTATGGTTATATTCAGCGAATATCAAACTTACATATTTGTGATATCGGCTTTTTCATAGTTTCATTATTCTATTTCAAATGCTTGTAGAGAAATGCTGTGATCTTTTCTGACGTCACCATTTGAATTCCCAATATATGTACCTTTTAAAGTCAAGACAATTAACGTTGAGAATTTATGTTTGAAGACCGAATATAACGAGCGTGTAAATTGTACCCCATTGCTATCGCACAAGAAGCAGTTCGCTTCTGGGTGAAATAGTACCCCATATGAACAATTGTTTTTAAAATCTTTAAAAACTCTTTTACATATCCACAGCATTTTTCTGATTTTCGAGTAATATGATTAGTTTCCACTGGTTAATCCGGTAAGTGGTTAACTATATCACCGTTATCAGTCTATCCTAATGTCCAGTATCTGGACTACTGTCTCGCGGATCACGTTACATTCACACGTGGAACTGGAGAATCATTGTAGCCATATGCTATCATACACTGATTAGTTTGCTTCTGGTTGACGTACACTCACATTTGAAGAATTATTATAAAAACAAAGAAATTAAAAAGAAACACGTCTTGGCGCCATATGTTAGTGACTTGAAGGCTATTGTTATCTCTTAGCATGCAGTTAGGGACCCTTATTTTTTATATGCTAATACATTGTATTGAAGTAACGGCTAATTAAGTTTGAAATTCATTGATGAAGACACCGAAATAAACCGTTTGTTATTGTGACAGGTTACCAGGAATAATTACAGATTTACGTTTGGGGTTTGTACCAAAGCAATCTGACTAAAGTCGAGATGCTCATTTCAATGAGCATCTCGACTTTAGTCAGATTGGTACCAAAGTACCAAGCCAAATAAGTACGACCCATTATAGGGTATATCCACTGTTAATGAGATGACGATAAGCAGCTTAACCCGATGTCGTGTACCATGAACCATGTAAGCCATCTAACGGCATTCCACATTCAAGTTTTTATTATTATGTAGGCATTCTAGATGGAGAGAAAATCGAATTTCTTTTTAGATAAGCATCCGCATAGCTATAGTTTATAAAATAGTGAACAGTATATATCAAATAAGTTTTTCACATAGTATAAACTTCCAAAATTGAGACTAATTATCGTAAATTCCTATTGCCATGTTGAACCTTTCAAAGGCCTTGAAAAACTAATGGATTGTTTTTAAAATAACATGTTACTCTAAGCAACTTTATTAGAACATTACGGAAACCTGTAACTGGTTGTATAGAATGACCCCCCCCCCTCCCTTCACCATTCATATAGGTCCAGACATCATGGCGGCAATTTTAGATTTGTGCGGACCATATTGGTCCCAAGACGACGTCATCGTGATTGATTGATGTTTTTCGCAGCACTCAAGATTATTTAACATATATGGCGGCGTTGTCAGGTTTAGAGGGGGAAGAAACCGGGCTCTTTTCCCGGAGAAAATCGCTGGCAACTCTTCCATCTACGGCGATCAAGTGAAAAATCCACTTTTCAGTTTTATTAGTTCAGTGGCATTCGAACCTGATTCGCATCGATAGAAGACCTGTGTCGGATTGAGGGGCAACCACTCTAACCGACTGAGCCACCGAGGTCTCCGACGTCATTGTGTTCCTGAACCAAGACGTGTTGATTAGAAAATATCAATGATTTTTGCATCATTATACAACAGTGATACTGAACTGTTTTCATGGTGTATGGAAGCTATTTTAAGAGTGCAGACAAGTGTGTTATCCTCTTAAAAAGTTAAGATGCTAGCAATTCAGTAACATTTCTGTATCCCCGCTCTACTATCCTTGTTATCTTGTTTACCTCTGAATTTCTATTCATTTTGTCTGGTAAATTATAGACTATACATCCCCCAAAGTTCAAACAAAGCAAAGTACACGAGAGTATAGTTACACGTATATACATGCTTTAATCCCTTTATTGTAAAACAGTTTTAACATAGCCAAATTAAAACGGAAATGGTTGTATTATTTTTCGTCAGAGGATATCTTTTTCTGACAAATGGGGGTTGGATTCTTCTCTGAGTTGGAACTAACTGAACTGCCACTGTTGACGTCAGCAATTTTCCCACCATTTCCAAATGGCTGCCTTCTATCTCGGAGGTCAAAAATTTCTTTGCTGTCTGAAAAAGATGAGAACAAAAAGATATAGACTGTTGTCCTTTTACGATTGAACTAGAGGTCGGGAAGTGAAATTACTTTCCGTGTAACACAAAGCTTTATTCATAAGCCAATAGGCATGTCCAGAATTGCGACATTCACAGATAAAGTAACACGAATAAAAACCATAGTGAACTTGATCTATCCCAGTATAAATTTGACCATGGCCAGAATAACTATGACATTTGGGAAGAAAGAAAAAGGTACCAAATTTAAGTAAGTATACATATATATTTTTGGTGACATTTTCTATACTAATGATACTTTCTGACATTTTCTATGTAATGAAATAAGTTTTTCAAACGATTGTGGACAACAAGTTTAAAGGGATTGAATGTAAAGAGAAAAACTAGAGATTGAAATAGTAGAATGGTTTATGAAAAAATGCGTAAGAGTATGACATATATGAATGACTAACGAAATAATATAGTATTAGTAAGGGTTTTGTTACACATGTTTTAATAAGATGTATGATTCCAATATTCCGTGCTATTTTTACCTATAAAATGAATTTGAGAAAGTAGGCTAGTTAATCATTAAAGATGATGTCATATGCTGTTTCCGTGTCAGTTAATGACATGTCAATATGTGTCTGAGACAAATGCAGATTAGGGGTAATTATCATACTTTTGGTTTTAATAATGTTGAGTGAAAATCTGTGACAGATTAGTGAGTAATTAATTTTATTAAGTACATATTATATTGTATTAATATGTTTCTGTTTTTAAGCATAGCATAAGCTTGTGTCATGTGCAAATAATGTATAACTAATTAACATAGTGGATACTTCAGTCATTGATATAAATAAGGAGAAGTATCGTGGGGGTGACGGCGGGGGTCGCTAAGACCACTGGCTAGTAGAACAGATAAGGTCGAATTATAATCTAAGGGCATTTAAGAAGGCCTTGCGATACAGGTTATTATTGTAGGGTTACATGTTTGGGAACAGTATAGAACAGAGAATTAAATATCATACACATTATAAATTCTCAGTAAGATTCTTACAGTTCACTATGCGCGAAAATGGAGTGCGACGGCTCTCGAGCCATGTCTCGAGTTGAAGATCTCGTAGAATGGCACGAGATCTCGAT